>OX419723.1:9329273-10712137 GCA_948474765.1 Patella depressa
TCATATTTCATTTTGTTTATTTTTTCAAAAACGGCGAATAGTAAATTGACGAATGCATAACTCTCTTATCTCCATTAGCTACAAAACAGTTTACATTTGATTTAATACGGTCCTTTCGTGAAATAAGCGTTGATTACGTCATTTGGAATGTGTGTGTGTTGATATCTATAGTTTAATAGATAACCGAATGATACGTTTCATTCCCCACTAGTGACCTCGCCTTATGTTCAATGTAATTGTACTCTCATTTTTTCTCCCGTGCTTAAATCTTTGAACGATTCGTGTTAAATCAACGGAAATTAATTACAAAAACAAACACGATATTGGGAACGCTTTACAAACGCCTCTAGATATGACGTACTCTCGGTTTTCTCATTGTTCAAAAAACGTTCCCCTTAGATTCGATTACGACATCGAATAACCGGTCCCTTTCATCAACAGTCTTCTGAGATTTTGCTCAATTTGCTATCCCTGTGACCTAGTGGGCGACATAAAGAGGTCTTAATAAAATCAATGCCACCGAGTCAGTGATAGATTTTTTTACAAATTCAGCGGGGTTTCGAGTGATCCTAAATAAGATAGCCAACTTCTGAAGAGATCTTCTGGTGTATTTATACTCATAGTGTTGATTTTATTGTCATTGACTTTTATACCGAGGCACTGAATTGACATAGATTTCTTCTGTAACAAACTCACTAATGTCTGTAAATCTTCATCCGGCATTCAATAGATGTCTAGCTCTAATATTAAACCACAAACGGGTTTTCTTGTAGAGGTTCTATTGGTTCGAATAAAATAGAAACTTTGGTGATTTTGAGGTAATTGTAATTACCGTGGTTATGTATGACGATTTTGTAAAGGGGTCATCCTCAATTTGTTATGTTATCCCTACGTAACGGACACGTTATGTATGCAATGTAATATCAGACGAGGACTGTGTATAGGGGTCATTCTCAGTTTGTCGTCCTAACCCACGACTACCAACACGTTCCTCATAACTGAAAAATTTCATATTTTCATCTCGTTCCACACGAGATTCGCATAAAAAACAGCTAGTACTGGATTTAGACCTACAGAGGCGGTAAGCATCTAGAAGATTTTGGTGCCCCATTATAATATACAATTCAAAATGTAAACAATAATAAAGCACAATCCGCCAAACACGTGGTTAAGAGTATTTTAAGGGGTTCTATACGCGTTATTGTATTTTGAGACAAAGAAGGTAACAGTAAAACAATGAAAAGTTCATAATTAACTTTTAAATTAAATATTTTGAATTCTGTGATGCCCCATGATACTCTAAGCACGTGCTTAATTTCCTTAATAGTTAATCCAACCCTGTTAACGTCTTAAGAAAATTTAAATCAGTTTTTGGTAAGTTATACAGTGCCTATCCTTACCACTGAATAACGTAGTTTTTAACTTGGGTCAACTCTTGGATTGGTGATCCCTTTCAAGAACGCGTTAGTATTGAATTCCTGAATTTGGCTGTTGGATAGGATCGATTGTTTGTCTTAGTATTGTGCTACGTACAAGCATGCGATCCAAACTACGTCACTAAATGGTCAGGCGTTAAACCGGGATCGGTTCTCTTAGCTTTGTGTTATGGTTAAGTTACTTATTGTTCGAATTCTGAGAAAACATACTCAAATTTTTTTATATCCTAAGATGCATTGCCAACAAGACAATCAGAAAAATAAGTTAAAATATCTTTAAGAATTCCACTTATAACAATTAATCTAACTTGTTCGGTATATAAATATTATTACCAAATATACATCCGCATTCGGAAAATATATAAATTAAGAATTTTTTGTCTATATAAAGCCAAACATTTTATTAAAATTTAAGCATTGGCCAATTTTGCTATCGCAGAATTCTCTTTCGAGATGTAAGTCAAAATCCTGGGCTCTTGGCCTTATGTAGTCATTCTAAGCTCCCCGGAACGAACGCTTTGAAATATTGTAATCATATTTAAACTTACACAAGATAGTTATTTATCTATATAATCACTGGCATGGAAATCTTTTCCAGGAAACACGGTAGTAATGATCCAAATAAAACCAAAACGAAAGTAGAAGGATCGCATATGGGGTATGTTAGTTTACATTGAGATTGGCATTTGCTTTCAATATTAGTCCATGAATGTTTTGCCCTTGTGGAAGTTTCTTATCTGTGCTTTATTTGTTTGTATGGTAACTAGGAGCAAAAACGCATCCAATTAAAAAATTTGGGCCCAATACTGGTTAGGATATTTTTGACATCACGAATTCTAAATATTTAATATTACCGCATCTAGAATCCAGTTCGAATCCCAATCCTTGTATACTGTCCACGGACCTTTAGAACCAAAAAAAAAACCAACAAAAAACAAAACAAAAGAAAAAAAACCCAAACAACCAAAAAACAAACAAACAAAAGAAAAAAACAATTGTAAGGTGATTGGGAACTAATTACACGTTGAAATTTTTTATAGCGCAAGTACATGAGTCAATCTCAACATTTTTGTGACTAATTTTCTGGTTCCTTGTTCATTGATAAGCAATTAAAACTGCCCTTAGGTGTATTCATAAAGTCAGTGGAGTATTTAAGGGTAGTTTAAATGTGGATTTCAGAAGCCGAAGGTGGTAATTTATATATTTGAACTGTAGAAATTAGACTTTAAGATACACAATAAATTCGCTTTCTAAAGATCCCATAGATACCACTGAAATGGTGTCAGTTACAGAAGATTTCGATTGTCTTGGGAAAAGGTTTCATTATCGGTGTTTGATTAGGGCATATTTTAGACTATTCCTGAATGACAAGGAAAGCAGTTGGGTAGTAGAGATGAATCCATGTTGGCATTTCACACAATCTTTTTTTCACTCGCTGGCCCCTTGAGACAGACAAAATACTATAAGGATCACCATATTTGCATTTAGTCTTAACAACAACAACCCATAGTAAGGTGATCACCATTCTAATCAGTGTGACTCAACAACCAATGATTTCATACCGAATATTAGTTGCCTATGTAATGGCCAAAGCATGCACCCAAACCCCACCTCTTTCCTACGCGGACCCATTTTGATATAAAAGGAGCGCGAATCGTTTAGACATATTTCAAAAGAAAAACAAATATACAAATACATAATGGAAAAACATCCGACTATACAAATCCCCCATGGAATGACTTGTATGAAAAAGATAGTGCAAGTATTATTACAATATTTGTTTAAAGATGGAGGTGTGAAATGACATGAACCATTGTGGACCAACATAATTTTTGGTAACAAAATGATATTGTGTAAGATCTTCATCTCTGGCCGACCGTAACGGGTTTAAATACCGACATGGACTGACAGGCATCTCGGGATTGTTCAAGCGCAGTTCACACTTGTCATGGACTCAGAGAAATTTGGGGATTATTCAAACCTAGTTCACAGGTTTCTCGGGTGATTCATGCCAAGTTTCAGTGACAATGCTACATTTTACTTGTCACTGAAACTTGGCATGAAACCTAGGTCCATGCATGTACACGTCGGTGTGTACTTACAAAAAGCCGGCGCCCGGGCAAAACACCTCCTCCCTAGCATTGTAACTATAGACAATAAATAACCACGTTTTAGTCTCAAAATGATCGAAACATTGTATTGAACCCCATACCATATCAAAAATCGCATTTAACTTTCTTACCGTACAAATAACCGAATAAAGCAACCATATCCAAATCCCGATATAACCTACTATGAGTTCTCCATACGGTTATCAACGACACACACTCACCTTTCATTATATTCCCCATTAAACATTATTTAATACGGCTGGCGTGATATATCTACATTTGTTCATTCCGGTCCTCGCGGTCTGTTTTCTAAATCAAATATATCAATAGCAAATTCTCTCTGTTTGGGCAATGGCAAGTGTTTTTGTTTACGCACACCCCCTGGGAGACCAAGTCAGTGGTCAATATTAGGTTTATGAATGTCGCTAATTTACTGGATAAATCCTTTAGGATGACTAGAAAAATAGATTTCTACCATGGACTCGTATCATTATGAATGGAGCCACGTCTGAACGTATCGATGTTCCCAACAGACTATTAATAACTTCTGATGAACACTTCATGCCCAATTCTTCAAATCGACATTTTGGTTATAAACGATAAAACCTGTACGCCCCAGTTTTGATTCCACTCCTCTCGTGGAACGTATACAAGTTTGAAGTCACTTGAGATAGATGGTCGTTTCGTCTGGTAGGAACTTGATTAGCTGTGCTCAAAGACTGAATTATCGTTACAGACGGCCATATTATTCTAAGTAAACGACGAATGACGTAAGGTTAAGACGCGTTTGACACGTTAGGCCATTCAACATGAACTACTAATATTGTAACATGCTAAAATGAGGAATTTATGAATTTATGTCGGATTTTAGCTTAGAATCGGAATTGATTTAAATTGTAAAGTAATGCTCTGCATCTTTAAATTAGATTACAGTCTGGTTCACGTATTGCAGAAAAAAGAACAATTCGAGATAAAATCCAGAATTTTATGTATTTTTTGAAAATGTCAAATCGTTTGCGAGCATCTCAACAAGATCTCACCAACACCGTAATCGAATAAACACGAACAAAGGTATATATACATTTGCAAAAATATTATGTTTTACATTCATTCATTCATTCAAAAAAAAGAAAAAAAGAGAGAGCACCTTTTCCTTTATGCTTTGACTGTTTAGACATTCCAAGATTTGTTTCCGTTATGACTTGATATTGGGGTAACATTAGAGATGGGTTATGTCAGATTTAGATAAAGAACTATTATAGTTCAAATACAGATTATTTAAACTAAATATATTTGAAAACGATAAGAGAATACTTGTCGAAACGTCGTGCTATATGTATTAACCAGTGATTGTTTTCCATATTGTGTTTTTAGTGTATAGAATTATTGTTTTATAGCGCTTTGAGCATATTTGTGGGTTGTTCGAACCTTCTACGAATTTACATGAATGTTACTGTTGTAGGCCATAATAAAGAACCAAAATGAATTTAATTAAGGATATCAAACATCGGTTGAACGACTACTTTTTACTTTACTCAAAGCCCTTGTCGTTGTACTTTAATTGCGACGATTACATTTTAGAGGCAAATGCATAATTATCTTACTCTTAATCACTGTTGGTCGAAAAACGCTTTGCTTTGTTCCATTAATACTTTTACTTTGTAATTAGCTCTAAATCCCTGTCGACATCTATTACAAGCATCACTATTTATATATTTTCTAGATCTAAGATGCATTAATCAAAATAAACTCTTGCCTTGTTCACACGAATCAATGTTGGTCGTTTCATTTGGCTAGCGCTCTTCTCAAATAATTGAAATGAAATGGGGATTAACGTCCTACTGTTCTGCTCCAATACTTGGCTAATGAAGACGTGCATACGCCACATAGTGTGCTATGATGGAAAAGATTGCCCAGGCAGCGGCACTATGACCTACTCTTATATCGAATTCCAACTGCCAAGGGATCTGTTACGTGCACACTTATGTATACACCGGACTTCAGGTCTTTCCACCCGAACGACTGGACAGCTGTCCTTGTCATGCCCTCCGCCCTACACCTCTGACAAGGAGAAACCACGTCTGAAAATCCCGATGATCTTGATCGGCCAATGCAGGGATCTAACACGCGACCTCCAAGCTAGTGAGTTAGCGTCGTACCCACTTGGCTACCGTGCCCCCCCCCCCCCCCCGAACTACCTCAAAAGACAACATCAGGAATTTTATAGGCTTCTACAGTGAGCAGAACATAAATCTTTTGAAGCTAAATAAAATTTCGAAATACAATTAAACTTACCATTAGAACCGATTAATGCAAATATTTTTCGGTGAAATGATATTTTCCTTCAAGCATAAATAGACCTTATATTCGACCCAATTGTATCTGAATGTGTGATTATAGACTTATACAAACGCACACTATATTAAACAATTTAATTACCACAGAACGTCAACCACTGATTCTACCTCCGATCGTTTAATTCGTCAGCTATAATGAAATGAAATGGGAGTGAACATCCTACTTTTTTGCACCGACTGGGCTAATGGAGACTGAGCTGTAGTTTGAATAGATTTTCAAATAATTGGGATCATGACTACCGAGGCCATTTATCCTTGAATTATATTTGAAAACCAGAAATGCCATGTGGACTCTGTGTCTCATCCCATTAAAACTACGATGCATCATCTTTGGGCAAGATTTATTTAAAAAGTCTTTAGTGTAAGACAGATTATGACATAATATTTCTTGATGAAAACAATCAATATAACGATATTTTATCAATATACGATATGGTAGAATGATTGACAAATTGCCCAGTTAATACCTATGTAAACGATATTTAAAACTAGACCCGTCATATTCTCGTGACAAATGAGGTAGACGAGTAAATTGGTCTGTCTCGTGCTTCCGGTAAGGGAATAAGACGAGTTAGTGAACATGTAATTATTGGGTTAAAGTTTTGTCAGTGGATATAATTTGTGGGTTTTTGTCCTGTTGTAATCAACGAACTATTGACACCGCGACTTCCGGTTGTATACAATTTTCAGAACTTCTCTGGCAGGGAGACCTATATGATACGAATGGAATGGGGTTTCATGCCTCATCAACACAATACTACGGCCATTTATATGACAATGTGAGATTGAATATTTCAACAAGGCAACGGTGCCTACTGTTGGATGTGTGGTCGAATGGTTTGGTTAGTGGCGTGGTTTCGTTTATTCGCTTGTACGTGACAAAGAGTAGGGTAACCTGCCCAACCTCTTTTGTTTTCTTTGGGTCACTGTGGTTGCCTTCCACTAGTAAAAACCCCTATACCAATGATGTTTCCTCTAGGTATGACACGGAACTTCGTTGCTGCGATTACTTTACTGGTTATAACCTGAAAATATAATATTTCGCGAACATTTCTTATTTTGTATATGATTTTGTGAAATGTTAGGACTGGCTAATGACATTTTGTAACATGCTCTCTGAAAGGCCTACTTAGTTAAAATGGTGCCGTAGACCTATTTAAATTTTAAGATGATGGACGATGTTCTGTGTAAATATACTGTAAATAAATAAATGTATCTAAGTGTAACATCCTGTTGGAACAATAAGTATCGCTAGTTATTAACAGATCTGTTTATTGCAATTGTTATGGGCGGATGCCCATCTCTCCAGTATATTTGGACATTGAGTATTGTTTTTCTGCAAGGTATTTTGGAGTAGAGGTTAATGTAGTGGAGAGTATTTTAAGTAATATCTATATCCGTCTTTGTGATGTTTACGGTAAAACAATGAGAAACAAGATAATGGAAATATCAAGCAGAATTGAATTTGTCGACATTAAGTAAGATAATTGGTTAATTTTAACTGCACAACAAAATAGTTCCAAGTTTCAGCTGACATCCCGTCGTCATCAGCCCAGATGGAACAGATCAGTAGGGCGTTAAATCCCACTTCATTTCATTCCAGCAGAAGGTGTAGCCGGGTCGTTACGCAAGTCAAAATACAGATGTCAAATATACAATGTGCGGGTTTCTTTTACGGGCACTATACTCTTTCATCTGTCTTCGGTCCTGCATAATTGACGAGGGGGGGGGGCAGATCGGAAAATCCCGTGGAGCTTTCCTGGTGAATAAAATGCCCCTATTAAGTTGTATCCCCGTCCCCAATGAGTGTAATTACTAGCACATGTGTACACCTTTTAATCGCGTGGTAAGACCTAAACTTACTTTTAAATATACTCGGATATATGCCTTACCTGTAAATATATACATTCGTATAGCTTACCTTTATATACACATATATATATATATATGTATAGCTTACCTACAAATATACACACGCATATATATATGTTTAGCTTACCTGTAAATATATATGTAGAACTTACCTGTGAATCAGGTTTCTTTCTCATATAAATATCGCGATTCTGTCACCTTCCCATACAATTCTAAAATGTCAAAGTTAGCGTATAACAATGGCTTTGTAAGTAACATTCACAGTACAGGAATATTTTGTTGGCGAACGAAAATTAAAAAAAAACAATTCCAACAATAGTTCTCCGGTTTTACTATAAATACATGAGAATATCGCTGTCGATTTATCGATTGGCGTTTCGATTTATTTCTCACACGGAGAAATTATAAGAATTGAGTGACGTTAATTACAGCTTGGAACTAATTAAAGTTATCGTGTTGACTAAAGATAATTAGATAGAAATTGACTCTCTTAGAGCTTTGGTATTATCACAAAACACGTTTTGTTCCTTTCTGTGATACTTGGTGTTGGCTGTGTAAAATTGTGTAACTAATAACCTAGAATTAAGTTAGAATGAACAGACCGAGGTGTGATTCATAATTACCCGCAATTCAATAATAAAAAAAATATGGTCAATATGCGACCCTCCTACTCATTTCACTGTTTAAATCAAACATACTATACTAATGACGTAAAAGGATCGTGGTTGTTGACGCTAGAGTCCCACTATCACGATTCGCGCTGCGATTGAAATCGTGGTTTTAATAGTAGAGTAATCATGGTGATCCTATCAGGGGCCTTATTCACGAATTTTTAACTAAGATAAATCGAAATTTTAGTTATTTGATTGGATAATATTAGATTGATTTTAGTGCTTAGCCGATCAAAACTGAAGTATCTACTGAAATTTGGATTTTATCTTAAGTTAAGATTTCGTGAATCAGGTCCCAGGTCCTTTAATGAGGTCAGTCGTAGCAATGGTGTTGGCCGCATCGAAACGTATCTTGACCGTGGACTCAACAATCCTATCGTAACGCATCATACGACAGTGGGAACCTGGTATAATTGGAGATTTAATGTTCGCGTCTGCAGATGTACGTTATATCGCAGACAAATCATTATTATTAAATCCAGTGCATGCGTGTGAAGATATTCATGCCCTCACACCATGATTGTAAGCCAGGGGTGACCGACCAGGAAGAGCTCGAACCGCGACACATAGCCATCTAAACCCCTAAATAAATATACTCGGCTGGCATAAATGGCATCACGACCCCACCATAATGTACAACAACGCATTCGACTTTAAAAACACCCATGGTTCTCCACTGGTCAATGACAATAAAAGAATAGCGATTGATTGTGTGTATTTTTCACGACGAGAAATAATTGTTATCGACAGATAAAAGAATGGACATGGAACTTTATTGAGATCCTGTACAAGACTAATTAATCTCTGACAAGGTTTCTTAGAAAATGAAAGTAGCATTGCTGGGCAACCGCATGGCACTGTTATCTTAACTGTAATGTTATTGGTCTGGTTATATGGTCAATGTAAATGTGTACAGACACTAAAACTGAAGTATGGCTGAATAAAAGGATTACTGCATGTCATACTGATTCTCTCTATATATAATACGTCATTGTTCATGTTTAGCGCAATATGGCCCGGCTGAAGTTGACGCGCCATTAAGCCACACTGCATTCATTGGTAATATGTTTAATTTTGAACCAGCAGACAATTAGGACGTTAAACTCCATTTCATTCCATTCCTCGTTGTTATTCTTGGTGTGACGCGCTTCAAATTACAACATCGCCAATTCCAGTACGTTCAGCATGATATCCCACGTGCTTGGTCTTTTGACATTTGCGCATGGATTTGTGATATGATGTCATAATTTAATGATGGCACCTCTGTCGCCAGGAATCAAAGGTTCCAGATTTATAGTGGAGCCCCCAACCCGTCTATTTAAGGGGTAGGAGTACGTGCTAGAATAAACCGTCGTTTAATTGATATTTAATGGAGAGAACTTACTCCTCTTATGGCCGTATTCTGTTTTTGTTTTATTTATTTTGGACAGAGTTATTTTTAATGTGTTAGTACAACACTTATTTCCTCATTCATTATTAACGATGAATCTAAAACCACACTGTTATAAATAAAATACATATTATGTTGAATATGGGTTATGTCGAGTTATTTTCAAACACCGATAAATGATCCAACATTTACAGGTTGTCATTTGAAAGGTGTGACTTGAAATATATATAGCCGACTATAGCAGAATCGAGTTCTTCTCGCTACTCAAACTCCTTTTAGTTGAGGCCTATTATAGGGTGTTAATCTGATTTGGAATGCTTACATTTGTTATAATTTGATGATAAAAAAATAAATCTAGATTTAATGTAAACACGGTGTGTTAAACCACGATTCCTACGCATTTTCAATATGTGCCAGAAAAGGTTGCCAAATAACCTTTTTAAGGTGCGGATTAAAAATAGGTATGCTTAAAAGGTTACCCATTAAACAATAAAACATAGTGTGTTGAAACCACGATTTTTATGCATTTTCAAAACGGATTAAAAATGGGTATGCAATTCCAATTATCCAGTAAACATAGTGTGTTAAAACCGCGATTCCTTAGCATTTTCAAAACGTGCCAGAAAGGGTTACGCATTAACCATTTGAAAATGCGGATACTAAAATGGGTATGCAAATCCCGCTTTTCCAGTAAACAACGTGTGTTAAAACCGTGATTCCTAAGCATTTTCAAAATGTGCCAGAAAAGGTTACCGAATAACCTTTTTAAGGTGCGGATTAAAAATGGGTATGCAAATCCCGTTATCGATATTTTAGCACTGACGAATACTTAATAACTAATCTTCGTTTAACTAATGATACCCAATCGATAGCTTGCTGAAGTTGGAGCTTAATCATCTAAATGTACCTCATTTATTATATAACGTTTATATTGGACGAATAAACTGACTTAAACAAGACAGAAGGCTACAGGCATTAGCCGTATTCATTAAATAATGAAATAGTTTTTTCTGGCATTATGTAACGAAGTGTTTATAATGCAAACAATCTCTGATAGTTATCTTCCCCTGTCAATAACGACCGATTAAATAGTGACATAATTATACTAATGATCCCATTAAGCAGTACCATCATGTAGTATAAAGTAGTGATTCTATACCTTGAAGCAACAAAAGTGCCGAGTGCTTACCAATGTAATTTAATTCTTAAGACAGAAATCGCGAAAAACCCAGTTTTGACGGCTCTAGTGGACTAACCATGACAATTAAATATCAGAATGTAAAACTAAGACATTGTGATACATAGTACACAGCCCTGTTTTAAATAGAATTTTGACAATTCAGTAAATACTAGAGTTCATTAAATTTGCCACCCCCTTTCTGCATTAGTTAATTTTTATAGCAACCTTGCAAACATTTACAATTATACCAAACGGAACCGGAACTCCGTCCGGGATTACACTAATTGCCTATTGTTTAGTATATTATGTTATACTCTCTATGGCCGCCATATCACAGGGAGTACCATATATAGATATACGATCAGATGGGAGCTAGCCAGGATATCAATTCCAAGTAGGTGATATTTAAATGATAATTCAAGCTTTTAAACAATTTTATATCAATGTACATATTTTACTGTAACATGCATGACACAGTGGCCATCCGACATGTGGTTTGAATGTGATTGACAATAAAATCACTTGTACCACAAAAAAAAAAAAAAAATAAAAAATAAAATAATTGTCTGCGAAGGTCTGTCATTGAGTCAACTGACAAGGAGTCGGATCGCCTGTCGAGCCCCTTTTTTTCTACCAGGTCCTACAGTTTCCTCGCACTGCTGAAGACACCTATGCGCAGGACGAATTATTGAAAAAATATTGAACGATATGCTAGTCCTGAAATGACGTAGTTTGTGTTAACTGGACGTTACCCCCCCCCCCCCCCCCCCCCCTCTTCTCGTTTCTAAAATGAGGTGTCAAACAAGTCAACGTCAAGTCTGATGACTTTATATTCAAGATTATCTACGGATTATAACGGTTTATGATATACCCAATATTTATTCATTAGATGTGATTATAATGGTTTGGAGCACCCGCAACCACTTAAGTTGGTTAAACATATGTTATGTCTATAAACATGAAATCCACGTCCAGATAGTTGTATTTGCGTTTAAATGTAGTGAGTTTTAGGGGTTTAGATTCACGCAAAACATATTAAGAAGTTGGGTTAACATTGCAAATATTTTTTGAACATTCTTTATTATTTATTCGAGAAGTTTAATTGGTTAACAGAATATGTTATAAATATGAAACTGCAAAGGCCAAGCGATCAAAAAACTTATTGTACTTAAAAGTCTGATAGCTAAATATTTTTATATTTTAGCAATATCTGTGTAAAAGATGTGTGAAGTTATAATTCTGGAACACCTGACTCCCCACTTATCGCCTTATAAAATGTGTTGCATTTTTATATCATATATCTTGAAGATTCCAACGACGTCATATCTAAAAGCAAGGTACTTAAAAGTACTTTTAAAACGCCTATTGATTCTTTTGGTGTTTGGAGTATCCATTCAGGCCCCTTCTGTTATTTCTGTTACATCAATGGATGCATTCAATAGTTATTTGTGGCATCTGTAGTTCCATTGAATGGCTATTTGGCGATCCTTTCGTTTGTAATTTTT
The DNA here is from genome assembly GCA_948474765.1 of Patella depressa. Lineage (NCBI taxonomy): Eukaryota > Metazoa > Mollusca > Gastropoda > Patellidae > Patella > Patella depressa. Next base: position 9,341,796 of record OX419723.1, read on the forward strand.
CTTACACGAGAAAACATTCTGATAAATAGTATGAAGAAGTTTATTTTAGAATTCATTCGATAGAATAGTTTGTTTATATTAAGAATTATGATATACATGTATATTTTTCAAGTTTGTAATTTCACTTTTTCAAATTGTAAATGCATCAGTGAACAAAATACAAATCTTACGTGGACTCCCCGCCCCCACTCTTTAACTATTCTTCTCCGTGGGAATGGCTTTGTTTAGTGGGTGTGAATAAACGTTAAACCCTTTCCCTATATCTCTTTCGCATTCCGTGTATTTTGTCCTCCAATCTGGTTTATTGGCTTGAAATAACCGAATTAGAATAAATACAATCTCTTCAAGGAAAGTTAGTTAGCACCATTGTTTCTGAGGTATCGTATTGATTGGAATATAGGTAGACGAACTATCACCCCTTTCATCAAAGCCTAATTACTATTTATCGCTACTAGAGGTGATTATTTCACACAATCAGATCAAGATGAACATCTTACTTCCAGAGTTATCTTTAGAACGGATTAAATCTTCCAGACGTATTCCATACCTCCGGTCAATGTGGACACATCCAGTCATTCATTTTCATCGCGCTACGTATCTGGGTAAAATGACACAGAAATGTTAGCTATGTAATGTCAGACTGTAGAATATCCTGTGTAAAGTTTTCCGAGAGTTTTTGATTAGGAAATCGACTTGGGAGATCACTTACCAAGTGTTCTCAAAGAACGATTTTTTTCTCCTCGCGTTTAAATCAATTCTGGCTAATATAACTTAGTAGGTTGTCTTTTTGTCAGGTCAAACCATATGGACGAACCGCCATAAACATGCTATAGCTAGTTATCTGAACTGGAATGGGACGTGGCATAGCGTGGTCTGGAAAAGTAAGCACACAATTACCCGTGGATGATGCAGATGCAGGTCACTAATTCTAATAAATAACTATACTTACACATTTTAGACAATGGGTCGGTCAAAATTCATCATTTTCAACCATTGAAGTTGTGGTTACCATATTTCCAACTACTGTAGATCAACATTAAAAGAATCAGAGGGATCTAGATTCTAGGATGTGAATTTTTTTTGGCATTGTTAGTCGTTGTAGTAGAAAATAGCAGTTTTAAATGAAATGGGGTTTAGCGTACTACTATACTGCACCGACTTGGCTAATAAAAACGGCATTAAATTAAGAATTGATGAATTGTTAATTGAAAACGCCGAGGGGCTTCCTACATCCAAAATTGGAAATTTAAGCAGGTATTTAGAGTAGTAAATAAACCATGCCCGTGAATCTGACACTATCAAACGAAACACACTTTATAATACACGAGAAATGAAATGAAAACTGACTTCATAGTACACAAGAAACGAAAAAAAGCCCCAACAAACAAATACCCCACCAAAAAATAAGCAAAAAAAAAAAACCCAAGAAGACAAAAATACCCAAAACAACAAAACAAAACCAAATAGAAACTACACAAGAAATAAACATAAAAACAAAACTAAAAAAAAACAACATATAACAAAGTCAACAAAAACAAGTAGGAACCAAGGAACAAATGAAATCTTGTATACTGCCTGTCCTTTGCCCGCCTTCCACACATATTTTATTTTAGGTCATATTCTCTAAGTTATGACTTTATTTCTATGAACTTGATTAATAAACGATGCACTTGAATATTATCCTTTGGATTCGTTTCACAGTTCATTTGATTGAACTTAAATAAAAAAAACTATGAAATCAGTGAAACGTACTAGTGAATGAATGGGAAGCAATATTGGAAGTTGTAGTTTTACTATACACAGAAACTTGTTAGTCCAGTATTCTAAACTAAATAATTAATAAAGCGAATGAAGAAATAAGTCCCAACACGATCTCGGCTAATCTATAGTCACTGTTTGCCTTTGTTTAATGTTTAGAATACCGACTATGATATTGGCACACAATCATGCAAAGCGCTCTTTTCACACCGGGCTAGAAATTGTATGAAAATCAATGCGGACTTCGGGATTAAACAAACGAAAAGAATTATGCAAAATTATTTAGCTTTGGTATGTCTCTGATTCGCGCTGAACTTGCGCAATCAATACATCCATTCAATAACCTGTAATAGTTCGCAGGACAGTTTACAGTAATAGCGCATTCATCCATTTCACAGAAAATTAAGGCAATCAAGTTGAAATAACGGATCGGGGACAAATCAGAGGTGTGCGTGTCGCCCTGTTCCGAGTTACGTATAGTACTCGAGTATATTCCATATCGGTTTGGAAAACACGGATCAAATGTCGGCACACATCCAAATGAAACACCTCAACATCAGCCTGTAATTTGAGTGTACGGTCGATTTGAGCAGTTAGGCAAAGAACCTGCAGTAGTTATGTGATATGGAACCGTGTGCATGTCCCTGGAGTGTGTCGCGATTATAATACAAATATTTCATGAGCAGGCCGTAGTAGTGACGTAATCACTCGAGGAGTGAAACGGTCTTGTTTTTATTGGTTAAATGCTATCAAAGATAACACATGTAAACGAGAAGAAATAGTACAGTATTCTATTAAAACTCACTCTCTAATGACTAGCATTGGATTGGAATATACCACATGATAGAACTTCTTGCACGCGTCTCGTGCTGCCCTACACGCAGAAGCGGAAACAGCTAGCAGACGACATCTTTTGGAAACACAACGGGACATATACTCTGAGAGTTACTTGGCGCGGTATTTATTGTGCCTCCGTATTAAGTGTTTTGGGTGTAAAATTCGTTAAAACTATATGTGTGCTGGGATTATCTTCAATGGCTTTGGATGAAAATTGCTCCAAAATTAAGCAGAATCAAAAAGGGCGAGTGCGGGACAGAAATGCACCACTTATCCGAGTAAGTAAATGCAAATATCAAACAAAACTCTCAAATTTATCTGTATATTTTTATAAACAACTTTTAGAATTCTTATTAGTAATGTTTGTTTATATTCCCCGCACGTGCTTGGACGTCTGCTCGAGCTGTATGTTTATCATTGAGTAATGAACGAAGTAGAGTTTATTGTGTTTATACTTTTGGAGAAGTTTGTTTCTAAATGACCAAATGTCGAACTCCTTGTATTATTTGGAGTTTTAGAAGCTTCGCGGATATGCAGGATCACATATCATAATAGGGGCGAAATTTCCGCGAACGTGCAAGCTATATTGAACCATGGGATTGGATATGGCGGGCAAAAAGTAGGAATGTAACCACTTATTGATTGGGCATATAGAATTTCTACTCCCGTAATTTACTATTATTAATCAGAGTTGGGCAGACATGGCGGCCATATTGTGTTCTCCAAGCTTGGAGACTCTGCGTTGTTGCTAGGCAGCCAATGGCATAAAGCATATATAGGTGTTAATTGTAAAGGAAGACCATAATAACGAGGTTAAGGTGTTAATATATACATATATCTTATGTACATATATGGTATTATTGACATTCATTAGGACCATTTTTATGTATTTATATATATTAGGGAATATCCGATGTTATTTATGGCCGACTCTTGGCATATCCATATAGATATATTTTCATTAGCTTTATTACCGTGTCTGACTTGAAGATGTTTCGATTGAATTTGGTTTGCAATCTGGCGAGACATAACCACAGAAAGAAGGGATGGCAATGTATTGTGCGATTAGAAGGCACAAGTTCAACTAAGTTACCATTAAAGGAATTGAGCTGAATTAAAATTGAACTTACGAATTTATATATTTTAAAATGTCGGATTTATTAGTCCAATCGCCCTTTTATGACTTACGTTACATATTGACTAGTGATAAACGTTTGCATAAATATTACGTTCTCTTGGACTTGAGTTAGATTTCGAGTGAAACGTTACAATTTGCTTTATTTTTAAAACGAAGTGAACGTTTGAGATTTAACTTACTTTAGATATGTGACTGAGTTTTGTTGGGACTTACTTTAGATATGTGACTGAGTTTTGTTGGGACTTACTTTAGATATGTGACTGAGTTTTGTTGGGACTTACTTTAGATATATGACTGAGTTTTGTTGGACGTAAATTACGTTATATTATGCGTTTAATATTTGGTCATCGAATTAGTTATTCAGCGTTCATAAAATAACGAACGTTTTTGTATTTTTGGACGTACGTTTTATAGCCTATGCTGCACATTAAAGATGCATTATGAGAGTTTAGATAAAGAGCTGGCAGTTCTGACTATAATAGTTAACAACTAGATAATGTGATGGGAATTTGCTAAAACTTTCAGTCAAATTGATCCCCTCTGAACCGAGAATTTAGCGATTGATTTTTAGGCCTAGCCTCGATCATCATTACCAAAGTCGACCGATAAGATACAGTCTCGATTATCCAATTTTTGATTTAATCATCAATGTGCTTTGAATAGCAGATCGGGCTCCAATCCAGTTAATATCACAGTGATGGCAACTGGAGTTGATTATGGTCTGGATAAGTTAATTGATGTCTAATTTTAATTAAAATGATTTAGATAACATTTCAGGCCTAAAGAAAGACTGCAATAAGCAGATTTAGCTCTTGCATAATGTATGTTTAGTATATTTGGTCAACGAATTATTTATATAACGTTTATGAAAAATGAAACATCTGAGTTATTTATTTGATACAAATTTGTACTTCTGATTTCTGTTCTGTTTGATATTAGGATACATTTGCTCATCGTATTATCTGAGTTATACTAATATTACGTTACATGAGTTACAGATCGACACTTTAGTATATTTATCGAAATGAAACATTTGAGTTACATATTGTAGGTTTGAGTTTTGTTAGACTTACGTTATATATTAGCAGTGCAATAAATACCGCCAAATATTAACTGTGTAGTATTTGTTATCGAAGGGTGGCTCAGTGGGTAGATGCTGACTCGTTACCCTGGGGTTGGATGAATTGGCTGAGAAAGATCATCGGGATTTTTAGTCGTGATTTCCCCTTGTCAGTGGTACTGAACGTAGAACTGATGTCCCGTGTATACATTGGCGTGCACGTAAGAGATCCCTTGGTAGTTGAAATACGATATAAGAGTAGGCCATAGGGCCGCTGTCGTGGCAAAATTTCCCTTATAGCACACTGTATGACGCATGCCCAGTCGGTGTAGAACAGTAGACCGTGTTAAACTCCATTTCATTTCGTTTGATTTTGTTATCGAAAGGGAGACGATTGTTATGTATTTTGATTGAGCGATTCAGGGAGAAACAGTTCCTTAATTACATTGATTAGCAAATACGTGTACATGCAAATGGAAGTTTGGAAGTAAACATTGTATTGATTTGGCTGAATTTCTGCGACAAATGCCAGCCTAATGTTTGAAATAGTATCCCGATCTTAAAGTTAACTATATCTAAAAACGGTTTTGTAGCTAGATATATGTTAGGCTGGGTTTAGTTTTTTGTAACACATGAAGTTGATAATTGACCCATTTAACCGCCATTATTGTAACAGTGTCCTCAAATCCTTTGGAGTTGTGCACAAATAGGGTATGCTTAAAGTGACTTGTATATTCAAGAACTTTATGTTTATGTTTATACTTGCTTCATACGTAATCAACTGTTATTAAACCCAGCTGTCCATAATATCATATACACTGTATTAGAATTAAAATTATAATAAACAACAACAGGCTTGATAACAATTCTCATTCTTAGGTTTTTATGTTTCGGACAATGTTAATTTTGGAGATGTTTTATCTTGTAGGTCATAATGTCTCTTTCTAAAGAATAAAGCGTCCCAGTACTGGTTATTAGAGGTTTTGATTACCAATGCAATTTGTGGGTGTGAAGTGTGAGAGTGGGGTCTTGACCTTGAAACTTCATGTTTTGGTTTGAATATGGAAGCAGAAGTAACAGGCTGTCGAAACTGAAATGAAGCAAATGGGGGACCGAAACCACGCCAGTTGTCTCAATGGCAAACCTTATGACACAGCACGCACGTGCTAAGCATTCAGCAATCCAACCCCTGATAATTTGCACATATTGTTTAATCTACGTTCAATATCCACATTTTATTTATTATCCACATTTGGGTCACGAACAATACAAATACCGCTTGATTGACGTCCCAGATAAATAATGCAAAATCAGACGAAACGAGATTACACCCCTACGACGTTCTTTATGTTTGAACATTAAAGAAATATAGACATTGTCTAAGGATCGTGGTATTCGAGTGGTTGGTTAGCTGGGCGCTAAACTAGAATGGTCTGGTTCAGATACTGGGTGGGGTGAAATAACGTACACATTACCATGCACCTGATGAAGCAACAACAGGAGTTGGAATTCGTAAAACTGCGGGACCTTTGCTGTTTATGAAATTTATCTTCTTTGACAATGGTACGTATTTATAGTAATCAGTATAAGTCTTAGTGTTTGTGCCTCTTCCCTGGCTTGATAACATTTGTTGAAAAACTGATTGTAAATAATGCTTTCTAGAAACTGCAAACCATTTAATGCAATTTAATATTTAATCTTGCCAATTCACCAATCTTACCAATTCACTAAGAAAACGGCGTAAATTCAGGACTAAATAGGGCCCCAAACTACGTGATGATATTTACTTCTTTAGGGTCCCCTTGCCTATCGTACTTGCAGACCCATACTCAGTCCTACCCTGCCAGAAATCACCTTGGTATCATATCGAAAATACGTTACTCCCCCTACCCCCCCATTCCCTTCTAATCGCCTGTAAACCATTCTTTGTTGTAGCAATTGGTATCTTGCACTGTTCTTGACAAAACTTCAAAGCTTTGTCCAATTTCGATTACCTATAACTTGGTCCACTTATTATACTGAACTATCATGATTGAAAACATTGTTACAGTCTCTAGTAAAATTAGCCAATTTTTCTAATGATTTATTGGAGATAGAATAGTAATAGTATTGGCATATGGTCAACGGTCAACACTCGAATGAGAACTGCTGTGTATTTTGAAATCTGTGAATATGGTCATTGTCTCGGAGCTCTACATTATCCAGACAATGTCCAACGAAGCAAAGTGTCAATGTTTGATTATAAATCTCTCAAATGAGACGGTACTTCAACTTGACCAGATCACACATCTCGAGATATTATACCACTTGGTGTATAATGTCGTAGGTGGCTGTATTATCATAACACCCAGAGTTATTGGGCATTCCGTCATCGGGTATATATGTTGGACATCATGAGAGATATTACGTCATTGGGTATTCATGTTGAACATTACTAGAGATATTACGTCATTGGATATATATGTTGGACATCATGAGAGATATTACGTCATTGGGTATTCATGTTGAACATTACTAGAGATATCACGTCATTGGGTATATATGTTGAACATTGCTAGAGATATTACGGCACTATGTAGGTGGAACATCACTAGAGACATAACGTCATTAGGTATTTGTTTGGAACATCACTAGATATATTTCCCCATTGGGTAAATAAGTGGAACATCACTATAGATATTACGTCATTGGATATCCGTGTGGAATATTACGCTACGGCAGACAATGATAGAGGCATAACAACAAAAAGAACATCAATTAGTAGGAGACAACACATATTAATATCACAGTCAAGAAAGGTTGCTGGGAGGTGTGGTTTTACTCGTGCGCGTGACATTTGTCATTGAGTCAAGTGGCGTGGTTTTGATTCCCCAGTTGTACGTGACAGGGAATAGGGTTGCCTGTCTAACTCCGTGGGTTTTCTCTGTGTCTTTCGGTTTCCACCCACTGCTAAAGACCCTTACGTGCAAGCGAATTGTTGGAATGAAATGAAACCCTATGACCTAGTTTGTATCGAGTGGACGTTAACCCATCTCTCTCTCTCTCCCCCTCTCTCTCTCTCTGGCTACATCATACTATTTATTGCACGGAGGAAATGGGTCTCTTAAAAATTATATTTTAATGTTTTCATTACTTTCGTGACCTTTGGTACGACAATAGGTATGTCTAAATTGATTTCCCGAAACCTGCATAGATTTGTACAACACATAAATGCACTATATGTGTAGACCTGGGCGTTGATCGTAGAGAGGAATTAATTGAAGATCTTGTTTTACTTCTGTTTGTGGTACTCTGGGGAAATCACCCGACATCTCAAGAACCCATTTGTATTTTATTTATCAGCATGTTGCGTTACATAACGCGTCATTAAAATTTGTCGAGCCGCCATAATGAAGTTGGCAACGCTCCGAAAGCATGTGATAAGTGCACAAGGGAGGCAATCGGCCTTGATGAATTCGATAATAAAGACAATTGACTAGAATATTTCTTTCTTGGCCATTGTTAGTGAAACGGACAGGTTGATATCGAGTATCTGTTAAATTCATGATCATCCATCAAAGTCTGGGTTCAGTAAGAACAATCAGATGTGTGTACAACTGAATTTATCGCCTCTTTATCGTTAGATGAGATTCAATTAAATCCACAGAAACATTTTAAAAAATAGTAATTTTAATGAAAAGTATTTATCTGCCAGTCAAGGCGGTGGCATTGCGATTCCGTGCAATTTATTTAAATTGTCAGTTTCAACTTATTAACGACATATGAGCTTTTGACAAAGTGCTGTTATTATGTTACTAAACGTTGGAAAATATTTGAAAACCATCAGACATTTTATTACCGACATGAGACGTCGTGAGATAATGCTGTAATTCTGTCACCGAATAGTGAATAATATTTGAAAATCTTAGAAAATATATTTAAAACTTTTATAACAATGACGTTATTTCCGCTAGAAAGGTCTATAACAATGACGTTATATCCATTTGAAATATCTATAGCAATGACTTTATTTCCATTTAAAATGGCGTTATTTCTGTTAGAAATTATATAACAATGTCGTTATTTTCATTTGAAATGTCTATAGCAATGAAGTTATTTCCATTAAAAAGTTCTATAGCAGTGCCGTTATGGGGAAAAAAGATATGGAACTAAAAACTTTGGTGCTTGCTTTATTCATGTCCTTGATTTCCCTAATTATATTACATGCTTTTAAACAACAGAGAATTTATATTGGTATTGTTTTTCAGTCGATTCATTTAAATTCCCAATCAAATCTATTTTATTATAATATACATCAATTTAATTGTCTATGAGAGATAAGAAACCATATTCTTTGCTCGTTATTTTTAATTGTCTGTGTATTTTTGTTGTTTTCTATAAATAAGCATCGTATTCATGAATAACTATTAACTGACGCCCCCGGAGAATTACAATATACATTTTTTTTTTACATACATATTATAATCTATTGTAGCTTGAAATAACAAAGTGGCCATTTACAGGACATCTCTTTGATGTCTCTACTTTATATCCACGCTCGACCTTTTCATCTTTTATGATACATAACTCTATTAACTTTAAATGTACAATACAGGAAAACTGCCGAAATAACATAGACCGAACAAAATGGAATGAAATGTGGCCTAATTTCAGTCTACTCGTAATCGAATTTGAACTGACAACAGTTCTTTCACGTGCACGCGGGACCTTCACTACTAACGCGGGGCCACCAAACTGATAAAGCCAGAGGATAGTTATCGACCAATGCCAGGGCATCACAATAAAAATATTATTGGAGTGCATTGCTGTTTCCTCTCGTTCGTTGTTTCTGTTTCTGAGGTTTAACGTCCACTCCCACCAACGATGATATCGTAGTGCTCGTTTCCTAAATTACTCTCATATTTATACCCTTATAGCAAATAATTTCTCGTTGACTGTAAATAATAATTATTTTATTTAACAAAATATCCCTAATCTTACAATGTATAAGCTTGTTATTATCATTTTGATGAAACGACCCCTGTCTTTATTACAACCAGGTGCCCAATGATACCTTATAATCTGTTTGTGAGAAAAAAAGGGTTGAAATTTCGGGCCTTAGCACAAATATATGTCACAAGGGTTATAGTTGCAACCTTTATCAAAAGAATTCTTTTAATATTTTATTACTTTAATGTCCTTTAAGGGTAGTATAACCGTTATTTTAAAGGAATTTTTTCACCAGTTTTGTTTTATACATTTATGTACGTAGTGTTAAGGTAGTGTAACTGTTATTTTAAAGGAATTCTTTGACTAGTTTTATTTTTTAAAATATGGGTATTGTTTTTTTAATTGAAAATACAATGCAGCACAACACTTATTAAAAGACATATTATACTGTTTGTTTTAAAGTAGTAATCTTATGCAGTATAACGCCGATTAAAAGAATTCGGTCACCTGGTTTTTGTATACAGTTGTGTAATGTGGTATAACCTTTAGTAAAATGATTATTCTTCTTTTATTAATTCCTTTTAATGTAATATAGCAGAATACCCCCGTGTAACAAAAACTAAACTACAAATGTATTTCATTTGAAAATGGCCATATAATAGTGTTTAACCTCATTCATTTAATTTCTTGAATAAAAACCGTAAATCAATTCCATCAATTAGGAATAAATCTATGTCACATCTAAATTTAATTGAATCGATCAATATTCGCTGCTAAATCCTCTGGAACCATGAATATTTCAAGGTAGGGTTTCCCTCAGAAGGAAACTTTACAGTGTTGAATGATTTTTTTCTTAGTCCACAGGGAGAAAATCGTAGCGATCTATTTTTTTCCATCTAATATCTGTAGTAAAGAATGGAAATTATGATTGATCGGATATCTGTTTAAGTCGAATCAAGGCAAGGACAAACAAGCTCAACACTTGAATGTGAAAGCGGTATCTTTTGTTGGTCGGCTTATAATGTGCGTATAAATTGTAAACGGCGTTGTAAATTCTTTCTTCGTCGATTGTTTTAACGGGTAAATTATTTATAAGCCTGCCCGTGTTATAATGATAATTAAATATTATGAAATCAATGTTGTTTATAAGCTGAGGTGACACGTGGTGCGAATCGCGTGGCTTCTATGACAACCAGGAACAATGGAACAGGTCGTGGAATCGATTTCAACCACATCAAAATAGAAATAAAAAGGTATAAAAATGTAATAATGATTTACAAATGCTTTTGGCGGTAAATATAGAGTAAAATACATATTTGATTTAAAAAGACAATATACATGAATATAATTCAAAATACACCTAGAATTGTGCAACTGGAGACATTGGTGCAAGTCGTGGGATGGATTTTTACAGCTCCATGATATCAAAAAGGTCAAAACGTATGCCGCTATGTAAACACACTGTGATTCTTTTCAAATAATTCGGGATTACATAGAATGACAGAAGAATTAAATCGTCAATAATAGCATTTTAAGACCAATATATAATCATTATTGTCTGGCTTAAAAGCTTTTCAATGCAAGAGGTGCTACTTTTGCAAGGACAGCGGTGCTTCCGACTGCGCTTTGTCAAAGTGAATCCGCAGATTAACTTTTCAAACCCACCCCCCCTATGTCAAAATAGAATGAGGTAAAAAAAAAAATCTGAACAGGTCTTCATTTTGGCTATTAATAGCACTAGCTAATCTAATATAGAATGAAATATTTATGAACTTTGTGAACTTGAAACCAATCAATAAAATAGGTTCCAAGTGCTGCTTAAAGGACAATATTGGTGTCACTCATTATCGCATATGTGAAAGAACAGATATAATTTTAACACAGAGACCATTGCTACGATAGATGAGTAATAAAGGTTTCAACAATCGGAAGTGACGAACGTGAAAGGAAAACACTAGTTATCCCTCTATATAACTGACTAAATTGACGAGTGATAACAGATAAATGGGTGATTTTCTGCTCACTAATAATTCTTTCGAAGACAAAAAAGTTGTGTGTGACTGTGAGAGATTGATCTTTGTGTTAAAATTATATTTGGAATGTGTTTAAAAATTAACCAGTTCTATCACATAATATGTGATAATGACTGACACCAATATTGTCCTTTAACGGGCATGTGACATGAAGAACATTCCCACCTTCTATTCATCGACTTTTTTCAATGGTTCGTTTAGGTCAGTGGTTCTTTTATGTTTACGAGTACACGGAGAGACCTGCATCGTCTGACAAGGGAGACCTCGGCTAGACAATTTTCAGGATTGTTCGCGGTTAACAAACAGGGGCCTATTTCACGAAATTTTAACTAAGATAAGATCCCAATTTTAGTAATTTGATTGGATAATATTAGATTGATTTTAGTGCTTAGCCAATCAAAATTGAAGTATCTACTAAAATTGGATTTTATCTTAAGTTAAAATTTCGTGAAACAGGGCCCAGGTAGTCATGGGTTGTCTGCCAGTGTCATATCCACTGGGAGGGTGCGGTCGACACTCGAAAGCGAAACAACTCGTTAATGTCAATGCTATACCTATATAGATTAGATAATGAATGGTAAATCGACAATGTAGATAATCTGAAGAGATTTGATTCTGTATAGCTGTTGTTTTATTGAAACGTTGGAATATTCAAAATAGTCAGTTTGATTACGTCTTGAACAAACGCACGTGATTTGCAGTGACATTCATAAAGCTGCTGATTCCGAACATGAACGGTCGACTAGTCATAACATAACTATCCACGAGAAAGAGAAAGAGATGAGGTTTAACGTTCACTCGACACAAACAAGGCCATTTAGGGACTTACAGTTGTATACAATTTTATTAAGTTTTATAAACGTTTTCCATTTTTTTTTTTCCAAACGTTTGACCAAAGTTTTACCAGTATCTTTAAAGATTCTCAATATCTTTAAAAGATAAACATAATTATAACTATGGGTTACTGAATAGTCCAGAGCTATTAATATTTTCTTTAAAATATACGTTCTATACGTATATTAAAGCTTTGATTGTATTTTAAATTGACTCGGTTATAAATGATTAAGAGCTGTAGTATATTAAAGGAGCTAAAAATCTATTATCTAACCCAATATTTCCATACAATTTGCAATTAAAACACGAATTTAAATTCAATATTGATCAATTTCAATCAATAATTATGTTGTTATCTTGCCTTGACAATATGGGAACCCTACATCGTGTTTATAATTAATGGAGGTTTTTGTATATAAAATTAATACATTTGTCAAAATTAAAGACAAAACATTCTTTTTTACAAAAAGTAATCGATTTTTATTATGCGTTTTATGAATTATTTTGTTTTGTCTTTTAACAAAGAAAAAATGCCCCCAAAAAGTCCCAACGCGTACGTCATTTGAGAAAGTTGACTGTTTTGCTTGATGAGTCAATGAACGACGTATAATTGCATGGTTTCTAGTCAAGCATATAGTTTATCTGATGAATATTTAATACGTATGCAGCAATATATAGATACGGTATTCACAGCACATACAATCATATATTACAGTTTTTTTTTAAATTTAATTGGGTATTTATAGAAACAACAAAAAGAGCAATTATTGACTACATGAAATAAAAAACATGTATTTATTTAGGAAACTGGATCGAATAGGCCTACTAACAATTTTACGTCTCCAAACCCAAAAGTTGGATTAACCCTACCATTTGACGTCTCTGACAATTTTCTTAGGAAACACCTGGCTGCGATAACATCCGAGGTGAAAGCGGACGTAAAACGACGAAATGTGGGTGGATGTTCATTAGCTCAATCAAATTAAAATATAGATCTATATTTCGTTTCGCTTTTTTATACTTTCGATGGTCTACTCCACATGAAGATCTGACCAGTTGTACTGGGAGTTCACGTCAGGGTCAAACGAGGGGCTTTTGACCATATGACGTCAGACATTGATTAATCAATTATTGTTGACGTTTCTAGGGGTTTACCCACAGCTCCGCGCAGAGAACGACTAGAAGTTGCCGTAACAGACCGTTTCGTTGGCTAATTCCTCACACCAATAAGGCGGCCTATTATATGACAATTGTTCCAGGACCTAGTGTAGTAAAGACAGGTAAAACGAAATTATTTTGAACTACAAAAAACGAAACGAAATATGATCCGTGTTTGAATCCGATTGTTCAGTTGCCTGGGTGGTGTAGATAAATATAACGTTAAACCCAATTTCTATCTCATAACGTAACCTCTTGTGGAGCGTTAACCCATTTTCCATTATGAAAGAAGACAGTGCGCAACAGGGTCGTTAATCATAGCTGATCGGCCAATGATATATTTTCGTGTATAATAAAGTCTTTTCCCATGACAAATCTGTATGTCTACTATATTTTACTAGATGTCACTTCTAGTGTTTGTCATTTTCTTGTGAAATTCGATTATGAAAAATGAAAAGTGTTTGTAGCAACACATTCACTAAATTAACAGACACCAACTCGTCAAATAAAAAGATTTAGAATTAGACATTTTAAAAAAGGCTGCGTGACTTAAGCGTTCTGAGTTTGAAATTTACCCAATTTGTAAATCGTTTTGACAGTTGAAATTCGACTATGGTAAAGGAGGAAACGAACTGTTAACTTTAGTTAAGACGGCTAGGGGGAAAGGTTAATTTTATCTTGAAATGTAACTAGCTTTACTTAACATGGCTAGAGGAAAGTATTCTTATTCTTGAACATACCATAACTTTAGTTAACATGGCTAGGGGGAGGTTATTCTTCAATGTACCCTAGCTTAGCTAACACAGTTTGAGGAAATGCTAATCTTAACCTTGAACGTATCCTAGTAGCTTTAGCTTATACGAATAGAGGAAAGGCCTAAAAGAACTCCTGGTAACAATTTGTTCAGCCATGTCTCTTTTACCGTGTGTTTATGGTTTATCTGTTTGTCTGTCTGGAAGTATTTCCAGTTTTTATTACGAATGTTGTAAAAAGATTTACAATTGCAAATATATGTATATAAATATGGAGATATGACGTGGTATTTTAAACCCCATTCCACAACGCCCGTTTGCATTTTAGGAAACTACACAGAGGCCACAGTATAGAAGTGACCTCATAAAGGTCGACAGGGACGTCACAGTGTATTTCTGAGACCTGAATAGTGAAATGTGGTTAAGCCTCTTGAATAATAATAACATTTGTTTAGCCGACGTTGACAAACGGCTAAATGCTGGTCAAGCAATATCGAAATGGCCGCTTTCAAATTATACCGGACCGTGGCTTAATACGATTAGGCCCCACAATAGTTCAATTTGAGTGTAAAATGGACAGGAACGGTATTGGAAAATGTCATATATTTGGCGGTTTTATTGAGCTCGGCTTGGCCAATGTTGACGTTATTGACCGACGCACTGGAAGCTGGTATTGGACACGGCAATGGTTAAGTAAATGAAGAGGATATTTGGTCCTACACAGAAATCACTATGTAAAACAAATGAACATTGTAACAAGGGTAAATTCTAGGTGGACCAAGTAATTGAAACCGTCTGGGTTAACTTGTACATTTATATTGTTAGTCATTCAAATGAAAAAGGTTAAAGATAGGAGGTTAAAGGGGAAGTAGCGTGTGACGTACCTGGGTCTTGCTTTCGGGTAGGGGTCTTTAGCAGTGAGAGGAAAGTGGAAGACAGAGAGAAAGCTCACGAGGTTGGATAGGCGACCCTACTCCTTGTCACGTACAACCGGGGATTCGAAACCACGCCAATTGACTCAATGACAGGCTTTATGATCTGGCGCGGGTGCTAACCAATCAGCACCACATCCCGCGGGAGGTTAAAAGTTGTAGGTTAGAGGGAATGTAACACCAACGGTTGCTCTGTTGGCCTCGCATCTTCTTTGCCTTACTTGTGAGACTAGCGTAAGTTTTTTTTTCTGTAGTTGTATGAACAACGCAAAGGATGGAATGTGTTTGTTCAGTGGTTCGTCTATGTTCCCCAACTGTTTATTACACGTGACCTCGTTTTTCAGGCCATTATCCCCGAAGTGTTGTTAAATGCGTGTAGCGAAATGCTACGCTTGGTTTTTCGATACTAGGGTCAATGTTGATAAGATAATGACATTGATTTCTATATATTTAAGCCGACAATCGGCATATAGAAGGCCACCAGATGACACTACAGCTCACACTACCCTCGTTTCAATCCGAGTTACTTACTATCGAGCCTCCCAATCCCCCTACACACACACACACACTTCGTCCTCTTTCGGATCTATTAAAGTGCAAACGTTACAAAGGGTAATTCATGTAACAGTAAAAAATAAATTACTTTTACCTTTCTGCACGCAAATCAATTTTACGTTAGACAATATCGGCCATCTTTAATTTGCTGTAGGCTGAGGGTTTTTATTCAAGCAAATGATTTACCGCTAATTGCTGTTAATTCAAAAGTTAAAAATGTGGCTTTATTGAGGAAAGAGTTAATTTCCTTCTTTATTGCATCAATTATCACACTTAAGGCCAATATGACAGACATCCCGGTATTGGAGAATACTGGAGAGTACACGATGGATGAATAAAACCGATAATACAACATTATCTTCTGGTATTTTGGAATCAATGAATGAATGGAATGGGGTATGACGTCCAATTTCTATGCGCAAATGAAAGCAGCCACAAGCCACACAGTCTCGGTCACCCAGAACCTCCTATATTTGTCGGAATGATAGAGACTACAAGCCATGCTGCTCTTTTACCTGTACGTCCACGTGTACTCGGAGACCTTTATTTGTATCATTTCCATAATACCATATAAATATCGTCCACATAAAACCCCTGTCCTTAGATAAATTTCTTTTCACATCGATATTATATCAGTCAATCAACTGTGATAAAGCCTTGCGACAATTTCGTTCTTCATACCTTCACCCCTTGAAGTGCTCACAGCTCCTTTTCGGTAGCAGAACGCGATATCGCCTTTATAAATAATCTATAACCAAAATTTTTCCGAAAAGCCTTCATGTGATTATCTCATTTGCCAATTTGTTTGATTATTTAAATTGCTTAGTGTACCTGAAGTCTGCCATTTTTTTAGAAAAATAAAATTGTGTATTACTTTCAATAAATAATATATTGTCTATATTGTTTTACATTGTGTACTTATAATAAATTTTTTTTGTGTGCAAAAGCTACAGAGCAACTTTACAGTCTAGAGTTTGGCGCCATACAAGTTTAATAAACACTTATGATGATTATTATTATTTGTTTGTACCTTCCAAACAACTAGACACACCTCCTTGCCAGGACCTCGTCCTGCACGATTGTTATGGCCAAACCACGCCCGAAAACCCCTTTCCCACCAACACCGCGATCAAACCCCCGATCTCTTGTTTATTCGGCAAGTGCCTTATTCACTGAGGGGGGTTGGGATGGCCTAGTGGTCTAGAGTGCCGCGCTTCGACCTCTAGCTGGCCGATAACCTCTGACTTGCGGCTGTGGTTTCGATCCCTGGTGTGAGCGTATGTGGCATGGGGATAGGGGCGCCTTCTCAACCCCTCCGGACACTCCGGTTTCCTCCCACTGCTAAAGACCCCTATGCGCAAGCGAATTATTGAAATAAAATTAAACCATATGTTAGTCCCGAAATGACCTAGTTTGTGTCGAGTGTACGTTAAACCCCATTTCTCTCTCTCTATCTCTTACTCACTGAGCCACCTTGGGCTCATACTAAAAACCCTGTCTATTGCACTAATATAGTGTCTAAGTCGTTGACATTTTTCGACCAATATCTACTTTTTCGGTGGTTTAATGTCCACTCGACACAAACTAGGTCATTTCGAGACAAACGTATGGTTTAAATTTTATTTCAATAATTCGCTTGCGCGTAGGGGTCTTTAGCAGTAGGGAGGAAACCGGAGTACCCGAAGAAAACCCACGAGGTTGGACTTTTTGGAATGCAGCAAATCTCTTGGAAACGTTTAACATCCTTAGCTCCGTCCAGGCTAATGAAGGCAGGTATAATCCATCATACAATGCAGTGTGCAATGAGGGGATTCTTACCCGGACAGTTGCGCACTCTTATATCGAATTACAACAGTAAGGGGTTCTTTACGTGCACGCCATCCTCGGTTTTCCGTCTCAATCGAATAGATAGACGCTGTTCCGTATCAGGCACTCTGTCTTGCATCACAAACAATGGGAAAGCTCGCCGGAAAATTCCAACACTCTGGGAACTCCGGGTTATCGAACCGGCGTCTGAGGCATTGCGTCCCATGTTAAGATTCCTTCTAATCTAACCGAGGACAATTCGTTTTGCCCTGCAGATCATCTCACTTGTCAAGTCCGGGCAAAATGTCCTCTAGAGCACATTGCATGACGTGTGCGGTGTTTCATTATACCGGTTGGTGCAGAACGGTATAGGACGTTCAACCATGTCTGCAGAATCCGAACATATACACTGGCGAATAATTATAAATAAATTCCCAGAAAAGATAAAACATCAGAATAAAAAAAAAAAAACCACAAAAAATAAAATGAAACATTTCAAAAGTTTTATAGAGTTTCGTTTATTTACAGCTCGGTCGAGTTTTTTAAAGTTTTGAGTTGGAATGTTGAAATGGGCGCAGACCACAAACAACCTTTCCTTCATTTTATACGCAGCCGGACCACGGCGGGTCAACGTGTATGACGGTGGTTCATTAACTATGACCTCTCGGGTTCGATCCCGGCGTTTGTTGGTAAAGTGTTCTCCAGGATTATACAGTCTGGTTTCCCCATGACACTTAAGTAAGATATGGAAAAGTGTCGAGTCATTCGAATAGAACGAAAAATAGAGACACACCCGTGTATTCGTTGGTTTGCACGTAAAGGAAACCCAGAAAGTTGGAATTCGAAGAAGTGTTAACGGAACCTTTAGACAGTCTCAGGAAAGAGGTTGAATTTACATTTTCTAATAGGCTTTGGTTGATATTTATTATATTATAAATATTAGAGTCACGCAAAGTCAATGGGATAGATAATGGTGGTCTGTAGCCAGTAAAGTGAACCATAGCATAGACGACTGTTTTTGTAGTTATCTCCCTTACACTATTTATTTGGAATTTCAATCACGCGATTGATTTCAGGTCTCGGCTCTCTTCCTGGAGAGAAAAACTTGAGGGAAGAATATTGGCGAACAGAATCCGCCTGGTCGTGCATTCTAAACTTGCCCATCGTTATGCTGACCTTGCGCCTTCTCTACCTCGCGTGTCCTCGCCTCAACACGGTGAATAAGACCTGGATGTTCCTTGTTGATACTCAGCGTGGACCGAGGACGTTCCTCCGTATTTACCGACATTGCTCCTCCGGGTCAATGGTACAGGGTGGAGGGTCCGTGTACACATTGGCGTGGAAAACCCTTGACAGTTGGAATTCAAAATTACTCTTATAGTACACTGTATGGCGTATACCCGTCTTCATTAGCCGGGTCGGTACCGAAAAGTGTGGCGCTGCTAAACCCCAATTTTTTTATTTCATTTCATTCCTTTTCTCCCTAGAGGTCATCTTTCGCCTGCATAAACCTTGACTTATAGGTAGTTATTTGAATAAGATAATTGTTCATTTGCTCAGTTTCTATTCAAATCCTAATATCCACACCCAGTCTAGATTGAAAATCAATATGATTTCAGATCTTGTCTCGAGTTTATTGTTGTAATAATTTCAATGTTTATGCAATGTTGGGTGGGGGTGTAGTGGTTTAACGCGTCCATGTGAAATCCCAAGGTCATTTCGGGACTAACATATGGTTCAATTTTATTTCAACAATTCGCTTGCGCGTTGGGTTCTTTAGCAGTGAGAGGAAATCGGGGGACCAGGAGAAATCCCACGAGGTTGGACAAGTGACCCTACTCCTTGTAGCATACAACCGGGGAATCGAAACTACGCCAGTTGACTCAATGGCAGACCTTATGACACAACACACACGTGCTAACCATTCGCCCCCACATGTCTTGTTAAACACAGATCCTTAGTTGTGCAGAAAATAATATAACACCTACATCCCGGACTCTGAAATCCAAGTTAAAACTAATGCTCAAGATGAGGCAGGATTTGTTCTCGGTGCAGATGTGAATTTTGAAGCAAGTACTACCCCTAGTACTATAGTTTTTTCCGATGAGGTTTGATTGTACGGTCTAGCTTAGCCATGTCTTCAACGGTAACCAACTGCGCTATCTCCCCCACCCCACCCACTCTCTCTCTCTCTCTCGCCCCACCCCACCACCGGGGTAATCCTTAATATTTGGTCTATAGGGCTTACAAACATATACAGGAGTGACCCGTTATGGGGATTGTAGTGTCCAATTGGAGCCACATGGGCAGCTACTGCAGTGGCCATCTGAAGCCACAGAAACCACTCCTGCAGTGATCGACTGCAGCAACAAGATGAGCTACTGCAAAAACAAAATCTGTTCCGACCGCAGCAACAAGCGCAACTACTGTCGTGGTCGACTGCAACAACAAGAACAACTACTGCCGTTGTCGACTGCAGCAACAAGAACAACGACTGTCGTGGTCGACTGCAGCAACAAGAACAACTACTGCAGCGGTCGACTGCAGCAACAAGAACAACTACTGCAGCGGTCGACTGCAGCAACAAGAACATCTGCTGTATTCGTCCCAGTGTAATTTGTTCACACACCAAACACCAAAACAATTGGATATGTTCTGAAATGGATTCTCTTTTCACAAAATCAATATTGTCTGGAATATTTAGTAATTATCATTTATTCTAGTTCAGGTAAACATGTAAGTCAACTGTTGTCTTATTTTTATACATGGCTGACATTTCAACTCTTTTGATGTCCGATAGCTCCAGGTCTAATACGAAACTACAGTACTTATTCATTGATTTAGCTTTGCATTACTACTAAGTTACCTTGGTAACTCGACTAACTTCACAGGAAAAAATTCATCAAGTATGCTTTTGTTTTGTTTGCGAATTATGATCGTAAATATTCTAAACGACAAAAGAAATGCCACAGACAGCAATCGCCCCAAACTGTTGATTAAATTATTAATCTAGCTCATGGGCAGAAATATTCTAAGTGATCAACTTTTGTAAATGAAATGGGGTTTAACGTCCCCTTTTTCTACACCGACATGTACGAAACAGGATGCTTTTCGGGACAGCTAGTATGATTTTGGGTGCAGCTAGTGCTCTTTCTATGAGAGCTTACTGGAGTTTAAAAAAGTATCCCAAGGCCTTTCCTTTGTCGTTCAATATGTAGGCGAACTCCCAGGGATTAATATGACTTTAATAATTCACCTTCTTTCTGTTTGTAAATGATATATTGATAAAATAATATATCAACCAACCCCAGTGTGTATATATAGGCATAGATGCTAACACTGGACAACAGCACAGTTTTTCAACATTAATTAACTCGACATACCTTACAAAGGCATTTTCTGGACAAATCTGCAGTAACGAGCACATTAGAAAACTCAATATAGAATTGAAATTTTTGCCGAGTTTGAATAGCTGTATATGGTGAAAACTGTGATACTTTGATTTACAATTGTTTTTTTTCTTGTTTTTTCAACGGGCGAAATCGTAACATACGGAAACATTTTACGGACATAATTAACTATAAACCCTTTCTTATGTTTAGAAGAGAGAACACATGGAACTGAACGTATCAATAATGTTGGTTGTCAATTGTCTTTTTTATAAAAAGCAACAAACCGATAATGTGATTTCATATATGAGAAACTCACATAGCTAACAGACTTGTTGTGGTCACTTGTATAATATACAGTGCTGTATAGTTGATGAACTGGGAATTGTGTAATTGCATGTAGCATGTTGTACATCTATAGCCTATAGCCAGTTCTTTAACCATATCTCAATTCAGAAACAAAATATCACTTTATCATGGTGTATAGATTTCAATGGTGACATTTTGGAGCAACGTTAATGCTGGTTATCAAATTACTGATATCCCCATCTTTACGTGTTTCTTTTTACTGTTATGTAATGCGATAAAGGAAGATTAAAACACTTTGATGTTTTCGAAATAATGAGATTTTCCAGGTAAGAGCCGTAGAACAGTTTCTTTCGATTACCTCATTAAAAAATAATTGATTTACATGTATTAACCTGATAAGCGGCTTAAAACGATTTTTTGCAAATTAATATTTTATATTTATATAAATTATGAACCTTCACGCAGTGAATATAATATGATATAATTTGTTGATGGAAAAACAAACATTAACTACCCTCGATTCAGCTATGTACAATATATACACGTGTATATAATTACCTGTCATATATTTATTATGAAATGAAATGAAATGTGGTTTAGCGCCCTGTTTGGCATAGACCATGCAGTGTGCTATGGAGGGAGATTTTGCACGGGCTGCGGCACTATGGCGTACTCTTATTTCGAATTCCAGATGCCATCCGAATAACTAGACAGCTGTCCTTGTCAGGCCCTATGTCGGTCCTGCACCGCTTGTAAGGACAAAGCACGTCGGAAGCACCCGATGAACCTTAATCGGCCAATTAGCTCTGTGGCTACATCGTGCAATGTGTGATTAATGTAGCAGAAAAATCTCATGAGATAAAATGGTATCGGATGTTTTAAAAGGGAAAGTTCGACTGGACAGCGGCGTTTCTGTCCAACTTTCATCGAATTCCACGTCAAGTATTCTTTCGCCTACATGCAAAAGTGTTCACGACACCTTCGGTTTTCCGTTCCATTTGGACGACTAGATACTGTTTGTTAATAGGCCCCCGTCTTACACCATTGACAAATGGAATTTGCTGAATAAAATGCTGAGTATGGAAATAAACCTTTATTCTAACGAATTTATCAAGACCTTTTTGAAGTTGCAAACCATTAACTGCACTCATTGGCGCCCATTAATATTTAATCTTTTAATATGCTACATCGCGTGCAAACCACGTGAAGAAACCATTGAACATAAGATATAAAAATTGTGCCTCACTTTTCGGAATGATTTTTCTGCATAGAAATTAGTTTTTAACGTACCCAAGTGATTAGTGTCAATCGGAAACGACATCAAACTGATCACGATATTCTGAATACTAGTTCTGTGACACAAAAATAACCAGATTAATTGTTTTGGGTTCAGCAAGTACACGGGTTTTTAGCTTTTCCTGTGAATTATATAACAGAGTTGTTGTCAAGGCCGGTGGAGGGGGGGGCGAATGGTTAGCACGTGCGTGCTGTGTCATAAGGTCTGTCATTTAGTCAAGTGGCTTGGTTTCGATTCTTGTACGTTACAAGGGGTAGGATCGCCTGTCCAACCCCGTGGGTTTTCTCTGGGTCCTCCGGTTACCTTCCACTGGTAAAGATCCTTACGCGCAAGCTAATTATCGAAATAATGCTGAACCATGTGTTAGTCCCGAAATGACCTAGTTTTTGTGTCGAGTGGACGTTAAACCCTCTCACTTTAGGTTATGTTTTTTTGACTAAAGCCACTGATACTTTCCTACGTTTGTTTGTTCTGGAATTAGATTTGTTCTTTCCGTTTGATTCGTCCATGTCGTATTTTTAAGTAATGGAGAGGCTGATTAATCAAGCCTGGTCGTAGTCTCTGTCCCTTGGCTAAAATTTATCTTAATACGTCACCCTGTGGAATTCAATTGATGATATCGGGTTAATTCGCCACAATGTTCGGTTTGGCCGCCTAATTGGAGTTAATTCGTGACCAAGAGCTGGAGTACTTTATTATGTATCAGAACGCATCTGGTACGGTCCTTGGGGTAAATAAATTTAGTCTAGAATTCTAAATAACAAAGTCTGTTTTATTTATCCTAATGTTTTCGATTTATATGTGGCTAGTTTTAAATTGAGATGTGAACAGTGCTGGTGGGTTGCGTGCACGGGGCAGAGTATACATATTATTATAGAATAAAACATCTGGAACCCATCTTCCCTCTTACCTTGTTCTTTCCCGGGACTTCTGTGACCCCTGTGAACGCGCGAATTAATGAATAAAATAAAAGTAAACCATAATTATGCTGTCGATAACATTGCAAAGAACATCAACGCGCGTACTTGGATTATTTGGTGGCCGGACGTGGGTGTCTGTAAATAGAACATTAATGTGATGTGTAGATAAAACTATGGACGCAAACAAATATAACTGTATTTATATTTTTGGAGTCCCGTTCAAGGTTCTGGAATGAAGTGACCCTGCATTGGCTGGGAAAGTTCAATGGGATTTTCTGAGGACCTGAGAAGGACAGCTCTCTAGTCGTTTTTACGGGACGAAAACTTGGGTCTCGTGTATACATTTACATGTACGTAAACTCCTAAAAGCACACTGTATGACGTATGCCCGTCTTCATTAGCCCAGTCGAAGCAGAACAGTGGGACGTTAAACCCATTTCATTTCATTTCAATGAAGTGCCCCCCCCCCCCCTTCATCATCCCACACAGAAACAAATAATAAAACCTCGAAAAGAAATTACAATTTTAGGCTTAGTGTGATTGATACCTCTATATTTTTGGTACCAGCTTCCTATACTTCTTCCATTTTATTATGGCGATATTTGCTGAATACAGAATTACAGCCTCCCGACTGGTATATTTTATAACGATACCAAATCAGAAAAATATAATTCTTATTTCGTTTCGGAAATATCGGTTTTATTGATTTTGTATAAAAGCATGCTATTTGTGTAGCCTATATATGAACATCTGAATTAATTGTTTCATACGCTTGTACGCAGATGAAACCTATAAATGAGTTTACTTATGTCGTTTCGTTTTATGGTCTTTCGCTCAATTCGTGAAAAATTCAATTTTTACCAGTTTTCACACCGTCTGCCATGATGTCATTTATGGTTTAGCGTTACCATAGTAACAAGACAATTAACTCTACTACAAGATCTAGTAATGAAATATAACGTATCTTATTATGGAATATCAATATGGTTTAACATCAAACTAACACTATACTTCATTTCTTTTCAAGACTAACAAATGTTGATTTTGTTGTTAGGCCTACGCTTGAAGTACCGGCGAGGAGAATTTAGCCGGACGACTGCGTCTTCAAATTTCTACAAAAGGGCCGATAGATGTAGTCTTTATTATGATTCCCATCAAACGTGTTTGCAACTCAAATCGAATCAATATTTGTAAATTCGACATTTATTATACGTAACTAATGTAACGACAGGAAATTGATATCTAAAAATGGCGTAAAGAATCACGAATTCAGAATGCAATTTGTGGTCTTGTTTTAAGCGGAAATGGAAACCTTCGCTTAACCCCAACCTATTGCTTAGTGGTCTTAATCCAGCCATTGCGTGTTATACGATATGTCCATTGGTTACTATGCTATCAATATCTGGACTTATAATTCAATTATAATAACTAGTTAACTCCATGACAGATCACCGTTCCCAGTTAATTATATTTCCAATGTGTTATTGAAAAACTTGTCAGTAATCCTTATATTGATATCATAACGATGGCTCGTTCAAGATGGAAAATACATATTTCTTCCTGGCCAATAATATTCACTGAGATATCTAATTACCAAATATTACTCCGCGAATCGTCGTATACTTTTCTGTTTCTAAAATTAAAGCTCAAACCACTGCTACAATGCTTTGTTGGAACTACTAGATGCCTCTGTGTGTATGCTATCTCCTACTAGAACACGTGGTACCACGCTGCATACAGTTACAAAATATTACTCCGCGAATCACAGATTAGTTTTAGGTTTCTGATACGTAGGCTCAAATAACTGGTACTATGGGGTGTCTCTTTCTAAAACACATTACATCGCTAATCTGGGAGTCGCGGGTTATACCCTGGTATCGGAATTTTTTCCCCTTTTGGGTGGTCTGAGGTCCTGTGTACGCATTAGCGCGCACTTAAAAGATCCCGTGGCAGTAATCCGTTGTGCCGCTGTCCGGGCAAAAGTTCCCCCATAGCATGGCGTATGTCCGTCTTCATTAGGACAGTCAGAGCAGAACAGTAGGACGTTAAACTCCATTTTATTTCATTTAATCTAAGAATATTTCCTAACATCAAATTAGCCAAGTTATATTTGCAGTCCAAATAAAAGAGACATGAATCGCATGTCATGGAAATTTAAAAATCATAAAATTTCCGTTCCGGTTGCTAAGACAAAATTAGCTGCTTCAAGTTTACAAGTTCTACATTTGAAACATCGATGTCGAAACACATTTCCATCACCCTCTACTGATATTAGCAATTAGCATAGAATAACTGGCACATGAATTAAAGTGTGGGGGTTGTGGATGGCTGGGAATTGGAAGTTGTTTCAGGGAAGATGTAGAGGCTTAGAGTAATATGCCTTGTGTTTATTCCCCAAATGATTGAGCCGGTCTAATTCTGTATTGATTTTGTTATCTTGGACTGACGGGAAAGCTTGATCCTGACAGAATACTGGATCTAGATGTATCCTCATGTTCTAGCCGACAAACAACATATAAATAGCATTTAAACTGAATAATTATTTTATATGTTTCATCAAAGAACCAAGATAGAGTAATTTGACGTTTTCGTTGATAGTCTGTTTCGTTTTTGTAATATGACAAGTTTTATCACCGTGTCCTGTTTTTAAGTACAGCTGATGTCGGGCAGAAAATAGGAAACATAGAGACAAAACGAAATAAATACGTAATTTTATTGTATAATTTGAATGTCATCTATTGCATCCAGTCAAATTGTGAACATTTGAGCTCTTGAAATTGCTAAATTTTAGAAACATCATTTAACCAAACAACAAGAATCCATTCCTTTGTCATAAGAAAACGAATTCGTATATAGGGTTAGAAAATATTCCCTGGGCGAAAAAACAGAAAATAAATTGTTTAAAATTGACTTCGAAAATTAATTAGAGAAAAATGGGTTTGGCACCTATCAATATTAAAATTTATAGTTAAACCAAGGGAGCGCCTTTCACTCGAATTTCAAGAACAGAAGACCGCCAACAGAGTAATCTTTTCAGAATTATTATTTAATAAAATATGATGTAAGGCCTCTCTCAGTGATATCTTTATGTCTGTATTTACTAATTAGCTATAAAAATAACTGTTCGACGTGTACACACATATTACTTCACAGCTGCTAATATGGTCATTATATGAATTAAATTCAGAAATAATATGTAATTATATCCAATTATATGAGAATCCATCATCCATACATCATTAAATAATAATGGTTATTTAACTAATATGGTTTGGTTGATTCTACAGCTCGATGCAGGTATTGGTAGTGGCGGGTGATTCCCTGGTCGTACGTGATAAGGTGTGGGGTCGCCTGTCCATCCTCGCGGGTTTTCTCCGGGTCCTCAACTATGACGTCAGCAGGGTTGTTCATTGTGGTCGACCACATTCCGGGCAAAATTTCCCCGCCCACGCTTTCCCTGGGCATTAAACACAAGACCGTTGTAATTGCTTAAATTTAGCATCACCTAGACTAAAACTGACCGCAGCGTTGTGTTGACTAGACGTGATATTCTCTTCTAATTTATAACGCGGTCGATAAACTGGACTTCACCATGTTGTTTTTCTAAGTGTGACCAGATTTGAAAAAGTTTTCAGTAAACTTGTAGAATCCAATAAATGGTCTGGTGAATTAAAGAATTCAATTATTGGGGTGACCAGAACAAACAGTGTAGTGTTTGACCTTTTACAAGTCAAGGGGGAATTTCGTACCGGAATTACTAGACCACTATGTTTGTTGAAGTCTATGTTTGGTTCCATGATCGATGTAAGAAGCTGGTGGTTTCCAATTGTCCAATAGTCTTTGTAAAACAGTTTTAGCCGTTCTCTGTAAGCCGATCGGCGTGGTAAACCTACCAAACGGTTTCTGTATTTGCGAGCTCTTCAATGTCGTTGTCTGCTAATAGCCTTATCTCCCAAACGTCTTACTTTTAATCCGCCTGCTGCCAGATATACATTTGACGTCATCAGCGTATCGGTTCCCTCTCACTCACGTGACTTCTGGTGTTATTTCCGTTATATGTACACGAGTAGTATTGTAATCGCTATTTCATATCCTACTCAGCCGAAAATAAAACGTTGGTATATTTGTTCCAAAAAAACATTATTAACGATACATTATTAACGATAAGAAACATAGTGAAACAACTGACCGAGATCTGTGTCCGCTAACATTTGACAATTTCTATGACAACATGTGTGTGTATTGACATCATTACTTATATCTGAAATGTAAAAGTTCGACGGGAATTTGTTAGTTCTGTGAACACCTGAAACTGATATCAATTATTCTAGAAATTTCCTGCTTCATGCACGACACCTTAAATAACTAACATCAAGGTGAACGAGAGATGGTATCGGGTGTTCTATAAAGCAGTTTCTGTTAGATGAGAAAAATAATACATAGACTACCAGACTGTGGATGATTTGGGGAGTATTCCCTGGCTGATCTGAGAATCCAGGACCTTCATCTGATCACCGTTTCAAAATGTCGATTATCTGAGGCCGAAGCTGAATATCGGCTGAACACTGTAATAGTTTCAAATACTCAACGAAACCCCTAGACGTCTGGTGACATGAATAAAGCATATTCTTATTGACCGGTATAGGAATTAATGACGATATCTGTTGATGGTTCATTTGTAAACTGAAGAGACTCGACTGAGTGGGGTAGGATTTAACAGGTTTTATTATAAGACCTGACCAATGGTTTCAGACGTCTGATGGTTAAGGGTTTTAGAAGAGAAAGAAAGATAGGATCCAAGATAGATTAAACAGTTGATATTCGCTATATATTTTATTTATACACCGAGACCTAGTCTACCTGATAAACTTACAGCCTAACACAAAGAAGGGTTTTTTTGTAATTTTTTACAACTATTATTTGCAAGTTTGTATTAAAATGTTAATTTTAGTATCCTACTAGTACAGATAAATTAAACACGCATGGTTGCCAACGAAATGACATGATATAGGGTTTAGCGTCTCAATTTTCTGTCGAGCTAGTGAGTCTCCGTGGAAAAACCATATTAAAAGACCACAAGGTCGTCGGGCTAGTAAGCCTCCGTCAAACTACAAAACCACAAGGTCGTCAGCCAGTTAGCCTCCGTCGAGACCCCCCCCCCCCCGCTATAAAACCTCGAGATCGTTGGGCTAGTGAGTATTTGTGGACACACCGACACACTCTACAACTATAAGATCGTCGGGCTAGTGAACCTCCGTAGAGAAACCTAGCTTCAAAACCCCGAGGTCGTCGGGCTAGTGAGCCTCCGTAGAGAAACCTAGCTTCAAAACCACGAGGTCGTCGGGCTAGTGACACTCCGTGGAGAAACCACGTCAGTCAGAAAACGACGATGTCTTCGGGCTGGTGAACAACCAAAATGCAGCATAAGGGGTTGATAATTATGAATTATTTAGAAAACGGCATTGAAGTACTAAAATCTATGAATTTAATGTCACCCAAGTGCGAATTACAGAAGCCCCATCCCTTTGATGAGAGTCCAACATATAATTTTATTGGAGTTTCCATGCTGATTATTTTTGTGCTAGGACAATCTGTCTTCATTCCAAATTGTATGTCCAATGTTGAGACATAAATTAATTGTATGTTGCTGTGTTGACATGTCGAGGCGAACATGAAACTAAAATTAGTAAACAAACCCATTTCCATTAAATATGTCCATACACAAATACCTTAATCGCCAATAAAAACAACACATCGGGTCAACACTATTCAGTACTTTTATACGACTAAATCTAAGCTTTTAAGTTTAAACCTTATTTTAGTTTAAGCAGGTTTTTATTGGTTTTTCTCAAGAGGCTGATCATTCATGACATCATTACTTTTTCTCATATCAAAACTTTCTCATCTTATTATCATGGACCCTAAGCATACGAAAGGCGCCAGCGATCCATTTTCTGTATAGCGGGACTATATCAACATAATTATTTCTGACCATAGCATAGAAATATAATCGATTTTAATGAATGCCAAACTAGAATAATTTTGGTTTAATAACTAAATATCTACTGACTCCCTCGACCACTCAGGGATGAATATCCTTGAATGCTTCATGACTGATGTCCAGGCCAGTAATTTTCCGGACTCATCATTATAACGATTTGAAGAGAAATATTTCGGGTGCCGGGGGCTAGTTCCATCATTTCATGCGTTCGTTAATCATCTTTAACTAACAAGATGTGACTCTTAGACAAATTGTACCGAGACAGCGACAGCATTCTGCAGAAAAATCGACCCCGGTCTTTCAATGTGAATACCCTTGTCACGTAATATGAATAATAATGTAAAAATAATTAATATTTATGAGAATTAAATTTGTTATTGTGATAGTATTTCCGCTTTGCAAAATGGCGACGATTCTTTGACAAAGTAAAATATATTCTCCTCTTTTACTGTGATGTTTATGCATAACCATGAGATTGATATGAATATTCATGGCATATATTGTGCTAGGATATCCAAGAAAATTTAGCTTCTACGGATTGAAGTTGAAAATAAAATCCAACTCAAAAATAATTCAGGAGAATTTGTTGGAAGAGTCGGTCAGGTACTTTCAATCTGTCACCGGCATGGTCGTGGGGTTATTCTCAATGCTATGTCTAGCCTATTGCATTGCATATTTCCATGCAGTCGGTAGAGAACAGTAGTCAGTTAACCCACGTTTCATCCTATTTCTCATTTTAGATATCACCATCTGAAATTGTTAGCTCATCGGGATTTTCCGACGCGGTCACATTGTCAGTGGTGTAGGGCGGAGGTCCTGACAATGGCAGCTGTCAGTCCTTCGGATGGTACGAAAACCCGAAGCCCCGTGCATACATTGGCCCCGTGCATACATTGGCATGCACGTAAAAGATGCCTTGGCAGCTGTATGGCGTATGCCCGTTTTCAATAGTCCAGATCGGAGCAGATCAGTTGGACGTGAAATGTTCAAATCCGCTGTGATGGTTCTCGTTATGACAAACAATCCTTGCTAGGGTATTCACAAGCATTTATTAATCATGAAAATATCACATCCTCTCGTATTACAAATCATTAATTTTGAAATTGAACCATTTGAATTTATTGTACCCTCCAAAAACTGATAACTAGGCGAGTTCGTATCCGCTGTAGCGATTCCCGCTTATCATGACACAAATTAACCTTGTTACTTTTGTATTGGCCCATGTACCATGTTGACAAGAAATTATAAATTTGCTTCATTCCATGAATCTTTTTGTCCGTGATGTATATATGTGCGATTCCTATAGATAATTCCACTCTATCAAACGTCGCGATATGTCACTTTCCCTCCTACAGAATGTCATTCCACCGTTTTATAGCTATCTGTCGAGTCAAACAAATTTGGTTTTAGACGACTTGAGTTGGACATTAACCATGGATATTGTAATGTGATGGTTTTCTTCGTTTGATTGTTGATTGAACATCAGCGAATTGTATTGACATTGTTTACGTTTTGTGTTGCTACGAATTGAACGACTGGTTTTCTGTATGCATGCATCGCTACCTCTTCTCTTCTCATTTATTTTCGTCGCACCATGATTGAGTTTCTGCTCACGTTCTTGGAGACTGCCATTATTTTTACCTAATGTGGTCGAATGTTATATACATGTATGTCTCGTCGCTACGTCTCTGCCTCTTTCAATCTTTTCAAAACAAATCGCTATAGGCCTAGGATTATAAAATCAAAAGATTGTGGATGCATTCTGGTATTTCTGCCGATTATGTTTAATTTTATATCAAACTAAAAAAAAAAGATATTTTCTTCAAGGGTGGATTTTACAGATTATTATCATTTTGATTTTTAAGCGAGGTTATGTTTTGGTGTGCACCGAGATAGCTGGGCCATATAAAACAAGTGTCTGAACAGACGAGGGCGGTATAATATAAGATGGACTATAAGAACTAGCAATACTGTTAATATTTGTCATCAAGTTTGTGTTATTGGTTGATGAAAAGACGATGTTATATTCATGGGATGTGATGGTGGCCTCTAACACCGAGATTTATTATTGACAACCAACAGTAATAGGACTGTCGCTCATCACATATGAACATGAATGGAATTGACGTAAAAAGGACATTCATTAGACCACAAGT
The DNA here is from genome assembly GCA_948474765.1 of Patella depressa. NCBI lineage: Eukaryota > Metazoa > Mollusca > Gastropoda > Patellidae > Patella > Patella depressa. The sequence continues at coordinate 9,373,660 of OX419723.1, forward strand.
TACTTCGCTTCCTCGCGGGTTATTCCATACTACTTTCATCCACTCAAGACACGTTTTTTTATTTACAATTCTTTTTATTCTCCTCGTAAATGCTATATCTTTATAATGGCGGCGATACCACATGGCCGGTAATGTCAGAACCGACCAATTACAATGTAAATTTTTATTTGATTGGTCAATTTCGGATTAAGGAAAATGTTTAGATTTGACGAAATCTGAGCCATCCACTTTTCTTATCATCATAGTATTTGTGCTTTTGACCCTGGCGACCTAAGCGCGTGCTCCTCGCGCGCCTGAAGATCTCGGCTATTTCCCGAGAGAGTGGTCAATACTATATTATTGTGTGTCCCAGGCAAGCAATGGTTTGAAATGATTCACCGATATCACCATTCTTTGTGAGTATATGAAAAATATATAAATATATAAGTAGTACAATAGTTGTGTTGTTGTGAAAGGTCAATGTCTAGTAGAGTGTACAGTGTCATTGTCTTGTGTGTATTTTTTTTTTAAAAATAACTATGGCTAATGACAATTGTTTTATTTTTATGACATATATTTCTCTACTTCTGCTTTCTTCTTGTGGTGTCCATCTCAATATCCCAAACACCCATTCACCGGAAATGGCAATTTAATCCAATGCAACTGTGATTTGTTTTTAATATTATGACTTTTCTTATATCTAAAGCGAATTATACAAATAGTCAGAGATAAAAAAAAAGATCGCTTATTTAATTTGATTTTTAATTCACCTGTCTTGTTTATTTTTACAATTTGATTTAATTTTTACACTAGTCTAAGAAAAATTCACAAGAAATAACTATTTTGGTAAACTGGGAACAAAAAAAAATTGAAAAGTTGTTGGTTTTATATCTAAAGTTGAACATTTTAAATCTGGGGGTTAAACTGTGTAGTGTACATGTGGTTTTAATCTCCGTCTTCTTCCGGTTTACACCTTATAATGAACCCGTGTTTAAGCGATTTTAAAGATATATGTTCATCGGGATAAACATGCATGTTGTTATGGATGTTTAAATCATCACTTAAAATCTTCTCTTAGAATGGATGTCTAAATCATTTTTATGAACAACATGGAAATAAAAGACTTAAAGTTTTGTCTTAGAATGGTTGTTTAATCATTTTTATGAACTACATCTCATCGAAATAACAGATTAAAAAATCTTGTCTTAGAATTGATGTTGTATGGACACCATCTCATGGAAAAACAGATTTGAATTTTAATCTTATAATTGTTGTTTATATCTATTTATGAATAACATCACAGGGAAATAACAAATTTAAATTATAGTCCTAGAATTAATGTTAAAATTCTTATGAACAACATTGTATCGAAATAACGGATTTAACGTATAGTCTTAGAATAATAATTGATGTTAAATTCATTTTTATGAACAACATCTCATGGAAATAACATATTTAAATTTTAGTCTTAAAACGTGGAGTTATTTTGTTGATCATGGGGAAACACACTAAGACAAGTAACAATTAAAACTGTAGATTAACTCGACTATTTACTCCAGTTACATGTTCAATAGTAAAATAATAAATTAAAAAATAATATACACTTTTAAGAAAAAATAAAAAGATTGTACTTTTGTTAAACGACTCCCCCTTTAAAGTTTGAACTGTAGAAAGGTGTATAAAAGTTAATTGAAACAAGCCCCCGTGGATTATAAAGGTGGGGAAGATCCATGTTTTAAATTACTGACACTTTGTACTCAATTTTATAATTAAATCATTATTACTCAGCATACAAAAAATGGATGTAGAATAACTACACCTGATTATACAAACATAATATGGCCGAATTCTGATTTGGGTAGTGAAAACAATATTTGTATTATATGTTAGAAATCTGAGATTAGTCAATGGGTGCTTTTATTAAGTTTAGTATTAATAAATCCCGCAATTTTTTGCATGGCGTAATATTATAGATAATATACAAAGCAGGATAAATTTACAAGTCAGGGACAACAAACTAAAGCGAAAAAAGAGAATATACAGCGTAATGTAGAGGATATAATTTGAAGGAGGGTAAAAAGAAAACATATATTTAACGTAGGATGTTCGAAAAATATATTTTTTATATGCCAGCGTTTAAAACACCCTTTTGAATATATCCAAAATATAGATATGTATAATTTATGAATCGTAATTTTATTTGTTGACATTCTTTTGTCAACCATTAATTTGCTACATAATTTTGATGTTTCAACTCTTAAAAAGCATAAAAAAAAGTATTATTATATAAGACATTTGGAAACAGGAATGTGTTTCAATGTAAGATGTTCTAATAGGAATTTTCGCAGCTAACAATGTTTTGAAATTTGATGGAGAAACTTTCACATAAAAAAAACAAATTATATGCGTAAACATTTAAGTTCTTTTAACTGCAGTTTGCCACATCTGAAGTCAACGAATATAGATACAAGTGTGCGCACGCTGGTTTTTGAAAATAACAAGTAATATAACCCTGCCGTATACATGATGATGTGCACATAAGAGAATCCCTAATAGTTGAACAGTTTTCTGAAACGCCACTGTTTGGGCACAATTCCGCGCATAGCACACAGTGTGGCGCATGCTCGTCTCCTCTAAACGAGTTTGCGTTTGCTTAGGCAGATAGGGTGTAAAACCCCATTTCAGTGCAGGCAATATAAACAAGACAGTATATCGATATAGATCGTTTTGATTTAATATTCTTATCTATTACATATTAACTAGGTATCAATAAAAATAGAAAATATAATCTATGTTTTCATCCAGACTAAATGTCATAAACCATAAACGTCCAAGAACCAAAATGGATTTGTGTTTTACATTAGTGTTGCCATTTATAGGCTTTCATTACAGATTTACAACTAATCGGGAAACGCTGTGGGCTTTAGACTTTTAAGTGACATCATTGCATTTGATGTCATTTTTATTCACGCCATCGTGATCTAAGCTGATAACAACAAGAACTACAATATAATTAGCATGGGCATCATGGTTTAAACCGTTAACATCTCAATTCTAGGCCCCCACTGCTCCCTGCACCACATTCTTCAATAACGTAATGATTTTGTGAGTATTACGCAGGTTCACAGAGGAAGAGGTCCCCGGTTCGATTTCAAATTCCTTCTGGATTTTACAGTCTGCTTTCCCATTGACAGTGGTGCAGGACGAGTACGTGACAATTTAATGAAATATGTCTAGTCTTTGGTATGGGAATAAACCGACATCAACCCGTGTATATGTCGGTGTGCACGTAAAAGAACCCTTGTCGTTTGGGAAGCGTTAAAAAGTAGACGGTGACGACGCTGTGCGGTGAAACTTTCCGCGTAGCCTACGTGCCCGTCTTCGTTTAGAAATGTAAGAGGTTAAACCCTATTTAATTTCTTGCACCGCATTTGTCAATGACGTCATGACGTTCAATGAGTTTTGATCATTGACTACAGATTCCATAACCTATTTTGCAATACTGTACAACTCAAAAACCTTTTAAATAATAAACCTTTTCAGTTATTAACATTTTATATAATTAGCATTGTATATAAGTAAAGCCTATGGTGGTTCTGTTGTCGGCCAGAATTGATTTTTTTTCTTGTCGTCGACAGTTTGTTTGATGTAATGACTCCCGTGTTTACATGCGTCTTACGGTTTCTATTTATGTTGACATTAAACAATATTCGCTTTCCCAATTTCCGGAATAATTATATTCAACACAAACCCACGTTTCGCGCTACAAAATATGAAACAAAAATAACCTCGACGGAAGCGGACGTTAAATAAATCTATTTACAAACATACCACCCTAATGGCAATAATGATATAGCGTATATCCATGATTTTAAAACAGTTTCATGTCTAGTTCATGCGAAGATTTTAAAACAGAGTCAATTTTAGTACTAACCAAGAAAGTAAAGCAATGGCAATGCCATTTTTATAGCCTACCCAAGATATTAAAATATTGTCAATATCAATTATATACTCTAATCAAGATATTAATTTAGTCTACCGAATATTTTAAAACAATAACAAATAATTGTGGTGTATGTATATGGTTCTGATTGGTCCCAAGTCTAATCCCTGTGTTGACTGAAAAGGTTCCTTGGGATCGTCTAGCAAAAGAAAAGGGACACATGGCTTCTATTGTAATATTTTAAAGCTCTGTTTAAAGAGTGATTTATTTTATAAATAGAAAATGACGTCGTTTCTGGGTATAAGCACCGATGTAAATTTAGTTAGTTTTAGATCATATTCGAAAAAACATTTTCTTAGCATGTAGTTCAGTTTGTTTAAATTGGTTGTTTTATGTACGAATGACCATGGGTGGTTCCTTCATGGTATTCCATATATCACAAAAACTGGTCAATATCAATGTATTTATATATAAAATCCCACTATGTTCTGACATCTATTACCTCATGAAGGCACCTGCATGTTGGAAAAGGTCAAAGTATATTAGGTGCTAAACTTAGAAGAAGGGAAAAACAGTGTTTGTTTTATGTTGTTTAATTGTTTATCTGTAGATAAGATAGTTTTGATGTATCATTAAGTGGTACACTGTAATCAGATGAATGCAAAATCAACATTATTTGGTGCAGTAGCGGATTTCGATCTAACATCAGTCTGCACCCTTTGCAAACTTATTCAGTAGAGCTTAATGTCCGCTTAGATCGAGGGCGATGTCGCAGACAAACTTATTAATTGTTTTTCCGGCGTATCTAAATCCACTTCAGCGGTCTGTCTTTTACTTATATAGAGGTCGTAGCTCATCGGCCATTATCCAGAAGTGTTCAGCCCACCCCTGATTTGTTGTTAATTGGACTGCAGTATTCATTTAAATGACATATCTTATGTGATGTAGTATAAATAAATAGCCATTGTCTTTATGATCATCTGAGTAAGCTAAAGTAACACATTTCTCTCTCTCCCTCTCTCTCTCTCTCCCCCGCTCTCTCTCTCTCTCCCCCCTCTCCCTCCCCCCCCCTCTCTCTCATCTTTACAGTGTAGGACTAACTATCTAGTTAGTAGTATCAAGACCTGTCTTGTTTTATGTGTTGTGTTATCTGAGTCTTACAGTATAAACACTTAATGTAAAAACATCAGATCTGTTTCATGTCTGACATCAATAAAAACTCTATGGGTGATCTCAAACAAATACCTTTAATACCAAAATACACCCGGCAGTACATTCATTCACAAGCCTCTTGTGCAACTTAACACGCCCTCTGTGTGGGACCATTAAAACCATTTGAACCAATGATCTTATTAATAATTAAAATCATCGCCACATATATCCAGAGTTTTTTTTTAAATTTTCTTCTCGTATATCAAATTGATTAGATTTAATTTCATAATAGAACAAATAATGTTTTTTCTATCCGAAACTCCATGTACTCAAAACCCCATAGTCCGAATAGATTTCGTCCATATACTAACCGTGTTAAGGAAAACGGCACGCAATATTTCCTCTTTTCTCATCAATCTTTTAAAGAAATTAAAGAAAACATATTGGTTGTTATGTGTTTTATGTTATATGTCACCAGGTTAATGTGAATATAGAAAGTATCAGGGAAAAAAGCGATTGACTGATAGTGTGTTAAAACCTAATTGTAAAGCTTACAATTTGTACAAGTAGACGTATTTTACGACTCAGATATGTAAATTGGTTTGTTGTTGTCACTTTGTTTGATTAGTCAACACTGTAAAATTTTAAGTGTTAAAAAATGCTTGTGGGCGATTGATAGGACACTGGATTTTAAATCAGAATCTAGGCTTTCTTAATGGTAATCGAATATAGCCATCACCTCTTTTGAAATACTGTTCGGGTATTAAGTTATGTAATGGTAGATTTCAAAAGTAATTAATATGTGAGATTTTAGGCGTTAATATTTGATATAATCAGCAGAACTTTAATATTAAAGATAGGTTAGCTTGCTGAATTCTTAAGATTGGCAATGAAAGCCGTAGATAGTGTACAATTTTCAAATCGATTAATGTGTGTAAAAATAGGTAGACATATTCTTTCACCGATTGCAATAAAACGGAAATATTGGGTTATTGCCATAGTTTAATCTATAAGTTGGTTAATATATACGACTAAGAGATTCGTTATTTGTAAACGTTTTCCTAAATGTGTCGTATAATTTCCTGGTCAATTTTGTTATATCAATATTTAAAAGCCGAATAAAAGAATGGTAGCCTACGATCACCATTCTCCATGTATAAGTTAGTCGACAAAAGAATGGTATATTTCCCCTTTTCTCTATGGTATATGTACCAGTTGGTTAATAAAACAATGGTGTATTTCCCTTTCTCTGTGGTATATTTAGAAGTTGGTTAATAAATACAGTGGTCTGTGTCCCTGATGGCTGAATCTTGTGCCAGGAAGTAATAGAATGATAAACACGTTGTTAACGACATGTTAATGATGAGTACTAGAGATGGGTTTATCAGACAGCTGGGATAGTTGTTTATACCTAACATTAAAACACAACCCCTTTCTATCTGATATTAACTCTCTTCTGTCCAGTGCGCCAATAAAACACTAAGTAGCTTTAAAAATACAACACTGTACAGTGTACATCTTAGAATTCTCTAGTCCAATGTTTATAGATGGGTGTGTCTCGAACGAAATATTTTATCACGCTCCTGATGTTAGCTTTCTTCTGTTCGATGTCGCGTTTCCATTCGGTACCCACTTTGACACTGATACATAGTTTCATTAATGGTGAGAATGATCGTATAGGCATAGGTAATATACAATACGATAGACTATTATTAGGAGGTACAAAACGAAAATTACGTAAATGATATATGTATCAAATAGTTGCAGAGTGTCACAAATATGTATAAAGAATGGCGATAAAGAAGTTTTCAAGAACCTATTTGACTCACAGCTGCTTCTTTGCTTTCAAACTACCGGCATCAAAAATGTATCGCCAAACGAAAAACGAAAACTTTTTCGCCCCAAAAAATATCACCAGTGGGGAGAATGGAGATCGACAGCATTAGCGCTGTACCCGAAAGACTATGGTCATTGCTTGATAAAGACCCGAGAAGCCTAGCAGAAACATCACTCAGTAATATCAGTAATTGTATTCTATAGAAATGTGACATGCGTAGATAACACTTCCTCTCATTAAACTGACACGATCTTACACCAATAAGTCTTCTTCCCAAGGCAAAGTATTCAACTCGACAAATATCAACAAATGTTTGCCATGAAATTATCACCCGAGGTTGTGATCTTCTAATTTACATTAATTTGTACATGTATATGAATCTTTTGAGAGGTTTAAAGATAACGTGTTTAAGAGTTAGATAAAGAACTAGTCATTCTTGCTATAACAAATAGGTAATGGTAAATGAATACATTTAAAAATTTATTGAAATTCCTTCGTTCTAAGCTTTGTGTGGCATTTGCTTTACAGTAATCTGGCGAACCACTTCCTGGGTCTGCCCCTGATTCCTCAAGTTATTTATATGGATTTAAAATGCTGGGAGAAGAATGTTTGATCACCTTGTCCTTAAAATATTAATATTGTGTTTAAACAAGACGCCAGACACGGTACCGTGTGTTTGAAAACCAATCAGATAAGTTTTACTTCTAATTAGACGCAGGACGGCTTCTACTCCGCCGCCATATTGATCTGTGTTATTATCTGATAGGATTTTAATACGCTTCTTGCAACCTTTTACACACTAAACTTTCCACTAATCTCTGGACGTCGACTCGAATGGCTGAAAGTAACCCGAGGTGAATCCTTGGTCAAGCTAGTGAGTGTCCAGATTTTAATCTTGGACTATTATTTGCCCGACTGACATGTCTTAGATCGTGACAAACTAATGGTGTACAATATTAGGACGTATTCTCTATTAGCTTTCTGTCTTAATTTAATAACGTTCGCCCATCAATCTCGGCGTTATTATTGTTGGTTCCTCGTCGGTGTTCAATACCCCCTATCATAGGCTCATACATCATCCATTCATACGGTCGTACTTCCATAGAAATACGTATTAATATAGCTGGACCTTGATACCCGTTTAAACTAATAATATAAAGATATGGACGGTGCTTAGTCATCGACAAAGACATACTTTATTGGTTTGTCCTTCAACCAGGCGTTTCTTTGAAATTAATGGAGCTTCCTGGAGTTTGAACTTCTAATCGGTTGGGGCCTGGGGTTCAAGCTCGGCTCACACCCAAAGGCTGAGTTATACTATTACAATTTTAATACTGTATTTAATGTTATATTGCGCAAATGTACATAACTTAACGTACAGAAATAATCAGAAAAAAGGAGGGGGAGGGGTATTAAACGCGACCCATTATAATTTGGACAATATAACTTGCAATTAAATGCGACCCAAGGCAGACAATATGTTAAACTGAAAGCAACACCTTGTAAGACGGTTACTATTACGTTAATTTAAAGGTAACAAATGACGTAGACAATAATATTGGGGTGTAAAAAACAACCGGAATATGATATGACGTAACACAATCTGACGTTAATATTAATTATGTGTACTATATACGTCACGAGTAAACTGTTTCTACGCTAGTATTAATGAACATAAAGACCACTACAAGCACGAGAAGACTGAAATACATTAGAGATTACTACATAGCAACGGAACTGTGTTTCGTGTCAAATTATGACCAATATTCTTAATCAATGACAACATTTCTTAAAGCTCTTAAAATAGATTGATTTAGATCGAAAAAAAAGTGGGCCTGGGAACAGCGTGGGTTCTTGCAAATGTAACAGGAATTCCAGTGAGATTTTCTGCCACTTATAAAAGCGACAAATTGATAAGTGATCTACCAAGTGAAAACCTTTTAGGGCTAATTAAATCTCGGTATTACTATTTATGCACGCGATAGTATTGGACCAACGCAAAGAAGAAAGTTATGTCATAACACCATCTCTAATAGAAGATGTAAAAGTGAGGTCATCTTAAATAAATCAGAATTTGGGCGTTAATAGGTCCATATAAAAGTGAATGAATGTTATTTTTGATGGATATACCAATAGTTCTTTATGTTTATAGCCTTTTTTCTCATTTCCTTTTTTTTGCATGGAGATTTAGTTTTAGTTTTTTTGTCTAAGAAAAGGCTTTGAATTTACATTTGTGCCGGGTTTTGGTGATTATTCGTGATTTGTAGGTTGGTGGATAACAAAGGTTTAAAAGTAGGCTGTTTTCAGTTTGTGTATCTCAAGAATTTCACAGTGAACCTCATACACGTACAGGCCTTTAAGCAAGACGTCACTAAAATGTTGCACTATCTAGGACATTTTCTAATAAGGTGTAGTCGACTACAGAGACGAGGAATTACCATTAAAGTCAATGTGGAAAAACATGGGGTTACTTGACAGTGGATATTTTGGTTGGAGAGTATAAGGCTAGATACCAAATTGGATCTTGAGAGTAGGCAAGACTCATATACACCAGAGTTAGTTGGGTATTGTGCACATGGGTGATACGTTTTTTTTTTATTTTTCTTACGGCACTTACCTCTGTTGGGGAATTGATTTTGTTTAAATCCATCATAATTACGATATAAACTATGATCAAAGCAATAAAAAATATTCATCAGATTTACAACGTTATCCTTATTATCATTATGTCTGGGTCCCTAGGTGAAACAACCCCCTCTATAATATAACATTGTTGACATATCACACAGACGATTTCCATCATTACTGACGTCATACAATAAAGTCCAGGCAGAGACCAATATATTTTAGAGATGTGCACCATCTGCCAGGTTTACATTTTAACTTATCGCCTTACTCAACAATAGAGTCTGGTCTGTACAGGCATAATTTTTCAAATTAGGTAATCTTGTTGGTTATTTCTACCCGCATTGTCAGCCATCAACAACCATAATAAGTCAGTGATTTACATGGTGATCAGAAATTTTATAATAACCCAGACGGTCGTAATTCTCGACTGTAGTCTCTACGATGACAAGCAAGCATGGCTGCAAATAATCGCTCATGTACGATATATTCGATAAACTCGTGAAACTGTTATCTGTATATTGGAAAACATTATTGATTTCATTAATTCACAAATTCTCCATCTATCGACATTTAACCCCAAGAATGTCAAAAATATTTGATCACCGAAAACAGTTTTCAGAGAAACCAAGCGGGCTATTCTGTTGTAACGATTTTAACGTAGATTTCCGATAAGACCACATCCGTAAATATTCTTAAAATCAAATTGATCTAAATTCACGTCATAGACTTGCATCCATTAACCATTCCCAATCTCGTTCAGTTATCGAAATGGTCCATGCAGCAATTTGTTTCAAAGTCTCGATTATCTACTTTCTTTATCAATAAATAGGCTGTTTAGTGCTGTAGAATTAAGTCTTGGTGATCTAGATTAATCCCTTCATCCATAGAAGATTTTTGAGCGAGTGGTCAGAAATGGCGCGTATCGACATGCCGTATTGATCAAATTGGAAACAATTTGGTAGCAAAATGGCTTATGGAAAATTATTACGATGGAGCGAGACAGGCAAATCGAGCTTAATCGCCTGACCAATAGTTTCAAATCTTTTTGATCCTCTTGTTTTGTAGACAGCCCAGGATCTTAATGTTTCCCCATGGGAAAGATTAAACCCCAACCACGTCATATCGTATGAAAGATTTGCGTGAACTAGAAACATGGAAATGATGTTTAATATTATTTCTAGTCTACAAACTAAGGAGGGGCGGGGGTGGGGTGGCAATGGAGCCGGGCATCCATTTTAGTGAGGCATACAATCAAAGGGTGAAACTAAAGTTTAGACATAAATTCCCACAAAAATATTTATCGGGTGGTTATTTTCAATAAAAGTATGGCACATTAGGTATAAATGGAAAGTATAGACGCACAATGGAAAATACTGGATTACCCGAAATACACCCATGGGATAAGTGGGCAAAAATGCCAGGGTATCGCTAACTGAAAACCCGATGTATTGTCTGTCCGCCTATTGTCTACCAGTTTGATTTAGGAATCGGCTGTTATTTCTTGGTTTGCACGCCACAATGTTTATAAAGGTATTTTCCAGTTAACGGAAACATTATTAAAACAGTTTGTTGGTCTGTCAAGTATTTTATTCTTAATTATATAGTATTTGTTCATACTTTAATAAAACTGTTAACCTAAATGACTTGTGTTTTCAGATAACTATCTGTCATCCGTTTAGAATTGTAGGTTCGTACATGTTGAGGGGATAAAACCAATAACAACTGTATAAAAATGTTTCGATCCAGCCGTATAGAAACGTTTCATACAAACGGTATCGAAATGTCGAACCAACTGTGTAGAAATACAGTATTAAAATGTTTCAAAGTTACCCGTATAATACTTGTCGCATCATTAATCTATTAAAGGAACTAAATTTAGACCTTTTTAGCACAACCGCCACATGGAATAGAAATATTTTGAAACATCCGCTTAGAATAAAAATGTTACGTAACATCCGAATAGAGAGAGTAGAAATGTATCGAAACTTCAGCATAGAATAGAAATTTTTCGAAACATCCGCATAGCATAGAAATGTTATGTTTCGAAACATTCCTATAGAACAGAAATGTTTCGAAACAGTTGTATAGAAATATTCCTATAGAATAGAAATGTTTCGAAACAGTCGTATAGAATAGAAATGTTTCGAAACATCCGCATAGCAATTTTATAGCACCTACTCCATCATTAACCAAAATAACACATCATACCAACAAATTCAATATTTTATTTTGACTTTTAAAAAGCAAAGGGTTTTAGTTGGTTTAAAAACTGATGTATTGATTTTTCTTTAATATCACTGTGCTTTAAAACATTCCATCGACAAAATATAAATACAATTTGTAACAGACAAGATCGCTGGATTTATACTTCAGGCGTACATGTACGATTAAATCATTGGTTGAATCGTGTGAAATCCGCCGTTAAAGACATACGTTTATTGTAATGTTGTGTTTTTGTACATGTGTGTAGGGGTGGGAAGTAGAACTTTTGTTTATTTGATCTATAATAAGCTTAGTTTCTCTCATCATTAGAAACAGTTATCTGTCACTAAGGCGACAACACTTGTCAATAGTGTCCATGTGGCAGTTAGTCAGGAGTTATGTCCCTTGTCACCGTATAGATTTGCATTCCACAATAAGTAAGTAAAGGATACGACAGATTTGAAGATAAGCAAGTTTCACACAAGTAATTATTTTAGAAAGCATTTATCATTGTTTGGATACTCGCCCACTATATCTCAAAGATGTGTAAGGGATGTGCGATCGATTGGCAAATTTCTAACTCAGATAAATAATCGTTCATGCGTCTTTTTCAAAGATTTTAGATATTAAAATGGTTTATTTTAATCATGGCTGTGCCCGTGGCTTTTCATATCTTATTTTCTGATCTGGCATAAGACGATATTCACGGGCTTGCAAGGCTTCGAAGAAGAAGAGTTTATGTGACTGAAACGTGCACAATGGACGATAAAGCTAATAAGTATTTACTTATTTAAATTTAGCAACAATACACGGAGAAAAAAATATAAGTTCTTTTTGAGAAGTTACATCATTGACAAACATCCACTGGGTCGGGTGCCATCTTGGTTAGATGATATCGATGTACATGGACAGTAGCAAATTACTTAATTCACTTATTTTAATTTACCAACACGAAAGAGAAAATGTGTTCTTTGGGTAGTTAACAATAGACAAATATGTACACCCCATCTTGAAGTCGATATTTATGGATAAAATCCACATATTCTTAGACAGGAAAATATGACGTCCAGAAATCATTAGAAAGGAATGGAAAATTCAGATGACCGATAATGTATTTTAATCGTTATTGACCAACATGCTTTCTAATAATTGTGCTTTTCGTGTGAACGGTCTCAAAATCTATATTTGCCTTTTATTCTGGAATAATATGCGTTTAAAATCCGTTTTATATAGAAAATATCGCAGATAATATTTAGTTCCAAACAAAAAGAACATAAATGCGTGGGTCATTTCGATAACGGACGGATATATTGCTTTGGGCAACGGCTATTGACGAGTTCTTCCTCGATTGTCTCAGGCCATCTTGAATTAATACATTGTTCGGTTCAGCTAATTTCCAGGCAATGTGCAGCTGTTGAGGAACGAGGAAAGTATTAGATCTATGGTTAATTGTCACTTATTGTAGGCGATAAGTCTGTTGACCAATCTGGTCTACAGGGAAGTTTGCTTTTAATTAATCAGATGTAACACTCCCCCTGGAGGGGAGATTACTCTGTGACCTGGCCTTGATGTAGGATTACAACATTCACCATTTCCATCAATGTTCAGGAAACCCTGCCCCTTGTGTTTAATTGGCGTTTTATAAAATCGTGTACAGTTTAAACAGCAACATGCAAAACTAGAATATGTGTTAGTTATATGAACCTCTAAATACGACGTAAAATCAGGGGTTCCAGAGAGCCTTGTAATTTTGGAGCCACGGTGAGCAAGGCACTGGCCAACGTACCCATTAATCTGGGTATTGGGTGAGAGGGTGAGAGGAGGGTGGTCGGGGGTTGCCGAATGGTTAGCGCGTGCGCCTTGCATCATAAATTCTTCCATTGAGCCAACTGGCGTGGTTTCGATTCCCCGATTCAACATGACAAAGAGTAGGGTTGCCTGTGTAACCTCGTGGGTTTTCATCGGGTACTCATGGTGCGTCCAACGGCTAACGATCCCTGCACGTTAGCGAATTATTGAAATGAAATTGGACAGTATGTTAGTCCCCACATGACCCCCCCCCCTCTCTCTTTCACTTTCTCTCTTTTTTGGTATGTGGAATTTGATCAAGGATTGATGAAAACGGCGCAAAATGTCACACATACTGCATTACGTACTTCCATTTTCGTTAACCCGATAGGTATAGTAAAGTTAAATAATATTTATTTCACATACAGCTAATTAAAATATAGATGAAGTGTCGGAACTAGGAATTAATACAAAAAGATTATAAATCCCATCTCTTGGGACCGTTAAAATTACGCTAAATGATATCTAATCAAGCGTTATAAATAATATACATTCTACTCACACTCCATGGGGACGTGATACACGATCTACAAGAATGTATATTTAATGACATGCAACCATTGTGGAATAATACCTAATTAAATAATCCCCAATGGTGCCCACAACACACAACACTATTGCAGCGACATTTAAATTTAATATAATTGGCAAATATTTTATATATTTTTAGATAATTTTATTTTAGGTTACTGATTTATATTTTAAAACTTAGTTGTGTTGTGGGAAAAATAGTGATTGTTTTTTCATTCTTTAAAATAATTGATTCACATTTCACCAGGGATATAGCAGAGAAAAGGGAGAATATTTTAAAGAAAAAGTATAATTAGATACGCTTTTGAAATCACTTCTTGTTGAAATTTAGAAACTTCCCTTAAGGCTTAAAGTGATTGAGATATTTTAAAAACATTTGTAAATTGGACGCGCATTATCCAAATTGAATAGTCAGCTTTAAAATGGGCACAAATATAAATTATAAGATCCTTTAAGGTTATTTTAAATGATTTTACTAATTTTCAAACAAGGTTTTAAATTTGAAAGAATGTTAAAGAAATTAATGTTACATGCACAAGATTAAATGATAGGACCCTGGTTTACAGTGTAAACATGACTCTTTGCGGGTCTTCTTTAGGCCTGAAATGTTATATAAACCATTAATTAGAACTATTAATATGGAAAGGCCATAATCAACTTTCGAAGCCATCCAATCCGCTGTTCAACGTCCGCTACATGCATATATTTAATCAAAGGTTTTCATGTCTTAGAGTGGAGAAATTTGACTGAAATTTTCAGCATAATCCATTTAAATTATATAGTTTTAACTATTATAACGAGAATTGTCATCTTTGTATCTATTCTTCAATATTGTCCTTTGATTAAATCTAAATCACATGTCTACATTGACATACTAGGCTCGCTAAATAACTGATATATAACTGGTTGCGTGTTCAGTAATTGGCAGATTAAGCTAACGTAAAAAAAAAACTCCAGCAAACTCACAAACCACACAAAAATAACACTTCCGTTTAATCTTTCAAATTTAATCGTATAATCAATTTGTTTGTCTTACATTCTGATGGCATGTTCAGGATTTCAGAATGTTATGTTTCTGTAGTTTCCAGTAATGCTAATCCCTCTGAAACACGAGACAAACTCTATATCGCTGCTCATTCGACACCTGCCCGTACTCCTGCATTAAGGCTGGTATTACTAGTAGTTAATTATTCATCAAGGCATCAAATATACTCAGCTTACCATGTCTATATTGTGGTAATTTAATAGCACTTGAAAACACCACACAAAGAATATAATAATGGCTAGTGTTATCCCTTTATAATAGTTGCTAATGAATTCCAGCTTATCGCCATTTGCCATTTTTCGGACATTATCCAATTTTGCAACTGCCAAAATGTTCCCAAATTAATTATTTAACGTTAAGTTATAAATAATGGCCATCATGCCAATGGCGAGTAAAGCGCTGTCCGTGTTCAGCCACCCCCTTGTCCGTTTAGAAAGAACCAGTGTATAGTTGTTCGGATTCAACAAGAAATGAGCTCCAATGTACACGTGTGAACGATAAACCCAAATAGAAGCAGGTGGTGAAATAAAATGTTGTTAAACTTCTTACTATTCTGCACCAACCGGGCTAAACCTTGGTTTGTCTTTTTATCCGAATAACTCGACTTTAGTCCATGCCAGGTCCTCCGGTAAGACATAAAAACAGGACGAAGTAGCGCCATATATTAATAAACACAATTCATTGCAGCCTACCACGAGCATTGATCAATGACGCGCGGTGAATTGATGACGACATAAAGTATATTTATTGTTACCGAGGGACAATAGTACCATAGTTACTTTTAGTGCTCTCCACCACTTATTACCATAATCTAATCTTACTATTAGACGCGTCAATCACTTCACCTTATCACCCCACCATTGGGGAATTTATTTACGACATTCACTTGGCTGCAATAAAACAGTATCTCTTGTTTTTTAAATCTAATTTACCCCTTTATTTAATAATAGTACAACACTGGCAGTTACTGATACCGGTGATTTATTGGAACGGATAGGAGTTTCGTCAACATTTTACTGTCTACCGACGTTGCCAGGAAGGGAGATTTAACCGGGACAGCATCGTTTAAAGCATAGTTTAGAGTTTGGATATGTATATCATTAGTTACTAGGCTTAAATGCCATATATGGGAATGTATACCGAGGACCCCCCCCCCCCTTTGTATACATCACAGCTATATTAATGACGTTAATATGTTATAATGACGTATCAATATGTCTGCTATCTATTAATGTAGATATGACAACTAGATATTAAGATGTAAGATGAGAACAGGTTGATATATCACGTGGTTGATAATTAGATATATGTCTTACTAATAATTACATACATCACTGTGGTCGAATATTCCTTAATGATTAATTATATAATATAATAGATTTGTGTTTTCTAATAAGATAAATTTGTGGAGATCTAACATATAATATAATTATAGTTTCCAGGCGTTGTTATTCTAGGTATAAGTAGTTATATCGACTGATATTACTCTCTGCTGAACATTCGGTATCACTTATCATCAGGTTCATTTGTGAAGCTAACCACGCCCCCTTAATTCATCAGTGGAAACTATACACAGTCACAGATCACTGCGAATTGTAGCGTTTTGAGTTTCAGCAAAATGTTCATATTCATCTAGCGGAATGTTTTAACATTTCTGCCATTTTTTTTATTCTAAGAAATGTTATACTCTAATTAATAAACTTGAACTTCAAATATGACAATTTATTTATTTTTTTCATTTTCAGAGAAAATGGCGGTACTTTAACGACGTCAATATAATCTGATTGGTTAACGTTGTATACGCCATACTGATTGGTTACATTAATAATAAATGAATGAAATAAATAAGTTTCTAAAATTCAGTTTTCTTCGGGATAACCTTTTAATGAACTTGTAATCTGTCAAACACGATGGTTGTCAATTATTTTTACGTTTCACTACCTTATCGAGTATCTATCATTCCACCTAGTGTTTCCTAAGATTTGACTTTCGTTTTGTTAATCGACCATTAATTTGCTTAGAGTTTATAGTTCCTGGCATTTTGTGACCTTTTAGGTTGTTATGATATTTTTTTTTCATATGATTTCGTTTTATAAGTCAGCAGCTTCTAAATACAAGTTATTCAAACTACAGAGCAAGGAACATAAGTATGCCTACTATCAGTGATGGAGTAAGTCAGAATTGAAATGAAACCAAATGGGTTTTAACTGACTTCTTTTCGGAGCCGACTTGGGTAATAAAGACGGGGATACGCCGTGCAGCTTGTTATAAGGGAAAGTGTGCCGGGAGAGAGAGAAAGAGAGAGAGAGAGAGAGATAGAGAGAGGTGTGGTTAACTCCCAGCTGACACAAAATCGGTCACTTTGGACCCTAACGTCTCAAAAAGAAGTTATTGGTTGTATTTTGGTTTATATTTTTGACTGTGAGAGTTAGTAGCAAGCAATTTAAAGATGGACAATGAAACACGAAACATACACCCCCGACATTAACCTGATTCCGTGATGTACTATTTTAGTTATAAAATAAATATTTAAAGATCCCGTACTCTTGTGTTCTTATACGCGATTCAACGTGTCATTGACAAGCTATTGTACGATAGTTGTTCGTGGAAGAGTTACTGTACTTTAAAAAGACATATATAATAAAACACAATTTTCAATGTTTTATGCTGAATATCAATTTACAAATGAGAGAATTGGGTCTTTGCACCTGGCCAAGACATTTACTGGAACATTTGGAAATTAACATTGACCTTTTTTATTAACAAATTCAAATTAAGTGAAGTAGATGCATCTACCGGTAACTGAATGGCTCAAGTTAAGATGTACTGGAAACTTTGTACAAAATATTGACCGGGTTGTCTCTTTAATGGTATTGTATCTCCGTCTATTTAAAAACAGAATTAAATAGATTTTCTCTATTTAACTTTTCCTAAGTAAAGAACAAAGGCTCAAGTGGCTAAGAATATGATTGTTAATAATATTTATCTGGGAGTCTTGAATGAAAATTGATTGAGTTCTCTATCTAATTCTAATACGCCATTGTTTCGAAGTGTATATCTGAATCTTTGATCTTGTGTTGATTTAAACCTATTGAGGTCGTGACTCAATGACACGAGAACTTAGCCAGGAGGATAAGGGGTAAATATACATATCACGGTTTCTGGAATCCAATTTAAAATTACAAGGTGCCACTGGTTCGAAACCAACAACTTAGGGGTTGAAATTGGTATATATATCAATTGTCCTGACAGACACGGCTTCTGAATTCCAAGTTCAGACTATAAATTAATATAAGCATAAGGGCCACTGATATAACATTAGGAATATAAAAAATAAAGTGTTTTTTTTATAAAAAAAAATAAATACTGAAAATATATTTGGAAAGTTCATATATGTATCAAGGATTTAATTAAAAGGGTTATTGTCAATAAATTAAATGATGTCTGAGTATTTTCTAAGGTCCCCATTTTCAAGCGTACGTTAAGTTCTATACATGGACCCTCAATAGAGTTGTATTATAGTGTATTGGAAGGCCTATGTGTACGTTGTGGTACTGGAACCAAGTCGATATCTTGTATATGTTGTAAAGGTAAGAAGTCAATTGTTTGAATGGGATTGTGATCAATATATACCAAGAGAATAGAGAAGTATTGATACTATATAAACACTCTATGTAGATCACTTTCAAAAAATATAAACCATCTTTCTGAAAATAACTGTTATGCATTTGACAATTCATAAGGCGTTTAGATAAACATTTTGAGAACAACACATTTTATTATTGTTGTATGACATTGTTTACTTTGCTGAGGACGCGCATTCACATGTATTCAGGCAGTTTATTTTGAAATGATGTCTAGTCGTTTGGATTGGACGAAAATCCGAGGTTCTGTACACACGCTGGCATCGGCGTAACTTATAGTGTGACGAAGAATAGGATGACACAGCGCTGGAAGGACAAACGTTCCCTAAATAACACAATACATTGCGCATCAATATCCCGGTTGATGCAACGAAGTAGGAAGTTAAATCCTTTTATTTCTCGTTTGAGGGGTGTGCGAATGTGTGTTTGTTGTGGGGGGGGCAATGGTTAGTGCATGCGTGTGGTATCTAAAGGTCGGCCATTGTTATTAAGCTGGCGTGGCAAGGAGAAGGGTCACGTGGCTTTTTTCTCCGGGTCCTTCGGATTCCTCCCATTTCTAAAGTCACCTACACGATGCGAATAATTACAATAAAACTGAACCATATTATGTTAGTCCCATAATATGTTAGTTTGTGTCGAGTGGACGTTAAACTCCTTTTCTATCCCTCTCATTTCTCGATTTTATAAAACGAAATTTTATAAACGACACAACGAGTTTGCTTTTTCCTGGTCAATGGACTTTGGAGTAGTCAATTCGTTTAAAAGGAGCATTCAAATGCAGGGTAAAATCTTGATATATTTATTTTAACTTTCAACATTCGTTTAATAACCAAACCGAATCATTGATTTTTGTGTGTGTGCAATTTTCATCAATAAAACCATGGACCAGTAAAAGGTCTAAAAGTTTAGTAATGTGGAGAAATATCGGAACGAAAACTAACACGAGGCGTCCATGAAGCAAATTCAATTATTGAAATTTCAAAACCATGTCTCGGGAACCGATAGTTGACATTCAGGACATGGAGAACGATATAGCTTGTAGGGTTGGTTGTGTTCGTTTGTTTTGAAAGGTTTCCAGAAAGAAAGCAACCTTCCCACAAACAGACCAGGCTAATCAATAGCCGCAGAGTGATATTCTCTCGCTAATATCTTAATATACTTAAAGCATTGTCTGAAAATATGAAAGCACTTGTCGAATGTAATATATTACAAGGAGTTGGGACACGGTGAGATGGAAGTTCATCCGCTTTCTAAACTAACGACGTTACAGATGGAAAATTAGACACAAAAAAAAACTTAATCCAGGCAGAGAAGCTTCAGAAACATATTAGTTCCGAAGGCGATCGACCATAAAAATCGAATTTGGAAAAGTAACGAAACGTATCTGTTCTCATGTAGCGTTATTAGCCGAGTCGGGCTTACCGTAGTATTTATTGCTCGTTCACTGAATACGAGTTTTGAATCGATACTTATGACTGGTACGTATCGTGTAGAGGTCTATCTATGTCTGTTGTGCAATGGTTGAGTGTATTGGTTTCATACTAACATGGAGACAACTACATGGGGATGCCTTTATTGCTTATTGCAGAAACAGGAGCATAAGTCGAGTTGATTGATCAGAAGGCTAGAGTTAGTATCGATAAACGTGTTGTAACAAGTTTGGTTATTGACTTCCATACCTAGTTTCGTTGTTCATACTCGCGTGTCTTTCCCTTGCTCGTTTGCTAATTGTCTTTAAATTATGTTCGCTGTTAGTTTCCATGTTCAGACATTAAAACGCTTTACACTGACTCGAGGACTGCCCGTGGCTTAACCAACGCTTACTGATAACACTTACGAAAAGACGGTGAATCGCCTGTGGAAATTCCTTTTCTTGAAATCTTTAATTGGATCATGGAGTCTCGAATCTAAACCGGATTAACCAACAATTTGTGGACGATAGAGTGAATAAGTTGCTATATTAAGTGGATTACTACGTTTCTTAAAGGGTATTCTGCATTCTAGTGTTTTTGAAATTGACCTTTTCAGTACAGACTGACGGAAATCTATTCGCTTATTGTACGTGTGTTAAATTGACCTTCAAGATTTAATACCGAGGCTTAATTGTGGTCTGAAAATTAAGATAAATGCCCCGAAAGAAACAGTATTTTATACCCAACATACGAATTTGCTGTGGGTTAATGAAGGTTGTTAAAGATTCGTGGCGATGTTTTCTTTACTAGAAGGAAAATATAGATTTTTAATCAAAACCAAATGCATAATCAATAAATGAAACCAATTGGAAGAATTCCTTTTTTTAAACTATAACATGTGTAGAGCGAGGTAAATAATTTATAGACATTTTCTAGAAGATAGTTTAATGAGTTGTAGCCGATCGTTAAAATTTAGGCTTCTGGATTTTTAAGTGTAGCGAATTTTGGACTCGTCTTAGGTGATGTGACTTGCATTGATGTTTGTTGAATGAAAACTGGTTTCGTTATGACACATTACTGACTAAGGCCGACTAGAGAGGTTTTAATATTTAATGTTGAGATTATTAACTAGAGTTTCAATCAAGGAGTCAGTGAGAATCGTAGACGGGGAATACAGAAGAATCTAATCAGCTCTAGGAAACGGGCTTCTATTATTAAATTCCGTTATTTCATTACTTGACATATTAATTCTGCTACTGATCTTGTTGGTTGGTACCACAGTACGACGCCTCTGAACTCTGACCTCTGTTGTTTGCGTGTTTTTAGCTGCCGGTATCTGTGGATTTGAGGAATTTACGTAAAATAAGAAAGAAACAATCGAAATAGACACTTATCCGTGATTAAGCCGTGCAGATGCACCTCGTCAGGAGAATGGTTTAACTCCCGTGGTTTAGTTTCTAACACACCTGGTTTCTGGCGAAAATAAACCTAGGTTTGGTTTTCAAGTGACGTTGCATGCTGTGTGTTTTATAGGGGATTATATCACTTGTAGCATAATTGTTTAGAATTCATCCTCATTGTTTCACCATAGTTTTATCGATATAAAAAAATATAAGATTGTGTTATATCTAATGCTCGTCTGAGGGCGAACTTCCTCCATACGTGCTACAGATTAGTCCTCAGTTTGGATAAACGTTGTTTGCAACTTCACTGAAATATTTGCCAGAAATTGTCTTCAAATTAATATTTCGCAACGCCATTTATCTCAGTGGATTTGATTTATCTGCCGTCTTTACATGGATTAAACAAAAGTTGGTTTGCCGAAGCAAGACATTTTGAATTTCAATTCTTCAGACATCAGCGGATGTTATAAATTCCCTGTCGTCAAGAATAAGCTTCCTCGAGGAAATAAACTTTAGAAAAGATGACGAATCTGACCTGGTGAAAGACAGAAGTTGTCGTATGAACGAGTCTTGGCAATATTGTGATATATTTCGTCTACATCAGCAAGTCCAGTCGTGTTTGTATGACCACGAACTACCGTTTCTTGGAGGAAAAGCTATCTAAATCTGTCACCAATTAGCGGGAATCGATAGAGGAAGCAGTCTGTATTTAATTAGTCTAATTGTGACCCGAGGCTTTCGGCAGATGTCGGAAATAACTTTGTCCATTTTCGTTGCAATTGTCGCTTAGTGAATTATGTTTTTATATTTTGCGACAAAAAACCGGATTTAATTGAATAAAAACGAAACATTTTTTGTAACAAATTCCAAGGCCATCAATTAAGGGCTTGTTGCTTTTGTCCTGGAACAAGAACATTGGAAACTATAAGTACAGGTTTTGTAACAAGTTGCTCGGCAATCAAATGAAGGATTTAAAGTTTTTCCTGGAACAAAAATATTAATTATCACACAAGTAAGGAAGTTGTTTCTGTAACTCGCACGTGAACTTGGCAAAGGAGGAACGGGGGATATTTTTAAACCACAAATCCACATAATATTCAGGATTGGTTTCCCGAATTTGGACCTCCCACCAACAAACTCTTGCGAGAAGTCAAACTCTTGCAAACTTAGAGACCCACACATGAACGGGTCGAGTAATTTTTTACGACCAATCAAAGCGTGTGTTAAATATGCCCCACCTATAACTGACCAATCCGAAGCACTGATACAGAAAGATGAGAGAATGCCTCCACGTCAAGTTGTAATAGAAGTCAAAGAGAAATCTTACAATGAGGTAAACCAGTGAGTATTGAACACGATTGCTGAAGCATCTTAATCATTTTATACCTTATCTCGTTCAATGTTTATATGGAAACCCGATTAGTCCTCTGTCAAAACTTAAAACACATAGGATTTTAAAATAAAGAGATAAGACACGCCATTATTAATAAACAGAAAATAAAATCGATCAAGCGATTCTCTTTTCAAACAAATAAAATATTAAAGCCCAAATCCCATTGAATATTTCTTATGAGAAGATGATTATAGGTAACCTATAAAGACCAGATGTATGGATGATATTAACAACTCCCGAGAGTTAAAATCCTCTCTTATTTTCAAGTAAAACATCGTTAAGAAGGATCAAACAAAGGATTATTTTATAAAGATTATATTTATATGCGTTCTTTGACGACGATGCTCGATTTATTGATAAAGGCTTTTTATTATGTCAGTACTTGGTGTTAAAATCGAGATTTGTTATGTCGTAGTACTTGGTGCTAATACAGAGTTTTACTATCTTAGTACTCGGTGTTAATATAGAGTTGTTTTAAAGTTAATATCGAGTTTTGTTAACGTATTTCTTGGTGTTAATATAGAGTTTTATAATCGTATTCCTTGGTGTTAATATAGAGTTTTACTATCGAGTTGTATTATCTCAGTACCTTGCGTTAATATAGAGTTTTTATTATCTTAGTACTTGGTGTAAATATAGTGTTGTATTATCTTAGTGTTAACATAGAGTTGTATTATCTTAGTGTTAATATAGAGCTGTTTTAAAGAGTCTTGATTGGTTATAATGAAATACCGGTTATAATATAGATTTGTTTAATGAGTTTTGGTAGGTGTTAACATTGATTTATTTTTAAAAGTCTTATTATAATAGTGAGGGTTTATCAACATGTTACTTAGTGCTAACATAAAGTTTCTTTGAAAGATACAGTTTCTGTTCATGGTGGTTTTGTTTGCAATTTTTATTGTATCACCTCACTCCAAACTACCCCCCCCCCCCCCACACCACCACCACATAATAATAAAAAATAATAATAAATGAACAAAAAAGACCCCCCTCCCCAAACCAACGACAAGCTTTAAACATAAAATTGAATAAAACAAATAACGTAAATTTATTTAATGAAGACAAAAAAAAGTTATTATTCAGAGATATTTATCAAATGCACCTAAAGGGTTATATATAAACTGTTAAGGCCCCGAGTATACATAGCATATTCAGACTTAAGAATTTACTCAACTTTCACTCACTCTTTAAGCGAAATATCTTTGATTCGGAAAAACAAAACTTTGCACAGAGTTTCTTATTTATGTTTTTAATACATTAAAGCAATACAAGTTTTATAAAGGGCTATAGTTTAGTTAAATTAAAGCGAACAATTTTGAGTAAATTGTTAACTTAAGCCTGAGAGTGCATTGTGCACCCGGGGGCCAAGTTTAAAATACAGTATGCCCTTACCACTGAATACTACATTTTAACGACCGAAAAATAGGGATAAAGCAGCCATATTGTTTCTAAATCTAAATAATCTATTTTATTTAAAACAATCATTGAAAGTAAAGTTTGATTCCGAAGTTTAAACACAATATTTATTCATGTATATCAGAAAGACCATGTTCGTCACTGGTCTACTATATTGTCGATATGAATCTGATATTTAACCGCTAAACACGTGTCCCGGGCGGAAGTCAAACAAGTGATATTACTTGTCCTCTATAATGTCGTTTTGAAACTGATATGTAGTTTTGTTCTATACTGAATACTAAAATATCTTTCGATTCTATCGACATTATGATTTTTTTTATCTTGAAAACCTTTAAGTAAGTAATCTTGGCGTTTTTCCAGTTATTTGTTTTACCTCTTGTGACATTAAAACTGATTTCCTTTTCTTTGAGACTTTTTAACAGCAGCTAATGACGAAGACGTTTAAAGATTGTAGCCAATGAAATGAATTTCTAGTTTAGTAGTCCGACGTTTGATCACTTATGGTGATAATATCATATAATGTAGCAATGTGTAGCCTTGATTAGCTAGACCCTTTACATCCATCAGATGCGAAAGTATTCCAAGATGGTGCCATGTTTAAACCAAATGACAAATATTTTTATTCAGCACAATAAGGAGCCCTATTGATATAGTCTTCCACAAAGAAATAAGAGATTTTGATATTATCGCGATTAACTAGTTAAAAAATGTACTATTATACACGTATGTCCCTTAATATTCACAGCTATCATTCTGGTGTCTGGATGTAAGAGATGAGGCAATGAGTATCTGTCCACAACTCGTTGCTTTGATCCATTTGAAGACAAGAAACATTCTTAATGAAAACGGTTAAAAATTCCTTTTGATGCTTCTGGTAATATTGTCTAGATCAACATAAAGCGCGAGAGGCTTTTAATAGTTCTCATCAAACTTTCAATTGCAGTTTGATCTTTTCAGAAATTTTATTTCGGGAAAATTAACGATTTTATGTTTTATCTTGAGCTTTTCATTTCCATTCATATGAAAAATGACCAATGATTAATCACGAATTTGGATTTAATCGTTGTGTTGATTTAGGTTCTGGGTTGACTCTACTGTTACTAGGTGATTTTTCGTCAGTTAAATACCCCCTCCCCCGCCCTGTTCGTCCACTTAAAGTTTACATTTTTAACTGTATGAACTGGAAGATGTTACAGGTTGCTGCGACGCTCTGGGGTGATTATTTATAAATATTTGTTGGCTATGAAACGTTGTTTCAAATCCTCCTTTTCAGTATAAGCAGTATGCTATGGGAGAATTTGTGGTCTGACATCGGCGCTACGACATACAGCAGGGGCTTTAACGTGTTATCGATGGTATGCTCACACGGGCGTATGGCTCTCCGGTCTGTGAAAAAAAAAGTTGACTGTTCAACCCCATTTACTTTGATTTTTATTTCTGTCGAATTCGTTCGTTGGACTTCTGTATTTTCGTCTTTTATGATCGTTACGCTTAATGTTATAAATATGAATTAGGTTTCGTGTGCATAATTAACTGAGCATTGTCGTGTTCATAAAATAAACTTGAATATAAATTCCTTTGAGGTTATTCTTGTTGGTATAAATACAATGAGGTAATTCGTCATCGAGCTATTTAAAGAATAATTTACAGCTGAGCAGCAATTTGAATTTGCTCACTGATATTTAAACAAACAGATTGATAGAAAGGATAAAAACAAAATAATTGTTTGGCTTGAAATGAAAGATACATTTATTAATCGTTAGCTGGTTGTTTAGATGTCTCGCGCCGATCATTATTCGGCCATCTTGTTGCCTGCCAACGACAGCCTGTTACTGAGTCTTATGACAGACAGCCTTCGGGGAATTGCTCTTATTTGATTGCACTTTATTATTCTCCAAAACTAATTATATGTTCGTCTGGGACAAACATTTATTACGACACAGAAATCATGCAGCGACCGTATCTGGCTTGCGGTTCATTTTGAATGCTTTTCTTGCTATAGTTATCTCCCCCTCCCAAGATGACGTTTAGGGGCATATTTCGACATTATGACTCATATATGTATCAGGAAATGGTTACAACGTAAATAATATTGATTCTTGTACATTGTAGTTTCACTCATCCTACTATTTTGTATCACCACGTCAAAATTAGAACCGATTTTATTGTCTGTCGGAATCCCTCCCCCTCCCCCGTGACAAACATTTCATTGATTGATAAACAGTAAGGATCAAGGTGTGTGCGATTGGGGTCAAAGGTTAAGTGCACCCTCTCTCAAATGGAAAAGAAAAATACATTGTTTCAACACAGTTTTCAACTTTTGTGTTCAGATTCCAATCTTCATTACGTCATTCTTATTAGTCATCCACTGTCAAACATATTTGCCCCAAAACGCCTATAGCATGTTCAACACTGTCCTAAATTTGTCGGCGTGGGTGTAGCCCTTCTGCCCTGGACCCCTAATTATATAAATATTGGTTTTTGTGCCCCACGGGAACTCATTTGGCATGCACAATCGGCGGATAACACACTCCATTTAGAATTTCTCAGTTTGCGTGTATCGGATTAAATTTTTTACTAACAAACATTTACTGAAAATGAAATAGGGTTTAACGCCCTTCTCTTCTATTAAGTGAGTAAGCCAGGAACCTATCTTCCACCATGTTGTAATAACAGACACGTTTCATAAGCACAATAAAATTAATTAACGACAATAATATGTGTAAAACTATAATTATAATATAAAGATTTACATTTCATCAAATCGTGCGCGTCTTTTTGTCCTGGTTGGTTTTCTTGTCCTAACCAACACTCGAGTACCAGCCCACTTCTATGGACACTTCGTGATGATTAACCATTTTCAGATATATCTAATCTAGTAGGTGTGTCAACCATTGTTAGCTTATATTAAATAATCTAACCATATTCAAGTATTCCTCAGACTTGACATTTAATTTAGAATTACCAATCGTCTCAATGATAGCTAATCAGTGAATAAAAAAAATGATCGACCGGGGAGCCGCTTTTTGAATCGGTCGTGAATCATTGTGTACATTGACACAGCGGTTATTTATAAAGCTAGAAAATGCATGTTGTCTAATTGAAGCCAGCGTATCTTTAATATCCGATGGCATTGTACTTATTTATTATGGTTTTTATTGCGCACCAGAACGAACCGCGGGTGTCAGAAGTGGGCTGCAAGAATGGCGACTCGGTGAGGGAAATCGATGACTGTTTAATTGCTTATTGATTGGACAAGTGATTCAGGCCGATTCTGTCTCACTGACGTGGTGTGCCCTGCAATCAGTTGCGCTTGATTGTACAGTGGTTTGCTTTTAAATCACACAAATAATAAGCGAGGTTAGCTGCTGTAAAGTTGTTGTCGATCGACACTTTCAAGTGAGCAATTTACACCCCGAACCAATTACCGCCGTTCATTGTGCTCTATTGTCTCTTTCAACATATAACCAATTCTATAACCGAGGGTTTCCGATTGAGTGAGGGTTTTTTCTGTATATATGGTCCATCGGTATTGATTATACACGAACTAGAAAAAGCAACATAATTTTCATTTGTATATTTGTATACCCTATGTGTGAATTGAATCGATTGATTTCGTGCATGTTGAAGGTTATAATATGTATTCTTTATGGAGCACCCGATACCACTTGTCATTGATTAAGCTTTTAAAAATAGATTTATTTGCGACCCATTCATGAAATGGGGTTTAACGTCTTAGTCTTCTGCACCAACCGGGATAATGAAATCGATGTGTGGCGAGGGAAATCGAACCTTTTCTTATACATATTGTACATGTCCAGTCCATCTTTCCCATTTGAATTTTGTTGTTTCTGTGTTTTGGTAGCTTGAGTCTTGTTTACTAGTATTAATTAGACGGTCACTGAGTAACTGGCTAATTGTGGGGGCTAACACGGCTTCCATAGATTGAACTGTGGGATATGCGAATTACGAAACTACGGTAATATTATCAGTATAATAATCAGATTATATTTTTTTTAGTGGAGCTATTGTATCAGCTGCTTCAAGTATCTAGTTTTCCAACTTCTCAAAAGCTTTACAAACATTACCCGTCTGACCACACGGCAGACTTATGGCTTCTTCCAGTCGATACGCTGATATCTCATCCAGCATATCGCACACTTATAGGGGTTTAATATCAATAAGACAATAAATTAACACATCATTTAATTACCACGTGTCATTTGCGTCACCCGGGGCGTCAATAAAAGGAAACGGACGATATAGTTGCTGCGGAATTGATTCCGGTATTCAACATGGCGACGGGAAGTTCGTGGTTAACTCCAATCTCATGCTAAATGGCCGGCCATTAATCAGAACTGCCAAGCCAAGTCCTAAAGATTCTGAACGTATAATTCCAATCCCCACCCTTTAACATGTTCTTTCCGTCGCACGTCTTGTTTGATATGTCCGAGACGAATGATGTCGAATGACCAGTCATTATTTCTATCTGATTTTGCTGTTGTTCCAAATGTCCATAGAAATTATCCTGTCAGTCAACCGGGTTTACCTCGAACTTTTCTTTATATCTATTGTAAGGCGCTTTCATCCAGGCTGACACCCAAAACCATCTCATTAGTATTAAAACAATGCAATTTAATTCGATGATGGAAGAGGGGTTTTCGTTAATTGGGTTTTTGTACTTTGATTAAATATATATGTTAAATCTGCGCCGTGTCTCCCGCGTTCTACTAAATTTTATTTCCAAATTTGTTTACGAACCAGAATCACTCTTTGTACTCGATTATTGTGGACAATTGTTAAAGCGGGTACTCGTCCTGGCTGACCCTATACATTGCACCGTGACTCCAAGGTACCTCTGGACTGCTGCTTTGGCTCGCCCAGGGGATATATCTATCCAAAAGCCCACAACCTTCGGAATTCCTACACATAGGCCTACTATTGTCCCAGTAAACTATAAGTATGTATTTACGGGTGCTGTGTGCGAAACAGGGTAAGATAATCTTTCAGAACACTTAGCACCACTATCGATTTGACGAGCTCTAGTCTTTGACAAATGCCGCTTCTATGGGGTTACGTCCACTCGACGTAAACTAGGTAATTGCCGGGCTAACAATAATTATTTCACTAATTCGCTTGCACGTGATGGCTTTTTAGCTATTTTTTTTGGGGGGGGGGGGGGGTCAACACCACGCCACATGCCCCAATGGCAGACACATACGATCTAACGCACACCCAACCACCGTCTGTGCGGCGAGAACTCGGTTGTATGTTACTAGGAGTAGGATCTAAGGGTTACTATCGCCTGTCTTATCTTATGGTATGTTTGGAATTTTTTCTACTAAATGACAATGATAAATAAATCTTATAATGACCTAGCTGTATTGCGTGCAAGTGAAAGATCATTTCTGTTTAATGGAATAAAATAAATAAATAGGTTTTATCCTGCACAACATAAATTACGGACTTCACACATTTTCTTTCGGGCTAATGTCCTGGTTGCTTTTTAGAACCGTTAAGTTCATCAAACATTTCTTATGTGTGTACTCCGAAGTCCTTTGAGGACTCTTTTGATAAATTGGCGAAATAAACGTCAATAACGGTATCATATTTAATTCATATTCCCCAGTAGAAACGCCAGATAATTTGACAACTGGTCTTCTTAATACAAGTTTTCCACAGAACCAAGAATGGCATCCATTCACCTTTCATCCTCCTTCTTGCTCGTGTTATAAGATTAATAAAGGTCTTATATTTAATTTTGTGGAACACAAGGTTAGTCAAGATTGGCATTAGATTACTTCACCGTCTTGGCTATGGCAATGTAATTTGCTGACCGTGTTTGTGGTCACTGGCTTCTGACACTTTATAAATGGCTGCCCACTCACCTACTGGTAAACTCACTCCATTAATATTCGCAGATGCCTAATAATAGTGGTAGTCAATGGTGATGAGAACGGTGAAAATATATTTACTCCCTAGACTGACAGTTCCGACTTGTCGATCTCGGGGATTTAATCACAAGAGAAAAAGTAAATTTGCGTGAAATGTTGTAGTGTTTGGTCGCAGCGTACACGCAGTTTTAGTACTCAATTTCATTAAGAAAATTAACTTTCGTCTTTTTGGGTTTGTTTTTGAAGGCTAATCCGCCATTGATTGTCGTTGGGGAAATCAGACAAGTTGACGCGAGATCCGATAAGAACAATCTTACGTCTGTGATTTTTTGCTTTCTAAGTAAAATAAATAAGTTTTTTTTCTTAACCTAGATTGCTAGTTGTTTTTGTGATTTTGTTTTCAGACAAATAAAATGTTTAATAAGTAAATACACAATATGATTAATATGAAAATAGCTTTGGGATTGATTTGGGGGTGCGTTTGAAACACAAAAGTACACACATACAAATGATAGAATTAATATGGGAGGGGGTGGGGGCTCAAAAGTACATACACATAGGCCAGTAAAATGCATTTGTTTACAAATGGACTTAGCATAATAATAAATCATAATCTAAAAGTACAATTTTAAAGAATGATAAGATATAAAAATTCTACATCAATTCATACATTTCAAGCGTTTAAAAAAGCTTTCAATCAATATATGACTGCATTCAGCAGTTAGTAATCTGTGAAACAATATAGATTTAATTGCAAGAGAAGGACTAGCCGCCATTTGTTATCAATCCAAGTTAGTTTGTTTATTAGTAATGTCTGGTAATAAGTGTCGTAATCATTGACATTCTAGTTTATGGTTGTGATTCATTACCTAGTAACAGATAAAACAAGATGGACGACCCAATAAAACTTTAAAGTTTAGTTTGTTTTTACAACTTGTCGAATTTCCGGGCGCATTTCCAGAGGATCGTGAAATCGATTTTAGATTTATTGAAGTGATGGTGAAATTGGTATCAGAGACTAAGGCATGAGAACCATAGATTATGCAAATTAGGAAATACAATCAAATTAGAAGGTGTTCATTAGTGCAGGAAAACTGAAGCGCAAATTTAAACAAAAGTAAAAAGCAAGTCCACAAAAAGAGCCCCCCCCCCCCCTCCCACACACAATTAAACACTGAATAGTCTCAAATAAATTATCAAATTTTAAAAAGTTACAGTAGAAACCCATATACATATACATGTTTATAATGTTTCTTAAATGATATATCCCTACTCTCTTCCAGACTTACATTTCATATAGTTAACCCCTTTTAACCGCTGTTTAAGAACCGTCTTTAAGCTAAGCGTCGTGTCTTAAAACACTTCCATTAAACGAGCAAGAGTCGATGGCTATATGAGGAAACATAATGATGGTATAACAAGACATTTGGAAGCATTATTTTACAGACTTCCCATTCTATTGATTCCAACACTCGCAGGATCAAGTGTCTACCATTTCCTTCATCATGGTCGTTACGGTTTCCTTTTTCTTGAAGGTCATCGAAAGTTAAAATGTCGGCGTGGCGATGGCTTTCTGGCATAAGGGAATCTAACCAACTGAAACCTTCGGTCTTTATAAAATATTTAAGTGACACATACGATTGTGAAAGGGGCTCATCAAAGTCCAAAGGGCCTTTTTGTTATCGCGTTAGCCTGATGCTTATTGGACAATAGACATCAGTTATGGCTTCTTGCACTTCGACCGCCTGGCCGTTGTCACGGTTATGATAATCGTTATTTCCCAAGTAGTTTTTTTCCCATGGCTGTGCTGATAATCTGATAATTATTAGACCGACAAATATTATCGGCCATTAGATGTTGCACTTTGAACGCTGCCTAAGGCTTTTCTGGGATGGTAATCTGAAACAACCAAAGGTCGTAGTAATTGGGTGTTTATATCCTCCTACACAAGTCTGACCTGGCAATTTGAATAATCCTTTGCTCTGAATCAAAATATGGAATTTGACCCCATGTTGTAGGTCAGCCATGATAGAGATCTAAAATGGACAGTACTCGTGTTTATGGGCAGTTTATGAGTTCTGATACAAGCATGATATAAAGATATGACAATTTGTATAGCCATTTACTTTGGATGAGATACCGGATCTGGTTGTATGTAATGGATGGTGAAGATGATAATCTGAAATTGGCCACCGTAGTTCAGTCTAATAACAGTTCCTGGCATAATATTTATGCCATAATAATGACCAAACTCTTCTGTATAGATCGAGATAAAAGGAGATATACAAGAAACCGGTATTTCTGCAAGAATTAAATCTTTTCAATAGTAAAAATAAATGTTTCTAATTTTGGAGAATTGGCTTATTTAAACTAGGGAGTGGATAAAACATGAGAAAACTCAGAAATATAAAACCTGTCTACTATTGGAAGCAACCAACAAGCTTAGCAACCGTCCTACTATATTGATACTAACTTTAGCAACTTGCCGACTTTAACAATTTTCGATACCTGTATACTATGCTGGTAACAATTCCAGCAACCTGCCCACTGTGTTGGTAACAAATCAATAAGTATATATTGCAGATTGAAATTGATGATTATAGTTGTATTATTCTGTACACCAGTCTTCAGTAATTAATTCACATACTAGGAGTGTGTTGGGTATCGGTAAAAATATGATTATTACTGAAACCAGAAACCAGTTGTCTGCGAACTCCTGATCTCAACGTCATCATTTGTTCTGCTTTACATATACGTTGCTCCCCGAACAGGCCTTATTCTGAAAGTAGTTCAAAGGTTTTTCCCCGCGTGCCACTTTCCCTGAACTGTTATGTTTCAAAAAACCAAAAAGAAAACCCAGGACAGTCTGGAGTCGACTAACTGACATGATTACACCCGTCGTAATTAATGACGATTTCTCTCCGAATTCAACAATACACCACTCTTTTTTGTTAGCATGTTACATCACTACTTTTTTGAATTCGTCTGTGTCGTTGGCGTCCCGTGTGCTATTTCTGCTTTATCTCTGCTTCTGGGTGTAGTACGGCTGAGTATTTCCACTGGGAAAAGGTAGTCTAAGAACACACACCTTACACTGGAACGGCTTCTGGTCAGTCCCAATGTGTTTCTGAAATCAAGTTTTAATTCCGACTTATAGAAAGCTCTTTTGAATTTGGTTAGTTTGGAATAGAATAGAGTTTAACGCCCTCTTTTTCTGCACTAATGCGTTATCTGTATTGGACTATGCCATAAAAAACATAAGTCGGAACAGAAAGGTAGGACGTTAAACCCCATTATATTTTATTTCATTTCATAAAAAGTTGGCTTTTCTTTGAGTTATTGATTGCACTATTAGTAATTTTCTACTCGAACCCTGTTTGTAGTTCATGTAAGAACGAATCACGTTATTATTGCCGTGCACAGTTTCTCTAGTCAGAACCAGCGCGTGGTATTCAGTCAAGCGTTATTAACTTTGAATGATATAAAAAGCTCTCGACTTCACATACATGATTCAAGGATTATTAAGAAGTACAAGCTGTTTTAATAAGTTGCTTGTTAAAATCATGTGATGGAGTATGAACATTTGATTGATTTAAGTATACGTGCTGTTAAAAAATCCACACACTTTGAACTTTTTTTTAATTAAACTTTAACATTTACAATATACAAAGGTATTACTTTATTTCTATTGGTCAAACAAACTATTCTTAAGCGTGAAAATTGTGGATACAATCCTCAAGATTTGTAACTATTTTCGGTCGTTTTGAAGTGAGCAACGGGTTGTTATACAAAGCCCAGTCGAAGCAGAGCAGTGTGGGGGGGGGGCATTAATCCATATTTCATTTTGTTATGCCATTGGTTATTTCTTTTTTTTTTAAAAAAAACAAACTATGTTGGTTGTTTTGAAGGTCTTGGGTTATTGTACCATAGGTTATTTCTGAAATAACGTAGTGACGTGTCCCTCCCCACCCCCAAAATTGACATCAGTTAGGGAGAAGGGTTACCCAAATGTCATTAGACCTACCATCGACACAACTGTCGTTGTGTTGCTCCAAACTTGTACAAGGGATAGGATCCGCATACAAACCGTCTCTTTATCAAACATAACAAACTTGGTTATTTTGATAAATTAGGTTCCCATCCATAAAGTAATCACAACTATTCCCATTTCAACATGCAGAGAATTTGGTTAAAATGGAAAATAAAACAATTATAATTTGATAGTGCGTATAAAATTCACCCAAAGGCTTATAATTATTCAGATAAACAACAAATTCAACTGTTTTTCGGTTAAGCTAAATAGCCAATTTCCTTACAAAATCATGCACGTATCATATGCAGCAGTAAAACTTAAGTGATTAGGGGGCAGTTAGTTTTTTCAACCCACTTTTTCTTATTAATTTCCTAATGGTATTTTTAGAGTGATTCGTTGGTGGTGTTTTCCTCTGCTTCGTTTGTGAAAGTCACGTATCCGTGTATACATTCTGTTCAATGATAGCGAACTTGGTGAGGAAAACGAAGAAAATAATTGATTGAAAAGTGTTCCCAGAGTGGTCGGCCATTAACTCGCATATGATCTGAACCAGTTGTTGGTCACGTGCCGTTGGACATAAATGTAAACATTTTCCCTCCAATTTACTGATTACAGAACAAAACTCGAGACAGCTGATTTCCGCTTCTTAATCGGCGCATGCTCATGGTCGTTATTGACAGTGGTGAAACAGAATGGTAGCTCTTCCGGTCAGTAATGACAAAGCGATATAAGACATTATTTACCATTTCTGTTTCTATGATATCCATTTCTGTTATCGGTTGAAAAACGAGTGGACTTCTGTAACATATTTACGTTCCAGTAAAATGAAAGATGACTTAAATGGTAACTTAAGCTTATAGCATTTGACTGTCTTAGCATGGTGCTCGACGACAGAATATTCATATATTTTTATCAGAAAAATCTTCCGCGTGATGGAAACTAAATTCGTTTTGAATTTATCCAGATCACATGGAATGCGGTTTACCACCCCAATGAAGACAGGCATACATCATTGCTATATGTACATAATGCCTTGGAATTTCGAAAACACTGATTTTGGCCAGGTCATCACTGACAAGGTGGGGGGGGGACTGCACTGGAACATTTCAGAGGAAATCTATAACTATAAAAATATGAAACTAGAAAGTGGTATCAAGGGTTTCGTGTGTGGCATATGTATTGGCGTGGCATCAGGCACTGTCGTGGTGGTAAATCAGAAGTACTGTATCCTACAAATGGACGCCGCACTTTAGGAACAAAGTCAATTTCTGAATGATAAAGTTATTTTAGCCACTTGGTATACATGTAAATGCCGAACCCACGGTTGCCAATTTGCAATTCAAAAGTCTGTCTTCTTTATATTTAAATAAACTTCTTCTAGTTCCTATTAACAAATTACCGTCTCCTGGACAACCGGCACTATTCGTCTGCACCTGTTTCATCGTTAACAAGTTTGAAAAGCCAATTGTACTGCTGGCTATTATCGGCTCATTCCCTATTCGTCGACCGGTAGATAATTATAATGGTGAAACGAGTGTTTCATATTGAAATACAGGAGAAGATACCGCTCGCTTTTCTTGATTGTCTTAATACAGAATTATTGATCCGATATATTGTGGTTACATCATAACGGTTATTGCTAGTGCTTCGATCGCCATTTTCGCAGCTGCTGGCGCCAAAGCAATTTTCCAGTTTATTGCATAACGACGATAATATTTGGATACATAGTGATATACAAGATTATCAAGTCAATCATAAAATAGAGTAAAGACCCAGAATGAAATGAAAGACGAAGTGAGTGACATCAAAAGATTCATTGCAGACTTGGTCTCGACTGTCCAGTGTAATATAGACTCGATTTATTGGGGACGATAATACGTTAGTGTATTTGAAACGAAAACGTTTAAAATTAATGATAGTCTATCACCCCCTGCCGACCAAAACATCATTATAATTACCACCTGGTGGTTCAGGGTTTCTCCGATACCACTTCTCATTTAAGGTGTCCTACTGTTCTGCTCCGAACAGGGCTAGTGAAGACGATCATCGCAATACAGTTTGCTACGAGGGAAATTTTGCCCACACAGCGGCCCTATGGGCTATTCTTATATCGAATTCCAACTGTCAAGGGTACACGCCAATGTGTACACGGTAGCTCGGGGTTCGTCCCATCCGGAAGACCAAACACCTGGTATCACTGACAAGGGGAAACCACGCCGATGAACTCTCTCATACAAGACAGATATCGAACACCTGACACCCCCCCCAGCCCAGGCTAGCCACCGTGACCCCCGCCTTTGTATCTAGAACACCGGATGTCTAATTGTGTTAGTCTCTGTTGCATATCCAATAATTTCCAGCTTTCAGGGCAATAATGTGTACATCAAAACATGATATCTAGTAGAGTTATGAATTATATATACCATTTCTGACGTTCGTAGCGCTCTTCCATTGTTTTTATATCCTTTGTTTCAAATGTTAATTATCTTATAAGAAAGAGAAATGGTGAAAGAAAACAAAGGTTGAATATGCGATTATTTTTTTTACATAAAGCGGCATAATCACCTCTACCATTAGAAAATAAAATCAATTAATATGGGCCTAATTAGCTAAGTAGATGAAGGAAAACCGCTAGATAATCGAACGGCCAGTACATGTGTGCAAATCATAAACACGTAAGTTTGGGTCGACATTTCGAGAGTTACTCTTTCAAAGTACAGTTCAAGTATCAGAAGTTATACCAGAAAACCACGCCAAACCACGTGATTGGTGTAAACCGTCCAAATAAAGCAATAAGGGTATCCGCTACAACGCCTCTTTAAATTCATATCCATTGTTAAACCGCTGACGTAAATTTTATTTCTTTTAAATGCATATAAAGGCATCAAAAATTGATGCCCAAGCGACTGCTATTGTTTCATTCGTTTCAGTTGTCTGCCTCTGGTTACGATGTCAGAAATAAGAATTGCCAAGTTCATCAGTTTTGTGTTCTGAATGAAGTTAAAGAAAGACATACATAACTCATCCTCTTTTTTATGGGTGTGTGAGGTGATCCTACATTTAAGTTATGGGTGGGTTAGTTGACACTGTGTGTGTTAGTCGATACTAAGTCTCATTTACTAGTGTTTAAGTTGATATCAAGTCTTATTTATGAATGTGATAGTTTATATTAAGTCTCCTTAATGAGTGGTTTGGTTGATATTAAGTCTCATTTATTGGTGTGTTAGTTGATACTAAGTCTAATTTATGTGTTTGTTGATGTTTAGTTGATACGAAGTCTCCTTAATGGATATGTTAGTTGATACTAAGTCTCATGTATGGTTTAGTTGATACTAAGTCTCCTTAATGAGTGTTTTAGTTGATACTAAGTCTCATAAATGGACGTGTTAGTTGATACTAAGTCTCATTTATGGGAGAGTTAATACTAAGTCTCATCAAACGTAGTTCTTTTGTGTCTGCAGGTGATGCTTCATATTTATTTTAAAAATCCCTTTAATAATATTGCCGATAACCGCTAAGTGTGGTATAATGACCCACCAGAAATTAATTCGAAATGGTCATTCAAGCTCAGAATTATCTACATTTTACAATATCCTGGTTGTATTCTTGTCTGGGCGATTGATCGGTAGACGAAACAAATTACAATTGTTTAATTTACAATAATCAAGTCTTGGTTGGATTCGTCTTTTCCACTCAGCAGGGTATCATTGAAAATCTTTGATTCAGGTTAGCCGTGTGTCTGAAACAGGCTCTGTGATTTACTGTCAAGTCGAGTTGTCCATGATTGACACGGGACATTGTTTCATTCGGTTGGTCAAACTTGTTCTGTTATCGAGGAATCACACAATATTACTGAAAAAGACAATACGAAGAAAGCAGTCGTCTGTTTAGTAATTAAGGACGTCCACAGCAATATCTCCATGGAGATACTATTTCAGTGTATATTTAACTGTTCTAATCAACTTCGAGGATTTGGGGAGAGAGAGAGCGCCCACTCGACACAAGCTAAATCATTTCGAAAGTAATATATTATGATTTAATTTTAACAATGGGAAGAAACCAGAGGACCCCGGGAAAACCCGCCAGCTTTGACAGACGATCCTACTCCTTGTCGCGTACAAGCGGGTAATCGAAACCGTGCCACATGACGCAACCATTGATGTTATGATGCAATGCGCACGCGTTAACCATTCGGCCACCCAACCCCACTGAAAGTATTCGGGGCAAAATTACCTTTACAGCACACTAGCACATTACATGCCTTATGGGCCTGTCACACATTGACGTATAGCATCAGCGTATGCCGAAGTATGGGAAATGTAGCAAACACGCTGGTGTACGTTTTCAACAAGTTACGAGCATGCTGAAATACGATGGTATAAGTTGCATGCACAAAATTTTAAGCGTATTCCGACGTATTGCTTACACGTTAGGCATAAGTTAGAAGTACGCGACGGGTAAGGTATGCACGCGTTCACGCACGTTACATGTAAGTTACTTATACGTTGACATACGTTGGCTACCAGCAGGGCAATTGAGCAGCGTACGCGTAACCGATTTCTAACCTATAGGCAACGTACTTCTGGCGCCCTTAGAACTTACTGAACGAATGAAATGATTATCCAACAACCTGGCATACGCTGAAGCTGAATTTAAAAATCAAGAGGACGCTCGTTTTGGACGCATATACAACGTTCTTCTAACGCGCTGAACGAATATATAACGTATGTTTAACGTATGAGTAACTTATTCATAACGTATAACTCCAACGTAAACATAACTTATACAAGCATATGAAAGCGTGTGCCCAGCGAATGTTTAGCGTTCTTGACTTACGCGGAACTCGTGCAGAACGTGTTGGGGCATAATTCGACGACCACGTGACGTCAGATATAAAAGTGGAGGGTCCGCCGTGATTGTAGACTTCTGCACATGCGCATCTCTACACACGTTTCAAACACGTTCAGGACGTCAGAAGTAACTTATGAGTAACTGACATGAAACGTGCCTGAACGCGTCCATATCTTACCCGTAGCGCACCTGTAACATACGCCTAACGTGTAAGCAGTACGTCGGCATCCGCTGAAAATTTTATGCATGCACAAAATTTTGGGCCACGTTCAGCGTACAGCAACTTATACCATCGTTTTTCAGCATGCTCGTAACTTGTTAAAAACGTACACATAACGTATTCGACGTACACCAGCGTGCCCGCTAAATTTCTCATACGTCGGCATACGCTGATGCTATACGTCAATGTGTGACAGCCCTATAATGTCTTGTTGGTCTAGCGAACCCCAGCGTATATATTTGACCTCACGTGGTCGTCAAAATAAGCCCCAACACGTTATGGATAAGTTATGCCTAAGGTAGACTAACGTTGTACATCAGTTCTTCATAAGTCAAGAACGCTAAAAATTCGTTGGGCACACGCTGTCATATACTTGTATAAGTTATGTTTACGTTGGATAATAAGTAAAACATAGGTTATATATTCGTTCAGCGCGTTAGAAGTACGTTATATATGCGTCCAAAAAGTGCGTCCTCTTGATTTTTGAATTCAACTTCAGCGTATGCCAGCGTGTTGGATAATTATTTCATATGTCGGAATAAGTTGTTTAAAACGTTATAGTGTGACAGGCCCATTAGGCCTATAGTTGTTTTTATTAGCCGTACTGCTGCAAAAAAACTAAGGCGTTCAAGGAAATGAAAAATAAACAAAACTATAGTAATTTACTCAGACAACAATGCGGTTAGTAATATTTTTACCATTCATAATTTATAAGTCAAGTTAGCAGTAATTGCAAAAATTTTCTAACCAAATTAAAACTAACGTAATTAGATTTGTTAAATATCAAAAATCACGCTTCAGTACACAGTATACAACACAAGCATGATTTCCCCGAAGACACAACTTCAGTTAAATTGAAACGCGAAGTTTATTTCTCCTTTCGGGTATATTCGGTCGTTGATATACATTTTGCATGTCCGTTATTAGATTAGTAATATTGTATTTAGGGATCTTAAAAGGAAAAATTATAATGGGACATTACACCCAGCAAACGTAATATCCGGGCCTTTTTAAAACAAATATGGTAGCCAAAGTGTCTTAGTGATTAAGGCACTGGCTGACTAACATGGGGTTTTTGAGTTCGATCTCGGTCGGCATGGGTCGAGGAAGTAAGACGTTAAATTCTCATTTCATATTATTTCAACTGACATAACGTGAATGTATGTCTGTTATTACATCCCTACAATTGTTCGTGCCAGCACCGTTGGTTTTGTGGATCTGATTCCGAATTGAAACGCGGTTTAAGTAATATAATAACGGATTCGATGTGACTGATTAGGTAGGTGTACGGCGTAGCTCGGTCCACTGTCTTTGGGAGTTAAACCGCAACAGTTAGGTATTTTTGGTTTTGCCGCGTTCCTTATACTGCCTTTATTCATTTCGTTCTTTTTTGTATATATATCTGTAGGGTGGTTTTTGTATGTATATCTGTTAGAGTAGGGTGGTTTTCTTTGTATATCTGATAGAGTAGGGTGGTGAACATGGTTGTTTTGGTTTGTATATCTGTTAGAGTATCATGTTTTTGGTTGTTTATCTTTTAGATTGGAGTAGGTTTGGTTCGTATATCTGCTAGAGTTAGTGACTTGGGTTTGTATATCTGCCAGAATAGGGTGGGTTTGGTAAGTATTTCTTTTAGAGAAGGCTGAACTATAACAGGGAAGAAGCCCAAGGTTTAACATCCTTCTATTCTCCTTCGACTGAAGATAACAAACCCGAATACCATATTTTTTCCTCGCGCAATTTCCACCTGTAAACCCCTTTGTTCTCAAATGTCCTTTTAATTTGCGCACATGCTTTAATCATTGGGATATGACGTATCTTATTATGTTGTCCCCTACATCATTGCCAATATTAATTAACAAATGTATTGTATTTGACCCATTCATTAGACTTGAATGTCAGGACTATAGACTCGAATGTTGATTATTGAATAAATGTAAAATGGATATGACTATTTTGAGATTTGGGAATACTCACGGGAAATAAAGATGGTTGATCGGTCGGGTTGTTGGTTACTGGCTGTCAGCTGATTGACGGACGTTAGTTGGCAGATATTGACCGGTGTGTATGGTAAATCTGACCAAACACTGTAGAAATCCATGTGATGGATTGTGGTCCTGGAAGGTGGCATATACAATACAGGATATGCTTGCACTCTCTGGAACATATGATGCAACTTCTTATTTAATCACAATAAATGATTTGATTGCTAAATGTCCACATGTTATGAGTAGCACCTGATATGAAACACAGATTTATATGGAAAACAATCACTGAGTTTATTTCACACTACGTTTCAACATGTTCCTCTTGTCGGTCGCAAATGAGTGTTTTATATCATATGTTCAGTTACTAAATGCCGTATAAGGATTCCATGAATAGCACCCGCGTAGAAACCCTAGGTTAACCCCTCTTAACGTTCCGTTTGGATCGATCTTTTGAATCGATGGTCCCGATTTTTCTGATCAGAGTATAAAATATCATATGATTTTAAAAATAGTTTGATACTTATATAACTTCAAGTGTCATTTTAAGCATGTTTAATATAGATATTACTGTTCATGTCAGGTGCAATGTATAGCAATATACAAATGATATAGTATCTTGTACACGTAATACAGAAACTACGTGGGCTAATATTAATTACCAAGATCAAGTAACTCATGAATATAACAGAATTGTTTTGTTCAATAAATAATTTTCTCTAAATTATAACTATCTCAAATTGTATGTATCATTGCCCCGCGGAAAGTCTAAAAATGACTCAAAACACTTATTTTTTTTAGTTATTTCCTATTTTACAATTTAGAAATAAATTTAATCGCAATCCAGATATTCTTGTAATGATTCTATAAATATACATTTTCTTTCCGGCGCCTTCTGAAATTCGAATTAGCTCGCCAATCAAAATTAGCCATTAGCCTTAATTTTCTGTGATTTTGTGCTTTCGTGTTTTTATGCTTTCGTTGTTACTATATTTAGATATTTTTGTAAATTTCATTGGGCTTAAGAATATTATATTTTTAAAGCACTATAATAACGATGATGATAATAATAATAATAATCATAATAATGAACTAAATTATACAGAAGTTGATTGGTTAATCATGTTAAGTTTGAAAAACCACAACATATAGGTTATTGAATCGATTATTGTCGATTAATTCAATAAATAAATAGTCATGCTAGGTTAGGAAATAGACCATATTATTGAAAACAGTATAATAGACGAAGATTGCCGATTGATCAAATACAATAACTAAAAAGCGTTTAATTTATATGTTATGATATAAGGAGACACGTTTAAGTAAGATTCCTGAATGGGTCAAGCTTTTAGTGGCGGCCATTTTATTCCAATCCTGTCTTAATCCCAGGGATTATACCGGCTTAGTGTGTCAGCGGAGATAGCGCCAAATTCCTGAACATATAAACCATATATACTACTTTATAAAGATAAAAGTCAGTAATTATCTCACTGTAACTAGCTTATACTATTAATATCCTTCCATTGATCATCGGCTTTCTTCAGTGATAAATTGAACAATGTATGCTAAGCTCCAATAGTTATTCCTGTGCTCAACTATGGAGTCAGGTCCCAATAATTAGAGTTACTATGCTTAATTCGAGTAAGAAGGGAGTAATTTCAGCCCATTTATGGTAGTAATGATTAGACCGAAGAGGGTACCACTCGTCCAAGTGTTCAGCGACGTTAGTTTTTGCATTGTAACAGGGTCACTTAGCTAACGGTTTTGTAGCTATCGTGACCCGTATCGTGACATATCTGCACTAATTTTATTGGGATTTGATGTTCTGAAATAGACAGATTGTTGAGACAACTTAATACATAAAACAAAATAAGTAAACAAACCGACTTTCGCTTGATATTTCGAAACGGAAATTTGATCAAAATAAAGGATCAGCTCAAAAGCAAAGAGTTTTAGACTCTTTTAGTATTTGTGTCAATAATTTATAACAAGTTTTAAGTATGCTTTATGACCAATTCGCACACGTTCACCAGTACATGTAAGTAAAACGCCTCTGATGTTGGCCGAGAATTTCCTCAATTTCTCAATGATGCAGGTCGGCAGGCCTAGCAGGGGTAGTGACTAACCATTCTCGTGAAAGGAAAACACGAGGTCGCGTGAAAACACCTTGGCGTGCATGTAAAAGAGCCATTGGCAGTTGGAATTCGAAATAAGAGTAGGCTGTAGCGCTGTTCCCCGGGCAAAATGTCACCCACCCCTCCCATGACACATTGCGTTGCGTACACCCGTCTTCAATAAAAAAAACTAGGACGCTAAACACCATTCCATTTAATTTCCATGATATATTTTTAGCCTGTAAAATATTTTAGCATCTTTAGATCTCTCGTTAAACTCCAGATTGCGTTTTTCAAATTAGGAATCCTTTAACCTGTAACGATTTGTTAGCATCTTTAGATCTCTCGTTTAGTTAGAAATCCTGCCCATAATTCAGCTGAAACAGGAAGTTACAGATAATCAATAACTATTTTTATATTGATTACAAAGAATAACGAATCATTAATCAAACTAATAAATGTGTAAAACAGGTTTCATTAATCAAAACGACAGGGCATCGTAATTAGAGAGAAAGAAAATAGGTCGGTTTATGTGACTAAAATGAATGTAGTGGTGGTTGTAGATGAAGAGAGGGAGGCTGAAGTTTAGTTCCAGTTGTAATAGATATATACAATATCATATATATGGAGTTCACGGCGGGACCCAATACTACCAAAAGCCACCCAATACCACTCCAATCGCAAACAAAACAATTTTTTTGTAGAGAAAATTATAAAATACTCTTTCATCGAAACGTCATATAGATAGGGGGAAACTGTTAAGCTCAACACAGAAAGAACAAATGATGCACAGATTTAATTAGTCATGTGCGGATATTAGGCGAAGGGATAAGAAGTTTTTTTTTAATTGGTTCACTTCGTGAAGCGGCTTTTAAAAAATCCGTCAGGTGGATAGTATGTTGGATTTCTAAGACTCCCTTTCTGTGTAAGCGTTTTTTTACGGCGAAAAGACGGTCTAATGCAATGTAATACGACGGCTTCCATGTAAGCGTTTCCGCATCTTTTGTTACGTGTGAAGTGTGCGCATGCGTGTTCAACTGGGTGTTTATGTTCTGAGGTACAAACACGGGTTCTGGTTCACTCAGTCAAT
Source organism: Patella depressa (assembly GCA_948474765.1). NCBI lineage: Eukaryota > Metazoa > Mollusca > Gastropoda > Patellidae > Patella > Patella depressa. Next base: position 9,418,286 of record OX419723.1, read on the forward strand.
CTACCGCCATTGTTGCTGCAAATTCAGCTTGCAAAAGGCGGATTTCTATGGACATTGTGTTAAATTAAAAAAAAAGAGACTGAACCTAAACAATGTCGGCCCCTTCTTGTGGGATTCTCGAATCTTTTTAACGATTTTCCCGTAAAAAAAACAAAAACGAAAGAACGTGCGGAACTGGTGGAAACTCTTGAACATTGTAAGCGGGCTTTATACACAATATAGCATCATAAGCTGTCTTGGACTTTTTTTTCTGTTCCTGTAGCCCAGATAGTAGCTCATATCCCTGAAGACAGCGGTGGCCTTATTTATTAGTCTATTTGCTTGATGGAAGTCTGGACCGGAAGGAAGGCAAAACTATTGAGAAATCCGTTTAAATAAAGGGAAGTAATTTGGGATGATCGTCTGTTTAAATATTCATATTGTAATTTACACCATGGTGAGATGTAGTGGTCAAGAATATATTGTTACAGCTGTAGTTCAGATTTCGTAACGTTCTAATTCATTTATGTAGTTATCGTTACTTAGACGAAGCCTTTGTTGGAACAACAAATAAACAATGGAACGAACGTTACAATGCGTTACAAGATATCGACAATTTACAGTCTGAATTCCACAGTATTAAGCTGTATTTTGCGGTGTCCGAATAAAATCATACTTTTATTTTATAAAAATAATGTGTAGGTGCAATTTACCTTTCGTTATAAATGGGTCAATCACTGTACAGACCTCTATTAAAGGAACGGGAGGCGATTATCAGGTTACCTAACGAAAAAAATGATCCGAAATCTTAATAAGCAGTTATAAATGGGTCAATCACTGTACAGACCTCTATTAAAGGAACGGGAGGCGATTATCAGGTTACCTAACGAAAAAAATGATCCGAAATCTTAATAAGCAGTTTTGACGTTTACGTCCAAACGACTGAATATTTTGAGCTGAAATTTTAAGACATGGTAAATACACCATTCCTCTATATCTTGGCATTGAAATTGCATACCTACTCGGACTTTTACTTTTTGTTCAAATTGGGATAGTCCCTTTAAGAGATTAATACCGTTTATTAATCTTATTGTTTTGTACCAAGGGTATATTGCTGTTCTTACTGGGTTAATTTATATATATAATGAATATTACCACACGTTACATGCATCATATCAGTTAATATATGATTTTACAGATCGAGTGAATTATCACAATATCCAACATTTGCCCCATGACTGAAATAAATCAGTAATATGTTTCACCAAATTATGTTTACATCAGCGATTTAAAGATGAGGTTCGGAATTAAATTACCGAAAAATACAATCTACTCTTGACCGAAATAAACCCCCCGTCACTAGAAGAGATTGATAGGAAGGCTTTATCAATTCTTTAGCCCAGTTACCATCATGAACTACCGTCTGGTCAGGGTAAGCATTGTGGAGTCCATAATGAATCTCAGTTATGAAGTAACACGTCCATAGACTTGTTTTCGCCTCAACAACTCTCACCGACGAACAAAAGCTAATCAAGTCATATCTTTGATTGAATCGGCCATATTTTCTCTCACAAAAGCAAAAAGCTAATTAATTAACTCCTAGATGATATGTGGATGGATTTTATTGACTCCTGATCTAAAAATATCACCCTTTTTTACTTACACGACTTTCGTCATCCCACCCTTGGCTTTGTGAACGACTGGTTATAATGGTATCTGGTGTCGGCTCGTCCAGATTAAAAGTTTATATTCCTGATCTGGGCGCGAAAGAATAGTGTTCTCGCCCCCTTTAATTAAATGCTAAACCAGATTGAAGTGTTTCTTTTTAAACTGAAATTGAAAAGAAGTTCTGAATCGCGAAATCAATGACTCGTTTCGTTACAAGTCTAATTGAAATAAAAAATGGCTTTGTGCCCAGTTAGAGAATATCTCAGAGTTCTTTATCGCAGACCTTGTACCAAACGACCAACGAACCACTTCTGGATCCTGGTGTATCTCGGGAAGTGACATTAAATTACTTTGAGTGCAAAATTATCTATACGTCACCTATGCTTATTGTTTTCTAAATACCAAATGCCACTTATGTAATTTATGTAGGTATGCCCCCCACCTTTCTAAATAGTTTTTGACTGATGCATCCACGGTATTCCCGTCAACACAACCGGGTTCATTTCAAGACAAACTTACGCTACCAGTTTATTTCAATAAATCTCCACTGAAAGGAAATTGGAATACCCAGAGAAAACGCACGATGTTTTCTCTGGGTCTTCTTGTCATGTATTTTTCTAGGATCGAACCTATGTAACCTGAATCCATGACAGACCTTGATATCTACAGCGTTAGACCATTTGACCACCCCCAAGCAATAGGTCATACATGTATATAATCTTTGAAATTAGTTATTTCCCATCCGCTCTTACGCATCTGTCAATAAGGAAAGAACTTACAGAAGACAAAATTGCGAATTCCATTAATAACACGTAAATAAGGCCCTTTTTTCTTACTTACGCGGACTTCTGAAGGTAATTTACATGATGTAGAAGGTTTTTTTTTAACATCTTAATCTTGAGGAACGTAGACATTATTTAGATTTTCTTTTCCTAGGTTGCATTAAAGTAAATGTGATTATATACCTTCCCATGGAAACGCCGAGTCTATTAACAGAGATTTTTTCCCCCGACCTTTCAGAATTATTGGCTTAAACAAGATGGAAGCCGAACGAACTGGAAATAAACATGTTTCTTGGTCAATAAAAAGGCTGACTCAGCTTATTGAAGACCGGTAATATTGATTAAAAACATTGGTGAGAATAACGCTGCTGTGGCAAAATTTATTTCTGCTTATTGTATTAGTACTATATAGGATACATATAAAAGTGTATTGCTCCACTTATGTATATGAAGGGCTTATGCACGGGAAGGGGTATGTGTGCTACTTTTTGGACACTTGGTGCCACTTCTCGTTTGTCAATCACATATTATGTGTTGTGCTTTTAATTATATTGGATTGTTATATTTTGGTAAATATGAGAATCAAAGATTGTGAATGCATGCCATACTATGTATACGGCACCCATAAGGCTTATATGGACATTGGTTGTATAAGTGGTTTATTTGATCAGTTCAAAAATAATGTCGACGAATAATCTCCAGCATTGTTTAAAATGTCAGTAAACTATATAGATTTTGATAACTGGATTAATTATCCACGTGCGTGTCATCTCCATTAGCTGGGTTCCTCATGAACCTTAGGCTGTCTGTGTAGAATGAGCTCCGCTTGAGAACAATGACGAAGCTTCTTCTTGATCTACCTTCTAATCTCTAAATCGACGATTTTAGTAGAAAACACAAAGTATACGTCGAGAATTCTGATAAGTATTTTCACTATACTTCCACCTACTTCCATTTACTAGAATTGACAATATGTATTTAGCCTACCTGTGCATAAAAGATATAAACAGAACTTCACCTCAAAATAGTGAAATAATGTGAAAATATGACTGCCATTCAGGTCAAAGATCTATCTTCATATATATATATATATATATATATATATATATATATATATAGTTATCTGTGTCTAGAAATGGCTTGATTGGTGGAGGAAACTCGTATAACGTTAAAACTCATCTTTCGTTTAATTTTCAATTGGTAGGGGTGTGGTTGGAGAAGGGGGTGTCTGGTGTGCTGGAATGAGTAATATCTTATTTCACCTTATCTTACAAGCATTAGCCAATTGTATTAATCAAACGATTTAGATGTCAGGTTATTTTCGTTTCACTGAACATCAATTGAAAGTAGAGCACCCACTAGATAAACCAATTCATTGGGGAAAGAAGCAAAGGACATAATGCTGACAATTTGCTGAGTTTACCCCCGGGACACCGTAAGTGATTAGGCTAGACGAAGAAGCTGCTATCTTCTATTACATTAGCTCAAGTCTAATTTCTCTCGAATTTGAGGTTTAACGTACATTTCCACTGGATTTAATATCGCATACTTCTAACAAAAAGTAGCTTGGAAAACAATGCAGCCATGAATGCTGCCTTTGATTTGCCCATGTTCGGGAACTTTAACTAATCTCTTTTAATATAGCCCATGTAACTACCCATGTATAATATAAAAACCATTTGCGATTTTCCGGGTAAACTTGCAACACAATGAGGTCATGAATGGAGCCTTTGACTGGTCAATGGTAGTAATTGTAAAATATCCCTTTCCTTTTTGTTGACATATAGTCCACTGTAATAGAAAATCAACATTTAAGTTTCGAGATTTTTATGGCTGAATTCATACATGTAAAAACAAGAGAGAGAGAAATAGGGTTTAACATCCTCTCGACACAAACTAGGCCATTTCAGGGCTAACATATGGTTCGATTTTATTTCAATAATTCTCGTGCGCGTAGGGGTCTTTAGCAGTTGGGAGGAACCCGTGGAGAAACCACGACCCTTCTTTAATACATGTTAGAACCAAGAAAGTAAAGCGTATTAATTTTGTTTTATGATATAAGTAAGATATGACATGTGATAACAATCTATTGATTATAAATTAACCCACCATACGATAATACCCGCTAACGTTTCCTGATGAAAAAACTGATTACAAACGGATTATATATAAAAACTTAATAATAAGACATTATGAAACTCTACACAACCCCCCAAGCCATTAATTATTATGTATTATGTATGATTTTGCAAGGAATTCGTGGTTTTCCTGGAAATAACATTCATAACGTTACCGTCTTTTAAAAAAGGGGGACATTTTCGAAGACTGTAATTTAACGACGACCCATATCCAAAGGCTAGAACAAAACAAATGGGTAAAACTACACTGGAATTTTGTTCAAGGTGACATTTTTACAGGAAGTGAAACCGTGCTCCACATTCATGCGCAGAATTCCAACTAAGATAGTTAACAACCAGGAAATTCAAAAGTTTTTTTTTCAAATTGACGTCATTTAGAAATTTAAATGTAATCTTTTTTCTTGTAAAACATTACAATGTTCTGTCAGTACTATTTAATAAGTATATCCCAATAGTCTCTTCTACCAATGCACCAAAACTTCAGTAAGGTGAAACAGTTTAAATAAAAACAAATTTGTATTCAGTATAGATATTTTTCCCAAAAAACCGCAAACAATTCAGTCAGTAATATCATAATTGAACTGCAATACGAAATGAAATGAAATAGGGTTTAACGTCCTACTGTTCTGCGCCTAAACTAAAACTGCAATACAGTCCTTACCAACCAAACGTCCAGTAAGGTCACGAATTTAGCTAGTAGTTTCCTTAACTAGTCTGAAAACTGTCCTTCCCAAAACATCATAATTTGAGTCATTAATGCCCCGAAGAAATCTATATAATTCATGTCCACTTGCACATCAATAATTCACAAGTTGTAGTAATTAGTCAAGAGTCAAACCTTCCATACTTTTCCACAGGCAGCAATACTTCTCACTTGATGGTTAACTCATTTCAAGTCGACCGTCTTTCTCCAATTAAAATGTCACATAATATGAGGCGATAACAAACTGTATTTATTGTTTAGTGCTACACAAATCTTCGGGGGACAATTACAATTTTAATGTTATCTAGTTTTGAGAAGGTGTTATTGTTCTCATGACGCGGTATGAATTATTACTTTCTAGACGTTGCCTATTTTAAAGTGGGAATAGGTGGATGCAGGCCATACTAACTGTTTGCCGTTAATCAGCCCTTTTTCGTACCAAATATTGAATATTAAGATTTAATGAGAACTTACAAAAGTATGAGCACTGGGATTCTAATGTTTCTCTATTGGTTTTAAAAAATTAGTTTTCAAAGCTTTTTATTTTAGAAAACAGTCGGAGATTGTAAGAATCCATACAAAGACTGGGCGTGGTGTTTTTTTTAAATATATAAATTAATCACAACATTGCCCCTGTTTTAGTCATACGAACCACTTGTTGGAGCAATGACCTCGTCAACAACACTTTTTCAACACTTACAGCCAATTAGACGAATAATTTGGATAAATTGAGTTTGAAAAGTCACACGCCCATCTCATTTTGTGAAAACGAAAATTCGTCGATACAAGAAATATAGCATTTATCGAATTAAAACTTCAATTAAGAATTCGCTTGACTTGTGAATCGTGTTCGTCAATACCGAGTGTCATTGTGTAACTTAAAAGAATTTTTCGATCGAATTTCCGTATTACTATATTTGATTAAAATCATGATAAACACATGGGTTTCGAAATTTAAGTCTAGATCAACCTACTTTTTGGTCTCAAACTAAACGAACTTTCCACTTTAACTGTTTAGCCAAAGAAATATATTTAATGTATATCGAACAGAGATTCCACGCCAAACGGCCATTCAACTTAAAGAAAATATTAGCCGACGTTTCATGATACTAGATTGCGTGTCTGTGGAGAAATCGTCAAAACGGTGTTTAAAATGGGAATATAACGGTTCCGAGCTACACAGGCATTTATCTTTCTGAACCGAAGAGACCTATTTAAGATTTTTCATAACAATACACAACATATTACTTATCGCTTTTGTCTCGCGTATAGTTTTCTACCAAAATCGGTCATTTGCATAGTCGTTCGAATGATACGAAAAACCGGGGTCCAGTATACACATTGGCGTGTACGTAAAATAACCCTTGGAACTTGGAATATAAAAGTAGGCCGTAGCCTCTTGTCCAGGATAAATTTCCATCATAAGACACTGCATGGCATATGCCCGTCCTAATTAGCTCAATCGGCGTAGAAAAGTAAGATGTTAAATTCCATTTCAGTTCCTGCGAAAATGTATTCAACGGTGGCTCTTGGAACCTTTCACATCCGTAACTCATTCAACTTTCCCGATGAGCAAGACCTTGAAAAACATCTTGTGTTTCCATTCACGAACTTACCGCCAACCACTTGATTTAGTCTTCAATTAAGCTGGTCGCCAACTTTTAATACAAATACTTGTTCAGGAATCTCAGCGCCCATGCTCCCACTTCAAAATATATAGCGTGCGTCCACTGGGTAACGTCAATGGATTGTGGTTTACTCCCACTATCTTTTGTCGGTTTCGGAAATAGTTCCTACTTTTAAAAACACATTGAAGGATGTTTAATTTTTCTTCACACTTAAAAATTTGTAAACGAGATTTGATTTTTGTTACATCTATCTATATTTTTAAATACCCAATCAATTCAATTAATTCTAAATTGTAGACAACCCACGCTTTTCCCATTTCAGTCTTTCTCGCCCATAGCAACGTGTCTACCTCAAGGGTAGATTATGGAAAGAAAAAAAAATATGCCATGAGCTAATTAATTCAGAAAAGCTAAAAATTAGTTTGTTCATGCCTTAAGTCGACTGAAGCATCAATTCTGGAAATTGGTCGATAAAAGCGAAGCCAAGCCGTTAGAGCTATTTGCCGTATCGAACGGCGTCCAACTCGGTTTATTGACGTATTCACGACAACATTGAAGGATTCCTGCTTGGGGAGTTAGCCTTGTGTTTCTTCAGCCATAATGGCCGACCTGGCATCGTCTGCTATATTGAAAGAAATGTGTAGTAGTTGACGATAGTGATTTGTTGAAATGGGTTTCCGTCTGAAAACGTGTTATATATGGACTTTGAAGTGCTGTTTTGTGCGGGACTGAAAATTATGTAATGAAAGAATTATGTGACACTACTTTCCTTAACGACCGATTTCCAGAATGATGCACTCGTTGACTAGGTAAGAATTTATAACGGCCATTCGTCTTTATTTTATTCTACCTTATATGGTGTTATGTACGATACTCCACAATCATCCCCACGAGAGGACATTCATCTCTTTTTACTGGAGAGTTCTATCCCTTTAAATTCAAATTAATTTCATTCATTTCGGTATCCTCCTTTAGCATCCATCAATATTTAATTAGGTCATGCGGTTATTTAAGGTGGGTGATAAATGGGATAATATTACGTCGATTTCATCGCAGTGGAATTACCGCGAAAATTTAATCTTTAGATTATTTTCCTGTCGATTTATTTTATTTATTTTGTTCTTGTTCAATTTTCAATCGATCCCCCGTAGCAAACTGTACTACCAAGCTAATAAAATGGCTATAAATACATCCATTCATGAAATATTAAGATATTTTACCATTCATCTGTGACGTATGGAATTCGTAATGGTCCCGGGAGTACGTTTACAAGTTTACAACCAGTTGACTTTGTTAGGGATAATGGTTCAATGTCGATGCCTTTCAATGTCGGGGATCTTGTCTCACCATTTTCTTTTTTCAGCATTCTAAAATTTTTCTGACATATCACATCCCTTGCATCGCATGACAACAGCGTTCCGTATACTCCCCGGGGCTTCAATCAGATATCACTGATTTTCTTTATTATCCCTACTCCCAGGGGAACCCGTTAGCAATTAGGCGGGATGGTGTGTGAACAATAAGTTAAACTTTACTAAAGTAATGGCGTTGTTTTGGCTTAATACAGTAAATAACATGTCTCCACAACACCCCAACTCTAATCAGAAACACATAGTAGGGCATCGTATGTTGAAGCCCACGAATCCCAATAATGATTTGAAGTGTCTTTTGAGTTGATGTATTTTTGTGATTATTACGACAGGTTTAACGTCTCCTCCATGCAATACTTTAGTCATTATGAGTCTAACATGGTAACTTTCATGCCCGGAACGATAAATTGTCCCGGATAGTATCATAAAACAGAAGATGAGGACAAATGAATTGTCAGAAATTCATCATAACCCGTTAACACTACTGAAGATGTGTTAATATATTGAGGTTGACATCTTCGATCTTCATTGTTTCCATGGCTATCAAACGAAAAGGTTTTGTTTTGGATAATGAACGGAAACTTGCAACAAGAAAATTGACAAAGGAAGAAAAGGCTTGTTAATATAATTATTAGCTAATAACATATGATCATCAAAATCAAAATGAAATTTGTATAAATAGTCTAATAATGGGTTTCCCTAGTTATATTCTGTTAATTACCCATTTCCACCTGTTCTTGATCGATTCATCAGGGTTTTGAGAAGTTTACATTATGGGCAGACGATCGGTTATAATTTGTTGGGAAAGAAATATAAATTTGATAAAATCTGATATAGTTAAAAATAAATAAAGCATATCTGGCAAACACACACCAATTAAAAGAATGCTTCCACGAAAACTTAGAAAGATGAACCCAAGTTGAATCTATTTTGTTGTTTTTCATAGTTCTATGCTGGGTGGGATTTGTCTGAGGCATTTTTGTCGTAAGTCGTGTGATCCGTGTGTACGTATTCCCACGACGTATCTAACGTAGCATTTATTATTATTGAATTATAAATGCGTGGTGTACTCAAAAAAGGAAGGTGTAATGGGTCATCCTACTAAGGACGGTTTGGATGTATATATGGACTCAGACTAGTAATTATTTGCCCATTGACTTCAATATTTAATGCTGTAACATCACAGGCTATAGCTTTTTTCTCAACATTCCGTTGCTTCCAATCTTTATAGGCACAGTGGGGACCACATTTGGCAATCTCCTCATCATAAATTTGTAGGGGGTTGACCGTTTAGATTTTTTGCTACGGGGACTTGAAGTTGACTGGGGTGAAAATCTCACTTCCGACACAATGATTGCTCTGCAGAAAGACACTTTACACCCCCTATCCCTCCGCTGTAATCTCATCACAATCACCCAAAACTGCTATGAAATTGAAAATTTGATGCCTTTTCTCCAATTCTAGACCAAAAAGTCAACCCAAAAATGTAGGAAGAGGGGAGAAAAAAATAAGGGAAAAATTGTCTATTTATAACTCGCACTACATCATGAAATAAGGGAAAATAATTACTAGTCTCAGTCCATATCAAAAGATAATACAGTGAGTGACACGAATGTTTTCTCTTCCACATGATCTTTAGAAATTTATCATCCATGTTAAATATGGTATAAATAGTTCACGTGTATGTGTACCTATCATTAGACACACCTTTATGACCTACGCCATGTCATGTCGTCCTACATTACTCATATTGACATCACCCCATGGCAACTAGACTCGTCTTGGTTAAAAATATAGTAGTGTTATGAATGGAGTGAACTGTCGGTGGCAGTATGTTTTGGTCCATACATACATTCATTTACCCTACCCGAAGACAGCCAAACACTTTACTACCACCCGAAGCTACCTATTGGTGTTCCTATTAAATAAGCCATTTGACAATGTCTATCGTTGAACTGGCCCACTCTTCCTACTCCTGTCCCATATTAATCATTGCACCCATTCTATTTCAGCCGGACTCGTTCCCATTAACTACCGAAGCCCTATGATTCTGTCTGTATTGCATTAGTCACTGTATCCATCCGATGGCAGCCAGACTCTTTCCCCTCGTGTCTGCGTTCTATATTAGTCGATCTATTTAAAATAGAAGTGACAAGTCGATTGATACTTGATTTGTAAAAACCGTTTTAAATGATGGATTTATTCTGTAAACGACCACCTTGTAAATCAATACTAAACTCAATCTCTCTGTCTTTTGTTTCTGGCTAATGGTGATTGCCGCCCTGCATCATGTAAAACATAATTCGCCTTACTCCGATCAAATACAATCATTAGACCACAACAATGGAATTTTGGATTCTGTAGACACTAATAGAATATAGAATGTCTAGCAATATACATGGTTAATCATCACTGTTTGTCTCTAATAAAATCACTCAATTAGGGTCCCAGCAAGAATGTCTATAATCCAGCCATTAGGGGGCAAAAACACTTGGAAATTGTATTTTTCTTTAAGGCGTGTCTCTAATAAAAACGCTTTACATATTATATATAAATCAAAGGTCCTCAAACCCCTTGAAAATTGTATATTGTTTAAGGTGTGTCCGTAATAAAAACACTCAATTATGGTCCAGGCATGGAATATCTATAGTACGTCTTAACAAACAAAAATATAAATTAAGGGCTTGGAAATTGTATATTGTAATTAGTGGTGTGCAATATCACTATAGATGCATTGGATATATATAATTTAAGGGCTAATTATAGATCCCATGCAACATTTGAGATTTTTTGCAATTTTTAATCTTTAGTAATTACATTGAGTAAAATGGGACAATTATTGTAGATGTTTCAAATTGGCTTCGATCGCCGTGTGTTAATTATTCAGCTTTGAGGTCTCGTGTACACAATTATCCGGAAACGCCACCGTTCGGGATAACGCATTGCATGGCATATACCTGTCTTCGTTAGCTTGGTGCAGATAAGTAGGACGTTAAACCCCATTTCATTTAATTTCCTCTTAAAAGATAATAATGATCGTTATTGCATTCGTTGAAATCGTAATACGTTGCACTGGTTTTACAGTGAGCACAATAATAAAAATAATCATTAAGCTAGCTGTCCTTTCGTAAGAAGCTTATTGTTTTTAGTCCTATCTGACCTACAACTGAAAAGGGTTTAAATATATCACATTACTCCTACTTGACCAAGTATTCAGGGCGTATAAATAGGTTTACACTTTATAGTTTCTGGGAGACAAAAGACAGCGTCAACAAAAACTCACCAGAATTCGATACCCATTCTCTTTGGACATACAAAATTACAGATATGAACTACGTGAATGTTAGCTATAATGACCCTTGGAATAATGGACGGGGGGGGGGGGCGTCTATGCTTGAACTCGCATACCTTTTTTATGATCGATTCTAATAGACCATTTAGCTTAGTAAAGCTGTGTTACCCCTGTTGGTTCACAACACATTGCTTGATCTACAGTGGCACTCATTGACATTGCTACTTGTGAGAACAAAATTCCTTATGAAACCACAATCGGCTTTCCTCATATTGGCCCTTTCAACTACGGTTATTCCGGTTTCCTTGCTACTTTGTGTTAAAACCTTGTCGTATAATATCATAAGCACATTACGGATTGGTTGTTAGGAGAGACTAATCCAATACCCTCTTAAGTTGATGGTCACAAATTATTGTCGACAGTTGTCCAACCCGGTTATGTCAACACTCGAAACACAGCTTATGTTATTATCAAAGACAACTTAATGAAGCTGTGAAAATATGAGGTTTATTTTGATAATTCAACATGGAGGCAATTACAATTAGCAGACGTAGCATATCGTATGCTATACAAAGTACGTGGCTGCATTCCAAGGGGTCCAGATAATCGACCAGAAAGCTAGAAACGCTGAAGTCCGGAACACAAACTGTCGTAATGCACATAATATGACCATCGTTACTGAAATTAACATTGACTCAAGTGGCGTGCTTTCGATTTTCGGTGACAAGGAGTAGGGTTGCCTGTACAACCTCGTGGGTTTTCTCCAGGTTCTTCGGTTTCCTTACACTGCTAAAGACTCCTACACTCCGTCGAAATAACAATTGAACTATATGTTGCTATCGAAATGACCTAGTTCGTGCCGGGTGGACGTTAATTCCTCATTTTCTGGAAAATAAAATCAGCCTAATTGTACAACATCCGATATTTACGGTGACATTGGGTTTGAAATATTGACTACAAAGTTTTCTTATTTATTAATTAAGTGCACTGAGTAGTAATGTAATTAATGAGGGCTTTTTTTCTATGGGTCATAATTTCTCATTTCTGTGAAATCAAGGACATATTTTAGACGGGTTTGTTTGGAGGTCTTCTATTTTTCTGTGTTATATATGAACTGTTTGTTTAAATTTAAACGTACTTGCGAACACTTCTTTCTGTATTTGTCAAATATATAAAAACATTTTCTTTTTGCATTTAAATCTGCGCCGATCTAACCTTTAAGACAACGCGGCGAAAGAGACGCATTAAGAAATTATTGAATTTTCGCCCTTTTATAGAGTGAAACTTTAACCTTAACTCAAATTTAGCTGCATATAGAAGCGATGTCTACCTTTAGATTCAAAATAAAAAGGCTTCGATAATACCGCGATAAAATATCACTCGATATCGTACATTAAGAACAAAGCATTGGTATTGCACAAGCGTTATCTTATTGAAGCATCTTAACTACTATTTGTTTGTCTAAGTGGGAGAAGTCGAAATGAACTTAAGATGTAGAGCTCAATCAATAGATTATCGATTTTTTTTGTAAATGTGAAAATCAATTAAAATAAGAATCTCGCGGTAAAAATCTTTTTAAGAATAACACGAGACAGAAAGGCTTCAACTTGAATGACCTACTGGAAAAACACGACAAATGTAGTCTTTTTCGTCAATATTATTGTTTTTTTTTATGAAGGAATGGCTTCGATTTGAATAAGCAGCCTTCATAGGGTCTTTTTCGTCATTATTAGAATATATGTATTTGATATAGAATTCCCAAACGTTGATTTTTAAAAGTGGATTACTTGATAAGAAAACAATCTAGGCTCGTATAAATTCTACAGATATTTAGAATACACGGTTATATCAAAGTGAATTACATCTACGTCTACTGGATGCACAAACCAAAAGTAGCCTTTTTCGTCTTTCCGTCAATAAAAAACGCAGGTTTAAGAATACAGCAACTATATAAAATGCCTTAAGGCCAATTTGCAAAATGACACACTGGATAAGCAAATCATCTGTAGTCTCGTACGTCAATGTGAGCTTGTTTTATAAAAGTTAGATGTTTAAATAATATTTGTGGTTTATTCGTTTTAAGTGCGTTGGCTAAATGCTACCAAAGACTGATCAGAAATTAATGTTTATAAACGTGGACCTGCTGTAATTAAACACGTCACGTGGGAAATACATGGCATTGATTGAAACATTTGTGGTTGTCTTGACAATCAACTAAACCTAGACTGATTCTTATATTTCTTAAAGTGACAGTGGCGATTCACTTTCTCGCATACTTTAAAGTGACAAAGGTGCTTCGGTTTCTCACTTGGTCTAAAGTAACAATGCCAACTCATTTTCTCAATAATTTAAAGTTACAGCAGGCAACATTTCTCTCATAGCACACTGCATGGTGTATGTCCGTCTTCATTAGCTCAGTCGGAGGAGAGCAGCAGGACGCCCCATTTCATTTCAATTTCATATGTATTCGTAACCAAAGATAAAAATAACCATAATGGTAGTCGAAAAATGAAGACTTACAGGGTCCCATTATTTAATTAAACATACAGAAGACACCTTTTTATTATGTTATGAAACATACTCAACATCTCCTTTTACTATCTAATATGAAATACTCAATACACCTTTTTACCATCTTATAAAACATGCCCAAGATCTCGTTTTATTAATAATAAGAACTACACAAGATATCATTTTATTAACTAATAAGAACCACACAAGATGTCTTCTATTATGTTATGATAAATACTCAGTATCTTGTTTATTACCATATACGTAATACTCAAGATGCCTTTTTTATTTTGTAAGAAATACTCAAGATGCTATATACTCAAGATATCCAATTTTACTCTCTAGTAAAATATATTCCTTTAAATTTAAAAGTATGCCACATGATGTATGTGTCGTGTATTTATTTATAATATGATTACTACTCTGAATATTTTTAGAATCTGAATAGTCTATGGAATAATGCTTATGGAATTTGAAAAGGAGGACATCTCTTTTATTACGGTTGTCATTGTTACGATTGTTTCTAAAACTGACAACTTATTTGTTATTTCCAGACGTTACATATTTGCTTTTTTATTTCTTTCACCATTCTAAACATTTGACTAAAGTAGATATTTTTATTATGCATGCGCTAATGTGTTAAATATATATCCTCCGATGCACCAGAACTCAAAAGAATTGGATTAGTTAAAAAAAACTGAAACAAAAATCGATAACCCTAAGGTTACCGGATATAGTTTTCGATTAAAAAATGGAAAATAAAAAACCCACTGAAAGGCCCTTTTTTCATAAACATTGATTACATCTTTCAGTATATGTCGATCAAAAAATAAATTGTTTAATATCTAAAACCCTCATCCCCAAATTCTAAATGAAGATTAATGTATCTATAAATTTAATAAATCAAAAATGGCTTTGTGCTATTTAAAGAATTCAGAAAAAAGTATTCGTCAAATCCAGAAGGCGAATCTGTGGATAAAACAGATTCCAATTAATTTATCAAGAAATTTAATAAATAAAAAAAAATGGCTTTGCGATATTACGAGAAGGAAGAAAAAATATAAACGTCAAATCTTGAAGGCGAATCGCTGGCTCTAACATCTTCAGAATTAAAAACATTCTTAATCGGTATGAAATCTTGACCGTTTTCTTGTCGGGAATTGTGAGCCGCAGATGTTCGATAGCATCTTAAGAAGACAGAGACATCGGCTTCCCGCAAGGTTTTCAAACATTCGATATTAAATCGCTTCTGTGACGTAAATAGTAATTATTCTAGAAGCTGGGAAATATTGAAATAAAAGAATGGCGGTTAACGACGTTGAGGATATTATGAAGATTTGTGATGGATGGTCGATTAAAAGACTCAACTGATTGAATATGTAAAGAGCCTTTGATATAAATGAAGAGATATTATACGGAGTTTAGTATAAACGGTATCTCGTATTGACCAAATAGTAAGTGAATCGATATTCAGAATGTATCTTCACCCCGTTGTCGCTGGTGATGATATACTACTGGTCAAACCATTCCCCCGCCATATATATCTTTTGGTATTCACAAGCCAATCTTGGTTATTTGATTGAAACGGTTGTCCAATCTAGATATATAGTATCAGGCGTCCTTAGATTGTGTCTGTATCAAGTCTATTTACATGGCCAGATCACATGACCTTTAAAGTACCACAGAAGTCAATCCTAAACATAGCTTTATGGTCTTAAACAAACCCTTCTGGCTTTATATAGTAGGCGAGAAATCATCCAGTTTATAATTCGTTATTGACCAAAATGCTCTGTTCTCGCTCTATCTGAAAATAAAAATTAAGTTAATTCGAAAAAGAAACGAACACCATTATCAGTTAAATATTCTGTGGGGAATGAGAAGTTTCTTATTCAATCTTTGTCCATTTGGCGTAGACGGCTGTACTTGGTTTAAGTGTTGGTTTGAAGTGCTATATTCTCTGAGTATAGTTGTTGTTATGTCTGAAATATTATAGACCAGATTCAGTGTTCTCACTGATTTGTACACAAAATCCGTTATATTGTTAGTATTTAAAGTCAAACCATAATCTATTAGTAATTAAATAAATCGATTTTCATTTTATTTAGTTTACATATACCATTTCTAAACTTCGTAATCTAGTGAAGACGTGGACTATACCCTGTAGTCAGCTCTTTAAATTCACCATTAGTCACTCCAAGGAGAATACATTAACAAAGACAACGAATAATTTTTGCAATCGTTACGACGCAAATGTCAAATATGGCATGTGTATATGTCTATCACCGTATTCTATATTATAATTAAAACTACGTGGGCTTCAGACAAATATATTGTCTTAAGTAAATGTTTGTCATAACAAAAATAATGTCCCAGTTCATAAAATCTGTGCTTATACTTTTCACAAAATTTATGAGGATGTTTAGAAACATACATTGTCTCTGTTATGACTTAAGACTGGTCCATGACCTGCGGTAAACTTTCAAATGCCAGTCTCAGACCACACGAGAGACCCATACTTGCTACGTCGGGGACTGTTATGCTTGAGAACGACTAGTGAATTCTTGTCGAAACGTCGTTTGTGTATAATATAGTGATTGTTATCCATAGAACTGTGTTGTGTTATATTGTTGTAAGTGTATATAAATTCACTGTAAAAAAAAGCCTTGTCCACTACGTTAAGTTACGATAGGCCAACTCTTCTTGAATATTCTGATACCTTACTGTGTAAAAAGCGCCAGTTCGTTCGGTACAAAAGAATCCATGTTGAGACATGATAAGAAAACCTTGTTCCAAATCCTGGAAAACATGCTGTTCTGATAGCTTGTATTGTACCGGTAAATGAAGACATCCTGCTCATGCTGTACTGTACCGGAAGTGTAAGACATTCGTGGTTTTTTTTGTAAAATATTTATTCAGTTTAAAAGGTTGATAACAATTGTAATACTTTGCGCCCCGCACTGTCAGAAGTGTTGGACATATTGTTCAGGCTGTACTACACTGTGTAGTACGAAGCACCCTGTTCTAAGCCGGAAGTGTAAGTTATTCTGTTTATGTTGTACTGGTATCCTACATTGTACTTCAATTGTACTAGAAATCTATGTTGGGTTTTGGATACCAGAATTACAATGGGTCACAACCGAAAATCAAAGAATATAAAGTTAAGCAATAATAATTGAAACCACGGTTAATTGTAAATGCATTTTACAAACCAAAAAGCAGTCACGAAGTTCACTAAAGGTGAATACAAAAAAAGGAATGTCTACTGAATGCATTGAAAGTTCTAATTAACCCTTTCAACAATCTTTTAGATAAAATGGAAGTTCTACACTTTAAGCTTAAGTAATGCAATATGGAACGCATGTCAACGTACGCAACACAGAAAAGCATTAACTGTTCTTGCTTGTCCTCTAATTAGAGCCTTTTGACTGAGAATCTAGACACTTTGAGTGAAATCTAGACCTAACCTAAAGTATAGATTACGAATGAAGAACGCGGTCTTACTTCTAATTAAGAGTCTTTTAACAAAAATTTCTAGACGTATATGGTGGAAATCTCGACGCTGAATTTAAACATTACCTTAAAGAATATTATAGATCTTGTTGAGTTCATTACCAGGGTGTGGTGACTACATCAGATAAGAAATCCGATCGATACAAGGAGAGGGTTATTTCAGTTATAACAATTGTACTCATGTTTTTAATGTGTTAACCATCAGTTTAAAGAGATAGCGGGAGAAATGAGGTTTAACATCCGCTCGACACAAACTCGGTAATTTCGGGACAAACATGTGGTTCACTGTTATTTCAGTAAATTGCGTGCGCGTAGCTTCTTTATCAGTGGGGGGGGGGACTAACTCCTTGTCACGTACAGTCGAAACCACGCCACTTGGCTCAGTGGCAGGCCTTGTCATCTAACGCACACGCTTTAAACCAGTCGGACGCATATTACGCCCCCCCCCCCTACACCACCATACGTTTAAATCTACTAAATAGCAGAATACAGATGAGGCCTAAATATGGTATTTAACCAAACTACCTTGATTAAAGTCGCCTTGGTCCAAATTTTATTCAAATTCAAGTGAGGGCATTTAAAGTTTGGAATCGTTTCTATATTTTTCACATCGTTTAAACCCGATTTCAAACTCGGGTTAGGTTAATTGAAGTGGAACTATCATTTGGTTTGGTTAATATAAGTAGAGCTTCTATCTGAAATGTGACATCAACTGTTACTAGTAAATTCAAGCCCCCTGTGCGGTAGCCTTTGAAACTATTTACACTCAAATGAATATATAGTAAAAGTTAACTGATACTGAATAATAGAATTTAAATCGTTTTAGTCAATGTAAAATGTTTTTTTGTGAAGGAATTGCGTTTCCTGCTTTTTTACCAAGGGTTAATATAAAGAAATTAGTATACTTAACAAATTTATGTCTTATCCTTTGTCAAAAGTCTGAATTTCCAGAACAAAAATAGCGACGTTTACATGTTCATCCAGACATCTCTAACCCTGAATTATTAAATTGATTATGGTGTATATTAGCAGTGCTAATTGGTCTTGATAACCGTGAATCCTAATATAGCAAGTCGTGATCAACAAGATCATTACTTTAATACATGTTACAGATAATATTTCTCGGTTTACAAACAATATTTAAATTACTCATAAATCACGAGTTATCGAACTTTATCATTATCGTTTATTATTACTGGGTACATAGTCCTTATTACGGTTACTTTTCTTTTTTTTAGTCATTCACCTGCTTGTCATAACGACGCTTTCATCTGTAGTTATGGCAACACGTGATATCCTGGATACGAAACTATTATTAGTAACCTGATATCGTTTGATGTGATCCTATAGTAAATGTTTATCGGGCGATCTTTAAAACCTAAACATTGAATAAATAAAAACTACATAGCGGTGACATGGACTTTTTATTCTCAAAGCATGTTTAAACAATTCTTAAACGTTAAACAGATCGATAGAAATAATAGACTAGGAACGGAAACGAGAATAAAAAATATCTCGTCAAAATAGAAAGATAAACAAAACAAGCCCATGCTTGTCAACTATCGATTTTAATTGATATAAAATTATACACAGAGTTTATTGTGAATTTATAATGTTTATATATATTTCTAGCAGTATGGATTTTACGGAATGAATCTTTCAAACTATATATTTCCCACCAAACAAGAACGTATTAAGTATTTCCATTGATTCATCAGCTGAAAGAAAGGTCTTAAGGCCAATGGACAAAGCCTCAAATTCAACTTTTCAATTCACACGAGAAAATGCACATTTCTCAACACGTGATATGTAATCATCCCACTGCACATGTCTTTTCATTGAGTAGATTGGGCCAATATTCCAATCAATGTTGCAATAATATACATGCTGGTTCCTGTTCAACTTGTCACTAATTCGTGGTCATACCGATCACGATTGTCGCGAGACCACCAAATCTCGCGCTAACAAGAATGAGATGGCTAGATACTGAATAATTTGTCACCAAGTACCCAACAAACCCTAAAAACTTGGCCTGGTTTAAAACCGGTTTCATTATACGTTTCGTTTAATTTTTTGTAAAAAAATAAGCAAATAAATATACGAAACGAAATTATCATATAAGTTTAATTAG
Organism: Patella depressa; assembly: GCA_948474765.1. Classification (NCBI taxonomy): domain Eukaryota; kingdom Metazoa; phylum Mollusca; class Gastropoda; family Patellidae; genus Patella; species Patella depressa. Next base: position 9,437,998 of record OX419723.1, read on the forward strand.
ATGCATGACAAGTGTGCTGCATCCGCACGAGAACCGACGAACCTGTCCATGACTGTACGTAGCAATTATCTGTAAAATCTTTGATTAATTTATGCTTCAAGTCCTGAACATGATAGAAGACACGGTTAATTTGATTAGACAATCGATTGACAAGTAAACGCTGCTGCAACTCAAAATGTTGATGTCGGAAAAACATGTTTGTTAAATCTCACAATCATTTATAACCCACGATTAAAGAGAAGCGAGCAAAGCCTCTACGCCGTTGTTAGAAGTCGTATTCGTATTCCATCAAGTCAAACTGTGAAAATTTGGACTTTTACTAAACAACCGTGACGTCGCAGGTTAATTAAAAATGACAGGGACTCTTTATTCGGTTTAAATCATATTTAAAGTACGTTCTTTAACTCAACTATGATGGGAAACATAAACCGTAGTGAGCCTTTAAACCACATCAGTAAAGTGGTTACTAGAGCAATCATCTTTGAAACAATTTGGAATAACAACCCAAAGTCTTTGAGAATTCACTTGACCCATTTAATTACCGCCGATCAATTCACGATCCCAGTTATTCCATTTCTAAATTCGTCCCGAGTACTAGAAAGTGTAAACTATACAAATAAGCTATTACGTTCCACTGTGGTATAATTTAGATTTGCATAGCATATCCCATTCACGATTTTAACAAAAGCCGTCATCTTGGTTTCAATGGCATAAAAACGAGTAATTGGTGATGATTTGGGTCTAGTTGGTTTGCAGTCTTAAATCTTCTTCTCGCCATAACAAACAAATACCCAACGTTCTATTGACTCCAGCTTTTTACAAATATAGCCCCCGTTAAATGTTTTTATCTGGATCTATTAAATGCTCGAACCATAAAAAGAAAACTGGGTTATGGGTTTGAGAAATCGTTAAAGCTGTGGCAATTTCAGCCACTCACGACAACCTACAAGAAGGTTGTGCAGAACCTCCTCCGGGCCAAATGACTTGATTTTATTCGATTGGCTACGAGGCTTTGCCTCCTTCTCAAATAGAAGTGTTCCGCTGAGAAGCAGGCTCTGTATTATTTGTTGGGTAAACATGGCTATCTTAGAAGAAGACGTATCAGACACGTTGTCGTCCAGTCCTTTGATAGTTTTTGGGATGTGAAACTTAGTTCGATCCATTGAGTAAATATGCGTTAATGAAGGTTGAATGAAAGAAACCGGCCTCTGTTGAGAAAACGTCTTCAGGCGTCTCGTGTTGCATGTTTACGTTGATCTCCCTTAATGACGTCAAACGTAAAAGCAAGAGGCGAACCCTGAGAGGCCCCCCAATTATAGAAAGCTGTCAATATTTGCAGATAAGAAAACATTTAAATCAAGCTTAAATAAATATCAATCCGTTTTACAGAATAAGGGGAACATTAAGGACAGGTAGATTGGCATGGGACCCATCTTAGTCAACACATGGAGCTACCCTAATGTACACAAGAAAAACCAACTAGACATTTATAGTGTTTAGAGGATTAAGAAATGGCATTAAAGTTTCTTTATTTATTATTATTTCTTTTAATACCGAATCCACTGCTCAAATTATACAACATCTTCATTATAAATAAACTAATTTTGTAAACTTTAATCTGACATTTACGATTGAAAAGATAAACCCAAATCGATATTCTTCAACAGAAAATGACTACCATTTCCTCATATGTAAATATAAACATAAAATGCGTTTAAAGTGTCTCATATCTGGGCCAAAGTCTCGGTAAAATCTGCTTCCCCTTTTCAGTAAATTCAGACCAGATTTGGCCTTTGCCCGAAAAAGATCGGCATTATATGTCAGGCGGTATAGGATCGGTTGTGGTTCTCGTGTATCCTGGTCATTGTGTCAAATTTTAGTTGAGAGGAGACAACTCGTGAGCTACCTCGCAAGAAAAAGCAAACAACTATTACTATTTTACATTTGTTAGGATCGACCGATGACTAAAAGTTAATACGCCATAAACTCTATTAATATCATAAGAGAACATATTTAGTTTATTATGTTATGTGCTTTAACGATCGCTAATTGTAATATAAATATTAGTTCGCTAGACTGATATATTTCTAAAACAAATAACCATCAATGGCACTTTCATGACATCTGAATTCTCGTATCTATCGAGGACAAACAGTTCCATTTTTATCAAAACAGACTGGAGCTAATATCAGAAAATTATGTTTATTAAAAACCGCCATAACTTAATGTTTAAGCAAATACAAGAAATGAAAGGGCAGACAATGGCGGATGATTGGTCTGCTTTCTACGCTTTAATACGATTTTATTTGAACCGGTTTGTTTATTCCCATCACGTATTAATTGATGAGATTGTCCGTAATGAAATGCACCATTAGGACTGTTATATGATTGAATGCGCTAGGAGGATAATATAATCCAAATTAAGGTCTTTGGCAGCAAATACCAACGATCATGGATGATACACATACGTGGGCGTCATTTGTTCCTGTCTTTTTTATCATTTTCTTTTGAAGAAATAATCTCCAATATTAATATAATTGAGTGGTCATGAACTATCGATGGGGAAGGGTTCAAAGTGTACTCCCCCATCTCTTTCAAGTTGCTATACGGATATATTTATTTATTGTCATTACTTCCACCATTAAGATTTTGTGTTTGTACGGTTTTTTTGGTTAAATTAATGAAATATGGCAAGGGAATTGGGGTGTAAAGTATGCGTATATATGAAAACTTTAATCCCCGTATACTCGAGTTGGCCCTGTTGCATTATACCCCGTATTATACAGGCTTATTAAGAGACAGAAATGGGGTTTAACATCCACGCGACATAAACTATATCATTTCGGGACTGACATATGGTTCATATTTATTTCCACAAATCGCGTGTGCATAGGCGTATTTAGCAGTGGGGGGAAACCGGAGAAAAACTCACGAGATTAGAAAGGCGACTCTACTCCTCGTCAGGTACACCTCAATGACAGACCTTATGATATAACCCAGTGATTAGGTTTAGTCCTAAAATGGCATACTACAAATTTTCAGTACGTTAGGCCTACATAACAATCTCCAAAGAACATGAATTTAATGGTTTGGTTTTTTTATGTTTGCGCAAAAATGCTTTTGAACTAAGAAAACCGTGTTTCTAATAATAACCACCAATTCCCCGGAGGCCTTCAGTAATTCTAAATTGACGCTATTCATTGTATTTTTCTATACGGTGCATTAAACTTTATCATGGTTGTCAAACGATGCTTGAAGAGAACCGACATTTACACTACGATAAGAGATGGGTTTCACGTATTATTACATAAAAAAACTAAACTAGCTATAATTCACAACAGAATCATCCAGTAAATCATAAAGTGAACCTCGTAAACCTTTCTTGGGTAATGGATTTTACTAAAAAGATATTTAGTGATACAAACAAGCCAAGTTGCAATTTTTTAAAAAAAAAAAATATCGTAACCATTTTTCGATACTAATTATTAGATGATATACAACTTTAACAACCCACTATCATAAGCTTAATAAAAAAACGAAATGGGCAACATCACATACTGGGCTAATGAAGACGAGCTTACGCCATACTGATATTGTGTGCTATGAGGACAGTTGTGCTACGGTCAACTCGTCTTTCGAATTCCAGCTGTCAAGGTTTCTTTTGTGGCTACTGGGCATCAGGTCCTGAGTCCTAATACAACTATAACGTCAACCTAAATATAAGCATAGATAACTCAGGTTAATCGAACTATCGCTTCAGCAAGACAAATTAAACAGCCCCAATCTCTACACATTCGTTTTAAATTATTATCGAATCCACATTTGCCAGGCCACATTTCACTTAAATTACTGACAACTTGTAGCTTTGTACTGGTGTTGTACACATTGCAGGGTTTGCATTCTCCTGACCAAACATCAAATATCACTTCCTATTTATTTGGACAGTATAATGCTGAAAATAGCTTTTGTACATTTGTGTCTAAAAGGAAGAACACAATCTTATGAAAATTCAATGGACCTGTTGCAATTTATACCAGAACAGAAAATATCAATTTCCGGTATTAATAGAAAATGTCTAACAATAGTAGCCGTAAAGATAGAAGCTAAAACAAAAAGTGTAAGCAGAAAATAATGGATTTATTGTCTACCATAACATGATGAAACCCGATTAATACAATCTGCGGTAATTGCTGGAAATCTGAATATTCCTCGTTGTTTTGAACGATGCCTGCAGAAGATTGACAATTTCCTTGTATATAACAGTCAGTTGGCTTCTACTTTGACGTCATGGCTTGTCTGGCAAACCCGTATACCTATTCTGTTGCCGACCAAGTCTGTTTCTGATTTTCTAAGATTAATGCATTTTAGTGCTTCGATTTATTTCGGTTTTTGTGTTGACCATCTTAATATTTATATGAAGGGGACCATTCGTGGGTTTGTTGTTCATATATAAACAATGCTAACTAAAAGTGTAATCAATTATGTGATCCGGTGTTTATGCAATACGTAAAAAATGGGAAGAATTATTACTATCTTGTAATGCAGTTCTTCTCAGTTTCACATCTTTCATAAACTCGACTAAATAAACGTTTTCAATTTTACTAAAGAGAAGTATTTAGAATGTTTTCGACTAAAATCGGCGATTTGGGAAGTAAAATGTCGGCCAGCTAGCTTCGTGTATGATTTCAAGAAGTGCTAACTGCAGGCAGCCAGGCTAAGTTTAGTATGGAAAAAGCAGTGATAAAACAACGAAGTTAAACATTGTGTGACAACATTTTAATCTGATCTTTCATGCATATTGATCGTTCGTTCGTTCCTGGACTTTTACGTCCACTTCCACAACGGTGATATCGTAGATAACGTACATTGATGAAGCACTGTCGATCTTGTACGAGCGGTGGAACGTACTTAACTACCACGCTATGTTATTTTGGGTGTGTTTTGCTTATTATAGTAAATATGCGGTGATTTTAATGCGACAATATCAATGGTATTGAAATTAATAACAAATTGAAAAGAAAATAATATGTAAGGTAATTAATGTTACCAATCATCAGAATACTGCTAAAAGTGTGTGATTTGAAACGGTTAGAAACTCAGATATTAGATTGCTTCTTCTATCGGGAAATTGTTATTCGTGGATTATCACGCCTGTTTAAGCATAGTGCATAGTCAATTAAACAATGTTCTTCTTAATGGAATCACACTGTGGGTCGATGCCCGTGTCATATGACATATCCCCTGCAGCGTCGTGTTCTACACAGCACGTACGCACGTGCTGCCATTGGATACTGTACCCATGATGCATATTCTTTGATTCCGGTTTCAAAGAAACCGAGAATGTTTCGAGATATCTATGATTGGGTAGCTTGGAACAATAAGTGTTTACCATTTGCTAAAATAAATTGAAGAATTCCTTGTTTGCGTCATGCCATCCGTGACTAGCCCTGGTGGAGTTAACAAGGCCTTTGTTTACAAACGGATACACACGGGGTAAAACTATAGATCAGTCGTGAAGGGACAATGGCGGATATTATCACGTTTGTGTCTATTGAATTCGATAGCATTCCAATAGAAATCGGTAAAATCATATTGAAGCCGATCACGTGGAAATGACTGCCATTGTCATACTGGGTGGCGTTTGCTTAACAGTGAATTCTAATTCTAACCGATAGCGCTCGTGGACATTCCTTTTAAAAAGAATTCCCATTATAATCGGGGATGTATGTCGTTGGCTTTTATGCCAACATTGGTCTGGGTTGTAGGGTAAATACCAAGTTGGTTCACGGATACTCGATTAATCGATCCTATAGTATATGCTGGTTTTATTGACCTTTAATCAGGTCCAACACTTATATCCCTCCGCCTATTTGTCTTTTAGATTAAGTGTAACGATTCTTACTCACTTTAACATGTTTATTCGGAGGTATATTATTCTCCTGTGGCAGGTGATGTTGAAATGTGCACACAAATAGATTAATTGAGTAATAGCATAATTTAAAGTCTTTGGTATCTTTAAACGGAACGAAAACTTACAGTATCGCCGTGAGTCATAAATAAAACCGTAAACTAAATATAGAAATTAAGAGTCAAGAATAGATTTAATCGTTTAAAATTATTATTCAAAATAGAAAAGCAAGTCACAAAATGTTTTAATTCATAAAACATAGTTTTGTAGTGAGGATTGAATTTATTTATTTGGACCATAACTAAAGGTGCTTTGTTTGTAATATATAACTTGAAATTGTACATATTATGCATAATATATAACTTGAAATTGTACATATTATGCATATATAACTTGAAATATTGTACATATTATGCACATTGCCATTAAAAGAATACAAATAAATACCAGATTCTCTGGCTAGCTTTTGTATCCTATCATTTATACCCTTTGAAAAAAACCACAAAAAGGGGTTGAGTGGGGGGAGGGCAAAATATAGATGTTAAAATGGCAAAAATCCAGTTATTGTTACATGCACTTACAAATTTAGAAAACACTCAGTTAATTGCATTAAATGTAAAATTGTTTACCTATATGGACTATAATTACTCTAATTTGTTGCACAATTAAATTATCTACAAAATGTCGCCCTGTGACCTTTAAATTAGACTTCCATTTCACTCATTTTGTTTTTTATTTTGATATTTACTGGAGGCTAATGATGTTGCGTTTACGCTCAATAGAATGTGCCGTACTTAATGAATTTCCACTCAAGTTGATTATCCAGACAAGAAACTGACCATTTTCTGAATTACCAAAAACATCTCGTCATCATTTGACGAAAGAGCCCCCCCCCCCTGCTTGTCAAACGCATTTTGGGTGTGTGTTTTAGGTAATTACTAACACATAATAAAATCGGCAATTACAATCTATATTGATGTTCGATGCCCTAACCTCAGATATATTCTTTCGCCAGAGCTTTTTAGATGAGTTGTGTCCCTTTAATCACTACATTCGCTTTTATATATTATGGCGTCGATAATGCACGATGGTTAGAATTAGGCCAATGGCTACTTTTCAACTCCAGAACAACCCATAAGAAAACTTTAAAAATTCCATATATAGAACGCGCTAACAAGAAAACGAAGGAATTTAAAGAGTTACTGTCTACTGACAGCCAATGTGCAAATGGCCGCCTTTAGGGTACCATAGTAACATTAATCAAAATATGGTCTTGATGAGATTAATTAGCGACGGTGATAATATGGCGTTTGACAAGCATACTATATGATTAGAAAGAAAAGTGAATTGATTAAATAAAATCGATACGATCGTAGAGTTCCACTGACTACTCGTAAGCTTATCGTAGTCCTCTCTCCGGAGACGTGTGACAGTCCATGACAACCTAGGAGATACGATGAAAGAAATGAAACTCGTCTGTTGTGTTTCATTGACATAAACAAAAACCTGGATTATCTTCTCAGATCAAATTCAAGACGTTATACCGTAGCAGTGATGCTATTAATAGACAGAACAAACCATTTGCAGTTTGTCCATGATGCAAAATACATTCCATAATATAGACATCTACAGCTTATGGTATTGCCCCTCTCTCCCCATATTTCTTAAATACAGAGTTTGGAAAGTTGTTGGCAACCAAGGTGTTTGTTTACATTATGCGACATTGAGGAAAGGTGTGCAGTGGCTAATAGTTATGAGGGTTTCATGCAATGGTGTTTAAACCTTTAAAATGTCTAACTTACGATGAAAAATAATAAATCTACAACATGTCGTACGATAAAAGGCTAATAATCGACGTCCATTTAATAATTCGAAATTTAATGTTAGTGTATATGTTATCTGTCACCATTAAGTGAAATAGTTCAGGTCAATACCTTGATTTCATTGAAATAGAAAAGACGGGGCTCCGTTAAGGCAAGGGATATTTGAAAGACGAGCCACACTCTTAACTAGACGACACTATCTGGTCTAGGCTGCAGTTCTTGGGCTATTCACCGTGTCTCTTTCTCAAACAATTTTCTTGAAATAAAATCCGCTGTGGTCGCCCACCGTAAATGTATCGTCCTTATTAATATGTCATTTCAGTAGGAAACTATAAATATTATTATTGTTACTTACTAATGACGTTAATGAACGCGTTCAAAGGGAGGTAATTAGGGTACAATTAAACGGCCGTTCACATGGTTATTATCATCTAATGAAAGGATGTTGACTAATTGGCATTCACGAGCCTACTGGACAGCTGACTCCCGATCAATGCAGCGGAGTTCAACAAAATGGCCACCTTTCTACTACCTTTGATTCATGGTATACATGAGTCACGCAATGTCATTTAGAAACTAAATGTAATCGAATGGTTTGTGATTTGGTTAACAGTTGTCGAAAATATCGAGGTTATTGACTTATTATTTATAAGATAAATATAGTAACAGCAATTTATCGAAATTATGGCGGGATACAAAGAAACCAATGAGTATGCAAATAAACATGGGAGAAATTGCTAGAATAAATAACTTTCTTAGTATTGCGTTGTTTAAAAGAATGGTTATAAGATCGGATGTATTTGCATGTAACACTGTTTCAAAAATAACATTAACCACAATTTTTAAACGATTATATACTGTCAAAACTCACCGTTTGACTTTAGGATTGGGATTTTATAGATTATACCAAACCACATAACTACGAGCAGATTCAGACTAGGCAAATATAGATTGTAATCTACCAAATTAAGTTAATTAATAACATGTGCCTTAATTTGTTGTAAAATACAAAAATTATATGTATTGTTATCTTACCGTGAATCTGTTCATATTGACGACCATGATCATCGTCCCGCTTAGAACACCGGATAGGACTTCCCATTTGAGGAGTTCACATAACTGTTGTATTTCTACTGAGACACGTACGTTGACTAGCAAATTCACCGTTTGTTTACCAGTATAATTTAAATTCAAGAACTAAGTCGTTTATTTAAACTGGTAATAACAGTTGGTACTCACGAAAAACACTAAAGATGTCCTTTGTCGTATTTGCAAAATGCTCTAACCTGTAATATTTCCACGGGAAGACTCCAAATACCTGGTTGCCGATTCAGGTTCAATGGCTCATTAAGGAACATTAACATCTATTCATTTACTTAATGCAGATATTCCAATGACATAATTTTAAAGTGACGGTTTAATAATATAAAATACAGAAGAACTGTACAGTAAAATATATGGTACAACAACATGTAGATAAATACTCCAAAGTCATATATAACCCAGCTGGAGCGGACGTGCCCTGAAACCCCAGTCCATTCATTCCAGCAGAATATACTGGTACAAGAAAATTTGACACATGTACTAAATTAATAATACAATTTAAACAGAAAAAATAGAAAACTCTTCTATGAAACATGTTAAATCTTTATGTTAGGAATGTGTCATAGACCAGTGTCCTTTTATTTTATTGAGGGTTAAAACCAAGTACAAAAATTAGCTTTGAAAAAATCTTAATTTTGTGAATAAAGCCCCAGTGATAGATAATAAATTAGCCTTTTTCACAAATATGTTTGAGAAATCAAATTTTAAGGATGTATTGCTGTAAACCATAAGCAGCTAATACCATTTTATGGATTGTACTTTAAGTTTGGAATAACTATCTATTCCAATCTAACAGAAACAGCGTTACCACCACTTTAAGTTTGCCGTTCAAGGTTTTAGTACCGCTCATCATTAGTAACCTTCAGATTTCATAATATTTGAATCTCGTCAAGTCGAGGTCGATGTTAAACGTTGAGCTTTTAATCGATTCATTATTTCCACATTGAGGCATTAACGAGAAGGTTCTATTTGTAAGTCAATTCATCAACGTTCCTGGAAATCCCTTATCTTTGAGGATCTTGGATATTTATTTGAGGGAATTCAGTCGAGTGCGGACGATTTCACGAGAACGTATATGGAACAAGTGGTGCATAGACTACAAATTGTGAAGGGCGAGATATTTTGCCAAACAATATTATCAGTCTAAAATGGATGACAGTGTTATTAATAATAGTTTAGTATTTACATGGTTAAATGCTGTTTAATATTCTTAATGTGAAATGACAAACGGATGATTTGAAGCACATCGCTCATTCGTGCGATAAAATATTTATTATACCATGAGTTGAGACAGGTTGTTTATCCTACTTCCGGTTCTATGTTGAATCGTGCGATAAAATATATCCATGTGTTTGATGTGAGGGATTATCTATGTTAATGTGTGATCGACGGATTATTTTTATCTGAAGGAAAAGGATGGATTAACTTTAGCTTAAAGGAGAAAAGTGACGGGCGTCAATATGACTAGTAATAATGATACACGTTGTTCTCGAATATCTGTACGTAGAAATATTCCAGCACTTCTTATACATTAGCATGTGCCACGGTTGACTCGACTCTGTTATTGTCTTTATGTTAGGGTGGTTTTGAAATTTTAATATTTTGTTTCTTATTCAAATATTTAGGAAATTCGTAAAACTTCTGGATAAGAATTCATTGATATTTTGTGTCGATTAGTTATTGTACATGGTGGGACATGCGGCTCATTTCTTCAGCATTTTTTACCTTGAGTAATTTATTTATGGTTCTTTCCAATGTTGGTCACGTGGGTCTCGTCTTTAATCGTTAAAACAGACCCCAGGACCTATAGAGTCGGGTTGTTGTTTGAAGTTGGGAATGAGAATGTGATCTGGGCCGCATACACACAGTGTCGGATACATCAACGTGTAGGCCTATAGGCCAAACTCATCAGTGAGCCCACAAATTGAAGGCCACGATGAGTTAATACTTATTACACACTGGATCCATTCCTTGATCTGATCGCATACGTGACACAATAATAAAATATTAGTATCATAATTATTCAAATGTATATTTGAAGAGCGACTGTTGATACAGATTATCATTCTATTGTCTCATATCTCTAGCTGATTAAGAATGCACATCTACCGGCTACACGTTGTCCGGTTATCAAATTAATTCGAAATGTACTTATATCACATAACTCTTCAATAGACGTACCGCCATTGTGATCAAAGATTGGGATGCATTCTGTTAATGACTAAATGTATCATTGGATATTACAGCTAATTCATCAAAAATTCATAAGTTTGTAAATGTCCATCGTCTTGGGTATTCAGTATTCCCCGTTCCCGTGAAGGTGTTTAGTATATTCATCTAATGCGCTTTAGTGGCTATCTGCAGTACATCAAACAATAGTCCAAACAGAACATCATTAGATTATATAGTGAGCATTGGGTATCAGTTACATCATGGCTTTTACTGTTTACTATTAGCAAGCTGCTGGGTCTATCAGTCGAGATAAGGATGCACTTAGCCACAGATGAAGTCTTGAGGAACTCCTTATGCCGTATGTTTTTACCGTCTTTTACTTTACTAGTTTATATAACTACTAGTTTATAGATTTACAGTTGGTCAAAGTTTTTGCCCTTTTCGAATGTCACTTTGTTAAGGAACCGTGGTTTATTTGTGGATTCTATTTTTATATCTATCTATATAAAATCTGTGAACACCTCATACCACCAGCTGCTTTGTTCACCTGAGGGGACTCGGATATATTCCATGGCATGTTCTTGTCGCCCAGCAGCTTTTGGTGTAGTGTTCGGGTTATAGGTATTGATAAGATGTTTTGTACCATTGTGTGGACTATGGGTATTGTTTATGCTACCTTATGTTGTCCTGTTTTTGTGAACATTCCCTAACTTATTTATATTTAATTATAATTGGTATGTCTATAGTATTGTATGGATAGGATATTGTGGATAGGCGTGTGTATTCTATGGGATTCTGTGGATAAGTTTGTGTATTCTATAGGATTTTGTATATAAGTCTGTATGACTGTGTGGATGGTTTGTAGGATTCTGTGGATAAGTTTGTGTATTCTATAGGATTTTGTGGGTAGGTCTGTAAGTCTCTAGGGCTGTGTATACAGTTATGTGGGATTCCAGATTAGTTTTGGATGAACTCTTTGGTAACTCCACTAGCACACCGTGTTCATTATTGAATTCCATTGTGGGATTTCGTCATAGTGCGTGATTTGTTAAGGTCCAACACGGGAATAAAATGAGTGTTGTTTGTTTTTTTTTAAAAAAAAAAACAACACAGAGCAGACCTAATTACTGAATGTTAATTATTTTAATTATTATTTATTCATAGTCGCGAATCTTTACATTCAGCTAAGGTTTGAGACGAGTATCCGCAAATCAAGAGACTTTCGATTTTTCCAGTCTACCAGCTCGCCTTAAATTAATTATGTTTGTACATTCTGGTATAAATTAAGTCATCAATTTATGAATATTTCCAACTAACCCTGTCCGTTTCCGACTGACCTTGTCCGCGACACGTCATGTTTTATTTCTATTTCTGAATTATGTGATTCAATTTGTCCGGTCTTGAAAACCTTTCATTTGATTTGTCTTGTTTCATCAACCATTATTCCGTCGAGTTGCCTTCATATTTGTCTGTAACCCAGACAACTGGAGGGGTGTTATTTGTTACTAAGTAACCAGGTGTCAGTACAAATTAGCTAATGGCTGCTATTGTTTGGCATTTTGCTTTAATATTGATTCTCAGTGCAACCATACCTCCATCGAGTTCCGGTTGTTTTGATAAGAATATAAATATTATGTCAACTATTAATTAATACAGTCGAGCGCATGCGAATATTATGTAGCGGGTGACACCTCGATTTTTGTAACAATTCTGCTGAACATTGTAACAAATGTGTCGAAATTTGTGACGCTATAAACCGTTAGGAACATGGCATCGTTTTAGCCCCAACTCTTTAATTCAGTAAATTTGCATGTGATTTATGATTTGGCTTACGACTTAGCTAAATGTACATGGCGATGTTATTGATAAAGAAATTTCTTTTATTTTTCGTGTTAATGTTATATCCCCTCCGGAAAAGTTTATTGTCGTTTGTGCTATTTGACCGTAGCGTTTGTTCAAGGGTTGCTTTGGGCGTCAACACAATGCAGTGTTGTGAGAGGTCTATACACATTACATAGAATAAATTCAGCAACCGAAGCATTCTAATCCAGGAGCTATTTGAAGTCGTTGTCTAATCACCTAGAAAATATTCACGATGTGAAACCAGAGCCCATGAAGTTAAATTAGGGTGTTCTGCCTCTAAATGTCGCAATCAGGGGGCTTTTACAATGATGTTCATTTACACGATTCGATTCGTTATCTACCTCCAGGGACAAGAGCTGCACCAGGAAAAGATAATCAGAATGCATGCCAGTCTCTTTTGTCCGACTTTATTACATTTAATGGCTGGTAACAAGTCGGGTCTACGTAATATATATTCCCCGTAGATTTCCAATACATTTACATCGATAAAGGTTTTATTCAAACTTCTCGAGCCATTAGCATGTGGAACAAAAGAACGGTGGCAAAAGAATTTTGTAACTGACTCTACGATGAACAGATGGGATGAAGGCGAGGTGGAATTAGTCGTCATCTAGTATTAATGATCATTATCGCTCGAGTTCGAATTATATGCGATATTCCTCTGCATCTTTTATTATACTACATAGTGTCACGCTCTTAACGGGACATCATCACGAATGTAAAAGTTTAGCTCTGTGTCTTTCAGGTTACTGTAGTATCTAAAGGATATCGTCGATGATTCGTGAGGTATGCTTGGCTATGCGTAAGTGTTCAGGTCTTTGTTTCTCGGGTTTTTATTTTATATTCTGGTTTCTTTTTAAAGGGGTAATAAGTCTATGCAAGTCATGATAATTTACAGTCATTCATTAGACTATAATTATACCAATTGTGGAATATATATATATATATTAATTAAGAAATTCTAAAAATTGTATTATTCTTGAATGGCGCCACTGTTTCGCTGTTTATAACGTCGCCAACAATAAACGAACGTTACTTTGGTAGCCAAGTAATTTAAGAATTGGAGTTTTCAAGCGCTATCTTTGAGAAATGTAGAGGTTTGTAGGATTCAGACATTGGGGATATAGACAAAATATAGTATGTTTTAACTTACACAAAAAAACTGGCCGTGTTTGCTTTTATAAAGTATATATTAACCATATTTCTAATTTTAAGACAAATACTTCAAAACACATTTTAGATTATCCTTTAGATTAACCATAGTCATTTCTATTTTACTTTTTCTTCTAATTTTTGTTACGTGTCATTTTGAATAGACCGTAGTTTAATGCTTACGAACGAATTTTCGACGTGACCTGGGTTTGTCGTCAAATCTGAATAAAATGTCCCAAAGATTTTCATGGCAACCACTGGGATTTGCGGATATTTAATGTTGGAATAAATGTACGTTGTCAATGAAAATAACAATTACATTAAGAGTTTGTATTACACATGAAATTTCATAGATTTTAGTGATTGCAACACTTACAGATTTCTCGGCAGATTGAATTCATTCATTCACCTGCTGGCATTCGTTTACACACCGTATTGCACATCTAACCTAAGTCAATAAATTGCCACTTGTTAGCTTCGGATGCTCCAAGTGTTCTGTTAATGAGACACTAAAAACTCAATTCTTGTTACTTTTAGATCAAAGGCACATTTTTATTTTTTTCTTAAAATAAATACACCTTTTCTGGAAATTAATCTCTCTTGTGCATCGTTTCGTCATTGCGGAAAAAAATGACAAGTGATTGCGTTGTTTAATTTGAAATACATATTGGTGGATGTCAAGAAGACATTTTGCTTTCACTATTGATGAAAAATTTGCATAAAAAAGGAAAGCTATTTGTGTTCACGACCAAGGATTAGAGGTTGTTGGAAGGGGTCGTGACGCGGCATTTAGGGTTTCAAATCTTGCAAATAGGTCGCTGTGCTAATCAATTGCTGAAATTGTATTGCAGTCGGTGTTCAATTTGTAGATGCAACGAAATATCTTGAGCGACGGTGCAAAAATCAATTATTTGCTGTTAGTCATTTTTATTGAATTTTTTCGCAGCTCTTAATCAATTTAAGAAGTTTTTACCCGAACGAATCGAGCTAAATGTCGAATGGAAAGATTGAAACCTATAACGTGACACATTCCGTCCCACGAAATTGAACAATTAGATATTTTTGTCGCTGATAAAGAGAACGTTGAGTGATTGGGAGTTTTTTTTCACAACTTGTCGAAAGGAAGTGGAGTGTTGATGGAATTTATACTATTAACGTCAATATGTGCTGAAATTGAAAGCGCAGATTGCCTTGAAGTATTTGAACTTCCACTTTGAAACCCTTTGGCTTGATAGGTTATTGGTTATAACAATGTACCTTTGATGATTTCTAATCCACGATGTCATTGATCAGTTGTAGGGGGTATACAATATCTAAACGAATGTGATCGAAATGGCCCGCTCTTTGTTTAACCTGTCTTGTACGTCCATCGGGAATACCTGCAGATTGAGGCCGGTTTACCGTTTAAAAGGCGTTATTTGTGGATATATATTCTAATTATATGAACTGTTAACATCAACCAGACGCTCATACATTGACGAATCCTATGCTAAGGGGTTTTCAAGTAACCAGTACAGTGTGTCTGATAGTTCAGCTGCTGCAAGAACGTCCCAGTTTCACTTCTCATGCGCTGATTGAATTTACTCTACTTCAGTATTTGAGCCAGTGGGTTGGTGACAATTTGCCCAAAGCCCATCTTACCCAGTAGCTAAGAGCTTCTGAAGAGAGATGGTTAAAACAAATGTACCTGTTTGCTATAATTAGTGTGATGTGTGTCTTGCATGAGAAACGGTGGGATCAGTCTTTCTAGAACATCTGATGACACCCACCTTTTAGAATTCAGATCGCTAACGTCGTTTGGATTCAATCGACTGGACAAGTCTTCTACCTAGTAGCCTTCAGATCGCGTGTTTGTTGGGGGGTGGGGGTGCTTGCTCATTCAAAAAGCCCACCTCATATTTATTCTTATTTTGTAAAACAGTGACACAAAATGCATTGAAATAGGGTTTAACGCCACACTTTACTGACACACGCTACACTAGATAAATAACCTAAACTGTACCGATCTGTGACACAGTCATGTTCTAAACAAGATATAATATTGATTGCCTTGGTAAATTGGGAAACCATTTTGTACTAAAGATACGGCTTTTTATTTTGACAATTACCCGAAGTAGTCACCTTAAAGTTTGGTGGTTTAATTTGGTTCTAAGGTTGCAATGTACATAATTATATTTTCATGGATTTTTGTAGTTCATTATTTATGTAATTATCAGTGAGATGTCTACAGTGGTCTTGCTTATTGATAATTACACAGTCCTTATGACATACTCCGTTCATCTTGTCTAGAAAAAAAATAGTTTCCTCACTAGAATTCATGACACTTCAGCCTCACCGATAAAGGTCAAATAGATAACAATAATTAAGAAAAGTCCGCAGAATGAAACATTGTATTTTTTCGCCTTCCAAATTGTTTGATTAAATCTTGTGATAACTTATGAACACAGATATCGCTGCTTAAAGCTATGACAAATTGTTGTACTTCCATATCGACCTAATGCAACCTCTGTCATGGTTAGTCAACCTTTTGGGCCTTGTTGATTGCCTGTGATGTAACCGTTTGATAAATAGCTTCGTTTTTAATCGTTTGTTTCTGTCCGCAATCAACATGTGGCTTGCATTGATTTGAACTAATAGTACAGTACATGTATAGGTTTATTATGTGCCCTGGTACTGAGTGGCAGTTGTCGAGAATTAAATCTGTTGGGTTTTGGGAACGCGCGTTCTGTTTAATTTGAGATAATAATACTGTATAGGAATATTGTGTGTCTAAGTATAGAGTGGAAATTGTTGTGGATTGTATTTATTGGGTTTTGGTAATGCGGGTTCGATTTCTTTGAGTATAGTGTGCCTTATTGGTGGATTGAACTAGTGAGGTTTGGAGTTCATACACACAGCTCCAACCAAAGTTTAGAGCCGCATTGTTTTTTGCAAGGTTTTGGGATTACTTAGTGAGCAATGTGGCATTGCGGTGTGTCTTGTTTGTGGATTGAACGGATGAGACTCGGAGCATCATACATGTAGCTCCTTCTCCAACGAGTTGTTTTCAAATCTATCTATTGGTATTTTAGTTTGGATCTGTTTGAGTATAGTGTCGAGTTATAGTGTGTCATGTTTGTATTGAACTGGTTAGATGTAGGGAATCATGACTACACTCAGTCCTCTAATGTATTCTGCAATGCTTTAACAGTAATTTTGGATTGCTTAGTTCGATTGTTCTTGTGATGATACATAGCCACCAATGTTTCAGGTGTCCCATCAAACATAAAAAAATTGGTTATATATTATACCGAGGACTGTGAATTCATAGATTTGGAAAGAGTGACCATGGTAACGATTTGATGAAAATGATTGTGGAAGAATAATGATTAGAATCATCTGAAATCGAAATATTTTTATTCAGTGAATATTTACAATAATTGAACGTTTGCTGCAAGTTATTGTGGTCAAGTCATTATTCTTAAATTGTCAAAATTGCGAGACCTGGAATGATACACAGCCGCCATGCCCACCACGCAAAAAATGTCAACCATACCCGTTCTAAACAGCATCACGTGCGTGCTCATAAAGGTCATATCTCAAATCACGTGAGCCATAATCATGTTGGTCATCATGGTGGTGCGCATGCACACGGCCACGGAGAGGAAGTAACTGATCTAGCAGTTCCGGCTCTCATCGGTGACGGGTAAGCGCTAACATTTTCTTTGTGAGACTGAATAGTGACAGTTTATAAGCATTATTTCAATGTTCCTTGGCGAATTCCCGTCACTTAAAATCGGGTTTTCTGTCGATTCATTTGATATAGCAGCATAATTCAGGGAGAGATTTCACCATCACCAATAACCCTTTCGTTGACAACTGATTTTTACTTTTTGTTCAAGATAAAACTACATTAAAAATGGGCACACCGGTTGTGTGGTTCGAATCATAGTCCTGACCCACTTACATAATTTTCCGGGTTGGAATCCTGTGAGGGGGAGGGGATACTAAATGGGTTCGCATTTGCCGGAGGGTGGGGGGGACTACCGAGGAAAATATACCCAACGTTTCGGGTGTGACAATAAAACAAGTTTAAGTGTGCGTGTAAACATGAGAATAAAAACTAAATTAAATTAAGTTCTAACTTGGAATTAAATAAGTCTGAAGCACATAGCGTATATTAGACAAATTCCATCTTCTACAAGACATTCAAGCCAGATCCATTTACATATCTGTATGATATTCAATTTTTTAACAAGTTTTTTTATGGTTTTAACATCGTTTGCCGTCTGTTTTTGTCATATTATTGTGTGAATATGATGTCTGATTATATAATTCCAGTTTTATCTGGTTAAAGCTTTATAATAATTTTATCTTGCCAAAAGCAATCGTGGCCATTTATATTCGGTATCCCGAGTTCATTCCGTTGGGACTGTTTTCTCGGCAAAGCCACAGCTTCTTTTGTCAGGAACGGTAATTAGTTTGGCAGTTAGGATTTGCAGTTAACAGTAAAAAAAGACATTTCTTTTTTTTGTTGTCTTCTTTTTGTTCTAGGTTCCTACATTGAATTAATTTGGTTATCTCGAGTTATATTGTAGAAATTTCATATCCTGTGTCTGTATGGACAACACACACTGGCTGTATCAGGCACATGGTAGCAAAGCACACCTTCGGTCGGACAATAATATTTCAATTCAAATCACCTTTCTCAAATATTTTACCTCCAGAAAGGGTTAACATTCAGGGAATCATAACAAGCGATAAAACGTTTATTGAAGGTTCACAATTTGCATGATATTTTAGTTTTTGTGAATAAAATATTGTGATTTGAAATCCATGTGTTGGATTCCCCAACGTTTAAATACGACTTCATTTTGGCGTTGTCTTTAATCATTAAAGCCCAAGTGGTCAGTGGTATCGGACATATTGTGAATAGATTCTCTATGTTGTCTAGACAAGTCAGAGAAACAATTTTGTTAAACCACCTTAACTAACACCAAATTATAGGAGAAAAGTTGACGGGCACATGTTTCACAATCTGGCAACACAACTCACACTTTTAAAAATCCGTGTAGAGAGAAACTAAACTTGACACTACTGCCGCCTCTATAAACTTGTGGGTCAGTATAGTCATCATGGTGGGTTCGTTATTAACAATAACTAACACATTACTTATCATTTTCACACATTACTTATCATTTTAACACATTACTTATGATATCAACACATTACTTATCATTTTGGGATAGTTGTAGTAACAATGGCTTCAAGGTAATTTAACGAGATTGTAACTGTGTGTATGATAACAACATGGCGTAAATAACGCTGTGTATATGATAATCAACCCAACATTATAACGCTGTGTGTATGATTTTCTGGCCAACAGCATGCCGATGATAATCTAAATAAACACATGACGTAAATATTACGTTGCCTGTATGTTCACTTCGACGCAAAGCATGGACATTTTTATATCATGACAATGCACCGCTGATTCATGACATTCCTTCTTTTGGACGTTATCAATTATTTTTCAGTCGGTTATGTTTCTAACCAATTTCCTTTTTCTCTTTTCAGGCTTGACAGTGTGTTGGGTAGTTTTGCCACGTACGCTAGGTTGAAAGGGCGATATGATGATGACTGGATTGATCGACTAAACCATCTCTACACCACCATCATCCTCATCATCTTCACTATCGTCGTCAGTACAAAACAATATGTGGGCGAACCCATCCATTGTTGGTGCCCAGCACAGTTCGAGGATAGCCATGTCGATTATACCAATAACGTGTGCTGGATATCAAACACGTATTACATACCGTTCGAGCACACAATACCACAGCACGACGGCCAGAAAAAAGAGAAAGAAATCGGCTATTATCAGTGGGTTCCCATGATCCTCCTATTTCAAGCCTTACTGTTCAAAGTTCCTTGTATCTTGTGGAGGATTCTCACGGCGTCAGCTGGTGTGAATTTGGATAAAATTGTTACGCTTGCGGCGGAAACGGCATATATATCAGCGGAAGATCGTGAAAGGACGATCAAACATATAGTACGCTACATGGACCGTTGGCTGGAGAACGCACGTGAATACAGGTCCGGATGTTTTATCCGACTCCGACAACAGATATCTAAATACTGCTGTATTGTATGGGGTAAACGCTATGGCAATTATTTAGTTACCATGTATATGTTCATAAAACTCTTGTATCTCACCAACGCCGTGGGTCAACTCTTTATATTAAATGAATTTCTTGGGACCAATTATAATGTTTATGGTTTCGAAGTTATGGACCATTTAGCACGCGGTATAGACTGGGCAGATTCGCCTCGCTTTCCCAGAGTGACGCTCTGCGACTTCGAAATCCGACAAATGCAAAATGTCCACGATTACACTGTGCAATGTGTGTTGCCTATAAACCTCTTCAATGAAAAGATATTTATGTTTATTTGGTTTTGGTTGGTGTTCGTCTCAACCTTAAGTGCCGGTAACTTTTTGATTTGGACCTATACTATGATATTTCGTCAACATAGGCTACGTTATCTGAAAAAATTCCTACGCGTAAACGACTGCTACAAATCGGAATTGGATAAAAAGATGGCCATTAAATTCGGGGAACAATATTTGCGTCAGGACGGTATATTTGTGTTGCGGCTGGTTGGCAAGAACGCCAATGATGTCATGGTCTCGGAACTCGTGCTTCAGCTATGGAACTATTATCGTAATAAACCTCTGTTCCGTCATGCTAACCAGATTAGTGACGATAACAGTAATGTATGACTAGCCGTGAAAAAATTTAAAACTGTCCAATCCTTGTTAAAAATGTTAAAGATTGAATATGTGGCCCTGGGGCAAAAACCTCCGGAGTTAGAGCACCAAGTCATACCAGACATGGGTATAGAATTGGTCGATTTAGCCGAAATGACCCGCCAAAACGGGTACGAAAGTGAGGAAGATTCAGGTCCTGAAACAGATACGGAAGTGGTACCCGATACGGAATTAGATAGTGAAAACAAAGAAACGTTTGTCTAAAAAAAATACTAATAACATGTTAATCATTGTTGTACGGTATTAGCACAAACTTTCAACTTTTCAGGTGTATATACATTTAAATATCTGTATAATATTTACTACCAACAGTTTCCTCACCTCTAATCTTCACCACCAGCACTCATCCAATAAGCTCCAGAAAGATACAAAATATTGTAAATCTAGCTCTAACAATTCAAAAATATATACCAAGATCTGGACCAAATTGAAAGATACAAAATAATTAAATCTAGCTCTAATAAATCAAAAATATATACTAAGATCTGAAAGAAATTCGAGGTAACCAAATTGCTCGCCAGACCATAGTGCCCTTGCAGAGTCCCTAAAGTAATCGGGTCATGTTAGCACTGAAATGAAATGAAAGGGATCCCGATCATGATACTGTTCAAGGCAATGGGGTAACGGAGGGATATTCCAATCTTTAAACAAAAAAAAAGTAAAAAAAAAATGAAAGGAAAGATATAAATTGAAGACAAACCAAATTACCTTGTTAAATCATCGTAATTTCAGGTTGTAATTTAACTTACAAATAAATCTCTTAATTAATAATTAATTGAGTGAATATATTAGCATCATTATCGCCATATACACACTTTCTTATACGTCATTATCACGCCAAATATACCGACCAATCGGTGAACATGAACAAGACTCATATTCATGTTAGTTATGATCATCAACCATTGAAATAATATAATAATATACAAACATCAAATCTACCAGAAGCAAACACGTGACCAAAAACATCTCACGTGACGTCATGTCCTCCAGCAATAAGTTTGTTTGTAAAACGAAACCGAAATGGTCGAAGATTTATTTCCATGACAACACATGAGTAAATAACGAGCATGAAAGAGCGATGTGATATGCATATAAAAATCTTCATCATTTAATTGTTGTCATCAAGTACTATTATTATCATTATAATATTTTTTAGAGTATATTAACATTTTCATGAATTCTGTAGAAAACGTAGAAATTTTTAGGGAATCATATACCGCCATGTTTAAAGCACGTGGGGTATCATACATTATGCCAAAAAATAAAACAAGTTAGCTGATATGGGGGTATGTATGACGTGTGTAGCGCGTGGTGTTCAAATAAAACGTGGTTTATTTAAATCGCTAACGTGTGATAATAATGATCAAGTGTGTGTGATATGACATAACATGAATCGAGAATTTATGCCATGTTGTAAATCGTTATAAAAACAAGAAAAATGTAAAAATTCCATTACATTTCATGAATTAAATTTCTCGAGGTTTTGTTCTTTTAACTTTGAGTAACCAAGGGGCTTCTGACAACTGTGTTTTTATTCATAACCTCTTTACTAATATAACACTTTACTGTACTTAAGAAAATGGTGAGAAATACCATTTAAATGGTCAAACGGTTTCAAATCATTGTTGTAAATCGCTTAACATTTCGGATGTTCAGAACTGAATTTTTTTACTATTTTTAATACCACCTTATGTTGACCGACGCACGTAAAATTGAACAAAACTCGAATTAGGCCAAAAATTGTTTGTTATTTTCCTGAGCTTCGGCTTCTTCAAATCTTAACCAAACACTGCCTTGTTTCTTGCGGTGCTGTGATACGTACATTTGTTGTATTTGCTATAACCCGTGGCTGTGAGGAATGGGTATGGTATACATGGAGAGGTTATGAGTGTTCCACAGAAATCAGAAGTATCTAGGCAAATCAAAATGTTTATTTTTTTAGCCAAGGTGTGAAAACCAAATATTAGTTTTAGATTAGATCAAAGATTTTGATCTTGTTTTTGATTAATTTTAATACATTGAACCAAACTATGTTTATATTCGAATCAAAGGTCCTAGTACATATCTTGTAATTATATTTTGTTTGTTACGTTTATTGGTTTTTTTTAAATGAGTTATGCTATCTATATCTTGCTAGGTAATTTATGTGCATAATCATCAACCCAACCAATCAAATTACTAATTTAATTGTTGAGAGTTTTTTTTATATATATATTTAAAATTTATGTAGTGTTTTTATTGACTGTTTATGTTTTATTTTATATTAACTATAATTATTATTACGATGTAGTTTGTTTTAACAATTATTGAATACCAGTATTGTACTTAACTCACTCATTTTTCGAAAAGAACATCGGAGCTTTAATTATGAATTATGCCTAAGAATAAACATGAAAAGAATTGGTCGATTTGAATCCATGGATGTCGCTTATTCTGAATTATTTCCATTTTGGATGGCCGCGGTAGCAACCGACAGAAAAACAGATTTGTTTGGAATTCTTACAAAACATGGCCATATTTTTCGTTTGGCTAATTGTATTTAGATAATAACTTTGATTGTGCATGGTCTTACCCTCAATGTTTGACGATACAAAAGATACATAAAAATCCCAAATAATTGGAAATTTACTTCACGTATATTAAGTATTTGGAAGTGGTCTGGTCGATTTCCCAGCTATATGTGACAAGGAGTAGGGTTGTCTGTCCATCCTCGTGGGTTTTCTCCGGGTACTCCGCCCCCCCCCCCACTGCTAAAGACCTCTGTTGAAATGACCTAGTTTGTGTCGGATGGACGCTAAACCCCATTTCTCCCTCTACAATAATAAACCCCTATACGCAGGGCTAACACATATAAAAAGCCAAGATACCTTTGCGTTTAATTCATTGTCGCGGCTAACGTCAATTAAACATGAAATATGCCATGATGCATAAACACAACCCGATGTTCTTTTCATAGATATATCAATCTTAAAATGCCTTAACGGCACTTAGTGCAATTATTACAAATTGGCATCGTCCTAATTCAATAATTATGGCGGCCATGTTGTTTTTATTTTAAGTTTTGTGCAATAGAGAGTTGGACTTTAGATAAAAGTATGAAAAAACGTGCAGAGCAAATTTTGTATCTAAGCAAATGTAAATAGTATATTTCACATCCAATGTACAAAGTTATAAAATGTGCAGAATTTATTCTTAGTTACATAAAAAGATTTTAACATTTTTAATCTAAATATTGTTAATGTTTTTTTTCAAAGAAAAAAAAATCTTTTTAATGACATCGTAGAGTAGTTTTATACTATTGTCAAAAGTTACTTTTTTCATATAGTTCTGTTTGATTGTATTTTTAACTTCATGTATATTATATGGTCACATTCAACTCCCATTGTTTTTGATAGTTCAGAACCTTTTTGTATATTAATTAGAATATTTAGTTTTTACCCACACTACGCTTTGTCTACATTGGTATATATTTATTTTGAATTTCAGAAGGAGAGAAAAATTAAAAAAAAAAAAAAAAAAAAAAATGATGTACGTTTTAAAGATTTTAAAAACATGAAACAATAATTTCATTTTGAATTGTTTGAGAATGTTGTGAAGTCCAAAATTAAAATCGTTCTCTCATTTGAAAATTACATGTTTGGCTTATCTAGAGAAAATACAAAAGAATAAACATACAAATTTTGATTGGTATTGAAGACCAAAGTGAATGGAACGAGTGTAGCATGTGTAAAAACTACTATTTCTAATGTATCCATACCGTTTTCTTTTTATCATTATGCAACACTTAAATGTGATAACATGTAAAAAGAGGCCATTTTCTATAGCTACAAATGGTTCATCATTTCCTTATATCTTATAACCCCTATTTCACCTTTAACCTTTTCAAATTAATCTTTTTAATTAATTCATCATTATTATTTCAAGTTTTTTCGTATACATTAATATTACAGGACATTAAATTCTAAAATAGAACATGAATATGATTAATATAAATTGTAATCAGTTTTAATAGTTTGAATAATAATCGATGTTCTTTCGCTTCTATTAAGTCCATTATATAAAAAGAGGGTCGTCTTTATGAAATAACACAATTATGTTCCGGTTTAGAAAACGTACCAGTAATGTCAACATAAGGCAGAAAATTCCATTCGACACCTATCAATATCTTTAGACTACGTTCCTGTATTTTAGGAAAACGGTGCATACCACTTTAAAATTTGAACATGTCAATTTAGAAAATTTACCTGTATTTCAACACAGTAAAATTAAATTCTGCCATTGTTATGAATTTAAGGATGTCTTTGTGTTGCCTGGTAACGTACACTAGAGCTAGTCGTCCTTCTGGTGGTCCAGTAATTAGCAGTAACTTGTTTGTTATGAAAGTTTTAAGTCCTTTAACCCTTGCGTAATCTCACTGCAAATTTAAATAAATACATAGAAACTTTATTGCGAGTTGCTAACCAAAAAAATATATCATTTGGAACGAATAATCAAGATGGTAAAAAACGTCTTATTTCATTTTGGAAAAAAAACCCGAACAGTCGTAAACATAAAAAAGGTGGTATTTTTAATTTAAATGCACACGTTAAGCGTGTGGAAGCGCGTCGGAATTAGCTGCTGTACAATGACTTCTTTCGGCGACCTTAAATGTCACTGGTATTTTATTCATTAAAATTGTGAGTTCTGTTAACACCTTTTGTTACTTGCTGACTAAAGAAATGAATTAAACATGGTGTTATTTGACAGTAGTAATATCTGAAATAGATTCGACGTTAATCAACCACGATATTAACACACCTTTTTTTTTGCTTCCCAGGTTGTACAAATAACACACAAAAAAACTCATCTATTCTTTTCTAGACTAGTTTGGACACGACTCCATATTTCTCGACTTTTCTGTTACATGTGTAACTTCAGGGTTCAGAAATCTATCGAATTTAATGGGTATATATTTTTCTCTTTCTCGGAAAAATCTTGAATGCCAGGGTTTTGCAAATCCCAAAAGGCTCTTCACCGCCACGCGGAAGTGTATATTTTTTTTTGCTTAGATAATTTTGAACACGCCTCTGAGAGACCTGGAGGCGAAATGTGCGCTACAACTTCGTATTCCTTTTGTATTCGGAGACTTACTTACAATCCAAATCGAAATGAAATATTACCCCTTAAAAACTCATTTTGTAAATCCAACCTTTAGAATATTCAAGCTATCATCTTCTGCAGAGGAAATAAACAATCCCAAAATAACATTATGGTAATCTAGTTCATGTCTCCTTTATAAATTTTATCATGCGTTCGTTATCATTTAATAATTTAGCACTGTAGTATTTTTGTACAAAGAAGGTAGATCAACTCAAAAGCATATCGAAATAAACAGTTTTAATTTATTCCTAGAATAATATAGTTAGAGCATTCCGACCAAAAGTTTCATATTTTAAGATAGTTAAATATTAACACGTTATTTATCAA
This sequence comes from Patella depressa, assembly GCA_948474765.1. NCBI lineage: Eukaryota > Metazoa > Mollusca > Gastropoda > Patellidae > Patella > Patella depressa. Next base: position 9,464,297 of record OX419723.1, read on the forward strand.
CTATAGATTATCGCCCATCGAGTATATATTATAGAAACAATCAAATCCCCTTTAGTTACAACAAAATATACATTATTTATGAAGACGGTTTGATTTGATTGTGTATTATCTATCATTTCTAATAGAAATATCCATACATTCCTTCTACACAAGTCATACTATTTGTTCATTTGTTTTCGTTTTTGAAAAATCTATTTTAAAGGGACATTTAGCTTACTTGAATAGTGAAGATTTCGTGAACTCAACCTGAAAACTAATTGAAAAGCACTTTGGGGCTTAATTGTGTTTATAAAGTAAAAATCACTGAGAGAAGAAAACGTCAGTTTTGAGCAGTGTTACAAAAGTTTTTTGTGATATTGATTGTACTAATACTCTTGGAGAATTTCATTACTATTACCGAGTTATGTCCCTTTAATTTTAGAGAAGTTATTGTATAATAAGAAGTGTTATCATTATCTATAATGACTGAGTTATCTACTCTTGTACCTAGATTTAATTGATATAGTCCTTGTATTGTTCCCCATTACGAATAAACTATGCACCCAAATTCATCTTATTTATTTTATTCTAAGATATCGTCTACGATCGGTTTAACCCAAATGTATATGGGGGTTTGGACGGTCGAATGATTAGCACGTGCGCTCTGTATCATAAGGTCTATCATTGAGTCAAGTGTGGTACGTGACAAGGAGTGGGATCGCCTGCCCAACCACCTCGTTGGTCTTCTCTGGGTCCTACGGTTTCTTCACTGCTAAAGCCCCTACACGCAAGATAATTTTTCGAAATAAAATTGAAACAGGTGTTAGTCCCGAAATGACCTAGTTTGTGTCTAGTTGACATTAAACCCCATTTTCACTCTCACTTGTAACATCTTATATCCGTAATAAACTATCAACGGTCATATGGATATTTCTCTGGACAACTTTAAAGGAAAAATGACCTTGATCCTCCCTGGGAAGTAGACATGCTGTAAAATTGTAAATTATGACTAAATTTATATTGGACACCATATAAACCAGTGTTTCCCAACCCTTTATTTGTTGCGACCCCATTCCAGAAAAACTCATCTGGTCGCGATCCCTCGAGGAATAAAGTAATTCGTTTACTGTGAAACATCGTCATCATTTAAAGATTAAAATGTCGCAAAAAGATACTGGAAAAACAAATCTGGAGCGTGAGAGAAGAAAGCCGATTGGTAATGTGGCAAGATCTCTGTTGATCCATTGCCGCTATGTTGTTAAATAGACGGTTTTAGCGCCTCCTATAATATTACATACAGAGTTACATCCCCTGTGAATCGGTGACAATATCAGCGATGTTTTTTGTTCATGTGCTTTTTTGATGAACTAGAATTAATTCATCGATTTTCTTCACACAAATGGATAAATATTATCGAATGCATCACAATGATAGACAGTAGTATTGAAGGTTGGTACTAAATGACAAGTTTACAGAAGTTATGTCCGAGATTCAGCGACTGCCAAATTTAACGATGCAAGTATTGGTGTTTGCTTCCAATGCATTCAAGCGTAATATTTATTGATGTCAGCACAAAAAAAACCCACGAGATTTTATTAAGAGGCTTTTCCCGTTAAGCGGTCAATTGTAAAAATCCCTTTTGGTGGCTGCTTAATGCAGATTCTACTGTATAAGGTTTTCATGAAAACAGGTCACCACGGCCCCACGAAAAGGGGCCCGCGACCCCGAGGTTGGGAATCCATGGACTACAAAGTGTATATGCGACCAGCCTATCAGTTAACCATATATATACACACTTGGCGTTATTAGCAAGTACGGGGGGAATAGAGAGAAATGGTCGGTCAAAGTTAGTTTTGATCTATCGTTACCAATGAGATTGTCAGGGAAATGGGTAAGCTATTTCTGACAGACCTATTTTCCCGAGGTTCCGTCTGAGCTACCCTATATAAACATGTATCTGCCAGTTGCATACTCTGGCTAATCGAGTGGCTATTGGCACACCCAACTATGCCTTAAAATTGATAATTCTTATCAAAGCGAAATCGAATATCCCGTGCTTTTTAATGAACTTGATTAAGTTATGAATATGGCTGTAAGATCGATTAGAGATGAGCGAAGCTATATTTTACAGTTAAGTAAGACTGAAAGGCAGTTTAATTTGTGGCTAACCTCAGTAACGTCTTAATTATATTTTTGCTTCCTTGTTCCCAATTCAACAAAGCTACTCAGTTTTACAAATTCCACAAACGTTTTGCCTATAAAGTTGTTTCGGTTTCACACAAGAGACTTTTGGCAAGTGGCATTTTCCCTATCTGTATCACGTATTCGTATCGTATACGTGACACGTTACGTCAGAGCAGCTTTCGAGTTTTGGCAGATTCTTGCGTCGCGTACGTATGCGTCACTGAGCTAATCTCAGTTCTGTAGAGCATGGTGGCAGTTATCTACCAAAATCACCATCAGTACTAGTCAAGTGCCTTGCCTACAATTTCTCGGAGTGCGTGAAGTCACTCGACAGTCGCTGAGCTATTAGAAAAATTAATGTCGCATCTTATAGAAAAAAAAATCTTTGACTTTGACTCGACAGCTATTTATGGTTTCACTAATTTATCATTTACACCCCTTTACCATTGAATCACATCATTTAGATTTGCAAGGTCCCATGTGTACCTAAATCTAGCGAGTAGATCAACCAGCGTGCAGACAGACAGACAGACAGGAAAAGTATGAAAATTCCGAGAAAAACCCATCAAAAATAATGATTAAATTCCAGTCTTTATTATGATTAAATTCACATCAAATATACACCTCCCTGTTCTAAGATGCACATAGATTCATAAAAACGCCATGATACAACATTTCGGCGTCTAAAAAGACGACAATGTTATACGGACCTTCTCGGTATGAAAGCTTTTCGATACGGGCTGCCGTATCCGTGTGAATAAGTCCTCGACGGCACGCTGCACCCCACATCAAATTAAATAGCATGATCTCCTGAATGTTTTAGGCAATCGAATTTGGACCAAGGGATACTGGGTCTTGGGTAGCCGACATTATCGACTTGTGTTTTATTCTTTGATGTTTAAAAAATACCGAGTAGAAGATTTTATTTAACAATCAACCCTTTCTTACATGCACAAATAAATAAAAATAATTGCTTAGGGTATAAATCAAATTCATGTAAAGCGATATCACCCAGTAGAATATGAAAATTATCACACAAGCGATATCTATACTGTAGAATATATTATTCGGTGATAAAAAAAAATCTATTTTTATGAATTCAAAAATATTTTGCAAAAGTGATGTTACTCCTTTAATGAGGACAGAGTTTGCATTTCACCAGAGTGCGACGTTGCTTTGCAGAAGTTATCTTTTCATGTACATCAAAAGTTGTTGTTTATTTCTTTCTTTTGCACTAGTGATTAAACTCCTCTAACAAACTTTGAACTTGTGTTACTGGTCAGACTTTATTTTGAAAATAATGGTATCTAAAATGAATGCAAATGAAATGATAATACTGTTCTAACAGTGTCAGAGCTGATACTCCTGTAACGAGAAATAAGACGATATAGGTGGCGTATAGGAACAGCCGATATGTAACTATCTAGATTCAAATATCTCCCCGAACTTCACGAAAACAAGAAGTTAACAAACTCTGTCAATCACGCTTCATCGCCTCCCCGCCAGAAATACGATTTGAATTATTCACTTCAATGAACATCTTGAGTATAAGAAGGGGTTTTTCGTCCGTGAAGCAATTTGTAAAAAGGTGTTGACCAAGATGTAGAACAGACTCGCGATGCTTGTTTCATTTGCATGGCGTTATCTACCATTCATTCTATCTGACAACTTGGAGGATATTGGAATGCTTGGTTGAGGAAGTTTGATTGTCAAATCTAACAGCTTTCTTCTTTTTACCTCTTCATAGAAGTAATAAACAAACAGATTACAGGAGCAGCCGTTGGACGTTCGCTTGACGAGTTCAAAATGTCATTTTACTTGTGTTTACTATACAAGAATCTGGAAGAGTCGTTATATAACCCGCGTTCTTTCGGTGATATGAGAAATTAGCCAATGAAACGGTCTGTTACGGCGAGTTTTCGGCGTGAGGTGCTTGAAAATGTGGGTAACACCAACATTGACTTCAAAGGCTTAAAAATCACTGGTATGACCTCTGGCGCGACCTTACACTACAACTGGTCAGGATATCATTTAGTAGAGGCCATCGAAAGTATAAAAAAAAAAACGAAATATAGATCTATACTTTCATCAGATTGTTAATGTTAAATCATTATTAGAACATTCCCATTTTTCTGAGAACCTTAAAACGACTGTTCAAATGGTCATCTTATAATATGTATTGAACACAGCGCGTGGTATTTTAAATGAAATGGATTATGTAACATTTATTATTTCAGCAAAAAATAAACAATCGTCCCTTCCTTTGTCACCGATCATGTACCCGGAGAGTTCATCGAATATTATATTCCACTTCTGAAAACTGTTATTGAACCTTTCTTCTGGTGACTTTTTTTCCTCTCGAATTTATTAGATTTTAACAGATTTCAGAATTCTTTGAACTCCAGGGCATGCATTATTCTTTCTTTAATGTAGAATTCGTTGGGCAAATTTTGATATTTCGATATCAGAATGCGCTCTACAATTCCATTTTCCTCCGATAAATCATAAAAAAGGAATTGTATTTGATCTAATATAAATGTTTTGTTTGAGCACGTTCTTGGTTATTATTTTGTGATAGTGGATATTACATGATCGCCATGTTTGTTCTCTACAATCTTTTAACTATAATGTCATTGATTTTTTGGAACCTTTTCTGTTTTTAGTTTTTTGTGTGTTCGCCTCTCCGGGCGAACTGACACTTAACATGGATTGAATAAGATACTGAAACGATGCCACTACTGACATTATAGACACTTGTTCATGATTGATTGAAAAAAGATTCGACCCATTCGTCGATTCCTTTATACGATGGTAAAAAAAATCCCATGATCAAAATAGAAAATAACAGGAAAACACAAACAAAAAATGTAATTTTATAGTAATACTAATTTTTAAACAATGTCAACAGCCATCCGCTACCAAGAGTCACCCGGTACTTACGGCCACTCTCTAACAAGAGCTCAATAGACAAAGAGACATCGTCTAGTAAGTGGCAAATAGTCAAATGTGTGTAAAATAGCTTTATTTAACGCCCTCCAATAAGTGTCCGGGGTAGCTGTAGTCAGAGTCATTCTGTATTAAAAAATACCCTCTGATAAGCACCCCCACCCCCGCGAGTTTAAGACTTCCGCTAGGTAAAGAGTCATGTTAAAGGGATATCTTCTGATTCCCACCCCCTCTGCGGCTAGTTTTAGAGATATCCTATAGTAAAAAGCGCGGTAGTTAAAAATGCATCCTCTGATAAGCCACCGCCCCCTCCCGTTAGATAAAGAGGCATCCTATATTGAGCCCGGTAGTTAAAAGAGACACCCTCATAAGCATCCCATCCGCTCTCGCTAGTTAGAGCGTCATCCTTTAGTTAAAAGACAACATCTAAGCCCGGTATAGGAGACATCCCCTAATGAGAAAGGCATCCTATTCTAAGAGCTCAAAGCTTGTCGTTACTTTACTTAATGGCAATTCCAGGGCTAGTTCACGGTCATCTTTTAATAATTCATTATTGTATAAATTATTTTAAATACTTTATACAATAATGAATTATTAATAATTATTCATATGAAGTGTAACCCGATCAGATATTGATATTACGACATATTCTACAATATTAAAACGTATCGTAAACCACCGAAGTGATTATATCCACCCGATTGTAAATTATCCATATGCCTGTATGGCCGTGTTCCAAACATTTCCTTATTAGTCTTGTTTACTGCTCCATTGCACGAGACAATCTCCCTGTGGGCTCCTTTGTTAATTAGCCCCGCCTCAACTGAATGACTGTTGCGGTACCCTTTACCACTTGCAGTTGGATTGTTATAATTAATTTAGCATTGCTGGAGTATCTGGGGACGCTTTATGACACGGAGACGGCGTAGCGATATAAACCACAGTACTTAACAGACCAAGGGAAAAGGCCGCGATGCTAAATATAGCCTTATATTAAACATTGATCATAATAGAGATAATGGTTTGATTCACCGTACTCCACCATCACGTAATGAAATAATAGCCTATATATTATACAAGGTAATAGCGACACACGAATGATGGCAGAAATGAGAATGCCAAAAAGACAAATGTTTCTGGTGTAGAATAGGTAGGGTGGTAAAATGTTCCTAGATTGGCCAAAACAAACCGACGGCGGTAAAGGGAATTAAATGAGGTTTTACGTCCTACATTTCTGCTCTGACAGGAATTATGAAAACGGGTATACGTTCATATAGTTATGAGGAAATTGTTGCCTCTACGGCCTACACATATATCGAATTACAACTGCCAAGAATCTTTTACGTCCATACCAGTGTGTACACGGGACCTCGGTGATTGGTCCTGGTCAGACCCGCCGTCCTGCACCAATAACAAAGTGAAACTACACCGGAAAAACTTTTTGGTAGAGAACTCATTTTGCCCGTACGTAAAAGGCAGTTGGGGAGTAGACAAGCACGCATTGTCCGGGTAAAATTATCTCCCTTATCACTGTTAAAAAATAAATACATTAACCATATGTGTCTCAAAGACTGAAATTCTCGATTGTCAGTCCAAATGCCGCGGAAATCCAGCCCTGTCACAGTTCTGCCAGTCCCGGCAACAGAGGTAGTGTGAGTAGAATTGTGACGTAATTAAACACAACGAATAGGTTTCGGCTACATGATTGGTTGATATATTTTCTTATTCAGTCGACGCACGCGTTGTAGCCCGAATTACACATTTTCACTCGTTTGTCACTATTTTTGAGATTGGGAGATTTAAATTCCAGAACATTCAATAGATTATCCCCCAAGGAACCCGAGTTGCCATATCCTTACAATACATACAGTTGCCGCATTATTTTTACAATATACTGTTGTTTTGCACCCTAGAAGACCACAAAATGTTGTTTTACTTTTACATTCTGGAAAACCATATTGTTTATTTATACACCAAGAAAGACCGATATTTGTTTTACACCATCGATGACCATGATGCTGTTCTTTGGGGTTTTTTCTTACACCCAGGAAGACCAAATGTTTTATTGTATTTACAAAAAGACGAGATTATTGGTAATATCAGTTTATATTTTGAAGATTGTTCCCAGATTTGATTTGTGACACGAAGTCACGCGATAAGTCTCGAGATTTGGCATTTACGTGCCTGACTACCCGTCATACATCACATCTAACGGAAATAGGTTCTATGGGATATGTGTACGATAAGCTACGTTTATTCCCAGTTTGCTCTTAAACGTCTAATAGTCGTGAAAGAATGGCTTCGTCGCTCATTAAATGGTATTTCTTCGTATAATTTCTTGCGTTCAGGAGGCTGATAAAATCGTTTTTATCAAGACAGGCGTCGCTGGTGACGCAAACAATCCTATTGTAAAGACACTGGTTGAAGAAACTCTACCAAGGTTTAAAGAGAGTTCCATTGCAATAATTTTACCATTTTTAATTTGCATTTAAAGTAGTGTTACTTTTATTTATTTATTCAAAAATAGTTGTAGAACCAAGGTTTAAAGAGAGTTCCATTGCAATTATTTTACCATTTTTAATTTGCATTTTGAGGAAAACAATTTTATCACTACTATTTCAAAGAAGCGCTGTAGTACCATCACCAATCAGCATTATGTTTATTTGGCGTGTCTGGTAGAAAAGAAGACAGTCCAAAAGATGACAGCATACAGAAATGAAAATAAGTGGGGTTTAACGTCCTACTGTTCTACTCCTAACCTGGGCTCATGAATACGGGGACAGCCTACAGCCCAGATGGATGACGAGTGTTGACAAGACTGCGCACCTTTTCATATTCCTTCAAACACTCTTTAAATTCTGGTTTATCAGTTTTATTGACAACTTGGTGGGCTGCAATCGAACTCACCACAGTACATGGCACGATCTTTGTCCAAATCAACTCTTATAGGGAAGGGGCCACGGAAAGCGCTGGTTTATTAACCTCAATTTTCTCTTCGTCAGTAGTGCAGGTCGTAGAAAATAGCGTCTTGACCTTTAGTCCGGGGGGGGGGGTGTAGCGTACTCTCGTCACAAACTTCGACCATTACTGACAGCTGTATTTCAAGAATAGCCTGAGTGAGTATTTGATCTGAAAGGTGAGGGCTGCATTGTTTTCTTTAGATTATAACCTAGAAGTGTATACAGTATATAAACAAGTTATTGTTCTTTAACTTGCCGACATTCTAATACATCATTTCAGCTAAGATTGGTCGATTTTAATATGTTTTGGACCAGACAACTTTTTATATTGATGTATTAACATTTTAGTCTAAAATTATGGTCCTTAATAACATTAAAGTTACAAACAATTATATTATCGACCCCTTGTTGCTCAACAACTAGAGATCAGAGTCCAATTCCCCCCACTGGACAGAACATAACAAATGAAAAGTCTACGATTGTATTAATGAAACGGGAAAAGTACACTTCAAGTCAATTATAAACTCTACCAACATTCCCTCCAAAACAATTATCCAGTCCGCGAACAACGTGACCTCATCTGTTTCAGGTCATACGAACATCTTCGAGGTTGTCCCCTGCTGGTTGTCAAGAGAAGGGGATTTAATTATTTAAGGACGGTATGGGAACGATAATCAAAGTTGCCTCATGTAAAATTCATGTTAGGTCTTGCTTTTGTTCGTTGACGTTCTTACAGCCAACGCAATTCTCAGTGTTTTGGTATAAATATGTTATGTCGTTCGGATCGGACGAAAAACCGAGGTCCCCTGTACACATTAGTGTGCACGTAAACGATCCCTCGGGGATTGAAATTCGATATGAGAGTAGGTCATAGCGCCGCTGCCTGGGAAAAATTTCCCTCATAGTACAGTATGGTGTATGTCCGTACTGATTAGCTCAGTTTAGGAGCAGAACAGCAGGACGTTAAACCCCATTTCATTTCGGTATATTTGATAGCCTATGGTTTGTAGGGATCAAACATCTCAAACGAGGGCTGCACATCGTTGATTTAAACTCTCCGAACGTCATTTGATGAAATGTCAATCTACAATATCGTGAAAACTAAATCTCTAAAGGGAATAACAGCCCAAAACCTCCGGTCATTATTTACACAGATAATATGATGTATTGAAAATCTGTCAATAGGAGTCCTCCTCTGTAGACGATATATAAATATTGTCATATATAAGGTTCGCTGATTCTTTTGATGGACCAGTTTTAATCTTGAATACAACCGCTGATTCATTCTACACCCGATATTTTCATGACTGGTGGTGTTGACTCTGTTACAGGGTCCCGTATTCATTAGCCCAGTTAGGAGCAGAACAGTAGGGCGTTAAATGCCATTTCATTACTATAACAGGGGTGTCAAACATGCGGTCAGCTAGCCAGATGCATCCCGCCAAGGGTTTAAATGTGGCCCGTGGAACATATTGACGTGTCGATAATTCTTAGAAACTATCGAAATCATTTATTATTGTTTTCCGGTTTCTGAAAATCTGACTTCTGTACTGTGTGAAACACAAGAGAACGTTGTGTCCAATATCACATGATTTGGAAACCAGCCTAAAAAAATACCTGTTTCAAGAACCTTTGGTTTTGTTTTTAGAATTCAGTAAAGTTAACGAACGTTTGGCTCTGTTTCTAGAATTTTTGTATATCTTGGGTCCCTGAATCGAAATGAGTTTGACACCCCTGCTCTATAAGTTTAAATATTTGTTTAAGATATAAGTCAAAGTAGCCCTGTGAACTAATTATAGGGTCATGTAGTGGTTTCTGTCTGGGATATAATATCTCAACGTTGGATTTCTCCATTCTTAAAATTTTAACGAAGAATGCCCCCCACCAAAACTTTGACAACCATCATATAAAATCCAATGAAATCTATCATTTTATTTTTGATCCGCTACAAAAATGTATTGCCATTTTAAGTTATTAAAATTCTTATCTGTTTAGGTCACTGTCACCATTGATAATAATGTCGTTATGCCTTTGGCGCTGGATACGTCTTCATTAGTCCAGAACAGTAGGACGTTAAACCAAAACGCAGCAGTGGGTCATGACTTGGCTGGCGGTTTAATACTTCTGATATCAGTACTAATAACTGTCTTATGCAATTAGGGTTGTGCAATTTGTTTTGGTAAGCTGAAGTCTAAGTTTCACTTCTTTGCAATTCAAAACAGGATAATCGAGTCCACGGATAATTTAAAGATAGGCATAGACCAGTCACAAATATCCGTAAATTTTCAGCTAATCAGTAAACCGTTGTGGGTCCACGAAGTCCACATGATAAACAAATATTATAGTTTCTAAGTTTTCATATTTCCGAATTTAGGAGAACCTTAGATGTTCCGAAAATACCTAGACTATTTTGAAATTCCATTATAAAATGTTATGCAAATTGATGTAATAATGGATAAAACATGCAACTAAATCCGAAAGCATAATTTTGGCTTTTCACTAGTCCAAATTAGAGCTGCTATCTTCAATGATCGTACGCTACATAAGCAAGGCATAGTTGTTGGAGGTTTATGTACTCATAAATTCATTATTAAAGTATTGACTTAAGTTCCCACAGACAGCGATGTTATCAGATATCAGCTGTGACCATCACGTATGTGAACAGAAAAGACATAGAAAGGATACGTGGGTCATAGTGTTGCATTAAAATAAAATAATGGATCAAGGGAGATAAATCCAGTTCAGCGTGCAGAACTCGGTTTTTTCTGCTTCAGTGTCACGTTTGTTATGTATTAATGCATCTTCTAATATTGGACAGAATGTATTTGGTACAGGATAAATTTTTAGGAGTTCTGAAAGAATACACGAAACGAAACGAAATATGGAGTTAAATAACACTTAAAATGTGTCTTTCCTAAATTGGACATTCCAGTATCAATCGTCCCGGAAGCGTTTGGAATGCTCGTTTGTAATAGTTTTTGTACAAATTTGATTGATTTTTGATACTTTTCAATGTGCAGGAAATCAAAATAGAAAATTGCATCTTCATTAGTCCTGTTGGTGCAGACAAGTACCATTTTGATTATTGAACGTATAGAATAAGAAACACCCACGGCATCCTTCAGTGGACATCGATGTTAGAAACTCTTAAATATTCCGGGTTTATTCTATCAATTATTATTGGATGAAAACATTGTATCACTGTATTGAACCAAGCGTAATAAATAATTATTGCATCTATGAAAAGATTGAAAAAAAGAAAGAGACAGTCGAAAAGTATGAGTTACGTCAATTACAGCACCCCTGGTGTTAGTTCAGCTCTGAACGTACGACCAGGAACTGTACTATTGAATCCTTGGCGAAAATGTTTGGCTTCCCACTCAATTTTACTGGGCACTTTTTTACTACTAAATTTCGTTTCATCTGAAATGCCCAATTTCTTAAATTTGTGTGTTACCCTTACAATAAGATCGGTCAAATCGGTTAGAAGACAGGGACGTATTTTATTTATAACAGCCTGTTTTGTCACTCATACTGGTTCTAGCGAGGTAAGCAAGGTCTTATATAGTTACTTTCGCGATCGTAAGGGGCAAATAGTAAAAATTACGAAATGCAGTGACAAGCTGCTATAAATTAGGCTAATCATGCTTTAAATCGCATAATATTTTTTTGAAAAAGTCGGTGAACATCCGCCATGGTAAATATTTATGTTTATGTCCTTAGCTTTATCTGCCCTGCAATTACAACAAGGGAATCAATCTAATTAATTGGTTATGACAGAGATGCCGCTGGTTCCCTACAGTTCCACCAGAAAATGGATTTTGCAAACGTCTGCATCTTGGGTTTCTTATTGTCATAATGAAAACTAGTTCAACAAGTCAGTATATAAATATATCAAATCTAGGTCAACTGTTTGTGACGCAAAACCCAGAATAAATATTTGTTGTTTGTGTGCAAGTTATTACGCCATCGTGTCCGGTTCTAATGGTTGCCCAAATGCTTAAATAGGGAAGAATGATTTTTATCTACACTTCCATTAGCCAGTACCGCATCAAATAAAATGCTGAAATTAACGATATTCTCTACATTATATCTAATTCTGCAATCGGTAAGTTTGTATTCATATTGTTTAATTGTAATTTTGAAGATATCATCACTTTAGGCTAAGCGAATTTTGTTTTCGGTTTTGAAAAGAAAAACATCTTTTAATAAAGCCTCTGTTGTCTCCGAATTTAATTAGGTTTACCGATTCGAGTTTCGGGCGCTCATTTCGTACATTCATTTATACGTTTATTAAACTGTTCGGCAGCAGTGGAGTCAGTCGGATAGGGCGAGAAACAACCACCTTGTGGGATGTGCTTTCTTTGTTTATTAAAAAGAATTGACCATTACGTATCAAAGATACGATTTTAGGATCCCCACGTTTTCATGGTCTGCAAATAGCAATATCAATATGGATAAAATGGACCTATCCTGAATTTTAATTCTTGTTTTTAATTTTGGATATTATTGGATTATAGATTTAGTTCTTTTTATTGAAAATTTAATTTATTTTAAGTTTTAATAAGAAATTATATATATTAAACTTAGATTGCGTTTCAGCCTTGAAGCTTGTACATTTAAAAGTACATGTACTTTACTTTGTTCCTAATGTCAATAAGGTTAATATGTACAACATGTTCTGTAGTGACAAAACGTATAATGATGTATTTCCAATGACAACAATAGTATGTTTCATTGGAATCGGGTGGCGTGCGCTTTAGATCATAGTCACCGAGTCCGTCGTCTCGATTCCCCGCTTATGCGTGACAAGAAGTATGTTCGCCTGTCCAACCTCATGGGATTTCCCGGGTTTGTTGGTATCGAGTGGCCATATTCAAACATACTGATTGTACTTTCTGTTGACATAATAATACAGTCTAACATAATAACCCAGGAGTTTAACCCGGCAATATATGGCGATGTGTAGATATAAACACAGTACATGTATATAGCCTATATAAATATTAACACTTAGATATGTGAGGCTAGATATTTTTCACACTTTTGTTTACAAGAATGTCAACTTTATGATCCTTGTGAATCTATGTTGTGTAATCTATGTAGTGTGTTAACAGCAACAAAATTATAACGACTGCTTATGCTAGGTTACCACTGTCGTGCGATGGGAGAGAGAGAGAGAGAGAGAGAGAAATGGGGTTTAACGTCCACTCGACACAACTATGTCATTTCGGGACTAACATAGGTTTTTTTTTTTTCAATAATTCGCTTACGTGTAGGGGTCTTTAGCAGTGGGAGGAAACCGGAGTGCCCGGAGGAAACCCACGAGGTTGAGAAGGCGCCCTCCATGCCACATACGATCACACCAGGGATCGAAACCACAGCCGCAAGCCAGAAGTGACCGGCCAGCTAGAGGTCGAAGCGCGGCACTCTAGACCACTGGGCCATCCCAACACCCCTCGTGCGATGGTTAACGGTAGGATTGTTCCTGTCGAGTCGACGATCTGGTACGTGCAGATACGATCAACACGGCTTGGACTGATCTCAATATACGATAAGACCTGATAAAATCACCACGATTCCAATCATGATATTGGAGAGAGAGAGAGAGAGAGAGAAATGGGGTTTAACGTCCACTCGACACAAACTAGGTCATTTCGGGACTAACACATGGTTTAATTTTATTTTTAATAATTCGCAACCCACGAGCCCCTATCTCCATGTCACATACGCTCACACCAGGGATCGAAACCACAACCGCAAGCCAGAGGTGACCGGCCAGCTAGAGGTCGAAGCGCGGCTAGACCATCCTAACTCCCTTCGTGATATTGGAAACCTAGCATTAGAAACCCGAAATCGAGTAACTTTTCCCGGCCTGTGAGAAGGATTGAATTTAATGAGGACGATCTTGATGTTGGCCAGTTACTCGGGGGCACCCGCCACGATCATGAACCTCCCGTAATAATCTATGAACGCTGTATCTTGCTATAAATAAATAAATAATATACCAAACTATAAATGTATGTTATTGTGTTATAAGTGGACATTGGTATTCGCCTCTGATTTAGTATTTTATCGACCATTTACATTTTAATTTCCGTGATTTGTTGTGTGAGTAGGATGCACTGCTCTGCCTGGGGTTGTATTTATATTGTATACATTTTGTTATTTTAGTTATGCGGTATTAACGCAATATCTGGATGGCAAATAGCTGATAGGGCTGACTTTTATATCGGAGAAACACTTTGGAATTTCGCCTCTGATCATCGTTCCGGACCAGGCACAAATAAATGCAATTTCTTCGTGGCGGACGTCATTTGGGAAGCTGGTGGTGCTGTACCTCACAGGTAAGAGGGAGTGGGGCCAACAGACAATGTAATCTTATTTCATATATTCACTTACTAAGCGTATTGCCGGTACCCATTTACAGCTGGGTAGACTGGAATACAGGGATAAAGTGTCTTATTCGAGGACACAAGACCTTGGCGCACAATTCGAGTCTTGAACCTGCAACCATTCGGTCACAAATCCTACTCTCTAACCATTGCGCCAAATCCCTTATAGTTATCTGTTTGCAGAATGGTCGAATGTATGCTGCATCAACCTTATTATTTTTGATCAGTTTGTCAGACATTTTATTTACCTTCCAGATATTTTGGAATTTCCGGACCTATCGGTGCTGGCGAATGGGGTAATCCCAACTCCACATATTTATCAGACGATGAATGCTGGCACAACGTCAACAGTCCACGAATCGGCGACGTGATGGGGGATGGCGTACACGTAGCTATTATAACCGGAAGACGAAAGACAACGAGTGCTGCTAGTGACGAGGTTGTTAAAAACGACTGGGGATTCAGAAGAGAGCAGAGAAATACTCAATTTACTTACTGGAGATATATATGTTAAAGAAGATTGTGGGGATCAAAGTCACGAGGCCTCATTTAACATTATAGGAATCACTTGCAATACTGAAAAAGATGAATCTCTAATAGGAATATCAGTCCCAAACTGATTCAGTTCCGTTTCGTATTTACAAGAATATATTAAATTAAAATTTCATCGATCTATGTTGCTCGCTATGTAATAAGCGCCAAGAACAAAACTGGTGGTTATATTTTCAATCCGATTGTATCCAAGCCGTGGTATTATTTAAACAACAAGCCAAAAATCAACCCTGTAGACCCACTGATGGCTTGGATTGGGCTCGGATTTAAACAGGATTTCGTTGATTGATTTAATCACAATGGCGTCGTGGGCGGAGATTATTCGTGACGTTGACGTCATCATACTTCCAGAAATTAGCAGCTCATCACACTGCCTTCCCTGTAATACACACTGTCGTTATTATACGCGCTTCTGTCACTTGCGTTTCAGTAAAATTATGGAAATTGATAAACATCGCAGCTAACATTACCCCAGTTGAATTGCAACCCCATCGAATTACTGTTTTCTATTCGTCTGCTTAGGGAGTCACTTATAGGCCTGCCTGAAGTACAAAAGAGTATACGCAGGCAACGCAAGAAGTTGGCTATTTATTATAATTTATTTACAATACTGCCTCGTTGATTTGTTCCATTCCTTTCAAACTTTAAAATCCTGTTGCAGACTTTCTCTTCTTATCTATATATTAAAAGTCTTAATTCTAATTTGTAGTAAATAATAAATGTAATAGAAATTGAATTGCAGTCCCGTCTCAAACCGAATACGCTTACGGTACCCCAGTCAGGGTAAACATTACTTGATAATCGAGACTATGTAGGTGGAGTTAACGCCTGTCAATCAACGATCGGCCATACTAAGAATCGGTGACGATGGAATTCAATCCCATTTCTTGTCAAAAATTACACTGATAATAACTATGTTCAGAATAAAGTAATTTGACTGAAATTTTCAATATCTTCTTCTTTCATCTTCTATTTTTGAACTGTTATAGCAAGAATGGCTAACTCCTTATAAAAATCTCCCATAATGTAACTTTAATCATATTTTTGTTTTTATTGATGTCAGTAAGAAGGCCACAGCACGGTATACAAGCCAAAACGCAAGTCGAAAATAGGAAATTAAGAAATAAAGAGGTCGCTAATACCGACTTGCATTTTGACTTGTATACCGTCTTGGCGTCTTGGCGACTCGCTATTAGCGAACTTGTTATTTCTTAATTTCTTATTTTCGACTTTCGCCTCGGAAGTTGTAGTAGTCTCTACTTTCCAGATCACACTTGAATACGTACAATCAGGGCTTACACTGGCTTTCTTCTATCTTCGCCGTAATGGATAAAACATTTTATTCCAAAAAATTATTCATATTTTTTCCCCTCCAACTGGAATATTTAATCTGCAAAAATTGTCTGATAAATAAACTTACGACAATTTAATTTATTATGTAGGCCTATTATAAAACAATTATCACGTACCGGTATATATACAATATACAACTTATACCATGCGTTGGGTGATCTAGTAGTTTGACGCGTGCGCGTGATGTCACAAGATCTTTCATTGATTCAAGTGGCGTGGTTTCTATTCCTTGCATAAACAAGGGAGTAGGGTCGCCTGGTAACCCAGTTTCTTCCCACTGATAAAGGCCCCTACGTGCAAGACAGAGGGAGGGAGAAATGAAGTTTAACGCTCACTCGACACAAACTAGGTCATTTCGGTAATAACGGGCAAGCTGACTTTTCGGGCAGACGGGTGAAGTGAAAAAATGAAAAAAAAAATTATTTCATATATTTAGCAAAATAAAGTACCCGAAATCTAATAAAACACTATATTTACGGGCTGGAATAGCAGGAAAACGTGGTTGCGACTGTCAAATATTACAAAATTTTCTTGGGGGATCCATGCAACCGGCGCCGTTCTCTGTAAACCCGAAATTTTTCGGGCATTGCTAGTTTTGCTTCCCTGTCATCGAGCCCTCTTATAAAACTAATTTTACTTTCCTTTTAATCGAATACCACGAATTTGTAGGCCTACTGAGTTGACTATGGATTAAAATATTTTGTCTGGAGCCACTCTTGTTTGTGCGACATTTTTCGGGCATCGATTATTTTTTGTGAATGCAGCTGCAACAGTCTGATTGGATGGTTGAAATTCAGACTGAAATTTCGCTTACAAAACCATTGGACATTTTGGAGTTGCTTACACGGGCTAGAAAAGCAGAAAACGCATTTGCGATTGTTTAATTTTCAAAACCCAGCGATGATTGGTTTTTTGAAATTCGGGTCAGCCAGGTAGGCTATATTGGATCTAAATTGAAGTTGCTGTATTCACAGACTGAAATAGCAGGAAAACGCGTTTGTGGCAGTTTAATTTTCAGAATTTTTCTCCCAACGGTTCCGTCCGTCTTCGTGGACTGTAAACAATTAATATGAATTCGAGTCAGGCACCTTAATTCCGCTATATTAGACTATCTTAAAGTTGCTTTGTTCATGATGGGCTGAAATAGCAGGAAAACGTGTTGATTGTTGAGGCCGTCAAATATTCCAAAATTTTCTTGGGGGAGGGGTCCATACAAGGTAAGCTCCGCTTCTTCGCCCCTCGAGGAAGACTGGCACCGCTCTTTGTAAACCCGAAATTTTTTCGGGCTTTTCAGGTTCTGCCCCCTAACTATCATCGAGCCAGTACGCCTATGATTCTACTGCCGACTTTCTCTTATCTATATATTAAAAGTCTTAATTATAATTAATTTGTAGTAGGAAATAAATGTTTTACTAGTTGAATTGCAGATCATGGTTATGTAGATTAAATTCTTTGAAAATCACTCATAACTCTAAAACTAAATGCAATTAAGAAACAGACCTGTTTACATTGAAGCACAACTACTTCCTGTCCTGCGTACGGGAAACTAATATTATTGTTTATGTTATAGCGTTGACTCGTTATAGCCTCAGGATGCCTGGCTGCGAAAGTTCCTCCAGATTTCCAGCATGGTTTTCACTTGCCATTGGTGCAAGGTTGGGATGGGGATATGGCAAGGAACAGCGCCTGATCGTAAAAGAGGCATTTACAGTTGGAAGTCTGGGCAAAATGTACCCCAAAGCGCACTACCTGTTTTAATTAGCCCTGATAGATGTATGTTGAATTCTTGTAATGATGTTCTAAATACTCAATTTAGAGTTAAAACATTCATTAATTTTCAATTGAAACATTGATTAATCTACAATTGAAATATTCATTAATTTGAAATTAAAACATTCATCAATTTAAAATTAAAACATTCATCAATTTAAAATTAAAACATTCATTGAATTAAAACATTCATTGGATTAAAACATTCATTAATTTCAAATTGAAACAATTGATTAAAACAATTAATTTAAAATTTAAACAATTAACCCAGCAGGGTTTTCTTCTGCAATTCTATGTTCCAAAACCCTCAATGATATGTTAAAATCAGGCCCTATTGTTTCTTGCGCGGTATATACCGGAGAAAAGAGTACTTGTTGCGGCTTTGTATATCTATTGATTAAAACACACGATCACGTGTAATACACCAGATGTTTGATAGTATACATACATGTATGTAATAGTTATTGTGTGACATTATTTCGTCCATAAAGATAAAAAAGGTATGTTTGTACAGAGACCACTGACTGGAAACAGTATTATAATTGTGTGGGCACAGATTGGGAACTATACAACCGACTGATGAGTTACAGACGGTAGACTGGGCAACGGTTTGGGCACAGCTCATCAAGTCAATTGTTTCTGAACACAAACTAGATACTGTTTAGCGTACTCGTAGACTGATAAGGTGAAGTGGACAAAGGTCGCTGTGGTGTTTCTCTTTGCTTGTGCCAGTGTGTCTATGCCATCAAAATAGGGTTGAATGCATTTGACAAACTACTGCGAAATTGCTCGAATGGATGACGACGGCCAGTGCATGTTTGAGTGCCGTTTAATGTCTTTGTATCATTAATAAGGGTCTTGTTGGAGGGTTTGTTGCGTATTCCTTGTTCAGCGGTTCTGTTTCTTGGAAATTTCACCACATTGGTTTGAAGACAACATTTTTGGATGACCACATGATTTCAGACTGGTATGTCATTGATCAAATTCTATCACGTCCTGTATCATTTATGCACCTTTCATATTTTCTTTTGTTCCAGCTTGTTCACAATGTGGCTCTATGTCATCACCATCTTAATTGGTTATTGGACTTTAAAATGGTTCTTGGGGAGGCTAAAGGTGGACAATTATGGTGAAAAGTACGTCTTAGTAACCGGTTGTGATTCAGGATTTGGAAATCTTTTAGCGAAAAGATTAGATGGTTTGGGATTTCATGTTATTGCTGCCTGTCTGAAACAAGATTCTGCAGATGACTTGACGAAGGCGTCATCGAAACATCTTCGGACACTTCAATTAGATGTTACGTCAGACGATGATATCAAGACTGCACTCACCAAGGTGAAAACAATTTTACCTCCCACAAAAGGTAAATGTAATTCATAATTATCTTAAAAACCCTACGTAAGTGAATTATTGAAATAAAAGTTGAACACCATGTTAGTCCCGATTTGAAGTTGTTTTTGAACGTTAAACCCATCTTCCTGAAGCAATGGCCCGAGAAATCCCTCTCTGGCCATTGCTGGAATAGCGTCTGTTTCTTGAACTTATGCGGGAGTGTGTCTATTCTTTCCGTTCAATGAAAGCTATCACTTAAGTGCAGCAACATGATAGTCCTTCGTTTAATCTGGGTCTTCCCTAAAACTTTGGACAGTGATTTAAGGTATTAAAAACGGTGAAAGTATGTTCGTTTCCAAACAGTATTGTTTACATTTCATTCGACTTGATAGCCTCGTTTGTCACGCAATTAGTTTTACTGCAGTATTCTGCTATGCACGGGTTAATTAGGCATAATAAAATCGTTAGTCATGACGTAACGTTATGTAAAGATATTTGGTCCAATATTGGCACTCATTTTAAATGTAAAGCTTTTGTAGGGCAGCTAGTGATTGGTTGGTAGACGGACTACTGACCAATCAAAATTTAAAACAACAATATCCACTCATAATAGCAGTGTGTTGTAGGATTACCTCTAATCAAACGCAACACTGCGCGGAGTATGCGTTCAACCCCATGTTTGGCGCTATCGGGCCTATAGAGTATTTTATGTCTATTTATATATATGTCTATGGGCTGTTGTAAATCGTGTATCGGTATAGATCTACAGAATACAATGATATATAAATTTATAGGTCTATGGGCTGTGGTAAATAATGCCGGTGTAGGTGGCGGTTTGGGAACTGTAGAATGTTTAAACAGAAAGGACTACACAGATATAATGGATGTTAATTTATTTGGTGTAATTGACGTCACAAAAATGTTTTTACCACTGGTCAGAAAGGAGAGGGGAAGGATAGTTAATATGGCTAGCGTGAATGGACGTTTATCCGTGACGTTTACTCCTTACTGCATCGCCAAATATGGAGTTGAAGCTTTCTCCGATAGCTTAAGGTAAATTGCTATTCCGAATAAAGAGCTCTTCCTCTGTATAAACTTCTTGATTGAGGTTGACTGAAAGTCAAATTGATCCACAGCAATCATCAGATTTGCGTGCCGTGGGTCCTATATCTGACAACTATGCAAGTCATGAGTTCCGTTAAATAGATAAATAAATAAACAAATACCCCCCCCCCCCTCAGTGTACTCACTGAGATATAAATTTGATCGACAGCCTGGACCAAAACTTGAAAACGAAAGGTGACTTGAGGCGAACCAGGTCATTTCGGGACTACATATGTTTCAATTCTATTTCAATAATTCGCTTTCGGAGAAAAGCCACGAGCTTAAACGGATGACCCTCCTCCATGGCGAATACAAGGGTGGGATTGAAACCACGTCCCTTGACTCAATGGCAGACCTTACGATTTAAGACACACGTATTACATCATTAGACTACCACTGCCACCATCAATTGAAAGAAGTATAACTCACAAGTTGTCTTATAATGTAGGACTGGTTTCATCTTTGTTTAATTCAGGCGTGAGGTATATCACCAGGGTATTCAAGTGAGCATCTTAGAACCAGGTTGTTTTAAGACAAATATACTTAACCCAACGATGGTAAAGGATTGTTATCATAGAACATTCCAACAAGGAGATGCTGCTTGTCAACAGTATTATGGCGAAGATTTTATCGAAGATTGTAAGTTCTCGTAAAATAAAAAGTCTTATTACATTGTAACACAAATTGAAAAATTCGTGGATTGATAAAAAAAAATGTGTGTTCTATAAAGCGAAACAGTCGACGACAGTCTGATTGGCCGACCATCTTTTGTTTTCATAAGTCTGATTGACCGACCATCTTTTGCTTTTCAGGCATCAACAACCTGATAAGATTTGCTAGTTCACCAGGTGACATCAATATGGTGATAGATGCCTACGAACATGCCATTACTGCCAGATACCCCAAATATAGGTACATTGTAGGAAACGATGCTAATTACCTCCACCGATTTTTGTGGACTGTTCCAGAATGGATGTCAGATTTTATTTTGTGCTATAATGCCCCTCGACCAGCAGGGCTCAAGTAAACCATTGATTTAACTACACTTTTTGTTTCAACCATTACTTTATTATTATGTCATTTGTAAATTAATTGCTGAATATTAAGTGCTAAAGTTTGAATGGATATAACGTTTTTCATATAATACAGCTGATTCTATTATGTATATTTCTAAAATTTCAGTGAAATGTTATTTAAGCTAAATGGCTTTATAATAGTTTAATGTATTTTGAATAAATATACCGTACCTTTTAAAGTATATATCTCTAACTATCTGCGCTATATTTAATTTCAACAATTGATTATAACCGTTCCTCTAGGAATCCAATTAGTACCTAAGTTAATTGTGTTGTCGCCTTGGTACCCCCCCCCCCCCGGATATACCAAGAATGATGAAAACCTAACTTAATTCTGATTATTAGGTCGATAGTAGTAAGCGCAGGAGGAGGGCACTACACACAAAACAAAAATCTACAAAAAGCCAGCTGCGGACAAGACAGAAAACCGACATTGCAAAAAAAAAAAAAAAAAATAAACAAATAGCAAATCAAGTGAATGAATCCAGGCGATACATTGGCTTGTCTGCAGTTAGATAATGTTCTTGCTACTCATTTCTAAAATCTACCGAAAAATGATTATACGTGTGAGGGGGGGGGGGCAAAGTGGGACAAATGTCCAGGGTCCCCCACAATTCTTGGTCATACTGATATTTTATCCCGGACGGAGCGAACCAGTACATGGGCTGAGGGGGCGAGGATTGGGGTCCTGGACAGTAAGGCATATTGGGGGCCCCGGGACTGGTAGGTACCAACGAATTCTAAACGTCAATTAAATCGCTGCCTAAATTGTCACAGATTCACTGAATTTAATCCTAATTTTAAAGAAAAGAAATCCCAGGCACTCAAGGGGGCGGAGTACAACAACAATGGGGCCCCGCACAGTTGGTATCCCCCTCCCCCCAAAGGTTAATCCGGCACTGGTGTGAGCTCAGACATTTTGAGAACTTAATAAGACCATCTTACTATTATGGAATATAGGTTCATAACCGTGCCTTTTGAATAGAATTTTGTGTCTTGAAGGTTTCTATCGGCTTAATGGCACCACTATATTGGCCTTTCTGTCTTGAAACATTTGAACAACAACAGTGAAATAGGATAGATATTCATTTATTGACCACGCCTTTCCATCGAAGTGATGTCCAGGGCTTAAAAGCTAAATCATTTTCATAGTATGGCTTACGTATGGAGCTAGAGAGATATAAACGTTATGGTTATTTGAACATGTAGCGTAATTTTGATTTAAATTTATTGTTCTTTTCGACCAATGAAGGTGTATTGAACAGAGATCCGGGGGTTATTCGAGCGAAATTCACTAACAGTCCCATTATCGTTATTTCAAGCTGCATTTCTTTAAACAGGTGAACCCAATTAGAAGGGAGATAAACCACTTATTGAAATGGGCTTAATCCTGCCAAGAAATCGTCTAGTCGTTCGGATGGTATAGAAATCGAGGTACACCAGTGTACATATTGGTGTATATTTGAAAGATCTCTTGACGATTGTGATTGGGGAGACGTTCAATCCCATGACCAATAAAAACGTACTTGTTTACCTCCAACGTCGGCTTATTAATGGGACAAACTCGTATAAAAATATCGTATTGCCTCGTACTGCAGAATGTTCTCGTTGTCGGGTTTTGCTCCTGATTGCTCACTACACTTATTATTTTGGCGTTTTCCGAGATTCTATCCGGATTATTGTTGAAATTGTTTGACGTTCTGGCATCTGACGTCGGCTGGCGGACTGTCGCCATTGAAGAGACGACCATTGTCACGATCGGTCGCATTATTTCTGTTACCTCTTTTTTTTCAAATCATTTTTGGTGAAGCCGGTACCATAACAGGCCCGGGACTGTACAGCGCAGTGGACGCTTGCGGCTGGCCCCCGGGTCCGTTCACTTGGTTTGATGTTTTCCGCAGGTTGATCTTATAGGTTTTTGTTTTTAGTGTAGTGCGGTCCTCCTGCACTTACTATTTAAATAGTCCCAAGAAGTTTCTCCCCACTGCTAAAGACCCCTGCACGCAAGAGAATTACTGAAGTAAAATTGAACCATATTATATTGGTCCTGAAATGACCTAGTTTGTGTCCAGTAAACGTTATCTTTCTCTCTCTCCCTCTCTCTCTCTCTTCCTCTCTCTTTCCATATCAACATGTAGTTAAAGTCAGACACATATTATATCAAGCCCGAACACGCACTTGTCTAGGATATTCAAAATATCGGACAGTAAGGTCTGAGAATGGCTATAACTTAGTGGAACCCGTGTTTTGTTATCTTATCTTCTGTTCGTTTCTGAGGTTCACTGTCCACTAAAATATTCATGTGTGTGTATTTTACGTCCGCTTCAACCGCGGTTATAACGCAAACAAAAATATTCATGTCAAACTGGAATACATTTATACCAAGTATATTTCCAGTAGACATCTTAACAAATGGTCCTTTTATCTAGAATGTTTTATATCCTGAACAAAGAATTTAATCTGAATTTATGTAAGTGATTAGTGGAAGACATTTGTTAGCTGATTATGAAGAATGATTGTTTTAAAATCGCTACATCCGGTGCATTAACTAGAACCACCATTGTTTTTTTAATGGCTAAAAAGCTGCTGAGACAAACCTATTCACAACATATAATTCAGCTATTCTCTTTCAAAATTATAGAGAGACATCAGCCTGTAAGTCGATTGTTTTAGAATTATTTATTAGTATAACTAGTCAGTTGGTTTGTTAGGTGACTGATCTGTGTTATTTCAACAATTCGCTTGTGCGTAGGGATCTTTAGCAGTAGGAGGAAACCATCCAGCTATCCACCCCCGCTGATCTATGTGATTGGCAGTTGGTAAGGCCAAATGTAGTGATGGAGTAAATAGTGTAACATTATCTTAGTGGTAATAGAGATCATTTTGTAAATAAATCCTTTATTTACATCGGAACATAATATAAAACAACTACATAAAAATAACAAGCACTAAACTATTGCGGTATATTAGTGCCAAAATTCTAACATGCTATCGTCTAATTTCTAACCTCCATTCATGTAACTTCTAACCTCCATTCATGTAACTACTAACTTCCATTCACGTAATTTCTAATTTAAGATAATGTATAATTCAACTTCTTTATTTGTTCAGTGTAAATATCAATTCTATTTCATCTTATTTCTATTATTGAGGCGAAAAATGTCTACTTCATTGTGGTATTACATGTTAAGCATGAACGGCAAACAAATTTAGAATTTTGATACTTCTACCTATGGCGGTATATTAGTGCCAAAATTCTAACATGCTATCGTCTAATTTCTTACTTCTATTCGTGTAATTTCTAACCTCCATTCATGTAACTTCTAACTTCTATTCATGTAATTTCTAAATTAAGACAATGTATAATCAAACTTCTTTATTTGTTCAGTGTAAATATCAATTTTATTTCATCTTATTTCTATTATTGGGGCGAAGAATGTCTACTTCATTGTGGTATTACATGTTAAGCATGAACGGCAAACAAATTTAGAATTATGATACTTCTACCTGGCAACCATCATTATGATGTCGTTTGGTGTCGCCACCATGTGCTCAGTTTGGCGATTGAGCACCTGATCGGGACCATTCTATTGATACAAACGACCCCCTCTTCGTTAGATTGAGTGGCTTGCCTGAGTGTTAAAATTGAAAACAACATCGGGAGAGAGAGATGGGGACATGGGGTTTAACATCCACTCGACACCAACCAGGTCATTTCGGTATTAACACCGTTCAATTGTATTTCAATAATTCGCTTGCGCGTAGGAGTGTTTAGCAGTGGGAGGAAACCGGAGGACCCGGAGAAAAACCCACGAGGTTGGAAAGACGGCCCTGCTCCATGTCACGTAAAAACGGGAAATCGAAACCACGCCAGTTTATTCAATGACAGACCTTATGTTACAGCGTGCACGTGCTAACCATTCGGCCATCCTACCCTCTAAACAACATTGAACGTGATATAAATGTATGGTTTGCAAATACTATTTCGAATACCGTGGCTAAGTGGGTAAGACACAGGCTCGCTAGGCTGTGGGTAGGGAGTTCGATCCCGGCATGGGTCGAAAAAAGTTCATCCAGATTTTCTGGCGTAGTTCCCCCTTATTAGTGTCTTGTCGTTCCGATGGGATGAAAACCTGAGGTTCCATGTACATGTTGGCGTGCACGTAAAAGATCCCGTGACCGTTAGACACCGATATATATATGTAAGTCCAGGTCGTAGATCCACTCTCCGGGCAATATTTCCCTAAAGCACACTGTGTGGCGTATGTCCGTCTCCATTAGCCCGATTCGGAACAGAACAGTAGGGCGTCAAACCCTCTTTCATTTCATTTCATTTTCTATTTCAAATATAAGCTAAACGGGATTTGGAGAATTTTATTTTATTTCTATTACGGTTGAGCCAATAATTAATATTTATATGCAGTTGGTCTATATTAACACATTGTTATAGATAGACATACACAGATACTGAGTTTAATACTAAGTGACCCACCTCCCCCCTCGATCTCTCCAGGCGCGGATACAGAGGGGGGCGCACCCGGCGCACGCACGCCCCCTGTATTTTTTGCGGTGGCGAACAATTTTTAGATTCATATATGAAAATCTAATCACAACAGTTAAACAGAAATTTCCCAGTGCATCAATTAAATTTCTGCAACTATTGCCCAGAGTCAGTGATACATTCAATGTCAATCTTGTAAATATGAACAAAGTTCTGAAAGAGGTATGTATAGAACACAGTTGTACTTACATACGGACCAATGATGTTTTCTTTAACAAGGAAGGCAAGGTAAATCTGTCATTGTTTCATAAAGATGAAACCCACATTGACTTTGTAGGCACTGCACGATTAGCCATCATAATAAAGGGAGCCCTAAATATTCCACTAGCACCTAAAGTACATGTACACAGATCTAAACCGTCACAATCACCCACCTACCACAGCAACCTACCTATACCCAACTTGGGTTCACAAACACCCGCTTACCACAATAACTTTTCTATATCCAAATTGGGTTCACAAACAGCAAATTTAAAGAGTCTGGGTCCATTTGCACCTATTTTTCCAGATATACGATTCCCGCCCCCACCAAGTTTTCCAATGCTACCATACAGATATCAAGTAATTCCACCTATGATGAGATGATATACACATGTACATGTGATGTTTATGTAGTTCTTATGGACCAAAGTTATATGTACTACATTTTGTGACAGTGACTTGTGTACCCAATCATAGTATACATGTACATGTATATTACCTGTGTTTAAATGTGCATATAGAACAATAAATAGTGCTACAGTGCTTGTGACTTAATAAATGGCTAAAATGTTTATGTAATTCGTGTTCAGCTATGTGTGTTTTATTGCGTGTGATAGGGACTTGTGTACCCAGTTTGACATATTACTGTTGCTATGTATCCAGTAGACGTGGTACAAGGGTTAATCAGTGAACTGGATGTACGAGATGTGTTGTTGACGTTTGGGAAAGTAGGTCGAGGGGAAATGTGTAGGGAGTGATAGTTAGATGTATTATGGCTGTGGTGTTACGGTGAAATACTATGCCGCTACCGTAACACCACAGCTTTATGATTTGTTAGACAGGATTGATACCGTAAGTCCGACAATAATAAATAAACTATTTCTGATTTTAACGTTGTCTTTTCCCACCGGCACTGGCCGTACGCCAGCAACTGAAAATAGCTGACGAAACAGCTAGGGCGTCGATTGTTAGTTCGCGTACAACTTGAAAAACCGAATGGCGTACGCCATTGTGAAACTGAAAGTAGCTGACGAAGACAGTTAGGGCGCCGATTGTTAGTTCGCGTACAACTTGAAAAAAACGAATGTCAGTATGGTATTTCTGACATAATTGGTTATCGGTGACCTGAAAGCTGGTAATATCGAATCAAAGCGAGTAATCTCGACTCAAAAGTATAGTGTATAACCTACTTACTGTCTACAGTCGTCGCTAGTCTTCCTTCATGATTGTCTGTGGACGATTTACTACTCAGTAAGAAAGCCTGTGCCCAAAAAGAGTTTTCGTCTGTTGTTATTAGTATAATGACTTCCTCATGTGCGGCAGGTTCGTTTGTTTTTAAAAACACTGTTTTTCGTTTCAAAAAATAGAAAAGTAATTTTTTACCAGATGATCATGGTTTTTCACCGAGACTAGATAATTTCTCTCGGTGTAAGGATATTATCGCTTATGGATAAATTCATACACTGTTGAGAAAATAGTCCCATTGGTTTGCTTAGCAGCAAATAGAACGGGAATAAACTCTGTACTGAAAAATTTTCGCGTGATCTATATAAACTGTCTTCACACACTCGATTTATAATTAGCGATATACGGGTACAGTGGCAAGTGTTATGCTTCTCAGGCTAATACCTCAAAAGTACCTCCGCGCAAAACCCTGATTTTGGTACATGCAAAAGAAAAAGAAATAGTGCCCGTGCGCGTGCCAGTAATAGGAAAACTAAGAGTTCGCGCATAAAAATGCACGAACGTACCAGGCGCGATGTCATCTAGTCAACACATTCACTGTCTCTACTAGTGTCTGTGAAACAATAAATTATTACATGTATATTGTGCTTGTGGTACAGTATGTGCCTAAAAAATTGTGATAAGCATTCATACATGAAGTGCTGAGCAACATTTATTTATTTATGTTTTTTTATTTATTTTTTTTTTTTGCTTTTCTTTGTTTTGTTTTTTTGTTTTTTTCCTCTCACTCTCTTCATCAATCAGACTACAGTGTACACTGTGATTATTTATATACAGTAGAAGAGTGAATGTAGAACTTTCCTTTGCTCATTCAAGTGGGTTATGCCTGCAAGTAACTGCAATAATTTCATTGAAAATTTATTCTACCTCAATATACTGGTTTATTTAACACCAGCAAACAGGTTATTTTATTATTTTTTTATTTTTTTTTTTATTTTTTTTTCTTGGTTGTTTTTTGTTTTTTAATTATTATTTTTAGTTATTTATTTATCTACTTTATATATTCTATTTCTCTATCTATTTTTTTTTTTTTTTTTTTAAATTTAATCTTTTAATGGTTCTTCCTCTTATCCGAAGGAGCATTATGTACATCTATAGGTCTATGGTATTTATTGCATTTGTCATATATATTATATTTACGGTTACAGTGTGTGTACTTTTTCCTTTTATTTTAAATTTCACCTTATTTTCCTTTTTATTTCTTGTATATTATATACGTAAACCTGCACAATATAACATTTTTTATTATTGACATTGATTGTAAAATTTGATAGTTTGCAATGTCGATTTCACTTGGTTTTTGGAACATAAATGGTCTATCTTCTAAGGTAAATGATCCTAAAATTCGCTCTGACCTGCATAACGCCATCAAACATTTAGATATTATTTGCTTCTTAGAATCTTGGACAACTATTGAGCAAGAAGAATCTGATCACTTAAAAGACATTTTTGAAGGTTTTAAAGGTTTCATATCTAGTCGAAAGAGTGACAATGTCTCTCAAACATGGTTTTCTCGTGGTGGATGTTCTATTTATATTAAATCCAAACTATGCGATAGTGTCCAAATTATCGATAAAAAAGATGGTGATACCATTTGGCTGAAACTGTGTAAAACCGACTTAAATCTAAAATCAGATATCTTTATTGCCGCGGTATACATTCCACCACAAAACTCGCCAATATGGAACAAAAGACAGTATGATCCCTTTGATGAATTGGAAAATGACATATTACGTTTCAAAAGCCAAGGTCAAATTATTTTAGGTGGTGATTTTAATTCCAGAACTCATGTTTTAAGTGATGTTTATTTTCCTGATTCTGATAATTGTAACATAAATATGCCATATCCTCACTTGCTTAATGATATACCTGATAATGAATTTTTAAAAGTTAGGAACAACCAAGACCCAAAAATTAATACCTGGGGTAGAGAGCTTATTCAGATTTGTAACAACACAGACATCTGTATTCTTAATGGCAGGTGTATTGGGGATATTCTTGGTTCGTATACTTGTATAAACTACAATGGTCAGAGTACTGTGGACAACATTCTTTCCAGCCTCTCTCTGTTCGATGATGTCCAACTTTTTAAAGTGTCTCCTTTAAGCTACATGTCTGACCACTGCTTAATTGAGTGCAATATTGTTGGTACGTGTATAATCCCCCATAGCCCTAAACCGTCCTTATCCCAACCTCATCTTATTTCTAATAAAACCGATAGTACGACTAAAAATAAAACTAAAGTAAGGAAATTTATTTGGAAACCAGAATCGGATATTGCTTTTCTTAAAGAACTACAAAAATCCCCAACAAAAACTAAGCTGAATAATTTTCTAATGACCCAATATACCAGTAATCAAAATAGTATCCAGGAAGCGACTACAGATTTAACCAATATCCTAATAAACAATACTAGAGTCTGTGTTAGATTTGTGGTGGTTAAGAAAAAGAAAAGAAAACGTAAATGGTTTGATAAGGATTGTCAGATGTTAAAAAGAGAAATGATAGAAGCCCAGCATAAATTAAATAGGAATGTAAACAACAGGCATCTCAGGGAAATTTATTTTAACAGAAAGAAATTATATAAAAATGTTACTAAATACAAACAACGTCAAGAAAATAATGTTATCCTCAAAAAACTTGCCGAACTTGAATCTAATAATCCAAGGGAATATTGGGATCTTGTGAAGTCTCTTATCCAAAATAAGCAAACAGAAGATAGTAATATTAAACTGGATGACTGGCAAAATCATTTTACAAGCCTTTTTCAAAACAACTCCCCAACTACTGATAATGATAAAACTGAAACCTTAATTAATACTTTGCTAGATGCGAATGCTGATAATACATCCCTAAACAATCCAGTCTCTGCCGATGAAGTGAGAACAGCCTTCTCTGGTCTTAAAAGAAACAAATCTGGTGGGCCGGACCTCATACTAAATGAAATGATACTCATGTCACAGGAAATCATGTTAGATCACTATTTGAAATTATTTAATCTAATTCTTTCGTCGGGGCTCTTGCCCGCATCCTGGAAAAATTCCTTTATTGTTCCGATTCATAAAAAAGGAGATAAGAATGACCCCAACAATTACAGAGGGATAGCTCTAGCTAGCTGCCTAAGTAAATGCTTTTTGTCAATCATAAATAAAAGACTTACAAATTTCCTTGAGGATAATAATGTCATAGACGATGCACAGTGCGGATTTCGTAAAAATCACAGAACTGTGGATAACGTCTTTATTTTAAAAACAATGATTAATAAATGTAAAAAGGAAAAAACTAATTTATTTTTATGCTTCGTCGATTTCTCTAAAGCCTTTGACTCAGTTTGGAGAAAGGGCCTGTTGCTAAAATTACTTCAGCATAATATTAATGGGGAAGTTTTCAGTCTAATTAAATCTCTGTATAACTATACTTCTTATACTGTGAAAACCTTGGATGGCCGGTCAAACAATATAGAATCGTCCTCGGGTGTAAAACAAGGATGTGTCCTTAGCCCTACCTTATTCAATATATATCTTAATGACCTGCAAACTTGTTTAAATACATCTAATTTAAATTTGGACAGCCCATGTCTTGACTCGCATGAAATATCTCATATTCTTTTTGCAGATGATCTTGTTCTGTTATCAACATCATCTGTTGGTCTTCAAAATTGTCTTCTTTGTCTCAATTCTTTTTGCACTGATTGGAAACTTAATATTAATTCAGCTAAAACGAAAGTAATGCTTTTTTATAACAATAAGATAAGTTTGAAATACAAATCCCGGGTGAAATTCTTTTTTAACAATCAACTGCTCCAAACTACTGATGAATATCTATATTTGGGAGTCTATATAACAAATAACACATCCTTTAAAAGTGCGATAAATGAATTGAGTAAAAAGGCTAGGAGGGCATGGTTTGGTATCCGTCAGAAAGTGTGCACCAATGACCACCTGCCAACTGAAGTCCTCATAAAACTGTACGAAGCAGTAGTGAAACAAATAGCTCTGTATGCCTGTGAGGTATGGGGGTCGCAAATAGTAAATAGCAGAAATGTGAATTTACACAGATGGAACTATGTGGATCATAATAAAATCACTATAAAAACTTGCAAATCTATTTTACTCCAACCCAAAAAATCTTCAAATATAGGATCATTGAGCGAACTAGGTATCTTCCCAATTCAAATTGATATTTATCAACGAATGTTACTATTTTATAAAAGATTAAATACACCTGACATAAAACGGACAAATCCGTTACTATCCGCCGCATATGTGGAAGATGTAAAAATAAGCAAATCCAATCCCAATCTATCATGGTCAGCAGCAATATCCTCCCTCATGGACCAGTTCAACTTATCTCCCTTGCAACTTTCAAAATCTAACATTCAAACGGCGATAAGGTCCCAATTCAATAATATTTATAAAACCGAATATATTTCTGGCAATTCAAAACTTAGAACTTATGGCACCGTAAAACCTACTATTGACTATCCAGCTAATTATCTGCTTCATGTACACAATACAAACTTCAAGTCGGCTTTGACCGCACTCCGTCTAAGTTCACATAAACTAGAAATAGAGAGGGGCCGGTACAAGAACGTCCCCCCAGACTTGAGGCTATGTGCACTCTGTTCCCTATCCAAAGCAGAAACCGAATTTCACTTTTTAATTGAATGTCCATACTATCAATCCCTTAGGCTAAATATTCTTTCTGCTACCTTCAGTTACAACAATTTGGCTATAACATTTGAAAATCTATTTGACCCTCCCTCTTCAGTTTCGGTAAGTGTATGTCATTATGTATATAAAGCTTTTCAATATAGAAATCAAGCCTCGAACCAATAAGGTATTGCTAAACAAAATTTGCGTTCTATTTTCATCTTTTAACATACATGTGTATACATTTTGAAATAAGGTTTCTGATATATATTTTCACTTTAAACAAGAATCTGTATTTCATGTTTCATATTCTATATTTATATGTGTATATTGCTATTTATTTTATGTTACTTATGTCATTCACTTTTAACACTAGTCTGTATTTCATTTTTATACGTCCACATTGAAATGTGGCCGTATACTGTCGTAGCCCCCGTCTGTCGGTACGGCCCTCCGGAGGTCCGGCGTCCTCAATTGCTTGTGGACGCTCTAGAGGCTAAAGTCAATATTCGATTGACTTTTGATTTATACACAGTGATTAAGGTCATGATTTTCAGCGATTCCCTATAATTACTGCAAGAGTTATGGCCCTTCATCACGTCAAAAGTCTTGTGGGCGCTCTTGAGGTCAAAGTTAATATCCGATTGACTGTAATTTTATACACAGTGATTAAGGTCATGAGACGAAGAAGTCTATTGATTTTCAGTGATTTCCGATAATCGCTGCCCTTGATCACATCAAAAAATCTTGTGAACGCTCTAGAGGCCTGAGGTAATATCCGATTGACTTTAAATTTATACAGTGTTTGAGGTCATGAGACAAAGAAGCCTTATTCTTAATCGGATCTTAGTGTATTACCGAAAAAAGTAAAAATATGCGACAACTCTTGTTGACTGCCCGGACGATCTAGCTGCTGTGGGCATATATTTCGTTGCCTGGCAACCTATCTTTCATTTTCTTATAAATATATGTGAATATTGCAATTTATTTATTTTATGTTCCTTGTCACCGTGGTTGTGTCATGTATATGAATTGTATGCGGCCTGCAATGGGTGTTATGATACAATAAAATCTTATCTTATCTTATCTTATCTTATCTTATATTCTCGCGGGGAAAGGAGAACAAAAACAGTTTAGGTTAGAAATCGATCGTGATTTACAGTACTAGTAAGAAATTAGTCCTTGTGGGGGGCATTTTTGTCCACTCAAAAATCATGGGTCGGGCTTTGCACTCCCAACTTGGTGCAGCACCGCCCCCCCCCCCCCTCCCTTTCTGAAAATCCTGGATCCGCCCCTGCTCTCTCTCTCAGCACGCCTTCCAACCTTCAACCAAACGAAGAATGGGTCGTTTATACCAAATAATGATCCCCATCAGGTGCGCAATCACCCAATTGAGCACGCAGTGGCGACATCAAACGTCTTCATAATGATAGTTGCTAGGCAGAAATGTATAAATTCTAAATTCGTTGATGTTGATGCTAAACATGTAAAGCATCTATTAGGAAGACATTTTTCGTTTAAATAATAGAAACAAGACAGTTGGAACAGAATTGAAATTACCACTGAACAAATAAAGAAGTTGGATTATACATTGTCTTAAATTAGAAATTACATGAATGGAAGTTAGAAGTTACATGAATGGAAGTTAGAAGTTACATGAATGGAGGTTAGAAATTACATGAACAGAAGTAAGAAATTAGACGATAGCATGTTAGAATTTTGGCATTAATATACCGCCATATATGCCAAGAACACGATGGAACACTCGTATCTGGCCACTAATTTATCTGCCTTTCATGAATTGAACAAGTTGCCCTTACATATAAACATATCCCGACTAGATGATGGCGATAGCATGGTAAAACGATGGTAAAGCATAGAGATAGATGGCATAAAAGTTGTTAGTCCCGTATAATGCAGCAAAAGCGGAGAGAGCCAGGAAGCTGCAAGAAAAAGCGTGTATGAACACGATCCAATCAACTCATAAAAAACACCTTCGTAGTTCAACCACTTCAACGTGTCTCATGGATGCAGACGAGCCACATATATATCCATCTTGTTCTTTCTGTAGGAGATTTTCACAAAGCAGAAATAATGTCCTATGATACTCGTGTCTGGTTGAATGGTCATTAATTTGGCGCGACAGTTCTCAGTCGAATATCTTTGTTTATTGAACATTTTTACAATACTATCGGTGATTGATGAAGAAAGTGCGGGCGTTTGTGTTTGATGAGTCTAAACACTATTCCGCCAAAAACAGACACCAAACCTACGGAATAGGATAGTGGAGTAATGGGAGGTCACGATAAGACTGGCCTGGCACCTAAACACAGATCCTACAAAGATGACATCTACCAAACTAAGCAGGATAGTGGAGTAAGGGGGAGTTTCGGTCAGACAAACTCGGCACCTAAACACTATTCTGTAAATAAAAACGATACCAAATCCATAGAGTGGGATAGTGGAGTAAGGGGGGGGGGGGGCACGACGGGCCTGGCACCTGAACACTTACCCCAAACGATGACATCAACCAATTCAGAAGCAGCCGAGATCACCTACCAAATGATATGTTTTTTATTAAATAAAGGGAAGAATTTCCCATTAAACCCAATCCTGAAATAAAATGATATTTACTAAGTAAAATATTATACAAAGAACAATATTTGTCTGTCATTAGTTCAGCTTCATTCATTACAAAATATCGCATTCATTGCAGTTCCGGTAATTATACTGATATGAGGCTTTTTGATATTAGGTTACAATTATAATACTGGGTGGTATTTATTGCCATGCAAACATATTTAAAACACTCTTATCATTGGTCTGATCATGGACCCAATCAGCCAAGAATCTGGTCCCAATCAGCCAAGAATGTGAAGCATATTCTCTGTGATTTAGCTCATTTGTATTGAAGCCGTCAATCACTATAATTACACTATTATTTGTGACTAATTACACTATTTATAGTTGTCTTATTATCAAAAATATGCAAACATATTTTAAATACTCGCGGCATTTAAGTAATGGTCCGAATAAGCCTCATCATGGCCCCAATCAGCCATAAATCTGGTCCCAGTCAGCCAAGAATCTGGCCCCAATCAGCCACAAATCTGGTCCCAGTCAGCCACAATTCTGGTCCCAATCAGCCAGGTCCCAATCAGCCATGGTCCCAATCAGCCAATTATAACCCTTTAGTAGTGGGAGGAAACAGGAGTGCCTGGAGGGAACCCACGAAGTTGAGAAGGCGCCCCTATCTCCACGCTCACACCAGGGCTCGAAACCACAGCCGCAAGCCTGAGGTGACCGGCCAGCTAGAGGTCGAAGCGCGGCACTCTAGACCACTAGGCCATCCCCCCTCCCCCCCTTCCCCCTTCCCCCCCCCCTTTGAGAGATTATGTTTGTTATCTAATCACATGACTTCCGTCACGACGTACGGCGCAATTTACTTGAAAGTGAATGGCCTATTAAATCAGAAATAGATAATCCTGGTACAATTTTTCATATCAAACTTTTCGTCCATGTAAGATATCTACCCTGAATTATCATTTTTCATGATTCTTTTAAGAAAATGGAGTTATTTCCCTTTAGTTATAAAGTAGCCTTTTTGTTGAATCTTGGCCTTGGGTGTGGCGAAATTGTTGACCACCTTCAGCTTAGTTTCACTCACATGATAACTTGACGATCCGATACAATAAAGAATGAGAACAGGGCAGCACCAGTCGGATTATATTACGCCAAATTATCAGGCAATACTATTCCTGGCAGGGGTAATGATGTACAACAAATGGAGTGATATAATAGTAAATTTAGTTCCCAGACATAGCCAAATATCAAAATCAGAAATTCGAGTAAAGTATTATGAGCATAATGACTGCAAGAATTTAAGCTTGATCATAAGGAAATGGAATGAAAGTATTCTGCATCAACTGGAATAATAAAAGCTTAAATTGGGTTTAACATCCTACTGTTCTTCTCCTAAAATGGGCTAATGAAGACGGGCATATACCTTACAGTGTGCTATGAGTGAAATTTTGCCTTGGCAGCTGTGCTATGGCCTACTCTTACATCGAATTTCAACTGCCAAGGGATCTTTTACATGCACGCCAATCAAAGAAGTTGAAAAATGCTAAAACCGATGAGAAAAATTAAATGTATCCTAGTTAGGGAGGGCCCTAAAGGCAGACAAAAGGGCCCCTCTAGTCCAAGGGAAAGAAGAATCCACTACTGAATGAGAATGCAGTCATTGCATTGGTACGAAAATCATCAATCAAGACACCACGGGCCCCCGCGAAAGAGGGACCTCAAAATAGTATAGCCTCCGTCACGATAAACTTTAAAATGCCCCTGCACGTATCCAATGCTCATGTGGGAATCGTTTAATGTTTCTATCAGTACGGGAAGTGGCATCAGTTCATGGCCCTGTTTCACAAAACTTAAATCTCCTTAAAATCGTCTTAAACTAAAATCTCATCCTAACTTAAGATAGATGAGTTTCACAAAACGATTTTAAGCATTTTAGTTAAAATCCACTAAAATAATATTTTAAGTTAAATCTAATCTTAACTTAAAATAGTTGCGCTTCACAAACCCATTTTAAGGACAATTTTAACTAAAATCAATTTTAACTTTGGATAGCCGCCACCCTGTCTTAACTTAAAATCAACACATTAACAAACATTGATTAGAGCTACATTGTTACATATATATATTGCGACATATAGATATAATTGGAATAATGATAATATCGTGAACGGCCCGGGTCACATAATTTTAATATGTCAACCATCATTCACAAAAACAATTCTGATTCAAATCCTTTTCGCCCATTTATTTTATTGTAAGTCAATTTAAGCATTTGGATGGCGCTCCATATTAGAACTCCAAGGAAATAAAAACGCTCAAAACCCCAGTAAACTAAACACTAAAAGAAAATCATTTATTCATATCCAATGTCTTGGAAAGAGGAGCCCTCTTATCTATAAATAAAATATCTTCGTGTATACAATGGTTTAATGTGGCTCATTTCTTGGTTTTAGAAGGCCTAAAGGCCTATAATACTAGGCAAACCATATTGTAGTACATACTTTTGAGGGTTATGATGATATGTAAGTACCAAAGAGATAAATCAATAATCTCAAATGTGTTTATTGAAAAATGATATAGGCCTAGGCCTATTTGAAATTAAATTTTTTTAATATAAATTTATTATTATTTCTTAATGAAGTTTTACGTTAAAAAACAAACAAAAATAATTGACATTTTAGGAGCCAAGTCTATTTTATCTTTGGGGAAAAATCATTTAATTGAGTAAGTTAATTCAACCTGCCAACAGTTTTCAGTTTCGAAGCGTATTTGTTTTCACCGTAAGTACCTGCAGCGGAAATCTGAACTGCGCGGGCGGAGGCGATTTTAACTAAAATCTATTAAAATCGCATTTTAAGTTAAAATTTAAAATTACATTTTGATTTTAGTTAAAATCTATTTTAGTGATTTTAGCTTAAGTTTTTGTGAAACAGGGCCCAGGGGATAAAGTGGCACCTGTGAAGCCCGTCATTACTGCATCAAAATTCTAGTCCTTAATATTAATTTTATTTTTCCATTTTGATTATATATATGAGATCTCATAACCTAATCTACTTGTCGGATTGATCCAATTTTACCGTAACCGTCTGATTTTAACATATGATACATTTGGATATAGTTGGAGACAATGCACATCCATAGGCGTACGAGCTGGAGGGGGGGGGCTGGGGGCGCCCCCCCCCCCCCCCATTTTGGGCACCAAATGCTGGGAAAATGTGGGCACATAATTGTACTTTCTAAAAGTTGCATAAAAATATATTGTGTTCTTGAATGTGTCCAATTTAACAGCGGATTTAAATTCAGAGTGCCTATAGTTAGGCAATTAAATAGAAATCTTAAAGACTCGAAGCCTCTATTGTCTGGAGTAACAGATGCCACGAGTTACAGTTAAATAAACGACTGTTTTTAGTTATGTATATTACTAGTAAATAAAATTTAGTTCTCTTTTATTGGTGGTTTAGAAATTAAGAACTCATTCATCGCGAAAGAGATATTGTAGAACCTATCATTAATATTATTATTATTATATTATGTAACATGATAGAGTTGTATGGGATGGGATTCAGCAACGCCGAAAATGTATATTTTGATACCAAACTCGATCATGATAATTGGGTTGAATTTAAAAACTGGCGGCCATTTTGGATTTTGGCCAATTTGCCCCATTTGGACACAGATTTAGCAATGGGACCTTTTTTGAGCGGTGATAATATGCGTCTAGATTCTAGACTAATGACGAACCGTGGTTGGCATTTCAGTTGCAGCAACTTACCGACACCGCACTGATAACTGAAACAGTAAACTCTATTATACGAAGCTTATTTCCTACTTTAAATGAATGAAATGAGGTTTAACGTCCTACTCTTCTGCACCTAACCTGGGCTAATGGAAGACGCGCATACACCATACAGTGTGCTATGAGGGACATTTTGCCTGGGCAGCGGCACTACGGCATACTCTTATATCGAATTCCAACTGCCAAGGGATCTTTTATGTGCGCGCCAATGTGTACACGGGACCTCAGTTTTCGTCCCATCCGAATGACTAGACAGCTGTCCTTGTCAGGATCTCCGTTCTGCATCATCGAAAAGAGGAAACCACGCCGGAAAATCTAAATGAATTTTCTCGGCCAATGCAAGGATCGAACACCGACCCCAAGAGACTAGTGAGCAAGTGCCTCACCCACTTAGCCACGTGATCCTACTTTAAGGTTGATCTAATACACATTAACGTATATTTAGACATTTTGTGACCTTGAAATGAAATACAACATCTAACTATATTCTTTCTGTGTTTTGTATTTTGTTTTTTTGAGTCCATATGATAAAAAATATGCTAAAATATTTATTATAATTTCGAAATCCACAGTGTGGTAATCGTATATACACTTTTAGATACATGACCTTTAATAACCTTGAAAAATATAAAATTCCTAACGTAGTACACTTCTACATTTTGAACAAAATATTCCGGACCCACTGTGCTTACAATATATCACCACAGAGTAAAAATATTTTTACTCTGTGATATCACTTTAAAAATTCTGTTGCAATTTTTGTCAGATATGACCTAATTTTGACCTAAAGTCACTGGTCTATTCTTGCAAATTATCGCAGATACGTTGCAGTTAATATCTGGTATATATGTCACTGTTTAATAATACTATGTTATTCTTTACAGTTATTATACTAGTATGTATCTATTTGATATTGGGTCATCATTTGATAATACTGGGTAGTATTTATTGTCATGTTTGTCATAATATACAGGTGCGGATCCAGGATTTTTTGCAGGTAGGGGGGGGGGGTCTAGGTTTGATAATTGCTTAACTAATTGCGCTCAACCGATAATTTGGTAAATTAGATTCAATTTGGTTCATTCTGGTGTATTTCCGGAAGGCAAATTCCAAAATAACAGGTCTAAATCGCCAATAAAATCGCATAAAAAGTCTGAGCAGGGGGGGATCCGCGCCTGATATATGCAAACATATTTTCAGTACTCTCGTTATTCAAGAATCTGGTCCGAATCAGCCAAGAATGCGAAAAACCTTTTCCGTAAATTGCTCACTGATATTTAAGTAATCAATCAATCACCAATTATTGTCATTTTTGTCGTATTATTAAATATATGCAAACATATTTTAAATGCTCTCGTCATACAAATAATGGTCCGAATGAACCTTGTCATATATCATCAGCTACAAAAATCTGGTCCAGCTAAAAATCAGCCAAGAATCTTGTGGAATCAGCCACGAATCTGGTCCCAATCAGCCCGGTCCCAATCAGCCATGGCCCGAATCAGCCGATCACCTGTGTGCAGAATGCAGTTTTTCAAGAGTAGCGTGACGTATGCAATTTAGTTGCACTGATTTACGCAGATACATATATTAAGAATATGGGATTTTTCCATTAATTTTGGCATTGAACTGTTTGTTTACCTCAGTAGTTGATTTAGTTTGCGACCAACTGGAGTGAGCTCTTTTTTTGAGACTGACTAATTTTTCCATCGGAGGAGGAACATTTCTTAGACCATCATGGCAACATACGCACAACCGAATGCCTGCCACATAATAAGTTAGTTAAGAGTGAAAAAACATTTTTTTCAAACATGACAAGTATGCAATACAGGTGCACGAATTCACGCAAATGAAATGCATTGGGGGTTGTTCCTTCTATTTTGGCATCTTTTACCCCCGTCCCACCCGCTCTTCTCGCCTCGTCCTCATTTGCGCCTCTGCGCTTGATTACGTTTGGTGGGAAACAAACATTATTATTAATATTCCAGTGTGTAATGGACTGGTATGACATCATTCAGCATATAAATGGTTTTATTTTATGATCAGTAGTGGAATAACGCGTTTTAACAGTGAAATAAAAGTGTTATTCCACCGGTTAGCAAAGTCCATGTTGTTTTACCTGAAATGATTGTAAAATCATATAATAAATAGAACATTTGTCGTTTGGTCGTGAATAACATATTTTATTTCATCTCTAAACAAGAAAACGTTTATATTTTCACGAATGCGTACCTTCTCGATGAAATAAAATATGTTATTCACGACAAAACGACAAATATCCTCTATATATTATATTATGTGATTACCGTACTATATTATTCACTGTCCTGTAATACTCAATATTTCTGGAGGATCAATAACATATTTTATATGGTCACATTCTAATGTAATTTTAAATATTATGTCACACTTGAATGCATTTTTAAACTTTTCAATTTAGTATACAGTGTCCAGTGAGTTAGAGTTCACTCACCCAAGGTTACTTTCATTGTTGAGCATGTCTAATGTCTAATTAGAATCTTGTATTGTTCTATCATCCACCATAGAGGTTGGATGCTTTCTTTAGCAAAAGTTTTATTAGTAAAAATCTGTTGTTTTTCTTTCATCATCTGGCTGTGTACTATTTGTATTGTATCAACAAAAAGATTTAAAACATGCAGTTTAAAGGTATGTGTTACTTATTGTTTTAAATATATATTGCATTGAATAAATGGTTTTAGTTTTAAGTGGTGGCAGCCATGTTGGATGCTAAGGAAATTGTAATTTAAAGTTGAGTTAATTTAATTTATTCTGAACTTATATAATTCAACTATTTAAAGTATTTCTCTCTAAATATAACAATTTATACATTACCTTATTTTATTTTCAGACAGACAATGAGGTACTTCAACTTGTCCCAGAGTCTCTGGCTGGTTCATTCCTTTTTGGTAAGAATTTATTATTATTATTAAGGTTTATTTGATTGTATATTTTATACTAGGTAACAGGAGGTAGTTTCCCTGTTTACGTATACACATTATGGACTAAAATAGTATTTAGAAGTTTTATTGTTAATATGTAATAATTTATTTTAATGATACAAATTCACTGATATTAAATGTTAGCTTAATTATACATTATATTGTTTTGATTATATTAAATTTGCATAATTTCAGGGGGTTTAGTTTATTGGTTAGTTTTTAATAAACTTCTGTAAACCTGAACCCTTGTGTGGTTAATATATCCGTATTTGGACTCCCTACAACTTAGAGAGCAGATGAATTTAAGATTGCTTGAGAAGTGTGCAGATGATACATGGTCAGGTATGTAAATTTTCTTAATTTTTATATGCCTACATATTCATGTGGATGTATATTGTCGTTGCCCCTCTCCGTCCGTCCACAATTGTTTGTGAACACTCTACGGGTCAAAATTCTTATCCCACACGAAACTTGGCATGTATCCGATTGAAACCTCATGGATCATGGAACCTGATTGTACAAAAAATCATATTTTTGATGAAACTTAAAATGCATGTTTATTACCCAAGATCATCAGTCCTTTCAATATTTGAATTATGGCCCCCTGATTTTATGAAAGACGACTTTTTTAGCTTGTTGTCCCTCTGAAGGTCACAATTATTATACGATTTAAAAAACTGTTACACCGTAATGAAGGTTGAGTTCATATTTAAGGAAAATCGGACAAAAAATGCTGGACAAAATGACCGCCGGATGTAAGCGAATAGATTAAAAATATGGTATATCAAGGTTGGTGACCCTATAAGGTTACAATTTTAATCCAATTTTTATGAAACATGAAATTCATGTTTATAACCCCAAGATCTTGGTTGCTTTCAATATTCATGCATATTGGGTCGTAGATTCCTGTATTATGGTCCCTGATTGTACTGAAAATCACACTTTTATCTTGTCTGCTTAGAGGTAACAATTATTGTCCAATTTACAAAAAAACGTTTGAATATATCACCGTTACACCGTAATGTTGATTGAGTATGAATTTCATGAAAATTTAATCAAAACTTCCAGGCAAATAATACATGTCTCTGTTGTGGAAACATGAAATACCTGGTTACTCTTGATATTCGCACATATTGGATTGTAAGTTCCTGAATTAGCCTGGAGGTCGGGTGTTCGATC
Source organism: Patella depressa (assembly GCA_948474765.1). NCBI lineage: Eukaryota > Metazoa > Mollusca > Gastropoda > Patellidae > Patella > Patella depressa. The sequence goes on from OX419723.1 coordinate 9,507,125, forward strand.
CCTGCATTGGCCGAGAAAGTTCATTTATTTTTTCCGGCGTTGTTTCCTCTTGTCAGTGATGCAGAACGGAGGACCTGACAAGGACAGCTGTCTAGTCATTGGATGGGACAAAAAACTAAGGTCCCGTGTACACATTGGCGTGCACATAAAAGATCCCTTGCCTCGTCTTGTCTCGTCCTAATTTGCGCCTCTGTGCTTGATTACATTTGGTGGAGAAACAAACAGTATTATTAATATTCCAGTGTGTAAGGAACTTGTATCACTGAGAAGTAGTAATGGTATAACTTGTACGTTTTAGGTGTATATAACTACCAACCATGGTAAATATGTATAAACATGGGTAAAATTCTAATTATGGCAATAAATCTAATACGAAGAGGTTAAACTCTGTAGATACGGTGTGTTAATTAACAGGGGTGAGAAATTGACTAAGGGTGATTTAATTATCGCTTGGTGTGAAAATCTCTGCGACGGTGTATATTCCGTACTGGTTGTGTTAATTAACGGATGGGTTAAAAAGGACTGGCACGGTGTGTATTCTACGTTTGGTGAGTTTTCTCGAAAGCGTGTTATAACTGCACCAAAAGTGTCTTATCAAGAACTAGCAGGCTAAATCTGACGCGGAGGTGTCAAATCTAATTTACCGTGCAATTTCTTAATCGACCGTGTGTTTTACGCAGATCGGTCTTTGTTAAGGGTAGGTCTTTATACATAGATTTATAAGTGCTGTAGTTACATGTGTGCCCTCTTTAATCTATGCATATTTCATTTGTTGATGAATACTACGTTACTGCATACCATTGTTTTGCTACAGTTATTTTGGTTTCTTGTCTTTTTGTGTGTTTCATTTGTTAACATTATCGCGATACTACTGAACTATAAATTATTGATGCACACACAAAATATGAAATTTGCCGATCTAACCAGAAGTGCGACCATCTTGAAACATGAAAAATCGCTAAAGCGGCGTTTACACGATACAACCAATCATACAACCGTCGGATGCAACATATCGGAAGGGCGTTTACACGATACAATGGTTCTATTCATTGTATGACAAATTGACGCCAAATGCACACCCGTGTGCCGCGTCATTTTGTTCGTTCTTAGTAACTGAATATATTGGCGTCGCTTGGAGAAGAGTGTTTAACAGTTGTATTAGCTACTTATATTCTGTGTAAGGCCGAAGAGGAGACATATCAAAGTAAAAACAAAATAAGGTGGGCTAGACGTTCCCTTTTGATGAGAAAACATAGACCTACAGGTGTTGCACGACAGTAGCAGAGAGCTTATCTAGGCTACCACGAATCGTAAGGGTACCGTAAATACACTTCCCATTCCCGTCTTCATGTAGTTAGGATGCCGTGAGTTCCACAATAGTTCATGTTCCAGATAAGGAGTTATTAGACACTCTAATTAAGTGGCAGTTAGGCTAAGGTCCATTTTAGAGGAGGTCGAAGCACTCGAAGCGATAGAAGAAGACATTATGATAGCGTGAATTCTGGTTGTCAAGGCAGATGTGATGTCATACACCATATGACGTTGTAAAATATGACTCAATTTGATTGGGTATTGCATCAGTTGGTCGGATGAGAATAGAACTGATCCTATCCTTACAACAAGCTATTCATCCGATCATTCGTCTGATGAGTTGGTCGGATATAACAAGCTATTCATCCGACGGTTGCATCCGACGGTTGTATGGGTTGATTGTATCGTGTAAACGCTGCTTAAGGCTTTCTCAATATTTTACTTACAATCATCTGAATCCTTGAAGGAATGCCTAAAAAACTGTCAGAGCAGCATTTTGATTTAGGTCAATTTTATTGATGGTCACCATTTTGAATGGAACATGAAAAATTGTGTAAAATCTACAATTACAGGCTTTTGAATGTACATAAGAGGGAAATTTGTCGAATTCCTCTCCTATTTCTGGTTAAGTGGGTAAGACGCTGGCTCACTAGCGTACATGTAAAAGATCCCTTGTCATTTGGAATTAGATATAAGAGTAGGGCATAGTGCAGCTGCCCAGGCAAAATTTCCTCAGAGTAAACTGTATGGCGTATGTCCGTCTTCATTAGCCCAGGCTAGGTGGACAACAGTAGGACTTTCATGTCATTTCTCCTATTTCTGAAATAAATACATTTCCAGATAGCTTTGGAATCAATATATTATCAAAACGTTTGAAGAATCGCAAATCATCCAAATTTTCTGATGAAAGAATAGACATACATAGCTGTAACTTTGTGACATTTTGATCTATCTTACTAATTTTTTTTGTCCCCCGCCTTTCGAAGAAAGTTGGGGGACTATTAAAATGGGTTCGTCCGTCTGTCTGTCTGTCTGTCCGTCTAGCTGTCCGTCTGTCCGCCACACTTTTTGGGACACAATAACTCTCTTCCTAATTGAGCTAGAATGTTCAAACTTGGGGTATGTGTTTATTAGGTCAATGCCTTGATGGAGTTCGAAGATGAGCATTTTCTTCTTAGGGTAGGCTGAGATAAGCAATTTGATTGGTTGATAATTTGGGACAAGATAACTTAGGTTCATCTTGATTGATGATTTTTATGCCAATACAATGACTGCATTCTCATTCAGTAATGGATTCGACAGTAACAGTGTATAGAAACGATTGACTCGGACACGAGCGTCCTTTCCCTTGGCCAGAGTGGCCCTTTTGTCAAGTGTGGGGGCCCTTTTGTCTGCCTTTAGGGTCCCCCTAACTAGGGTACATTTTCATTTAGCATTTTTCTTTATAAAACACTTTGTATACAGTTTGATTGCTCGATACGTTTGAAAAAAATAAATGTGCGATTAATTAATATGTGTCATGTGTCGCTTGCCCGGAGGTTGGGTGTTCTAACCCTGCATTGGCCGAGGAAGTTCATCCAGATTTTCCGGTGTGGTTACCCCTGGTCAGTGATGCAGGATAGAGGGTCTGACAGGACAGCTGTCTAGTTGTTTGGATTGGACAAAAAACGAGGTCTTGTGTACACATTGGCGTACATGTACAAGATCCCTTGGCAGTTGGAATTAAAAAAAAGAGTAGGCTGTACCGCTGCTGGCTGGGCAAAATTTCCCTTATAGCACACTGTATGGCGTATGCCCTTCTTCAATAGCCCAGGTTAGGAACAGAATAGTAGGACGTTGAACCCAAATTCATTTATTGTCTGATTTTTATAAAACAAAGTTCATATGCTCCACGGTGCTAATTCTCAATTTTTTTATTAGCGGTAAAGTTATCTGCCTGCACCAGATGTGACGCAATTTTGCTAAACACTCCAATCTTATTTTTTGCAAGGGGGATTGGAAGGTCGAATGGTAAGCAGCAGGGGCGGATTCGGCCATCGGGCGATTGCTCGAAGGGCCGGTCGGACAATTATTATTTGACAGAGATAATAATCAGATATTGCACCAAATCGGTCAATAAAAGGGGCCGCTCCAACACGGGAGTACAGGCCAGTTCCCGCCCCCAATCCGCCCCTGGTTAGCATGAGCACGCTTTATCATTTAGCCTGTCATTTAGTCAACTGGCATGATTTTGAATCCCTGGTTGTACTTGACAAGGAGTAGGGTTTTCTCTGTGTCCTCTGGTTTCCAACCACTGCTAAAGACCCCTACACGCAAGTGAGTTATTGAAATAAAATTAAACCATATGTTAGTCCCGAAATGACATAGTTTGTGTTGAGTGGATGTTTAACCCCATTTTTCTCTCTATTTTTTATACGCCCACATTTTCATGTGGACGTATATTGTCGTCGCCCCTGTTCGTCCGTCCGTCCATCCACAATTGTTTGTGAACAGTCTACAGGTCACAATTTTTATCCGATTTCAATGAAACTTAAAATATAGGTTTATCACCATAAGATCTTGGTTCCTTTCGATATTGGCATGTATCGGACTGTAACTTCATGGGTTATGGCCCCTGATTGTACGAAAAATCACGTTTTTTAGCTTGTGAACAGTGTAGAGGTCACAATTTTGAACCGATTTGGATGAAACTTGAAATGCATGTTTATAACCCAAAGATCTTGGTTCCTTTCGATATTTGCACCAATCGGATCGTAACTTCCTGAATTATGGCCCCTGATTGTCCGAAAAATTGCCCTTTATAGCTTGTGGTCCCTCTGGAGGTCAAAATTGTTATCCGATTTAAAAAAACGTTTGATTATATCACCGTTCCATGGTTATGAAAGTTGAGTTCGAATTTCGTGAAAATCGGACCAAAATTGACGGACAAAATGGCCGCCATTTGTACGCGAATAGTGTGAAAATATGTTATATCAAGGTTGTGGACCTTATAGAGGTCACAATTTTGAACCAATTTGATGAAACTTGACATGTATGTTTATAACCCAAAGATCTTGGTTCCTGTCAATATTTGCGCCAATCAGATCGTAACTTCCTGAATTATGGCCCCTGATTGTCCGAAAAATTGCCCTTTTTAGCTTGTGGTCCCTCTAGAGGTCAAAATTGTTATCGGATTTAAAAAACCGTTTGATTATATCACCGCTCCATGGTTATGAAGGTCGAATTCGAATTTCGTGAAAATCGGACCAAAATTGACGGACAAAATGGCCGCCGTTTATACGTGAATAGTGTGAAAATATGTTATATCAAGGTTGTGGACCTTATAGAGGTCACAATTTTGAACCAATTTTGATGAAACTTGACATGTATGTTTATAACCCAAAGATCTTGGTTCCTTTCGATATTTGCGCCCATTGGATCATAACTCATGAATTATGGGCCCTGATTGTCCGAAAAATTGCCCTTTTTAGGTTGTGGTCCCTCTGGAGGTCAAAATTGTTATCGGATTTAAAAAAACGTTTGATTTTATCACCGCTCCATGGTTATGAAGGTTGAGTTTGAATTTCGTGAAAATCGGACCAAAATTGACGGACAAAATGGCCGCCGTTTGTACGCGAATAGTGTAAAACTATGTTATATCAAGGTTGCGGACCTTGATTTGATGTTTTCCGCAGGTTAATCTTATAGGTTTTTGTTTTTCGTGTAGTGCGGTCCTCCTGCACTTACTAATAGAGGTCACAATTTTGAACCAATTTTGATGAAACTTGACATGTATGTTTATAACCCAAAGATCTTGGTTCCTTTTGATATTTGCGCCCATCGAATCGTAACTTCCTGAATTATGGCCCCGGATTGTCCAAAAAATCGCCCTTTTTAGCTTGTGGTCCCTCTGGAGGTCAAAATTATTATTCGATTTAAAAAAACGTTTGACTATATCACCGTTATATGGTAATGAAGAGAGCGTTTGAATTACGTGAAAATCGGACTAGAATTGATGGACAAAATGGCCGCCGTTTGTACAAGAATAGTGTGAAAATATGTTATATCAAGGTTGTGGACCCTATAGAGGTCACAATTTTGAATCGATTTTGATGAAACTTGACATGTATGTTTATAACCCAAAGATCTTGGTTCCTTTCGATATTTGCGCCCATCGGGTCATTACTTCCTGAATTATGTCCCCTGATTGTTTGAAAAATCACCCTTTTTAGCTTGTGGTCCCTCTGGAGGTGACAATTATTATCTGATTTAAAAAAAAAACGTTTGATTATAAAAACCAAACAAATTCTAATGATTTTCTGATAATTCCTTAATATGTGACAACTCTTGTTGACTGCCCGGACGATTTGGCTGCTGTGTGGGCGTATGTTTCGATAGATCAAGATAAATGCCTTGACGAAAGGCGCAAAAAATTGCGGACTCGGTTTATATTGTTGTCGCCTCTGTCCGTCTGGGTGTCCACAATTGTTTGCGCAAACTCTAGAGGTCACAATTTTAATCTGATTTCAACGAAACTTAAAATATAGGTTTATCTCACTAAGATCTAGATTTTGGCATGTATCGAATCTTAACTTCATGGATTATGGCCCTTAATTGTCAAAAAATAGTATTTTTAGCTTGTGGACCCAATAGAGGTCACAATGTTTATCAGATTTTGTTGAAACTTGAAATGTAAGTTTATAACCCAAAGATCTCGGTTCCTTTTGATTTTGTGCATATTGAACTGTAACTTCCTGAATTATGGACCCTGATTGTACAAAAAAGTGCATTTTTAGCTTGTGGACCCTATAGAGGACATAATTTTTATCTGATGTAAAATTTTTTTTTAAATATATCACTGTTACATCCTAAGGATGGTTGAATTTCGTCAAAATCAGATCAAAACTGACCAGACAAAATGGCCGCCCTGGTATTCAAACTCAAATAGCATAAAAATATGGTATATTCATGCTGTGGACCCTCCAGCAGTGGCGGTGCCAAGGGGGGGCCTCTGTTTGCCCCCCCCCCCCAATAATTTTAGAAATACGTTTTGGTAATCAATACCTTCTAAGGTGATTGAATTCCACATCCTCACTCAGTCATGATGAGTGATTTCTTACCAAGCCCATCCTGCTGTAAACCTACTTGAGAAGTGCTTTTTACGATTGCTAAAGTTTTTGGGTACAGGTTCAACGTGACGAGAATATGCATGCACTCGAAACACTCACTCTGTCGTTTGATGCCTCCCTCTCGCTATTTGGATAAGCTGGTGATTTTGCGACGAACAGTATCTGGCCAGCACTATTTATCACGTCTGACTACATTTCCGGCAGTCTATTTCACTTCGCCCCTGGTCGGATAAACTAGTGATTTGGCGAAGGCAGTATCTGGTAAGCTCTATTTATCGACGATCAATGCCTGGATTCTGCAAGACTGCATTTCGGGCAGTTCGTTCTTAGTGATCAGGCTACAGATGATATCCGATCAGCTCTATTTATCTCTACAATCGGTGCCTGAATACTGTCAGACAGCATTTCCAACAGTCTCGCTACTTTGCACTCACAAGGATACTTCGTTGAGGTTGGCAAGTCAGTTTGTTTGACATTTTGTTCTCTAGTCGGATAAACTAGTGATCAGGTGACGGACGGTATGTGGGGGGATCTATTTATCTAGACAATCGGTGCCTGACTGAAAACTGTCAGGTCAGACAGCATTTCCGACAGTGTATTTTTCAAAATTTTCATGGGGAGTCCCCCCCCATACCCTCGGTAAGGCCTTGTGAGTGGGATTGGTTGAGGCTGTTCGTTTGACACTTTATACCTCAAATACTGCCAGTCTGCATTTCCGATAACCTGTTTACAAATTTGTCTTGGGGAAAAAAAATAAATATATTAAAATACATTTTACAAATCTCATATGACAAATGTCTGATTTGTGAAACAAATATTGATTACTAAGAACTAAGAACTAAGAACACTGAATAAAGAGCTGTTTGGTCTTCCATATGAAATACTTTGTAAAACTTGATTGCCATCACCAAATAAAAGTTGGTTTGACCAATATCCCCTACTAAATTAACTTTTGATTCAACAAACAATTGGCAAACAATATTCAACACCAAATGTTTTACTTAGTGCAATACATCCGCAACTTGGGTCACCAGCACTTTTCGTAGGGTCGCGGACTAGTCTGAGAACTTTTTAAAAAATGCTATCTTTTCATGTAATCTACCTATACATCTTCAATAGAAGGCTTGATCTCGCTTTAACTCGGTACATCCTATCAAGGCCTTCACTACCTAAAAAAGGTTGGGAATCTATGATATAAATCAATAAGATCATTTTGATATCACAGATTTATTTCTAACATCTAACAAAGTCCATATGTTCTGTGATGCAAATTCTCAAGTTTCTTAGACTGATAAAAGTTTTTATCATTCGATTTTCATTTTGTTTTTACCATTTGATACACAATGCCAATTTTGACTAGGTAAAACCAATTTAAAAAACTGTATTCTTAGCCTTGGAAACAGATTTTTTTATTCAAATGAGTCTGATTTGTAATGTTTTTAGGTATATTTGATTCCAATCAATAAATAGAATGAACCCATACGATCATAAAGACACCAGAAAATGGTTTCTAACTTGTTTGGTTGGAGAGTAATAGCCGATTTTCTACACATCACTTTTGAAGGTGTTTGGTCTATAAAAGTTTGAATTTTATTTGATTTTCATAAAATTTTCACTATGTGATGCCTAATGCCATTTACGATTTCATACAATTTGGCCCATTGAAGCTGATGAGCTTGGGCGTTCCACCTAAAAGGGACTGCTAATTCAACTAGGAAGCCAAATTCACAATGATGGCTCATTTTTGACAGACACTCATAATATGTTCCATAAAATGCTGTGTAATATATTGAAATATAGATTTTCGTTGTCAATTACTTCAAATATAAACATAAAAAACATGTTTCGAGCAAAAGGTATTCTAATCCGACGATATGTAATAGTCTAACTTATGCTCGCTTGAATCACTTGAATATTCGCAATCAGTAGAACAGTCCGATTCTTCCCCTTTCATCAGTATCATGCAACATGGGTGAACATTCTTTACAGTTATACGCCCCGGCCCGGTAATGCTGAGGTTGGTAAACATTTTCCATCCTTTATTCCTCTGTGTTTTCTGGTAGCCAGACTGACCGCGACTGGTGTCATAATGTATGCTTGACAACTTTCTCTATGAATTCGGGGAATCAGAAAACTTATAGTTTAAAACTTTACTAACATAATTGTTATGTCTGGTCAAAATTGGCTCCCATTTTGCGTATGAGCTCAACCGGGAATACCTTTTGGTTGGAACATGTTTTTATGTTTATATCTGAAGTAACTGACTCTGAAAACCTATATTTTAATATATGTACTGCACATCTTTTTGTTAAAGTACTACATGAGTTGCCCTCTAAAAAAAAGCCTCCATCTTGGAATTTGACCCCCTAGTGGAAAAAGCCATCACTTTTAAGAGGAATAGCCACATGGATTGGATTCAGCGGGTCAAATTATGAAAGAATCCACTTCATACCGAGGTCCGAGAGAATCTTTATCGACTTTTACCTTAATAAATTAGAGTATATTACCAGAAAATTTCTCATGTTGGCCATCTTGAAAAGGTGCCAGGATGGCATTACCCAGATTCTGAATCTACACATATTAAAGATATATGATCCACTCAAAACCCTCATTTCAATATATTGCGTGTCTGTTTAGTGATTTTTATGAGTTTCCCTCTCTAATGAGCTTCAATGTTGAATTTGGCCCCAAAGCAGAATAAGCCATCGCTTTCGGAAGGGATACCATAGTTCATTGGATTCAGTGGGTCGAATTCTTGTAGAAACCATCTTCAAACCAAGGTCCGAGAACAGCTGTCACATATTTTACCCAACTAAATAACCAGAAAATGCCTCTTGGCGGCCATCTTAAATATATAAATTTCCACAATTCTGACTCTACACATATAGAAGATATATAATCCACCAAAATGTCAATGTCAAGGCTTAAAATGGTGTTTGGAAACCGGACCTGATGGTTCGTATGTCAGTGGTCATACGATTACTTTAACATACATTATGCAAGAGCTAAATCTGCCTATTGCAGGTCTTTCTTTAGGGCTGAAATGTTATGTGAATTACTAATTAAACATTGATTAACTTATCCAGATTATAATCAACTCTTGATGGCAATCTTTAGTGGATTATGATCTGATTTACTGCATAATTCTCCATTACGATTTAATTATAAAATGGATAATCAAGACTATGCTTTTTATCGCGCCGACTTTAGTTATTATGATTGAGGCAAATTGCAATCAGCAAATTGACGTTACATTATCTTGTTTTTAGACTTTTATAGTGAAAACTGCTAACTTCAGCTACTCTGGCCTAATTGCGAGGCATGTCATTTTGGATGTGTTTGTTAGGAGTATCCACCATACAATCTGTTTGGCAGTAATCAATCATCATTAAATGGTACAGACTTAAGCTAATCAAGCCTATTTTGAGGCCGTGGTATTTTCAGCATGTCTGTCGGGGTAACCCATTCTTGATTCCTGTGCTGGTGCAGAACAACTTCCAAGCAGTTTGAGGGGGTTGGGACGGCCTAGTGGTCTAGAGTGCCGCGCTTCGACCTCTAGCTGGCCGGTCACCTCTGGCTTGCGGCTGTGGTTTCTATCCCTTGTGTGAGCGTATGTGGTATGGAGATAGGGGCACCTTCTAAACCTCGTGGGTTCCTCCGGGCACTCCGTTTTCTTCCCACTGCTCGAGACCCCTAAGCGCAAGCGAATTATAGAAATAAAATGTGATTATGTTGACTTAAATAATAATCATGTTATATATTAATAAAACATAAATTTCTAGGACTGTCTATCTCTATTGAAGTGTATATGATGCCCATGAACAACTGCCATAATGTCTATATAATATTTCTGAAAACAGCCAATTTGATTTTGATGAAACTTGAAATGCATGTTTAAAACCATAAGATCTTCGATATTTGCGCATATCGAATCGTTATTTCCTGGATTATGGCCCCTTTTAAAGTTCCAATTTCATATTTTCTAAGAAAGTCAAAACATAATTATTTCTATGTCTTTTGCTCAAAAGGTTGTCAACTCACTTTATACGATCATGGGCAAAATTTTTGGGGCATTAGAAAGGCTGATTGAGGAAATAGTTACTCAATTACCTCCCTTGTTTTCCCATTCCTCTCCATGGACGGCCATCTTCAAACGTTTGAATTTGAAGTTGAAAATGATATTTTTGCCAATTTCTCAAATGGCAATAGTGAATTATAGGATTAATAGGATTATTCTTTAACGAGGTAGGACTGTTTATAGATTCAATCTATTTTAGGGCTTTATTTTAATACATTTTAAAAATATAACTTAAAAAAATTCTATTGGAACTTTAAGCTTGTTGTCCTCTGGAGGTCACAATTATTTTCTGATTTAAAAAAAAACATTTGATTATATCACTGTTACATCGCACTGAAAGTTGAGTTCGAATTTCCTGAAAATCAAAGCAAAACTGCCAACAAAATGGCCACCGCTTGTATGCGAATAGTGTTAAAATATGGTATATCAAAGTTGTGGACCCTGTAGAGGTCACAATTTGAATGCATGTTGATAACCCAAGGATCTTTTTTCCTTTGGATATTTGCGCATATCGAATTGTAAATTCATGAATTATGGCCCTTGATTGTTGTAAAAATCACCTCCTTTTTAGCTTGTTCTCTATCCATCCCTCAAAAATGTGGGCGTATCCTGCCTGGCAGCCGCTGGTTATGATGTCTATATAACATATTATCTATAACATATTATCTAAAAACAGTCATATACAGAATATTTGTCTGATGTGACCTTCATACTCTCAAGGGCGTGGTTTCGAATCCCAAGTTGTATGTGGCAAGGAGTATACTCCTTGCCACATACAACTGACGACCCTACTAGTAGGGTCGTCTGTCCAACCTCATGGATTTTCTCTGGGTACTCCGGTTTCCTCACACTGCTAAAGACCCCTACAAGTTATTGAAATAAAATTAAACCATATGTCAGTCCCGAAATGACCTAGTTTGTGTCGAGTGGACGTTATACCCCATTTCTCTCTCTCTCATACTCTCAAAAAGAAATTGGTTAAAAGAAAACATTGGTGTGTATGTAACCGAATGCAGAAAATTTTCATTAATGAAATTTCATTCAGAAAAATTCTTAATATTGCGGAAAAGAACTGAATTAGATAATAAAAGCGGTGAATAAATACTGATACAGTTCTGTATCAGACACTGATTACTACTACATTAGAAAAGAAAACGATAACAAAGAAAATTCTGAGTTAATTTGGCTTTAAATTCATTGAAGATTTTTATTTTGTTTTTTCATTGCACATAGGACTAATTGCTTTTGGCCACTTAAACATACATTTTGCAAGAGCTAAAGCTGTATATTACATGTTTTTCTTTAGGCTGGAAATGTTATCTAAATTATTAATTAGACATTTTGAAATTAACTTATCCAGATCATAATTAACTCTCGATAGCCTGCGATATATACTGGATCGGAATTGTTGCTCAACTTTTTTTTATCATACCGACTGTAGTAATGATGTTCAAGGTTAGGCAGAAAATTCAATAGCTAAATTCTTGGTTCAGAGTGTATCAATTTGACTGAAATTTTGCAGCTAATTCCCTATTATAGTGAAAACTGACAGCTCTTTATCTAATCGCAGATAATGTATCATTAAGTTTGTTTTTCAGGACCCACGTTGGTGGATGCAGAATGGTGGACACAGATGGAAGAGGGTACAGGCAAGGCAGTATGGCAGTCTGTTTGGACTTTAAAGAAGAGTACAGTTTTTCTGATCAACTTTCTTGAGGATGATGGCAGGCTGTAGTTAAGTGGGGATTAAGTTAATTTAGCTTTCAAATTTTTCTATGCCTACATTTTTATGTAGATTTAAATTGAAGTCGCCCTGTCCATCAATAGGTGTATCGGTTCACAGTATGTTTGTGGATACTCTACAGGTCACAACCTTTGTCCGATTTTAACGAAACTTGAAACATAGGCTTATCTCTCAAAGATCTCACCTTCTTTCAATATTTGTGCATTTGTACCATAACTTCCTGGAAATTCTAGATTGGCCCGTCTACATTACAGTAAAGGACATTCTGTTGACAAGTTCAAGACACATTTTTGAAAATGGTCCTTGGCAACAATGACTTTTAGTGGGGATTTAGGTGTAAAGCTACTTGAGGGATCGAGTCTACTTGTTATGTCTAGGCCAGATAGATTAACATGTCATAACTTCATCAACCAATCTAAAGAGACTGTGGATGTTTATCTCTTTCAGGATACACCACAACACCAACATTATTTCCTTTGTCAAAATATATAACATTGTTTTCTTCTGGCTACTAGCGGAACAGGTTTCAGCAATTCTTGGTTCTGTTTTATTCTGGAGACAGGTTCTTTGTGTTATTGTTGTAGGTTTCACAAGGATAGAATGATGGAGACAGCTAGACCTCATACATAATCAGTTTCTTCTCTAATCCATATACACTAACATTAACAAAGATTTCAGCTGCAGACATACCATTACTTTTTAGAACATTTACACAAACACATCCATACCTATTTGGAACTTCTGTTTTTTGGGAACTATGATTAACACACAATTGTGCAGACCAGAACTCAAGGTTTATGACATCATTAATTTAACAGGATTGTTGCTGAGATATACTAGAGACCTCTGTCTCGCTTCTATTGGGATTTCCTGTGTGCACACCCCATTCATTGCTCCTTGACGAGACCAGTTATCTTTGATCACTTGTGGTTGGCCACCCAGTGATCTCTGATTACTGGTAGTTGGCAGTCCATTAGGCTATGGGCTTTTGATACAGAACAGAAAAGATCCATTAAAACTTGCCATTAGGTGATGCTATACAGGCAGTTGTATTCATTTCTCTAGAACTTAACATTTGGGGTTGTTTCATCTTGTAGTTTAAACCGATATCCTCACTGAAAGTCTATCAAATCACTTGTTAATGTAAAGGTTTGTCCAAGAACTGTTCGCAGGTTTTTCTTTACTGTTACGTCAGAGGCGGATCAAGGCTCTGATGGGCGGTAGGAAATGAAATGAAATGGGGTTTAACGTCCTACTGTTCTGCTCCTTACCTGGGCTAATGAAGACGGGCATACGCCATACAGTGTGCTAAGATGGAAATTTTGCCCGGGCAGCGGTGCTACGGCCTACTCTTTTATCAAATTCCAACTGCCAAGGGATTTTGTATGTGCATGCCAATTCAAATCCCCGATTGTACGTGGCAAGTAGTAAGGGTCGTCTGCCCAACCTTGTGGGTTTTCTCCGGGTACTCTGCTTTCCTCCCACTGCTAAAGACCCCTACGCCCAATCATATGTTAGTCCAGAAATGACCTAGTTTGTGTAAAGTGGACGTTAAACCCCAGTCATAATGGTTCCTGGTTGTATGAACAATATTGTTTTAGCACTTGAGCTCTCTCGAGTCCGATTTTGATAAAACATAAAATGTATGTTTATAACCTAAAGATCGTGGTATCTTTCAGTCTTGGCACATAGCTGACCATTACACTCAAGAGGTCACAATTTTTCATTCGATTATAAACACTTATGAAAAATGTCACCTTTACACCCTATTTATCCGATTTTGATGGAACTTAAAATACACGTTTATATCCCAAAGATCTCGGTTCATTTTGTTTTTGACACTTATCGGACTGTAATTTAATGGATTATTCCCCCTGACGTTGCCCTGTCTATCGTAATCTAGGCGTATCTTGCGTGGCAAACGCTTATTATAATCATGTTATTGCCGAAATGGTATTTTGCACATAACTTATAGCACAGACATCTGTAAGGCCAATTGGGTTAACACTCCCCTCCCCATTCCTAAATTGCAGTTAGTGTTGTAGAGAGAGATGGGGTTTAACATGTGGGGGTGGTAGGCCAACTCATAATTGATCAGTCGAAAAAGATTATATGATATAATGTATCGGACATATGAATTAATGTACATTATTTAGGTTTTTTATAGGCCCATATTAAACAATAATCAGATTTTGTGCCCATATTTCACTCTACAGAAGAAAATGCTAAATTTTCCATTTTCCTAAAAGGTTTTTTTATTCCAGTACGCCCATATGAAACAATAAACAGGGTGCAGGTGACTTAACAATTAGTGAATTTGTGGGCGACAGTGTCGGGTGAATCCGATGCAATTTTCGGATGAATTATACATTACATTGTTTTGTTTATATTAAATTTGCATAATTTCAGGGGTTTCAGTTTATTGGTTAGGTTTTAATAAACTTCTGTAAACCTGAACTCTTGTGTGATTAAAGGACAATATTGGTGCCAGTCATTATCACATATGTGATAGAACTGATTAAACACTTTCCAAATATAATATTAACACAGAGATCATCGCTACCATAGAGGAGTAATAAAGTATTCATGAATCGGAAGTGACGAACGCCAAAGGAAAACACGAGTTAATCCTCTATATAACTAACTTAAGTGACTAGTGATAACAGATATATGGGCGAATATCTGCTCACTAATAATTCCCTCGAGTTGCTGTGTGACACTGTGAGAGAATATCTTACAATTCATAAAAAGAATTGGCAGCCACTAGATACGAGAACACGAAAGAAAAACAGATTAAAAGTCCGTGCATTACCATGTTTTTATAAGGTAGGGGAAACCGGGGCACATTGAACCACCATGGATATATCCTTTATAAAGAACTCAACACTATACAGAAGTAAGATAACTTCTTAGGCCCATTTCTCCATCAATAAGCCACATGTTGTCAATTATTTTCTTAGGCAGTGAATTTTTCAAAAAAGCGCTTAAAAGAGAAAAATTTCCGTACATGTTAACTTCTTAGCCCAGGAAATTCTTGTAATTAAAAATAAGTTAATATATGTCTAATCTATACAATCCAGATCCATATAAGAGGGCATATTGATTTTTGGTTAAATTTTGATCATGAAATAAAGAGATCTTCTAATAAAAACATTTGATATGAAATGAGTACAAACATGTATGTGAACAAAGTGGTTCAATGTGCCCCGGTTTCCCCTATAGAATGAATAAAAACAAGGGGCTGTACGGAGTATTTCTATTTTTCCCGTGTTCTCTTATCTTATGACACTTAATTACTTTATTGAATCGTCAGATAACCTCTTGTGGTTCCATATAACAACTTTTGTCTTCGAAGGAATTATTAGTGAGCAGAAATTCGGTTGTTTATCTGTCATCACTCGTCACTTCAGTCATTCACATAGAGAGATAACTCGTGTTTTCCTTTGACGTCCATCACTTCCGATTCATGAATCCTTTATTACCCCTCTACGGTAGCGATGAAATCTGTGTTAATATCATATTTGGAAAGTGTTTAATCAGTTCTATTACATATGTGATAATGACTGGCACCAATACTGTCCTTTAATATATCCGTATTTGGACTCCCTACAACATCAGAGAGCAGATGAAGTTAAGATTGCTTGAGGAGTGTGTAGATGATATTTGATGTGAAACACTCATAAAGAGTTTAATATGTTATATAAATAGTTTTTCTTAAACAATTTTGCATGTTGTCAAAATTTCAAAATTTGAAGTGGATGGTTGCCCCCCTAAAAATGTTTCGATTCTCTTCTTTTTTTGCGCGCGTTTAGTGTACTATAGTAGTGGAACACTCTAGGCAATCTACAAGAAAATCGGTATAAAATTTAAAAATCATGGGGCAACGTGTGCACCCTAACAGTCATGAGAATAATTGTCTAATTAATAATTTAAATAACATTTAGTGCCTAAAAAGGAAGACCTGCAATAGGCAAATGTAGCTCTTACATAATGCATCGTGAAAAGAAATTCACTTACAAACTAGTAATTCCCATGTAGATTGTGGATGGTCACTATAACTGGTCAGGTCAAATATATCTAATTTTGGTAAACAGTTTTTAACCATCCTTAATTCGCTATCCGGTTTTGAAAAACCCCTTACAAACAATTTACATCTAAATTTAGAACGTTGACACTATTTTTTAAAATTTTTTAATTTAATTGGTTTATAATTCACTGCATTATGTTTCTCAAATAACTACAGTAATATAATTGTTTGACGCATTACTTGCCATGTCGCATATTTTTTATCCTGAAATTGTGCATAACAATATTCTTTTATTCAAGGAACTATATTTTCCTAACATTCGCCTATCGGAACGTAATTTCCTGAATTATGGTCCCTGATTGTCCGTAAAATCACCTTTTTATACGCCCACATTTTCATAGGGACGTATATTGTCGTCGCCCCTGTTCGTCCGTCCGTCCGTCCACAATTGTTTGTGAACAGTCTACAGGTCACAATTTTTATCCGATTTCAATGAAACTTTAAATATAGGTTTATCACCCTAAGATCTCTGTTCCTTTTGATATTGGTGTGTATCGGACTGTAACTTCATGGGTTATGGCCTCTGATTGTCCGAAAAATCAAGTTTTTAGCTTGTGAACAGTGTAGTGGTCACAATTTTGAACCGATTTTGATGAAACTTGAAATGTATGTTTATAACCCAAAGATCTAGGTTCCTTTCGATATTTGCACCCGTGGGATCGTAACTTCCTGAATTATAGCCCCTGATTGTCCGAAAAATCGTCCTTTTTAGCTTGTGGTCCTCTGGAGGTCAAAATTATTATCCGATTTAAAAAAACGTTTGATTATATCACCGTTATATGGTTATAAAGGTTGAGTTCAAATTGCAGGTAGGTCAAAATTGTTATCCGATTTCAAAAATCATTTGATTATATCACCGTTACATGGTTATGGAGGTTGAGGTCAAATTTCGTGAAAATCAGACCAAAATTAACAGACAAAATTTGCGCTCGTCGGATCGTAACTTCCTGAATTATGGCCCCTGATTGTCCGAAAAATAGCCCTTTTTAGCTTGTGGTCCTCTATAGGTCAAAATTATTATCCGATTTAAAAAAACGTTTGATTATATCACCGTTACATGGTTATGAAGTTTGAGTTCAAATTGCAGGTAGGTCAAAATTGTTATCCGATTTCAAAAACCGTTTGATTATATCACCGTTACATGGTTATGGAGGTTGAGTTTAAATTTCGAGAAAATCAGATCAAAATTAACAGACAAAATGGCCACCGTTTGTACGCAAATAGTATGAAAATAATATATGTTGTATCAAGGTTGTGGACCCTATGGAGGTCACAATTTTGAACCGATTTTGATGAAACTTGACATGTATGTTTATAACCCAACGATCTTGGTTCCTGTCGATATTTGTGCCCATCGGATCGTAACTTCCTGAATTATGGACCCTGATTGTCCGAAAAATCGCTTTTTTTTAAAATTGTGGTACCTCTGGAGGTCAAAATTATTATCCGATTTAAAAAAACCTTTGATTATATCACGGAAGGATGAGGTTGAATTTCGTGAAAATTGGACCAAAATTGACAGACAAAATGGCCGCCGTTTGTACGCGAAGGTTGTTGACCCTATAGAGGTCACAATTTTGAACCGATTTTGAAATGCGCGTACATAATCTTTATTCTAAGGTTAATATCGCTGTTAAAAGTTTTAAATTTGTATACACATGGATAAAATATAACATATTTAAAATGTTTTGCATGTCATTATATGTCAGCTATGGGATTTTCCCCCATAAGTCAGGTTCATATTGTGCTTGGATCAAAAGCATAAAGAGTTAGGCCTGCAGTCCAAATTTCTAGAGTGAAGTTCCGCTACATGGTGCTTCCAAATAAAAAAACTATACATTTTATGAAAGCTTATAACACCAGAAACACAAATCCAGAGAGTCCTATGCAAAAAGTCTGCTATAACTTGATTTAGGGGCTGATGAAAATTGTGATAATTGTCAAACGATTGCTATATTTATACTAATGATTGTGAAGATGACATAAAATTAAATATTGACAAAAACACCCGATGCCTTCATCCTATGCAAAGAATATGCTGTGATGGGCAGCGTCTAGTCATTCGGATGGAATATAAAACTGAGGTCCTGTACTGTACTGTACACACGTTGACGTGCACGTAAAAGAACTTTAAATTCGAAATAAAGAGTAGAATGTAACGTTGCTGTTTGGACCAAATCCCCCTCTATAGCATAATGTATGGCAGGCGTAAGTACATCTTCATTATGACGGTTAATTGTTGTTCTCTTCATTACAATTGCCACTGCGGTATTATTTAGGTTTTGCCATATACCTATTTGTCTCAGATTCGATCAACCGTCCATTTTTCGGGCAATGTATCTCAGTTTTTCAGAAAAAGGAGACTGCAACCATAACTCACGGATATAAATTGTACATTTGTGTAATTTTAAAATTCTAAATAAACAACCATCACAGCTTTGTGGAAAAATCAATTTAGTTAATGACTGATACATTCAGAAAATTTGGGTGTAATCTGATTTTCAATGACTGAAAGGGTGTGTGACCTGTTAAGGCGCAGAAAAAATCGGGCTCACTTTTTTCAAATTTTAATTTCGTTATTGGGTCATTTTCTATTTGAAGGTGAAAAAAGGTGTAAAACTGAGCTATTCACAACCCATTTTTAGGTTTTTTATATTTTAAAATATTTCTTTGCAACTTTTATAAACTTGTAGCAGTAATCCATACAAAGAGAATGTATATTAAAATTAGTTTGTAATATGAATAGTTGCTGAGAAATTGGCAATTTTTCATGAGTCCATATTTTATGCGTAATTTAGATTTTTACTAGGTCAAACCAATTTGACATACAATGTCACTGGAAATGACGTAATTTGGGCCCACTGTATTTATAGCCTTCGAAACAAATTATTTTATGTATGCCGAGAAATGGACGATTTTCAACAGTTCACTTTTCAAGGTTTTAGGTTCATAAAAATTTCAATTATTATTCAATTTTCGTACCTAATTCCATTTACGATTTCATACAAGAAATAGTATACAACTCAAAAGAAGTTAAGGGTCAAACCTTTTTTTTCTACCAGGTAATTGTCTATGCACATATCAGATATATATATATAAAATTATTGGCGGAAAACCTGTGTACTAGGCATATGTCATTTTCAAACAAAACTATTTTGACAGTCTCCTTAGAAACCATAAACTGAAGCTCAAAACAAGGCTCCACAAAACTGTTTGCTTCGCCCAAACGCAGTAGAGTATGACTTTTTGGAGTTGATTATGTGCACTATGCATTTTCCATGAACAGTTTTGGCATAAAAAACCTTCCATGATTGTGCTGTTCTCAGTTGGTTTAAACAATAATTTATTACTTAGTGATATTTTATTACTTACGATTTCAACGATTAAAGAATTTTCCTTAAAAGAAATAACGGTGTTTCCAGAAAGTATTGTTTGAATATTCCTATGTTCAGAACCTAATTTATTTATTGTGATTTAAGTCACTCTTTGAGTTTCTTAGTTTACAATGTATTATCTGTAGATGTCTTTCGCCTATTTAGTAGGGAGCATTTGTTTCGATTAAGCGCATGCTTGATTTTAATTTAGTTTTGAATTCAGAAATAGTTTTGGAATTTTTTATTTGACATTTTTTACTTGATTATTTAGATCATTCCACCGTTTAACAGAGGAAGGAAAAAAAAAGAATTCTGGTAAAGTAATGTTCTACAGTTTATTTGCTTTATTTGGTTGGAGTTACGAAGATGGTAGGGTTGGTTAGCGGATACAAGAGGTGGGATTATATCGGTTAGATATTTAGGAACTAGTCCATTTAAAATTTTGTAGAAAAGTATCATCTTAGTTGAAGCTGGCATATTCCAGTTTCCGTATAAAGTATATTATGAGAGGTACCACGTGGAAGGCCGGTTATAAGATAAGATAAGATTTTATTGTATCAAAATGTCCATTTAGGACAGCATACGATATAAACATGAACAGATATAATAACAATATGACAAATAATATTTACATACTTGTATAAGACAATGGTAATTTTAATCAAGCTTATAATAATAATAACATAGATTACTAACAGGACAACATTATGTAATGTGCACATTTACCTCAAACGGGTTTGATAATGGCATTGGCACAGTAGTCGGTACAATTATGATGCAAGGGTATAGATATTATAAATACACAAATGCCAAGACTTAGCATTGTTATTACATGGAAATATGATGTATGATAATGATATGAATCAAGTAATATGGAAAAGTAGAGAATAATTTTGATACAAGAGAGACAGATTACACCTTTTATGACCTTAGATTCAAATTTTTGCATAGAGCATTGTTGGCATATTCTTAGATCTGGGGGGACATTTTTGTATCTACCTATTTCAATTTGCAGTGAGTGGGACGGAGTGAGGTCATAGCTATTTTAAAGTTCTTATTATGTACATAACAGAGATTTATAGATTTTGGTTTTAAATAAGCCGAAAGTCCTAAGCTTAGTAGTTTTAAACAGGCTGGAGTGGCATGAGTCAGTGAAAAGGGAGTTAAATTTTGATTGAAGTGATGATTTGATATTAATTTTGGTGAGGTTTGACGGGTTTATGTTGAAATAATTTATTAAGTGAATTATAGAAGCAGTCAATGAAAGTTTAATATTAGAGTTAGCTATTTTAATATCATCATTATAGGCTTCAGCCAGTAACAGGTTTGAATCTTTCATATCAGGGTGGTTTAATCTTTTATAATAGAGTAGCATTCTATGATATATATCTAGTTGCAGTGGGAAAATTCCGAGCTCAGCAAGGCAACGCATGTTAGCAGTTTTAGGGGTTGGCACAATATTGACTTACAGGTTTTTATGGTTATCTTATTGTGTTCTATATTACTCCACTTAGGTAAACTGCCAACACAATGGCCACCGCTTGTATGCGAATAGTGTTAAAATATGGTATATCAAAGTTGTGGACCCTGTAGAGGTCACAATTTTAATGCATGTTGATAACCCAAGGATATGGGTTCCTTTCGATATTTGCGCATATCAAATTGTAAATTCATGAATTATGGCCCTTGATTGTTGTAAAAATCACCTTCTTTTTAGCTTGTTCTCTATCCATCCCTCGAAAATGTGGGTGTACCCTGCCTGGCAGGCTGGAAATTTTATCTAAATTATTAATTAGACATTTTAAAATTAACTTATCCAGATCATAATTAACTCTCGATAGCCTGCGATATATACTGGATTAGGATCAGAATTGTTGCTCAACTTTTAAGACTGTTTTTTTTTTTATCATAACCACTTTACTTAAGATGTTAAAGGTTAGGCAGAAAATTCATTAGCTAAATTATCAATTTGACTGAAATTTTGCAGCAAATTCCCTTTTATAGTGAAAACTGACAGCTCTTTATCTAATCGCAGATAATGTATCATTAAGTTTGTTTTTCAGGACCCACGTTGGTGGATGCAGAATGGTGGACACAGATGGAAGAGGGTACAGGCAAAGGCAGTATGGCAGTCTGTTTGGACTTAAAAGAAGCGTACAGTTTTTCTGATCAACTTTCTTGAGGATGATGGCAGGCTGTAGTACAGTGGGGATTAAGTTAATTTGGCGGAAGTCTGCAGCTGAACAGTTCCGTGTGGATTAAATTAATTTGAATTTCAATTCCCTTTTCTTTGTTTGTCATTGATCATGTACTAACTGCTATATTAGTCTCTTTTTCAGGAGCCCTGTTGGGGGATGGAGAATGGTGGAGACAGAATTGTGGGCACAGATGAAGAAAAGGACTCCAGACAGATGAAGAAAAGGACTCCAGACAGATGAAGAAAAGGACTCCAGACAGATGAAGAAGATGAACGAAGAAGATGGCAGTATGGTGTTCTGTTTGGGCGATTTTGCTTAAAAGGAGAGTACAGATTTATTTTCTGTTGATTTTTTTGAGGGTGGCGGCAGACTGCAGACTGCGTGGCCCACATAAAAGGGGGATTAAATTCATTTGAATTTCAATTCCCTTTTCTTTGTTTGTCATTGATCATGTACTAACTGCTATATTAGTCTCTTTTTCAGGAGCCCTGTTGGGGGATGGAGAATGGTGGAGACAGAATTGTGGGCACAGATGAAGAAAAGGACTCCAGAAAGATGAAGAAAAGGACTCCAGACAGATGAAGAAAAGGACTCCAGACAGATGAAGAAGATGAACGAAGAAGATGGCAGTATGGTGTTCTGTTTGGGCAATTTTGCTTAAAAGGAGAGTACAGATTTATTTTCTGTTGATTTTTTTGAGGGTGGCGGCAGACTGCAGACTGCGTGGCCCACATAAAAGGGGGATTAAATTCATTTGAATTTCAATTCCCTTTTCTTTGTTTGTCATTGATCATGTACTAACTGCTATATTAGTCTCTTTTTCAGGAGCCCCGTTGGGTGATGCAGAATGGTGGAGACAGAATTGTGGGCACAGATGAAGAAAAGGACTCCAGACAGATGAAGAAAAGGACTCCAGACAGATGAAGAAAAGGACTCCAGACAGATGAAGAAGATGAACGAAGAAGATGGCAGTATGGTGTTCTGTTTGGGCAATTTTGCTTAAAAGGAAAGTACAGATTTATCTTCTGTTGATTTTTTTGAGGGTGGCGGCAGACTGCAGACTGCGTTGCCCACATAAAAGGGGGATTAAATTCATTTGAATTTCAATTCCCTTTTCTTTGTTTGTCATTGATCATGTACTAACTGCTATATTAGTCTCTTTTTCAGGAGCCCCGTTGGGGGATGGAGAATGGTGGAGACAGAATTGTGGGCACAGATGAAGAAAAGGACTCCAGACAGATGAAGAAAAGGACTCCAGACAGATGAAGAAAAGGACCCCAGACAGATGAAGAAGATGAACGAAGAAGATGGCAGTATGGTGTTCTGTTTGGGCAATTTTGCTTAAAAGGAGAGTACAGATTTGTTTTCTGTTGATTTTTTTGAGGGTGGCGGCAGACTGCAGACTGCGTGGCCCACATAAAAGGGGGATTAAATTCATTTGAATTTCAATTCCCTTTTCTTTGTTTGTCATTGATCATGTACTAACTGCTATATTAGTCTCTTTTTCAGGAGTCCCGTTGGGGGATGGAGAATGGTGGAGACAGAATTGTGGGCACAGATGAAGAAAAGGACTCCAGACAGATGAAGAAAAGGACTCCAGACAGATGAAGAAAAGGACTCCAGACAGATGAAGAAAAGGACTCCAGACAGATGAAGAAGATGAACGAAGAAGATGGCAGTATGGTGTTCTGTTTGGGCAATTTTGCTTAAAAGGAGAGTACAGATTTATTTTCTGTTGATTTTTTTGAGGGTGGCGGCAGACTGCAGACTGCGTGGCCCACATAAAAGGGGGATTAAATTCATTTGAATTTCAATTCCCTTTTCTTGTTTGTCATTGATCATGTACTAACTGCTATATTAGTCTCTTTTTCAGGAGCCCCGTTGGGTGATGGAGAATGGTGGAGACAGAATTGTGGGCACAGATGAAGAAAAGGACTCCAGACAGATGAAGAAAAGGACTCCAGACAGATGAAGAAAAGGATTCCAGACAGATGAAGAAGATGAACGAAGAAGATGGCAGTATGGTGTTCTGTTTGGGCAATTTTGCTTAAAAGGAGAGTACAGATTTATTTTCTGTTGATTTTTTTGAGGGTGGCGGCAGACTGCAGACTGCGTGGCCCACATAAAAGGGGGATTAAATTCATTTGAATTTCAATTCCCTTTTCTTTGTTTGTCATTGATCATGTACTAACTGCTATATTAGTCTCTTTTTCAGGAGCCCCGTTGGGGGATGGAGAATGGTGGAGACAGAATTGTGGGCACAGATGAAGAAAAGGACTCCAGACAGATGAAGAAAAGGACTCCAGACAGATGAAGAAAACAGATGAAGGAAAGGACTCCAGACAGATGAAGAAGATGAACGAAGAAGATGGCAGTATGGTGTTCTGTTTGGGCAATTTTGCTTAAAAGGAGAGTACAGATTTATCTTCTGTTGATTTTATTGAGGGTGGCGGCAGACTGCAGACTGCGTTGCCCACATAAAAGGGGGATTAAATTCATTTGAATTTCAATTCCCTTTTCTTTGTTTGTCATTGATCATGTACTAACTGCTATATTAGTTTCTTTTTCAGGAGCCCCGTTGGGGGATGGAGAATGGTGGAGACAGAATTGTGGGCACAGATGAAGAAAAGGACTCCAGACAGATGAAGAAAAGGACTCCAGACAGATGAAGAAAAGGATTCCAGACAGATGAAGAAGATGAACGAAGAAGATGGCAGTATGGTGTTCTGTTTGGGCAATTTTGCTTAAAAGGAGAGTACAGATTTATTTTCTGTTGATTTTTTTTAGGGTGGCGGCAGACTGCAGACTGCGTGGCCCACATAAAAGGGGGATTAAATTCATTTGAATTTCAATTCCCTTTTCTTTGTTTGTCATTGATCATGTACTAACTGCTATATTAGTCTCTTTTTCAGGAGCCCCGTTGGGGGATGGAGAATGGTGGAGACAGAATTGTGGGCACAGATGAAGAAAAGGACTCCAGACAGATGAAGAAAACAGATGAAGGAAAGGACTCCAGACAGATGAAGAAAAGGACTCCAGACAGATGAAGAAGATGAACGAAGAAGATGGCAGTATGGTGTTCTGTTTGGGCAATTTTGCTTAAAAGGAGAGTACAGATTTATCTTCTGTTGATTTTTTTGAGGGTGGCGGCAGACTGCAGACTGCGTTGCCCACATAAAAGGGGGATTAAATTCATTTGAATTTCAATTCCCTTTTCTTTGTTTGTCATTGATCATGTACTAACTGCTATATTAGTCTCTTTTTCAGGAGCCCCGTTGGGGGATGGAGAATGGTGGAGACAGAATTGTGGGCACAGATGAAGAAAAGGACTCCAGACAGATGAAGAAAAGGACTCCAGACAGATGAAGAAAAGGACCCCAGACAGATGAAGAAGATGAACGAAGAAGATGGCAGTATGGTGTTCTGTTTGGGCAATTTTGCTTAAAAGGAGAGTACAGATTTATTTTCTGTTGATTTCTTTGAGGGTGGCGGCAGACTGCAGACTGCGTGGCCCACATAAAAGGGGGATTAAATTCATTTGAATTTCAATTTCCTTTTCTTTGTTTGTCATTGATCATGTACTAACTGCTATATTAGTCTCTTTTTCAGGAGCCCCGTTGGGGGATGGAGAATGGTGGAGACAGAATTGTGGGCACAGATGAAGAGAAGGACTCCAGACAGATGAAGAAAAGGACTCCAGACAGATGAAGAAAAGGACTCCAGACAGATGAAGAAAAGGACTCAAGACAGATGAAGAAGATGAACGAAGAAGATGGCAGTATGGTGTTCTGTTTGGGCAATTTTGCTTAAAAGGAGAGTACAGATTTAATTTCTGTTTATTTTTTTGAGGGTGGCGGCAGACTGCAGACTGCGTGGCCCACATAAAAGGGGGATTAAATTCATTTGAATTTCAATTCCCTTTTCTTTGTTTGTCATTGATCATGTACTAACTGCTATATTAGTCTCTTTTTCAGGAGCCCCGTTGGGGGATGGAGAATGGTGGAGACAGAATTGTGGGCACAGATGAAGAAAAGGACTCCAGACAGATGAAGAAAAGGACTCCAGACAGATGAAGAAAACAGATGAAGAAAAGGACTCCAGACAGATGAAGAAAAGGACCCCAGACAGATGAAGAAGATGAACGAAGAAGATGGCAGTATGGTGTTCTGTTTGGGCAATTTTGCTTAAAAGGAGAGTACAGATTTATCTTCTGTTGATTTTTTTGAGGGTGGCGGCAGACTGCAGACTGCGTTGCCCACATAAAAGGGGGATTAAATTCATTTGAATTTCAATTCCCTTTTCTTTGTTTGTCATTGATCATGTACTAACTGCTATATTAGTCTCTTTTTCAGGAGCCCCGTTGGGGGATGGAGAATGGTGGAGACAGAATTGTGGGCACAGATGAAGAAAAGGACTCCAGACAGATGAAGAAAAGGACTCCAGACAGATGAAGAAAAGGATTCAAGACAGATGAAGAAGATGAACGAAGAAGATGGCAGTATGGTGTTCTGTTTGGGCAATTTTGCTTAAAAGGAGAGTACAGATTTATTTTCTGTTGATTTTTTTGAGGGTGGCGGCAGACTGCAGACTGCGTGGCCCACATAAAAGGTGGATTAAATTCATTTGAATTTCAATTTCCTTTTCTTTGTTTGTCATTGATCATGTACTAACTGCTATATTAGTCTCTTTTTCAGGAGCCCCGTTGGGGGATGGAGAATGGTGGAGACAGAATTGTGGGCACAGATGAAGAGAAGGACTCCAGACAGATGAAGAAAAGGACTCCAGACAGATGAAGAAAAGGACTCCAGACAGATGAAGAAAAGGACTCAAGACAGATGAAGAAGATGAACGAAGAAGATGGCAGCATGGTGTTCTGTTTGGGCAATTTTGCTTAAAAGGAGAGTACAGATTTATTTTCTGTTTATTTTTTTGAGGGTGGCGGCAGACTGCAGACTGCGTGGCCCACATAAAAGGGGGATTAAATTCATTTGAATTTCAATTCCCTTTTCTTTGTTTGTCATTGATCATGTACTAACTGCTATATTAGTCTCTTTTTCAGGAGCCCCGTTGGGGGATGGAGAATGGTGGAGACAGAATTGTGGGCACAGATGAAGAAAAGGACTCCAGACAGATGAAGAAAAGGACTCCAGACAGATGAAGAAAACAGATGAAGAAAAGGACTCCAGACAGATGAAGAAAAGGACCCCAGACAGATGAAGAAGATGAACGAAGAAGATGGCAGTATGGTGTTCTGTTTGGGCAATTTTGCTTAAAAGGAGAGTACAGATTTATCTTCTGTTGATTTTTTTGAGGGTGGCGGCAGACTGCAGACTGCGTTGCCCACATAAAAGGGGGATTAAATTCATTTGAATTTCAATTCCCTTTTCTTTGTTTGTCATTTATCATGTACTAACTGCTATATTAGTCTCTTTTTCAGGAGCCCCGTTGGGGGATGGAGAATGGTGGAGACAGAATTGTGGGCACAGATGAAGAAAAGGACTCCAGACAGATGAAGAAAAGGACTCCAGACAGATGAAGAAAAGGATTCAAGACAGATGAAGAAGATGAACGAAGAAGATGGCAGTATGGTGTTCTGTTTGGGCAATTTTGCTTAAAAGGAGAGTACAGATTTATTTTCTGTTGATTTTTTTGAGGGTGGCGGCAGACTGCAGACTGCGTGGCCCACATAAAAGGGGGATTAAATTCATTTGAATTTCAATTCCCTTTTCTTTGTTTGTCATTGATCATGTACTAACTGCTATATTAGTCTCTTTTTCAGGAGCCCCGTTGGGGGATGGAGAATGGTGGAGACTGAATTGTGGGCACAGATGAAGAAAAGGTCTCCAGACAGATGAAGAAAAGGACTCCAGACAGATGAAGAAAACAGATGAAGAAAAGGACTCCAGACAGATGAAGAAAAAGACCCCAGACAGATGAAGAAGATGAACGAAGAAGATGGCAGTATGGTGTTCTGTTTGGGCAATTTTGCTTAAAAGGAGAGTACAGATTTATCTTCTGTTGATTTTTTTGAGGGTGGCGGCAGACTGCAGACTGCGTTGCCCACATAAAAGGGGGATTAAATTCATTTGAATTTCAATTCCCTTTTCTTTGTTTGTCATTGATCATGTACTAACTGCTATATTAGTCTCTTTTTCAGGAGCCCCGTTGGGGGATGGAGAATGGTGGAGACAGAATTGTGGGCACAGATGAAGAAAAGGACTCCATACAGATGAAGAAAAGGACTCCAGACAGATGAAGAAAAGGACTCCAGACAGATGAAGAAGATGAACGAAGAAGATGGCAGTATGGTGTTCTGTTTGGGCAATTTTGCTTAAAAGGAGAGTACAGATTTATTTTCTGTTGATTTTTTTGAGGGTGGCGGCAGACTGCAGACTGCGTGGCCCACATAAAAGGGGGATTAAATTCATTTGAATTTCAATTCCCTTTTCTTTGTTTGTCATTGATCATGTACTAACTGCTATATTAGTCTCTTTTTCAGGAGCCCCGTTGGGTGATGGAGAATGGTGGAGACAGAATTGTGGGCACAGATGAAGAAAAGGACTCCAGACAGATGAAGAAAAGGACTCCAGACAGATGAAGAAAAGGATTCCAGACAGATGAAGAAGATGAACGAAGAAGATGGCAGTATGGTGTTCTGTTTGGGCAATTTTGCTTAAAAGGAGAGTACAGATTTATTTTCTGTTTATTTTTTTGAGGGTGGCGGCAGACTGCAGACTGCGTGGCCCACATAAAAGGGGGATTAAATTCATTTGAATTTCAATTCCCTTTTCTTTGTTTGTCATTGATCATGTACTAACTGCTATATTAGTCTCTTTTTCAGGAGCCCCGTTGGGGGATGGAGAATGGTGGAGACAGAATTGTGGGCACAGATGAAGAAAAGGACTCCAGACAGATGAAGAAAAGGACTCCAGACAGATGAAGAAAACAGATGAAGGAAAGGACTCCAGACAGATGAAGAAAAGGACTCCAGACAGATGAAGAAGATGAACGAAGAAGATGGCAGTATGGTGTTCTGTTTGGGCAATTTTGCTTAAAAGGAGAGTACAGATTTATCTTCTGTTGATTTTTTTGAGGGTGGCGGCAGACTGCAGACTGCGTTGCCCACATAAAAGGGGGATTAAATTCATTTGAATTTCAATTCCCTTTTCTTTGTTTGTCATTGATCATGTACTAACTGCTATATTAGTCTCTTTTTCAGGAGCCCCGTTGGGGGATGGAGAATGGTGGAGACAGAATTGTGGGCACAGATGAAGAAAAGGACTCCAGACAGATGAAGAAAAGGACTCCAGACAGATGAAGAAAAGGACCCCAGACAGATGAAGAAGATGAACGAAGAAGATGGCAGTATGGTGTTCTGTTTGGGCAATTTTGCTTAAAAGGAGAGTACAGATTTATTTTCTGTTGATTTTTTTGAGGGTGGCGGCAGACTGCAGACTGCGTGGCCCACATAAAAGGGGGATTAAATTCATTTGAATTTCAATTCCCTTTTCTTTGTTTGTCATTGATCATGTACTAACTGCTATATTAGTCTCTTTTTCAGGAGCCCCGTTGGGGGATGGAGAATGGTGGAGACAGAATTGTGGGCACAGATGAAGAAAAGGACTCCAGACAGATGAAGAAAAGGACTCCAGACAGATGAAGAAAACAGATGAAGGAAAGGACTCCAGACAGATGAAGAAAAGGACTCCAGACAGATGAAGAAGATGAACGAAGAAGATGGCAGTATGGTGTTCTGTTTGGGCAATTTTGCTTAAAAGGAGAGTACAGATTTATCTTCTGTTGATTTTTTTGAGGGTGGCGGCAGACTGCAGACTGCGTTGCCCACATAAAAGGGGGATTAAATTCATTTGAATTTCAATTCCCTTTTCTTTGTTTGTCATTGATCATGTACTAACTGCTATATTAGTCTCTTTTTCAGGAGCCCCGTTGGGGGATGGAGAATGGTGGAGACAGAATTGTGGGCACAGATGAAGAAAAGGACTCAAGACAGATGAAGAAAAGGACTCCAGACAGATGAAGAAAACAGATGAAGAAAAGGACTCCAGACAGATGAAGAAAAAGACCCCAGACAGATGAAGAAGATGAACGAAGAAGATGGCAGTATGGTGTTCTGTTTGGGCAATTTTGCTTAAAAGGAGAGTACAGATTTATCTTCTGTTGATTTTTTTGAGGGTGGCGGCAGACTGCAGACTGCGTTGCCCACATAAAAGGGGGATTAAATTCATTTGAATTTCAATTCCCTTTTCTTTGTTTGTCATTGATCATGTACTAACTGCTATATTAGTCTCTTTTTCAGGAGCCCCGTTGGGGGATGGAGAATGGTGGAGACAGAATTGTGGGCACAGATGAAGAAAAGGACTCCATACAGATGAAGAAAAGGACTCCAGACAGATGAAGAAAAGGACTCCAGACAGATGAAGAAGATGAACGAAGAAGATGGCAGTATGGTGTTCTGTTTGGGCAATTTTGCTTAAAAGGAGAGTACAGATTTATTTTCTGTTGATTTTTTTGAGGGTGGCGGCAGACTGCAGACTGCGTGGCCCACATAAAAGGGGGATTAAATTCATTTGAATTTCAATTCCCTTTTCTTTGTTTGTCATTGATCATGTACTAACTGCTATATTAGTCTCTTTTTCAGGAGCCCCGTTGGGTGATGGAGAATGGTGGAGACAGAATTGTGGGCACAGATGAAGAAAAGGACTCCAGACAGATGAAGAAAAGGACTCCAGACAGATGAAGAAAAGGATTCCAGACAGATGAAGAAGATGAACGAAGAAGATGGCAGTATGGTGTTCTGTTTGGGCAATTTTGCTTAAAAGGAGAGTACAGATTTATTTTCTGTTTATTTTTTTGCGGGGGGCGGCAGACTGCAGACTGCGTGGCCCACATAAAAGGGGGATTAAATTCATTTGAATTTCAATTCCCTTTTCTTTGTTTGTCATTGATCATGTACTAACTGCTATATTAGTCTCTTTTTCAGGAGCCCCGTTGGGGGATGGAGAATGGTGGAGACAGAATTGTGGGCACAGATGAAGAAAAGGACTCCAGACAGATGAAGAAAAGGACTCCAGACAGATGAAGAAAACAGATGAAGGAAAGGACTCCAGACAGATGAAGAAAAGGACTCCAGACAGATGAAGAAGATGAACGAAGAAGATGGCAGTATGGTGTTCTGTTTGGGCAATTTTGCTTAAAAGGAGAGTACAGATTTATCTTCTGTTGATTTTTTTGAGGGTGGCGGCAGACTGCAGACTGCGTTGCCCACATAAAAGGGGGATTAAATTCATTTGAATTTCAATTCCCTTTTCTTTGTTTGTCATTGATCATGTACTAACTGCTATATTAGTCTCTTTTTCAGGAGCCCCGTTGGGGGATGGAGAATGGTGGAGACAGAATTGTGGGTACAGATGAAGAAAAGGACTCCAGACAGATGAAGAAAAGGACTCCAGACAGATGAAGAAAAGGACCCCAGACAGATGAAGAAGATGAACGAAGAAGATGGCAGTATGGTGTTCTGTTTGGGCAATTTTGCTTAAAAGGAGAGTACAGATTTATTTTCTGTTGATTTTTTTGAGGGTGGCGGCAGACTGCAGACTGCGTGGCCCACATAAAAGGGGGATTAAATTCATTTGAATTTCAATTCCCTTTTCTTTGTTTGTCATTGATCATGTACTAACTGCTATATTAGTCTCTTTTTCAGGAGCCCCGTTGGGGGATGGAGAATGGTGGAGACAGAATTGTGGGCACAGATGAAGAAAAGGACTCCAGACAGATGAAGAAAAGGACTCCAGACAGATGAAGAAAACAGATGAAGGAAAGGACTCCAGACAGATGAAGAAAAGGACTCCAGACAGATGAAGAAGATGAACGAAGAAGATGGCAGTATGGTGTTCTGTTTGGGCAATTTTGCTTAAAAGGAGAGTACAGATTTATCTTCTGTTGATTTTTTTGAGGGTGGCGGCAGACTGCAGACTGCGTTGCCCACATAAAAGGGGGATTAAATTCATTTGAATTTCAATTCCCTTTTCTTTGTTTGTCATTGATCATGTACTAACTGCTATATTAGTCTCTTTTTCAGGAGCCCCGTTGGGGGATGGAGAATGGTGGAGACAGAATTGTGGGCACAGATGAAGAAAAGGACTCAAGACAGATGAAGAAAAGGACTCCAGACAGATGAAGAAAAGGACCCCAGACAGATGAAGAAGATGAACGAAGAAGATGGCAGTATGGTGTTCTGTTTGGGCAATTTTGCTTAAAAGGAGAGTACAGATTTATTTTCTGTTGATTTTTTTGAGGGTGGCGGCAGACTGCAGACTGCGTGGCCCACATAAAAGGGGGATTAAATTCATTTGAATTTCAATTCCCTTTTCTTTGTTTGTCATTGATCATGTACTAACTGCTATATTAGTCTCTTTTTCAGGAGCCCCGTTGGGGGATGGAGAATGGTGGAGACAGAATTGTGGGCACAGATGAAGAAAAGGACTCCAGACAGATGAAGAAAAGGACTCCAGACAGATGAAGAAAAGGACTCAAGACAGATGAAGAAGATGAACGAAGAAGATGGCAGTATGGTGTTCTGTTTGGGCAATTTTGCTTAAAAGGAGAGTACAGATTTATTTTCTGTTGATTTTTTTGAGGGTGGCGGCAGACTGCAGACTGCGTGGCCCACATAAAAGGGGGATTAAATTCATTTGAATTTCAATTCCCTTTTCTTTGTTTGTCATTGATCATGTACTAACTGCTATATTAGTCTCTTTTTCAGGAGCCCCGTTGGGTGATGGAGAATGGTGGAGACAGAATTGTGGGCACAGATGAAGAAAAGGACTCCAGACAGATGAAGAAAAGGACTCCAGACAGATGAAGAAAAGGATTCCAGACAGATGAAGAAGATGAACGAAGAAGATGGCAGTATGGTGTTCTGTTTGGGCAATTTTGCTTAAAAGGAGAGTACAGATTTATTTTCTGTTGATTTTTTTGAGGGTGGCGGCAGACTGCAGACTGCGTGGCCCACATAAAAGGGGGATTAAATTCATTTGAATTTCAATTCCCTTTTCTTTGTTTGTCATTGATCATGTACTAACTGCTATATTAGTCTCTTTTTCAGGAGCCCCGTTGGGGGATGGAGAATGGTGGAGACAGAATTGTGGGCACAGATGAAGAAAAGGACTCCAGACAGATGAAGAAAAGGACTCCAGACAGATGAAGAAAACAGATGAAGGAAAGGACTCCAGATAGATGAAGAAAAGGACTCCAGACAGATGAAGAAGATGAACGAAGAAGATGGCAGTATGGTGTTCTGTTTGGGCAATTTTGCTTAAAAGGAGAGTACAGATTTATCTTCTGTTGATTTTTTTGAGGGTGGCGGCAGACTGCAGACTGCGTTGCCCACATAAAAGGGGGATTAAATTCATTTGAATTTCAATTCCCTTTTCTTTGTTTGTCATTGATCATGTACTAACTGCTATATTAGTCTCTTTTTCAGGAGCCCCGTTGGGGGATGGAGAATGGTGGAGACAGAATTGTGGGCACAGATGAAGAAAAGGACTCCAGACAGATGAAGAAAAGGACTCCAGACAGATGAAGAAAAGGACTCCAGACAGATGAAGAAAAGGACCCCAGACAGATGAAGAAGATGAATGAAGAAGATGGCAGTATGGTGTTCTGTTTGGGCAATTTTGCTTAAAAGGAGAGTACAGATTTATTTTCTGTTGATTTTTTTGAGGGTGGCGGCAGACTGCAGACTGCGTGGCCCACATAAAAGGGGGATTAAATTCATTTGAATTTCAATTCCCTTTTCTTTGTTTGTCATTGATCATGTACTAACTGCTATATTAGTCTCTTTTTCAGGAGCCCCGTTGGGGGATGGAGAATGGTGGAGACAGAATTGTGGGCACAGATGAAGAGAAGGACTCCAGACAGATGAAGAAAAGGACTCCAGACAGATGAAGAAAAGGACTCCAGACAGATGAAGAAAAGGACTCAAGACAGATGAAGAAGATGAACGAAGAAGATGGCAGTATGGTGTTCTGTTTGGGCAATTTTGCTTAAAAGGAGAGTACAGATTTATTTTCTGTTTATTTTTTTGAGGGTGGCGGCAGACTGCAGACTGCGTGGCCCACATAAAAGGGGGATTAAATTCATTTGAATTTCAATTCCCTTTTCTTTGTTTGTCATTGATCATGTACTAACTGCTATATTAGTCTCTTTTTCAGGAGCCCCGTTGGGGGATGGAGAATGGTGGAGACAGAATTGTGGGCACAGATGAAGAAAAGGACTCCAGACAGATGAAGAAAAGGACTCCAGACAGATGAAGAAAACAGATGAAGAAAAGGACTCCAGACAGATGAAGAAAAGGACCCCAGACAGATGAAGAAGATGAACGAAGAAGATGGCAGTATGGTGTTCTGTTTGGGCAATTTTGCTTAAAAGGAGAGTACAGATTTATCTTCTGTTGATTTTTTTGAGGGTGGCGGCAGACTGCAGACTGTGTTGCCCACATAAAAGGGGGATTAAATTCATTTGAATTTCAATTCCCTTTTCTTTGTTTGTCATTGATCATGTACTAACTGCTATATTAGTCTCTTTTTCAGGAGCCCCGTTGGGGGATGGAGAATGGTGGAGACAGAATTGTGGGCACAGATGAAGAAAAGGACTCCAGACAGATGAAGAAAAGGACTCCAGAGAGATGAAGAAAACAGATGAAGAAAAGGACTCCAGACAGATGAAGAAAAAGACCCCAGACAGATGAAGAAGATGAACGAAGAAGATGGCAGTATGGTGTTCTGTTATGGCAATTTTGCTTAAAAGGAGAGTACAGATTTATCTTCTGTTGATTTTTTTGAGGGTGGCGGCAGACTGCAGACTGCGTTGCCCACATAAAAGGGGGATTAAATTCATTTGAATTTCAATTCCCTTTTCTTTGTTTGTCATTGATCATGTACTAACTGCTATATTAGTCTCTTTTTCAGGAGCCCCGTTGGGGGATGGAGAATGGTGGAGACAGAATTGTGGGCACAGATGAAGAAAAGGACTCCAGACAGATGAAGAAAAGGACTCCAGACAGATGAAGAAAAGGACTCCAGACAGATGAAGAAGATGAACGAAGAAGATGGCAGTATGGTGTTCTGTTTGGGCAATTTTGCTTAAAAGGAGAGTACAGATTTATTTTCTGTTGATTTTTTTGAGGGTGGCGGCAGACTGCAGACTGCGTGGCCCACATAAAAGTTGGATTAAATTCATTTGAATTTCAATTCCCTTTTCTTTGTTTGTCATTGATCATGTACTAACTGCTATATTAGTCTCTTTTTCAGGAGCCCCGTTGGGTGATGGAGAATGGTGGAGACAGAATTGTGGGCACAGATGAAGAAAAGGACTCCAGACAGATGAAGAAAAGGACTCCAGACAGATGAAGAAAAGGATTCCAGACAGATGAAGAAGATGAACGAAGAAGATGGCAGTATGGTGTTCTGTTTGGGCAATTTTGCTTAAAAGGAGAATACAGATTTATTTTCTGTTTATTTTTTTGAGGGTGGCGGCAGACTGCAGACTGCGTGGCCCACATAAAAGGGGGATTAAATTCATTTGAATTTCAATTCCCTTTTCTTTGTTTGTCATTGATCATGTACTAACTGCTATATTAGTCTCTTTTTCAGGAGCCCCGTTGGGGGATGGAGAATGGTGGAGACAGAATTGTGGGCACAGATGAAGAAAAGGACTCCAGACAGATGAAGAAAAGGACTCCAGACAGATGAAGAAAACAGATGAAGGAAAGGACTCCAGACAGATGAAGAAAAGGACTCCAGACAGATGAAGAAGATGAACGAAGAAGATGGCAGTATGGTGTTCTGTTTGGGCAATTTTGCTTAAAAGGAGAGTACAGATTTATCTTCTGTTGATTTTTTTGAGGGTGGCGGCAGACTGCAGACTGCGTTGCCCACATAAAAGGGGGATTAAATTCATTTGAATTTCAATTCCCTTTTCTTTGTTTGTCATTGATCATGTACTAACTGCTATATTAGTCTCTTTTTCAGGAGCCCCGTTGGGGGATGGAGAATGGTGGAGACAGAATTGTGGGCACAGATGAAGAAAAGGACTCCAGACAGATGAAGAAAAGGACTCCAGACAGATGAAGAAAAGGACCCCAGACAGATGAAGAAGATGAACGAAGAAGATGGCAGTATGGTGTTCTGTTTGGGCAATTTTGCTTAAAAGGAGAGTACAGATTTATTTTCTGTTGATTTTTTTGAGGGTGGCGGCAGACTGCAGACTGCGTGGCCCACATAAAAGGGGGATTAAATTCATTTGAATTTCAATTCCCTTTTCTTTGTTTGTCATTGATCATGTACTAACTGCTATATTAGTCTCTTTTTCAGGAGCCCCGTTGAGGGATGGAGAATGGTGGAGACAGAATTGTGGGCACAGATGAAGAGAAGGACTCCAGACAGATGAAGAAAAGGACTCCAGACAGATGAAGAAAAGGACTCCAGACAGATGAAGAAAAGGACTCCAGACAGATGAAGAAGATGAACGAAGAAGATGGCAGTATGGTGTTCTGTTTGGGCAATTTTGCTTAAAAGGAGAGTACAGATTTATTTTCTGTTGATTTTTTTGAGGGTGGCGGCAGACTGCAGACTGCGTGGCCCACATAAAAGGGGGATTAAATTCATTTGAATTTCAATTCCCTTTTCTTTGTTTGACATTGATCATGTACTAACTGCTATATTAGTCTCTTTTTCAGGAGCCCCGTTGGGGAATGGAGAATGGTGGAGACAGAATTGTGGGCACAGATGAAGAAAAGGACTCCAGACAGATGAAGAAAAGGACTCAAGGCAGATGAAGAAGATGAACGAAGAAGATGGCAGTATGGTGTTCTGTTTGGGCAATTTTGCTTAAAAGGAGAGTACAGATTTATTTTCTGTTTATTTTTTTGAGGGTGGCAGCAGACTGCAGACTGCGTGGCCCACATAAAAGGGGGATTAAATTCATTTGAATTTCAATTCCCTTTTCTTTGTTTGTCATTGATCATGTACTAACTGCTATATTAGTCTCTTTTTCAGGAGCCCCGTTGGGGGATGGAGAATGGTGGAGACAGAATTGTGGGCACAGATGAAGAAAAGGACTCCAGACAGATGAAGAAAAGGACTCCAGACAGATGAAGAAAACAGATGAAGAAAAGGACTCCAGACAGATGAAGAAAAAGACCCCAGACAGATGAAGAAGATGAACGAAGAAGATGGCAGTATGGTGTTCTGTTTGGGCAATTTTGCTTAAAAGGAGAGTACAGATTTATCTTCTGTTGATTTTTTTGAGGGTGACTGCAGACTGCGTTGCCCACATAAAAGGGGGATTAAATTCATTTGAATTTCAATTCCCTTTTCTTTGTTTGTCATTGATCATGTACTAAATGCTATATTAGTCTCTTTTTCAGGAGCCCCGTTGGGGGATGGAGAATGGTGGAGACAGAATTGTGGGCACAGATGAAGAAAAGGACTCCAGACAGATGAAGAAAAGGACTCCAGACAGATGAAGAAAACAGATGAAGGAAAGGACTCCAGACAGATGAAGAAAAGGACTCCAGACAGATGAAGAAGATGAACGAAGAAGATGGCAGTATGGTGTTCTGTTTGGGCAATTTTGCTTAAAAGGAGAGTACAGATTTATCTTCTGTTGATTTTTTTGAGGGTGGCGGCAGACTGCAGACTGCGTTGCCCACATAAAAGGGGGATTAAATTCATTTGAATTTCAATTCCCTTTTCTTTGTTTGTCATTGATCATGTACTAACTGCTATATTAGTCTCTTTTTCAGGAGCCCCGTTGGGGGATGGAGAATGGTGGAGACAGAATTGTGGGCACAGATGAAGAAAAGGACTCCAGA
This sequence comes from Patella depressa, assembly GCA_948474765.1. Lineage (NCBI taxonomy): Eukaryota > Metazoa > Mollusca > Gastropoda > Patellidae > Patella > Patella depressa. The sequence continues at coordinate 9,544,920 of OX419723.1, forward strand.
CAGATGAAGAAAAGGACTCCAGACAGATGAAGAAAAGGACCCCAGACAGATGAAGAAGATGAACGAAGAAGATGGCAGTATGGTGTTCTGTTTGGGCAATTTTGCTTAAAAGGAGAGTACAGATTTATTTTCTGTTGATTTTTTTGAGGGTGGCGGCAGACTGCAGACTGCGTGGCCCACATAAAAGGGGGATTAAATTCATTTGAATTTCAATTCCCTTTTCTTTGTTTGTCATTGATCATGTACTAACTGCTATATTAGTCTCTTTTTCAGGAGCCCCGTTGGGGGATGGAGAATGGTGGAGACAGAATTGTGGGCACAGATGAAGAGAAGGACTCCAGACAGATGAAGAAAAGGACTCCAGACAGATGAAGAAAAGGACTCCAGACAGATGAAGAAAAGGACTCCAGACAGATGAAGAAGATGAACGAAGAAGATGGCAGTATGGTGTTCTGTTTGGGCAATTTTGCTTAAAAGGAGAGTACAGATTTATTTTCTGTTGATTTTTTTGAGGGTGGCGGCAGACTGCAGACTGCGTGGCCCACATAAAAGGGGGATTAAATTCATTTGAATTTCAATTCCCTTTTCTTTGTTTGTCATTGATCATGTACTAACTGCTATATTAGTCTCTTTTTCAGGAGCCCCGTTGGGGAATGGAGAATGGTTGAGACAGAATTGTGGGCACAGATGAAGAAAAGGACTCCAGACAGATGAAGAAAAGGACTCAAGGCAGATGAAGAAGATGAACGAAGAAGATGGCAGTATGGTGTTCTGTTTGGGCAATTTTGCTTAAAAGGAGAGTACAGATTTATTTTCTGTTTATTTTTTTGAGGGTGGCAGCAGACTGCAGACTGCGTGGCCCACATAAAAGGGGGATTAAATTCATTTGAATTTCAATTCCCTTTTCTTTGTTTGTCATTGATCATGTACTAACTGCTATATTAGTCTCTTTTTCAGGAGCCCCGTTGGGGGATGGAGAATGGTGGAGACAGAATTGTGGGCACAGATGAAGAAAAGGACTCCAGACAGATGAAGAAAAGGACTCCAGACAGATGAAGAAAACAGATGAAGAAAAGGACTCCAGACAGATGAAGAAAAAGACCCCAGACAGATGAAGAAGATGAACGAAGAAGATGGCAGTATGGTGTTCTGTTTGGGCAATTTTGCTTAAAAGGAGAGTACAGATTTATCTTCTGTTGATTTTTTTGAGGGTGGCGGCAGACTGCAGACTGCGTTGCCCACATAAAAGGGGGATTAAATTCATTTGAATTTCAATTCCCTTTTCTTTGTTTGTCATTGATCATGTACTAACTGCTATATTAGTCTCTTTTTCAGGAGCCCCGTTGGGGGATGGAGAATGGTGGAGACAGAATTGTGGGCACAGATGAAGAAAAGGACTCCAGACAGATGAAGAAAAGGACTCCAGACAGATGAAGAAAAGGATTCAAGACAGATGAAGAAGATGAACGAAGACGATGGCAGTATGGTGTTCTGTTTGGGCAATTTTGCTTAAAAGGAGAGTACAGATTTATTTTCTGTTGATTTTTTTGAGGGTGGCGGCAGACTGCAGACTGCGTGGCCCACATAAAAGGGGGATTAAATTCATTTGAATTTCAATTCCCTTTTCTTTGTTTGTCATTGATCATGTACTAACTGCTATATTAGTCTCTTTTTCAGGAGCCCCGTTGGGGGATGGAGAATGGTGGAGACAGAATTGTGGGCACAGATGAAGAGAAGGACTCCAGACAGATGAAGAAAAGGACTCCAGACAGATGAAGAAAAGGACTCCAGACAGATGAAGAAAAGGACTCCAGACAGATGAAGAAAAGGACTCCAGACAGATGAAGAAGATGAACGAAGAAGATGGCAGTATGGTGTTCTGTTTGGGCAATTTTGCTTAAAAGGAGAGTACAGATTTATTTTCTGTTGATTTTTTTGAGGGTGGCGGCAGACTGCAGATTGCGTGGCCCACATAAAAGGGGGATTAAATTCATTTGAATTTCAATTCCCTTTTCTTTGTTTGTCATTGATCATGTACTAACTGCTATATTAGTCTCTTTTTCAGGAGCCCCGTTGGGGGATGGAGAATGGTGGAGACAGAATTGTGGGCACAGATGAAGAAAAGGACTCCAGACAGATGAAGAAAAGGACTCCAGACAGATGAAGAAAAGGATTCAAGACAGATGAAGAAGATGAACGAAGACGATGGCAGTATGGTGTTCTGTTTGGGCAATTTTGCTTAAAAGGAGAGTACAGATTTATTTTCTGTTGATTTTTTTGAGGGTGGCGGCAGACTGCAGACTGCGTGGCCCACATAAAAGGGGGATTAAATTCATTTGAATTTCAATTCCCTTTTCTTTGTTTGTCATTGATCATGTACTAACTGCTATATTAGTCTCTTTTTCAGGAGCCCCGTTGGGGGATGGAGAATGGTGGAGACAGAATTGTGGGCACAGATGAAGAAAAGGACGCCAGACAGATGAAGAAAAGGACTCAAGACAGATGAAGAAGATGAACGAAGAAGATGGCAGTATGGTGTTCTGTTTGGGCAATTTTGCTTAAAAGGAGAGTACAGATTTATTTTCTGTTTATTTTTTTGAGGGTGGCGGCAGACTGCAGACTGCGTGGCCCACATAAAAGAGGGATTAAATTCATTTGAATTTCAATTCCCTTTTCTTTGTCATTGATCATGTACTAACTGCTATATTAGTCTCTTTTTCAGGAGCCCCGTTGGGGGATGGAGAATGGTGGAGACAGAATTGTGGGCACAGATGAAGAAAAGGACTCCAGACAGATGAAGAAAAGGACTCCAGACAGATGAAGAAAACAGATGAAGAAAAGGACTCCAGACAGATGAAGAAAAGGACCCCAGACAGATGAAGAAGATGAACGAAGAAGATGGCAGTATGGTGTTCTGTTTGGGCAATTTTGCTTAAAAGGAGAGTACAGATTTATCTTCTGTTGATTTTTTTGAGGGTGGCGGCAGACTGCAGACTGCGTTGCCCACATAAAAGGGGGATTAAATTCATTTGAATTTCAATTCCCTTTTCTTTGTTTGTCATTGATCATGTACTAACTGCTATATTAGTCTCTTTTTCAGGAGCCCCGTTGGGGGATGGAGAATGGTGGAGACAGAATTGTGGGCACAGATGAAGAAAATACTCCAGACAGATGAAGAAAAGAACTCCAGACAGATGAAGAAAAGGACTCCAGACAGATGAAGAAGATGAACGAAGAAGATGGCAGTATGGTGTTCTGTTTGGGCAATTTTGCTTAAAAGGAGAGTACAGATTTATTTTCTGTTGATTTTTTTGAGGGTGGCGGCAGACTGCAGACTGCGTGGCCCACATAAAAGGGGGATTAAATTCATTTGAATTTCAATTCCCTTTTCTTTGTTTGTCATTGATCATGTACTAACTGCTATATTAGTCTCTTTTTCAGGAGCCCCGTTGGGGGATGGAGAATGGTGGAGACAGAATTGTGGGCACAGATGAAGAGAAGGACTCCAGACAGATGAAGAAAAGGACTCCAGACAGATGAAGAAAAGGACTCCTGACAGATGAAGAAAAGGACTCCAGACAGATGAAGAAGATGAACGAAGAAGATGGTAGTATGGTGTTCTGTTTGGGCAATTTTGCTTAAAAGGAGAGTACAGATTTATTTTCTGTTGATTTTTTTGAGGGTGGCGGCAGACTGCAGACTGCGTGGCCCACATAAAAGGGGGATTAAATTCATTTGAATTTCAATTCCCTTTTCTTTGTTTGTCATTGATCATGTACTAACTGCTATATTAGTCTCTTTTTCAGGAGCCCCGTTGGGGGATGGAGAATGGTGGAGACAGAATTGTGGGCACAGATGAAGAAAAGGACTCCAGACAGATGAAGAAAAGGACTCCAGACAGATGAAGAAAAGGACTCCAGACAGATGAAGAAGATGAACGAAGAAGATGGCAGTATGGTGTTCTGTTTGGGCAATTTTGCTTAAAAGGAGAGTACAGATTTATTTTCTGTTGATTTTTTTGAGGGTGGCGGCAGACTGCAGACTGCGTGGCCCACATAAAAGGGGGATTAAATTCGTTTGAATTTCAATTCCCTTTTCTTTGTTTGTCATTGATCATGTACTAACTGCTATATTAGTCTCTTTTTCAGGAGCCCCGTTGGGGGATGGAGAATGGTGGAGACAGAATTGTGGGTACAGATGAAGAAAAGGACTCCAGACAGATGAAGAAAAGGACTCCAGACAGATGAAGAAAAGGACCCCAGACAGATGAAGAAGATGAACGAAGAAGATGGCAGTATGGTGTTCTGTTTGGGCGATTTTGCTTAAAAGGAGAGTACAGAGAAGGATTTACCCGTTATTGACTTTGTTGTGATGCTGTGGTAACTTTGCTGTTTGACCCCAGTATCATTTTACCCTTATAATGGTCAGTCTGTGCCTTACTTAGTCTAACGATCATTTGGAATAAATCGATGAATGTGAACTTCATTTCATTTTGTCATTTGTTTCTTCGTCAGTTTCATAAGGTGACTTTAATAACACTTAAAAATCAAATATCCCCTACTTTTTTTGAATAGTATATATGAAAATGCAATTCCTCCCTATTAATTATAAATACTTGCATGAACATCACATTGTTCTTATAATTTACTTTTATAAATTTTCAATTTTGTTCACAAACGGAGAAATTAATAAAATTATGAATATATATATGTATGATAATCCAATTTCTTCTTGTTTAAATTTGATTTTATGAATTTTTCTATTTCATTCAGAATCCTAGGAAAACCGAGGAACAAGAGGGACCAGAATGTTTACGTGTAAAAGAAGTAACGTTTCAGATGTTGCAGCAATCATCTTTAGGTCAAATACCTGCTTCATGGCTATGTCAGTCAACAAATGATTATATTTACCTATTGAAAACTGACGATAACAGAATAAAATACCATTTAACCATTGACAAGGACTTGAACTATGAAGTAAGATATGATAATTTGTTGTTTCCTGTTAAAATTAAAGCTACATCTATTGATTTACTTATAAGAACTGTTGAGAATAGAAAGATATGTACTGGCATAACATCAAAACATTTACAGACGTATTCTCAACTTGAACCTTCAACTGCAAAATACTTTCGACACATAAATCTTTTCATGGACACGAGTCAAAACATAAGTTACGAAAGTTGTGTTTGTGCTACTGTTTGTAAAGGCTTTGTTGAGGACATCCAAAAAGAAATCTGTTTAAGCTGTTGACAGATTAACAGAGATTTACTGCGGAAGTATGATCTAGCAAACATATCAAGTAAAACCATTTCATTGAAAACTCCACTACAGCGAGTCAGTAAAGGAGTGGTATCTAAAGCCTTAAAAGAATCCCGTAGGAGAGTTAAATATCTAAACAACTAGCTACAGTCTATTCAAAAGAAGATTAATAAAGTGTCATGGTGAACAACGATTTACATGAATCTTTGCACAGAGTAATCAATGAAAACATCATATCAGAGCCTTTTGTCAAATTATTCTGGGAACAACAGAAATTAGCTTTTTCAAAGGGGAATAGAGGACATGTGTGGCATCCTATGATGATACGACTGTCAATTTTGTTACATTCCCAGAGTCCAGCATCATACAGATCTCTCCGTGATATTGGCATTCTCCGTCTGCCAGGTGAATCAACACTTCGTGATTTGTCCAATTTCATAAAACCTTTGCCAGACTTTCATCACAAAGTTTTGAACGAAATAAGACAGGCCGCAGATCTTCTTCCTGAGAATCAGAAGTGGGTTACGGTTACCATAATTCATGATGAGATGAATATCAAGTCAGACTTGGTCTTTGACAGAGAGACTGGTAATGTTGTTGGTTTTATTAACAAGTAAGTTATACTGTTTGAATGGCATTGAGTAATTGAATACATTCAAATAAACACAACAGTTCTGACTAGTGACTATCGATAACAATTACTGTATTTCTATTAAAGCTATGTTTCAACTATGATTCTCATGTTATCAAGATAATGACAAGAGTATCATTGTTGAAACGTAGCTTTAATAGAAATTTTCATCCATAAAACTAATGTGTTTATTTTATCAAGTAAGTTGATATAGCAAAATTCGTTTTTATACCCGCCACTAATCAGATTTCTTGACAAACTGGGAGTTTACATACGAGCACTAACAGCAGACAGTGACACCTCCCTTTCTTAACAAAGTTAATGGTTGGCATACATAATGGTGGCATGACAATGATATACATGTAGGTGTCGTATATATAATTTGTAAAGTTAACATAAAGGAGGATGATAGTTGACATCTTTTGCTAAAGTCTGCACATATGCATAGTCATCTAATTTCTCATATTTTTAATTGACTGGAATATTGTTTGGTCTTAAAATTTAAAACTACTGTCAGTTTTGTTATATGAATTTCTTCACATTTTAAACATAAAATAACTGGAAAAATTGTATTAATATATATTTCAGTGCTAATGAATGTGGAAGTCTTTCACAGAATGTTGCTACACATTGTCTGGTTTTGATGGTTATTGGGGTGAATAGCAATTTAAAGTATAGTGTTGGATGGTTTCCTACAAAATCAACCACAGCGACTGATTTATATGCAATATTTTGGGAAGCTGTTGCCCATCTTGAGACTTACTGTAATCTGAAGGTTAGTATTATTATGGAAATTTATTGTTAAACTTATTATTAACACTCATACAAAGAATAAGCCTATTAGGTAGATGTATTCAATGGCACAGACTGAATATACTCCGATTGTAATTGAAAACCCAAATGAAAGGGCATGTACTATGTTGTGCATTACTCAATATCAATACCTAGAGCTGGGCGATATACCTAAAAACAGATATCGCGATATTTTCAAAAAATATCGCGATATAATCACTATATCGCGATATTTTATAAAAGGTCAATACTTTCAGTTTATCACTTTTTAAATGTAAATAAACATGCATAAAAAGTTGCAAATACCGCTCAATATCAATATCATTATTTCTAGTCAATATTATTTTTAAAATACACAGTACAAAATTAACAAAACATTAATTCAAGCTGGTTCAAACACAGATCTATAGCCATGAATACTTGCTAAAGTTGTTTTTTTATTACAATCTTAATATTCAAAATATTAATTATAATATTTTATTCAAATCAAAAATACATGTATTTCTAATGAAGGACGCCCAAACAACATAAAAAAAGTTTTTGTTATTTCCGTTGTGCATATTTTTATAGCTACGTGTAAGATTGGACTTTGTTTACCCTTGCAAACTCGTTCTTTCCCATTCAAGAGTAAGCTTATGCCTTCTTGAAAATGCATTATTCAATACAGGGATAGTAAATTAAACTATAAAACATAAGTACAATGTCAAAAAGTGCCCATTGTTTTCGTCAAATATTTTTCCCCGATCACGACGGCCATGACACGTCCGACGCTGAATGATAATCAGTCTACCGGGACTCCCAATGTGATTGGCATTATTTATATTTCTGCTTTATTAAAATTTAATTCAATCTTAAAATCAATGATTTCTTTCGAAAATCAAAGTATCGGTGTTCACCATTCGTCAAGATGTGTAGAAATTGAACCGAAACAGGAATAATTCTAACCGGTGGAAAGGTGGACGATAAGTCACGTGACGTAAAAAAAGCTCCGCATCGGCATTTGCAAACTTTGTGGAGTGAATACTCGTGATTTATAGCAGTATTTTTTCATCATTAAGCAATAAAATATCGTAAATAACATAAAAAAGAAAACATTTTATTCAATATTTATGTAAAATATCATCCCAAAAAAATCAAAACCGCGATATATCACGGTATGTTCGGTTTTTCGATATTTTTCTGAAGACAGTATTTTTCACGTTTTTTATTTCCGTGACGGTTTTATATCGAAATACCGAAATATCGCCCAGCTCTATCAATACCACCATTTTATTGACACTTATATTTGTCACAAAATAGCTGTATCCTTCTTAATTCAAATCTATGTTAATGATTTCCATATTTGTAGGTTATAGCTAGTACATCTGATAAGGCTTCTTCTAATATGAAATTTATTGCTCTTCATGGAAAAGATGATATGGTATATATAAAACAACTAATCTGTTTTCGCCAGATAGAGAGATATTTTTTCTCTCAGATGCTCCACATCTTTTGAAGACTATAAGGAATAATCTTTCAGCTTCAGGAAGTAAGGAAAACTCAAGATTGTTATGGGTGAGTTCATAGCTTATTAAAGTAAAAGAGCTAAATCAAGAGTATGAAAACAGATATGCTGAAAGTTTCAGTCAAATTGCTTTACTCGAAACCAAGATATTTGCCATTCAAATTTAGGCTAGCCTCGATCATCAATACTAACATCGGTATTATAATAAAGAAAGTCATAATTATCCAATTTATCTTAAATTATCATAAAATGTATTCAAATCACCTAAATATCACAGGCTAATATAATGATGACATCGATAGTTGATTATGGTCTGGATGAGTTAATAAATGTCTAATTAATAATTTAAATAACATATCAGGCCTAAAGAAAGACCTGCTATGGGCAGACTTAGCTCTTTCATAATGTATGATTAAAAAAATTTAAATCTGTTGTAAAAGGAGACATTCAGTCAATGTATTTTTATTATGAACAGCTTTGTATCAAAATCTAATAGATGCATTGTTTTATTAGAAAAATGAGAGAGACATGCAAATGAATTGAGCAAAGCTACAAAACTGACTTACAACCACATTCATCTATCATCATTTTCCGTTATGAAGGTGAACCTTGCTGCTCAGGTAAGCTTGTTTTGTAAATATTAAATACAATACTGAAAACTTAAATATTTTGCCAAAGTAATCACAAATATGTCTGATTTATGATCATGATTTTATAATCTCATTATATATTTGGGTTTTCCAGGTTTAAGTAGATCAGTTGGATTGATTATAGAGGAATATGGTGGCGAAGCAGCTACAGAAACAGCAAAATTCATCAAACTAGTTGACCTTTTTTATGACTGCTTAAATGTTAGATCTTTGTATGAAGGGGAAAGAAAAGGAAACCAGATTTAATGCCATACACAAGCGTGGATGACCCACGATTTCAAGTGAGAAAATTATTATTTTCATTTAATTTGTTTGCAGATAATATGATCTAGATATTTATATTTGTCAACTTTTGGAGTGTTTATAAAACAACCATTCCACTTTTCATTTAATTTGAGGAGCTCACAAAATTAGTCTATTTTTATCTTAAAGATGCATATTATAAGATTTAGATGAAAAGAGCTGACTGTTTTTGCTATAATAGCTCAAAAATAGATAATGAAAAATATATTACATGTATATTGAATATTTTATTAAATTACTAGATTCTGGGCGAAGTTTAAATATCTCTCCTATTCAAATCCCTTTAACTCTTGTCCATCCGCTGGTCTAGAGAGTTGATTATTGGCTATGTATGTAAATAAATTCCTAAATAATTTTTATTTTATGATAAATCAAGGGCGGATCCAGGATTTTTATTTTATGATCAGTCAGGGGCAGATTCAGGATTTTCATAAAGAGTGCGAAGCCCGGAACCTCAATTTTTTAGTGAAATAAATGCCCACAAGGAGTAATTTTATACTAGTACTGTAAATTACGATTTCCAACTAAAACTATCTTTGTTCTCCAATCGCGCAAGAACATATGGAGCTAAAATTGTTCGCCACCTCAAAAAATAGAGGGGGCCCCCTCTGGATCCACGCCTGTCAGTAGTGGAATACTGTGTTTTATCAGTGAAATAAAAGTGTTATTCCACTGGCCACCAGTTGTTTCACCTAAAATGATTGTAAAACCATAAAATAAAGAGAACATTTGTCGTTTTGTCATGAATAACATATTTTATTTAATCTCTAAGCAAGAAAACATTTATATTTTCACGCATGCTACGCATACATGAAAATATTAGTTTTCTTGCTTCTCGATGAAATAAAATATGTTATTCACTCTAAAACGACAAATATCCTCTATATATATAACATTGGAAGCCAAAGGACTTGAGTAAAGTAATGTATCTTTAATTAATTTTGATTTTTTTTTTTATCTCTATAGTTTTTAACAGAAGACTTCTTGGGTTATCTTAGAGACTGGAAAGATCAAGTTGACAACAGACAAGGCTTCAACAAAACAGAAAAATCCAAGATGTTCTTATCATATCAAACATATAAGGGTTTGGTAATAACCAGTAAGTTTATGTAACATTTATATTATGGACACTGTGTCATTTATAAATATCTTATAACTTATGGGTTGTGTTTTGTAACGGTGTGTACTACTTACCGAATTCATTTTGAAATTTACATATTTTTTTAAATTACTGATAAAGGTGTATTTCAAATAAAAATACCAATTTTTTTTTTCTGCAGCCAAAGCTGTTGTTGAATCCACAAAGTATCTTATTCAACATGGGGTAAATTTTGTGCTGACAAACAAATTCTGTCAGGATCCTGTTGAGGAACATTTTGGTCGACACAGGGCCTTGAGAAGACGGAGTGACAATCCAACGGTATATGAATTTGGGTAAGTCCTCCCCCACCCACAACATCTCTTTTATTAATGTTCATTTCAAGTGTATTGTATGTGTAGTTGAATGGTCAAGTGCAAAAAAACTAAGTAATATGAGTGCGATAGCACGAGGGCAATATTGATATATTGCGCAATGTCTTACACAAGACCATTAAACAATTTAAAATACAAACACTATTCAGAATGTGCATTTCAATGAAATACGTCACGCACATCCAATATTGCAACTAGTGTAATAATGTACCATTGGCACATTGCTCATACCATTTTGAGAAATAATGGTACCGGGTACGCTAACATCAAAGAATGACGTCATATCTGTATTTTAAATATGACTAAAGTATAATATGTCAAGCAACTACAATAACAAGCTGGTTTGTTTTTTTTTACAAGAATATAATGATGTATTTTTAAATTACAGTTACCAAGAAAATAAACTTTGTTTACAAAGAAGACTTGCTCTTCAAATAAAACCAAATGGAAACTTCAAAAGAAGCAGCAAACTGTGTGAGATAGAGATTGATGATACTCCTTTAAAGTAGAAGCGACGCAATACACTTGTAACACACAAGACATAGACAGAAGCTTGTTGAGTCCCACCATGTTTATGCAAACACCTCAGCCAGCGTTTTTATACACCCACATTTTCATGTTATGTATTTTGTTGTCACCCCTGTCCGTCCATTCACATTTTGCTTGTGGACACTATGTCACAATTTTTATTCGATTTTGATGAAACTTGAGTGTACAAAACATCCCATTTTTAGTTTTAAAACCAAATTATATGAAATAAAGATGCATAATGAAGTTTTGAGTTGACCACATATAGTGTAAATAATCTTACGTATCACTGCCACTCCAATAATAAACTAATAAACAAAGTTTTGATTTTCAGTCCTTTGACGGGCAGTGTTTAATCCGTTAACATTTTAGCCATAAGATCACAAAGAGTTAATTATGAGTGTCTTGTCAATAAATGTCTAAATATTATTTTTTATTTCACATGAAATAAATGGAGATAATGTTCTCATGTTTGCTCCGACTGGGCTAATGAAGACAGCATACACCACCAATAGGCAGTTTTGGCTCTTACATATTGCAATTTTAACTAAAATTAAATAATAACGAAAGCTTGAGTAATTTTCATTTCTTTTTTTTCAACTCTGTTCTAAGACCCTTGGACATTTTTGATTTTTTCCCTTTAGTTTCCCTGACAAATTTTTGTAACATTCATTTACATTTATGATGGGCTCGTATTATGAAATACATTTTGATACATAATGTCATACTTTCTTATAAATCATTTTCATCATAAGATTCTGTTTGAGTTGTACATGATGGTGCTTGCAAAAAGTCTCTCGTTATTAATTCATTAGATTTGCAAGCATTGAGGAACTCAAGTTTTGACAATTCTAAATTAATTTGACTACCTGGATACAATCTACGGAAACAAATTTCTAAACCCAAGAAGAAATCTGCTGATTTCTGAGTAATATATGTTAGCCCTCCCCTGTCAAATAACTTTACAAGTTTTGCATTTGGATCTGAGGAATTCTCTTTATCAGTTTTTAAAGCCTTAAGTATTTTGTAAATGTGTTGTTTGTCTTGCTTTTTATATAGTTTGTGAAGAAGTTTTCCAATAATACTTACAGCAATATAAAAGATAATTTCTTTCTCCCCAGAACTAACAGACTTAACCTCAGTAATTTGTTTACAATCTTGATTAGATAATAGGTTGATTTTTATCAATAACTCGAAGTATTTAATTGATAAAAGTAAAATGAATTGCATGTTAAGTTTGACGTTTTCTGAAATTTCCATAGCAGCACAAGGTAGTGATTGGTGAAATTCACACCAACTTTTTTCTGCTCCGCAGTCTCGATTCATGGAAGCAGAAATAAAATTACTAAACTTCGAATGTAGGGATGAATTCAGAGAAGACACTGAAAAGTAAATAGCAATAATAAAAGTTTATTTCACATGTGTGGATACATAGTACATTGCATATTTAGATTTTGATTGACAATATATAATTCAAAGAATCAATATTTACATATTTGTAAATGTATTTTACGATTCAAAAATAGCTTAGCAATAATATTGAGTTGCCATATAAACCAGCAAAGGTGATAAAATATAATCATGTGGTACGAATTAAATTAAAATTTAGATTTCAATCCATTTTGATTTATTTCTTCCAATTGACTCCACTGCACATAGATATGAGGTCAAATGAGAAATAATAGAGTTAAACTTTGATCAATGATGTCAGTTATTTTATTTACTGCACTTTGCTGCAAGTATTTCACACAATGAAGGAAACAAAAACAGATTATAGGCCTACAGATAATCTCATACAAGAAATAGAAAGTGTATAATTAACCTAAACTTTTCCTGGCTCTATTCAAAGTATAAAAAAATAAATGTGATTGAATCTAGAATTTAATCAGCGGTGTTCTACTGATTTTTTATTTCTTGTTACTATTGTAGTTAATAAGTAATGAATAAAAATCAAGGCCTGAGTTCACAAAGCATTAAGTTAATAAATTACTCAAAATTGTTTGTCTTATTTGGGCTAAATAAAGCCTTTTATAAAACTTTTGTTGTTTTAATGTATGAAATACATCAATAAGAAACTATCTGCAAATTTTTGTGTGTCTGGATCAAAGATATTTCTCTTAAACAGTGATTGAAAGTTGAGTAAATTCTTAGGTGAATACTTTGTTAACTTGGGGCCAGGTTGATAATTGTAAACAGAATATATTGAGTTGAAATAAAATAGCACCTCTGATATGACATCTCATAACTTTGCACTTTCCACAATTGCACAAAACCTTGTTTTTATACGCCCACATTTTCATGTGGACGTATTATGTCGTCGCCCCCGTTCATCCGGACGTCCGTCCGTCTGTCCACAATTTGTTTGTGGACTCTCTACAGGTCACAATTCTTATTTGATTTTGACGAAACTTGAAATATAGGTTTATCCCCATAAGATCTCGGCTGCTTTCGATATTGGCATGTATCAGATCAAAACTTCATGGATTATGGCCCCTGATTGTACGAAAAATCACTTTTTTAGCTTGTGGACCCTATTGAGGTCACAATTTTGAACCGATTCTGATGAAACTTGACATGCATGTTTATAACCCAAAGATATTGGTTCCTTTCGATATTTGCGCCTATCGGAACGTAATTTCCTGAATTATGGCCCCTGATTGTCCGAAAAATAACCTTTTTATACGCCCACATTTTCATGTGGACGTATTATGTCGTCGCCCCTGTCCATCCGGACGTCCGTCTGTCCACAATTTGTTTGTGGACTCTCTACAGGTCACAATTCTTATCCGGTTTTGACGAAACTTGAAATATAGGTTTATCCCCATAAGATCTCTGTTCCTTTCGATATTGGCATGTATCGGATTGGAACTTCATGGATTATGGCCCCTGATTGTACGAAATATCATGTTTTTAGCTTGTGGACCCTATAGAGGTCACAATTTTGAACCGATTTTGATGAAACTTGACATGCATGTTTATAACCCCAAAATCTTGGTTCCTTTCGATATTTGCGCCCATCGGATCATAACTTCCTGAATTATGGCCCCTGATTGTCCGAAAAATCGCCCTTTTTAGCTTGTGGTCCCTCTGGAGGTCAAAATTATTAGCCGCTGTTTGTACGCGAATAGTGTGAAAATATGTTATATCAACGTTGTGGACCCTATCAAGGTCACAATTTTGAACCGATTTTGATGAAACATGACATGTATGTTTATAACCCAAAGATCTTGGTTCCTTTCGATATTTGCACAAATCGAATCGTAACTTCCTGAATTATGGCCCCTGATTGTCCGAAAAATTGCCCTTTTTAGCTTGTGGTCCCTCTGGAGGTCAAAATTATTATCCGATTTGAAAAAATGTTTGATTATATCACCGTTACATGACAATGAAGGCTGCGTTCGAATCGAACCAAAATTGACAGACAAAATGGCCGCCGTTTGTACGCGAATAGTGTGAAAATATGTTATATCAAGGTTGTGGACCCTATCAAGGTCACAATTTTGAACCGATTTTGATGAAACTTGACATGTATGTTTATAACCCAAAGATCTTGGTTCCTTTTGATATTTGCACCAATCGGATTGTAACTTCCTGAATTATGGCCCCTGATTGTCCGAAAATTTGCCCTTTTTAGCTTGTGGTCCCTCTGGAGGTCAAAATTATTATCCGATTTAAAAAAAAACGTTTGAATATATCACCGTTACATGGTAATGAAGGCTGAGTTTGAATTTCGTGAAAATCGAACCAAAATTGACGGACAAAATGGCCGCCGTTTATACGCGAATAGTGTGAAAATATGTTATATCAAGGTTGTGGACCCTATAGAGGTCACAATTTTGAACCGAGTTTGATGAAACTTGACATGCATGTTTATAACCCGAAGATCTTGGTTCCTTTCGATATTTGCACTCATTGATTCGTAACTTCCTGAATTATGGCCCCTGATTGTCCGAAAAATCACCCTTTTTAGCTTGTGGTCCCACTGGAGGTCAAAATTATTATCCGATTTAAAAAACCGTTTGATTATATCACTGTTATATGATAATGAAGATTGAGGTAAAATCTCATGAAAATCGGACAAAAATTGACAGCTGTTCTTGTCAGGCCATCCATCCTTCATCACGAACAAGGGGAAACCACGCTAGAAAATCTAGATGAACTTTGTCACCCAATGCAGGGATCAAACACCCAACCTCAAGGCTACCGAGCCAGCATCTTACCCACTTAGCAACATGATCCCCAGTCGAATTTGAAGCCTACTGAAATGAACCTTTATAACCAAAAGATCTTAATTCATTTCAATATTTGCACATATCAAATTCTAACTTAATGATGTAGGAAAAATCACTTTCGGTATTGCTTTTTCTCTATCCATCTCTCGAAAATGTGGGCGTATCCTGCCTGGCAGTGCCAGCCTATCTTTTTAAACGCTGTGCATTATATACAAGAAAACTCAACATTCTGATTTTCTCGAGTTTGATTTGTTTTTTGTTTGAGAATTGTTCGGGGGTGCATTTATGCAATCTTGAAAGCATTGTCACATGTTATCATCGTAAGTTGATGTTGTTGTACATTCAGAATAATAAGATTAAAGCAAATCTTGAAAAGTACTAAGTAGGACGTTAAACCTGGATTCATTTCAAACAAGATTTACATTCATCCATTTTTAAAATTGGTGTATTTTTCATTGCATCTCAGTATAAAATAATAACAATGATAACAAAATTTGTACATATTTTCTACAGATGCACTTCTTGTAATGTGTAAGCTTTATAATTGTATCAAATTATTCTTAATTATTATTATCATAAGCTTATGGATTTTTTGTGGTTTTCTATTTGCCTTTAATGTTTATTAATGGTCATTATCTGTTAAATTCACAAGTTTTCTTCATCATCATCACTGTCATGTGAATAAAATATCTTTGAAAGGGTCTTGGATCATTGCAACCACATATTGTTGTTTTTGTTTTTATACGCCCACATTGAAATGTGATCGTATATTGTCGTCGCCCCCGTCCGTCCGGTGTCCACAATTGCTTGTGGATGCTCTAGAGGCTAAATTTAATATCCGATTGACTTTAAATTTATACACAGTGTTTACGGTCATGAGACGAAGAAGCCTATTGTTTTTCCGCGATTTCCGATAACTACCATAGTTATGGCCCTTGATCACTTCAAAAAATCTTGTGGACGCTCTAGAGGCCAAAGTTAATATTCCATTGACTTTAATTTTATACACAGTGTTTAAGGTCATAAGACGAAGAAGCCTATTGTTTTTCAGCGATTTCCAATAACTAGTGCCAGAGTTATGGCCCTTGATCACTTCAAAAAATCTTGTGGACGCTCTAGAGGCCAAAGTTAATATCCGATTTACTTTAAAATCCTATAGATCCTAGTGTAGCACAGACAAATAAAACAAAATTTTGAACTATAAAAACGAAACGAAATAGGATCTGTGTTTTAATCAGATTGACACACAAATATTTTGATTAGGCTAATATCTCACAGGAGTAAAAATAAAGCAAAAAAAGGTAAATAATCAGAAAGGGTAAAAACCTTGGTATTCCATTTCCACATCTTCGCTTAAAAAAGAAAAACAATAGAATTTTAAAGAAATATAAAAACATATATGGATAATAAAGATAGGCTGGCACTGCCAGGAAGGATACGCCCACATTTTCGAGAGATGGATAGAGAACAAGCAATACCGAAAGTGATTTTTCCTACATCAAGTTAGAATTTGATATGTGCAAATTTCGAAGTGAATTAAGATCTTTGGGTTATAAAAGGTTCATTTCAGTAAGCTTCAAATTCGACTGGGGATCATGTTCCTAAGTGGGTAAGATGCTGGCTCGGTAGCCTTGAGGTTGGGTGTTTGATCCCTGCATTGGGTGACAAAGTTCATCTAGATTTTCAGGCGTGGTTTCCCTTTGTTAGTGATGAAGGATGGATGGCCTGACAAGAACAGCTGTCAATTTTGGTCTGATTTTCACGAAATTCGACCTCAACCTTCATTACGATGTAACGGTGATATAATCAAACGGTTTTTTTTAAATGGGATAATAATTCTAACCCCAGAGGGACCACAAGCTAAAAAAAAAGGTCATTTTTCGTACAATCAGGGGCCATAATTCAGGAAGTTACAATCCAATATGCACAAATATCGAAAGGAACTAAGATTGTTAAGTTGTAAACATGTGTTTCAAGTTTCATCAAAATTGGATGAAGATTGTGACCTCTACAGGGTTCACAACCTTGATATACCATATTTTTACACTCTTCGCATACAAGCGGCAGCCATTTTTTCAGTCAATTTAGGTCCGATTTTCACGAAATTCCACCTCAACCTTCATAATGATGTAACGGTGATAAAATCAAACGTTTTTATACGCCCACATTTTCATGTGGACGTATTATGTCGTCGCCCCTGTCCGTCCGGTCGTCCGTCCGTCCACAATTTGTTTGTGGACTCTCTACAGGTCACAATTCTTATCCGATTTTGACGAAACTTGAAATATAGGTTTATCCCCAAAAGATCTCGGCTGCTTTCGATATTGGCATGTATCGGATCAAAACTTCATGTATTATGGCCCCTGATTGTACGAAAAATCACTTTTTTAGCTTGTGGACCCTATTGAGGTCACAATTTTGAACCGATTTTGATGAAACTTGACATGCATGTTTGTAACCCAAAGATCTTGGTTCCTTTCGATATTTGCGCCTATCGGAACGTAATTTCCTGAATTATGGCCCCTGATTGTCCGAAAAATAACCTTTTTATACGCCCACATTTTCATGTGGACGTATTATGTCGTCGCCCCTGTCCATCCGGACGTCCGTCTGTCCACAATTTGTTTGTGGACTCTCTACAGGTCACAATTCTTATCCGGTTTTGACGAAACTTGAAATATAGGTTTATCCCCATAAGATCTCTGTTCCTTTCGATATTGGCATGTATCGGATTGGAACTTCATGGATTATGGCCCCTGATTGTACGAAATATCATGTTTTTAGCTTGTGGACCCTATAGAGGTCACAATTTTGAACCGATTTTGATGAAACTTGACATGCATGTTTATAACCCCAAAATCTTGGTTCCTTTCGATATTTGCGCCCATCGGATCGTAACTTCCTGAATTATGGCCCCTGATTGTCCAAAAAATCGCCCTTTTTAGCTTGTGGTCCCTCTGGAGGTCAAAATTATTAGCCGCTGTTTGTACGCAAATAGTGTGAAAATATGTTATATCAACGTTGTGGACCCTATCAAGGTCACAATTTTGAACCGATTTTGATGAAACATGACATGTATGTTTATAACCCAAAGATCTTGGTTCCTTTCGATATTTGCACAAATCGAATCGTAACTTCCTGAATTATGGCCCCTGATTGTCCGAAAAATTGCCCTTTTTAGCTTGTGGTCCCTCTGGAGGTCAAAATTATTATCCGATTTGAAAAAATGTTTGATTATATCACCGTTACATGACAATGAAGGCTGCGTTCGAATCGAACCAAAATTGACAGACAAAATGGCCGCCGTTTGTACGCGAATAGTGTGAAAATATGTTATATCAAGGTTGTGGACCCTATCAAGGTCACAATTTTGAACCGATTTTGATGAAACTTGACATGTATGTTTATAACCCAAAGATCTTGGTTCCTTTTGATATTTGCACCAATCGGATTGTAACTTCCTGAATTATGGCCCCTGATTGTCCGAAAATTTGCCCTTTTTAGCTTGTGGTCCCTCTGGAGGTCAAAATTATTATCCGATTTAAAAAAAAACGTTTGAATATATCACCGTTACATGGTAATGAAGGCTGAGTTTGAATTTCGTGAAAATCGAACCAAAATTGACGGACAAAATGGCCGCCGTTTATACGCGAATAGTGTGAAAATATGTTATATCAAGGTTGTGGACCCTATAGAGGTCACAATTTTGAACCGAGTTTGATGAAACTTGACATGCATGTTTATAACCCGAAGATCTTGGTTCCTTTCGATATTTGCACTCATTGATTCGTAACTTCCTGAATTATGGCCCCTGATTGTCCGAAAAATCACCCTTTTTAGCTTGTGGTCCCACTGGAGGTCAAAATTATTATCCGATTTAAAAAACCGTTTGATTATATCACCGTTATATGATAATGAAGATTGAGGTAAAATCTCATGAAAATCGGACAAAAATTGACAGCTGTTCTTGTCAGGCCATCCATCCTTCATCACGAACAAGGGGAAACCACGCTAGAAAATCTAGATGAACTTTGTCACCCAATGCAGGGATCAAACACCCAACCTCAAGGCTACCGAGCCAGCATCTTACCCACTTAGCAACATGATCCCCAGTCGAATTTGAAGCCTACTGAAATGAACCTTTATAACCAAAAGATCTTAATTCATTTCAATATTTGCACATATCAAATTCTAACTTAATGATGTAGGAAAAATCACTTTCGGTATTGCTTTTTCTCTATCCATCTCTCGAAAATGTGGGCGTATCCTGCCTGGCAGTGCCAGCCTATCTTTTTAAACGCTGTGCATTATATACAAGAAAACTCAACATTCTGATTTTCTCGAGTTTGATTTGTTTTTTGTTTGAGAATTGTTCGGGGGTGCATTTATGCAATCTTGAAAGCATTGTCACATGTTATCATCGTAAGTTGATGTTGTTGTACATTCAGAATAATAAGATTAAAGCAAATCTTGAAAAGTACTAAGTAGGACGTTAAACCTGGATTCATTTCAAACAAGATTTACATTCATCCATTTTTAAAATTGGTGTATTTTTCATTGCATCTCAGTATAAAATAATAACAATGATAACAAAATTTGTACATATTTTCTACAGGTGCACTTCTTGTAATGTGTAAGCTTTATAATTGTATCAAATTATTCTTAATTATTATTATCATAAGCTTATGGATTTTTTGTGGTTTTCTATTTGCCTTTAATGTTTATTAATGGTCATTATCTGTTAAATTCACAAGTTTTCTTCATCATCATCACTGTCATGTGAATAAAATATCTTTGAAAGGGTCTTGGATCTATGCAACCACATATTGTTGTTTTTGTTTTTATACGCCCACATTGAAATGTGATCGTATATTGTCGTCGCCCCCGTCCGTCCGGTGTCCACAATTGCTTGTGGATGCTCTAGAGGCTAAATTTAATATCCGATTGACTTTAAATTTATACACAGTGTTTACGGTCATGAGACGAAGAAGCCTATTGTTTTTCCGCGATTTCCGATAATAACTACCAGAGTTATGGCCCTTGATCACTTCAAAAAATCTTGTGGACGCTCTAGAGGCCAAAGTTAATATTCCATTGACTTTAATTTTATACACAGTGTTTAAGGTCATAAGACGAACAAGCCTATCCCTTACCCTCAGAAAGCCACTAGCTTTGTTAAAAGCTACTAACTTTATTGTAAAGCTACTAGCTTTTTGATAACTTTCAGACTCCATAAGTAGCTTTTTTAATTTAGACTGTGTAAGGATGTAGCTTTACGGTAGCTTTAATAACTTAGACTGTATAGGATGTAGCTTTTTAATACCTTTAATAACTTAAGACTGTATAGGGTGTAGCTTTTTAATACCTTTAATAACTTATACTGTGTAGGGTGTAGCTTTTTAATGCCTTTAATAACTTTGACTATGTAGGGTGTAGCTTTTTAATGCCTTTAATAACTTAGACTGTGTAGGGTGTAGCTTTTTAATGCCTTTAATAACTTTGACTATGTAGGGTGTAGCTTTTTAATGCCTTTAATAACTTAAATCATAATTAAATCAGTGAATCATTTGCTGCAAATGAGTGGACATACCAGGCGAATCTTGCGACATTTAAAAATACAAATTCAGAAACAACTAGATACAGTAACTCAATTTTTATTATGGACATTGGGTATGGAAACCAATAGTTTCACATACTATTTATACCAAAAAATAGACAAGTATTGTTTCAAACATAGCTTGTCAGGCAAGGTACATACACCCACATTCAAAAATACTAGATTTGAGAATGTTCACAAGAAATTTTGGACCAGACAAGCAATGACAATATACAACCAAAACTAAATTTTGGAAGAATACAAACGAGCGAATAACAATAATGCTAAAATCAATCCTTCTCAATCATATTTGGGAACAATGCACAGAAAAAATATGGCATACCTTGAAATTTTACATTTACACATGGCCTTAAGATCTGTTCAACTGGCACTACTTCCCTCTTGCCAGAATTCCTAAAAGATTTTATGTGTACAGGCAGTTTAAAATCAAAATCCATAAGCATCGAGTCAAAACTATTTATAACTGCATAAAATTCTACTTTGCTTTCATGAACACCTTTTAAATAATATGCCACAGATCCAAATTTCTTGCCATTTCCATAGACCACACATGTGGTGTCCCTTCTGCTGACAGCAGTGTATGCCTGAGAGTGTATCATGACCTTATCTTTTAATAAACGATAAAACTGATAAAAGCGGTTAAAAGCAACAGAATCTGGAATCATGTTTAACAGTTCTTCCCCTAACAAAACCATATTAAAATTTCCTATGGCAAATGTATTATGTTTAATTGTAGTCTTATTTTCATGTTCCATACTATGAGTCATTTTTTTATACAGTCTTTCAGCTTCGGATCCAGGTTCAAATTGTTTAACAACAGAAGTTAAACTTTGCTGCATTCGAACAGCTGTTATGATTTGAGCATCGATATTTTGAGTTCCATGAAAGAGTTTTCTCAAGTCACCATTTAAATCTTCATAAAAAAAACAAGACTGAGCCCAAAGAGGCCCCAATTCCATGACCTTTTGACAAATATGAAGGAGTCCATGTACATTGGACAGCATGTTTCTTTGTAAGTAAAGAGTGTCAATGGAAGCACAAAATTTACAAAGATTCAATCTGGCTTTCTCAAGTTCCTTTGGGGAAATAGAAGTTTGTAATAAAATATATGTTGCTTCTACGTATAATACCCAATGAACGAAAAATTCATTTGGAAGGATTCCCCACAAGCAAGGAATAGAAAAAAATAGAAGAAAGTTCCGATATTCAGATGCTTTCCAGTGAGCAAGATCATTTAGACATCTGGGCACACGTGTAATTTGTTTTGGTGGTTTTATCTGTGAAATTCTATTATTTAATAAGTCCATTTTGTTACCAAGGTAATATTGTTCTCCATTTGATGAAGTGTCTGTCCAAAGATGTATAAACATTTTAGTGACACCAAGCAACATCAAATGCATATAATCAATAGCTGTTGATTTAATGATGTCAAAGTTCGGTAAATTGCATAGCAAGGAAAAGCCTTTCACTCCATTTACTGTTTTTCCAGATTTCACAGCTTCTTTAGCATTTAGTAATGTCTGTTTATGTGTTCGTAAATCTGGATGTCCAATTGTGGGATTATTGCAATCATATGGATAGGTCATGGTGTTGCCCCCTTTGGCTGTTTTTACAGATTCTCCTTTTATGACACAAAATGGACAGCCATTGTAGCCATTGAATTGGACAAAATTTTGAAGAGAACATCGTGCAGGTGCATCACAAACTGTACACAAGAGTAGGCATCTGAGAGTGGTGGTCCAATTAGGTCGAACAACTTTCATACCTGAAAATATGATTTTACTGAAATTAGCAACAAGCAAAAATGTCACGGAATAACTGACAAGAGTTTACGTCAACACAATATATGCCCAAACATAAGCATTACTCTTCAAGTTAAGTTCGAAACGCTAAACTAATGAATGGTATACTGTATAATTATAATATACTGCCCTTTGATGGTACAGATGGTACAAATGATATTGATACAAAATATTTGGAATTGGTTTTAGGAACCATAAATCTACTGGGTAGACAATAACTGACCTTTACTGTATAGTATCATTAGTTCTTCCTTCAAAGGAGTAAAGAAAACATTCATTTTTGGTTTTTGTTTCCCAAACCATAACCCCACAAATAATCTATTAGAAGAAGAAAACCTGCAACAAATAATATTGTTGATTAACCTTACAAGTTTATACTCTTTTAAGGATGGTTCCAAATATTAAAGAGCTTGATTTGCAAGATATCCTAAGCTCACAAACACTTTTACTCCACCTTCTAGAGTGTTTACTATAATCTTGACGGAAATATTTGTAATTCTATTGTTTTACAGTAATTAGAGGTTTTCAGTTTGTGTCAGCCTAAATTTCACGGAGCTATAAATCAACATCAGTGTTAAATCTGGACTAAAATTCAGTATTTTATAGATAAACGACGCGTTAAAAGTTGGAATTAAACATGAAAGCGTCAAGTTTTTATAAATCATGTAAACTGCTTCTCAAAAGATATATACCAAGGGCAATAACTCTGCAAGTTCAAAACACGGCCATGTTAGAAATCATTACCCGACGCATGTAAACTTACATACCAAGTATGAACAAAATCGGTTGAAAACTCTATAGGCATGGGAGTGGTCAAAAATTTTATAAAATTGTGAGAGAGGTGACCGACGCGACAACAATATTAATTTTGGTTGTATAAAAATTGTACCTTAAATTAGGTTGCAGCTCATTTATGGTCAAATATATGGGCCATACACTGTAGGTCGATGATTTGAATAAAGATACACCATCAGTGTTTAACTGAAAGCTGATATGAGTTTCATGTTCTTTTTGTCGAGTTGTTGAGTTCCTGAAATATCCATCCTTAAAATGCGTTTTGTACCAAGACCCATCATAAACATCTTCTATGTTTTCCATTGACTGCTTTTTACGGTTTTGTGGATAGTTGATCAAATCTAGAATGTCTTGTCCTAATATATAAACATTTACATAGTAAAACTGAGAATGGCAGTGTTACTTAGATAAGGTTATATTGATAGTATCACCAATTTATAAGGCATCCTTGTTGATCTATTGATTGTACAGTATGTGATCTGGGACTATCATGGATAAATTGTTGTTATGGACCAGGAGGCCATATCACAAAGAACTCGTAAGATACAAGTACTTGTAAGCAGTTACGAGAAAGTGGGTTATGTAAGGATATAGGATTTCAATCGAATAGAATATATTTTGAGTTGCAAATTGATTGTTCAGAATTATTATATTTTATACTTACTTTCAAATAATACTGTCAGCTGACTGATGATAGGCAGGTATATGAAATATTCAATACTGTTATTCTTACATTGTTGACAAACTTCAGACTTCTTCTGGCCATGGTATGTTTCACAAAAACAACAAAAATAATGGAACTCCACAGGTCCTTTCAGATTTGCAAAAAAATGGTTGTACAATTTATACGATTGACGACAAATATTTGGCACAGCACAATGCAATTCAACCAAAATCAACAAGTCTTTCAGGGCTGCACCAGTTAAATCATGACGGGTAACAAAAGTTAAAATTAGCATCATGCTCATAGCTAATGTCAACCTACATCCTGGGTACAAAAGACGAATTGCTTCATCAGATTCAGCCTGGTTGTGATTGTAACAGTTTTCTGAAAGAAAAAAAAACAATCTAATAATTTGAGCCAGCTGATATTGAACCAGATTGGTTGGGGTTTTTTATACGCCCACATGAAAATGTGGACGTAAATTGCTGTCGCACCTGTCTGTTCACATTTTTACAAACTTACTCGCAGACATTAACACTATAGAAACCACCACTTTCGAGCATTTTTTTAATAATTGATTTTTAAACAGAATTACGGTGGACATTAGGCTAAAAGAAGAAAAAGAGTGACGCGAGCACAATATACATACTTGCATACCAAGTTTGAACCAAATCAGTTGAAAACTAGGTGTGAGTTTGTTCTCAAAAATTCATGAAATTTTGGGGCAAGGACAATAACACTACAAATTACGATCGAAATGAGACCATTAATATTTGGGCATGTAAAAAGAAGAAAAAACAAAAACACTGTACCTTCATCTTCACAATCACTGACATCACTTTCATCATCAGCAAAATCTGAATTTAATTTGACAATAAAATCAAAATCTCAAAAAATCTGAAGTACCGGTAACTAAAAATTATTGATGACCAAAGTGGTCACTTCAAATACAGCCCAACAGGTCACTGAAATACGAGGACAAACAATGCAATAGCACGCGTTTTTCAGGCCGCTGCCACTACGTCACAAACAGTGATGCCATGTCTACGAATCCAACAAATTTAAATTCTTTATTGATGCATATTTTTATTATGCTATAACATCAAACTAGATAATTATTCATAATCGGAAGAACTCTCGCTTACTTTATCTATGATCTAGGCTAGTCTTCGAAGTTCGAGTCGACATCTGTCTCATATCTGTGTTTACTTACAGGCAGTAAAAATAACCACCGTCTTTAAATAAACTTTATATAACTCATGCTAACAAACCGTCATCTCTTGTTGGAAAACCTTCCTCAGCCTCGGCCTCTGTTTCACTCATAGACATTCCACATTCTGTTGTCCAGTCTAGTGGTTCTAGCCCATCTGCAACGAATGTGTGAATTAGTTTATTAAACGTCCACTGTCAAATTAATTAATGACATCACAGGTAAACGCAGCAAATCAATTTTATGGGGAGGAAGACACATTAGTGCTGTGCGGTTAACCGTATGTTCAGTCCGGTTTCGGTTATAGAAAAAAAACCGCGAGTGTAACCGTACGAGTAAAATAAAGCCGTACTTCCGGTTATAACCTTTTTCATTTTGGAACATCGCAAAAGCCACAAAACAGCGAGAATCGAATGTGTTTGAAATATGTACGCACGACTAATATATTGTAAATTGCGTACCTTCGAATTATCATTTCTTTATCGCGTTGCTTCTTCCGTAAACTCAGTAAAAAAAAGGGTTGCCATTTCGATCAAGGCGTGCCGTGTGTCGAAGAGACCGCGTGTGCAGACGAAATGTATTTTTCGCGCGTTAGCTGGAATCTCCGCTTCGCTGACTAACGGCCCACTGTGGTCTCGAGGTCGTAATTTCTACCGTACTGAGATATACGGAAGTAGCCGAGCGATAACCAAATGTAAAAACGGGTGCCACACGGCCTGCCATGGTCGTATTTTCTGACTAGTTTAGTTTAACTAAAATAAACTAATATGAGTCTACAGAGATTTACGAAAATAGAACGGGATGAAAAAGAATTAGAAGTGGAATTTATAAATCTCGCTAGATTTTTATTTCGTTTATTCGTTTCCACGTCATTGTTTTTACTACACCTAATTTGATGATTGGGTGTCAAACATGTTGTGTGAGACTGGAATTTATGCAGGCCAGTATGGAAAACCGAAACCGAGAGTCTAGGCCTACTCTTTCGTTTTAAACAAACCGAAAACCGAAACCGAGGCAGAATATCATAACCGCACAGCACTAAGAAGACACATACCAAGTTCCAACCCAAAACCCTGATCTCTACTAGTGCACACGAACAAATTGCCGATATACGACACAAGTGGGCGTAAAAAAATGAGTATTGTATAGTAATGTATACAAAAATATTGTTCTTTAAGATACGGTTACACGGTAACATGAATCAAATCGCTGCACTAGTCTACATTAGACTTTATACTCATCACCGACTTAATAATAAATTCTTTATTGTAATCAAACTTACCGCTAACGTGAAAAACATTGTCTATGACTATGTTATTGTCACTGTCACTAGTAGATCTAGTAGTAGTACTACTACTGCCGAGTTTACTCTCAGTCCCACTACTGCCACTACTAGGCCTATCAGTATCACCTTCCACGGAAATTTCATGGTCATCGTTGTTCAGCGTTGTTGATGTCAAGATGTTATATCTACGCCTTGTTGTTTTGGGCACTTCCATGCCTATTAAGTACCGCTTGTAAGGCCCTCTTCTTTTCTTCGGTTGACCCTGACTGTCCTCCATTGTTCAGGATCCAGCTAGTGGCTAGCCTCGATCATCCAAGCGATGTACTTTATCAGTCGAGGGATCATATTGGACGAGTCGTAGCGTCTGGATGATCGAGGCTAACTAGTGACCTTCACAACGATGAATCATCGTTACGTCATATAATATCTATAGATTCTTATTGGCGCGACGTCATCAAAATTACAAAAACGCGCCGTTAGATTAGCCTAGCAGACGCCGGAGACTACAGTCCAGACAGTACCTGCCTGCTTAGGCCTAGTTAATGTGTTCTCGCTCTACTGAAATATGGCACCAAGCTGCATTATTTTCTGGAATGAGGAATCTAACTGGTCGAGGATTACCATTTCTTCCATTAAAGATCCGGTCAAAAAATATGGGGAGATTTATGCAGTTGGCGATCTTGTGAAGGCAACCTTCGGTGGTAAACTGTACCCAGGAGTCATTTTAGGAATTGCAGGTAAGTTCAAATATTAAATAGTTGCTGTAGACTAAATTAAATAGCCGACTGGCGGATGCAAGCTTGAAGCTTAAATTCAATATGAAATATGCATTATAATAGTAGCCTATCTTACATTCAAACTGACTGCAAATTATCCATTTTGCTCATGGCTTATTTTAGGTGTCACAGCTCCATTGCTCACGTTGGAAGAAAGTCGTTTTTTCACGATTTGTAACCCCTTTTAAACTTAACGTCATACACTGGCTATTTACTCTTTTGTAATAATTTTAAAATATTTTGGAAGCAGATATCCTGTGCTTTTGTTTGATATAATTTTTATGTATGTGTTCATTTTATCAATTTCATAAACGTAAGTTTAAAAACGTCAATTTCCCGTGTTTTGACGTTACGCTGAATTTTTTTGTCACGTTTTTAAATGGGGGTACCCCACTTCAAGTGCTTTTATGCAGAGCTTATAATTAATATTATTATTTCATTCTAATATCATTAGAAAGACAAATGAACGACATTTCGATCGGTCTTGGATGCGATGTTAGCATTTCGAAATATCAGGCATTTTTGTTAAAGTTGAAAAAGCATGGTTACGTTGAGAAAAATCTCTAAGTCTAGACCGAGTTGTTACGTTGTGAACAAGGGGACGTGGTGTGTTTTATATAAATAAAGGACTTGCCTGCAAAAAAATTCAGGGTTTATCATGACTATTATTAGTATTATTATATAAATTAGAGCAATCAAAGTAAGAATTCATACTCGCCTCGAGTACTGCTATCAGAGCCACTGTTGTTCCACGTGACTGCTCCCATATATGGTATTTCTATTATTATTCAGCGACAGGTCAAAGTGCAATAGCTAAATTCCCGCGAAAAAATAAACCTTAACCAATGATTATTATGTTTACAAGGATTGTCCAATAAGAGGACCCGTACCGAAAACATTGGGTCGAAGTTCAACGTTAAAAATAGCTCTAGTCGGAACTCACATGTTATGTTCAGCTAGAGTAGATCGCACGTTCGTTTGGAGGTTTAAAACCAAATATTTTTCGACAATTAATAAATTGCGTAACATGGACACGTACTTCAATGTTCTAAATTACTAAATTCTTTGTTATGATGCCTAATTTAAAGTATTTAATGTGCACACGAATGAAAATGAAATCGGAAAATATTATCAACACGGTACGCCACGATACGATGAGAACCATTTCCCGTACGGTTGAATTGAACACACTTTTACTTAGCGTAGGTAGGGATAATAATATTATAATAATATGATTTCTGACCATTGTAATACCCAAATAATATTGGAATTTCAAAAAAATTAACGCTAACAAAAAATAATTTAAATAATCGCTCAAATTCTGGATTTCCGTTGATGATTTACAACATTTCCTTTTGAGATTAGTGCCGTGGTTAGTCAATAAAAATAGCCGTCCGTCAGTCAGATAACTGATTGTCAGTGTCACAAAGAAGAAAGTTCCACTCACAGTTTATTCAATATTTTATCATTATATATCGGTTCTTAAACTAATTATTTATTATGTTTAATTCATTGTGATTTTGGGGAAATATTTAATACCTATCTTTATGGCCAAATTCGTTGAAAATGATATAAATATTGCATTTTTGGAGGGGTTTTTTTTTCAGTTTGGTTACTATAACATAATAACAACATTATATGAAATTATATACAAGGGTAAAGATATGTTAATTTTAAAATATCTAAAACTGTTGGAGCTGTACACAAAATTTCACTTGAGTTGAAAATCTCAATTCCTTCATATATTTTTTTAGGCCTAAAATTAGGCAATTTCCTATTGCGGAATGTTTTTTTCAAAGTGAACCCCTTTCCAGTATATAAAGAGATGGCATATAAATATGTTGTTATTATTTATTTGTTCAATCTTCCCCAGTAGCTACTGACTTAAAATAATATAAAAATTAATATTAATGAGAAAATTATCGGAAAATGATGCATTTTTTAAAAATATAAAGTGGTTGCTATGGTAATGAATGTTTTTTTGTATAGTATGTATACCACTAAACGTATTAATGATGTATCTTTTAAAATATGTAAACATTTCGAAAATACATAGTCATAGATAGTGATTTGAAGTGACAAAGTCACGGTCATTTTAGCAATGTCGGATTCCGACGCTCGCTATGCAGCAAACTACGATAGACCGTTAAAAGTTACAGCGAATTCAGAATGAGAAGCGTCATCTAATTCCTCGCTGCGAGACCCATTCACGCCAAATCTTAAGCGTGTCATACTCTTAATGCTATTTTTAGAAACGATTCGGCACAAACCAACTTGTGATTGGTTCATATTACAGGGAAATGGAAGTTCTCTTTGACTCTAAAAATAGCCAATAATAATACTATACCCTAGAGAACTCGGATTACATTAGGCCTATCTATGTAGCCTCAGCCGAACCCGAGTTCTCTGTACTCTAAAATAGCTGATGTTTTATTATGTTTATTGGCAATTTATTCAGGTAAATATAAAGATGTTTGTATAATTATGATAATTTAAAACACTTTTTTAGAAAATAAAACGAGCCTTCTGGAGATTGAAGAAAATATAATGAGGCTGCAGTTGGAATATGATCTAACTTGTCTAACGGCAGAAGAGCTAATTATAAAATTAAAACTTAAAGATGAAGGTGTGTAAATTTAATCAACTAAATCAATATAATATGTCTTCTTGTGATCGTATCATGGCATCGACTGCCTACCAACACCACCACCACCTCCTCCTCTACGCCAAAAAAACCAAAGCGCTCATGTTGGCGTCCAGCTCTTGTTATACTCCCACTTGTGGTCGTATCATGGCGTTGGCTCGGCGTCTGTTGATTCGTAACGTCAGTCCACAATTTGTTTGCGTGCTCTCCAGAGACCAGAGTTTTTGTCGGAACTTAATCTGTGATTGCATGATAACCGTAGTTAGAGGAAGACATATAGCCTATTTAATTTTACAACCTTTTGATTAAGATTATTTCATTCTAATTTAAAATTTTTATACTTTTGATAATATTTCTACACATTGTTTTTACTATTTCATCAGATAGACAAATGCAACTGCCTACCAACACCACCACCACCTCCTCCTCTACGCCAAAAAAAACAAAGCAACTGCCTATCAACACCACCACCGCTACGACAAAAAAGAAGCAAGTTATTAATGATGGTATGTAAAATTTCCACCTCACAATTTAGCTCACGTTGGCCAGAGTTTTTGTCGGAACTTAATCTGTGATTGCATGATAACCGTAGTTAGAGGAAGACATATAGCCTATTTAATTTTACAACCTTTTGATTAAGCTTATTTCATTCTAATTTAAAAATTTTATACTTTTGATAATAATCCTACACATTGTTTTTACTATTTCATCAGATAGACAAATGCAACTGCCTACCAACACCACCTCCTCTACGCCAAAAAAACCAAAGCAACTGCCTATCAACACCACCACCGCTACGACAAAAAAGAAGCAAGTTATTAATGATGGTATGTAAAATTTCCACCTCACAATTTAGCTCACGTTGGCGTCCAGCTCTTGTTATACTCCCACTTGTGGTCGTAAGTTTGTATCGCCTCTGCGTCCGTCCGTACGTCTCCATCAAATAAAGGTCTAGTGCAATATTTGGCATGATTAGATCAAAATCGGCAGAGTTACTGCCCTTTGTTCGTTTGAAAATCATACTTTGGACTTTGCGTGATCTCTAGAGACCGGAGTTTTTGCCCAATCTGAATGAAACTTAGTATGTGTCTTCGTCTCTATAAAATGAAGGTCAAGTCCAATATTGGGCACGATTCAGTAAAACATCACCACAGTTAGTGCCCTTTGTTCGTCCGAAAATCGTCCTTAAGACTTTGTATGCTCTCTAGCGGCCAGAGTTTTCGTTTGATCTTAACCCGTTAACTGTGTAGTTTTTAAAACGTTAACTGTCCCTTATTGTGTAATTAATTTGACGAAAAACATCATTGTTGGGCCATTTTATTCCTGAATACAAAAGATAGTAGTCTGAATCCATATTAAAACGAACGTTAAATAGAGTGGTCTCTCTTTAAAAAAAGATTTGCTCTTCAAGGCGTAATTTTATGTCCTGCACATGCTACGATCGTATGGTTGGAGAAAATACCCCCAAGACGTTATATTACGTCTTACGCACACTGCGTCACAGTTGTCCATGACGTAATATATACGTCATACGCAGTTAACGGGTTAATGAAACTTGGTATGTGTATGTCTCCATAAAATGAAGATCAAGTAAGCATTTGGGCATGACTCCATAAAACTCATTAGAGTTACTGCCCTTTGTTCTTCCGAAAATCGTACTTTGGACTTTGTTTCTTCTCCAGAGGCCAGAGTTTTTGTCCGATCTTTGTCAAAGCTACTGTGCGTGTATATCGCATGGCGACCGCTTGTTTCAAGTACCAGTTATTATCTCCACCCTTGTCTACAGTGAATGTTCATTGTACACGTAGTGGAGATAATAAAATCTGGAAAGCTCGAGACTATAGGGTTATTGCCCTTGTTTCCTGATAAGGTCTAATTGTGAGAAAATGCTGCTATTTCGTTGAGTGTATATTGTGTTTGCGTTCAACTCTTGTTATAATTTCAGAAACCATCACAGAACAGGTAGCACAAGATAAAATTGCCATGAAATCACAACGTTTAAAAGAAAATAAAATGAGGAGAGTTCAAGCATCAGCCACGAAAGAGATTATAATTCAAGATATAGATAATTGTTTGATAGCTATGGAGACTGACAGTGATACCAGTTCTGAAATAAGCTTATCTGGAGAACCAGCTGTAAATTCAAAGGGGCACCCTATGGTTGCTAAGAAGCATCCCAGGAAAACCTTCAGTAGTACCTGTTCGTCTTGTGTTGAAAAAACAAAGATAATTGAACAACTGAAAGAAAAACTTCAGGAAAGAGAAGGTATGAGAAAATATGTTTTTAAGCAGGGTAAAAAATTTGGTTACTGAAGAATTGAATCTTGACTTGTGAAGATTTATACATGTATGAACTTCAGTATGTCACTTTCATATTTACCATAAACAGTGTGTCTTCAAATTAACAGTGATGATAAATTTGACATGGAACCAACTGATGTTGATACCTGAATAACCCACAGCAAGTCCAAATTCAATTCTTATATTTAAGGGCGCTTAATAACAGGCTGTTGTTCGAGAAAGTTCATGTGTTCAATATTTATCATATTTTTTTTATAATTTTCTTCCAATTATTTTAAAAATTTCATTAAAAAGTGCAGTCCGCCGTCGTACACAATTGCTTGTAAGCACAATAGAGACCATTCTTCACAGATTTTAACGAAAACTTGCTATAGATGTTTCTACCAGCATAAGGAAGAAATTCAACGTTTTCCGAAATTATTATCCAGAGTTATTCATACATCTCTACACCAGGAAGATGCTAATCTTATTGGCTTTTGTATCAATGATAACCGGACCGGTTATACCGGTAAAGTGTCCAGTCTGTGTACTGACCCACCATAACTTTCAAATTGAGTTAAATGGCAAATACACAGGGACTATCCGATCAGAAATTCTACTACAGTTTTATGTTTCATACATTTGATATTTCTACATTTTTCAGTTCCAACGAAGTTCTGCAGGCCAAGACCGGGACATGTCAATCCGGATGAAGCAATTAAATATGGTGTAAGTACTTTAACTTCTATTCCAGATGTCTATTTAGATTTAGTAAAGATCACGCTGTCTTATTACTGTATAAGATGTCTATACCCATTAAGGCAAGTGCCAAATGACATGAAATGGAGTTTTAACATCCCATTTTTTCTGCACTTATTAGGCTAACTAGAGACGAGGGTGAATTTTGCCAAGGCAGTAGCGGGTCGCTATGGATGGTTGATGTCGTTAATGGAATATAACATCACCCTTTTGCTATGTGCTCCTAAGAGCTTTTACTGAAGCAGATTCAGTTTTGTAAATATTTGCCCTTGTTTCTTGATATGGTTTAAATATGAGATAGTGCTGATGTTTTGGGCGTATATTGTGTTGGCAATTGTTATTTATATGGTACGTTTTCTGAGTTGAAGTATCAAATCAAACATTGATATTATTCAATTAACTGTATTTTTTCAGATGGTTGAATTGGTTGATAAGCAACAGATTTATTTACATAAGGAACAACTAGTTCGAGCCATGACAAAAGTACAAAAATCAGGAACTACGGCAGCACGATATTTGTTGATGGTATTTTTTACGAAACAAGAACTTTCCAATGGAACCACGAACGAACAAAACAAGAATTCTTTTTTATTGGACAAACAAATCGTGAAGTGTATTGTGGACTTTTGTATTTTACATTCGGAAAACCGACAAGGCATGATAATAAAAGCTATTGTCAGCAAACTCACCTATAACAGGTGCAAGGCAAACAAAAAAAATAAGGCTGCACATGTCATTCAATGATGTAGATAATTTAATAAAGCTGATTTAGATTAAGTAAAGCTGATTTAGTTGTCATCACCTTCGTTGGTCGGTCTGTCCGTCCACAATTCTTGTGATTTACAATCCAATAAATTCAAGTCGTTTTATTATACGCCCACATTTTCATGTGGACGTATTATGTCGTCGCCCCTGTCCGTCCGTCCACAATTGTTTGTGGACCCTCTACAGGTCACAATTCTTGTCCGATTTTGACGAAACTTGAAATATAGGTTTATCCCCAAAAGATCTCGGCTGCTTTCGATATTGGCACGTATCTAATCAAAACTTCATGGATTATGGCCCCTGATTGTACGAAAAATCACGTTTTTAGCTTGTGGACCCTATAGAGGTCACAATTTTGAACCGATTTTGATGAAACTTGACATGCATGTTTATAACCCAAAGATCTTGGTTCCTTTCGATATTTGCGCCTACCGGAACATAATTTCCTGAATTATGGCCCCTGTAACGGTGATGAAACTTGAAATGCACGTTTATAACCTAAAGATCTTGATTCTTTTCGATATTTGCGCATATCAAATTGTAATTTAATGAATTATAGCCTTTGATTGTAGGAAAAATAACTGGTTTAGCCTGACAGAAAAACTATTTCAGTTTTGAAAAAACGCGTACTGAAATTATTAACTGTAGCTTTATTATAGCTTTACAAAAAAAGCTACTTGAAAGCCATATCTTTAAATTAATTAGCTTCTGCAAACAAAGTTAACTAAAAGTTACATTCATCATACTGCAGAGAAAAAGTCATCTAAAAGTTACAGTAATAGACTGTAAGGGAAAAGCTACATAAAAGTTTTATTTATAGCCTATAGCTGACAGAAAAACTATTTATTGCAGTTTTGAAAAAACGCGTACTGAAATAATTAACTGTAGCTTTATTATAGCTTTACAAAAAAAGCTACTTGAAAGCCATATCTTTCTTCTGCAAACAAAGTTAACTGAAAGTTACATTCATCATACTGCAGAGAAAAAGTCATCTAAAAGTTACAGTAATAGACTGGAAGGGAAAAGCTACATAAAAGTTAACACACAACCATAAAAAGCTACTTAAAAGCCTAATTTACATATTTGGACCATAGCTTACTTTTAACTTTTTAATACCTTTTTGTAGCTTTTTTTAACTTAGTTTGTAGCTTTTTTGATACTTCTTTTGTAGCTTTAATGAGTTGAAAAGGGTAACTTTATCCTAGCTTATTTGTAACTTTAAAGTAACTTCCTGAGGGTAAGGGTATTGTTTTTCAGCGATTTCCAATAACTAGTGCCAGAGTTATTGCCCTTGATCACTTCAAAAAATCTTGTGGACGCTCTAGAGGCCAAAGTTAATATCCGATTTACTTTAAAATCCTATAGATCCTAGTGTAGCACAGACAAATAAAAAAAAATTTTGAACTATAAAAACGAAACGAAATAGGATCTGTGTTTTAATCAGATTGACACACAAATATTTTGATTAGGCTAATATCTCACAGGAGTAAAAATAAAGCAAAAAAAGGTAAATAATCAAAAAGGGTAAAAACCTTGGTATTCCATTTCCACATCTTCGCTTAAAAAAGAAAAACAATAGAATTTTAAAGAAATATAAAAACATTTATGGATAATAAAGATAGGCTGGCACTGCCAGGAAGGATACGCCCACATTTTCGAGAGATGGATAGAGAACAAGCAATACCGAAAGTGATTTTTCCTACATCAAGTTAGAATTTGATATGTGCAAATTTCGAAGTGAATTAAGATCTTTGGGTTATAAAAGGTTCATTTCAGTAAGCTTCAAATTCGACTGGGGATCATGTTCCTAAGTGGGTAAGATGCTGGCTCGGTAGCCTTGAGGTTGGGTGTTTGATCCCTGCATTGGGTGACAAAGTTCATCTAGATTTTCAGGCGTGGTTTCCCTTTGTTAGTGATGAAGGATGGATGGCCTGACAAGAACAGCTGTCAATTTTGGTCTGATTTTCACGAAATTCGACCTCAACCTTCATTACGATGTAACGGTGATATAATCAAACGTTTTTTTTAAATGGGATAATAATTCTAACCCCAGAGGGACCACAAGCTAAAAAAAAAGGTCATTTTTCGTACAATCAGGGGCCATAATTCAGGAAGTTACAATCCAATATGCACAAATATCGAAAGGAACTAAGATTGTTAAGTTGTAAACATGTGTTTCAAGTTTCATCAAAATTGGATGAAGATTGTGACCTCTACAGGGTTCACAACCTTGATATACCATATTTTTACACTCTTCGCATACAAGCGGCAGCCATTTTTTCAGTCAATTTAGGTCCGATTTTCACGAAATTCCACCTCAACCTTCATAATGATGTGACGGTGATAAAATCAAACGTTTTTATACGCCCACATTTTCATGTGGACGTATTATGTCGTCGCCCCTGTCCGTCCGGACGTCCGTCCGTCCACAATTTGTTTGTGGACTCTCTACAGGTCACAATTCTTATCCGATTTTGACGAAACTTGAAATATAGGTTTATCCCCAAAAGATCTCGGCTGCTTTCGATATTGGCATGTATCGGATCAAAACTTCATGGATTATGGCCCCTGATTGTACGAAAAATCACGTTTTTAGCTTGTGGACCCTATAGAGGTCACAATTTTGAACCGATTTTGATGAAACTTGACATGGATGTTTGTAACCCAAAGATCTTGGTTCCTTTCGATTTTTGCGGCTATCGGAATGTAATTTCCTGAATTATGGCCCCTGATGATTGTCCGAAAAATCACCCTTTTTAGCTTGAGGTCCCTCTGGAGGTCACAATTATTATTCGATTTAAAAAAAACGTTTGATTATATCACCGTTACACCCTAAGGAAGGTTGAGTTCGAATTTCGGGAAAATCGGACGAAAATTGCCATACAAAATGGCCGCCGTTTGTATGCGAATACTGTTAAAAAATGGTATATCAAGGTTGTGGACCCTGTGGAGGTCACAATTTTGATTCGATTTTGATGAAACCTGAAATTCATGGTTATAACCCAAAGATCTTGCTTCCTTTCGATATTTGCGCATATCGGATCGTAACTTCCTGAATTATGGCCCCTGATTATACGCAAAATCGCTTTTTTTTTTAGCTTGGAGGTCACAATTATTATTCGATTTAAAAAAACGTTTGTTTATATCACCGTTACACCCTAAGGAAGGTTGAGTTCGAATTTCGGGAAAATCGAACGAAAATTGTCATACAAAATGGCCGCCTTTTGTACGCGAATACTGTTAAAAAATGGTATATCAAGGTTGTGGACCCTGTGGAGGTCACAATTTTGATTCGATTTTGATGAAACTTGAAATTCATGGTTATAACCCAAAGATCTTGCTTCCTTTCGATATTTGCGCATATCGGATCGTAACTTCCTGAATTATGGCCCCTGATTATACGCAAAATCGCCTTTTTTTTTTTTTAGCATGGAGGTTACAATTATTATCCGATTTAAAAAAACGTTTGATTATATTACCGTTACACAGTAAGGAAGGTTGAGTTCGAATTTCGGGAAAATCAGACCAAAATTGTCATACAAAATGGCCGCCGTTTGTACGCGAATACTGTTAAAAAATGGTATACATGTATCAAGGTTGTGGACCCTGTAAAGGTCACAATTTTAATTCGATTTTGATGAAACTTGAAATTCATCGTTATAACCCAAGGATCTTGGTTCTTTTCGATATTTGCGCATATCGGATCGTAACTTCCTGAATTATGGCCCCTGGTTATATGCAAAATCCCCCTTTCTTTAGCTTGTGGTCCCTCTGGAGGTCACAATTATTATCCAATTTAAAAAAACGTTTGATTATATCATCGTTACACTGTAAGGAAGGTTGAGTTTGAATTTCGGGAAAATCGGGCCAAAATTGACAGACAAAATGGCCGCCGTTTGTACGCGAATACTGTTAAACAAGCCAACAGTGAGGCTGATGTCCCCCGCCGAAATCCCAAAATAAATAGATGACACATATTAATTAATCGCACATTTATTTTTTTCAAACGTATCGCCCAATCAAACTGAACACGAAGTGTCGTCCAAAAATTGCTTATCTCTGCCTACCGTAAGAAGAAAATGCTCATCTTCCAACTCCATCAAGGCATTGACCTAATAAGCATACACACCAATTTTTATACGCCCACATTTTCATGTGGACGTATTATGTCGTCGCCCCTGTCCGTCCGGACGTCCGTCCACAATTTGTTTGTGGATTCTCTACAGGCCACAATTCTTATCCGATTTTGGCGAAACTTGAAATATAGGTTTATCCCCAAAAGATCTCGGCTGCTTTCGATATTGGCATGTATCGGATCAAAACTTCATGGATTATGGCCCCTGATTGTACGAAAAATCACGTTTTTAGCTTGTGGACCCTATAGAGGTCACAATTTTGAACCGATTTTGATGAAACTTGACATGCATGTTTGTAACCCAAAGATCTTGGTTCCTTTCGATATTTGCGGCTATCGGAATGTAATTTCCTGAATTATGGCCCCTGATGATTGTCCGAAAAATCACCCTTTTTAGCTTGAGGTCCCTCTGGAGGTCACAATTATTATTCGATTTAAAAAAAACGTTTGATTATATCACCGTTACACCCTAAGGAAGGTTGAGTTCGAATTTCGGGAAAATCGGACGAAAATTGCCATACAAAATGGCCGCCGTTTGTATGCGAATACTGTTAAAAAATGGTATATCAAGGTTGTGGACCCTGTGGAGGTCACAATTTTGATTCGATTTTGATGAAACCTGAAATTCATGGTTATAACCCAAAGATCTTGCTTCCTTTCGATATTTGCGCATATCGGATCGTAACTTCCTGAATTATGGCCCCTGATTATACGCAAAATCGCTTTTTTTTTTAGCTTGGAGGTCACAATTATTATTCGATTTAAAAAAACGTTTGTTTATATCACCGTTACACCCTAAGGAAGGTTGAGTTCGAATTTCGGGAAAATCGAACGAAAATTGTCATACAAAATGGCCGCCTTTTGTACGCGAATACTGTTAAAAAATGGTATATCAAGGTTGTGGACCCTGTGGAGGTCACAATTTTGATTCGATTTTGATGAAATTTGAAATTCATGGTTATAACCCAAAGATCTTGCTTCCTTTCGATATTTGCGCATATCGGATCGTAACTTCCTGAATTATGGCCCCTGATTATACGCAAAATCGCCTTTTTTTTTTTTTAGCATGGAGGTTACAATTATTATCCGATTTAAAAAAACGTTTGATTATATTACCGTTACACAGTAAGGAAGGTTGAGTTCGAATTTCGGGAAAATCAGACCAAAATTGTCATACAAAATGGCCGCCGTTTGTACGCGAATACTGTTAAAAAATGGTATACATGTATCAAGGTTGTGGACCCTGTAAAGGTCACAATTTTAATTCGATTTTGATGAAACTTGAAATTCATCGTTATAACCCAAGGATCTTGGTTCTTTTCGATATTTGCGCATATCGGATCGTAACTTCCTGAATTATGGCCCCTGGTTATATGCAAAATCCCCCTTTCTTTAGCTTGTGGTCCCTCTGGAGGTCACAATTATTATCCAATTTAAAAAAACGTTTGATTATATCATCGTTACACTGTAAGGAAGGTTGAGTTTGAATTTCGGGAAAATCGGGCCAAAATTGACAGACAAAATGGCCGCCGTTTGTACGCGAATACTGTTAAACAAGCCAACAGTGAGGCTGATGTCCCCCGCCGAAATCCCAAAATAAATAGATGACACATATTAATTAATCGCACATTTATTTTTTTCAAACGTATCGCCCAATCAAACTGAACACGAAGTGTCGTCCAAAAATTGCTTATCTCTGCCTACCGTA
This sequence comes from Patella depressa, assembly GCA_948474765.1. Classification (NCBI taxonomy): domain Eukaryota; kingdom Metazoa; phylum Mollusca; class Gastropoda; family Patellidae; genus Patella; species Patella depressa. Next base: position 9,584,734 of record OX419723.1, read on the forward strand.
AGAAGAAAATGCTCATCTTCCAACTCCATCAAGGCATTGACCTAATAAGCATACACACCAATTTTTATACGCCCACATTTTCATGTGGACGTATTATGTCGTCGCCCCTGTCCGTCCGGACGTCCGTCCACAATTTGTTTGTGGATTCTCTACAGGCCACAATTCTTATCCGATTTTGGCGAAACTTGAAATATAGGTTTATCCCCAAAAGATCTCGGCTGCTTTCGATATTGGCATGTATCGGATCAAAACTTCATGGATTATGGCCCCTGATTGTACGAAAAATCACGTTTTTAGCTTGTGGACCCTATAGAGGTCACAATTTTGAACCGATTTTGATGAAACTTGACATGCATGTTTGTAACCCAAAGATCTTGGTTCCTTTCGATATTTGCGGCTATCGGAATGTAATTTCCTGAATTATGGCCCCTGATTGTTCGGAAAATCACCCTTTTTAGCTTGTGGTCCCTCTGGAGGTCACAATTATTATTCGATTTAAAAAACCGTTTGATTATATCACCGTTACACCCCAAGGAAGGTTGAGTTCGAATTTCGGGAAAATCGAACGAAAATTGTCATACAAAATGGCCGCCTTTTGTACGCGAATACTGTTAAAAAATGGTATATCAAGGTTGTGGACCCTGTGGAGGTCACAATTTTGATTCGATTTTGATGAAATTTGAAATTCATGGTTATAACCCAAAGATCTTGCTTCCTTTCGATATTTGCGCATATCGGATCGTAACTTCCTGAATTATGGCCCCTGATTATACGCAAAATCGCCTTTTTTTTTTTTTTAGCATGGAGGTTACAATTATTATCCGATTTAAAAAAACGTTTGATTATATTACCGTTACACAGTAAGGAAGGTTGAGTTCGAATTTCGGGAAAATCAGACCAAAATTGTCATACAAAATGGCCGCCGTTTGTACGCGAATACTGTTAAAAAATGGTATACATGTATCAAGGTTGTGGACCCTGTAAAGGTCACAATTTTAATTCGATTTTGATGAAACTTGAAATTCATCGTTATAACCCAAGGATCTTGGTTCTTTTCGATATTTGCGCATATCGGATCGTAACTTCCTGAATTATGGCCCCTGGTTATATGCAAAATCCCCCTTTCTTTAGCTTGTGGTCCCTCTGGAGGTCACAATTATTATCCAATTTAAAAAAACGTTTGATTATATCATCGTTACACTGTAAGGAAGGTTGAGTTTGAATTTCGGGAAAATCGGGCCAAAATTGACAGACAAAATGGCCGCCGTTTGTACGCGAATACTGTTAAACAAGCCAACAGTGAGGCTGATGTCCCCCGCCGAAATCCCAAAATAAATAGATGACACATATTAATTAATCGCACATTTATTTTTTTCAAACGTATCGCCCAATCAAACTGAACACGAAGTGTCGTCCAAAAATTGCTTATCTCTGCCTACCGTAAGAAGAAAATGCTCATCTTCCAACTCCATCAAGGCATTGACCTAATAAGCATACACACCAATTTTTATACGCCCACATTTTCATGTGGACGTATTATGTCGTCGCCCCTGTCCGTCCGGACGTCCGTCCACAATTTGTTTGTGGATTCTCTACAGGCCACAATTCTTATCCGATTTTGGCGAAACTTGAAATATAGGTTTATCCCCAAAAGATCTCGGCTGCTTTCGATATTGGCATGTATCGGATCAAAACTTCATGGATTATGGCCCCTGATTGTACGAAAAATCACGTTTTTAGCTTGTGGACCCTATAGAGGTCACAATTTTGAACCGATTTTGATGAAACTTGACATGCATGTTTGTAACCCAAAGATCTTGGTTCCTTTCGATATTTGCGGCTATCGGAATGTAATTTCCTGAATTATGGCCCCTGATTGTTCGGAAAATCACCCTTTTTAGCTTGTGGTCCCTCTGGAGGTCACAATTATTATTCGATTTAAAAAAAACGTTTGATTATATCACCGTTACACCCTAAGGAAGGTTGAGTTTGAATTTCGGGAAAATCGGACGAAAATTGCCATACAAAATGGCCGCCGTTTGTACACAAATACTGTTAAAAAATGGTATATCAAGGTTGTGGACCCTGTGGAGGTCACAATTTTGATTCGATTTTGATGAAACTTGAAATTCATGGTTATAACCCAAAGATCTTGCTTCCTTTCGATATTTGCGCATATCGGATCGTAACTTCCTGAATTATGGCCCCTGATTATTCGCAAAATCGCCTTTTTTTTAGCTTGGAGGTCACAATTATTATCCGATTTAAAAAAACGTTTGATTATATTACCGTTACACCGTAAGGAAGGTTGAGTTCAAATTTCGGGAAAATCAGACCAAAATTGCCATACAAAATGGCCGCCGTTTGTACGCGAATACTGTTAAAAAATGGTATATCAAGGTTGTGGGCCCTGTAAAGGTCATAATTTTAATTTGATTTTGATGAAACTTGAAATTCATGGTTATAACCCAAAGATTTTGGTTCTTTTCGATATTTGCGCATATCGGATCGTAACTTCCTGAATTATGGCCCCTGGTTATAGTTATACGCAAAATCCCCATTTCTTTAGCTTGTGGTCCCTCTGGAGGTCACAATTATTATCCAATTTAAAAAAACGTTTGATTATATCACCGTTACACTGTAAGGAAGGTTGAGTTTGAATTTCGGGAAAATCGGACCAAAATTGACAGACAAAATGGCCGCCGTTTGTACGCGAATACTGTTAAAAAAATGATATATCATGGTTGTGGACCCTGTATAGGTCACAATTTTAATTCGATTTTGATGAGGAAGGTTGAGTTCTAATTTCGTGAAAATCGTACCAAAATTGCCGGACGAAATGGTCGCCGTTTGTACGCGAATAGTGTAAAAATATGGTATATCATGGTTGTGGACTCTCTACAGGTCACAATTCTTATCCGATTTTGATGAAAAGTCACATTTCTAGGTTGTGTACCGTCACACCATAATCATTGTCGGTTTCGAATTTCATTAATATCAGACTGGAACTGACCAACTAAATGGCTGCTCCCAATACAGTATGAAATACAGGACTTAAAGATGTAGGAAAAATCACTTTCGGTATTGCTTGTTCTCTGTCCATCTCTCGAAAATGTGGGCGTATCCTGCCTGGCAGTGCCTGCCTATCTTTTTAAATGGGATAATAATTGTGACCTCCAGAGGGACCACAAAAGGTCATTTTTCGGACAATCAGGGGCCATAATTCAGGAAGTTACGATCCAATGGGCACAAATATCGACAAGAACCAAGATATTTGGGTTATAAACATGCATGTCAAGTTTCATCAAAATCGGTTCAAAATTGTGACCTCTATAGGGTCCACAACCTTGCTATAACATATTTTCACACTAATTGCGTACAAACGGCGGCCATTTTGTCTGTCAATTTAGGTCCGATTTTCATGAAATTTTACTTCAATCTTAATTACCATATAACGGTGATATAATCAAACGTTTTTTTAAATCGGATAATAATTTTGACCTCCAGTGGGACCACAAGCTAAAAAGGGTGATTTTTCGTACAATCAGGGGCCATAATTCAGGAAGTTACGAATCAATGAGCGCAAATATCGAAAGGAACCAAGATCTTTGGGTTATAAATATGCATGTCAAGTTTCATCAAAATCGGTTCAAAATTGTGACCTCTATAGGATCCACAACCTTGATATAACATATTTTCACACTATTCGCGTACAAACGGCGGCCATTTTGTATGGCAATTTTGGTCTGATTTTCTCGAAATTCGAACTCAACCTCCCTTAGGGTGTACCGGTGATATAATCAAACGTTTTTTTAAATCGGATAATAATTGTGACCTCCAGAGGGACCACAAGCTAAAAAGGGTGATTTTTCGGACAATCAGGGGCCATAATTCAGGAAATTACGATCCGATGGGCGCAAATATCGAAAGGAGCTAAGATCTTTGGGTTATAAACATGCATGTCAAGTTTCATCAAAATCGGTTTAAAATTGTGACCTCTATAGGGTCCACAAGCTAAAAACGTGATTTTTCGTACAATCAGGGGCCATAATCCATGAAGTTTTGATCCGATACATGCCAATATCGAAAGGAACCAAGATCTTATGGGGATAAACCTATATTTCGTCAAAACCGAGATCTTGTGGGAATAAACCTATATTTTGTCAAAATCGGATAAGAATTGTGAGCTGTAGAAAGTCCACAAACAAATTGTGGACGGACGGACAGGGGCGACGACATAATACGTCCACATGAAAATGTGGGCGTATAAAATCAATACGAATAGTTTCCAATATTGGCGAATGTTCTAATTTTAATTAGTCAGTCATAGTGAGATGATATTTGAACCCAATTATTACATGACAATGATTTTTAACTATAAATTCTACTACATGTAGTTACGCTGACGTAAAATTGGACAATGAGGCAATGATAAGTTGCTCTCATATGACGCACAGGGTGCACGGGGAGTGGGGGACTGGGTGCGCTGCGTGAGGGTATATTCATCCAATAAGAGAGTGTAATTAAATATATATTTTTTTAAATTTCTGTTAACTTTGGAACTTTGGAGTACAAGCTGCCCAGTGCAATTATTTTGCCCCCTTTTACATATTTAAATTAACTTCCCTTTTCACCTTTCTGAGTATTAGACCCTACGATTTAGTGTTTGGGGCGTGCAAGGAAGTGATTGGCACCAGGTATTTCTCCATCTCTGCACGCCACTGGACGCACCTGGCATCACAAGCAAAAACCTCACCAAACTCTTCACGCCACTAGACGCACCGGGTATCACAAATAAAAACCTTTCCACGTCGCTAGACGACAAAAACACCAGGCATCACAAACAAAAACCTCTCCACGCCACCATAGACACAGCAGAACTGTTATGTAGAATATAAGCAGAACATACCGTACACTAAAATATCACGTGGTGTATTAAATGTCAAAAGATGAATTTATAGAATTGTTTTGTTATGTTTTTACAAAAATAAAAATTGACAAATAAACCATTTGTTACCATGTGTATTTTTACTCATCAAAGAAACAATAAATATTACTTATAACAACATGTATTAAATAATGTTATTACCTTCAACAATTAATTACATTCTCCATTTTGTCGTCTGTAATAGAAATATATTCAACACATCCCTTCATTATCCCGGTTGGTGCAGAAACATAACTCGAACTCGGTGTTTTTCAACTACCGCATGGGCAAAATTCTCAACCCTTGAACAGCACGCCTGATAAATCACCGTATCTTAACAGGGGTGGATTAGGCCGGTCGTATAAAAAATGAAAAAAAATGATTTTGTTCAATTTGTCTAAAAAAAACTTTTTCTGATGAGCATTAAATGGAGGGGGGGGGACTGGACCGGCCATTAATCGATTTAGGAGATATAATATTTGACATTTACAATCAGATATGCCACGAAATCGCATAATTGGGGTTCATTTATCAAAATTTTCCCGGGGGAGTGCCCCACACCGTCAGTAAAATGGGTCACTCCAACACGGGAGCCCGGGTCGGTTCCTGGCCCTAATCCGCCCCTGTATCTTAATCTCAAAATAACTATGATAAAATGTCGGCAATAAGTTAACGCCCTATCAACTGAAATTAAAATGAAAAAAATGAAATGAAATGGAAATTAACCTCCTACCTTCCTGCACTGCGGTTCTAACAGAGACGAGCTTACGTCAGTGTGCTATAACGACAATTTTACGTGCAGCCGCGCTTGAAAAGTCTGGTGAACTTTCTCGGCCAACAGCGGGATCGAGCGCCAGACAACCAGCGTCTTAAGCAGTGAGCCACTCCCGCTCCCCAAAATAAAAATACAATTTGACCTACCTGGTTATTCCTGTATGGTAAATATATGTTATAGTTCCAATATGTAGCGTATAATATTAGCCTATTAATAAATGATGAAGATATTTAAATGTTGAGGCCTATTGTTCTGTTATAAATAAACGGCTTATCACGCGTTTAATCTGACACTATAAATAACGGTGTGTTAATTTACGCTATAGACAGTCAACAGAGTTAAAATAGAGTGGTTGCTGTACTTCGGGCATTGTGAGGGTAACATAGGGTATTCGTTATATTTTTGATGTTTATCCGAACAATATCAAGTAGATGCAAATATTGCCGTTGGTTCTCCCTACCTCTTCCTTGCTGGCAGGTAAAGGTCGGCATTTAAATATCCCGATGGTCTTCTCAGTTAAAATTCGGGACATGCCATGACCAGTGCCGGACTGTCAGGTCATTGACCAAGGCCCACACAAGTACTCACCCAATACACGTCACGAGCGCATGAGAGGCCGAGAAAATTGACCACCGCAAACCCATTTTCCAAGCATTTCAGACAATTTTTGATTTCCTGATATAATTAGATAACAGAATGACCTGAGAGCACTATTATTAGATGAATTTAAGAATTCTCTTTTCTTTCTCTTTTTTTCTGTTTTCTTTACAGGCTTAAGCCCACTTTTGTTTAATGAGCTTAGGCCCACCTGTCACGGACAGTCCGGCACTGGCCATGACCATTCGGCTACCAAAGCTTTGCGCAATCTATTTAAATCGGCATTCGTACTTTTGGGGTTTTGGCCGGTTTAATCGGCATTCGCACTTTGGAGTCTGACCGGTTCTTAGATAAAAGGTTTTTTTTTAACGAGCTGGTGTATGCCAATTTAGATTCAAATCGCTGAGAAATAACACGTTTTTACTTTTAATACTTGCACAGTGTTTTTATTGATAATGTTCTACTATAATTAGTGCTTGAATGGTCGATTTTTAAATTACTATTAGACCAAACCCTGCTTGTCACACCGAAGTTTTAAAAAAAGGAATAAAGAAAAAAAAAACAACACTTTTGTTTATATCATCCAGGCGACTAGAAAGTCACCCATTCTACACACAGAGAACAAACTACTTCCATTATATATCTCTGTCCAATATGGCCACCATAGCCAACAAATAGTATACCGTATACTATGTCTATATTGTAATGGAGTTTTACCCCGTTTCACAATTGCTAAAGACCCCTACGCGCAAGCGAATTATTGAAATAAAATGAAACTATATGTTAGTCTCAAAATGACCTAGTTTTTATATTTACAAATCATTTAGTCGCTTTTTAATGGAATGGTAAACATAAAGGGTTTTTTTCTCAAATGGACTAGTAAGGTTTGTATACCGGGAGCGAATCCAAGACCTCCTCACTGCAAGTTCAGAAAACATTCTCAGGCTTAAGATAATAATTTACTCAACTTTCAGTCACTATATATGACAAATATCTTTGATCCAGAAACACAAAACCTTGCACATACTTTCTTATTGATGAATTTGATACACTGCGGGAAGAAATATTTACCAAAGGGCTATATTTTAGTTAAAATAAAGCGAATAACTTTTAGTAAATTCTTAAAGGGACAATCCCGATAAGAACAGAGTCTCAAAAATTAAAGTCCGAGTATTTATGAAATTTATGGACCAAAATATAGTGGCGTGGTGCATTTACCTTGTCTCAAAATTTCAGCTCAAAATATTGAGTCGTTTGGACGTGAACGTCAACACTGCTAATACGGATACGTAACCCTTTTAAGATTTCGGGTCAATTTTTTCATTGGGTGACCTGATAATCGATTAATGTTTCTTGAGAGGTCTATACAGTGAATGACCCATGCCCTGTACTTGATAACAAAAGGTAAATTTCACCTACATATTATTTTTATAGAAAAAAGTCTGGTTTTATCCAGATACTGTATAATAAAATGTTCTCCATTTCCAGATGAAGACTGTCAGGTTTAAGTTATTTACAGGCATATCACGAATATCGGGTTAGTAGGTGGGCCTTAGGTTATGGATTTTAAAGGATTTTAACACAAAATTAAGCAGTTTTATTCCCCAAAAAGTTATCGGGATTGGGCCTTTAACTATTATAGAGCAGATAACGTAAGTCTGGGTATGCTTTGTGTACTCGGGAGCCAGATTAATGAACCAGCGCCGGCGGCTGTAATGAACCATGGTAGTAAAAGGGCGATAATTGATGATGATTAGAAAATGTTGTACATGTTTGAACGTTCCAATGATTTAATAAAACTTAAAATAGGTTGCCAGACAACGAAACATACGCCCACTAATATTTTTTGTGAATGCAGCTGCAGCAGTCTGATTGGATGATTGGAATTCAGACTGAAATTTCGGTTACAAAACCATTGGAAATTTTGGAGTTGCTTACACGGGCTAGAAAAGCAAAAGATAGGTTGCCAGGCAACGAAACATACGCCCACAGCAGGTAAGTCGTCCGGGCAGTCAACAAGGGTTGTCGCATATTTTTACTTTTTTCGGTAATGAAACATTTGTAATACACTAAGAACTGATTAAGAGTAACAACTCATTATGTAATTATCAGAAAATCATTAGAATTTGATTGCTTTTTATAAAGTTTTACCCCACGCTAACAATTAGTATATACATGAAACATTTAATATCATGGATTTAGCTGTTCAGTTATCTAAATTCATTGAAAATCAAAATACTTGTTCGTTTCAACACCTTAAACTCTATGTATATATCTAAAGTCAATCGGATATTAACTTTGGTCTCTAGAGCGTCCACAAGATTTTTTGAGGTGATCAAGGGCCATAACTCTGGCACTAATTATCGGAAATCGCTGAAAATCAATAGGCATCTTCGTCTTATGACCTTAAACACTGTGTATAAATTTAAAGTCAATCGGATATTAACTTTGGCCTCTAGAGCCTCCACAAGATTTTTTGAAGTGATCAAGGGCCATAACTCTGGCACTAATTATCGGAAATCACTGAAAATCAATAGGATTCTTCGTCTTATGACCTTAAACACTGTGTATAAATTTAAAGTCAATCGGATATTAACTTTGACCTTTAGACCGTCCACATGATTTTTTAAAGAGATCAAGGGCCATAACTCTGGCACTAATTATCGGAAATTGCTGAAAATCAATAGGCTTCTTCGTCTCATGACCTTAAACACTGTGTATAAATCTAAAGTCAATCGGATATTAACTTTGGCCTCTAGAGCGTCCACAAGATTTTTTGAGGTGATCAAGGGCCATAACTCTGGCACTAATTATCGGAAATTGCTGAAAATCAATAGGCATCTTCGTCTTATGACCTTAAACACTGTGTATAAATTTAAAGTCAATCGGATATTAACTTTGGCCTCTAGAGCCTCCACAAGATTTTTTTTGAAGTGATCAAGGGCCATAACTCTGGCACTAATTATCGGAAATCGCTGAAAATCAATAGGCGTCTTTGTCTTATGACCTTAAACACTGTGTATAAATTTGAAGTCAATCGGATATTAACTTTGGCCTCTAGAGCGTCCACAAGATTTTTTGAAGTGATCAAGGGCCATAACTCCGGTAGTTATTATCGGAAATCGCTGAAAAACAATAGGCTTCTTCGTCTCATGACCTTGAACACTGTGTATAAATTTAAAGTCAATCGGATATTAACTTTAGCCTGTAGAGCGTCCACAAGCAATTGTGGACGCCGGACCGACGGACGGACGGACGGACCGACGGACCGACGGACGGACGGACGGACGGACGGGGGCGACGACAATATACGACCACATTTCAATGTGGGCGTATAAAAACGCATTTGCGATGGTTTAATTTTCTCCGGGAAGGTAAGACCCCTCAAACCCAGCGACGATTGGTTGTTTGGAATTCGAGTCAGGCAGGTAGGCTATATTGGACCTAAATTGAAGCTGCTGTATCCACAGACTGGAATAGCAGGAAAACACGTTTGTGGCAGTTTAATTTTCAAAATTTTTCTCCCAACAGTTCCGTCCATACAAGGTAAGCTCCACTTCTTCACCCCTCGAGGAAGACCGGCACCACTCTTTGTAAACCAGAAATTTTTTCGGGCATTTCAGGTTCTGCCCCCCCCCCCTAACTGTCATCGAGCCTGTACGCCTATGTCTTTAATCAACTTTTTGAAAAGGTTCTAACACTTTTAATTTAATATTATATTATATTTAAAGGAGCATTATGAAAGGTTTAGATAAAGAGCTGATAGTTCTCGCTATAATAGTTCGAAAAGAGAATGTGCTGAAAATTTCAGTCAAATTGCTTCAGCGATTCATCTACGTCATACGTCCACGTGTTCTCAGGCGGAGCTAGCTGTAGATAGACATCTCATGTTTGGGATGGCTAATGATGGCATTGAGAGTTGATTATGGTCTTGATAAGCTAATTAATGTTTAATTAATAATTTCAGTCCCGAAGAAAGACTTGCAATAGGAAGATTTAACTCTTTAAAAATGTATTTACAGAGTTAAAATCTCTAAATTGTGACCACAGAATACAGCACCCTTAGGTCACATTCATCTGAATTATTGTTCTACAGGAATATTTATTAGATTTTCATTCGGATTTCAAGTTTTAAAATTTTGTAAAAACAAAACGTTATACAAAGATATTCAAGGGCCTTTTCTTTTATTAAGACTCTGAACTAAAGAACTAAACCAAGAGTTGTCTTGGCCTTAACTTGGTACCATAGAAATATCTGTACATATTTTTTCAACAAAATAAACATGTTATTAGATGTGCCAACTAAAGGGGTATATAATAAATTTTTAGCACTTGACTAGATTAAACATCTCAAATCAAAATATACTATTCAAAAAAAGTAGGGGATATTTGATTGTTAAGTGTTATTAAAGTCACCTAATGAAACTGACGAAGAAACAAATGACAAAATGAAATGAAGTTCACATTTATCGATTTATTCCAAATGATCGTTAGACTAAGTAAGGCACAGACTGACCATTATAACTATTATAAGGGTAAAATGATACCGGGGTCAAACAGCAAAGTTACCACAGCATCACAACAAAGTCAGTAACGGGTAAATCCTCCTCTGTTTGCCAAACAAGCATTGATCCGACGTGGCATACTCCTAATGAGACGTCTAAGGTCATTTTGGTCCAGATTGTCCCATTCCTGTTGCAACACAGCAGCAAGTTCTTGAACATTGGCAGGACGTTGTTGACGTTGACGTAACCTCTGTCCAAGCATGTCCCAGACATGCTCGATGGGGGAGAGGTCGGGACTCAGTGCTGACCAAGGTAATGTGGTGATGTTCTGTTGTTGGAGGTAACCTGTAACGATCCTGGCCCTGTGACATCTTGTGTTGTCATCCTGGAAGATGAAACAGCGGCCATGACATCGTGCAAACGGCACCAGATGGACTGCCAAGATGTTTTCCCTGTAGTACTGGCCTGTAACACGCCCTGCAACAACATGTAAAGCCGTTCTTCCAGCAACAGTGATGCCTCCCCACACCATAACAGAACCACCCCCAAATGGATCATGTCTGATGACGTTAACGTCTTGGAAGCGCTCGTTTTGACGACGCCACACCCTCCTACGTCTGTCCAAAAAATCAACAGTGAACCTTGACTTATCTGAAAACATCACATTGCTCCAGCGTCGATTATCCCAGTTTTGACGATCCCTACACCAACGACGTCTTGCCTGAATGTGATGATCTCTCAAACAAGGGATCAAGCGAGGACATCGTGTGCTAAGGTGACCCCTATGCAGTCGATTCCGAATCGTCTGGCCACTCACACTCACAAGTGTCTGTTTGAAGACGAGCGCTGATCTGATTTGCTGTGATGACACGATTTCTCAAGGCCAAGGTACGGATAAATCGATCCTGGGCTTGAGTTGTCGCCCTTGGTCGACCTGAGTGTGGTCTGTCCTGTACAGATTGTGTATCACGGTATCTGGACCATAGCCTGCTTATGACAGACTGAGAAACATTCATCGTCCGCGCCACAACCACCTGTGTTGTGCCGATCTGTAGCATGCCAAGGGCATGTAACCTTTCATTTTGGGTAAGCCGACGCATATCAAAATTTGTTTTCTGGTCACTAAAACAATTAAACTGATGTTTCCACCCTGGAATTCAATGTCACAATGACTGTAACATTCAAAATCAGAGTCGTGCAAATCTTGGGTTGGACCCCCATGATGATCCCAAGCATCACCTGCATTCCATGCGGTAGCTATTGGTGCGTTTGGGCGTCACATGTAACTGGAAATGTTTCTTCTGTTAGGTTCTATAGTGACTTTTTTCGTAGTCATTTGCATATTTTAGTATTATGCCCCCAAAATCAAATATCCCCTACTTTTTTTGAATAGTATATATGATCACGGGAGATAATTCACCAATTAATTTGAAAAAAATTACTGAAAATTAAAAACAAATTACCAAATATATTTTAAATGTACATCATTATATATTATATGTCTTACCATGATTCGACTGAAAGGTCCCATCTTCATAATATTTTGAAACTGTTCGTACATGTCTTGTAAAGTGAAATGACCTGCAAAAATCCATTAAAAAAATCATTGCATATTCATTTTATGACAAGGAGAAAGAAAAAGTGATGTCAACCTTCCTTTACTTAAAAATAAAACTACAAACATCCAGTGGTCACATTTATTAGATTAATACTAGTTAATTCATATTGTCATATATAGAATAATTTATAAATTTCAATCTATTTCAAATATCGCCTCCAAAAGTTGTCATCATTTTTCTAAGTCAGTAAAATAACTGGTATATAATGAACTAGGCACCCTCCCTCAGTATAGGCTACCTTGATAATCTGTAGTGGGTCTACACACAGGGTACTAGTTACTCAAATAAGCCCTAGGAAAAGTCCCCAGACCCGGGGTAGAAATACCACAAATTAACTTGTCAGCCTTCCCCCGTCTGTAGCTTACACTGTGATACCCTAGGGTTGAGTTAAGACTGGTGAGGTGATTGTCAAAGCACAGTTATACAGATAATGTCGAACATAACATGTACACAATGGGGCTTATATCAAGGTAGTTCATTTTTCCCGCCTTCAGCTCCCCTTCCCCGCACACACACAATTACCTAAGTAACAAAGGGAAATAAATGTCTAGATAAATTATACACAATGTGTTTACCTATAACAAGGACGTATTTTTGAAGAGAGAAGTGTTCTCCAGGGTTGAAAGAGAATATCTTAATTATAGTCTGGCCATAGACATTAGTCAATTGTTGTGACGTGGTGAAAGTAGTGATGAGGAGAGCAACATATGCTGACCCTGCCCCGATTTCAATGATTTGGATGTTATACCTATGTTTTTGTGGCTAAGGAATTCATTAAAACACATGCAAAGACTCATAATGTTCTCTTTCATAGTGTTTTCTGAAGAAAAAAAATAATGGAAACTAGCTGTTACTCATCAAACACAAACAGTTTAATTTCATGTAAATCACCATGTTATACAAGCACACGATAGTGTTGTAAAAATATTCAAAATAGTCAATAAACGTCTGAACTTTCTTCATCAATCCGATATATTCAGTAAAAATACATTAAATCAGTATCATTCTATTTTTCAGAATCAAGTGATGGTCATATCTAGTCAATTTCCTGATAGTCCGAAAGACTTAAACCTGCTCCGCAGCCATGTGCTACAATTACATATGTTCAACCGACCAACTGGGACATTATTGTGCTCTATGCCTATGGCGGTATATTAGTGCCAAAATTCTAACATGCTATCGTCTAACTTCTTACTTCTATTCGTGTAATTTCTAACCTCCATTCATTTAACTTCTATTCATGTAATTTCTAAATTAAGACAATGTATAATCAAACTTCTTTATTTGTTCAGTGTAAATATCAATTTTATTTCATCTTATTTCTATTATTGGGGCAAAGAATGTCTACTTCATTGTGGTATTACATGTTAAGCATGAACGGCAAACAAATTTAGAATTATGATACTTCTACCTGGCAACCATCATTATGATGTCGTTTGGTGTCGCCACCATGTGCTCAGTTTGGCGATTGAGCACTTGATCGGGACCATTCTATTGATACAAACGACTCTCTCTTCGTCAGATTGAGTGGCTTGCCTGAGTGTTAAAATTGAAAACAACATCGGGAGAGAGAGATGGGGACATGGGGTTTAACATCCACTCGACACCAACCAGGTCATTTCGGTATTAACACCGTTCAATTGTATTTCAATAATTCGCTTGCGCGTAGGAGTGTTTAGCAGTGGGAGAAAACCGGAGGACCCGGAGAAAACCCACGAGGTTGGAAAGGCGGCCCTGCTCCATGTCACGTAAAAACGGGAAATCGAAACCACGCCAGTTTATTCAATGACAGACCTTATGTTACAGCATGCACGTGCTAACCATTCAGCCATCCTACCCTCTAAACAATATTGAACGTGATATAAATGTATGGTTTGCAAATACTATTTCGAATACCGTGGCTAAGTGGGTAAGACACAGGCTCGCTAGGCTGTAGGTAGGGAGTTCGATCCCGGCATGGGTCGAAAAAAGTTCATCCAGATTTTCTGGCGGAGATCCCCCTTATTAGTGTCTTGTCGTTCCAATGGGATGAAAACCCGAGGTTCCATGTACATGTTGGCGTGCACGTAAAAGATCCCGTGACCGTTAGACTTTGATATACATGTAAGTCCAGGTCGTAGATCCACTCTCCGGGCAATATTTCCCTAAAGCACACTGTGTGGCTATGTCCGTCTCCATTAGCCCGGTTCGGAACAGAACAGTAGGACGTTAAACCCTCTTTCATTTCATTTCATTTTCTATTTCAAATATAAGCTAAACGGGATTTGGAGAATTTTATTTTATTTTTATTACGGTTGAGCCAATAATTAATATTTATATGCAGTTGGTCTATATTAACACATTGTTATAGATAGACATACACAGATACTGAGTTTAATACTAAGTGACCCCCCCCCCCTCTCTCTCTCTCCAGGGGCGGATACAGAGGGGGGCGCACCCGGCGCACGCCCCCTGTATTTTTTGCGATGGCGAACAATTTTTAGATTCATATATTCTCGCGGGAAAGGAGAACAAAAACAGTTTAGGTTGGAAATCGATCGTGATTTACAGTACTAGTAAGAAATTAGTCCTTGTGGGCATTTTTGTCCACTCAAAAATCATGGGTCTGGTTTCGCACTCACAACTTGGTGCAGCACGCCCCCCCCCTCCCTTTCTGAAAATCCTGGATCCGCCCTGCTCTCTCTCTCAGCACGCCTTCCAACCTTCAACCAAACGAAGAATGGGTCGTTTATACCAAATAATGATCCCCATCAGGTGCGCAATCACCCAATTGAGCAGGCAGTGGCGACACCAAACCTCGTCATAATGATGGTTGCTAGGCAGAAATGTATAAATTCTAAATTTGTTGATGTTGATGCTAAACATGTAAAGCATCTATTAAGAAGACATTTTTCGTTTAAATAATAGAAACAAGTTGGAACAGAATTGAAATTACCACTGAACAAATAAAGAAGTTGGATTATACATTGTCTTAAATTAGAAATTACATGAATGAAAGTTAGAAATTACATGAATGGAGGTTAGAAATTACATGAACAGAAGTAAGAAATTAGACGATAGCATGTTGGAATTTTTGCACTAATATACCGCCATATATGCCAAGAACACGATGGAACACTCGTATCTGGCCACTAATTTATCTGCCTTTCATGAATTGAACAAGTTGCCCTTACATATAAACATATCCCGACTAGATGATGGTGATAGCATGGTAAAAACGATGGTAAAGCATAGAGATAGATGATAGATGGCATAAAAGTTGTTAGTCCCGTATAATGCAGCAAAAACGGAGAGAGCCAGGAAGCTGCAAAAAAGCGTGTATGAACACGATCCAATCAACTCATAAAAAACACCTTCGTAGTTCAACCACTTCAACGTGTCTCGTGGATGCAGACGAGCCACATAGCCTATATATCCATCTTGTTCTTTCTGTAGGAGATTTTCACAAAGCAGAAATAATGTCTTATGATACCCGTGCCTGGTTGAATGGTCATTAATTTGGCGCGACAGTTCTCAGTCGAATATCTTTATGGTGATTGATGAAGAAAGTGCGGGCATTTGTGTTTGATGAGTCTAAACACTTTTCCGCCAAAACAGACACCAAGCCTACAGAATAGGATAGTGGAGTAAGGGGAGGTCACGATAAGACGGGCCTGGCACCTAAACACAGATCCTACAAAGATGACATCTACCAAACTAAGCAGGATAGTGGAGTAAGGGGGAGTTTCGGTCAGACAAACTCCGCACCTAAACACTATTCTGTAAATAAAAACGATACCAAATCCATAGAGTGGGATAGTGGAGTAAGGGGAGGCCGCGATAAGACGGGCCTGGCACCTGAACACTTACCCCAAACGATGACATCAACCAATTCAGAAGCAGACGAGATCACCTACCAAATGATATGTTTTTTATTAAATAAAGGGAAGAATTTCCCACTAAACCCAATCCATGGCTTAAAGCCAAATGGAAAGATTGCAAAATCATATTCTAAAAAACAGGAATCAGCTTCGGCTCTCCTAAGTCTTGTCTGCGATATCACTTATGTGGAAGCAGACGTTAAACACCAAGTAGAAGATTACCACAAGTCGTTTACTAAACAAAGCCGTGCATTTATATGGTCCAACTAAATTGAAAAGGAATTGAATCACTATATTAAATAAAATGATATTTACTAAGTAAAATACACAGGCACTTGAAGGGATTAAAATAAATTAAAATAAAACTTCTTACCACTGCTTAATAAATTATAGTCAAGCAGTAGTAAGAAGTTTTATTTTAATCCCTTCAAGTCCCTGTGGTAAAATATTATACAAAGAACAATATTTGTTTGTCATTAGGTCAGCTTCATTCATTACAAAATATCGCATTCATTGCGATTCCGGTAATTATACTGATATGAGGCTTTTTGATATTAGGTTACAATTTGATAATACTGGGCGGTATTTATTGCCATGCAAACATATTTAAAACACTCTTATCATTGCTCTGATCATGGTCCCAATCAGCCAAGAATCTGGTCCCAATCAGCCAAGAATGTGAAGCATATTCTCTGTGATTTAGCTCATTTGTATTGAAGCCGTCAATCACTATAATTACACTATTATTTGTGACTAATTACACTATTTATAGTTGTCTTATTATCAAAAATATGCAAACATATTTTAAATACTCGCGGCATTTAAGTAATGGTCCGAATAAGCCTCATCATGGTCCTAATCAGCCATAAATCTGGTCCCAGTCAGCCATAAATCTGGTCCCAGTCAGCCAAGAATCTGGCCCCAATCAGCCAAGAATCTGGTCCCAGTCAGACACAATTCTGGTCCCAATCAGCCATGGTCCCAATCAGCCAATTACCCTTTAGTAGTGGGAGGAAACAGGAGTGCCTGGAGGCAGGGGCGTAGCCGTGAAATATATATTGGGGGGGTCCGCAACTTCGGCGCGGGGGGGGGGGGGGGTACCCATAAGTCTCAGTCTTCTGTAAACATTGTTTGGCATAATTTAAGGGGTAAAACTAAAATACAACGTTTATCATGTTTACAGACAGCGGCACCGGTCTTCCCCGAGAGGCAAAGAAGCTGGCTTACCCCCACCTAAGAAAATTTTGGAATATTGAACGGCTGCAAACAATTTTTCCTGCTATTTTGGCCCCTGAACAAAGCAATTTCAAAGTTGTCTAATATAGCCTAATTAAGGTGGCTGGTGACTCGAATTCCAATCAATCGTTTACACCCACAGCAACTTCAATTTGGTCCAATATAGCCTACCCGGCTGCCCAGAATTCCAAACAACCAATCAATCGGAGCCTCACCCTCCCGGAGAAAATTTTGATAATTTAACCACCGCAAATGCATTTTCTGTTATTCTAGCCTGTGTGAGCAAGTCCAAAAGTATCCAATGGTTCTGTAACCGAAATCCCACTCTGAATTCCATCCAATCTCAATGTTGCAGATGCATTCACAAAGTAGAGTGGCCCCCGACAAAATGTTTTAATCGATAGTCAACTCAGTACAAATTCATGGTATTCAGTTAAAAGAAAAGTGAAGGGAAGCAAAACTAGAAATGCCCAAAGCAGGTTTACGGGCGGCCAGTTTTCTTCGCGGGGCGAAGAAGCGGAGCTGACCTTGTATGGACCCCCAAGAAAATTTTGGAATATTTGATGGCCGCAAACGCGTTTTACTGCTATTCCAGTCCTAAAATTAGTGTTTTATGAGATTTCGGGCACTTTACTTTGCCAAATTTTGGGGGGGTCCAAGTATATTCAGACCCCCCCAGTAAAACAATTGGGGGGGTCCGACCCCCCCGGACCCCCCCATGTGTGACGCCCATGCCTGGAGGGAACCCACGAAGTTGAGAAGGCGCCCCTATCTCCACGCTCACACCAGGGCTCGAAACCACAGCCGCAAGCCTGAGGTGACCGGCCAGCTAGAGGTCGAAGCGCGGCACTCTAGACCACTAGGCCATCCCCCCTCCCCCTTTGGGAGATGAGGTTTGTTATCTAATCACATGACGTACGGCGCAATTTACTTGAAAGTCTTTTGCCTATTAAATCAGAAATAGATAATCCTGGTACAATTTTTCATATCAAACTTTTCGTCCGTGTAAGACATCTACCCTGAATTATCATTTTTCATGATTCTTTTAAGAAAATGGAGTTATTTCCCTTTAGCTATAAAGTAGCCTTTTTGTTGAATCTTGGGTGTGGCGAAATTGTTGACCACCTTCAGCTTAGTTTCACTCACTTGATAACTTGACGATCCGATACAATAAAGAATGAGAAGATGGCAGCACCAGTCGCATTATATTACGCCAAATTATCAGGCAATACTATTCCTGGCAGGGGTAATGATGTACAACAAATGGAGTGATATATGCATTTTCCATGAACAGTTTTGGCATAAAAAAACTTCCATGATTGTGCTGTTCTCAGTTGGTTTAAACAATATTTTATTACTTAGTGATATTTTATTACTTACGATTTCAACGATTAAAGAATTTTCCTCAAAAGAAATAGCGGTGTTTCAAGAAAGTATTGTTTGAATATTCCTATGTTCAGAACCTAATTTATTTATTGTGATTTAAGTCACTCTTTGAGTTTCGTAGTTTACAATGTATTATCTGTAGATGTCTTTCGCCTATTTAGTAGGGAGCATTTGTTTCGATTAAGCGCATGCTTGATTTTAATTTAGTTTTGAATTCAGAAATAGTTTTGGAATTTTTTATTTGACATTTTTTATTTGATTATTTAGATCATTCCACTGTTTAACAGAGGAAGGAAAAAAAAAGAATTCTGGTAAATTTATAATGTTCTACAGTTTATTTGCTTTATTTGGTTGGAGTTACGAAGATGGTAGGGTTGGTTAGCGGATACAAGAGGTGGGATTATATCGGTTAGATATTTAGGAACTAGTCCATTTAAAATTTTGTAGAAAAGTATCATCTTAGTTGAAGCTGGCATATTCCAGTTTCCGTATAAAGTATATTATGAGAGGTACCACGTGGAAGGCCGGTTATAAGATAAGATAAGATTTTATTGTATCAAAATGTCCATTTAGGACAGCATACGATATAAACATGAACAGATATAATAACAATATGACAAATAATATTTACATACTTGTATAAGACAATGGTAATTTTAATCGAGCTTATAATAATAATAACATAGATTACTAACAGGACAACATTATGTAATGTGCACATTTACCTCAAACGGGTTTGATAATGGCATTGGCACAGTAGTCCGTACAATTATGATGCAAGGGTATAGATATTATAAATACACAAATGCCAAGACTTAGCATTGTTATTACATGGAAATATGATGTATGATAATGATATGAATCAAGTAATATGGAAAAGTAGAGAATAATTTTGATACAAGAGAGACAGATTACACCTTTTATGACCTTAGATTCAAATTTTTGCATAGAGCATTGTTGGCATATTCTTAGATCTGGGGGGACATTTTTGTATCTACCTATTTCAATTTGCAGTGAGTGGGACGGAGTGAGGTCATAGTAGTTTTAAACGGGCTGGAGTGGCATGAGTCAGTGAAAAGGGAGTTGAATTTTGATTGAAGTGACGATTTGATATTAATTTTGGTGAGGTTTGACGGGTTTATGTTGAAATAATTTATTAAGTGAATTATAGAAGCAGTCAATGAAAGTTTAATATTAGAGTTAGCTATTTTAATATCATCATTATAGGCTTCAGCCAGTAACAGGTTTGAATCTTTCATATCAGGGTGGTTTAATCCTTTATAATAGAGTAGCATTCTATGATATATATCTAGTTGCAGTGGGAAAATTCCGAGCTCAGCAAGGCAACGCATGTTAGCAGTTTTAGGGGTTGGCACAATATTGACTTACAGGTTTTTATGGTTATCTTATTGTGTTCTATATTACTCCACTTAAATAAACTGCCAACACAATGGCCACCGCTTGTATGCGAATAGTGTTAAAATATGGTATATCAAAGTTGTGGACCCTGTAGATGTCACAATTTTAATGCATGTTGATAACCCAAGGATATGGGTTCCTTTCGATATTTGCGCATATCGAATTGTAAATTCATGAATTATGGACCTTGATTGTTGTAAAAATCACCTTCTTTTTAGCTTGTTCTCTATCCATCCCTCGAAAATGTGGGTGTACCCTGCCTGGCAGCCGCTGGTTATGATGCCCATATAACATATCTAAAAACAGAATATTTGTCTGATTTGACCTTCGTACTCTCAAGGGCGTGGTTTTTCGAATCCCCAGTTGTACGTGGCAAGGAGTAGGGTCGTCTGTCCAACCTCATGGGTTTTCCCCGGGTACTCTGGTTTCCTCCCACTGCGCAAGCAAGTTATTGAAATACAATTAAACCATATGTTAGTCCGAAAATGACCTAGTTTGTGTCGAGTTGATGTTAAACCACATTTCTCTCTCTCTCTCATACTCTCAAAAAGAAATTGGTTAAAAGAAAACATTGGTGTGTATGTAACCGTGTGCAAAAAATTTTGATTTTTGAAACGGAAGCCTACTGAGAAATTTGTGCACCATTAATGAAATTTCATTCAGAAAAATTCTTAATATTACGGAAAAGAACTGAATTTGATAATCAAAGCAGTGAATAAATACTGATACAGTTGGGTATCAGAGACTGATTACTATTTACATTAGAAAAGAAAACGATAGCAAAGAAAATTCTGAGTTAATTTGGCTTTAAATTCATTGAAGGTTTTTTTTTTTTTCATTGCACATAATACTAATTGCTTTTGGCCACTTAAACATACATTCTGCAAGAGCTAAAGCTGTATATTACATGTTTTTCTTCAGGCTGGAAATTTTATCTAAATTATTAATTAGACATTTTAAAATTAACTTATCCAGATCATAATTAACTCTCGATAGCTTGCGATATATACTGGATTAGGATCAGAATTGTTGCTCAACTTTTAAGACTGTTTTTTTTTTATCATAACCACTTTAGTAAAGATGTTAAAGGTTAGGCAGAAAATTCATTAGCTAAATTATCAATTTGACTGAAATTTTGCAGCAAATTCCCTATTATAGTGAAAACTGACAGCTCTTTATCTAATCGCAGATAATGTATCATTAAGTTTGTTTTTCAGGACCCACGTTGGTGGATGCAGAATGGTGGACACAGATGGAAGAGGGTACAGGCAAAGGCAGTATGGCAGTCTGTTTGGACTTAAAAGAAGCGTACAGTTAATTTGGCGGAAGTCTGCAGCTGAACAGTTGAGTTCAGTTCCGTGTGGATTAAATTAATTTGAATTTCAATTCCCTTTTCTTTGTTTGTCATTGATCATGTACTAACTGCTATATTAGTCTCTTTTTCAGGAGCCCCGTTGGGGGATGGAGAATGGTGGAGACAGAATTGTGGGCACAGATGAAGAAAAGGACTCCAGACAGATGAAGAAAAGGACTCCAGACAGATGAAGAAGATGAACGAAGAAGATGGCAGTATGGTGTTCTGTTTGGGCAATTTTGCTTAAAAGGAGAGTACAGATTTATTTTCTGTTGATTTTTTTGAGGGTGGCGGCAGACTGCAGACTGCATGGCCCACATAAAAGGGGGATTAAATTCATTTGAATTTCAATTCCCTTTTCTTTGTTTGTCATTGATCATGTACTAACTGCTATATTAGTCTCTTTTTCAGGAGCCCCGTTGGGGGATGGAGAATGGTGGAGACAGAATTGTGGGCACAGATGAAGAAAAGGACTCCAGACAGATGAAGAAAAGGACTCCAGACAGATGAAGAAGATGAACGAAGAAGATGGCAGTATGATGTTCTGTTTGGGCGATTTTGCTTAAAAGGAGAGTACAGATTTATTTTCTGTTGATTTTTTTGAGGGTGGCGGCAGACTGCAGACTGCGTGGCCCTCATAAAAAGGGGGATTAAATTCATTTGAATTTCAATTCCCTTTTCTTTGTTTGTCATTGATCATGTACTAACTGCTATATTAGTCTCTTTTTCAGGAGCCCCGTTGGGGGATGGAGAATGGTGGAGACAGAATTGTGGGCACAGATGAAGAAAAGGACTCCAGACAGATGAAGAAAAGGACTCCAGACAGATGAAGAAGATGAACGAAGAAGATGGCAGTATGATGTTCTGTTTGGGCGATTTTGCTTAAAAGGAGAGTACAGATTTATTTTCTGTTGATTTTTTTGAGGGTGGCGGCAGACTGCAGACTGCGTGGCCCTCATAAAAAGGGGGATTAAATTCATTTGAATTTCAATTCCCTTTTCTTTGTTTGTCATTGATCATGTACTAACTGCTATATTAGTCTCTTTTTCAGGAGCCCCGTTGGGGGATGGAGAATGGTGGAGACAGAATTGTGGGCACAGATGAAGAAAAGGACTCCAGACAGATGAAGAAAAGGACTCCAGACAGATGAAGAAAAGGACTCCAGACAGATGAAGAAGATGAACGAAGAAGATGGCAGTATGGTGTTCTGTTTGGGCAATTTTGCTTAAAAGGAGAGTACAGATTTATTTTCTGTTGATTTTTTTGAGGGTGGCGGCAGACTGCAGACTGTGTGGCCCTCATAAAAAGGGGGATTAAATTCATTTGAATTTCAATTCCCTTTTCTTTGTTTGTCATTGATATGTACTAACTGCTATATTAGTCTCTTTTTCAGGAGCCCCGTTGGGGGATGGAGAATGGTGGAGACAGAATTGTGGGCACAGATGAAGAAAAGGACTCCAGACAGATGAAGAAAAGGACTCCAGACAGATGAAGAAGATGAACGAAGAAGATGGCAGTATGGTGTTCTGTTTGGGCAATTTTGCTTAAAAGGAGAGTACAGATTTATTTTCTGTTGATTTTTTTGAGGGTGGCGGCAGACTGCAGACTGCGTGGCCCACATAAAAGGGGGATTAAATTCATTTGAATTTCAATTCCCTTTTCTTTGTTTGTCATTGATCATGTACTAACTGCTATATTAGTCTCTTTTTCAGGAGCCCCGTTGGGGGATGGAGAATGGTGGAGACAGAATTGTGGGCACAGATGAAGAAAAGGACTCCAGACAGATGAAGAAAAGGACTCCAGACAGATGAAGAAGATGAACGAAGAAGATGGCAGTATGATGTTCTGTTTAGGCAATTTTGCTTAAAAGGAGAGTACAGATTTATTTTCTGTTGATTTTTTTGAGGGTGGCAGCAGACTGCAGACTGCGTGGCCCTCATAAAAAGGGGGATTAAATTCATTTGAATTTCAATTCCCTTTTCTTTGTTTGTCATTGATCATGTACTAACTGCTATATTAGTCTCTTTTTCAGGAGCCCCGTTGGGGGATGGAGAATGGTGGAGACAGAATTGTGGGCACAGATGAAGAAAAGGACTCCAGACAGATGAAGAAAAGGACTCCAGACAGATGAAGAAAAGGACTCCAGACAGATGAAGAAGATGAACGAAGAAGATGGCAGTATGGTGTTCTGTTTGGGCAATTTTGCTTAAAAGGAGAGTACAGATTTATTTTCTGTTGATTTTTTTGAGGGTGGCGGCAGATTGCAGACTGCGTGGCCCTCATAAAAAGGGGGATTAAATTCATTTGAATTTCAATTCCCTTTTCTTTGTTTGTCATTGATATGTACTAACTGCTATATTAGTCTCTTTTTCAGGAGCCCCGTTGGGGGATGGAGAATGGTGGAGACAGAATTGTGGGCACAGATGAAGAAAAGGACTCCAGACAGATGAAGAAAAGGACTCCAGACAGATGAAGAAGATGAACGAAGAAGATGGCAGTATGGTGTTCTGTTTGGGCAATTTTGCTTAAAAGGAGAGTACAGATTTATTTTCTGTTGATTTTTTTGAGGGTGGCGGCAGACTGCAGACTGCGTGGCCCACATAAAAGGGGGATTAAATTCATTTGAATTTCAATTCCCTTTTCTTTGTTTGTCATTGATCATGTACTAACTGCTATATTAGTCTCTTTTTCAGGAGCCCCGTTGGGGGATGGAGAATGGTGGAGACAGAATTGTGGGCACAGATGAAGAAAAGGACTCCAGACAGATGAAGAAAAGGACTCCAGACAGATGAAGAAGATGAACGAAGAAGATGGCAGTATGATGTTCTGTTTGGGCGATTTTGCTTAAAAGGAGAGTACAGATTTATTTTCTGTTGATTTTTTTGAGGGTGGCGGCAGACTGCAGACTGCGTGGCCCTCATAAAAAGGGGGATTAAATTCATTTGAATTTCAATTCCCTTTTCTTTGTTTGTCATTGATCATGTACTAACTGCTATATTAGTCTCTTTTTCAGGAGCCCCGTTGGGGGATGGAGAATGGTGGAGACAGAATTGTGGGCACAGATGAAGAAAAGGACTCCAGACAGATGAAGAAAAGGACTCCAGACAGATGAAGAAAAGGACTCCAGACAGATGAAGAAGATGAACGAAGAAGATGGCAGTATGGTGTTCTGTTTGGGCAATTTTGCTTAAAAGGAGAGTACAGATTTATTTTCTGTTGATTTTTTTGAGGGTGGCGGCAGACTGCAGACTGCGTGGCCCTCATAAAATGGGGGATTAAATTCATTTGAATTTCAATTCCCTTTTCTTTGTTTGTCATTGATATGTACTAACTGCTATATTAGTCTCTTTTTCAGGAGCCCCGTTGGGGGATGGAGAATGGTGGAGACAGAATTGTGGGCACAGATGAAGAAAAGCACTTCAGACAGATAAAGATGACTCCAGACAGATGAAGAAGATGAACAAAGAAGATGGCAGTATGGTGTTCTGTTTGGGCGATTTTGCTTAAAAGGAGAGTACAGATTTATTTTCTGTTGATTTTTTTGAGGGTGGCGGCAGACTGCAATGTGTATATAATTCATGTGTAACTGTTGTTGGCAAAAGTTTATTTCAACCCAACTGACCTAACCTTTTCTGACAGGTGGTGGTTTTTTTTGCATAAATAAATCGATTGATGAGATATATTATTTGACGGAGATTATATTCAGATATGCCACCAAATTGCATATTTAGGGTTCGTTTTTCAAAATTTGGGATAGAGATAATTTGTAAATAATTCTCCGTAAAACAGATTTTATTCTGCTATACACAGGTTAATTGGCATAATAAAATCCAGAGCGATGACGTAAACATATTTGGTCCAATATTAGCACTCGTTTTAAATGTAAAGCCTTTGTAGAGCAGCTAGTCATTGGTTGTAAGTTGGACTACTGACCAATCAAAATTTAAAACAACAATATCCACTCATCACAGCAGTGAGTGGTAGGATTACCTCTAATCAAACGGAACACTGCGAGGAGTGTGGGAGTACCCGAAGTAACACCACGAGGTTGAGTAGGCATTTCTGTCTCTAAGCCACCCAGGCTGACAAAGAGATCGAAACCGGCAAGCTAGGTCTTAGTGCCGCTGACACCAAAGATCGAAACCAGCCAGATAGAGTTCGAAGCTAAAAGAATGCGGACAGTTGAAATTCGATGGGTCTCCGATTTAACGCATAGTACACTATATGGAAGCCCGTCTTCGTTAGCCCAGAATAGTGAGGCAGTGAATAAAGGCATTGAAAACAGCGAAAGTATTGCTTGTCTCCAAACAATATTGTTTACATTGCAGTCGTTTTGATAACCCTCGTTTGTCATGCAATTAGTTTTTCTTCAGTATTCTGCTATGCACTGGTTAATTGGACATAATAAATACCAAGAGTCATGACGTAACGTTATGTAAACATAATGTGGGGATGTTTTTAAATCCGAATGATATTGTTACGCAGTTAGGTATTGGACTACTGGTTGTAAAGCGGACTATTGACCAGTCATATTTTGGAACAGAAATTTGTTTTCATTACAGCTGTGCTTGACAGGGATGAGGTCTTATCAAACCAAACACTGCAAGGAGTATGATTACTCCAGGATCGTCCTACAGGAAAAACCTATATACTTGCGTTAAAGCGGGAATTTTTACGAAAGTCAAAACTTAATTGTCTTTTCCTCAAAAGGTTGCCAACTCACTATTATACAGACATGGGCATTATTTCCCCAGGCATTAAAATTAGTGACACAGGAAATAATAACACAATTACCTCCCTTACCCCCCCCCAAAGGAGTGGCTATCTTCAAACGTTTTAAATTGAAAATGATTTTTGTGTCAATTTCTCAACTGGCAATAGTGAATTATAGGATTAATAGGATATTCTTTCACAAGGTAGGACTGTTTATAGATACAATCTATTTTAGGGCTTTATTTTAATACATTTTAAAAATATAACTAAAAAATATGAAATTGGAACTTTAAGATAGTAAAAATGAAAAAAGACAATTTGTGTGTGATATCAGACTTGGTGAAAGCAGATTTTAAACACCAAGAACAACAGGTTACCGACTGACTATATGAAACCCATCTACCTGCTCCACCCACTGAGTAGTTAACCAGCTCTGTAAACCCCGCGATTTATTCCTTAAAGTCAGTGTGCCAACTCTCTTGGTTTCGATTCCCCGCTTGTATGTGATTAGTGTTGGGGGTGGCTCTAAAATGAGTAAGACACTGGAGGTCAATACCTGTTTTGGCAGAGATATTTCACCCACATTTTCCGGCGTGGTTCCCCATTGTCACTGAGGCAGGACGGAAGGCCTGACAAGAACAGCTGTGTAGTCGTTCGAATAGTACGAACAACCAAGGTCCTGTGTACCCATTGACTTGCACGTAAAAGATCCCATGGTCCACAACCTAGTATACATTATACAATATTGTTACACTATTCACGTACGAGCGGCGGCCATTTTGTCCGGCAATTTTGGTCCGATTTTCATGAAATTCGAACTCAACCTTCATTGCGGTGTAACAGTGATAATAATTGCGACCTCCAGGGGGACCACAAGCCCTAAAGGCGATTTTTCGGACAATCAGGGGCCATAATTCAGGAAGTTACAATCCATATGCACAAATATGGAAAGGTACCAAGATCTTTGAGTTATAGACATGCATTTAAAGTTTCATCAAATTCGGTTCAAAATACCATATTTTTACACTTTTTGCGTACAAGCAGTGGCCATTTTGTCCATCAATTTAGGTCCGATTTTCACGAAATTCTAACACAACCTTCCTTACAGCGTAACAGTGATATAATTAAACGTTTTTTTTTTTTAAAATCGGACAATAATTTTGGCCTCAAGAGGAACCACAAGCTAAAAAAAAATGACGAGTGATAACAGATACATCGCCTAATTTCTGCTCATTAATAATTCCTTCAAAGACCAAAAGTTGTTACATGGAATTGGGACTGCAATAGGATATTACTAAATTGTTTGTTTTTCAGTTTTGACTTAAATCCATACCCCTGCACTTACTATATTAGTATTTCATACTGTGCCAATTTTTTCTGATCTTCTGGTCTAGAATCTATGAATTTGTAATTTTTGGGCAAAAGTTGGTGAGTAATTATGATTATGATGCTAAATGGTCAGAGGATAACAGCGAAACAAAAAGTTTTACTTAACGATTTAATTTATCCTGCGTGCCGTAGTCAAGGTAACACCACCTTTAAGATTTTGATGAAATAATTGTGACACATGGGTGGACTTAAGGTGGATACAAGGATAATAATCCCCCAAATATTCATAAAAGAAGTATGGGGTTTGGGGCTGAGGCAAGGCATATAAATAACAATAAAGTCAATGGCGAAAATAACTGGTCTGCTACCTTTCTCCTTAAACTTAATTTATCTCCCTTTACCTATCAATTTGTAAAGGATTTATTTCATTATTTATTCACTATATTCTGTACATAAATCACATTGCTTTAAACTGAGATACCCTTACATTAATCAAATCCAATACTTTATCTTCACCTTTATCTGGTTTTAATGGTTTAACTTCTATAATTTTTCTACTTTGTGTGAATACGGGGAAGGGGGGGGGGAACTAGTTCAGCTCTGAACGTAGGTCTCATTACATTTGCGGTGAGTGTAATGAGACCTACGTTCCGAGCTGAACTAGGGGGAACTAGCTCAGAGCAACGAGGGGGGGCAGCTAGTGTTCCCAGGGGTGCTGTAAAATTGACGGACAATGTATACCTACTGTTTTCATGGTCAACAATTTTTTCCCAGGGTGGGGGGAAACGTTTTGCAGAGGGGGGGGGACTGGGGATCACTATCTCAGCACCCATTAGTCCTGCCCTACGTACATTTAGTTACGTGTTATGCAATGTGAACCAATAATATGTCCCAAGTTTGAATTTATTGTCAATATATTTTTCAAATTTCATATAGATATATACTACACTGTGAATCATTTAATTAAAATATGTCTATTAAATACTTAAGTCTCATTTTTTTCTCAGTATGAAAAATCAAAATTAGATTAGATTAGAAAGAAAGAAGAGTTTAACCGTTTATAACTGGGTACTTATAAATAAAGATTACTCCAGTTCCTTGAAGAAAATGAAAGAAAATTGGTATATTACTACTGGAACATCCCTGTACAGGCCGAAACAGTCTCATACTGCTGTTCGTTAATCCACCTCCCGCCATCTGTTATATGTGAATACAATGTACCTTTCCATGTTATAGAACAATTTATTGGTTCAGGCGTGTGCAACAGCAGTGCATATGACAGGGAGGTCTAAGGAGTCCTAGTGCTTTTATTTTAATTTCACGAATTACTGATTCAATTTTTTAAAAGTCCAATAAGGATGTGTGGTCAAAGTTTTGAGAGCAGCCTCATAAAATAAAATTGTTTTGTTTATTTATGACTGACCATGACCTGTCAAATACCGAGAGTGGTATCCCAAATCCTTTTACATTTACACTCAAAATAATCATGTTCCCCATATTATTATAAACTCCAACAATTATGCCTGAATCTTTTGTGATGTTTTTTTTAACCTTTTTATTTTTATTTTATGAATTTTTCAGATGTTTACAAAAAATCTGGCTCTACATATAGAAGATTAAAAGAAGGGAGTCTACCAACCCTAAATCTTCCACAGAAAAGTGTAACGACAAAGAAATTGGACCCAAAGAAGCCACCGGTAACTTAATTCTCTATTATTAATACTAGATTGATTTTCATTGGATTGGGTGGACCATAGTAAGCTTATATGAATCTTTTTTATTTGAAATGAAGCTTATTTTGGTGAAAATCATTTTCGCGATATTGGTCCCACCCTTCCCCTCTTCAATATTAATTATGAATATGAATATAACATTCAATGCTTCCATATTAAAGATACATTATGTAAGATTTAGATTTAGGTAAAGTGCTAGTCATTCTTGCTATAATAGTTCGAAAGTAGATAATGTAAAATGAATAAATTGAAAATTTCATTCAAATTACTATGCAAGCCAAGATATTAGCCTTTGACGGTTGGATAAAATGTGTACAATAATTTCAACCACAGTTGTGGTTGTTCAAAACTGAGTCCCAACCTTCCATTTTTAGCTTAAATAAAAATACGGCTCAATTGTTCCAATTTATTTAATGTTGGAGAAATCTGATCCCACCAAGTATTGATTATGGCCTGGATAAGTTAATTAATGTCTAATGAATAGGGCTGGGTATCAATAGTGATTTTTACTATCGATAATCGACAATGAAATGTCGGTCGATAATCGATAGTATCGAAAACAAACTTATTTTCATGCCCACGGTCGTGATCAAGACTGGATACAGTGTAAGTTCAAAGTTCAAAGTTCAAAACCATACGAAGTTGCGAAAGATCGTTTGCTCCTGTCTAAAACCCAAAGTGCTTCCACACAACACTTTTAGCTTTGCCGGGAAAATCAACAAGCGTTCCGTCGTCCACGTGTGCTATTTATTGTACCGGGCACACGTACAGAAATACTGAATTGTACAGACGAATTCCGAAGCTTGCAAAGGGAAATAACTCTAACTTTATTACACATCCGGGTATCGCCGATTTAGTGATATTCAACAATAATTTCTTCAAAACTAAACTAACATTTCAATGAGAGTGAATTTATGAAAACGGCTGTTCAATAAGCAGTCAAAATTTTGTTATGTGTTACATTGATACTTGATAGTAATTAAAGTGAGCGGTGTATTATGATTAACTGAAAGAAAACATTGACATTTCAGACGCAAGAAAAATAGACGAAGAGCGATAATCGATAGTAACCCAACGCTATTGATAGTGCTTTTCTGGGCGGTCCAATCGATACTATCGATTTATATCTATATTTTACCCAGCCCTACTAATGAATGTCTAATTAATAATTTAGAAAACATTTCAGGCCTAAATAAATACTTGCAATAGGCAGATTTAGCTCTTGCATATGTTTAAATGTAAATATATGAAAATGCAATTTCTCCCTATTAATTATAAATACTTGCATGAACATCACATTCTTCTTATAATTTACTTTTATAAATTTTCAATTTTGTTCACAAACGGAGGAAATTAATAAAATTATGAATATATATATGTATGATAATCCAATTTCTTCTTGTTTAAATTTGATTTTATGAACTTTTCTATTTCATTCAGAATCCTATGAAAACCGAGGAACAAGAGGGACCAGAATGTCTACGTGTAAAAGAAGTAATGTTTCAGATGTTGCAGCAATCATCTTTAGGTCAAATACCTGCTTCATGGCTATGTCAGTCAACAAATGATTATATTTACCTATTGAAAACTGAAGATAACAGAATAAAATACCATTTAACCATTGACAAGGACTTGAACTGTGAAGTAAGATATGATAATTTGTTGTTTCCTGTTAAAATTAAAGCTACATCTATTGATTTACTTATAAGAACTGTTGAGAATAGAAAGATATGTACTGGCATAACATCAAAACATTTACAGACTTATTCTCAACTTGAACCTTCAACTGCAAAATACTTTCGACACATAAATCTTTTCATGGACACGAGTCAAAACTTAAGTTACGAAAGTTGTGTTCGTGCTACTGTTTGTAAAGGCTTTGTTGAGGACATCCAAAAAGAAATCTGTTTAAGCTGTTGACAGATTAACAGAGATTTACTGCGGAAGTATGATCGAGCAAACATATTAAGTAAAACCATTTCTTTAAAAACTCCACTACAGCGAGTCGGTAAAGGAGTGGTATCTAAAGCCTTAAAGGAATCCCGTAGGAGAGTTAAATATCTAAACAACCAGCTACGTCATGGTGAACAACGATTTACATGAATCTTTGCACAGAGTAATCAATGAAAACATCATATCAGAGCCTTTTGTCAAATTATTCTGGGAACAACAGAAATTAGCTTTTTCAAAGGGGAATAGAGGACGTGTGGCATCCTATGATGATACGACTGTCAATTTTGTTACATTCCCAGAGTCCAGCATCATACAGATCTCTCTGTGATATTGGCATTCTCCGTCTGCCAGGTGAATCAACACTTCGTGATTTGTCCAATTTCATAAAACCTTTGCCAGGCTTTCATCACGAAGTTTTGAACGAAATAAGACAGGCCGCAGATCTTCTTCCTGAGAATCGGAAGTGGGTTACGGTTACCATAATTCATGATGAGATGAATATCAAGTCAGACTTGGTCTTTGACAGAGAGACTGGTAATGTTGTTGGTTTTATTAACAAGTAAGTTATACTGTTTGAATGGCATTGAGTAATTGAATACATTCAAATAACACAACAGTTCTGACTAGTGACTATCGATAACAATTACTGTATTTCTATTAAAGCTATGTTTCAACTATGATTCTTATGTTATCAAGATAATGACAAGAGTATCATTGTTGAAACGTAACTTTAATAGAAATTTTCATCCATAAAACTAATGTGTTTATTTTAACAAGTAAGTTGATATAGCAAAATTCGTTTTTATACCCGCCACTAATCAGATTTCTTGACAAACTGAGAGTTTACATACGAGCACTAACAGGAGACATTGACACCTCCCTTTCTTAACAAAGTTAATGGTTGGCATACATAATGGTGGCACGACAATGATATACATGTAGGTGTCGTATATATAATTTGTAAAGTTAACATAAAGGAGGATGATAGTTGACATCTTTTGCTAAAGTCTGCACATATGCATAGCCAAAATGCTTATGTTCCCAAATGGAAAGTCATCTAATTTCTCATATTTTTAATTGACTGAAATATTGTTTGGTCTTAAAATTTAAAACTACTGTCAGTTTTGTTATATGAATTTCTTCACATTTTAAACATAAAGTAACTGGAAAAATTGTATCAATATATATTTCAGTGCTAATTAATGTGGAAGTCTTTCACAGAATGTTGCTACACATTGTCTGGTTTTGATGGTTATTGGGGTGAATAGCAATTTAAATTATAGAGTTGGATGGTTTCCTACAAAATCAACCACAGCGACTGATTTATATGCAATATTTTGGGAAGCTGTTGCCCATCTTGAGACTTACTGTAATCTGAAGGTTAGTATTATTATGGAAATTTATTGTTAAACTTATTATTAACACACATACAAAGAATAAGCTTATTAGGTAGATGTATTCAATGGCACAGACTGAATATACTCAGATTGTAATTGAAAACCCAAATGAAAGGGCATGTACTATGTTGTGCATTACTCAATATCAATACCACCATTTTATTGACACTTATATTTGTCAAAAAATAGCTGTATCCTTCTTAATTCAAATCTATGTTAATGATTTCTGTATTTGTAGGTTATAGCTAGTACATCTGATAAGGCTTCTTCTAATATGAAATTTATTGCTCTTCATGGAAAAGATGATATGGTATATAAAACAACTAATCTGTTTTCGCCAGATAGAGAGATATTTTTTCTCTCAGATGCTCCACATCTTTTGAAGACTATAAGGAATAATCTTTCAGCTTCAGGAAGTAAGGAAAACTCAAGATTGTTATGGGTGAGTTCATAGCTTATTAAAGTAAAAGAGCTAAATCAAGAGTACGAAAACAGATATGCTGAAAGTTTCAGTCAAATTGCTTTACTCGAAACCAAGATATTTGCCATTCAAATATAGGCTAGCCTCGATCATCAATACTAACATCGGTATTATAATAAAGAAAGTCATAATTATCCAATTTATCTTAAATTATCACAAAATGTATTCAAATCACCTAAATATCACAGGCTAATATAATGATGACATCGATAGTTGATTATAGGTCTGGATGAGTTAATAAATGTCTAATTAATAATTTAGATGACATATCAGGCCTAAAGAAAGACCTGCTATGGGCAGACTTAGCTCTTTCATAATGTATGATTAAAAAAATTTAAATCTGTTGTAAAAGGAGACATTCAGTCAATGTACTTTTATTATGAATAGCTTTGTATCAAAATCTAATCGATCCATTGTTTTATTAGAAAGATAGGCTGGCACTGCCAGGCAGGATACGCCCACATTTTCGAGAGATGGACAGAGAACAAGCAATACCGAAAATGATTTTTCCTACATCTTTAAGTCCTGTATTTCATACTGTATTGGGAGCAGCCATTTAGTTGGTCAGTTCCAGTCTGATATTAATGAAACTCGAAACCGACAATGATTATGGTGTGACGGTACACAACCTAGAAATGTGACTTTTCATCAAAATCGGATAAGAATTGTGACCTGTAGAGAGTCCACAACCATGATATACCATATTTTTACACTCTTCGCGTACAAACGCCGACCATTTCGTCCGGCAATTTTGGTACGATTTTCACGAAATTAGAACTCAACCTTCCTCATCAAAATCAAATTAAAATTGTGACCTATACAGGGTCCACAACCATGATATATCATTTTTTTAACAGTATTCGCGTACAAACGGCGGCCATTTTGTCTGTCAATTTTGGCCCGATTTTCCCGAAATTCAAACTCAACCTTCCTTACAGTGTAACGGTGATATAATCAAACGTTTTTTTAAATTGGATAATAATTGTGACCTCCAGAGGGACCACAAGCTAAAGAAAGGGGGATTTTGCGTATAACCAGGGGCCATAATTCAGGAAGTTACGATCCGATATGCGCAAATATCGAAAAGAACCAAGATCTTTGGGTTATAACGATGAATTTCAAGTTTCATCAAAATCGAATTAAAGTTGTGACCTTTACAGGGTCCACAACCTTGATATACCATTTTTTAACAGTATTCGCGTACAAACGGCGGCCATTTTGTATGGCAATTTTGGTCTGATTTTCCCGAAATTCAAACTCAACCTTCCTTACTGTGTAACGGTAATATAATCAAACGTTTTTTTAAATCGGATAATAATTGTAACCTCCAAGCTAAAAAAAAGGCGATTTTGCGTATAATCAGGGGCCATAATTCAGGAAGTTACGATCCGATATGCGCAAATATCGAAAGGAAGCAAGATCTTTGGGTTATAACCATGAATTTCAAATTTCATCAAAATCGAATCAAAATTGTGACCTCCACAGGGTCCACAACCTTGATATACCATTTTTTAACAGTATTCGCGTACAAACGGCGGCCATTTTGTATGGCAATTTTCGTCCGATTTTCCCGAAATTCGAACTCAACCTCCCTTAGGGTGTAACGGTGATATAAACAAACGTTTTTTTAAATCAAATAATAATTGTGACCTCCAAGCTAAAAAAAAAGGCGATTTTGCGTATAATCAGGGGCCATAATTCAGGAGGTTACGATCCGATATGCGCAAATATCAAAAGGAAGCAAGATCTTTGGGTTATAACCATGAATTTCAAGTTTCATCAAAATCGAATCAAAATTGTGACCTCCACAGGGTCCACAACCTTGATATACCATTTTTTAACAGTATTCGCGTACAAACGGCGGCCATTTTGTATGGCAATTTTCGTCCGATTTTCCCGAAATTCGAACTCAACCTTCCTTAGGGTGTAACGGTGATATAATCAAACGGTTTTTTAAATCGAATAATAATTGTGACCTCCAGAGGGACCACAAGCTAAAAATTGTGATTTTTCGGACAATCAGGGGCCATAATTCAGGAAATTACATTCCGATAGCCGCAAATATCGAAAGGAACCAAGATCTTTGGGTTACAAACATGCATGTCAAGTTTCATCAAAATTGGTTCAAAATTGTGACCTCTATAGGGTCCACAAGCTAAAAACGTGATTTTTCGTACAATCAGGGGCCATAATCCATGAAGTTTTGATCCGATACATGCCAATATCGAAAGCAGCCGAGATCTTTTGGGGATAAACCTATATTTCAAGTTTCGTCAAATTCGGATAGGAATTGTGACCTGTAGAGAGTCCACAAACAAATTGTGGACGGACGGACGGACGTCCGGACGGACAGGGGCGACGACATAATACGTCCACATGAAAATGTGGGCGTATATTAATGTGATTTTTCGTACAATCAGGGGCCATAACCCATGAAGTTACCGTCCGATACATGCCAATATCGAAAGGAACCGAGATCTTAGGGTGATAAACCTATATTTTAAGTTTCATTGAAATCGGATAAAAATTGTGACCTGTAGACTGTTCACAAACAATTGTGGACGGACGGACGGACGGACGGACGGACGGACAGGGGCGACGACAATATACGTCCACATGAAAATGTGGGCGTATAAAAATGGTAAGAACCTTTTATGGAGGCATGTGGTTGAAGTTTATGAGAGATACATGCAAATGAATTGAGCAAAGCTACAAAACTGACTTACAACCACATTCATCTATCATCATTTTCCGTTATGAAGGTGAACCTTGCTGCTTAGGTAAGCTTGTTATGTAAATATTAAATACAATACTGAAAACTTAAATATTTTGCCAAAGTAATCACAAATGTGTCTGATTTATGATCATGATTTTATAATCTCATTATATATTTGGGTTTTCCAGGTTTAAGTAGATCAGTTGGATTGATTATAGGGGAATATGGTGGCGAAGCAGCTACAGAAACAGCAAAATTCATCAAACTAGTTGACTGTTTTTTTGACTGCTTAAATGTTAGATCTTTGTATGAAGGTGAAAGAAAAAGGAAACCAGATTTAATGCCATACACAAGCGTGGATGACCCACAATTTCAAGTGAGAAAATTATTATTTTCATTTAATTTGTTTGCAGATAATATGATCTAGATATCTATATTTGTCAACTTTTGGAGTGTTTATAAAACAACCATTCCACTTCTCATTTAATTTGAGGAGCTCACAAAATTAGTCTATTTTTATCTTAAAGATGCATATTATAAGATTTAGATGAAAAGAGCTGACTGTTTTTGCTATAATAGCTCAAAAATAGATAATGAAAAATATATTACATGTATATTGAATATTTCATTAAATTACTAGATTCTGGGCGAAGTTTAAATCTCTCTCCTATTCAAATCCCTTTAACTCTTGTCCATCCGCTGGTCTAGAGAGTTGATTATTGGCTATGTATGTAAATAAATGTCTAAATAATTTTCATTTTATGATAAATCAAGGGTGGATCCAGGATTTTTTCTTTTATGATCAGTCAGGGGCAGATTCAGGATTATCATAAAGAGTGCGAAGCCCGGAACCTCAATTTTTTAGTGAAATAAATGCCCACAAGGAGTAATTTCATACTAGTACTATAAATTACGATTTCCAACTAAAACTATCTTTGTTCTCCAATCGCGCGAGAACATATGGAGCTAAAATTGTTCGCCACGCCTGTCAGTAGTGGAATACCACGTTTTATCAGTGAAATAAAAGTGTTATTCCACTGGCCACCAGTTGTTTTACCTAAAATGATTGTAAAAGCATAAAAT
This sequence comes from Patella depressa, assembly GCA_948474765.1. NCBI lineage: Eukaryota > Metazoa > Mollusca > Gastropoda > Patellidae > Patella > Patella depressa. Next base: position 9,621,817 of record OX419723.1, read on the forward strand.
AAAGAGAACATTTGTCGTTTTGTCATGAATAACATATTTTATTTCATCTCTAAGCAAGAAAACGTTTATATTTTCACGCATGCTACGCATACCTGAAAATATTAGTTTTCTGGCTTCTCGATGAAATAAAATATGTTATTCACTCTAAAACGACAAATATCCTCTATATATATAACATTTGAAGCCAGGGCTCACACTGTCGGTCGCCAAAGTCGCAATTTGCGATAAAAATATGAAAGTGGCGATTAAAATTTGATTTTTGCGATAATTTTTGCTATAAAGTTTTACGGTATTGCCGATTCTTTTTGAGAACTGGCGGAAAAAAAATCTTAAAACTCTAATCGTATTTATCCTGTACATTATTGAGTGTCGATCACGTGGCTAAACACAATAATAAATTAATCAACTGACTGATAATCCGGATCGCGTCGACGAGTAATACTAATCAATTGTCTCGGATTAATGATTAGTTGATTGATAATTGCCAATGATGTATATTAAACCTATCTACAGTCACTATTTAATCTTCATGATTAAATTAAGCGGTGATTATTTGATGTTTCGTTTCGTCTTAAAACGAAAAATGATAATACATGTAACCAAAATGGCCGACAGTTCTATCAAAAAGAAGTAAATATTGTGATAGTTCAATTCCGTTTACTGCGACATCATATACGGCATGTAAAACATACAAGTATGCCTATTGGATATCAATATTTAAAATTATCTTATCACCACTGGTCGAAAACGTACGAACTACTTGAATATCGGCGATTCTTGAGCGAGAAAACGGTTCGCCATTTGTATCATATTTATGGTCGATTTAATGTTCCCAAGGATGAACGACGGGTATAATTAATTGTAAGCATCTCTTACAAATATAATTGAAGTACATGTACATATCATTCTATCAGAGATTCAGATCCCGTTACGGTACCTGAAAATAACAATAGGTCTATTGACTATTGTACACGCAATCCTTGGACGAGATTTGACGTGTAAATACTGAATATGTAGTGCAAAACGACGATGTTCAAATAGCCTAAAGTTACCAAAAATAAAATCCGATCTTAGTAAACCAAAAGTGTGCTAAATGTATTATGCAAAGACAGATTTGTTAAAAGTTGTTGTATATTGTATTGTATATATCGGTAATCATTTTATTATAATCCTAGTTGAGAAAGAAATTGTTAGATATTGTATAATTTTTATCACATATTTTTGGTGGATGAAATATTCAAGTTGGCGGAAAAAATATATGAACATTTCTTTACATAAAAATTATCATTCATTTTGGCGGAAAAAAATTGAAAGCCAGTGTGAGCCCTGTTTGAAGCCAAAAGACTTGAGTAAAGTAATGCATCTTTAATTAATTCTGATTTTTTTTTTTATCTCTATAGTTTTTAACAAAAGACTTCTTGGGTTATCTTAGAGACTGGAAAGATCAAGTTGACAACAGACAAGGCTTCAACAAAACAGAAAAGTCCAAGATGTTCTTATCATATCAAACATATATATATAAGGGTTTGGTAATAACCAGTAAGTTTATGTAACATTTATATTATGGACACTGTGTCATTTATAAATATCTTATAACTTATGGGTTGTGTTTTGTAACGGTGTGTACTACTTACCGAATTCATTTTGAAATTTACATATTTTTTTAAATTACTGATTATCCAATAAAGGTGTATTTCAAATAAAAATACCAATTTTTTTTTTTTGCAGCCAAAGCTGCTGTTGAAGCCACAAAGTATCTTATTCAACATGGGGTCAATTTTGTGCTGACAAACCAATTCTGTTAGGATCCTGTTGAGGAACATTTTGGTCGACACAGGGCCTTGGGAAGACAGAGTGACAACCCAACGGTATATGAATTTGGGTAAGTCCTCCCCCACCCACAACATCTCTTTTATTAATGTTCATTTTAAGTGTATTGTATGTGTAGTTGAATGGTCAAGTGCGAGACATTAAGTAATATATTAGTATTGTATGAGTGGATAGCACGAGGGCAATATCGATATATTGCGCAATGTCTTACACAAGACCATTAAACAACTTAAAATACAAACACTATTCAGAATGTGCATTTCAATGAAATACGTCACGCACGTCCAATATTGCAACTAGTGTAATAATGTACCATTGGCACATTGCTCATACCATTTTGCGAAATAATAGTACGCTAACATCAAAGGATGACGTCATATCCGTATTTTAAATATGACTAAAGTATAATATGTCAAGCAACTACAATAACAAGCTGTTTTTTTTTTTTACAAGAATATAATGATGTATTTTTAAATTACAGTTACCAAGAAAATAAACTTCGTTTACAAAGAAGTCTTGCTCTTCAAATAAAACCAAATGGAAACGTCAAAAGAAGCAGCAAACTGTGTGAAATAGAGATTGATGATACTGCTTTAAAGAAGAAGCGACGCAATACACTTGTAAAACACAAGACATAGACAGAAGCTTGTTGAGTCCCACCATGTTTATGCAAACACCTCAGCCCGCGTTTTTATACACCCACATTTTCATGTTATGTAATTTGTTGTCACCCCTATCCGTCCATTCACATTTTGCTTGTGGACACTATGTCACAATTTTTATTCGATTTTGATGAAACTTGAGTGTACAAAACATCCCATTTTTAGTTTTAAAACCAAATTATATGAAATAAAGATGCATAATGAAGTTTTGAGTTGACCACATATACATGTAGTGTAAATAATCTTACGTATCACTGCCACTCTAATAATAAACAAAGTCTTCATTTTCAGTCCTTTGACGGACAGTGTTTAATCCGTTAACATTTTAGCCATAAGATCACAAAGAGTTAATTATGAGTGTCTTGTCAATAAATGTCTAAATATTATTTTTTATTTCACATGAAATAAATGGAGATAATGTTCTCATGTTTGCTCCGACTGGGCTAATGAAGACAGCATACACCAGCAATAGGCAGTTTTGGCTCTTACATATTGCATTTTTAACTAATATTAAATAATAACGAAAGCTTGAGTAATTTTCACTTCTTTTTTTTGCAACTCTGTTCTAAGACCCTTGGACATTTTTGATTTTTTCCCTTTAGTTTCCCTGACAAATTTTTGTAACATTCGTTTACATTTATGATGGGCTCGTATTATGAAATACATTTTGATACATAATGTCATACATTCTTTTAAATCATTTTCATCATAAGATTCTGTTTGAGTTGTACATGATGGTGCTTGCAAAAAGTCTCTCGTTATTTATTCATTAGATTTACAAGCATTGAGGAACTCAAGTTTTGACAATTCTAAATTAATTTGACTACCTGAATACAATCTACGGAAATAAATTTCTAAACCCAAGAAGAAATCTGCTGATTTCTGAGTAATATATGTTAGCCCTCCCCTGTCAAATAACTTTACAAGTTTTGCATTTGGATCTGAGGAATTCTCTTTATCAGTTTTTAAAGCCTTAAGTATTTTGTAAATGTGTTGTTTGTCTTGCTTTTTATATAGTTTGTGAAGAAGTTTTCCAATAATACTTCCAGCAATATAAAAGATAATTTCTTTCTCCCCAGAACTAACAGACTTAACCTCAGTAATTTCTTTACAATCTTGATTAGATAATAGGTTGATTTTTATCAATAATTCGAAGTATTTAATTGATAAAAGTAAAATGAATTGCATGTTAAGTTTGAAGTTTTCTGAAATTTCCATAGCAGCACAAGGTAGTGATTGGTGAAATTCACGCCAACTTTTTTCTGCTCCGCAGTCTCGATTCATGGAAGCAGAAATAAAATTACTAAACTTCGAATGTAGGGATGAATTCAGAGAAGACACTGAAAAGTAAATAGCAATAATAAAAGTTTATTTCACATGTGTGGATACATAGTACATTGCATATTTAGATTTTGATTGACAATATATAATTCAAAGAATCAATATTTACATATTTGTAAATGTATTTTACAATTCAAAAATAGCTTAGCAATAATATTGAGTTGCCATATAAACCAGCAAAGGTGATAAAATATAATCATGTGGTACGAATTAAATTAAAATTTAGATTTCAATCCATTTTGATTTATTTCTTCCAATTGACTCCACTGCACATAGATATGAGGTCAAATGAGAAATAATAGCGTTAAACTTTGATCAATGATGTCAGTTATTTTATTTACTGCACTTTGCTGCAAGTATTTCACACAATGAAGGAAACAAAAACAGATTATACAGATAATCTCATACAAGAAATAGAAAGTGTATAATTAACCTAAACTTTTCCTGGCTCTATTCAAAGTATAAAAAAATAAATGTGATTGAATCTAGAATTTAATCAGCGGTGTTCTACTGATTTTTTATTTCTTGTTACTATTGTAGTTAATAAGTAATGAAAAAAAAAATCAAGGCCTGAGTTCACAAAGCATTAAGTTAAGAAATTACTCAAAATTGTTTGTCTTATTTAGGCTAAATAAAGCCTTTTATAAAACTTTTGTTGTTTTAATGTATGAAATACATCAATAAGAAACTATCTGCAAATTTTTGTGTGTCTGGATCAAAGATATTTCTCTTAAACAGTGATTGAAAGTTGAGTAAATTCTTAGGTGAATACTTTGTCAACTTGGGGCCAGGTTGATAATTGTAAACAGAATATATCGAGTTGAAATGAAATAGCACCTCTGATATGACATCTCATAACTTTGCACTTTCCACAATTGCACAAAACCTTGTTTTTATACGCCCACATTTTCATGTGGACGCATTATGTCGTCGCCCCCGTCCGTCTGTCCACAATTTGTTTGTGGACTCTCTACAGGTCACAATTCTTATTTGATTTTGAAGAAACTTGAAATATAGGTTTATCCCCATAAGATCTCGGCTGCTTTCGATATTGGCATGTATCGGATCAAAACTTCATGGATTATGGCCCCTGATTGTACAAAAAATCACGTTTTTAGCTTGTGGACCCTATTGAGGTCACAATTTTGAACCGATTTTGATGAAACTTGACATGCATGTTTATAACCCAAAGATCTTGGTTCCTTTTGATATTTGCGCCTATCGGAACGTAATTTCCTGAATTATGGTCCCTGATTGTCCGTAAAATCACCTTTTTATATGCCCACATTTTCATGTGAACGTATTATGTCGTCGCCCCTGTCGGTCCGTCCACAATTTGTTTGTGGACTCTCTACAGGTCACAATTCTTATCCGATTTTGACGAAACTTGAAATATAGGTTTATCCCCATAAGATCTCTGTTCCTTTCGATATTGGCATGTATCGGATCGGAACTTCATGGATTATGGCCCCTGATTGTACGAAATATCATGCTTTTAGCTTGTGGACCCTATAGAGGTCACAATTTTGAACCGATTTTGCGCCCATCAGATCGTAACTTCCTGAATTATGGCCCCTGATTGTCCGAAAAATCGCCCTTTTTAGCTTGTGGTCCCTCTTGAGGTCAAAATTATTATCCGATTTAAAAAACCGTTTGATTATATCACCATTTCATGGAAATGATGGTTGAGTTCAAATTTCGTGAAAATCGGACCAAAATTGACAAACAAAATGGCCGCCGTTTGTACGTGAATAGTGTGAAAATATGTTATATCAAGGTTGTGGACCCTATCAAGGTCACAATTTTGAACCGATTTTGATGAAACATGACATGTATGTTTATAACCCAAAGATCTTGGTTCCTTTCGATATTTGCACCAATCGAATCGTAACTTCCTGAATTATGGCCCCTGATTGTCCGAAAAATTGCCCTTTTTAGCTTGTGGTCCCTCTGGAGGTCAAAATTATTATCCGATTTAAAAAAACGTTTGATTATATCCCTGTTACATAGTAATGAAGGCTGAGTTCGAATCGAACCGAAATTGACAGACAAAATGGCCGTCGTTTGTACGCGAATAGTGTGAAAATATGTTATATCAAGGTTGTGAACCCTATCAAGGTCACAATTTTGAACCGATTTTGATGAAACTTGACATGTATGTTTATAACCCAAAGATCTTGGTTCCTTTCGATATTTGCACCAATCGGATGGTAACTTCCTGAATTATGGCCGCTGATTGTCTGAAAATTTGCCCTTTTTAGCTTGTGGTCCCTCTGGAGGTCAAAATTATTATCCGATTTAAAAAAAACGTTTAATTATATCACCGTTACATGGTAATGAAGGCTGAGTTTGAATTTCGTGAAAATCGAACCAAAATTGACGGACAAAATGGCCGCCGTTTGTAAGCGAATAGTGTGAAAATATGTTATATCAAGGTTGTGGACCCTATAGAGGTCACAATTTTGAACCGAGTTTGATGAAACTTGACATGCATGTTTATAACCCGAAGATCTTGGTTCCTTTCGATATTTGCGCTCATGGATTCGTAACTTCCTGAATTATGGCCCCTGATTGTCCGAAAAATCACCCTTTTTAGCTTGTGGTCCCACTGGAGGTCAAAATTATTATCCGATTTAAAAAACCGTTTGATTATATCACCGTTATATGGTAATCAAGATGGAGGTAAAATTTCGTGAAAATCGGACAAAAATTGACAGCTGTTCTTGACAGGCCATCCATCCTTCATCACGAACAAGGGGAAACCACGCTAGAAAATCTAGATGAACTTTGTCACCCAATGCAGGGATCAAACACCCAACCTCAAGGCTACCGAGCCAGCATCTTACCCACTTAGCAACATGATCCCCAGTCGAATTTGAAGCCTACTGAAATGAACCTTTATAACCCAAAGATCTTAATTCATTGCAATATTTGCACATATCAAATTCTAACTTAATCATGTAGGAAAAATCACTTTCGGTATTGCTTGTTCTCTATCCATCTCTCGAAAATGTGGGCGTATCCTGCCTGGCAGTGCCAGCCTATCTTTTTAAACGCTGTGCATTATACACAAGAAAACTTAACATTCTGATTTTCTCGAGTTTGATTTGTTTTTTGTTTGAGAATTGTTCGGGGGTGCATTTATGCAATCTTGAAAGCATTGTCACATGTTATCATCGTAAGCTGATGTTGTTGTACATTCAGAATAATAAGATTAAAGCAAATCTTGAAAAATACTAAGTAGGACGTTAAACCTGGATTCATTTCAAACAAGATTTACATTCATCCATTTTTAAAATTGGTGTATTTTTCATTGCATCTTAGTATAAAATAATAACAATGATAACAAAATTTATACATATTTTCTACAGGTGCACTTCTTGTAATGTGTAAGCTTTATAATTGTATCAAATTATTCTTAATTATTATTATCATAAGCTTATGGATTTTTTGTGGTTTTCTATTTGCCTTTAATGTTTATTAATGGTCATTATCTGTTAAATTCACAAGTTTTCTTCATCATCATCACTGTCATTTGAATAAAATATCTTTGAAAGGGTCTTGGATCATTGCAACCACATATTGTTGTTTTTGTTTTTATACGCCCACATTGAAATGTGATCGTATATTGTCGTCGCCCCCGTCCATCCGTCGGTCCGGTGTCCACAATTGCTTGTGGACGCTCTAGAGGCTAAAGTTAATATCTGATTGACTTTAAATTTATACACAGTGTTTATGGTCATGAGACGAAGAAGCCTATTGTTTTTCCGCGATTACCGATAATAACTACCAGAGTTATGGCCCTTGATCACTTCAAAAAATCTTGTGGACGCTCTAGAGGCCAAAGTTAATATTCCAATGACTTTAATTTTATACACAGTGTTTAAGGTCATGAGACGAAGAAGCCTATTGATTTTCAGCGATTTCCGATAATTAGTGCCAGAGTTATGGCCCTTGATCACTTCCAAAAAATATTGTGGAAGCTCTAGAGGCCAAAGTTAATATCCGATTGACTTTAAATTTATACACAGTGTTTAAGGTCATAAGACGAACAAGCCTATTGTTTTTCAGCGATTTCCAATAACTAGTGCCAGAGTTATGTCCCTTGATCACTTCAAAAAATCTTGTGGACGCTCTAGAGGCCGAAGTTAATATCCGATTTACTTTAAATTTATACACAGTGTTTAAGGTCATGAGACGAAGAATCCTATAGATTTTCAGCAATTTCCGATAATTAGTGCCAGAGTTATGGCCCTTGATCATTTCAAAAAATAGGTTGCCAGGCAACGAAACATACGCCCACACAGCAGCCAAATCGTCCGGGCAGTCAACAAGAGTTGTCGCATATTAAGGAATTATCAGAAAATCATTAGAATTTGTTTGGTTTTTATAATCAAACATTTTTTTTTATAAATCAGATAATAATTGTGACCTCCAGAGGCACAACAAGCTGAAAAGGGCGATTTTTCGGACAATCAGGGGCCATAATTCAGGAAGTTACGATCCAATTGGCGCAAATATCGAAAGGAACCAAGATCTTTGGTTTATGGACATGCATTTCAAATTTCATCCAAATCGGTTCAAAATTGTGACCTCTACACTGTTCACAAGCTAAAAAACGTGATTTTTCGTACAATCAGGGGCCATAACCCATGAAGTTACGGTCCGATACATGCCAATATCGAAAGGAACCGAGATCTTAGGGTGATAAACCTATATTTTAAGTTTCATTGAAATCGGATAAAAATTGTGACCTGTAGACTGTTCACAAACAATTGTGGACGGACGGACGGACGGACGGACGGACGGACGGACGGACGGACGGACGAACAGGGGCGACGACAATATACGTCCACATGAAAATGTGGGCGTATAAAAATCCTGTGGACGCTCTAGACTAGAGGCCAAAGTTAATATCCGATTGACATTAAATTTATACACAGTGTCTAAGGTCATGAGACGAAGAAGCCTTTTGATTTTCAGCGATTTCCGATAATTAGTGCCAGAGTTATGGCCCTTGATCACTTCCAAAAAATATTGTGGATGCTCTAGAGGCCAAAGTTAATATCCGATTGACTTCAAATTTATACATAGTGTTTACAGTCATGAGTCTAAGACGTCTATCGTTTTTCAGTGATTTTCAATAATTACTGCCAGAGTTATGGCCCTTGATCACTTCGAAAAAATCCTGTGGAAGCTCTAGAGGCCAAAGTTAATATCCGATTTACTTTAAATTTATACACAGTGTTTAAGGTCATGAGACGAAGAATCCTATTGATTTTCAGAGATTTGAAATAATACTGCCAGAGTTATCTCCCTTGATAACTTCAAAAAATCTTGTGACGTTATAGAGGCCAAACCTCAGATTGATACACAGAGTTTAAGGTGTTGATACGAACAAGTATTTTGATTTTCAATGAATTTTGATAACTGAACAGCTAAATCCATGATATCAAATGTTTCATGTATATACTAATTGTTAGCGTGGGGTAAAACTTTATTCTCATAATTACATGAGTTGTTACTCTAAATCAGATTTTAGTGTATTACAAATGTTTCATTACGAAAAAAAGTAAAAATATGCGACAACCCTTGTTGACTGTCCGGACGATTTAGCTGCCTGGCAAGCTATCTTTGTTTTTTAAATCAGTTGTCTTGAATAGTAATTTAACTATTTGTTCAAAATGATGATAAACTTATACTAGAAAATGCACAGGCAGATGCATGTATTGATGAACAGTTTTGATGTATAATATTCCATGTTGGAGTTAAACTCGATTGACATTTGGCAAACCCTTGAGATCATGTGAACATCAGATCATTTGTCATACAACAACTACTTGAACTTTCCCTTTAATATTAACTGGATTAGTTTGAACCTTAAAAAGAAAAAAAATAATGGAAAAAACTTTTAAAAAAAACAAACAAAACCAATAGCTATGAATTAAAATTACCATTGTAAATCTGTACACAACCAAAGAAAGGGTTGGAGGTTTTAATTTTGCTTACAATTTCATCTAATTGGGAGCTTGATACCAAATTAATACAGTTCTTTAAAGCAGATATTATATACAATATAAAAGAAATGTTTGGAAACCATTTGATCGTTTTAGAAGGTTGCCAGGCAACGAAACATACACCACACAGCAGCCAAATCGTCCGGGCAGTCAACAAGAGTTGTTGCATTTTAAGTAATCATCAGAAAATCGTAATTCAAACTCACCCATAACTATGGTGTAACTGTGATATAATCAAACGTTTTTTTTTAAATCAGATATTAATTGTGACCACCAGAGGGACCACAAGCTAAAAAGGGTGATTTTTCGTACAATCAGGGGCCATAATTCAGGAAGTTAGGTTATAAACATGTATTTCAAGTTTCATCAAAATCAGTTCAAAATTGTAATCTCTATAGGGTCCACAACCTTGATATAACATATTTTCACACAATTCGCGTACAGACGGCGGCCATTTCGGTTTCGAGCCCTGGTGTGAGCGTATGTGGCATGGAGATAGGGGCACCTTCTCAACTTTGTGTGTTTCCTCCGGGCAATCCGGTTTCCTCCCACTACTAAACACCCCTACGCGCAAGCGAATTATTGAAATAAAATTAAACCATATGTTAGTCCCGAAATAACCTAGTTTGTGTTGAGTGGACATTAAACCCCATTTCTCTCTCTCTCTCTCTGAACCGAGATAACAGCGACTCAATTTTTGGCATTACTAACTTTTTTTTAAATGGGATAATAATTCTGACCCCAGAGGGACCACAAGCTAAAAAAAAAAGGTCATTTTTCGTACAATCAGGGGCCATAATTCAGGAAGTTACAATCCGATATGCACAAATATCGAAAGGAACTAAGATTGTTAAGTTGTAAACATGTGTTTCAAGTTTCATCAAAATTGAATGAAGATTGTGACCTCTACAGGGTTCACGACCTTGATATACCATATTTTTACACTCTTTGCGTACAAGCGGCAGCCATTTTTTCATTCAATTTAGGTCCGATTTTCACGTAATTCCACCTCAACCTTCCTTATGATTTAACGGTGATAAAATCAAACAGTTTTTTAAATGGGATAATAATTCTGACCTCCAGAGGGACCACAAAAGGTCATTTTTCGGACAATCGGGGGCCATAATTCAGGAAGTTACGATCTGATGGGTGCAAATATCGAAAGGAACCAAGATCTTTGGGTAATAAACATGCATGTCAAGTTTCATCAAAATCGGTTCAAAATTGTGACCTCTATAGGGTCCACAAGCTAAAAACGTGATTTTTCGTACAATCAGGGGCCATAATCCATGAAGTTTTGATCCGATACATGCCAATATCGAAAGTAACCGAGATCTTATGGGGATAAACCTATATTTCAAGTTTCGTCAAAATCGGATAAGAATTGTGAGCTGTAGAGAGTCCACAAACAAATTGTGGACGGACGGACGTCCGGACGGACGGACAGGGGCATCACAAACAAAAACCTCTCCACGCCACTATAGACACAGCAGAACTGTTATGTAGAATATAAGCAGAACATACCGTACACTAAAATATCACATGGTGTATTAAATGTCAAAAGATGAATTTATTTGTTACCATGTGTATTTTTAATCATCAAAGAAACAATAAATATTACTTATAACAACATGAAAATGTGGGCGTATAAAAACAATATAAATAGTTTTCAATATTCGCGAATTTCTAATTTTAATTAGTCAGTCATAGTGAGATGATATTTGAAACCAATTATACATGACAATGATTTTAACTATAAATTCTACTACATGTAGTTACGCAAACTGATCCCGCAGTGACTATTCGCTTGGCCGCTACAATCACTGATAAGCATGACATCGACGAGGATTAATGAGTACGGCATATTAACTTTTTTACTCCGACAAATTAAATTCTCAAACATTTTTTTGAGGTAAAAGAAAAATAAATAAAACGTTTGAAGTATTTGTAGTTAAAAAATATTTCCTATTTAGTGTAAATGGGTATTAAAATGAGTAAAATGCATCATTTTTCCCGAAGCAGTTAGGTGTTAAGTAAACTTTGCACGAGCCATTGAGCCAATGACTACGAGGCGTGCAGTCAACGCACGTGTTTTGGACAGCCATCCGTTACAGGGATAATTCGTAAGTAATTCTCTGTGAAACAGGTTGGTAGTTACGCTGATGTGAAATTGGACAATGAGGCAATGATAAGTTGCTCTCATATGACGCACAGGGTGCACGGGGAGTGGGGGACTGGATGCGCTGCGTGAGGGTATATTCATCCAATAAGAGAGTGTAATTAAATATATATTTTTTTAAATTGCTGTTAACTTTGGAACTTTGGAGTACAAGCTGCCCAGTGTAATTATTTCGCCCCCTTTTACATAATATTTAAATTAACTTCCCTTTTCACCTTTCTGAGTATTAGACCCTACGATTTAGTGTTTGGGGCGTGCAAGGAAGGGATTGGCACCAGGTATTTCTCAATCTCTGCACGCCACTCAACGCACCGGGCATCACAAGCAAAAACCTCACCAAACTCTTCATGCCACTAGACGCACCGGGCATCACAAATAAAAACCTTTCCACGCCGCTAGACGACAAACGCACCAGGCATCACAAACAAAAACCTCTCCACGCCACTATAGACACAGCAGAACTGTTATGTAGAATATAAGCAGAACATACCGTACATTAAAATATCACATGGTGTATTAAATGTCAAAAGATGAATTTATAGAATTGTTTTGTTATGTTTTTACAAAAATAAAAGTTGACAAATAAACCATTTGTTACCATGTGTATTTTTAATCATCAAAGAAACAATAAATATTACTTATAACAACATGTATTAAATAATGTTATTACCTTCAACAATTACATTCTCCATTTTGTCGTCTGTAATAGAAATATATTCAACACATCCCTTCATTATCCCGGTTGGTGCAGAAACATAACTCGAACTCGGTGTTTTTCAACTACCGCATGGGCAAAATTCTAAACCCTTGAACAGCACGCCTGATAAATCACCGTATCTTAACAGGGGTGGATTAGGCCGGTCGTATAAAAAATGAAAAAAATGATTTTGTTCATTTTGTCTAAAAAAAAACTTTTTCTGCTGAGCAAAATGGTGTATAATGTCCTACTGCCGAATAACCTGACATCGTATTCAGCGACCGGTGCATTGAAAAAAGGTAACCAAAAACAACTGAGAACTTGGCCTTTGTTAGTAAATGATGGCTCTCAAATCAAAACGACGGTTTTTTTTTATTGATTCTTGGCTTTTTTCTTGTACATGTACTTGGAGGCCCTTTTCTTGTACTGGGGGTTCTTCTACCGAACTCGTGGGTCCTATCTCAGAAAGCTCATGTCAAATTTTCTCCCAGGATTCGGTGTTGTATTTTTGGATATTTTCACATTTTTCTATCGCTACTGTGTCCTCTGTTGCCCAGTTTAACAATACGTATGTAAGCCTCTGGACATTAGCTTGTTGAGTGATGTGCAAATGGTGATCAATTCATTATTTTTATATATCAACCAGGGTTAGAATCATTCATAATATATGAACTATACCACCATTGTTATACAGATAATACACTCAACACGTTTTTATATTTACAAATCATTTAGTCTCTTTTTAATGGAATGGTAAACATAAAGGTTTTTTTTCTCAAATGGACTAGTAAGGTTTTTAACCGGGAGCGAATCCAAGACCTCCTCACTGCAAGTTCAGAAAACATTCTCAGGCTTAGGATAATAATTTACTCAACTTTCAGTCACTGTGTATGACAAATATCTTTGATCCAGAAACACAAAACCTTGCACATACTTTCTTATTGATGAATTTGATACACTGAGGGAAGAAAAGTTTACCAAAGGGCTATATTTTAGTTAAAATAAAGCGAATAACTTTTAGTAAATTCTTAAAGGGACAATCCCGATAAGAACAGAGTCTCAAAAATTAAAGTCCGAGTATTTATGAAATTTATGGACCAAAATATAGTGGCATGGTGGCGCATTTACCTTGTCTCAAAATTTCAGCTCAAAATATTGAGTCGTTTGGACGTGAACGTCAACACTGTTAATACGGACATGTAACCCTTTTAAGATTTCGGGTCAATTTTTTCATTGGGTGACCTGATAATCGATTAATGTTTCTTGAGAGGTCTATACAGTGAATGACCCATGCCATGTACTTGATAACAAAAGGTAAATTTCACCTACATAATATTTTTATAGAAAAAAGTCTGGTTTTATCCAGATACTGTATAATAAAATGTTCTCCATTTCCAGATGAAGACTGTCAGGTTTAAGTTATTTACAGGCGTATCACGAATATTGGGTTAGTAGGTGGGGCTTAGGTTATGGATTTTAAAGGATTTAACACAAAATTAAGCAGTTTTATTCCCCAAAAAGTTATCGGGATTGGCACTTTAACATAAGTCTGGGAATGGTTTGTGTACTCGGGGGCCAGATTAATGAACCAGCGCCGGCGGCTGTAAAGAACCATGGTAGTAAAAGGGCGATAATTGATGATGATTAGAAAATGTTGTACATGTTTGAACGTTCCAATGATTTAATAAAACTTAAAATAGGTTGCCAGGCAATGAAACATACGCCCACTAATATTTTTTGTGAATGCAGCTGCAGCAGTCTGATTGGATGATTGGAATTCAGACTGAAATTTCGGTTACAAAACCATTGGAAATTTTGGAGTTGCTTACACGGGCTAGAAAAGCAAAAAACGCATTTGCGATGGTTTAATTTTCTCCGGGAAGGTAAGACCCCCCCAAACCCAGCGACGATTGGTTGTTTGGAATTCGGGTCAGGCAGGTAGGCTATATTGGACCTAAATTGAAGCTGCTGTATCCACAGACTGGAATAGCAGGAAAACGCGTTTGTGGCAGTTTAATTTTCAAAATTTTTCTCCCAACGGTTCCGTCCATACAAGGTAAGCTCTGCTTCTTCACCCCTCGAGGAAGACCGGCACCACTCTTTGTAAACCCGAAATTTTTATTTTTTCTGGCATTTCAGGTTCTGCCCCCCCCCACTAACTGTCATCGAGCCCGTACGCCTATGTCTTTAATCAACTTTTTGAATAGGTTCTAACACTTTTAATTTAATATTATATTATATTTAAAGGAGCATTATGAAAGGTTTAGATAAAGAGCTGATAGTTCTCGCTATAATAGTTCGAAAAGAGAATGTGCTGAAAATTTCAGTCAAATTGCTTCAGCGATTCATCTACGTCATACGTCCACGTGTTCTCAGGCAGAGCTAGCTGTAGATAGACATATCATGTTTGGGATGGCTAATGATGGCATTGAGAGTTGATTATGGTCTTGATAAGCTAATTAAGTTTAATTAATAATTTCAGTCCCGAAGAAAGACTTGCAATAGGAAGATTTAACTCTTTAAAAATGTATTTACAGAGTCAAAATCTCTAAATTGTGACCAGAGAATACAGCACCCTTAGGTCACATTCATCTGAATTATTGTTCTACAGGAATATGTATTAGATTTTCATTCGGATTTCAAGTTTTAAAATTTTGTAAAAACTAAACGTTATACAAAGATATTCAAGGGCCTTTTCTTTTATTAAGACTCTGAACTAAAGAACTAAACCAAGAGTTGTCTTGGCCTTAACTTGGTACCATAGAAATATCTGTACATATTTTTTCAACAAAATAAACATGTTATTAGATGTGCCAACTAAAGAGGTATATATTAAATTTTTAGCACTTGACTAGATTAAACATCTCAAATCAAAATATACTATTCAAAAAAAGTAGGGGATATTTGATTGTTAAGTGTTATTAAAGTCACCTAATGAAACTGACGAAGAAACAAATGACAAAATGAAATGAAGTTCACATTTATCGATTTATTCCAAATGATCGTTAGACTAAGTAAGGCACAGACTGACCATTATAACTATTATAAGGGTAAAATGATACCGGGGTCAAACAGCAAAGTTACCACAGCATCACAACAAAGTCAGTAAGGGGTAAATCCTCCTCTGTTTGCCAAACAAGCATTGATCCGACGTGGCATACTCCTAATGAGACGTCTAAGGTCATTTTGGTCCAGATTGTCCCATTCCTGTTGCAACACAGCAGCAAGTTCTTGGACATTGGCAGGATGTTGTTGACGTTGACGTAACCTCTGTCCAAGCATGTCCCAGACATGCTCGATGGGGGAGAGGTCGGGACTCAGTGCTGGCCAAGGTAATGTGGTGATGTTCTGTTGTTGGAGGTAACCTGTAACGATCCTGGCCCTGTGACATCTTGCGTTGTCATCCTGGAAGATGAAACGGCGGCCATGACGTCGTGCGAACGGCACAACATGGACTGCCAAGATGTTTTCCCTGTAGTACTGGCCTGTAACACGCCCTGCAACAACATGTAAAGCCGTTCTTCCAGCAACAGTGATGCCTCCCCACACCATAACAGAACCACCCCCAAATCGATCATGTTTGATGACGTTAACGTCTTGGAAGCGCTCGTTTTGACGACGCCACACCCTCCTACATCTGTCAAAAAAATCAACAGTGAACCTTGACTCATCTGAAAACATCACATATCCCAGTTTTGACGATCCCTACACCGACGACGTCTTGCCTGAATGTGATGATCTCTCAAACAAGGGATCACGCGAGGACATCGTGCGCGAAGGTGACCCCTATGCAGTCGATTCCGAATCGTCTGGCCACTCACACTCACACCAGTGTCTGTTTGAAGACGAGCACTGATCTGATTTGCTGTGATGACACGATTTCTCAAGGCCAAGGTACGGATAAATCGATCCTGGGCTTGAGTTGTCGCCCTTGGTCGACCTGAGCGTGGTCTGTCCTGTGCAGATTGTGTATCACGGTATCTGGACCATAGCCTGCATATGACAGACTGAGAAACATTCATCGTCCGCGCCACAACCGCCTGTGTTGTGCCGATCTATAGCATGCCAAGGGCACGTAACCTTTCATTTTGGGTAAGCCGACGCATATCAAAATTTGTTTTCTGGTCACTAAAACAATTAAACTGATGTTTCCACCCTGGAATTCAATGCCACAATGACTGTAACATTCAAAGTCAGAGTCGTGCAAATCTTGGGTTGGACCCCCATGACGATCCCAAGCATCACCTGCATTCCATGCGGTAGCTATTGGTGCGTTTGGGCTTCACATGTAACTGGAAATGTTTCTTCTGTTAGGTTCTATAGTGACTTTTTTCGTAGTCATTTGCATATTTTAGTATTATGCCCCCAAAATCAAATATCCCCTACTTTTTTTGAATAGTATATATGATCACGGGAGATAATTCACCAATTAATTTGAAAAAATTACTGAAAATTAAAAACAAATTACCAAATAATTTTTAAATGTACATCATTATATATAATATGTCTTACCATGATTCGACTGAAAGGTCCCATCTTCATAATATTTTGAAACTGTTCGTACATGTCTTGTAAAGTGAAATGACCTGAAAAAATCCATTAAAAAACCATTGCATATTCATTCATTTTATGACAAAGAGAAAGGAAAAGTGATTTCCATCTTCCTTTACTTAAAAATAAAACCACAAACATGCAGTGGGCACATTTATTAGATTAATACCAGTTAATTCATATTGTCATATATAGAATAATTTATAAATTTCAATCTATTTCAAATATCGCCTCCAAAACGTTGTCATCATTTTTCTAAGTCAGTAAAATAACTGGTATATAATGAACTAGGCACCCTCCCCCAGTATAGGCTACCTTGATAAACACACAGGGTAGCATTTACTCAAATAAGCCCTAGGAAAAGTCCCCAGACCCGGGGTAGAAATACCACAAATTAACTTGTCAGCCTTCCCCCGTCTGTAGCTTACACTGTGATACCCTAGGGTTGAGTTAAGACTGGCGAGGTGATTGTCAAAGCATAGTTATACAGATAATGTCGAACATAACATGTACACAATGGGGCTTATATCAAGGTAGTTCATTTTTCCCGCCTCCAGCCCCCCCCCCACACACACACACAATTACCTAAGTAACAAAGGGAAATAAATGTCTAGATAAATTATACACAAAGTGTTACCTATAACAAGGACGTATTTTTGAAGAGAGAAGTGTTCTCCAGGGTTGAAAGAGAATATCTTAATAATAGTCTGGCCATAGACATTAGTCAATTGTTGTGACGTGGTGAGAGTAGTGATGAGGAGAGCAACATATACTGACCCTGCGCCGATTTCAATGATCTGGATGTCTATAGTACCTATGTTTTTGTGGCCAAGGAATTCATTAAAACACATGCGAAGACTCATAATGTTCTCCTTCATAGTGTTTTCTAAAAAAATATTAATGGAAACTAGCTCTTACTCATCAAACACAAACAGTTTAATTTCATGTAAATCACCATGTTATACAAGCACATGATAGTGTTGTAAAAATATTCAAAATAGTCAATAAACGTCTGAACTTTCTTCATCAATCTGATATATTCAGTAAAAATACATTAAATCAGTATCATTCTATTTTTCAGAAACAAGTGATGGTCATATCTAGTCAATTTGCTGATAGTCCGAAAGACTTAAACCTGCTCCGCAGCCATGTGCTACAATTACATAATATATTTTTTTGGATCTATTTATGTATCTTTACATATTTATATATCTTTACATATTTATATATCTTTACATATTTATATATCTTTACGATATATTTATATATTTTTGTGATATATTTAAATTATATTCTCATTATTTTTTTTTTAAAATTAATATCTTAAATAACATATCTTTACTAGTATTATATATTGTAAGTAATATCTTACATGTCTCTTTATTGTCACATTTTATCATGTGAAAATTATCGTACTTATATTATCCAGGTAGTTTTTTCGTATATTTACGATAAAGTAATATCTCATGACTTTCTGAATATACAATTATATAACGTATATTAATCTCATATAATATCATTCATTCAAGTTTATCCATATCATTAATTCATATTTATTCATATAGCATTTATTCTTATTATTTGGTAACTTCACCAATATCGACCTCATAGATCATTTAATTTTAACGTTTATATTTCACACACTTTAATATAATAACATAGTTAATATTTTGAATTTCTATTTTAATCTTTACTTGACCGAGTTTCATCTATTATTATCTTCATCGGCATAATGTGATCCTTAAGATCAATACTTCTAAAATAATAACATTTTCAGATCATTTACATTTTTCTATAATTTATTTTAAATTCATTTTAAAATTCAAATTTTACTCATATTCATATCCATCTCTGAATATATTATATTTCATATATGTCTAGTCACTTTATAACGTTCAGATGGTTAAATTCCATTTCATTATCTATGGCTAAATGATTTCACTAATTCTTTAGTGCAGGTACAGAACAAGGTCTATGTTAATTTCTAAATTCATTTTGGAAAAATACATAATTTCATTGATCGTCACCAATGAAACATACGCAATAATATATTGTAAACTTGCATGGTTAGCTAGGCCATGGGGTTAACAATATCTCAATGAAATACCAAATTATTATTTAAATAATAATGAAAGGAAACATAGATCTTTTCTGTAGCAAATTTCAATCGCCTTTTACGATTCGCAATTTAGCTTGCGGATGACGAATTCTTAGCCCCACGTCATCAGGGGTATTTCTTTTGTCTAGATCTGAATTGTTTTATGCTTTTTTTGGGCTACTACAGAACAAATAATTTGTAGATCATGTTGTAAATATAGGGCATCCATACATTGAGAATCAAGACACTCGGAATTATACATTTTTTTATTTTTTTTTTTAAGATACTTCACGTAATATATATGTTATTTTTTTTTTATTATTGTTCTTTTTAACAGCAGATCAAATTAGTATGTGTTGTACTTACTATTTTTGTAGAAAAAGCTTTATAAACCCTTCAGAGTTCTATCATTCCTGGTCCGACTATTCTTCGTTCCTGTTGTTCAGCATTTCTGTAGGTCGGACTCTACGTTGCTTTTGACCTTCGGCTACATCCAAGTATCGGGGGTACTCGCATTGGCAATGTTGTTGAGGTAATCAAAAGCCGGCATATCTCTCACCATGTGACCACGTTATTTCTGGTCTTATTAAATCAAGACTGAGTCCAAGTAACTTCTATGTAATTTATTAAACATAGATAAATCAACAAATATTTACAAGAAAGAGAGAGATCCGATCCGTTCTAAACCATAGCTCACTCTGTCTGCTTGAACTACAGTTCTTACAAAATATATAATGGACAAGTATGACATATTGACAATTAAACTATAAAATATGGTCTCTAAGTTAAAATCTAAAACAATAGTTTCTTTTGTGGAGAGTTTGGTCAATGCCTAGTCTAAATTATATCTGACGTAATAGCCTTGGCTGGATTAAAAAGGTTCTATAGGCCAGGGGCCAGATGATATTAGATTGTAAAGTGTTTTACTCTATCCGTTTTTATAAGGACAATATGTCACTCATGCCAATGTCTGTTTAATTGAACACTTATCTTACATGAGATATAATTAGGTAAATAAAATAGATTTAAAATACATTAATGTTGTGAAAGATATGTTTAACAAAATGGGGAATATAATATTGGAGTTTTAATATATAATTATTATAGAACTCATATGACTTATATGTCGGTCATAGGAGCATTAAATCTGAGATTAGTCTCAAATTCTCGTGCCTTGCTTATCTGTCTCTTGCCGACTTAAACGTTTTCTTTAAGATAGGTTCACAGTAACATAAGCCCTGCTATCCATCCGCCCCAAAGCCCTGAATATTCACCCATTTGACCGTTTCGAGTTTTTATGCGCCGGATTAAAGAGATGTACACGCTTTCGTAACACCAAAGCGTATACCGTTTATGCTGGCCATTCCGTCTCAAAAACCTGTGCCCACACACACACACACACACACACACAATACCGTGTGGACGAAATAGGGTGTATGGTTTTCTTGTATATGATCATATAACGGGGATACATTTATAGGCTTAGTCCGTCGCCATAAGCGTACAGGGACATTTTTGACTGGGAGGGCGGTGGTGGTTGGTGCCCCAAAAATGTAGTTAAGTTCTTAGTACGTTAGTTGTGGCTTACTGTACTCCAAACAATAGAGGGTTCGAGTCTTAAGATTTTTGTTTAATTGCCTATCTATAGACACTCTGAATATAAATTCGCTGTTAAATTGGACACATTCAAGAACACAATATTTTTTTATACAACTTTTACAAAGTACAATAATTGGGTGCCCAAATTTTCCCCCCAGCCCCCCTCCTCCAGCTCGTACGCCTATGCCCGTCGCGCATCTGGAGTAGACTAGGGACAGGTTTTCCAATAGCAAACAAACTTTACACGCTTATCCAGCAAAAATAGTAAATAACGATAAGTTAAACGAGAATGGTGGTACAGGGGCGTCTAAATAATAAGAGAAAGTCATATTTTTAATTAAGACTGGCATTTATTACAGGTACTAGTATATACGGTGGATTTAGTCATGTAATGATATTCAATGTAAACTAAAACAATCAATAATATAAAAAATACACAATGAATACCAAGACCATTGTGATCAGAAATACAACATGGCTAAAATTACCACATACATTACTACATAATAAAGCTGCACAACTTTCTGTAACGGTAAACGGTGAAAAGATATAAAGACCAACTGACACAAACTGGTTCAACACTGGTTTACTAACATTTTAACATTTTAAAGTACTTGTCTTCGCTCATCCGGGAGCTCGTCACAGTTAATGTCATTACAAAAAGCATGTTATTTAAGGTTTAGGATCGCCTAAATGCGGGCATGTGCGTGTACGGGCATTGATATAGAATAGGCGTGCGTGTAATCCAACTCCTGGTAATATACGTAAATATTATAAGTAATTATAGGCACGATATTATTAAGTACAATTCAAATGTAACAATTAATCCATTAATTCAATCAGAAGTCAAAAATAAGACTGTCCCCCCCCCCCCCACACACACACACAAGTCCTCAATCACAAAATAAATTGGTGAAACCACTAATTGCTTGCATATTTAACTTTTTCAAAATCAGATAACGATCGATTTGATCATCATTCTGTATAACCGTGAGCATTAAACAAAATGTCTTTAACCAACTTTGTCCAGGTCATAAAACCCTAACCCTAACCTTCATCATTCCTCGCTCAATTAGTGTCAGCGTTATCATTTTTTAATGTAGTATCGATCAAACAAATTGCCTATCCTGCTTGGCCTAAGCAGAAATTTCTTATTATCGATCTCGATCAAAACATTCATACGACAAATTTCTACACCAAGTTCAAACATTCTACCTCAAGCAGAAGCATTATGTTCAAAAAGTTTAACAAACGTACAGCCAAAACGGACAACTACTTGGCATACGCAGAAAATCATTATCCTCCAATGTTTAGAAGCAGAGTTGTTGTGCCCTATCAAAAATCTGACAATTCTATATTTTTTAGACGCAGAGCTGTGTTGTTTCCGAAAATTCTGGAGCAATGAAATTGTTAAACTCCGCTTTGACCTAAGCAGAAGATGCTCTGAATCGAAATCAGGCAAGGCCTTCACCTAATGAACAACAACACCAAGTTTGAACAACATCTCGGTTAAAACCAGTCAGTAAGGGTGTAACGGACGGACATACAGAGAGACATACAGACATTGTAATAGTGGATTTCGTATGACTAAACGTCCATTGGTAACAGTTAGGGAGAAATCTCAACGGTGTCAATGGTATCAACGAAAGATAATGGACACACTCTTTGACAATCATCCCATTCTCAAAACGGCAATCTTTATGTACGACAATATGCGTATCGTTTTTTTTATTTTTATTGGTTTCCTCGGGTGAGTTTAGGAAGATTAAATACCTTCTACAATGTAATATATTTGATCAAACACTTACACTATATTCAAATAGGAATGTTTCCATACTGTTTTACTCTGTGTATATAACCATTAGGCCCTCGGAGCTAGGCCTAACATGATATAAGATATTATAAGTTAATTAAATATATATATATATATATATATATATATATACATATTTCATTAAAACATATAAATGTAGTCTTTAAATATACGAAAATATACTTCAAATACATCATTTAGCACATTTGTTAGTGGATATAAAAAAATCAATTAAGTATATCTCATTACAACAGCCTAATAGTCTTTAAATGATAGGCTAAATATACTTCAAATCTATCAATTAGTGAATTTATTGATGGATATTTACTGACTATAATGGTTATAACATAGATAATGAAAAGGGAATATATTGAAAATAGCAGTCAAATTACTTCATTCTGAGCGGAGATATGAATGTTTGAGGCATATCAATTGGCTTGGATACCGTTGTTACAACAATAAACCGAAGTCTCGATTATCCACTTTTAAATAATCAAATGGTGATCATGTTTCAGTTTGCTCAATTTCAATTTCTGTTACTGTTGTATACCCGTTACCTCGACTTCACACATAGTGAGGTATTCTGTTGGTTTGGTTATCCTGATAAACCTGCCGACTGTTTGCTTGTGACATTCAAATGTTCTGACTGTACTTCCAAAAACTCCAGGTATAAATACACAGAGTTTGGCATTGGGATCGCCAACTTGTGGATCGGAATCATACACCATTACACTCACATCAGATAAAAGTGTTCCATAATCTAGAAGAAACATCGAAATAGATAAAGATAAAAGATACATTATGGGATATTAGATAACGAGCTGGCAGTTCCCACTATAATAGTTAAAAGCTAGAAAATGTAGGGGGAATTTGCTGAAAATTTCAGTCAAATTCATTCACCCTGAACCGAGATTTTAGCGATTGAATTTCGGCCTAGGATCGATCATCATTACTACAGTCGGTACGATAAAAAAACATTGTCTCGATTATCCATTTCTTGGTTAAATATCACAGATTAACGTTGACATCGAGAGTTGATTATTGTTTGGGTCAGTTAATCAATGTCTAATTAATAATTTCAGGCCTAAAGAAAGACATGCAATAGGCAGATTTAGTGCTTGCATAAAGAATGTTTAAGGTATTCAAATTGCCCTTAATTTGAATGTACGGATTTTTGATTTACATATTTTTTTTCTTTTATCAGAAAGTCGACTTGCCCATTGACGATGTATTCTGGCGTACGAGCCAGAGGGGCAAGGGTGGGGGGGGGCAGCTGCCCCCCTAACTTTCGGGCAAGCTGACTTTTCGGGCAGACGGGTAAAGTTTGAAAAAAAAAATATTTCATCTACTAGGCAAAATAAAGTGCCCTATCTAATAAAACACTAATTTTACGAGCTGGAATAGCAATAAAACGCGTTTGCGGCCGTCAAATATTCCAAAATTTTCTTGGGAGGCCTATACAAGGTCAGCTCCGCTTCTTCGCCTCTCGAAGAAAAACTGGCGCTGCTGTCTGTAAACCTGAAATTATTTCGGGCATTTCTAGTTTGCTTCCCTAACTGTCATCGAGCCCTAATAAAACACTAATTTTACTTTTCTTTTAATTGAATACCACGAATTTGTACTGACTTGACTGTTGACTATGGATTAAAACATTTTCTCTGGAGCCACTCTACTTTGTGCGACATTTTTCGGGCATCGATTAGTATTTGTAAATGCGTGTGCAACAGTCTGGTAGGAATCTTGGAATTCGGAGAGGGATTTCGGTGACAAAACCATTGGATACTTTTGAAGTTACTTACACGGGCTAGAATAACAGAAAACGCATTTGCGGTGGTTATATTTTCAAAATTTTCTCCGAAAGGGTGAGGCCCCATACCCCGCAACGATTGACTGGTTGTTTGGAATTCTGTAAATTTCTGGGGCATTTCGGGTTCTGCCCCACTAACAGTCATCGAGCTCGTATGCCTATGTGTATTCGTCAATGTGCATTGTTAGTTTGTTTAGTTCAGTATTTTACCTCAATAAATTTGGGGATAGTAATACATTGTTAGTTGATTTGAGTGGATTATTTACGACAGTAAATGGGGTGATGAATTATTATAGTTGTCTATCAAAGGGTAGGGAATTGCTATTTCACATTCGGAGCTTTGTAATTTATACAAATGTTAAATTGGCATATTTATTTGTATTTTTATTTTTGAGTATTAGGTATAGACTTACAGCTTTTGTCGTCATATCTGTTCGATATAGTTATACTTGTGATGTCATACATCGATCCTAGATCTACTTGCCACCACGGATTAAAATCATCGTTAGCAGTAGCCTGGCAACTCGCCACAGACTTTATGCCATTCCTGTTTCCGTCAACAGCCTTACCAGACGAATATATAGGATGTTGAGATGAGCTTTGTTTGGTTGGTTTATTTAAAGCAACATTGTCACCGTCTGCAAAATAATGTTAAATTGATAAAGTTTCACGCATTCGGAATTAAGTAGACGCTTTACAGCTAAACGTAGTGAAGGTAATTTAAGGGCAGAGCGAGGAGACTCCCCCCCCCAACGGTTATTCAAGGACAGGCCGTGGATGATTACTCTCCCCTTTACAACTAAAGGTTATTAAGGTCAGGACGAGGGACCAGTATAATAGTAGACAGAGTCTCGCAAGTTTATGTTCACCTGGAGCCACGATGGTTAAGTGCGTAGGGCGATCACGGTGTTGACCGAAAAAGTTCATTTGGGATTTTCTGACATGGTTTACTCTTGTCAGTTGTGCAAGAGGGGGTGGGGTGGCAAGTACAGCTGTCTAGTGGTTCGTATGGGACGAAAAACGGAGGCCCCGTGCCGTGTACACATTGGCCGATGCCGTGTACACATTGACGTGCACATAAACGAATTCGATCTAAAGGTAGGTCGTAGCGCCTCTGTCCTCACAGTACACTGTATGGCGTATGCTCTTCTTCATTAGCCCTGTCAGAGCCGAACAGTAGGACGTTAAACCCAATTTCATTTCATTTTCTATGTTCACGTTCTATCACATGACGGTTGTTGACCCATATTCGTGTCTTAGCATCAAGTCGCCATGAAAATAATAAATCGGTTATATTCGAACACCATGTAATTACCTAAATCTTCCAAACCATTATTTTTATTTATCTAAACAATATTTGTTCACAGAAACTGGATTGGTAAACAGTCAGAAGCCTATAGACCCCCTCTCCATAAAAGCACAAACATAAATATACATTGAAAGGTAAAGTAAAGTAGATTAAATTATAAGTTGGCCATATACACTATATACACGATATTTACAAACTACAATCAGAATGTTTATATGTCATACAATTTCATACGGAATTTTCAAAATCGTTTGGCGATGTCGAGGCAGTTTAGTATTGCCGAAAAAAATTCTTCAGAAATGTTTCTATCTTCAGTTTCGAACAATAAATTTTGGACGGGAAGTGAACACGATATATTCCCTATTAAAATCTAAGGGTACACAAGTGTAATTCAAATATGTCTGCCTTACCTGGTAATTTCTTACATTCATATCTTTTATTACAGCTGGTGTCACTCGGGTCAATCACTAAAGCAAACAAGCCAACAGTGAGGCTGATGTCCCCCGCCGAAATCCCAAAATAAATAGATGACACATATTAATTAATCGCACATTTATTTTTTTCAAACGTATCGACCAATCAAACTGAACACGAAGTGTCATCCAAAAATTGCTTATCTCTGCCTACCGTAAGAAGAAAATGCTCATCTTCGAACTCCATCAAGGCATTGACCTAATAAGCATACACACCAATTTTGAACATTTTAACTCAATTCGAAGGAGAGTTATTGTGTTCCAAAGTCTCGGCAAATCAAATTGCTTATCGCTCTGCTTACCCTGAGCAGAAAATGCTCATTATCGATCATAGTCAAGGTATTACTGTAATGAAACTATACACCAAGTTTCATCACTCTCACTTAATTAGAACTAAAGTTATCGTGTCTCAAAGCATCAACCAATCGAATTGCTTATCTCTGCCTACACTAAGCGGAAAATGCTCATCTTCGAACTCCATCAAGGCATTGACCTAATAAGCATATACACCAAGTTTGAACATTTTAACTCAATTAGAAGGAGAGTTATTGTGTTCCAAAGTCTCGACCAATCAAATTGCGTATCGCTCTGCTTACCCTGAGCAGAAAATGCTCATTATCGAACTTAGTCAAGGTATTACTGTAATGAAACTATACACCAAGTTTCATCACTCTCACTTAATTAGAACTAAAGTTATCGTGTCCCAAAGCATCAACCAATCAAATTGCGTATCTCTGCTTACCCTAAGCGGAAAATGCTCATCTTCGAACTCCATCAGGGCATTGACCTAATAAGCATATACACCAAGTTTGAACATTTTAACTAAATTAGAAGGAGAGTTATTGTGTTCCAAAGTCTCGACCAATCAAATTGGGTATCGCTCTGCTTACCCTGAGCAGAAAATGCTCATTATCGAACTTAGTCAAGGTATTACTATAATGAAACTATACACCAAGTTTCATCACTCTCACTTAATTAGAACTAAAGTTATCGTGTCCCAAAGCATCAACCAATCAAATTGCTTATCTCTGCTTACCCTAAGCGGAAAATGCTCATCTTTGAACTCCATCAAGGCATTGACCTAATAAGCATATACACCAAGTTTGAACATTTTAACTCAATTAGAAGGAGAGTTATTGTGTTCCAAATTCTCGACCAATCAAATTGCGTATAGCTCTGCTTACCCTGAGCAGAAAATGCTCATTATCGAACTTAGTCAAGGTATTACCATAATGAAACTATACACCAAGTTTCATCAATCTCACTTAATTAGAACTAAAGTTATCGTGTCCCAAAGCATAAACCAATCAAATTGCTTATCTCTGCTTACCCTAAGCGGAAAATGCTCATCTTCGAACTCCATCAAAGCATTGACCTAATAAACACATACACCAAGTTTGAACATTCTAGCTCAATTAGGAAGAGAGTTATTGTGTCCCAAAAAGTGTGACGGACGGACAGACAGACGGACAGACAGACGGACAGACAGACAGACAGACAGACGGACGAACCCATTCTAATAGTCCCCCAACTTTCTTCGAAAGGCGGGGGACAAAAAATAATGGCCATAGTCATAAATACAGTATATAATTGATTATTGATACTGGTCAGAGCGTGTGATCTATAGACAGTTTTACAGTTATCTTTAGAGCCATTTAGTAACTGCATATACTTATAAACTATAACACATACCAATGCATGAACAATTATTAATTTATTTTTTCTTTGCGAAAAGCACTCTCGCAACGTTTTCAAGCAAATACAATCACAAAAAGTGTAGTGCTAATACGCATGTTCGCAATATCACGGTGTGTATAAGTGGTGTTGGCTAATTTCGATTCAATTTCTTTCCGACATCAAGGAATCAGATATCCAAACCAGTTGCTGATTTTCAACATAATAGGTTGGTATTCTTGTTTTAAATAAAATAAATTCCACTAAAACAAGACTGGGGAACAAGCTAACACTGCATGACAATTTTTATTAATTCTACTTACCATGAGTGCCATATATTTCTATTTCACAAAGAGTTAAGAAATTTGACTTTTCGATAAAAATCTTCAAAAATCTTCCCTGGACGCCATCGTTACATTTGATGATATTTTTACCTGTATTGTAATCAACCACTGAAGCACAACAATTAACTTTTGAAGAGTTGGTCATCGTTGTATTAGAATCGTAGACTTCATAATTAACGTCATGTAGGCGTTCGGCTGAAAAGACAGACATGGTGTTAGATGGTCGACCGATGCGTTATTTGCATTTTTCGCTAAAATGGCTTAATCTATGCCCTTGTCTACTCAGATATATTTTTTAATATCTAATTAAAAAAAACCAGAATACATATTTAAACGACCTGAAGAATTTGTGAACGTAGAGTATTATTAGAGATTCTTCGTTCACAATATCGGAGTTGGAAATGATACGTGACGTATGTGTTTGTAATAATTCTAACATGCTTATGATAAACAAGAATGACCCACTTAAGATGAACGAGTATGGCTTTTAATATATATTTACGATAACCCAGTATGGAATATACGTTAACGATAAACCAGTATGAAATATACGCTTACGATAAACCAGTATCGAAAATACGCTTACGATAACCCAGTATGAAATATATATTTACGATAAACCAGTATGAAATAATATTTACGATAAATCAGTATATACATAAATATATATTTACGATAAATCAGCATACATATACAATAGACCTGTATAAGGATATATTTACGATAGACCTGCATTTGATATACGATAAACCAGCATGTTGATGCCATATTATATAAATTTACAATAAACCTCATGAGATATATATATTTACGATAAACCAGAATGACACATCATATATAGTTGCGGGTAAAATATATATACGCACAAAAGGTATAGCACGCGGTACTCACGGTACTCAGCCTCGTTGTAAACCACTATAAAACGAATAAGAAATGTGTCCATCAAATCCACGAGGAACCAGGGTTGATAATCGTCCTTTTCTGTTTGAAAACAGGTGCTTGGGTCGCTATCTAGAGCTGCTGTTGGTGGTTCTAATACACCAATAGAGCTTGATGATGGCGGGGTTACACTGCCCACATTACTTCCATCTGTAAATATAAGAAATGAAATTTAAACTATATATACCTTTGTCCTTTAGACAAGGATAATGAATGTAAATAGTTTTTTTTGTCGGTGTCCAGGGCATCTCTTCAAAGTTTTAATAATTCTATTAGCCTGTTTGAGAGATCACTGGTTATATTATGTCTTTTAATGGTGAAACGAGGGGGCGAATGAATCGTGGGTTTTCTCAGTGACCTCCAGTTTCCCCAACCACTGCTAAAGACCTCTGCGAACAAAGCGAGTTATTGAAATAAAATTTAAAGATATATTAAACCCCAAATGACCTAGTTTGTGATGAGTGGAGGTCCCCCTCCCCCTCCCGCTCTCTGTCTTACTCTCTCTCTATCTTTCTCTCACCCTCTCCCTCTCTCTCTCTCTCTCTCTCTCTAGGGGTATAACTACAAACTATACAGTATTCGAATTGAATTGATAAACACCCATAGATCTAACCAAGAAAGTTTCTAAAGGAGTTTTAAATATAAAAATTTAACACACAAAATTTGAACTCATAAATACCCATAGGTCTTACAAAGACATTTTCTTAGGGGGTATAACTCCAAACTATAACACGTGAACTCATAAACACCATAAGATCTTACCAAGAAAGTTAAAGGTTACTAAGACTGCTTAAAAAAGGTTAATAGAAATAAATTAAACATAGATTACACAAGAGCTAAATCTGCCTGTTGTAGGTCTCTAGGCCTGAAATGTTATATAAACTATTAATTAGACATTTATTAACATAAGAAGACCATAATCAACTCTCCATGCCATCTTATGTGTCCGATTTGAGTTCGACGTGCTGTTCAACGCCAGTTGATGATTAAACGGAGAATCGTGACTTTGTTAATGACAATCGAGGCTATAGAGATACTTAAATAAGGTTTTCTCGGCTTAGCATAAAGCAATTTGACTGAAATGTTCAGCATGATCTATTTATTTCGCCTATTTTGTAATATGATAATGAGAACTGCCACCTATTTATCTTATCTCCCATAATGTATCTTTAATAGCAAACAGGTACTAATAAATCACAATGCAAGAATGTGTTTGATTCCAACAAGTTATGTTGAATTTGATTTTTGTTTTTTTTCATTACCCCCTGTTAATTTTAAATCCATACTTCTATTCGACATTGTAATGTCACGCACATGATATAAAATATAATAATTTAATCAAAAAGGAGCAATCGCTAGCCAATTAGCCGCATCAACAAGAATAGTACATAAACGTATCATTATTCAACTAGAAGAGTATAAAAACTTATCAGTAATCAACTAGAAGAGAGTGTGTGTGAGAGAGAGAGTGAGAGATAGAGAGTGAGATAGAGAAAGAGAGTATAAAAACTAATCATTATTGGACTAGAAGAGTATAAAAAGTTATCAGTAATCAACTAGAACAGTGCGTGTGGGTGTGTGTGTGTGTGTGTGTGTGTGTGTGTGTGTGTGAGAGAGAGAGAGAGAGAGAGATGGGTTTAACGTCCACTCGACACAAACTAGGTCATTTCGGGACTAACATATGGTTTAATTTTATTTCAATAATTCGCTTGCACGTAGAGATCTTTAGCAGTGGAAGGAAACCGGAAAACCCACGAGGTTGGACAAGCGACTCTACTCCTTGTCACGTACAGACGTGGATTCGAAACCACGCCAGTTTATCCCATGACATGCTTTATGATACAGCGTGCACGTGATAACGGTTCAGCCACCCAACCCCAACAAGAAGAGTATAAAAACTTATCAGTAATCAATATGAAGAGTATAAAAACTTATCAGTAATCAACATGAAGAGTATAAAAACTTATCAAGTAATCAACACGAAGAGTATAAAAATGTATTAGTCACCAATAGATATAATAACATACTCAGTAATAATCAATAACGGTATAAAAACATTTATCAGTTAGAACAGTATAAAAACTTACCAGTTATTCGGTATAACGGTCTAAAAACTTAACGGTCTAAAAACTTACCAGTTATCAAGAATAGCATTACAAAAACTTAACATGAATCTACAAGACCAAGACCCTACTTCTCGAAAGTTTTACCAAAGATAAAATCCAATTTTTGGTAGATACTTCAATTCTGAACGGCTAAGCACTAAAATCAATCCAATATTATCCAATGAAATTACTTAAATTTGGATTTTATCTTAGTTAAAATTTCGTGAAACAGGCCCCAGTATCGAAACTTACAAAAAAACCCCAAAACTTACCAGTAATCAATAAGAAAACTTTCATTCCAAGATCAGGATCTGTATTCAGTTCGTTCACATTTCTGCTATAAAGATGACATTCCTTTCTTCGTGGATGATAGGCAAACGCAACACAACGGGCTTCCCCTTTACAGACAATGGCACACGCAATTTTCGAATTTCTTGACGCCATTGATAGTGGTGAATTTGGTATCACGTCATCAAAAACATGTCGATATGCCAACCAATAATCGGGACAACTCCGACTTGTTTGTACTGGTATTGGCGTCATACCATCGTCTAAAGGTTCGGTGTGTATTGGAATTGGCGTCGGGTCATCTAAAGGGTCAGTATGTACTGGAATTGGCGTCGTTTCATTGTATAAAGGATCTTCACGTATCGGAATAAAGCAACTTAATTTGTTCACAAGAAACAGGAAAAGAAAAATTGTAAGAAGATCCCGAAACTGTGTAAACATGTTGTAAACGTTAAATCGTTTCAGATTTTCACCAACTATGTGGACTGCCCGGTCTAAAACCTACAAATATCACAGTTAAATATATAAAATGTATTTGGTACTATCATACAGATATCTCTGCTACGGTTTGGTATTAATTTTATTGGTGAACACATCTAAATCACTTTGTTAAGGTCAGCCCAATTTTCGCCAAGGTCGCTGATATGTAAATAAGGTTAGAACACGTGATTGTTGCCGAGATTGTAGGTTAGGTTTAAGAATTTGGGAGAGAGGTTAAGTCTCCACTGACCTACGATGATGAAAATTTAGTTCGTGATATTTTCTTGTTTTATTTTAAAAATACATGCAATACATTAGATTTATATACACAGTTGGTTTCGCTGGGGTTTTTTGTTGTTGTTTGTGGCCTTATTATATTAGCACTAACCACTGAGCACGATATTCCATTTGATTGGTCATTAATTTTAAGATTTCCTTCATAAATGAAGAACGTGATATTCGATATTAGGAGGACCACACAACATCATTAGTAATCTGAGATCTAGAAAAGAGAGAGAGAGAGAATGGGGTTTAACGTCCACTCGACACAAACTAGGTCATTTCGGGACTAACATATGGTTTAATTTTTTATTTCAATAATTCACTTGCGCGTAGGGGTCTTTGGCAGTGGGGGTAACAGGGGTGCCCGGAGGAAACCCACGAGGTTGAGAAGGCGCACCTATCTCCATGCCACCACATAGGCTCACACCAGGGATCGAAACCACCAGAGTTTATTGTTTCAAAGAGGAAATGATTAAATACATTATTAGAAAACTATTTTTCGGTTGCGCATTTAAGTTATAAGTACTTGTGTATATGTGTGGGTAGGGGTGGAGGATCCGCTCCGTCGCTGCAGCGCTTTGGGTGGTTTGCAAAAACAAACAAATGAATATTTTTATTCTGCAAGTTTATCATTAAAATTATACAGATGAGACTTGTTCGGTTGTATTATCTCAAGCGCTCGACTTTGTAGCTCGACTTCGTATCTCGAGCGCTCGACTTACTACCTCGAGCGCTTGATATGTATATTTTTTTGCGTGTCCTAAATCAGCCACCGTATATGTGAGATGGGTGTATTGAATTAAAAGCTGTTATATTATCCATACCTTATATTATATATTACTAATTGCAAATCATGTTCAACCAAGTCGTTCTATAATTCATACACAATATCAAATACCAAAGTTGACTTTCCGATTGAAAACAAAACACAGACACAATAATCTGTACTTCAACATTTAAATTAGTTAGCGCGGTCTGTTATATGAGATGTATAAATATTTAAAATAATCAAGACGTATAAAGCGGAAGTAAATGGAGATTAACGTCCAGGGGATTCGGGATAAATGAAGACGGGTTGTGTCATTTGAGAGAAACTTTGCAAGTACAGCGACGTCACAATCTCCTCTTAGTTTTATTACAAACTGTCCACGTTATATTTACGTACACACCAATCGTTTCTGTACGCGGGTCCTCGGGTTTTCCTACCTACCGAACGAATATAGACATTGTATCTTGCTAGGGGAAAACCAGACCGGTAAATTCCGAGGAATTTGCTATGCCAACATCCGGATAGAACCAGGGATCTCCTTACCAGGCACACATTCTCTCATTACACAGTGTATGCCGTATGCCCGTCTTCATTAGCCCACTTTAGGAGCAATAGGACGTTAACCACCATTTGGTTTCATTTCAAAGTTTTTAATGTTTGATTATTTGGAGACTTACCCAATCAACACGAATAATTCGTCAACAATCTCAAATCTATTCGCTTGCGATAAATATCCGGATACAAGACAAAATCTCTATCATAAGGTTAATCGGATGAACATCATAAGATTAATCAGATGCACATCTCCGACACTGGAACATAGGAGACTGGCAGTTAGAGACGTTGTTCGTCATGCAATGAATCTTGTACAATTGTGCCAATCGCGCAGCAGAGGTTAATCTTTTGTTCTTTGAGCTTAAAGGGACCATCCCGATTTGAACAAAGTCTCAGAAATAAACGTCCGGGTACGTATGAAATTTAAGCGCCAAAATATAGAGGGGTGGTGTATGCACGAACAGAAACCATAGACAAATTACAACATGATTTTAAAAATATAAACTGTCTTTTATTCGGCTCCAAAACCTACAGTCTTGAAATTAATACTAATATATTTAACCAGGTCCATAAGTTTATAGATAAGTCAAACAGGTTCTAAACTCACCTCGATCAAGTAATATATGTATAATCTTGGCTAGGCTATCTAATGTCGCTTGTTATTAAATAATCCCCACTTTGCTTGCATATATGTATAATTATTAACTACTAAATATACTGTACATTTTCACCCATTTTATTATGATTAATATGGTATGTATGTGTTTGCCATTTTAACTATGTATATACACCCATCTTGCATTAACAATGATGTATGTATACAAATTATATTAGGGAGAAGGGTTTTACATAGGCTAAGCCTGTTCCCCAATCCCATTCAGACAACCTGAATAAAATATTGTTTAAAAAAAAAAAATATCTTGTCGGATTTACCGCTTATCCAGACACGTAACCCTGTAAAGATTTCGGGTCAATTTTTCGTTGGCTGACCTGATAATCTATTACCGTCCCTTCAACGGCCGGTGAATTTTTCACCTACAGGTTATTTTTATAAAGTAAAAGTCTGGTTTTATCCAGACACCGAAAATTACAGATTGGGACACCAGTTTCCATTTCCAAATAAAGACTGACGAGTATATATCACGTATATTCTAGTCAGTTGCTCGACCCTAAGGTAGATGTTTTTGAAGTGCTTTTCACACAAAATTAAGCAGTTTTATTATCCAAAATATAACCGAGATTAGGCCTTTAATGTCTGCGTCAACGAAGAAGGGTATTTGAGAATGGTAGAGGTTAATGTTTTGTAATATATATTATTTACACTTCGCGTTTAGTGGACCATTACACTACGGTATAATGATTACACGTCTTTGGTCGAATATTCATAAAGAAAATAATTTTGTGTAAGTAATGAAGCGTTTAAATATAGATATTGGCAATAAGTTCTTATCAAAAGGGCATCAAACTTTAATATATTTTCAATTTCTTTTATTGTTTTTTAAAGTTTCTTTAGTTTCGGTTGAGTAAGATCGTAATTTTGTGTGGCTGCTAAAGGGGAATTGGGGTCAGTTAACTTGGAGCTATATTCGAAAGTAATTTCTTTGGTGTTTAACATAACCATTTATTGGCGTTTCTATTCAAACCACGAAAATAGCCATACATATTGCTGCAAAAAAGGATAATACGAAATTGTATTTCGAATCATTATACTCACACGCGTTGTATGGCGGGTTGTTTTCAGATTCTTTGTACATGTACATGTAAAGCATTCTTATCATTGAAGGGGGGGGGGGGGTGAACCGTATTGATTTTCGGCGTACCAGAGTTATGCCTGTTCACGCGACATGGTTGGAGTTAATGACGAACTACTTACAAATTTGGTAAAAAAAAAAGACCCCCATGAGATGTGAAGCATTTGGTGTGATGTATGGGGTCGAGAGAGGACAAACCTCCATTTCAGAGTTATGGTCTCTGTTCCTAAACCCCCATAGTTAATATTTCATTTTTACACTATTATCAAAGTGCCGGAAAAAAGAAAATGCAAGTAAAGAAACTGAGCGCACTATGTTTTGTGCCTATACTGGATACATTATTCTGGATATCATATTTGATACAAATAATATTTGCTTCCGGAAAAACGACCCAAAGTGGTCAACATTGGGGTTTTGTCAAAATTACACAACTTCAAGTGCTGACAGAATACATTATCGGTAATAAAATAAAGACACTCTGCAACACGGAGCATATGCAAATCGGACAATGTTTTTAATAAAACGACAAACCTAATACCTACATAAAACTCAATCAAAAAATATTCATAAATCATATCGTAAAAATTCAAGTTTTTAAAATTTGATGCCTAATATCTGCGTTGATTTGTTGAAAAATCGAAAATCAGAAATAGTGAAGAGATGTGCACCATCCCAGGCTAGGCTCAAAATGTATCAGTTGTTAACATCCGAAGATTATTTTTCGATTGAAGTATCTAAGTCTTTAACTCATTATCATCCAAACAATTGAATGTAAATCAGTTCATTATACAATCAGATCCCAAATATTAGCGATTTAGCGCCTCCAAGGTATTTCGTAATAAAGTATTCTCTGAGTCAAATTAACTTTCCCGATAGAAATGTGATCCGACCATATTTATATTAAGAAAAAAGATTATCCGAACAAATATAATAGAGTTACGCTGGTGTTGTAAACCTAAGGAGCTAATCTCATTCTTTGGGGGGGGGGGCAAGAGCTGAGACTATGGCTGTTTATCACCCAATAACACATTTGACAGTTGATATCGTGTGTGTGATAAAATACATAATCTACTGCGATATCTCCTTTACATAAATTTGATTGGTCAATCAAAAAGGAACTACTTTCTTTTATTTTAAGGAAACCGCTTATTTTAAATAACACCTTATTTGTTATTAAAAAGAAACTGTTTTTTTTTAATTGACCCTGAAGGAAATACTGGGTCAATACGTAGGACTTTGCAATAGGTAAACTGCTGTGGAAAAAATGACGTATCACCAAAGAATTATATTCATTTATTTTTTTGTGCATGTAAGAAAGGATTGGGTGATAAATATATCAGTAAATAGTTCACATTTCTTAAAAGAATATCAATATGGACGAGAAGAGATGTGGTTACTTCCGCAAATGAACAATACAAAGCCATATACTTCATGGGTAGTGATAACTTATAAAACACTTTATGAAACATTAATAACAGACGAGACAATGGAAAGCAACACAAAGGACAAATTAGTTAAGTAATAAAACAACAAAGGAATTCCTACTGATGATGTAATTAGTTATATTAAGGAACCGGGCGAAACAGAATATATAATTCAACGATAGAGACTACTACATAGAGAGAGAGAGAGAGAGAGAGAGAGAGAGAGAGGGAGGGAGAGAGGCGGGGGTAACGTCCACTCGACAATGAATTCAAAATCCTCAAGTTCACTGTTTGTTTTTTATGTCATATTATTTAGTTTTGTACTACGCATTGAGATTGTTTTAATAATGTAATACTTATAATAAGAAAGACAAATTCTTATTAGTGGTAAGAGACACGAAAGGAACACATTCTGTGATGCGTTAATTAAATAAAAAACAATAAAAAGTGTCGCACAGAATACTTTGAGTTCCACGAACTGAAAGTATAGAAACTACATATACCAAGCCTAGAACGCCCGATCGAACCAATGATTGACGCGATGTGATGTGACGTCAATTTACAGAGTTATTAGAAGAATTTGGTAATACTTTGTCGCACAGAATACTTTGAGTTCCACGAACTGAAAGTATAGAAACTACATATAGAACGCCCGGTCGAACCAATGATTGACGCGATGTGATGTGACGTCAATTTACAGAGTTATTAGAAGAATTTGGTAATACTTTGTCGCACAGAATACTTTGAGTTCCACGAACTGAAAGTATAGAAACTACATATAGAACGCCCGGTCGAACCAATGATTGACGCGATGTGATGTGACGTCAATTTACAGAGTTATTAGAAGAATTTGGTAATACTTTGTAAAACAAATACTATCTGTAAAGGCTATTTATAATATGAAATTGTGTTCATGCATATTTACAGGAAATCAATAGGTTAAGAACGTTTTATACAAAATTACAAAGGTAGGGTAAGTGTCTTCAAACAAAATATACCGATAATTATGCCACAATATTCATACATATAACAAGCCTTGCTTTACTTTCCAACATCTATTATCACTGTGTAAATTGTCCATTTTGAATTTAATAAGTTGAAATAACATAAAACATATAACCCACCATCGTATACGACCACTCCGAAGCCACAGTGGCTAAGTGGGTAAGACGCTGCCTTGCTAGCTTGGAGGTCGCGTGTAAGTGGTGCAGGACGGAAGGTCTGGCAAAGGCAGCTGTCTAGTCTTTAGGATGGTTACGAAAAACTGGGGTCCTCATTATACAATGGAATGGCGTTACAGTAAAAGATCAAGTTGGCAGTTGCAATTCGATATAACACAAAGATTGTCAATCCCTGTATGTACACTACAGGTATTGGTTGTTGATTATTTATAGCTCATATGACCAGGGGAGCGGGTGATGAACACAATAAATATTACTGTAACATAAAATAATTTTCTCCAATGTCTTTATTATTTGAAAATTGGCTAAAGTTGTTCTCGAAACGAAATTAGATATTACTGTAACCCAGAATCGTTAACCTAAAATTTTATG
This sequence comes from Patella depressa, assembly GCA_948474765.1. Taxonomy (NCBI): domain Eukaryota; kingdom Metazoa; phylum Mollusca; class Gastropoda; family Patellidae; genus Patella; species Patella depressa. The sequence continues at coordinate 9,660,357 of OX419723.1, forward strand.
TTCAAGTTGCCTTATTTGATAGTTCAGGGTCCGTATTCAAAGGATATCTTAAAGATACATTATGGGAGATAAGATAAAGAGTTGGCGGTTCTCACTATAGTAGTTAAAAACTATATAGTGTAAATGTAATTTGTGGAAAATTTCAGTCAAATTGATCCACTATAGGCCGAGAGCGTGAAATTTCTCAATAGCCTCGGTCATGATTTCTAAAATCATTAATAAAAACAGACTAGTCTCAATTATCCAATGTTGTGATTTTATTACAATTGCCGTTTAGCGGCATATTTGAATCTAATCCAGCTTACATCGAAGGCTAGCCTTGACATCGAGAGTTTATCATGGTCTGGATAAGTTAATTAATGTCTAATTAATCATTTAGATAACATTTCAGGCCTAAAGAACGACTCTTGCATCTAGATTTCACTTAAATATACGTATCTTCATGTAAATTAAAGTTACATTCCCGGGTACAAACTGGGTGATTTGTTGATATATTAGACATAAATATATATTCAAACTAATTAATTTATCAAACATTTGCTCCAAATCGTTCTCAAAACAAGGTAATTACCATGTATACCCCGTTATACCCCGCTGACTATTTACTACAAATATCGAATCCTAGTTAAATTCTCGGCTTATCCACTGCCCGCGTCTTTTTCCACGATTTTTATCATCATATAGTTTATCAACATGTACACAAAGTGCTCAAGTTCGCCTGCAGCCTTCGACGCCTAACGTGCAGGTATTCTTAATCGTCGTGCTCACTATTAAGAGAGCCCCTTATATTTTTGTATTTTTCTAGTAGGATTGGATATCTCTACTTTCCATATATACCAAAATTGTCATACTTTTTGGGCGATAATCACCCCATAAATACTTATCTGGAAACCCAACTTTACGGATAAGTGTTATTCAAAGGCAATGTTAAGTATCAAATTTTACCTGAAAGTTAAGCTGCTTTAACTTTTAACTATAAAATCTTTTAGTGGTATTCAGAGGCTAGTTTAAGTGAGAAAAATCCACTTAACTTTAAATCCCCAATAACACTCTTGTTGTAACTGAATAATATGTCCCAATCTTCATTCTGGTCAACAAATCGTATTATTTTAGAATTTTCCAATTAAATGATGATATAAATTTCATCTTAACACACCTATTTTAAAATATTGGAAAAATTCAACCTATTGATTTGAAAAGTCTAACGTAAACCTTTTCAAATGTGACTTGGATTTTAAAATATTTTCGAACCCTCTGGACAAGTAAAATAGGTTGTAATGGATAATTTACACAACAGGTAGGACACTTAAACATCTAGTACTTAGAATAAGGGTATTATATATTTTCTGGAGCTACCAAGCCAGCAAGAATGTTATTGTCCCTTTAAGGTTACTACCACCGAGATGGTTTTCTGATAATTTATCATGTTCGAAGTGCTTAATCATGTTTTCCACGACTGTCATATAATAAATTTTGCTGCGTTAAATTCATTGTAAAATTTTACATTGTGATGACACACCACTGTAGATTTCAGAAAATATTTATACTGCCGCGATTTATTTATTTGGATTTCTTTTACAGTTCATTTCCTCGTACAATTTTGAAATTAGCTGCAAATTGACAATGATTGCAACATGTTATTGTCTTCGTTCGTATATAAATTTACAAATATGATGATGATTGCTGACCCAAGCATGCCACCAATTATTTACCTATTTAACAGAGTGTAATGACGCTCTTAAGGGGAAATAACTTGTGCGCAACTTGAGTATTCCGTGATTTTGGACAGCAGAGGGTACTCCATATAGTTACGAATTCATGCTTTTTGGCTTCTGTGGCTATTGGCTATTCCATATTTTAAGTGTGCACTTGATTATATGTAAAATAGAGCCTTTGAATACCGATTTGTCTTAGCTAAGTGGGAAAATTAGCCATCGTAGCTTTCATGTCAAGGTACAAACCGGTATCTGGCTACAATTAAGGTGGCTAGTTTAACAACTACTACACTGTTTTCAAAAACTACGCATGTCGGGAAATAAGTTCTTGTCTAGTTTTTGTTTCAATTCGAGATAATTAAGTTATTCCCGGGAACTGCTGTATGTATCTGAAAGGGATTAGAGTATTAAAATAGTATGTAAAACCAAGACATCATCCGTTTCGTAGCACATTGAAACCAAGACCAACTAAACATTTTCTCGTTTTAATTATATATTATGACATATGCAGATCGATATTTCAATAACTAAGAGATGGTTATATTATTGATATACTACACAACAGCTGTCTATTCGTTTTGAAGTACGAATTGATCAAGATCAGAGTAGGTGCGGACCTAGAATTGGAGTCCGAGTCCCAAGTCGCGGGATCTTGAGTAGGAGTCGAGTCCAAAGTCTTCACAAAGCCCGAGTCCCGTTCACGTCGCTAGTTCATCAAATGAGTCAGCAATTCATGGCAAATTAGCCAAGATGGCGTTATGCCCCCTCGCCGCCACTAGAGTCTTTGGGTCGAATTCGTCACGACGGACGAGTCCTAGTTGAGTCTCGCACAATAAAAATATCAACTCGAGTCCCGAATTGAGTCGCGGGACCCGAGTTCCCACTTCTTTGAGTATGTGTTAGTACTGATTTGGCAATATATTGTATAAAATATCATAAAATAGCAAAAGGCAAAATCAGATTATATGAAAGCTTTTAAAGTATATTTTTATATATCAAACTGAATCCGCTCTGGAATCGTTCTTTACTCATTATCCCGGGAAAGATATGTCTTTCCAATACTTATACGAAATCAAATCTACACAAACATATGAAACGGAAATAAATGCTTTAATGTAAAAGAAAAAAAATACAATTTTTGGTCTACATTGTTATGTTTTATTCGTCGAAAGATAATGGCCAGTAAATTACTTACATCGCTGCGCTCGGCGACAATCTCGTTTCCGACTCCCCTGTCGAATTCGCTCCTGTGCAGGTATATACCGTCTATAAGATGTCTGATTGATTAGACAACTTGACCAGGCGCGGATCCAGAGGGGGGCGCACCCGGTGGCGAACAATTTTTAGCTCCATATATTAGCTCCGGGCTTCGCGCTCCCAAGTTGGTGCATCATGCCCCCTCTTTCTGAAAATCCTGGATCCGCCCCTGTTGACGTATGATCTGTGCTGATAAAACAGGATAGAAAAGGGTGTATAAGAAAATTACATAATGGGTTAGCGTCAGTATACTGTATGTGTTAAAGATTCAGCTCGAGCCTCTTAATCTGAGGTCCAGGTTAGCAAAAGGGTTACACCTTGGAAAATATATTCAATTTTAAGATTGAAACGCATGGTCACTTTCAATAATAAGTTTGTTTTATCTACAGTATTGGTGGATGATTATATAATTTATGTGAGGCAAGTAGTTAAAACCTTATTGTTTACTTAGTTTTGGCCTCAAAACTTAACACTAACTCAATGCTTTGATCTTAACAAAATTTGTGGCATATTCCTTCGCTATGTAAAAGCACATCCAACCAATGGCGACATATTATGTTGTATAAACTATTAACTAGACATTAATTTACACGATAAGTCGACAATGAACTGATAACCGCTTCATTTAATAACTTAATGTTAAAATTGATAAACCAGAATAGAAACGCTAAACGATTTAAAACTCCGCTCAGAATTAAGTAATTTCTCAGAAATTTTCAATATATATATTTTTGCTGTAAGCTGTAAGCTATTTTTGAACTATTATAGCAAGAACAACCAGCTCATTAGCATAAACTTACACAACATCTGTATATCGATTTTAACGTTTTCACGCGTCACTCATGAAATTATTCATATTATGTATAACACCTTGCTATAGTTGATAAAATAACATTCTACCTTGTCGTTAGGCGTGTCACTGTTGCGATAATTAAACTAATTTGTAACCTACCGATTTAATACAAATAGAAATTAACACGGCTCGTGCGTTGAACCTAAGGGAGCAAACACTCTAAACAATAGAAAAGGGCCTAGTATTGATCCCTGGGAACACCGGGTTCAACTGGCAAATTTTATTTTGCGTAACCCTCAAATACACATTGTTAACGAAATGTTAAATATTTGTATATTCGATCACATATATTTGGATCCTATACTGTTTCATCTTATATAGTCCCGTGTGCCAGAATTTATCAAAAGCGTTAGAAATATCACAGAATACAAAGTTATTTATGTTATATAGCTGATGAAGATTGTTTATTGTAGAATCTTATTTCAACATTCCGTCAGATGTTAATGTAATAATTCATATTATTTAAAATAAAATTTATGATATTTTCATCAAGAATCTTACAAATAGTGCACGTTAATGGGCGATGCGTTGGGTGTGACTCCGTTAAAAGGCGACAGTGATAACGTTTTACATATCAGAACCTATGAACCACACCACTCATTAGAGTTTCTCCCGAATCCCCAAATAATGTACGTGTTGACCAACAAACTATTGCGATTTGAATAGATGAAGATCTGATTTAATCCCATGTATGGGACACTTGTTACTCTGATTTTGTTTTACAGATGGATTTGAGAAGACAGACTTTAAAGACTTTGATTACATCATCCAAAAATGTTAAAAAACGGAAAGGCCAGTTCTTTAACTCTTGGATTCATGTAGCAATTGGAATAACTGTGACGCTTGCGATTGGGTACTATTCTCAGTTTATGTCCAATCAAACGACTTTTACAAGACCAGAAGAATCGAGTTTAATTGTTTTAAATAAAAGTGTGAGTAAAGTGTCGGGTTATAGAGTGGATGATTTGTATAGTTTATATGAGAAGGGTTTAGTATTAACACCGGAAGATGAAGAGTTATATGAACAAGGGTACAAACAACATCACTATAATCAGTACATCAGTGATAAACTAGATCCAAATAGACGTATACCTGATGCTAGACACAGTCGGTAAGTCGTATATACATATCTGGTGTTTGTCTTATTTTCATGTTATATATTTAAATTTACAAAGAAATCCGGTAACTATGGTAAAATTCGCCTTTGTCATGACATTCCAATATGTCATATATAAATTATGTTACTATAGTGATATATTTTGTATATGTTTCAGGTGTAAGTCTCGTAACTATGGTGATAAGCTGCCAACTGTCAGTGTAGTCATATGTTTTATGAACGAAACCTTTTCAGCTTTAATAAGAACGGTTCATTCTGTTATAAATAAAACACCTTCCCATTTATTGGTTGAAATTATTCTTATAGATGACAATAGTCAGCTAGGTAGGTAACATTCCTATAAATATGTGTAAAAACACACAAAGTTAGACAATATAATCTTACCTGGTCAAATGCAGCAGTCGGATTACAACCACGAATTAAGAGTCTATTATAGAGCTCGTGTAGCAGCTAAGAAGCCACAGTTATAGTCACAGATCATCATAGTGAAACACAGAAATAAACACTAAGAAAATTCAAATTTTCATATACAATCACCTCAATATTAGCATAATTATAACTAAATAAAATTTAACCATTGGTGAGAATGGAAATGAGCTAATTTGTGTCAAGTGGACGTTGAGCTCTCTCTCCCTCTCTCTAAATTGGGTTTAACAGAGTTTAGAATTCTTGTGTGTTTATATTTTTAGATGATCTAAAACAGAACCTTGAATCACATCTTCAGCAGACATTTTACTCTAAAGTTAGGCTATTTCGAAACAGTGAACAACAGGGGTTGATCCGATCTCGTATGCGTGGTGTAAGGGAGGCAACTGGTAAAGTATGTATTATATTTGGATGCAGACCACAGTTATTTTTTGGTCGCTTTGCCCGGCACCAACTTTTCCCCACATTTACGTTAGATGGACAACATGCTTGTCAGCACAGGCAGAGAAAATTACTCAGTTATCCGTCCTGCGGTTCTAAACCACCATCAATAGTTATTTCAAACCCTCTTACATCGTTCTGTTCTAGACCAAACAAAGAACAGAAATGTCCATGCAAAATAATATCGTGCTTCGTTTCTAAACATAAATATATAATATATCATAAATAATGATAATGTGTTGTTTGTTTTTGAAGGTTTTGATGTTTTTAGACAGTCACTGTGAAGTAAATATAGGATGGATAGAGCCACTATTATCTAGGATAATGGAGAATAGACGGATTGTACCCTCACCAATAATAGACATTATAAATCCCGACACTATGGTATATGAACCAATTCCTTTATTTTTAGGTGGATTTAGATGGAATCTGATATTCAAGTGGGATCCGCTACCCGATAGAATACTCAACAACAAAACTACACAATCATACCCTGTTAAGTAAGTGTAATACCATCATAAAGAACTATAATCATTTTCAACAATTTTCGGTAATAACTTTTTTTTACAAATTGTACATATCAAGATGCCTTATAATAGCAAGAACGTTCAGCTCATTATCTCAAAAAAACAGAATGCATCTTTAAAAAAAAGTTGGGGAACAGAGTTGAGATTTAATGTAATAAGTTGATGTAAATATTGTCATAGGTCGAATAATTTCAGAACACTAACGATAATAATTTGATGAAACCCAATAAGCATTTGTATATTTCTAGAACACCAGCAATGGCTGGTGGAGTATTTGCTATAGATAAAGGATATTTTCAAGAGATAGGACAGTATGACCCTGAACTTCACATATGGGGAGGAGAAAATATGGAGCTATCGTTTAAGGTAATTACAGGTTTTGTATTTAATTGAACATACACTTTGTGCGACAGAAATGAATGTGATCTATGTTTATTAGCATTATAAATGATGTTACTTTAAATTGTAGGTGTGGCAGTGTGGTGGTCAAGCAGAGATTGTACCGTGTTCTAGAGTAGGACATATTTATCGTAAAAAGAGGCCCGGTGCTGATGAATCTATTTCAATTCTAACGAAAAATGTACTGCGTATAGCTCATACCTGGTTAGAGGAATATAAGGTAAATAATCTGTATTGTTTATAACACTGGTTACCATTTGACCTTGAATTTAACTTGTGGCTCATGTGAACTTGAAATTATCTTTCGTAAAATAGTTGAGCCGGCATAATTCTTTACAAATTATCAAATTTGTACAAATACATTTCTTTGCGGGTTTCATCAAAGATTAAACCGAAGTAAGCTTGTTTACTAATTTTAGTTGAATATTTGACTTCCTGTGTCGACAGTTGAACATAAAATGGGTTATGTATCCCAACAATGGATTTATCTGTGGACATTTTCAACCAAAATACAAAATATCATTCTATAAAATAATTCAACATACTAAACATTTATTCAAATGGTTTATTTTTGTTACACACCGAAGAGATCTCGTTATTTTAAATAATACCTATCTTGACGTTTTTTTCAGGAGTATTTTTATATGTTGAACCCTGAGGCTCAAGGTATATCATATGGGGACATATCAGATCGTCTGGCTTTAAAAGAAAAATTAGGATGTAAAAGTTTTAAATGGTATTTAGATAATATTTATCCTGAACAGGTAGGTCCCATTGTTTAATATTCTCGGGTGTAAAGATCGCTGTCACCTTTCGTCCGTGTGGTAAAACATATAGATGTAATTGTATATAGTTAGCATAAAGACTCCACCCATTACAGCATTTGGGGTTTGCTGCTTTTTCACATAATTTGGGCAATGTTGAATTTATGCAGTCAATAAACCGAGTGTTTATATTGATAAAATAAAACAACAAATGTGAACAAAGAGAAAATAAGAACACATCCCTGCAAACAAGACGGAGCCAAGGTGACTTATTGAGCAAGAGACGGGCTGGGCTGGCTAGCATCTAAGTCGCGGGTTCCCTTTCGGTGTTTACCAACAAAGCTCGTCGGGACTTTCCGGTTTGGTTTTCCACTTGTTAGGGGTGTGCGGGGGGTGGGGGTGGGGGGGGGGGTGGGTGGGTGCGGGGTCCTGACAAGGAAAGCTGTGTGGTCGCACGGATGGGACAAAACACCCAGGTCCTGTATACACATTAGCGTACACGTAAACCCACAAAATGTCTGAAATCTTCTAGCTTCTGACAAAGTATTCCCTTTCAAATGAATAAAATATGGTTTAAACTAAACTAAACATTATTACTTATACATCGCTCTTATAATCATCAATATGGTTACCAATTATTCTAGAAGCACCCTTGTATATGGACTAAATTACCAATTTAAATTGAATATCATTCTATGGTTTTTTTTATAGTTTTATCAAATTGTATGCTATTTGTTATCCCATTTTATCAAGTAAATGCAATATCGTCTTGTTTTAAAGTACATCTTTGTAAAGCGCACATAATCACCGTTATATATTTCAAGTGCAAGAGCACTTTTGCAAACAAAACCGAAACGACAAACTTACAGACAAGACACAGGCTGCATAGACATTGCAATCAATAGACAATAAATAAGATATAAAAAAATGGCTTTTCTTGATGGGGATATTGAGTCGGTTGGCGGCATGCAGTTATAAATTCCATTGATTTCATAATTGTACTCGTTTATTGGCATTTTTTACCGACTTTACATATCTTAAGAAATTATTTGTTGGCAGTTGTTACTGACCGATCCCAATTATGATTTTCTGGAAGCTCAGAGGGTAAAGAGAATTGATGATAGTCTATTACGTCACAACAGATTCTCCATTACAAGAGTTGGAAAGGTTGGTATTTTGTATATTCGAATATTGTTATTTTAAATATTAGTTATTGAAAGTTTCGGTAAACCTTTTCGTGAAATATGAATATCAAATTTTTCACGGCTTAACCCTAATATGTACACAGATTCATCATTAAGTAGCCAAGTCTATAACTCAATATCATCCAAAGTCTTCGACATTGAAAACATGAATTATTTATCAATTTAAATCAACATCGATGCTGTGATCTTACCGGGAAAAGATCGGCTCCTGATATCCAATATTTAAGACAAAATGAACATCTTACCAATCGGACACGAATCGTATACCATAATGCGTTTCAGGCCCATTTCTAACAAGGGACTCAAAGAAAGAGTCTAAACATTATTCCACAAATCATGTCATACGGTGGCGGCTTATTCATATCTTGAGAGTATGCACAATACTATGTAGACTAGAATAACCAAATCGCCATTCGATTGGGACTTCTGGCGTATTTCGCCGAACATAACTGATTTGAAATCAGAGTAAAAACGGAAACGATTTAAATAGTTTATATACATTCATGTTACCATAGATCGTACAGTTCTATGATGTTACAGTATTATATGCATTGAAATCCATTTCTAGATATTATAATCAAAATACCAACGCTAAAGAATCTCCCTTAACAAAATGGCGGCATGCGTATTTAATAATGAACATCATAGACTGACAAAAATTCAATTCAATATAAGTTTTTAAATATTGAACCAGAATTGAACCATTTATAGCTCGCTATTCCTATTAGCGATTCAATTGGTGTAGTTTCCAAGTATTTCCTATTTCTTAAAATGACGCAGCGAGACTTGAATGTTGTTTATGTTTTATTGTGTAGATATTACATATATCATCTGGACTGTGTTTATGGTATCAAGTTTATGAAACAGAAATTACAGTTATTTTAATACCATGTGATACCCAGCAACAACCGGTAAATACACAATATTCTTAATCCTCATCACTTCCTTAATTCATTAAACAATTACTTCACATCATGTTTATCTAGGTATGTGACTTATATTTTATTAGCCCCATTTTTGAAAATAGAACAAAAGTTGTACATTTATTCGAATAATGTGTTGATGGAACATTAATGACTACGTTCTATCTGTGTGAAATGCCTTTTTGATCGTCAGTTTTCACCGAAGTGACATTGTAATCAAACCAATGTTCTGTTCTGAGCACGCCTTCTTATGTTTGATATCAATTCTTATATTGCATTATATTCGATCGAGGTGGTTTGGTATCTTTATTATCAAAACACAAATTGTCATATTTATTTCAGACGTGGCGTGAAACAGATTACCATGGTTTCAGACCATCAAATTTACACAGAAAATGTTTACATAGTAGCACAGATATTACTACGTCGCAGATCCGATCATGTGACTTTAGATCGACTCAAACCTTTATATGGCGGCTGCAAGTAAGTTTGGTTTTGAGATTCCATATCAATTGTGATTCAGATATTTTGAACCTATTCCTTTTCTGTCCACTGGACAAGTAACACTCTAGTCCGCTAACCAGGAAGTCTCCGGTTCGCTCCCGATTTTACGACGCGGGATCCCTTGTCAGTCGTGCTGGAGCCGGGGCTTGCCTAGGACAGTGTCTAATCTCTTACACATATTAGCAGGCATGTAAAACAACCCTTAGCAATTGGAATCCGAAATAAGAATTCTATTAGTCAGCTGTATCATCTGACACAAGGGAAATAACACTATATACCTGTTTATAATTTCAAAATTCTACTGGTCAGCGGTGTCATCTGATACAAGGGAAATAACTCTATACCTATTTATAATTTCAGAATTCCACAAGTCAGTTGTATCATCCTGCTAGTGGTAAATGTTTGGAACCAGACTCCGATTATCAACAATCTGTAATTCGTCTGGTACCATGTACAGCTAATAATAAACGATTACATTTTGTTATGATTAAATAAGGAACCAAAGACAAGTTATCATGTAGTTTTTTTTATAAGCAGTATTTTATTCAGATTTGCATCTGAATAGGGATTCTGGAACAGGCATAGCCTATATTAGTTATAGGCACTTGTTAGAGAGAGAGAGAGGGTTAGATGGAGAGGGAGAGAGAAAGCATGTCATTTAGGAACTAACATATGGTTAAATTTTATTTCAATAATTCGCTTGCGAGTAGGTGTCTTCAGCGGTAAGAGGAAACCGCAGGACCCAGACAGTCTTTGCGCCTTTCTGCGGACTATTGTAAGCTGTTACAGTAACAATCAACAAAGGCAAGCCATTCTTAATCACTTTACTAACAACTAACAAGGGCCGTATAATTATTATATCAATTACCGATAAATGGTGACTCCTAAAAAACATGATGCCGTATCCCTATTTTCTGGTTATTGGTGGAATGCGGGACAGACAAATTACCCGTCGATCTCAGGAACGTTTGGGTTCTGTGTTACATGTTCGTCTAGTGTAAGTCTTCTTCATTTTTATAAAGAAAATGCTTACTGCCAGGTTTTTGTATCATATTATCTTTTACTGTGTGCTTGATAACAACAAGAGGATATTTGTTGAAATGTAGCACTATTAAAGTTGTGTTTGTGTGTTTTCAATGTTATTCCTGTCACTAAATGCCTTAAACACAATATGTTACACGAATTTATTTGACGTATATCCGAATCCAGGCCAACCATACAGTGGCACTAAGTCCTGAGATGTATTAAGTGAGTACAAGATTAACAGTTTAAAATCGCGTCAATGATTGGTAGATTGCAATCTGTATTCGGTGAGGACTGGTATAGGAGTTTAAAATCATTTCAGTCAAGTTAATAGATTAACATGAACAAATTGCTGAATGCATTTGACGAATATTGTACTCTATGGAAACTAAATGGAAACATGAACAAAAACAAGTTGTGATTTTCGGATCAAGAGTCCAGTCTAGCGCAACTTTCTCTTTGCTAAATCATGATTTACAATATATGGCTCATACAATTATCTGGGCGTTGTATTCTCTAAAGGATGCAGCTTCGCGCAAGCGCAAGAAAGAATTAATAACCAGGCATCTAAAGCGCTATAGCTCTTGCATTCGAGGATCCATAATCTCAATCTACCAATTGACTGTCAACTTGAACTTTTTGATCATACTACACTTCCGATATTACTGTATGGCCGTGAAATATGTTTTTAAGAAATATATTGAAAGTAAAAAGGTGTACCCCTCTGTATATGTTATATGGCGAAACTGGGAGATACCCTTTAAGTATTTACATTAAACATAGAATAGTTAGCTTTTGGATTAGAATGATAAGTGGTATGTATTGTTATGTATGGAACTTAAAACAGAATACGAACTCAGTTAAACTGAAACATGAATTATTACAACAACTACAAGATCAGTATATTCAAACCTGGTCGTCTAATATCCAGAAATCCAATAAATCTATTAATTATAGTATTTATAAGACGGAATTTAAATTAGAACCATATCTTATTTCATTGCCGAATAATTATAAATATACTTTTTATAAGATATAGAACATGTAATCTTAAACTCCCTGTTGAGGTCGGGAGATGGACGAGTGTAGATGTTGAACAAAGAATTTGTCCATTATTTGAAATAAATACAGGCGGCGATGAATACCACTATTTTTCGATTGTACTTATTTTATTAAAGAACATGAAAACCATATAACCAGAAATTTTTTATACAAGACCGAATACTTTTAAATATATTAAACTTTTCAATTCAAGTAAGCACTCAATAATTGTAAAATTTTGTATGTTTTTAAATATAATACTTAACAAATTTATGTCCATTAACTAAAAAATTAAAAGAACCCATCTTGTAAATATGCAAATAACCTATCACTCATATGATTGATCTGAGTTGTGAATAAAGTTCTGTTCTTCTGTTCTACAGTGAGTACTAGTTTAACAGTTTAAAATCATCTCAATCAAGTTACTAGATTAATCTATACCCAGTAACAGTTTAAAATCAACTCAGTTTAGTTAATAGATCAATCTGTATTCAGTGACTACTATCATAACAGTTTAAAATCAACTCACTAGTTAATAGACCAATCTGTATTCAGTGAGTACTATTATAACAGTTTAAAATCAACTCACTAGTTAATAGACCAATCTGTATTCAGTGAGTACTGGTATAACAGTTTAAAATCAGCTCAGTCTAGTTAACAGATCAATCTGCATTCAGTGAGTACTAGTTTAACAGTTTAAAATCAGCTCATCAGTCTTGTTAATAGATTAATCTGTACTCAGTGAGTACTGGTATAACAGTTTAAAATCAATTCAGTCTAGTTAATAGACCAATCTATATTGAGTGAGTACTAGTTTAACAGTTTAAAAATCGGCCCAGTCTTGTTGATAGATTAATCTAAATTCCGTGAGTGCTATTAAAATCAACTCACCAGTTATTATATTAATCTGTATTCAGTGAGTACTGGTATAACAGTTTAAAACCAACCCCGTCTAGTTCCACTCGGCTAATCTCGACAGATTCCGTAAACTACGTCGACTACATCTAGTCTCGGATGTATGACAGTAAGTGATATGTACCTACGCCCATACATTTGCGATGCGGCTACCGGTTTACTTTAACAGGAAAACTTGACGCTATTACACAAATTGGGAACCTATTCGGCTAGCGACCTATTCGACCGATCGAGCTGCAACCTGTTCGTTCGAAACCTATTTAGAGTAAAGACAACAGTCTCTATTTATCAACCAATAAAATCCAACGTTATGTCTATCAAATGGAAGTAGAATATATTATTTTTTATCCATTCCTTCAGCTCAGAATATAAGTGTAATTTCGTCATTTTCTTACAGCTGGATCGGTCGAATAGGTCGCTAGAAAAATAGGTCGCCAACTTGTGTTTGGAATGGGCGCAGCCATGTTTCATCCGGGACCTTTAAAGTAGTTCCAATATGGCGGAATTCATCGTACATCCGAGTTTAGATTCCGAAATCTTACGAGGTTTGCCGAGTGCGTCTAGTTCATATATCAACCTACCAGGTAGGATGTAGTCTCTTATCATCCAAACAAATATTCTACGAATATTAGTCTGGATGGGTCCTCAAAATTTGACAGAAAGTCGGTCACTGTCTGGATTATCCAGTCTTTTAAATTACCACGTGCTGAATCTATCAAAACATCTCGCTTGTCAACAATGACACTCTCTAAAATTTTGTTTTAAAGTTTTTAATTGAAATGGTAATTTTCTCTCGTCATGAATCAAACGTATGGCTTCTCACAATCTCCTTAATCACGATTCATGCTGTTGTATCGTCTCTATTTTGTTTCTAATAATAGATGTGCCAAGTGAATTGTGGGATATATTTTATCCTCGCCTTATAGAATCTATCAAAATTGGCCCGGCTTCATAATATCTATCACTTACCGAGACTTTAGCCAAAAGGTTCCATTGCGCATGCGTAACCAAATGTTTGGTTTTTTATGGGGTAGATTATCCAGTAATTTTCGTCAAAAATTGAGAACCGTCCCAGACCCTCCGTGCGTTGAAGACTAGGAGGTTCTGGGTGACCGAGACTAGGTAGGATGGGCCTGTTGTTCAGATTGCACTGTTGACCTGGAACGTCGCCAGCTTGGTCCATGCGCGGGTGTATTGGCTCCTGGACAAAGCAGGGGATGGCTCAATTCGCCGCCTCACCAAGGACTAGGATATTGACTAGATGAACGGATATGTATATATATATATATAGAGAAATGTGGTTTAACGTCTACTCGACTAGGATATTGACTAGATGAACGGATATGTATATATATATATAGAGAGAGAAATGTGGTTTAACGTCTACTCGACACAGACTAGATCTTTTAGGGAATAACACATGGTTCAATTTTATTTCAACAATTCGCTTGCCCGTCGGGGTCTTTAATTAGCGGCGGGGAGAAACCGGAGGATCCAGAGAAAACCCACGAGGTTGGATAGGCTACCCTACTCCTTGCCATGTACAACCCCGGGAATCGAAACCCCGTCAGTTGACCCAATGACAGACCTTATGATACACCGCATACTACGTGCTAACCATTAGGCTATCCACCCGGCCTCTATATATATATATCAGGTATGAATGAAAAACCATACCAACAAAACCATACAGCCCGTTCTCACGACTGATGAACATTCATTTACTGTACTGATAACTACATTCTGGTGGATGGAAAGGCAAACATCTAATATGAGATGTATAACTAATATTTTTAAATGGGTAAGGTAGGTGTTGTACACATAGCAGGGTATGCTAACTCTTTCTAGTACCCACCACACCACGTCTCATTTATTGAATTTGCTAAAGGTCGAGTAACATTAATTATCTGAAACATTTAAATATAAACTGTCTGTCTGTTATTGTACCATAATTTGTAACTGAACGAATGAACAATAGAAGTCTATCATCAAATACATCTACTAAAGACTAATTATAGTGATTAGTATTAGTCAATAACGAATAATCTGTGATAAATATATATTGTCTATAATATTATGACAAGCTATTTACGTGATATCTTAGTAGCAAAATTAAATAAAATAGCATTAAAATATACACAATTAAAATAAAGATTGAATTAATATGCAGAATGCTCACTAGTCCACGGGGCTGTTAGTCCATTAATATCTATATTAGGGTTTGGGTTAGTCCATCGATATCTAGTATTATGATTGGGGTTAGGTTTATTGATACCTATATTTATAGTATTTCTTAAAGCGGCTGACTAGTGCATATAAACACTTATAGATTGAACTAATATACGTGTGACATATAAACACTTATAGATTGAATGATACATAAAAAATTATACATTGAATATACGCGTAACATACAAGCAATTATATATTGAATATACGCGTAACATACAAGCAATTAGAGACTTTTGGTAATTAGTATCTTCCCTATCCGTATCGTATACGTGACACGTTGCGTCAGAGTAGTTTTAGAGTTTTGGCAGATTCTTACGTCGCGTACGTATGCGTCACTCAGCTGAGCTTATAAGTTCTGTACAGCATGATGGCAGTTATCTACCAAGATTACCATCTGTACTTGTCAAGTGCCTAGCCTACAATTTCTTGGAGTGAGTGAAGTCGTTCGTCGGTCGCTTAGCTATTTTTAAAAAGTAATGTCGTATCTTATTAATAAAATCTATGACTTCGACTGGAAAGCAATTTTTGGTTTCACTAAATTATCAGTTATACCCTTTATCATAGAATCACATCATTTACAGATATGCAAGGCTATCTACCTTAATCTAGCACATAGATAAACCAGCTTGCAGACAGAAAAGGTATGAACATTTCGAGAAAAACCCATCAAAAATAATGATTAAATTCCAGTCTTTATTATCCTTAAATTTACATCGAATATAACCTCCGTGTTTTAGGATACACATAGATTCACAAAAACGCTATTATACAACATTATTTTATGCGTCTAAAAAGACGACACTGTTATTATTGTTATACGGACCTTCTCCGTATGAAAGCTATTCGATACGGGCTGTCGTACCCGTGTGCCGTATCACGTATGAGAAATATACACACATTGCCAAAAGTCTCTATTATATATTTAATATACGCGTGAGATAATAAGTAATTATAGATTGAATGACATATAAACAATTATAGATTGAATTGAATGACATATAAGCAAGCGCTTTGAATGTGAAGCCTTGAATTGCGAACTTGCTTCTTAAATATTCACTTTAATTTGTGGGCGACGTTTTATGGAAATGTTATTTTTACATGCATTTCAGACAATATTTAAAAAGATAATAATAAAGCTAGGAACTTGACCAGGCGATTTTTAAATTAGATATTTCTTTTATACAGCGGAAAAGAAACTGCATCGAGTTTCGCTGTCAAAGGTGTTATACTTCTCCGTTATCGGAATAGCAATAAATGAAGAACGTAAAATGATTGGACAAATTAAAAATCGATACAAATTTATTCTCTAATGGCCCAATTTTTTAAAACTGAAAAAGAAATATTGAAGGGAAGGTTTCAAATAGATAAAGTCCTTTATATATAGTGGTAGCAATGCCCAAAGAAATTGAACTTCTTACTTGTCCATAAATATGTTTTTTCCTCTCATGACTTAAATATTTCACACCAGATTTGAAAGATAGCCAAGCAAAGTGTGGAAAGATGCCAATATAGCAGCTATGTTTCAAATGATTATCCGAAAGGACAACTTGGCTTTATATAATGATCTAAAATGTTTCAAAACATGTAACCACTATCGTGTTCACCAACTTTTCCTCAAAATGATAACAGAAAACCAAACTTATATTACTGAAAATCAAAAGGATTCATCTTTGTCGCGGAACGTAAATCTCTATCGCGTTGAAAAGGTTTTCAAAAAATGGGGAGTAACTCGAGAACAAAAGATTGCCGAGCACCGAATATCAAAAGAATTCGTTCCCTTGTGACCTCGGTGCCTCACATTAAATCTGAAAGAAATATTTTAAAAAGTGTAGTTTCCATGACGTTTAGAAGGCATTTGGAGAGAGGGCGCGGACGCATTAAACGCTGAATATCGATATGGTGCATCCTCTCATCACCCCATATTGCAGAGTGTATTAACATGTGACATACATGTATAAACAATTGTATGTTGTTTTTACAAACATGGCGGGTGAGGAGATGAACTATATCAATATTAAGCATTCGGCGACCTTCTCCCTCTCCCCGAAAGACTTCACTTCATAACGTCATGAGCATCTTCACTGTTTAATAGTATACATTTCAAATTTAGCGTGAATTATTGAGGTCATGAGAGGATGAATTGTTTTGATATTCAGTGCTCAGCAATCTACTATTCTGGAGTTATCCTCTTCATTCCAGAAAACCTTGTTGATGGATTTTCAATATGCAGTGTTCCACAACAAGGATGGACCCTGATGCTTTTCACAATGTAAGATTTACGATTACAGAGATTTATACTACATTTCCGTCATGAGTTGAGGAACCCTACTTGTGAACCCGATGATTAGAAATTACAAAATTGTTTTTCAAAATGGAAAATAAATCAATTTACGTACATTCATATTAGATTAATATGTGCTTTTAGAACCAATTTTATCTATTAAAAGGTCCGGGAAAATAGAGCCACAGCTCTTTGGCATTATTCCATTCCACTATCTATTTATATTTCACTGAAAATGTCTATTGATGTGTACTGAATAACTGTTCTTTCTTCGAGTATTGTTCTTCCAGTCGTCCATTTAACTGTTTCATACATACCATCTGTATACAGGAACCCAGCCCACTGTTGACACATTAATTCATCCCCATCGGATTGAACAGCTCCCTGGACTGTGGTGTCTAGTATTATAAGAGTTGAATTCATCAGATGGACGTTGTTGATATCTACAGATTGGTAAGATGAATCAAGATGTTTAATAACAACTCTAAGAGATTTCCAACTCATAGCAGCTAAATATAAGTCATAAAAATCACCCCAAATTATTCCATCAAACGGATTAAGGGACATGATCTTCGTCCATGGTCTACTACCAACGTACCATATTATACTTTCTTGACGTGACGACCAACCTAGATCCATGTCCGATTCCCACGTAAAGGTGCACGAATTGACTGTCCTTGTCGTAGACACTCTTGATCTTATTATCTGAGCGTGTCCGACAGCCCGTAATGTACGATTAAAAATATCAACCATTACACCAGTAACCTCCCCACTTGACACACGAACATCGTGTAGTCTGGATATCATATCGTTCATCTTTACTTTTATGGGTTTTCCATTCAGAACAGATGCCTTCAGATAAAATTTGGAACCACTAATCTGATTTCCAGTTGAATCGTGAGAAAATGCAACATGCAAGCCTGATTCCATATACCACGAGGTCGCTACATTTTGACTTCCACGGCCAAACCTGCGATGTGAAATACGTCTCCAGCGTAAAATATTGGAATTCCCGTCGCTATCTGTGATTATATCAAACCAGACAGATGGTACATTAAGGGTTAGGTATAAGCGCAACACTGTGGGTAGCAAGTGAACGTTTATTTTTGAGTTTTCAAAATAAATGAGTTCTGATTTCAATGAAAATTCAGGGAATGCGATACGTAAATCTGAGCCATTTTCCAGGCGACCACGACAGTCCGAGCCACTGGTAACGTTACCATCATCATCTATCTCTAGTATCGGTAGATTTTCTGCAGCGGTACCAGTTGCTCATTTTATATCTGTAGAGGTTTCTATACGTGTTTCAGCAGCTGAATTCAGTTCGCTAATTAGTGTTACAATATTGTTTTATGACTCGTAAAATGGTCTTGTTGCTCAGATCTGTAAAATCCACCGAAGCATGATCATACGTCTGAGCCCAAACCCTTGGCCCAACGCTATTATAATAAAAACCCTTTGACATTACAGAATAGATAGTATCATTATCTTGTCCTTTGACCAGAATCGTGTGAGTTTCCCTCATCTTAATGGCGTCAATGATATTCGAAATACTGCCACTAGAAATGCTTCCATCTGTCATTCCTGAATATTCTTTCTGTCGTGAAACATTTTGACAACACACTTAAATGCAATATAATTAATATATTAACACTAATTCCTATAGACACTTCCCACACCCGAGGCTATTTCTTCTTTTTGACAGCTGATAGAGGATTTAGAGAACAATTTCAAGAATTGCCCTTGTCAAATTAAATCAGATACAAAAATAACAACATGTACCATATTTAGTACCAATACCACAACCCCAAGACAAGACCTATACCAATTAATAAACAAAAGAGCCAATATTTAACCCTAATTACTCCGCGATTTGATAATTAAGATTAAATTGATTCAAGAAGAGGGGAGTCATGGTGGCTAAGTGATGTCATGGGTTCGCTGTCGGTGTGGGCCGAGAAAGATCATCGGGATTTTCCGGCGTGGCTTCTCCTTGTCAGTGGTGTAGAGCGTACACGTAAAAGATCCCTTGGCAGTAGGATCTTCGATACAAGAGAAGGCCGTACCGCCGCTGCCCGGGCAAACGTTGCATTTCAGAAGAGAACAGGAGGGCGTTAAATCCCTTTTTCTTTCAGATATCAGAAAATATATTTACTCACAGGGAACATCCAAGTTACACTCAGGACCTGTAAATCCTACAGGACAGTGCCACATGTCATTATAAAACACCCCACCATTACTACAACGACCCTGAAATATTATATTCATATTATTTTAGTCAGTTTTCAGTTCCTACATGTGTGGGGTATAGATTGTAGAGGAAAATAGGTTTTGAAAAACCAAGGTACCCTTTGAATAAAAGACAGCTGAAAATCAAATGCATTGCACATATGAATACGAAAATTACCAGATGCTAGTCTTAATATGAAAATAGGTAACTAGACATTGAATCTATTCCATACCAGACTGGATAGTCATAATGGAAATATGCCAGGTTAAGAGTGACCACATTAACGTGGCGCATTTGCAAACTCTTGTGGGGGCCACGATGGGCTAAATGGGTAACACGCTGATTCGCTAGCCTGGAGGTTGGGTGTTCGGTCCCTAAATTGGCCAAGAAACTTCATTCAGATTTTTCCGTGTGGTTTCCCAGGACGGAGGGCCTGCAAGACGGAGGATCGGATAGGGACGTAGTGCATTGTGGAATTTTACTGGCCTTACACAGCACCTACCATTTTATCTTATACACTACATACCCTTGTAATAACTTGACATCCACCACTTGCAGAATTCCCAACATAAACTTGATTGAATACATTCCCCTTAACATGAGAACATTGTAGAATTTTACTGGTCTTACACACCACTGCTGCGTCGCATTCTAAGTTTTGTAAACACGCTGAAACACAAATTAGTTTAGTGGTGTTTCCCCAAGAAGAAATAATTTGACACGACACAGAATCGTTGTTAAAAGCCACCAGTCCCAAAACATTTAAATTAAATTCTCTGATAGTGTTGCTGGCAAAAACTCCGAAAATGTTGTAAAAAAGAAAAATGAGACCATTTAGCATTCTGGCTGATTTCTTGACGTGGTGGACTCTCACCGTGTCTCCTGTTAGTTTCATCTGAATCCTTCGTTACGAATGTGAATTACCTCTTAACATTCATCATTATCACACTATATTATAATTAGTTGAATTCCTATTGGTCTATTGTCGCGATCAAAATCACGGGATATAAAATTGATCCGGGATAGGATTGAACGGCTTGTCTACGATTTAACCGTTGGTTGGTGGAAGTAGACGTAAAACTCAAGGAACGAACGAAAGGACACATTGGACAGAGAACGTGGCAGCTGGGGGAGGGGATCGCGTCTTTTACTTTTTGTGAGATGGACAATGACCAGAATAATATATCCGGTTTTAACACTTTATTTAAGGCCAAAAGTTAAAAAAATCGCCACACAACTGTTATATTGGGTCATAACTATTGTGAAAAAATGCTCAATTTTCTATTTTATGAAATACAAACAATTATTTAAATTCTTTGAACTAATTGAACCCAGCTGGATTTGATAATGATATCGACTTTTCAACTCAACTTGTATCAAGACACAAACTGGCTATGATCTAATTAAACATGCAATTAATCCCATATGTCATTTACAAACTACATATTATTATGATCTATGTACAAGGTCCACGTGGCTTCAAAAGAATTCGCACTAGTCAGTAAGCATACCATGACGCGATAAATAGACAATTGAATGTGTGATCATGAGCGTTATTTATTTTCCCTGTTGTCGGAGGTTATATTACCAGGAGTTCGTTGCCAGAGAGACGAGCGGAGACGAGACACCGACGGGAGAAAAGAGAAGAAGAGGAGCAGAGATCGACGTATGGACCGACGTGTATTCCCCATGTAGTTTAGTATGGCGGTTATGGCGGTATATTAGTGCCAAAATTCTAACATGCTTTCGTCTAATTTCTTACTTCTATTCATGTAATTTCTAACCTCCATTCATGTAACTTCTAACTTCTATTCATGTAATTTCTAAATTAAGACAATGTATAATTCAACTTCTTTAATTGTTCAGTGTAAATATCAATTCTATTTCATCTTATTTCTAATATTGGGGCGAAAAATGTCTACTTCATTGTGGTGTTACATGATGAACGGCAAACAAATTTAGAATTTTGATACATCTACCTAGCAACCATCATTATGACATCGTTTGGTGTCGCCACCGTGTGCTCAGTTTGGGAATTGAGCATCTGATCGGGACCATTCTACTGATACAAACGACTCCCTCTTCGTCAGATTGAGTGGCTTGCCTGAGTGTTAAAATTGAAAACAACATCGGGAGAGAGAGATGGGGACATGGGGTTTAACATCAACTCGACACCAACCAGGTCATTTCGGTATTAACACCGTTCAATTGTATTTCAATAATTCGCTTGCGCGTAGGAGTGTTTAGCAGTGGGAGGAAACCGGAGGACCCGGAGAAAACCCACGAGGCTGGAAAGGCGGCTCTGCTCCATGTCAAGTAAAAACGGGAAATCGAAACCACGCCAGTTTATTCAATGACAGACCTTATGTTACAGCGTGCACGTGCTAACCATTCGGCCATCCTACCCTCTAAACAACATTGAACGTGATATAAATGTATGGTTTGGAGTTCGATCCCTGCATTGGTCGAAAAAAGTTCATCCAGATTTTCTGGCGTGGTTCCCCCTTATTAGTGTCTTGTCGTTCCGATGGGATGAAAACCCGAGGTTCCATGTACATGTTGGCGTGCACGTAAAAGATCCCGTGACCGTTATACTTCGATATAAGTCCACGTCGTAGATCCGCTCTCCGGGCAATATTTCCCTAAAGCACACTGTATGGCGTATGTCCGTCTCCATTAGCCCGGTTCGGAACAAAACAGTAGGGCGTTAAACCCTCTTTCATTTCATTTCATTTTCTATTTCAAATATAAGCTAAACGGGATTTGGAGAATTTTATTTTATTTTTTTTTACGGTTGAGCCAATAATTAATATCTATATGCAGTTGGTCTATATTAACACAGGGTATAAATGTTATGGATAGGCTTACACAGATACTGAGTTTAATACTAAGTGACCTCTCTCTCTCTCTCTCTCTCTCTCTCTCTCTCTCAGCACTCCTTCCAACCTTCAACCAAACGAAGAATGGGTCGTTTATACCAATTAATTATGGTCCCGATCAGGTGCGCAATCATCCAATTGAGCACACAGTGGCGACACCAAACGATGTCATAATGATGGTTGCTAGGTAGATATGGCGGTATATTAATGCCAAAATTCTAACATGCTATCGTCTAATTTCTTACTTCTGTTCATGTAATTTCTAACCTCCATTCATGTAACTTCTAACTTCCATTCATGTAATTTCTAATTTAAGACAATGTATAATCCAACTTCTTTATTTGTTCAGTGGTAATTTCAATTCTGTTCCAACTTGTTTCTATTATTTAAACGAAAAATGTCTTCCTAATAGATGCTTTACATGTTTAGCATCAACATCAACGAATTTAGAATTTATACATTTCTGCCTAGCAACCATCATTATGAAGACGTTTGATGTCGCCACTGCGTGCTCAATTGGGTGATTGTGCACCTGATGGGGATCATTATTTGGTATAAACGACCCATTCTTCGTTTGGTTGAAGGTTGGAAGGCGTGCTGAGAGAGAGAGAGAGAGAGAGAGAGAGAGGTCACTTAGTATTAAACTCAGTATCTGTGTAAGCCTATCCATAACATTTATACCCTGTGTTAATATAGACCAGGATTTTCAGAAAGGGAGGGTGGGCGGTGCTGCACCAAGTTGGGAGTGCAAAGCCCGACCCATGATTTTTGAGTGGACAAAAATGCCCGACAAGGACTAATTTCTTACTAGTACTGTAAATCACGATCGATTTCTAACCTAAACTGTTTTTGTTCTCCTTTCCCCGCGAGAATATATGAATCTAAAAATTGTTCGCCACCGCAAAAAATACAGGGGGCGTGCGTGCGCCGGGTGCGCCCCCCTCTGTATCCGCGCCTGGAGAGAGAGAGAGAGAGGGGGGGGGTCACTTAGTATTAAACTCAGTATCTGTGTATGTCTATCTATAACAATGTGTTAATATAGATCAACTGCATATAAATATTAATTATTGGCTCAACCGTAATAAAAATAAAATAAAATTCTCCAAATCCCGTTTAGCTTATATTTGAAATAGAAAATGAAATGAAATGAAAGAGGGTTTGACGCCCTACTGTTCTGTTCCGAACCGGGCTAATGGAGACGGACATACGCCACACAGTGTGCTTTAGGGAAATATTGCCCGGAGAGTGGATCTACGACCTGGACTTACATATATATATCGGAGTCTAACGGTCACGGGATCTGTTACGTGCACGCCAACATGTACATGGAACCTCAGGTTTTCATCCCATCGGAACGACAAGACACTAATAAGGGGGAACTACGCCAGAAAATCTGGATGAACTTTTTTCGACCCATGCCGGGATCGAACTCCCTACCCACAGCCTAGCGAGCCTGTGTCTTACCCACTTAGCCACGGTATTCGAAATAGTATTTGCAAACCATACATTTATATCACGTTCAATGTTGTTTAGAGGGTAGGATGGCCGAATGGTTAGCACGTGCACGCTGTAACATAAGGTCTGTCATTGA
This sequence comes from Patella depressa, assembly GCA_948474765.1. Classification (NCBI taxonomy): domain Eukaryota; kingdom Metazoa; phylum Mollusca; class Gastropoda; family Patellidae; genus Patella; species Patella depressa. Next base: position 9,684,680 of record OX419723.1, read on the forward strand.
ATAAACTGGCGTGGTTTCGATTTCCCGTTTTTACGTGACATGGAGCAGGGCCGTCTTTCCAACCTCGTGGGTTTTCTCTGGGTCCTCCGGTTTCCTCCCACTGCTAAAACACTCCTACGCGCAAGCGAATTATTGAAATACAATTGAACGGTGTTAATACCGAAATGACCTGGTTGGTGTCGAGTGGATGTTAAACCCCATGTCCCCATCTCTCTCTCCCGATGTTGTTTTCAATTTTAACACTCAGGCAAGCCACTCAATCTGACGAAGAGGGGGTCGTTTGTATCAATAGAATGGTCCCGATCAGGTGCTCAATCGCCAAACTGAGCACATGGTGTCGACACCAAACGACATCATAATGATGGTTGCCAGATAGAAGTATCATAATTCTAAATTTGTTTGCCGTTCATGCTTAACATGTAATACCACAATGAAGTAGACATTCTTCGCCCCAATAATAGAAATAAGATGAAATAAAATTGATATTTACACTGAACAAATAAAGAAGTTTGATTATACATTGTCTTAATTTAGAAATTACATGAATAGAAGTTAGAAGTTACATGAATGGAGGTTAGAAATTACACGAATAGAAGTAAGAAATTAGACGATAGCATGTTAGAATTTTGGCACTAATATACCGCCATAGGCATTAAGCACAATAATGTCCCAGTTGGTCGGTTGAAATTGTAGCACATGGCTGCGGAGCAGGTTTAAGTCTTTCTGACTATCAGGAAATTGACTAGATATGACCATCACTTGTTTCTGAAAAATAGAATGATACTGATTTAATGTATTTTTACTGAATATATCAGATTGATGAAGAAAGTTCAGACGTTTATTGACTATTTTGAATATTTTTACAACACTATCGTGTGCTTGTATAACATGGTGATTTACATGAAATTAAACTGTTTGTGTTTGATGAGTAAGAGCTAGTTTCCATTAATATTTTTTTAGAAAACACTATGAAGGAGAACATTATGAGTCTTCGCATGTGTTTTAATGAATTCCTTGGCCACAAAAACATAGGTACTATAGACATCCAGATCATTGAAATCGGGGCAGGGTCAGTATATGTTGCTCTCCCCATCACTACTCTCACCACGTCACAACAATTGACTAATGTCTATGGCCAGACTATTATTAGGAATTCTCTTTCAACCCTGGAGAACACTTCTCTCTTCAAAAATACGTCCTTGTTATAGGTAACACTTTGTGTATAATTTATCTAGACATTTATTTCCCTTTGTTACTTAGGTAATTGTGTGTGTGTGTGTGGGGGGGGGGGAGCTGGAGGCGGGAAAAATGAACTACCTTGATATAAGCCCCATCGTGTACATGTTATGTTCCACATTATCTGTATAACTATGCTTTGACAATCACCTCGCCAGTCTTAACTCAACCCTAGGGTATCACAGTGTAAGCCATAGACGGAGGAAGGCTGACAAGTTAATTTGTGGTATTTCTACCCCTGGGTCTGGGGACTTTTCCTAGGGCTTATTTGAGTAAATGCTACCCTGTGTGTTTATCAAGGTAGCCTATACTGGGGGAGGGTGCCTAGTTCATTATATACCAGTTATTTTACTGACTTAGAAAAATGATGACAACGTTTTGGAGGCAATATTTGAAATAGATTGAAATTTATAAATTATTCTATATATGACAATATGAATTAACTAGTATTAATCTAATAAATGTGCCCACTGCATGTTTGTGGTTTTATTTTTAAGTAAAGGAAGGTGGAAATCACTTTTCCTTTCTCTTTGTCATAAAATGAATATGCAATGGTTTTTTAATGGATTTTTTCAGGTCATTTCACTTTACAAGACATGTACGAACAGTTTCAAAATATTATGAAGATGGGACCTTTCAGTCGAATCATGGTAAGACATATTATATATAATGATGTACATTTAAAAATTATTTGGTAATTTGTTTTTAATTTTCAGTAATTTTTTCAAATTAATTGGTGAATTATCTCCCGTGATCATATATACTATTCAAAAAAAGTAGGGGATATTTGATTTTGGGGGCATAATACTAAAATATGCAAATGACTACGAAAAAAGTCACTATAGAACCTAACAGAAGAAACATTTCCAGTTACATGTGAAGCCCAAACGCACCAATAGCTACCGCATGGAATGCAGGTGATGCTTGGGATCATCATGGGGGTCCAACCCAAGATTTGCACGACTCTGACTTTGAATGTTACAGTCATTGTGGCATTGAATTCCAGGGTGGAAACATCAGTTTAATTGTTTTAGTGACCAGAAAACAAATTTTGATATGCGTCGGCTTACCCAAAATGAAAGGTTACGTGCCCTTGGCATGCTACAGATCGGCACAACACAGGCGGTTGTGGCGCGGACGATGAATGTTTCTCAGTCTGTCATATGCAGGCTATGGTCCAGATACCGTGATACACAATCTGCACAGGACAGACCACGCTCAGGTCGACCAAGGGCGACAACTCAAGCCCAGGATCGATTTATCCGTACCTTGGCCTTGAGAAATCGTGTCATCACAGCAAATCAGATCAGCGCTCGTCTTCAAACAGACACTGGTGTGAGTGTGAGTGGTCAGACGATTCGGAATCGACTGCATAGGGGTCACCTTCGCGCACGATGTCCTCGCGTGATCCCTTGTTTGAGAGATCATCACATTTAGGCAAGACGTCGTTGGTGTAGGGATCGTCAAAACTGGGATATGTGATGTTTTCAGATGAGTCAAGGTTCACTGTTGATTTTTTGGACAGACGTAGGAGGGTGTGGCGTCGTCAAAACGAGCGCTTCCAAGACGTTAACGTCATCAGACATGATCGATTTGGGGGTGGTTCTGTTATGGTGTGGGGAGGCATCACTGTTGCTGGAAGAACGGCTTTACATGTTGTTGCAGGGCATGTTACAGGCCAGTACTACAGGGAAAACATCTTGGCAGTCCATGTCTTGCCGTTCGCACGACGTCATGGCCGCCGTTTCATCTTCCAGGATGACAACGCAAGATGTCACAGGGCCAGGATCGTTACAGGTTACCTCCAACAACAGAACATCACCACATTACCTTGGCCAGCACTGAGTCCCGACCTCTCCCCCATCGAGCATGTCTGGGACATGCTTGGACAGAGGTTACGTCAACGTCAACAACGTCCTGCCAATTTCCAAGAACTTGCTGCTGTGTTGCAACAGGAATGGGACAATCTGGACCAAAATGACCTTAGACGTCTCATTAGGAGTATGCCACGTCAGATCAATGCTTGTTTGGCAAACAGAGGAGGATTTACCCCTTACTGACTTTGTTGTGATGCTGTGGTAACTTTGCTGTTTGACCCCGGTATCATTTTACCCTTATAATAGTTATAATGGTCAGTCTGTGCCTTACTTAGTCTAACGATCATTTGGAATAAATCGATAAATGTGAACTTCATTTCATTTTGTCATTTGTTTCTTCGTCAGTTTCATTAGGTGACTTTAATAACACTTAACAATCAAATATCCCCTACTTTTTTTGAATAGTATATTTTGATTTGAGATGTTTAATCTAGTCAAGTGCTAAAAATTTATTATATACCCCTTTAGTTGGCACATCTAATAACATGTTTATTTTGTTGAAAAAATATGTACAGATATTTCTATGGTACCAAGTTAAGGCCAAGACAACTCTTGGTTTAGTTCTTTAGTTCAGAGTCTTAATAAAAGAAAAGGCCCTTGAATATCTTTGTATAACATTTTGTTTTTACAAAATTTTAAAACTTGAAATCCGAATGAAAATCTAATACATATTCCTTTAGAACAATAATTCAGATGAATGTGACCTAAGGGTGCTGTATTCTCTGGTCACAATTTAGAGATTTTGACTCTGTAAATACATTTTTAAAGAGTTAAATCTTCCTATTGCAAGTCTTTCTTTGGAACTGAAATTATTAATTAAACTTAATTAGCTTATCAAGACCATAATCAACTCTCAATGCCATCATTAGCCATCCCAAACATGGGATGTCTATCTACAGCTAGCTCCGCCTGAGAACACGTGGACGTATGACGTAGATGAATCGCTGAAGCAATTTGACTGAAATTTTCAGCACATTCTCTTTTTGAACTATTATAGCGAGAACTATCAGCTCTTTATCTAAACCTTTCATAATGCTCCTTTAAATATAATATAATATTAAATTAAAAGTGTTAGAACCTATTCAAAAAGTTGATTAAAGACATAGGCGTACAGGCTCAATGACAGTTGGGGGGGGGGCAGAACCTGAAATGCCCGAAAAAATTTCGGGTTTACAAAGAGTGGTGCCGGTCTTCCTCGAGGGGTGAAGAAGCGGAGCTTACCTTGTATGGACGGAACCGTTGGGAGAAAAATTTTGAAAATTAAACTGCCACAAACGCGTTTTCCTGCTATTCCAGTCTGTGGATACAGCAGCTTCAATTTAGGTCCAATATAGCCTACCTGCCTGACCCGAATTCCAAACAACCAATCGTCGCTGGGTTTGGGGGGGTCTTACCTTCCCGGAGAAAATTAAACCATCGCAAATGCGTTTTTTGCTTTTCTAGCCCGTGTAAGCAACTCCAAAATTTCCAATGGTTTTGTAACCGAAATTTCAGTCTGAATTCCAATCATCCAATCAGACTGCTGCAGCTGCATTCACAAAAAATATTAGTGGGCGTATGTTTCGTTGCCTGGCAACCTATTTTAAGTTTTATTAAATCATTGGAACGTTCAAACATGTACAACATTTTCTAATCATCATCAATTATCGCCCTTTTACTACCATGGTTCTTTACAGCCGCCGGCGCTGGTTCATTAATCTGGCCCCCGAGTACACAAACCATTCCCAGACTTATGTTAAAGTGCCAATCCCGATAACTTTTTGGGGAATAAAACTGCTTAATTTTGTGTTAAAATCCTTTAAAATCCATAACCTAAGCCCCACCTACTAACCCAATATTCGTGATACGCCTGTAAATAACTTAAACCTGACAGTCTTCATCTGGAAATGGAGAACATTTTATTATACAGTATCTGGATAAAACCAGACTTTTTTCTATAAAAATATTATGTAGGTGAAATTTACCTTTTGTTATCAAGTACAGGGCATGGGTCATTCACTGTATAGACCTCTCAAGAAACATTAATCGATTATCAGGTCACCCAATGAAAAAATCTTAAAAGGGTTACATGTCCGTATTAACAGTGTTGACGTTCACGTCCAAACGACTCAATATTTTGAGCTGAAATTTTGAGACAAGGTAAATGCGCCACCATGCCACTATATTTTGGTCCATAAATTTCATAAATATTCGGACTTTAATTTTTGAGACTCTGTTCTTATCGGGATTGTCCCTTTAAGAATTTACTAAAAGTTATTCGCTTTATTTTAACTAAAATATAGCCCTTTGGTAAACTTTTCTTCCCTCAGTGTATCAAATTCATCAATAAGAAAGTATGTGCAAGGTTTTGTGTTTCTGGATCAAAGATATTTGTCATACATAGTGACTGAAAGTTTAGTAAATTATTATCTTAAGCCTGAGAATGTTTTCTGAACTTGCAGTGAGGAGGTCTTGGATTCGCTCCCGATTAAAAACCTTACTAGTCCATTTGAGAAAAAAACCCTTTATGTTTACCATTCCATTAAAAAGCGACTAAATGATTTGTAAATATAAAAACGTGTTGAGTGTATTATCTGTATAACAATGGTGGTATAGTTCATATATTATGAATGATTCTAACCCTGGTTGATATATAAAAATAATGAATTGATCACCATTTGCACATCACTCAACAAGCTAATGTCCAGAGGCTTACATACGTATTGTTAAACTGGGCAACAGAGGACACAGTAGCGATAGAAAAATGTGAAAATATCCAAAAATACAACACCGAATCCTGGGAGAAAATTTGACATGAGCTTTCTGAGATAGGACCCACGAGTTCGGTAGAAGAACCCCCAGTACAAGAAAAGGGCCTCCAAGTACATGTACAAGAAAAAAGCCAAGAATCAATAAAAAAAAAAACGTCGTTTTGATTTGAGAGCCATCATTTACTAACAAAGGCCAAGTTCTCAGTTGTTTTTGGTTACCTTTTTTCAATGCACCGGTCGCTGAATACGATGTCAGGATATTCGGCAGTAGGACATTATAACACCATTTTGCTCAGCAGAAAAAGTTTTTTTTTAGACAAAATGAACAAAATCATTTTTTTCATTTTTTATACGACCGGCCTAATCCACCCCTGTTAAGATACGGTGATTTATCAGGCGTGCTGTTCAAGGGTTGAGAATTTTGCCCATGCGGTAGTTGAAAAACACCGAGTTCGAGTTATGTTTCTGCACCAACCGGGATAATGAAGGGATGTGTTGAATATATTTCTATTACAGATGACAAAATGGAGAATGTAATTGTTGAAGGTAATAACATTATTTAATACATGTTGTTATAAGTAATATTTATTGTTTCTTTGATGAGTAAAAATACACATGGTAACAAATGGTTTATTTGTCAACTTTTATTTTTGTAAAAACATAACAAAACAATTCTATAAATTCATCTTTTGACATTTAATACACCATGTGATATTTTAGTGTACGGTATGTTCTGCTTATATTCTACATAATAGTTCTGCTGTGTCTATAGTGGCGTGGAGAGGTTTTTGTTTGTGATGCCTGGTGCGTTTGTCGTCTAGCGGCGTGGAAAGGTTTTTATTTGTGATGCCCGGTGCGTCTAGTGGCGTGAAGAGTTTGGTGAGGTTTTTGCTTGTGATGCCCGGTGCGTCCAGTGGCGTGCAGAGATTGAGAAATACCTGGTGCCAATCCCTTCCTTGCACGCCCCAAACACTAAATCGTAGGGTCTAATACTCAGAAAGGTGAAAAGGGAAGTTAATTTAAATATTATGTAAAAGGGGGCGAAATAATTACACTGGGCAGCTTGTACTCCAAAGTTCCAAAGTTAACAGCAATTTAAAAAAATATATATTTAATTACACTCTCTTATTGGATGAATATACCCTCACGCAGCGCATCCAGTCCCCCACTCCCCGTGCACCCTGTGCGTCATATGAGAGCAACTTATCATTGCCTCATTGTCCAATTTCACATCAGCGTAACTACCAACCTGTTTCACAGAGAATTACTTACGAATTATCCCTGTAACGGATGGCTGTCCAAAACACGTGCGTTGACTGCACGCCTCGTAGTCATTGGCTCAACGGCTCGTGCAAAGTTTACTTAACACCTAACTGCTTCGGGCAAAATGATGCATTTTACTCATTTTAATACCCATTTACACTAAATAGGAAATATTTTTTAACTACAAACACTTCAAACGTTTTATTTATTTTTCTTTTACCTCAAAATAATGTTTGAGAATTTAATTTGTCGGAGTAAAAAAGTTAATATGCCGTACTCATTAATCCTCGTCGATGTCATGCTTATCAGTGATTGTAGCGGCCAAGCGAATAGTCACTGCGGGATCAGTTTGCGTAACTACATGTAGTAGAATTTATAGTTAAAATCATTGTCATGTATAATTAGTTTCAAATATCATCTCACTATGACTGACTAATTAAAATTAGAAATTCGCGAATATTGAAAACTATTTATATTGTTTTTATACGCCCACATTTTCATGTGGACGTATTATGTCGTCGCCCCTGTTTGTGGACTCTCTACAGCTCACAATTCTTATCCGATTTTGACGAAACTTGAAATATAGGTTTATTCCCATAAGATCTCGGTTACTTTCGATATTGGCATGTATCGGATCAAAACTTCATGGATTATGACCCCTGATTGTACGAAAAATCATGTTTTTAGCTTGTGGACCCTATAGAGGTCACAATTTTGAACCGATTTTGATGAAACTTGACATGCATGTTTATTACCCAAAGATCTTGGTTCCTTTCGATATTTGCACCCATCAGATCGTAACTTCCTGAATTATGGCCCCCGATTGTCCGAAAAATGACCTTTTGTGGTCCCTCTGGAGGTCAGAATTATTATCCCATTTAAAAAACCGTTTGATTTTATCACCGTTAAATCATAAGGAAGGTTGAGGTGGAATTTCGTGAAAATCGGACCTAAATTGAATGAAAAAATGGCTGCCACTTGTACGCAAAGAGTGTAAAAATATGGTATATCAAGGTCGTGAACCCTATAGAGGTCACAATCTTCATTCAATTTTGATGAAACTTGAAACACATGTTTACAACTTAACAATCTTAGTTCCTTTCGATATTTGTGCATATCGGATTGTAACTTCCTGAATTATGGCCCCTGATTGTACGAAAAATGACCTTTTTTTTTTAGCTTGTGGTCCCTCTGGGGTCAGAATTATTATCCCATTTAAAAAAAACGTTTGATTATATCACCGTTACATCGTAATGAAGGTTGAGGTCGAATTTCGTGAAAATCAGACCAAAATTGACAGCTGTTCTTGTCAGGCCATCCATCCTTCATCACTAACAAAGGGAAACCACGCCTGAAAATCTAGATGAACTTTGTCACCCAATGCAGGGATCAAACACCCAACCTCAAGGCTACCGAGCCAGCATCTTACCCACTTAGGAACATGATCCCCAGTCGAATTTGAAGCCTACTGAAATGTACCTTTTATAACCCAAAGATCTTAATTCATTTCGAAATTTGCACATATCAAATTCTAACTTAATGATGTAGGAAAAATCACTTTCGGTATTGCTTGTTCTCTATCCATCTCTCGAAAATGTGGGCGTAACCTTCCTGGCAGTGCCAGCCTATCTTTATTATCCATATATGTTTTTATATTTCTTTAAAATTCTCATGTTTTTCTTTTTTAAGCGGAAATGTGGAACTTGAATACCAAGGTTTTTACCCTTTTTGATTATTTACCTTTTTTTGCTTTATTTTTACTCCTGTGAGATATTAGCCTAATCAAAATATTTGTGTGTCAATCTGATTAAAACACAGATCCTATTTCGTTTCGTTTTTATAGTTCAAAATTTTGTTTTATTGTGCTACACTAGGATCTCTGGAAGAGTTGTTACGTAATAGGCGTTCTTATTGGTGTGTGGAATTACTTAGCCAATGAAATTGGCCCTTTGGTGCAGGGAACTGTGGGTTGATGAGAAATAAAAGTCCATTAAATGGAAATAAAACAAAAGGGAGAGAATAATAAATGGAAATTAATAACATTACTAATGTTATCTTTGTTTCTCCATTTATCACGGTCATTGTCAAATATTGTTTCTCGTTTTTATCTAGCTAATAAGACTTTCTATGAGTCTATCTAGCTAAATGAGAGAAATTGGTGTTTAACGTCCAGTCGACACAAACTAGGTTATTTAGGGACAAGACATAGTTCAATTTCATTTCAATAATTCGCTTGCGTGTAGGGGTTTTTAGCAGTGAGAGGAAACCGGAGGACCAGGAGAAAACCCACGAAGTTGGACAGGCGACCTTTGCTACGAATCGAAACCAGCCCCATTGACTCAATGTTAGATCTTATGATAGAATGCACACAAGCTAACCATTCGCCCATCCAACACCCCCCTTGGCTAAATGTTAAACATGTATTATGCAAGAGCTAAATCTGACTATTGCATGCATTTCTTTTGGCCTGAAATATTATCTAAATTATTAATTAGACATTAATTAACTAATTCAGACCATAATCAACTCTTGATGTCATCGTTAGTCGGTGATATTTCGTGGATTTCAATACATTTTTGATGGATAATTTTTAACGTTAAAATGGATCATCGAGACTTGGTTTATTATCGTACCAAAGTTAGTAATGCCAAAAATTGAGTCGCTGTTATCTCGGTTCAGAGAGAGAGAGAGAGAAATGGGGTTTAACGTCCACTCAACACAAACTAGGTTATTTCGGGACTAACATATGGTTTAATTTTATTTCAATAATTCGCTTGCGCGTAGGGGTGTTTAGTAGTTGGAGGAAACCGGATTGCCCGGAGGAAACACACAAAGTTGAGAAGGTGCCCCTATCTCCATGCCACATACGCTCACACCAGGGCTCGAAACCGAAATGGCCGCCGTCTGTAGGCGAATTGTGTGAAAATATGTTATATCAAGGTTGTGGACCCTATAGAGATTACAATTTTGAACTGATTTTGATGAAACTTGAAATACATGTTTATAACCTAACTTCCTGAATTATGGCCCCTGATTGTACGAAAAATCACCCTTTTTAGCTTGTGGTCCCTCTGGTGGTCACAATTAATATCTGATTTAAAAAAAAAACGTTTGATTATATCACAGTTACACCATAGTTATGGGCGAGTTTGAATTACGATTTTCTGATGATTACTTAAAATGCAACAACTCTTGTTGACTGCCCGGACGATTTGGCTGCTGTGTGGGTGTATGTTTCGTTGCCTGGCAACCTTCTAAAACGATCAAATGGTTTCCAAACATTTCTTTTATATTGTATATAATATCTGCTTTAAAGAACTGTATTAATATGGTATCAAGCTCCCAATTAGATGAAATTGTAAGGAAAATTAAAACCTCCAACCCTTTCTTTGGTTGTGTACAGATTTACAATGGTAATTTTAATTCATAGCTATTGGTTTTGTTTGTTTTTTTTAAAAGTTTTTTCCATTATTTTTTTTCTTTTTAAGGTTCAAACTAATCCAGTTAATATTAAAGGGAAAGTTCAAGTAGTTGTTGTATGACAAATGATATGATGTTCACATGATCTCAAGGGTTTGCCAAATGTCAATCGAGTTTAACTCCAACATGGAATATTATACATCAAAACTGTTCATCAATACATGCATCTGCCTGTGCATTTTCTAGTATAAGTTTATCATCATTTTGAACAAATAGTTAAATTACTATTCAAGACAACTGATTTAAAAAACAAAGATAGGTTGCCAGGCAGCTAAATCGTACGGACAGTCAACAAGGGTTGTCGCATATTTTTACTTTTTTTCGTAATGAAACATTTGTAATACACTAAAATCTGATTTAGAGTAACAACTCATGTAATTATGAGAATAAAGTTTTACCCCACGCTAACAATTAGTATATACATGAAACATTTGATATCATGGATTTAGCTGTTCAGTTATCAAAATTCATTGAAAATCAAAATACTTGTTCGTATCAACACCTTAAACTCTGTGTATCAATCTGAGGTTTGGCCTCTATAACGTCACAAGATTTTTTGAAGTTATCAAGGGAGATAACTCTGGCAGTATTATTTCAAATCTCTGAAAATCAATAGGCTTCTTCGTCTCATGACCTTAAACACTGTGTGTAAATTTAAAGTCGATCGGATATTAACTTTGGCCTCTAGAGCTTCCACAGGATTTTTTCGAAGTGATCAAGGGCCATAACTCTGGCAGTAATTATTGAAAATCACTGAAAAACGATAGACGTCTTAGTCTCATGACTGTAAACACTATGTATAAATTTGAAGTCTATCGGATATTAACTTTGGCCTCTAGAGCATCCACAATATTTTTTGGAAGTGATCAAGGGCCATAACTCTGGCACTAATTATCGGAAATCGCTGAAAATCAAAAGGCTTCTTCGTCTCATGACCTTAGACTTTGTGTATAAATTTAATGTCAATCGGATATTAACTTTGGCCTCTAGTCTAGAGCATCCACAGGATTTTTTGAAATGATCAAGGGCCATAACTCTGGCACTAATTATCGGAAATTGCTGAAAATCTACAGGATTCTTCGTCTCATGACCTTAAACACTGTGTATAAATTTAAAGTAAATCGGATATTAACTTCGGCCTCTAGAGCGTCCCCAAGATTTTTTGAAGTGATCAAGGGCCATAACTCTGGTAGTTATTATCGGTAATCGCGGAAAAACAATAGGCTTCTTCGTCTCATGACCATAAACACTGTGTATAAATTTAAAGTCAATCAGATATTAACTTTAGCCTCTAGAGCGTCCACAAGCAATTGTGGACACCGGACCGACGGATGCGACGACAATATACGATCACATTTCAATGTGGGCGTATAAAAACAAAAACAACAATATGTGGTTGCAATGATCCAAGACCCTTTCAAAGATATTTTATTCAAATGACAGTGATGATGATGAAGAAAACTTGTGAATTTAACAGATAATGACCATTAATAAACATTAAAGGCAAATAGAAAACCACAAAAAATCCATAAGCTTATGATAATAATAATTAAGAATAATTTGATACAATTATAAAGCTTACACATTACAAGAAGTGCACCTGTAGAAAATATGTATAAATTTTGTTATCATTGTTATTATTTTATACTGAGATGCAATGAAAAATACACCAATTTTAAAAATGGATGAATGTAAATCTTGTTTGAAATGAATCCAGGTTTAACGTCCTACTTAGTACTTTTCAAGATTTGCTTTAATCTTATTATTCTGAATGTACGACAACATCAGCTTACGATGATAACATGTGACAATGCTTTCAAGATTGCATAAATGCATCCCCGAACAATTCTCAAACAAAAAACAAATCAAACTCGAGAAAATCAGAATGTTAAGTTTTCTTGTGTATAATGCACGGCGTTTAAAAAGATAGGCTGGCACTGCCAGGCAGGATACGCCCACATTTTCGAGAGATGGATAGAGAACAAGCAATACCGAAAGTGATTTTTCCTACATGATTAAGTTAGAATTTGATATGTGCAAATATTGCAATGAATTACGATCTTTGGGTTATAAAGGTTCATTTCAGTAGGCTTCAAATTCGACTGAGGATCATGTTGCTAAGTGGGTAAGATGCTGGCTCGGTAGCCTTGAGGTTGGGTGTTTGATCCCTGCATTGGGTGACAAAGTTCACACTATAAACCGCAGATTGCCTCGTTCGGCATTTCTGTCCAAACGAGGTAAAACAAATGCCTCGTTGTCTGGATTTCCAAAACAAGGTTTTTTAAATTACCCTGTTTTTGGAACGAGGTATTTTGTCCAGAACGAGGCTTGGTAAAAATGCCTCGTTTACTAAACGTGGTTTTTTCAAGATAGTTATTAACAGTATTTCCTATCAGCGAATTTGTAAAAACAAGCCAACAGTGAGGCTGATGTCCCCCGCCGAAATGCCAAAATAAATAGATGACACAATTAATCGCACATTTTTTTTTCAAACGTATCGACCAATCAAACTGAACACGAAGTGTCATCCAAAAATTGCTTATCTCTGCCTACCGTAAGAAGAAAATGCTCATCTTCGAACTCCATCAAGGCATTGACCTAATAAGCATACACACCAATTTTGAACATTTTAACTCAATTCGAAGGAGAGTTATTGTGTTCCAAAGTCTCGGCAAATCAAATTGCTTATCGCTCTGCTTACCCTGAGCACAAAATGCTCATTATCGATCATAGTCAAGGTATTACTGTAATGAAACTATACACCAAGTTTCATCACTCTCACTTAATTAGAACTAAAGTTATCGTGTCTCAAAGCATCAACCAATCTAATTGCTTATCTCTGCCTACCCTAAGCGGAAAATGCTCATCTTCGAACTTCATCAAGGCATTGACCTAATAAGCATATACACCAAGTGTGAACATTTTAACTCGATTAGAAGGAGAGTTATTGTGTTCCAAAGTCTGGACCAATCAAATTGCGTATCGCTCTGCTTACCCTGAGCAGAAAATGCTCATTATCGAACTTAGTCAAGGTATTACTGTAATGAAACTATACACCAAGTTTCATCACTCTCACTTAATTAGAACTAAAGTTATCGTGTCCCAAAGCATCAACCAATCAAATTGCTTATCTCTGCTTACCCTAAGCGGAAAATGCTCATCTTCGAACTCCATCAAGGCATTGACCTAATAAGCATATACACCAAGTTTGAACATTTTAACTAAATTAGAAGGAGAGTTATTGTGTTCCAAAGTCTCGACCAATCAAATTGCGTATCGCTCTGCTTACCCTGAGCAGAAAATGCTCATTATCGAACTTAGTCAAGGTATTACTATAATGAAACTATACACCAAGTTTCATCACTCTCACTTAATTAGAACTAAAGTTATTGTGTCCCAAAGCATCAACCAATCAAATTGCTTATCTCTGCTTACCCTAAGCGGAAAATGCTCATCTTCCAACTCCATCAAGGCATTGACCTAATAAGCATATACACCAAGTTTGAACATTTTAACTCAATTAGAAGGATAATTATTGTGTTCCAAATTCTCGACCAATCAAATTGCGTATAGCTCTGCTTACCCTGAGCAGAAAATGCTCATTATCTAACTTAGTCAAGGTATTACTATAATGAAACTATACACCAAGTTTCATCAATCTCACTTAATTAGAACTAAAGTTATCGTGTCCCAAAGCATCAACCAATCAAATTGCTTATCTCTGCTTACCCTAAGCGGAAAATGCTCATCTTCGAACTCCATCAAGGCATTGACCTAATAAACACATACACCAAGTTTAAACATTCTAGCTCAATTAGGAAGAGAGTTATTGGGTCCCAAAAAGTGTGACGGACAGACAGACGCACAGACAGACAGACAGACAGACAGACAGACGGACAGACGGACGAACCCATTTTAATAGCATCAACCAATCAAATTGCTTATCTCTGCTTACCCTAAGCGGAAAATGCTCATCTTCAAACTCCATCAAGTCATTGACCTAATAAGCATATACACCAAGTTTGAACATTTTAACTCAATTAGAAGGATAATTATTGTGTTCCAAATTCTCGACCAATCAAATTGCGTATAGTTCTGCTTACCCTGAGCAGAAAATGCTCATTATCGAACTTAGTCAAGGTATTACTATAATGAAACTATACACCAGTTAGGTGTAAAACTATTGCAGACACATAGCTACCTTGATTAATTTATTGGGCCCAATAAATTGTCACAACACCACAGTTGTTTCTTAACACCTATAACTGATTGGGCCAATAAATCAATCAAGGTAGCTGATGTTGCTTTACACTTACATCTATGACGTGTATTCTTGTCTTGTCTATTTCTCTGATTATATCATAGTTTGGACTGGTTTTATTTTCGTATTAAGTAACATAAATTTTAATTTTTACAAATTCGCTGATAGGAAATACTGCTAATAACTATCTTGAAAAAACCACGTTTAGTAAACGAGGCATTTTTACCAAGCCTCGTTCTGGACAAAATACCTCGTTCCAAAAACAAGGTAATTTAAAAAACCTCGTTTTGGAAATCCAGACAATGAGGCATTTGTTTTACCTCGTTTGGACAGAAATGCCGAACGAGGCATTCTGCGGTTTATAGTGTCATCTAGATTTTCTAGCGGGGTTTCCCCTTGTTCGTGATGAAGGATGGATGGCCTGTCAAGAACAGCTGTCAATTTTTGTCCGATTTTCACGAAATTTTACCTCCATCTTGATTACCATATAACGGTGATATAATCAAACGTTTTTTTAAATCGGATAATAATTTTGACCTCCAGTGGGACCACAAGCTAAAAAGGGTGATTTTTCGGACAATCAGGGGCCATAATTCAGGAAGTTACGAATCCATGAGCGCAAATATCGAAAGGAACCAAGATCTTCCGGTTATAAACATGCATGTCAAGTTTCATCAAACTCGGTTCAAAATTGTGACCTCTATAGGGTCCACAACCTTGATATAACATATTTTCACACTATTCGCTTACAAACGGCGGCCATTTTGTCTGTCAATTTTGGTTCGATTTTCACGAAATTCAAACTCAGCCTTCATTACCATGTAACGGTGATATAATTAAACGTTTTTTTTAAATCGGATAATAATTTTGACCTCCAGAGGGACCACAAGCTAAAAAGGGCAAATTTTCAGACAATCAGCGGCCATAATTCAGGAAGTTACGATCCGATTGGTGCAAATATCGAAAGGAACCAAGATCTTTGGGTTATAAACATACATGTCAAGTTTCATCAAAATCGGTTCAAAATTGTGACCTTGATAGGGTTCACAACCTTGATATAACATATTTTCACACTATTCGCGTACAAACGGCGGCCATTTTGTTTGTCAATTTTGGTCCGATTTTCACGAAATTTGAACTCAACCATCATTTCCATGTAATGGTGATATAATCAAACGGTTTTTTAAATCGGATAATAATTTTGACCTCAAGAGGGACCACAAGCTAAAAAGGGCGATTTTTCGGACAATCAGGGGCCATAATTCAGGAAGTTACGATCTGATGGGCGCAAAATCGGTTCAAAATTGTGACCTCTATAGGGTCCACAAGCTAAAAACATGATATTTCGTACAATCAGGGGCCATAATCCATGAAGTTCCGATCCGATACATGCCAATATCGAAAGGAACTGAGATCTTATGGGGATAAACCTATATTTCAAGTTTCGTCAAAATCGGATAAGAATTGTGACCTGTAGAGAGTCCACAAACAAATTGTGGACAGACCGACAGGGGCGACGACATAATACGTTCACATGAAAATGTGGGCGTATAAAAAGGTGATTTTACGGACAATCAGGGACCATAATTCAGGAAATTACGTTCCGATAGGCGCAAATATCGAAAGGAACCAAGATCTTTGGGTTATAAACATGCATGTCAAGTTTCATCAAAATCGGTTCAAAATTGTGACCTCAATAGGGTCCACAAGCTAAAAACGTGATTTTTCGTACAATCAGGGGCCATAATCCATGAAGTTTTGATCCGATACATGCCAATATCGAAAGCAGCTGAGATCTTATGGGGATAAACCTATATTTCAAGTTTCTTCAAACTCAAATAAGAATTGTGACCTGTAGAGAGTCCACAAACAAATTGTGGACAGACAGACGGACGTCCGGATGAACGGGGGCGACGACATAATACGTCTACATGAAAATGTGGGCGTATAAAAACAAGGTTTTGTGCAATTGTGGAAAGTGCAAAGTTATGAGATGTCATATCAGAGGTGCTATTTCATTTCAACTCAATATATTCTGTTTACAATTATCAACCTGGCCCCAAGTTAACAAAGTATTCACCTAAGAATTTACTCAACTTTCAATCACTGTTTAAGAGAAATATCTTTGATCCAGACACACAAAAATTTGCAGATAGTTTCTTATTGATGTATTTCATACATTAAAACAACACAAGTTTTATAAAAGGCTTTATTTAGCCTAAATAAGACAAACAATTTTGAGTAATTTCTTAACTTAATGCTTTGTGAACTCAGGCCTTGATTTTTTTTCATTACTTATTAACTACAATAGTAACAAGAAATAAAAAATCAGTAGAACACCGCTGATTAAATTCTAGATTCAATCACATTTATTTTTTTATACTTTGAATAGAGCCAGGAAAAGTTTAGGTTAATTATACACTTTCTATTTCTTGTATGAGATTATCTGTATAATCTGTTTTTGTTTCCTTCATTGTGTGAAATACTTGCAGCAAAGTGCAGTAAATAAAATAACTGACATCATTGATCAAAGTTTAACTCTATTATTTCTCATTTGACCTCATATCTATGTGCAGTGGAGTCAATTGGAAGAAATAAATTAAAATGGATTGAAATCTAAATTTTAATTTAATTCGCACCACATGATTATATTTTATCACCTTTGCTGGTTTATATGGCAACTCAATATCTAAGCTATTTTTGAATTGTAAAATACATTTACAAATATGTAAATATTGATTCTTTGAATTATATATTGTCAATCAAAATCTAAATATGCAATGTACTATATATCCACACATGTGAAATAAACTTTTATTATTGCTATTTACTTTTCAGTGTCTTCTCTGAATTCATCCCTACATTCGAAGTTTAGTAATTTTATTTCTGCTTCCATGAATCGAGACTGCGGAGCAGAAAAAAGTTGGCGTGAATTTCACCAATCACTACCTTGTGCTGCTATGGAAATTTCAGAAAACGTCAAACTTAACATGCAATTCATTTTACTTTTATCAATTAAATACTTCGAATTATTGATAAAAATCAACCTATTATCTAATCAAGATTGTAAAGAAATTACTGAGGTTAAGTCTGTTAGTTCTGGGGAGAAAGAAATTATCTTTTATATTGCTGGAAGTATTATTGGAAAACTTCTTCACAAACTATATAAAAAGCAAGACAAACAACACATTTACAAAATACTTAAGGCTTTAAAAACTGATAAAGAGAATTCCTCAGATCCAAATGCAAAACTTGTAAAGTTATTTGACAGGGGAGGGCTAACATATATTACTCAGAAATCTTGGGTTTAGAAATTTGTTTCCGTAGATTGTATCCAGGTAGTCAAATTAATTTAGAATTGTCAAAACTTGAGTTCCTCAATGCTTGTAAATCTAATGAATTAATAACGAGAGACTTTTTGCAAGCACCATCATGTACAACTCAAACAGAATCTTATGATGAAAATGATTTAAAAGAATGTATGACATTATGTATCAAAATGTATTTCATAATACGAGCCCATCATAAATGTAAACGAATGTTACAAAAATTTGTCAGGGAAACTAAAGGGAAAAAATCAAAAATGTCCAAGGGTCTTAGAACAGAGTTGCAAAAAAAAAGAAGTGAAAATTACTCAAGCTTTCGTTATTATTTAATATTAGTTAAAAATGCAATATGTAAGAGCCAAAACTGCCTATTGCTGGTGTATGTTGTCTTCATTAGCCCAGTCGGAGTAAACATGAGAACATTCATCTCCATTTATTTCATGTGAAATACAAAATAATATTTAGACATTTATTGACGAGACACTCATAATTAACTCTTTGTGATCTTATGGCTAAAATGTTAACGGATTAAACACTGTCCGTCAAAGGACTGAAAATGAATACTTTGTTTATTATTAGAGTGGCAGTGATACGTAAGATTATTTACACTACATGTATATGTGGTCAACTCAAAACTTCATTATGCATCTTTATTTCATATAATTTGGTTTTAAAACTGAAAATGGGATGTTTTGTACACTCAAGTTTCATCAAAATCGAATAAAAATTGTGACATAGTGTCCACAAGCAAAATGTGAATGGACGGACAGGGGTGACAACAAAATACATAACATGAAAATGTGGGTGTATAAAAAAGCGGGCTGAGGTGTTTGCATAAACATGGTGGGACTCAACAAGCTTCTGTCTATGTCTTGTGTGTTACAAGTGTATTGCGTCGCTTCTTCTTTAAAGCAGTATCATCAATCTCTATTTCACACAGTTTGCTGCTTCTTTTGACGTTTCCATTTGGTTTTATTTGAAGAGCAAGACTTCTTTGTAAACAAAGTTTATTTTCTTGGTAACTGTAATTTAAAAATACATCATTATATTCTTGTAAAAAAAAAAAACAGCTTGCTATTGTAGTTGCTTGACATATTATACTTTAGTCATATTTAAAATACGGATGTTAGCGTACTATTATTTCGCAAAATGGTATGAGCAATGTGCCAATGGTACATTATTACACTAGTTGCAATATTGGACGTGCGTGACGTATTTCATTGAAATGCACATTCTGAATAGTGTTTGTATTTTAAGTTGTTTAATGGTCTTGTGTAAGACATTGCGCAATATATCGATATTGCCCTCGTGCTATCCACTCATACAATACTAATATATTACTTTATGTCTCGCACTTGACCATTCAACTACACATACAATACACTTAAAAATGAACATTAATAAAAGAGATGTTGTGGGTGGGGGAGGACTTACCCAAGGCCCTGTGTCGACCAAAATGTTCCTCAACAGGATCCTAACAGAATTTGTTTGTCAGCACAAAATTGACCCCATGTTGAATAAGATACTTTGTGGCTTCAACAGCAGCTTTGGCTGCAAAAAAAAAAAAATTGGTATTTTTATTTGAAATACACCTTTATTGGATAATCAGTAATTTAAAAAAATATGTAAATTTCAAAATGAATTCGGTAAGTAGTACACACCGTTACAAAACACAACCCATAAGTTATAAGATATTTATAAATGACACAGTGTCCATAATATAAATGTTACATAAACTTACTGGTTATTACCAAACCCTTATATATATATGTTTGATATGATAAGAACATCTTGGACTTTTCTGTTTTGTTGAAGCCTTGTCTGTTGTCAACTTGATCTTTCCATAATCTTTAAGTGGCATTTAGCGATTGGGAAAACACATTAATAGAACACAATTTTTATGGGAAACAATCACTGGTTTATTCTAAAAGCACGACGTTTCGACAAGTATCCTCTTATCGTTATCAAGCACAATGACATTTCATAAACTTCAGATGAATATATAAGAGAGTGGACATGGTGAAACCATATAATAAGCTTAAATAACAATAACAAAAAGATAAAGGATTAAACAAATTCAACACAAGATAAAGAGGGGTAGTTAATTAAACAATCAAAACATTTAGCTAATTATGAAGACCATCAAAGGGGAGACGTTGGATGTTACTATATTGTATTAATGGGGTAATTTGATGAAACCATTTACTAAGTTATGGATAACACTTTTAATAAATTGATATAAGCATTGCATAGTCCATTGACAGATGGCTAAAAAAACAAGATGGGTGATAATGTGTATGGTAGATGAGCAAGTGGTTATGACAATGACAAATTAAGAGTGAAACTCAAAAAGGAAAGAAATGATAATTGAAGTTAATAGCGTAATAAATTGGACAGTAAGAAAAGGCCATAGGTTGGAAACATATTGTAATGAAAAGGGGGGGGGGGAACCATTTTGACTTATAGATACATACTAATAATAGGAAAGCAAGTACACACTGCCATTTCTCTCAGACTAACTAAACAATTAAAGTTTTTAATTAATAAGTTGTAACTTAAGCTGTATTGTTCATTCTGATGACCTGATCGTATGCCCTTGAAATATGCAGCCCTGTGTCCCTGTTTAGTTGGGGTGAATACCGCCTAATGTTAATCGCTTCTAGGATTTTCCTCGTTTTTTTATTCAGTTGGTTGGTTGTTAATATCTGCACCCCATTCCAATCGACTTTGTGCTGCGGGTGGTTCTGTAGGTGCTCAGCTATGGCCGAGTTGTTGGTGGCAGTTTTGGACCGGTGTTCTGATATTCGCTTATCAAGTGGACGTTTAGTTTCACCAATATAAAAAAAGTCACACGAACAATTCAGTTTGTATACAACTCCTTTAGGCTGAATAGGTAGGATTGGTTTTTGTTTGCCATTAGCTTTAAGTATCTGTTTCAAGGTTGTAGGAACAGAAAATGTAGTGTCGATGTTGTACTTCTTAAGTAAATTACTCACTTGATATGTTAGGTTGCCGTGAAATGGCAAAGTTACTCTAATCATCTCCTTTGGTGTTTTTTGTTGATTTCTATTGATGTTTTTAGTTGTTTCATTAATTTGCTTATTGACTAGTGATGGAGGGTAATGGTTTAAGTTGCAAAATACATGGCGTAGATGTTCCAATTATCCCTGCAGGTATTCAGGTTCACAAATGCTAATGGCTCTTCGTGCTAGGGTGGATATCAGAGCTTTTTTGATGTGGTGGGGATGGCTAGAGTTGAAATTAATGTATTGATCAGTGTGGGTAGGTTTTCGATATATTTTGGTTTTTAATTGATTATTTACCTTAACAACTTGTACATCTAAAAATGGTAGAGTGTCATCTTTCTCGGTCTCAATGGTGAATTTGATGCTGGGGTGCTGTTTATTGAGGTGATCTAAAAGAGACATTGGTATCATCAACCTTGCGCAGCCATGTAATAGGAGTAACGGGTGAGGTACTAAGGGCACGTTCTTCAAATTGAGTCATAAAAATTTCCGAAATTAAAGGTGAAAGGGGGCTGCCCATCGGTAAGCCCCTGACTTGCTTGTAAAGGTCATCTCCCCAGGTAAAGTATGTGGAATCAAGGCACATGGTGGTCAATTCTATGATGCTATCTGTGGATAATTTTGTTTCCAGGGGAACCTCGAGGTCGTTGATTCTGGAGCGGAGAGCTTCAATAGCTTCTTGACGAGGTACATTAGTAAAAAGATCAACTACATCGTATGACACTAAACAGGGACACAGGGCTGCATATTTCAAGGGCATACGATCAGGTCATCAGAATGAACAATACAGCTTAAGTTACAACTTATTAATTACAAACTTTAATTGTTTAGTTAGTCTGAGAGAAATGGCAGTGTGTACTTGCTTTCCTATTATTAGTATGTATCTATAAGTCAAAATGGTTCCCCCCCCCCTTTTCATTACAATATGTTTCCAACCTATGGCCTTTTCTTACTGTCCAATTTATTACGCTATTAACTTCAATTATCATTTCTTTCCTTTTTGAGTTTCACTCTTAATTTGTCATTGTCATAACCACTTGCTCATCTACCATACACATTATCACCCATCTTGTTTTTTTAGCCATCTGTCAATGGACTATGCAATGCTTATATCAATTTATTAAAAGTGTTATCCATAACTTAGTAAATGGTTTCATCAAATTACCCCATTAATACAATATAGTAACATCCAACGTCTCCCCTTTGATGGTCTTCATAATTAGCTAAATGTTTTGATTGTTTAATTAACTACCCCTCTTTATCTTGTGTTGAATTTGTTTAATCCTTTATCTTTTTGTTATTGTTATTTAAGCTTATTATATGGTTTCACCATGTCCACTCTCTTATATATTCATCTGAAGTTTATGAAATGTCATTGTGCTTGATAACGATAAGAGGATACTTGTCGAAACGTCGTGCTTTTAGAATAAACCAGTGATTGTTTCCCATAAAAATTGTGTTCTATTAATTGATCTTTCCAGTCTCTAAGATAACCCAAGAAGTCTTTTGTTAAAAACTATAGAGATAAAAAAAAAAATCAGAATTAATTAAAGATGCATTACTTTACTCAAGTCTTTTGGCTTCAAATGTTATATATATAGAGGATATTTGTCGTTTTAGAGTGAATAACATATTTTATTTCATCGAGAAGCAAGAAAACTAATATTTTCAGGTATGCGTAGCATGCGTGAAAATATAAACGTTTTCTTGCTTAGAGATGAAATAAAATATGTTATTCATGACAAAACGACAAATGTTCTCTTTATTTTATGCTTTTACAATCATTTTAGGTAAAACAACTGGTGGCCAGTGGAATAACACTTTTATTTCACTGATAAAACGCGGTATTCCACTACTGACAGGCGTGGCGAACAATTTTAGCTCCATATGTTCTCGCGCGATTGGAGAACAAAGATAGTTTTAGTTGGAAATCGTAATTTATAGTACTAGTATGAAATTACTCCTTGTGGGCATTTATTTCACTAAAAAATTGAGGTTCCGGGCTTCGCACTCTTTATGATAATCCTGAATCTGCCCCTGACTGATCATAAAAGAAAAAATCCTGGATCCACCCTTGATTTATCATAAAATAAAAATTATTTAGACTTTTATTTACATACATAGCCAATAATCAACTCTCTAGACCAGCGGATGGACAAGAGTTAAAGGGATTTGAATAGGAGAGAGATTTAAACTTCGCCCAGAATCTAGTAATTTAATGAAATATTCAATATACATGTAATATATTTTTCATTATCTATTTTTGAGCTATTATAGCAAAAACAGTCAGCTCTTTTCATCTAAATCTTATAATATGCATCTTTAAGATAAAAATAGACTAATTTTGTGAGCTCCTCAAATTAAATGAGAAGTGGAATGGTTGTTTTATAAACACTCCAAAAGTTGACAAATATAAATATCTAGATCATATTATCTGCAAACAAATTAAATGAAAATAATAATTTTCTCACTTGAAATTGTGGGTCATCCACGCTTCTGTATATATGGCATTAAATCTGGTTTCCTTTTTCTTTCACCTTCATACAAAGATCTAACATTTAAGCAGTCAAAAAAACAGTCAACTAGTTTGATGAATTTTGCTGTTTCTGTAGCTGCTTCGCCACCATATTCCTCTATAATCAATCCAACTGATCTACTTAAACCTGGAAAACCCAAATATATAATGAGATTATAAAATCATGATCATAAATCAGACACATTTGTGATTACTTTGGCAAAATATTTAAGTTTTCAGTATTGTATTTAATATTTACATAACAAGCTTACCTGAGCAGCAAGGTTCACCTTCATAACGGAAAATGATGATAGATGAATGTGGTTGTAAGTCAGTTTTGTAGCTTTGCTCAATTCATTTGCATGTCTCTCTCATAAACTTCAACCACATGCCTCCATAAAAGGTTCTTACCATTTTTCTAATAAAACAATGGATCGATTTGATTTTGATACAAAGCTATTCATAATAAAAGTACATTGACTGAATGTCTCCTTTTACAACAGATTTAAATTTTTTTAATCATACATTATGAAAGAGCTAAGTCTGCCCATAGCAGGTCTTTCTTTAGGCCTGATATGTTATTTAAATTATTAATTAGACATTTATTAACTCATCCAGACCATAATCAACTATCGATGTCATTATATTAGCCTGTGATATTTAGGTGATTTGAATACATTTTGTGATAATTTAAGATAAATTGGATAATTGACTTTCTTTATTATAATACCGATGTTAGTATTGATGATCGAGGCTAGCCTAAATTTGAATGGTAAATATCTTGGTTTCGAGTAAAGCAATTTGACTGAAACTTTCAGCATATCTGTTTTCGTACTCTTGATTTAGCTCTTTTACTTTAATAAGCTATGAACTCACCCATAACAATCTTGAGTTTTCCTTACTTCCTGAAGCTGAAAGATTATTCCTTATAGTCTTCAAAAGATGTGGAGCATCTGAGAGAAAAAATATCTCTCTATCTGGCGAAAACAGATTAGTTGTTTTATATACCATATCATCTAAAGTCTCAAGATGGGCAACAGCTTCCCAAAATATTGCATATAAATCAGTCGCTGTGGTTGATTTTGTAGGAAACCATCCAACACTATACTTTAAATTGCTATTCACCCCAATAACCATCAAAACCAGACAATGTGTAGCAACATTCTGTGAAAGACTTCCACATTAATTAGCACTGAAATATATATTGATACAATTTTTCCAGTTATTTTATGTTTAAAATGTGAAGAAATTCATATAACAAAACTGACAGTAGTTTTAAATTTTAAGACCAAACAATATTTCAGTCAATTAAAAATATGAGAAATTAGATGACTTTCCATTTGGGAACATAAGCATTTTGGCTATGCATATGTGCAGACTTTAGCAAAAGATGTCAACTATCATCCTCCTTTATGTTAACTTTACAAATTATATATACGACACCTACATGTATATCATGCCACCATTATGTATGCCAACCATTAACTTTGTTAAGAAAGGGAGGTGTCAATGTCTCCTGTTAGTGCTCGTATGTAAACTCTCAGTTTGTCAAGAAATCTGATTAGTGGCGGGTATAAAAACGAATTTTGCTATATCAACTTACTTGTTAAAATAAACACATTAGTTTTATGGATGAAAATTTCTATTAAAGTTACGTTTCAACAATGATACTCTTGTCATTATCTTGATAACATAAGAATCATAGTTGAAACATAGCTTTAATAGAAATACAGTAATTGTTATCGATAGTCACTAGTCAGAACTGTTGTGTTATTTGAATGTATTCAATTACTCAATGCCATTCAAACAGTATAACTTACTTGTTAATAAAACCAACAACATTACCACTCTCTCTGTCAAAGACCAAGTCTGACTTGATATTCATCTCATCATGAATTATGGTAACCCATTTCTGATTCTCAGGAAGAAGATCTGCGGCCTGTCTTATTTCGTTCAAAACTTCGTGATGAAAGCCTGGCAAAGGTTTTATGAAATTGGACAAATCACGAAGTGTTGATTCACCTGGCAGACGGAGAATGCCAATATCACGGAGAGATCTGTATGATCTAACAGGCTGCCACACTGTTTTGTGCTCTGTGTTTGAATGGAATTTTCTCTGATAATTTGGATTAATAACTGTTTGATTATTGTTACTGTGTTCTGTAAGGTCATCTAGATCAATTTGGATAAGGCTATTTGGAATTTTATGGCTGTGTTGTGATGTATTGTGAACCTACTTGTTTTTCTTTGGATTTTAAGCCATGTTGGTAGCCATTTTATTACTGGCCATCAACTTTCCACTACACAATGTTTTTGATCTTGAACTTTGTTCAAGTCATGAACTCCAACAACTCATAATGATCACTTACTCAAGTGAATTTCTATCATCCATAAAAAGCAGCTGTAATACCCTAAATAATTCTGAGATCAACTTACTGAAGAGTTTTAAACTTTATAAAACCAATGGTAGAAGAAAGAGGGGAGGGAGGAGAAAACAAAGACATATATCTGTTGTACTGAATAGTAATCAACCTACTGTTTCTACTCAACATAATCCGTTTTCTGATACCCGTAACCTTATACATATCAAATGTGAACCTCAAAACAGGGACCAAACTCAACCATGGCTGTTTGGATTAATCAATTGTCGCTCAGCTAGGAATAAGGCAACTCTTCTAAATGAATTTATAACTAAGCATAACCTTGATTTACTCGCTCTTACTGAAACTTGGTTAACCGACAATGATATTCCTGTCATCAATGAACTTTGTCAATCCAATTATTCTTTGCTTCATAAACCTCGTTTGTCTTCAAAAGGAGGTGGTGTTGGGGTCTTATTCAAGAATACTATCAAGTACAAACAAGAAACAGAAGACTCAGCATACAAATCCTTTGAGCATATTCAAGTAACATTTGACAATAAATACAGGATTTTTGTTATTTATCGCCCGCCTCCGTCAAATAAAAACAAACTAACAGACTCGTTATTTATATCAGAATTTGAAGATTTTCTTGCTCATCTAGTTCTAGTGTCTTCCCCATTGATCATATTAGGTGACTTCAATGTGCAACTGGATAATCACAGCAACACCATAGCACAACAATTTACTGAATTGCTATCATCGTATAATCTTATTCAGCATGTAAATGTCGCTACGCATTCTGGCGGACATATACTGGACCTGGTCATTACTAGAACTTCAGATGATGTTCTACATGAAGTATCTGTTGTTCCTGATATTATCTCAGACCACTCACCATTATTTGGACAGTTGAATATTAGACTTGGCAAACCTTACCATAGCAAAGTAAATTCTAGAAAACTCAAGACGATTGCATTTGATCAATTTGCTGACGATATCGCTGATGGATTTAACTCCATGACCGCAATTGATAACACAGTGTCCAATTTGGTACAGTTCTACAATTCTACCTTAGCTTCAGTATTGGACAAGCATGCCCCCCTGAAATCTAGATCTGTTAAAGGTCCACAAAACAACAGTTGGTATAACGATGACATCCATTCATCCAGAAGATCACGTAGGAGAGCTGAAAGGACTTGGAAGAAAAATCCTTCAGAAATAAATAAACAGATTTACCAATATCATTCTGATCAGACAGTAAGGAAAATTAGATCAGCCAAAAACAATTATTATTGTGAAAAACTAAAAGCGACTGAACCTGTTAATCTCTTCAAAGTTGTTAAGAGACTTACAACAAACACTGATATTAAGCTTCCTTCAGCAGATTCACAGCAAATGCTTGCCGATGAATTTAATGATTTCTTCGATACGAAAATATCAAAGCTAAAAGCTGATATTGAAACTGCAGCGCAGAATGTAATGCCACCTTCTGATATATCAACTCCCATTAACTGCTCTCTTCAAAGTTTTGATGCTGTCTCTACTGAACACATTCGCAAGGTCATCTTGGACAGCAAATCTGCTACTTGTGATCTTGATCCACTGCCAACATGGATTCTCAAGAAAGATTTAATCGTGGATACCATTTCTCCACTGATCACTTATATTATTAACTCTTCAATAAGCTCATCTTGTGTACCAGAATCTTTAAAATACGCGCTTGTAACACCAATATTAAAGAAATCATCTCTTGATCAACAAATATTTAAAAATTACCGCCCAGTCTCGAATTTGCCTTTTCTTGAAAAGGTCTTGGAAAAGGTTATTTCATGTCAGATTAGGGACTATCTTGTGAAAAACAATCTTCATGACCCGCTGCAGTCAGCTTACAAACTTGGACATAGCACTGAGACTGCCCTTCTAAAGATAAAAACAGACATTGATTTAGCCCTTGATAAAAATCATGGAGTCAATCTGGTATTATTAGACTTGAGTGCCGCTTTTGATACGGTCAGTCATGACATCCTCTTTAAACGCCTGGGAAATATTGGAATAAAAGGATCAGCATTGGACTGGATTAGATCATATCTATCAAATAGAGGACAACAAGTCCAGATAAATGGTATCGTTTCACAGCCAAAACCAATCTCTTCTGGCGTACCGCAAGGTTCAGTACTTGGACCTTTGTTGTTCCTGGTATATGTTCTTCCATTAGGACAGCTAATTAGACGCCATGGTGTGCAAAATCACGGTTTCGCAGACGATACTCAAATTTATGACTCCTTTATGATGAATGAACCCGAGAGTTTAAACTATTCCTTGAGAAAATTAGACAATTGCCTTAAAGAAATTCGTTCATGGATGACAGTCAATAGTTTAAAACTTAATGATGAAAAGACCGAATTCATTGTGATCTGCTTGAAACATCAGTCAAAAAAGTTGCCCCCAGATGTGTCAATCACAATTGGTGATGTGCTAATCGCACGAAATGATAATGCAAAGAACTTAGGTTATATCTTTGAAAAACACCTCTCAAACAGGCCTCAAATAAACAGTATTGTAAGCAAAATGAACTTCCAGCTTAGAAATATTTCTAAGATCAGAAAGTGTCTGAATAGGGACTGTGCCATCAGCGTAGTTACTGCTCTTGTAACCTCCCATCTAGACTACGCTTATTCATTATTAGCTGGAACAATCGACTCAGATTTACACAGACTGCAGGTTGCACAGCATAATGCTGCTCGGATTATATGTGGAGCTCGGAAAAGGGAACACATCACACCCTACATGAAAGATCTTCATTGGCTACCAGTAAAATCCCGAATCTCTTTTAAAATACTGTGTAACACATACAATTCGCTATACTCTGATTCCCACCCAGTCTATCTGAAAGAACTTCACACATTTTACTCCAACCAGCGATCTAATCTGAGATCAGCCGATGACAGAACTCGCCTTTTGATCCCAAAATTCAACAAACGAGTTGGCCAATTCTCATACCCCTGTAATTCTGCCAAACTCTGGAACAACCTACCAGTAACCATTAGACAATCAAATTCATATTATATATTTAAGCGTAAATTGAAAACTCATCTTTTCGGACAGTGTTATGATTAATTTTGTGAAGCGCTTAGGAACATTTTTGATATGTAATGTAGCGCTATATAAATGAAACGATAATAATAATAATAATAATGATGCTGGACTCTGGGAATGTAACAAAATTGACAGTCGTATCATCATAGGATGCCACACGTCCTCTATTCCCCTTTGAAAAAGCTAATTTCTGTTGTTCCCAGAATAATTTGACAAAAGGCTCTGATATGATGTTTTCATTGATTACTCTGTGCAAAGATTCATGTAAATCGTTGTTCACCATGACGTAGCTGGTTGTTTAGATATTTAACTCTCCTACAGGATTCCTTTAAGGTTTTAGATACCACTCCTTTACCGACTCGCTGTAGTGGAGTTTATAAAGAAATGGTTTTACTTAATATTCAATGGGAATTTCAAGATCCTCCGAAGATTGTTCAGCGTATGTTTTATCTACCAAACGTTCCTCTGTAGGAATGTCGCAAGGAAGGGATGAAGCATTCACCCTTCTGTGTGGTCGATCTGGTTGTGGAAGTGTGTCGATAGAATCAGGAGGACTCACACTTGATGAGGAAGGAGGATTAACCTTTGATGAAGAAGGAGGATTTACCTGCACAGTTGGGGCGGGTGGGGTGGACCTAGGCGGGAATATATTAGGAACGTGAATGTTTTTCTGTTTTGCATAGTTCCTAGTAACAGGTCTCTCCTTTGGTTGAGTAATGGGGAAGGCGATCTCAGAGAAGCTAAAAGCTGTCGGGACTATTGCATCAATCTCTAAATCAGAGTCTTGAGCAGGACTGCGTGAGAGAAAGTCTGCGAGTACCATTTCAGAACCCTTCTGATATTTTACTTTGAAGGCATAGGCGGACAACTTAACAATAAGTTTTTGAAGACGATTCGTGCATGGTTCACGCTTTGACTGAAGCAGGGGTACAATTGCAGCGTGATCAACTACAGCGTCAAATTCAACGCCCTTTAAGAGATGCTGAAAGTTTGTTATATTTATAAGCAAGCCGAAGAGTTCTAACTCTGTTACACTGTACCGTTGGCATGCAGGTGGTAACCTTCTACTGTAGTATCCTAAAATGTGTTCTTCATTGTCCACAAGTTGAGTAAGATACGAACCTGTAGCTAAACGTGATGTATCACTATATAAAGTAAGGCGCCCGACACTTTGGGGTAAATGAAGAATAGGTGGTTTGACAAGAAGTGCTTTTACCTCTTCGAATGCATCTTCATGCTGAGCTGTCCATTCAAACTTAGCTTTCTTGTTTGAGATCTTGTGAAGTGGTCGCAGAACAAGCTGTAGTCTTGGCATAAAACTGGAGATGTAGTTTACAGCTCCAATAAAACGTCTAACCTCTTTAGAAGATTTAGGACGTGGTAAATTCCTAATTGCTTGACATCGATTAGAAAGGGGTTTTATGGTTAATGACCCATTTTTGTCTGTGGAAAGAATGTGGCCCATGTAGGTAACTTCATGTTGAAATAAAGCACATTTATGGGGGGATATCTTTAGGCCATGCTTGATTAAACAACTGAGGACAAGCTGTAGGTGAGTCTTATGGATTTCAAGATTTGGGCTAAATAGAATGATGTCATCATGATGAGCAATGCAGAATTTTCTACTTTCTGGAATTTCGGACAAGATTTTATCAATGTGGGATTGAAAAATGGCAGGGGAAATGCTTAGGCCCTGTGACAAGCGTTTGAAGAAATAATGCTTACCACCGTGGTACGATGAAATGCCAGTATACTGCCGAGCATTTTGTGACAAGGGCAAAGCAAAGAATGCTGACTTTAAATCAAGACAGCTTAATACTGTTGCTCCAGAATGACCAATGGTGCGTAGTGTTTCAGACAGGAGAGGAAATGGATGGTTCATACGTTTTATACGAGAGTTGAGATAGCGGAAATCTACTACGACACGCTTCTCAGTTGTATTTTTCTTAGGTAGAATAAGCACCGGTGAGGTATAGGGTTGGTGTCCCTCTGACAAAATACCGAGTTTAACCAATTTTTGCAACTCTTTGTCAATAATGTACTTCTCATTGTCGGTTGTACGATATGGTCGAATGTAGAAAGGTGCTCTGTCATTAACATCAATGTCGATCTCCAGATCTTTACAGTGGCCAATTTCACCCTGTAGACTAAATGCTTCTCTGTGCTGCCTAAGAAAGCGAAGGAAGTCTGACTGTTGGTTAGGTGTAAGAATGCTCTTTGAAAGATCAACTTGTTTCTCCAATAAGTTGATATCTGTGGAGATATCTGAAGAAGACTCTTTGTCCACAACGTCTATGCTCTCACATGCGAATATGTGGTTAAGAGAAAGATATGACAAGGGCCTAGAAGCTTTAATACGTAAAGTCTTCTTTGTAGAATTAGTTATTGGAATAACCGCACTATTTCTATTGAGAGAGACAAGCATTAATGAAGGACAAGAATCAGATAATGACGATTCTGCTTTAAGAAGAATCTCCCGATTCTTTACAACTCTAGGGACTTTACCATGAACTATTACTTGTCGTGTGTGGTTCGGCTTTATATAAACATCATGACTGGACGAAAAGGCAATTTGTCTTGATTTACAGCGAAAAGTATTTGACTTAAAGTCGAGTACGCCATGGAGATGAGCCAAAGTTTCCTGTCCAAGAATAATATCAATTCCTACAAGATTTTGTACAATACAGGCCTCAACTGGAAGTTTGAAGCCTTGAACAACAACAGGGAACTTAATTGAAGAAACACAAATTAGGGTAGAACCATTACCCATACGAAATTGCAAGGGTTTATCTAACATATTTACAGGCAAGCTACGTAAGTACGCAGAAGATTGGATAGCTGATGAAGAAATCAGTGTCTTAGATGCACCACTATCAAACAAAAGAAGAACAGATTTTCCGTCTGTAAGAGAACCTTGACAAAAATTATGACAATCTAAACTGATAGAAACATCTTCAGTAGAATTGGGTTGAGAACAAGTATTTACAGAATTTGGCCAGATAGAATTCAGGGATACACGAGGAGCATTATCGGATATCCCTGTTTTCAAAAATCCGAAGATTTGCCATTAACAAAGTTTCGTTGTCGGATGAGCTTCTGGCGCTCATAACAATACTGCCATGCATGTCCTGGTGCAAAACAAAAGTCGCAGAAAATAACTGGCTTCCTAGGTCTTGAGGGTAAATTGTAACCATCATGTGGTCGACGCGAATGACGAGTCGATTCCGCAGAAAACTGTTGATTATTTTTGTGTGGTGAGGAAGGATACGACCTATGAGGTGACTGAGATAAACGTCGACGGTAAGAGTGACGCGCGTACGGGTAATGTGAAGATCGTCGATGTTGTGAATATTCCTGATGATCTGAAGAATACCTATGAGACGACTTCCGCTGAGGTGATCGAGAATATTGTCGTTCGTAATGCTGTTTGTGGTGCGGATGCGGTGAACGTGACAAATGACTATGGTCTTCTTTTAATGTAAGATTGTCAAATGTATCTTCTAGGGCATTGCGACTATTGGTAGCAAAAACAACATGGCGCTCCTGATTTGCAGAACACGACGGAGTACCGTGTGCATCGAAGAAACGTTGCGCTTTAACAGCAAGTTGATTTACTGGCGTATTATCAGTACTAGACATTATCACCGCTTGTTGACAAGCCAGTGGAAGAATGGATAGAAAACGATCCCGAAGGAGATCGTCATTATAATTGAGTCGCGAGGCTAGGCGACGAAGATCTTCCAGGTTACGAATGGGTGATTTTGTACTGTCATAAACAAGAGTCGAAAACTCTTTATATAGACCGAGCTGAGTTTTCTTATTGGTGAAGCGGTCCAGAAAGTTTTGTTTTAAGTCATTAAGGGAGCGAAATGTGAGCCCTTCGATCCAGAGACGGGCTTCACCCTTAAGCGTCTGTCTAAACAGACTAACAATCTCAGGTAGATCAGCGGTATCAGGATCGATCTTGCAATAAGAAAGGTAATCCTTAAATGACAGAAAGTGGGATAAGACATAATCAGGATCAATGTTGCTACCATCAAAACGTTCATAAAAGGGGTGACGTTCCATAATGGTTGAAATCAAAATAGTAACGGACAGTGGAAGTGCGACAGACTATGTATTGATGGCGACGGACGGATGCGTACATGTATACGTTATAAGAAAATGCAATATAAAATCTTAGTATAAATATAGAATAGGATATAGAATAAATGAATTAGGCCTAGTAAGGTTGCAATCACACACCCGTCTATAAATGATTAATGGTTAAAAAAAACACAAATCAAAACAAAACATTCGCACACAAACATTTGTACACAAACATCCAAATTTATCAATTCTACAACTAATTCACATACAAGTAATTGAGAGGTATTTAATTTTTTTTTTTTTTTTTTTCGTATGAATTGGCACTTTAAATTGAAGGTATTATGACCTCTAAACAATATAGTAAAAACTGTTGAACAATAGTCAAAAATTACGGTTATATAAGAGTTAATAATTCACAGTATATCAATCAGTCTCAGTAAAATATAAACAATAGTGTATGGCGACTTCTATACTATAGCCAGGTGCAGAAGATTTGGAACTTAACAGTTAATACAATGTATCGATGGAGTTCATCTGTCATTAAGTGCAGGTCAACTTCGGCCTATTTTGCTTACTTTACTATACATGTACTACACGAAATAAATCAATAAATGCTGTAAAATATGGGCCTAATAGTACACGATAAATGCTTTAATAAGCAATGTTCAGATAATGATAAAAAAGTATTCTGCACAAATTATGAAACTGATTTTAAACAAACAGTAAAATAAATCCACACACGAAGTTCACTTTTATCCTAGAAGTAGAAAATAAACTGCGAATCCGAATATGAAAATACCCAAATCGGAAATCCTAAATGTACTGCAAATTCAATATGAAAAATCCACACACAAACGAATTCTTTATAACCTGCATATCAACTATAAAAATCCACTCTTCACAAAGTTCCGTGAACCAGATACACTCCTAATCATGCAGATTTCTTAAAAGTTATGTCACATTCTTCGATTTGAAATTAATCAAACTTGGATAAAACAGTATCAAGTTAAATAATCACAAAGTTCCGTAAACCGATAAACTTCTGAATGCAGAGTTGAAAGTCATGTCACATTCTATAACCAATCAGTCAAACTATGACATAATCATTCAGAATAGTCACAAAACACAGTATTCCATTATGATTTACCAAACAAGCTGTATAAATTCCACTTCATGAATAAATATCCACCATGAGAGTGGGATCATGGCAATCTCCACCATGTCAAATAGGCCCTTGGCCTATTTATGAAAAGTAGACGATGAAACAAGTATAGTTCTTGAGGCATTTATTCCGATGAACTGTTACAACACAAGAATGATGTCCTCACCAAGAGACAACCTCAAGCTAACTGGAGTATACACTCTCTCACACATACATACAACCTTACATTAAAGGGACAACACATATAGTGTCATTACTATATGACAATATGTTTGCTCGATCATACTTCCGCAGTAAATCTCTGTCAACAGCTTAAACAGATTTCTTTTTGGATGTCCTCAACAAAGCCTTTACAAACAGTAGCACGAACACAACTTTCGTAACTTATGTTTTGACTCGTGTCCATGAAAAGATTTATGTGTCGAAAGTATTTTGCAGTTGAAGGTTCAAGTTGAGAATACGTCTGTAAATGTTTTGATGTTATGCCAGTACATATCTTTCTATTCTCAACAGTTCTTATAAGTAAATCAATAGATGTAGCTTTAATTTTAACAGGAAACAACAAATTATCATATCTTACTTCACAGTTCAAGTCCTTGTCAATGGTTAAATGGTATTTTATTCTGTTATCTTCAGTTTTCAATAGGTAAATATAATCATTTGTTGACTGACATAGCCATGAAGCAGGTATTTGACCTAAAGATGATAGCTGCAACATCTGAAACATTACTTCTTTTACACGTAGACATTCTGGTCCCTCTTGTTCCTCGGTTTTCCTAGGATTCTGAATGAAATAGAAAAATTCGTAAAATCAAATTTAAACAAGAAGAAATTGGATTATCATACATATATTCATAATTTTATTAATTTCCTCCGTTTGTGAACAAAATTGAAAATTTATAAAAGTAAATTATAAGAAGAATGTGATGTTCATGCAAGTATTTATAATTAATAGGGAGGAATTGCATTTTCATATATTTACATTTAAACATATGCAAGAGCTAAATCTGCCTATTGCAAGTATTTATTTAGGCCTGAAATGTTTTCTAAATTATTAATTAGACATTCATTAGTAGGGCTGGGTAAAATATCGATATAAATCGATAGTATCGATTGGACCGCCCAGAAAAGCACTATCGATAGCGTTGGGTTACTATCGATTATCGCTCTTCGTCTATTTTTCTTGCGTCTGAAATGTCAATGTTTTCTTTCAGTTAATCATAATACACCGCTCACTTTAATTACTATCAAGTATCAATGTAACACATAACAAAATTTTGACTGCTTATTGAACAGCCGTTTTCATAAACTCACTCTCATTGAAACGTTAGTTTAGTTTTGAAGAAATTATTGTTGAATATCGCTAAATCGGCGATACCCGGATGTGTAATAAAGTTAGAGTTATTTCCCTTTGCAAGCTTCGGAATTCGTCTGTACAATTCACTATTTCTGTACGTGTGCCCGGTACAATAAATAGCACACGTGGACGACGGAACGCTTGTTGATTTTCCCGGCAAAGCTAAAAGTGTTGTGTGGA
The DNA here is from genome assembly GCA_948474765.1 of Patella depressa. Classification (NCBI taxonomy): domain Eukaryota; kingdom Metazoa; phylum Mollusca; class Gastropoda; family Patellidae; genus Patella; species Patella depressa. The sequence continues at coordinate 9,720,661 of OX419723.1, forward strand.
AGCACTTTGGGTTTTAGACAGGAGCAAACGATCTTTCGCAACTTCGTATGGTTTTGAACTTTGAACTTTGAACTTACACTGTATCCAGTCTTGATCACGACCGTGGGCATGAAAATAAGTTTGTTTTCGATACTATCGATTATCGACCGACATTTCATTGTCGATTATCGATAGTAAAAATCACTATCGATACCCAGCCCTATTCATTAGACATTAATTAACTTATCCAGGCCATAATCAATACTTGGTGGGATCAGATTTCTCCAACATTAAATAAATTGGAACAATTGAGCCGTATTTTTATTTAAGCTAAAAATGGAAGGTTGGGACTCAGTTTTGAACAACCACAACTGTGGTTGAAATTATTGTACACATTTTATCCAACCGTCAAAGGCTAATATCTTGGCTTGCATAGTAATTTGAATGAAATTTTCAATTTATTCATTTTACATTATCTACTTTCGAACTATTATAGCAAGAATGACTAGCACTTTACCTAAATCTAAATCTTACATAATGTATCTATAATATGGAAGCATTGAATGTTATATTCATATTCATAATTAATATTGAAGAGGGGAAGGGTGGGACCAATATCGCGAAAATGATTTTCACCAAAATAAGCTTCATTTCAAATAAAAAAGATTCATATAAGCTTACTATGGTCCACCCAATCCAATGAAAATCAATCTAGTATTAATAATAGAGAATTAAGTTACCGGTGGCTTCTTTGGGTCCAATTTCTTTGTCGTTACACTTTTCTGTGGAAGATTTAGGGTTGGTAGACTCCCTTCTTTTAATCTTCTATATGTAGAGCCAGATTTTTTGTAAACATCTGAAAAATTCATAAAATAAAAATAAAAAGGTTAAAAAAACATCACAAAAGGTTCAGGCATAATTGTTGGAGTTTATAATAATATGGGGAACATGATTATTTTGAGTGTAAATGTAAAAGGATTTGGGATACCACTCTCGGTATTTGACAGGTCATGGTCAGTCATAAATAAACAAAACAATTTTATTTTATGAGGCTGCTCTCAAAACTTTGACCACACATCCTTATTGGACTTTTAAAAAATTGAATCAGTAATTCGTGAAATTAAAATAAAAGCACTAGGACTCCTTAGACCTCCCTGTCATATGCACTGCTGTTGCACACGCCTGAACTAGTAAATTGTTCTATAACATGGAAAGGTACATTGTATTCACATATAACAGATGGCGGGAGGTGGATTAACGAACAGCAGTATGAGACTGTTTCGGCCTGTACAGGGATGTTCCAGTAGTAATATACCACTTTTCTTTCATTTTCTTCAAGGAACTGGAGTAATCATTATTTATAAGTACCCAGTTATAAACGGTTAAACTCTTCTTTCTTTCTAATCTAATCTAATTTTGATTTTTCATACTGAGAAAAAAATGAGACTTAAGTATTTAATAGACATATTTTAATTAAATGATTCACAGTGTAGTATATATCTATATGAAATTTGAAAAATATATTGACAATAAATTCAAACTTGGGACATATTATTGGTTCATATTGCATAACACGTAACTAAATGTACGTAGGACAGGACTAATGGGTGCTGAGATAGTGATCCCCAGTCCCCTCCACCCCCCCTCTGCAAAACGTTTCCCCCCACCCTGGGAAAAAATTGTTGACCATGAAAACAGTAGGTATACATTGTCCGTCAATTTTACAGCACCCCTGGGAACACTAGCTGCCCCCCCTCGTTGCTCTGAGCTAGTTCCCCCTAGTTCAGCTCGGAACGTAGGTCTCATTACACTCACCGCGAATGTAATGAGACCTACGTTCAGAGCTGAACTAGTTCCCCCCCCCCCTTCCCCGTATTCACACAAAGTAGAAAAATTATAGAAGTTAAACCATTAAAACCAGATAAAGGTGAAGATAAAGTATTGGATTTGATTAATGTAAGGGTATCTCAGTTTAAAGCAATGTGATTTATGTACAGAATTTAGTGAATAAATAATGAAATAAATCCTTTACAAATTGATAGGTAAAGGGAGATAAATTAAGTTTAAGGAGAAAGGTAGCAGACCAGTTATTTTCGCCATTGACTTTATTGTTATTTATATGCCTTGCCTCAGCCCCAAACCCCATACTTCTTTTATGAATATTTGGGGGATTATTATCCTTGTATCCACCTTAAGTCCACCCATGTGTCACAATTATTTCATCAAAATCTTAAAGGTGGTGTTACCTTGACTACGGCACGCAGGATAAATTAAATCGTTAAGTAAAACTTTTTGTTTCGCTGTTATCCTCTGACCATTTAGCATCATAATAATAATTACTCACCAACTTTTGCCCAAAAATTACAAATTCATAGATTCTAGACCAGAAGATCAGAAAAAATTGGCACAGTATGAAATACTAATATAGTAAGTGCAGGGGTATGGATTTAAGTCAAAACTGAAAAACAAACAATTTAGTAATATCCTATTGCAGTCCCAATTCCATGTAACAACTTTTGGTCTTTGAAGGAATTATTTATGAGCAGAAATTAGGCGATGTATCTGTTATCACTCGTCATTTTTTTTTAGCTTGTGGTTCCTCTTGAGGCCAAAATTATTGTCCAATTTTAAAAAAAAAAAACGTTTAATTATATCACTGTTACGCTGTAAGGAAGGTTGTGTTAGAATTTCGAGAAAATCGGACCTAAATTGACGGACAAAATGGCCACTGCTTGTACGCAAAAAGTGTAAAAATATGGTATTTTGAACCGAATTTGATGAAACTTTAAATGCATGTCTATAACTCAAAGATCTTGGTACCTTTCCATATTTGTGCATATGGATTGTAACTTCCTGAATTATGGCCCCTGATTGTCCGAAAAATCGCCTTTAGGGCTTGTGGTCCCCCTGGAGGTCGCAATTATTATCACTGTTACACCGCAATGAAGGTTGAGTTCGAATTTCATGAAAATCGGACCAAAATTGCCAGACAAAATGGCCGCCGCTCGTACGTGAATAGTGTAACAATATTGTATAATGTATACTAGGTTGTGGACCATGGGATCTTTTACGTGCAAGTCAATGGGTACACAGGACCTTGGTTGTTCGTACTATTCGAACGACTACACAGCTGTTCTTGTCAGGCCTTCCGTCCTGCCTCAGTGACAATGGGGAACCACGCCGGAAAATGTGGGTGAAATATCTCTGCCAAAACAGGTATTGACCTCCAGTGTCTTACTCATTTTAGAGCCACCCCCAACACTAATCACGTACAAGCGGGGAATCGAAACCAAGCAAGTTGGCACACTGACTTTAAGGAATAAATCGCGGGGTTTACAGAGCTGGTTAACTACTCAGTGGGTGGAGCAGGTAGATGGGTTTCATATAGTCAGTCGGTAACCTGTTGTTCTTGGTGTTTAACATCCGCTTTCACCAAGTCTGATATCACACACAAATTGTCTTTTTTCATTTTTACTATCTTAAAGTTCCAATTTCATATTTTTTAGTTATATTTTTAAAATGTATTAAAATAAAGCCCTAAAATAGATTGTATCTATAAACAGTCCTACCTTGTGAAAGAATATCCTATTAATCCTATAATTCACTATTGCCAGTTGAGAAATTGACACAAAAATCATTTTCAATTTAAAACGTTTGAAGATAGCCACTCCTTTGGGGGGGGGGGGGGTAAGGGAGGTAATTGTGTTATTATTTCCTGTGTCACTAATTTTAATGCCTGGGGAAATAATGCCCATGTCTGTATAATAGTGAGTTGGCAACCTTTTGAGGAAAAGACAATTAAGTTTTGACTTTCGTAAAAATTCCCGCTTTAACGCAAGTACATAGGTTTTTCCTGTAGGACGATCCTGGAGTAATCATACTCCTTGCAGTGTTTGGTTTGATAAGACCTCATCCCTGTCAAGCACAGCTGTAATGAAAACAAATTTCTGTTCCAAAATATGACTGGTCAATAGTCCGCTTTACAACCAGTAGTCCAATACCTAACTGCGTAACAATATCATTCGGATTTAAAAACATCCCCACATTATGTTTACATAACGTTACGTCATGACTCTTGGTATTTATTATGTCCAATTAACCAGTGCATAGCAGAATACTGAAGAAAAACTAATTGCATGACAAACGAGGGTTATCAAAACGACTGCAATGTAAACAATATTGTTTGGAGACAAGCAATACTTTCGCTGTTTTCAATGCCTTTATTCACTGCCTCACTATTCTGGGCTAACGAAGACGGGCTTCCATATAGTGTACTATGCGTTCAATCGGCGACCCATCGAATTTCAACTGTCCGCATTCTTTTACCTTCGAACTCTATCTGGCTGGTTTCGATCTTTGGTGTCAGCGACACTAAGACCTAGCTTGCCGGTTTCGATCTCTTTGTCAGCCTGGGTGGCTTAGAGACAGAAATGCCTACTCAACCTCGTGGTGTTACTTCGGGTACTCCCACACTCCTCGCAGTGTTCCGTTTGATTAGAGGTAATCCTACCACTCACTGCTGTGATGAGTGGATATTGTTGTTTTAAATTTTGATTGGTCAGTAGTACAACTTACAACCAATGACTAGCTGCTCTACAAAGGCTTTACATTTAAAACGAGTGCTAATATTGGACCAAATATGTTTACGTCATCGCTCTGGATTTTATTATGCCAATTAACCTGTGTATAGCAGAATAAAATCTGTTTTACAGAGAATTATTTACAAATTATCTCTATCCCAAATTTTGAAAAACGAACCCTAAATATGCGATTTGGTGGCATATCTGAATATAATCTCCGTCAAATAATATATCTCATCAATCGATTTATTTATGCAAAAAAAACCACCACCTGTCAGAAAAGGTTAGGTCAGTTGGGTTGAAATAAACTTTTGCCAACAACAGTTACACATGAATTATATACACATTGCAGTCTGCCGCCACCCTCAAAAAAATCAACAGAAAATAAATCTGTACTCACCTTTTAAGCAAAATCGCCCAAACAGAACACCATACTGCCATCTTCTTCGTTCATCTTCTTCATCTGTCTGGAGTCATCTTTATCTGTCTGGAGTCCTTTTCTTCATCTGTGCCCACAATTCTGTCTCCACCATTCTCCATCCCCCAACGGGGTTCCTGAAAAAGAGACTAATATAGCAGTTAGTACATGATCAATGACAAACAAAGAAAAGGGAATTGAAATTCAAATGAATTTAATCCCCCTTTTTATGAGGGCCACGCAGTCTGCAGTCTGCCACCACCCTCAAAAAAATCAACAGAAAATAAATCTGTACTCTCCTTTTAAGCAAAATTGCCCAAACAGAACACCATACTGCCATCTTCTTCGTTCATCTTCTTCATCTGTCTGGAGTCCTTTTCTTCATCTGTCTGGAGTCCTTTTCTTCATCTGTCTGGAGTCCTTTTCTTCATCTGTGCCCACAATTCTGTCTCCACCATTCTCCATCCCCCAACGGGGCTCCTGAAAAAGAGACTAATATAGCAGTTAGTACATGATCAATGACAAACAAAGAAAAGGGAATTGAAATTCAAATGAATTTAATCCCCCTTTTTATGAGGGCCACGCAGTCTGCAGTCTGCCGCCACCCTAAAAAAAATCAACAGAAAATAAATCTGTACTCTCCTTTTAAGCAAAATCGCCCAAACAGAACATCATACTGCCATCTTCTTCGTTCATCTTCTTCATCTGTCTGGAGTCCTTTTCTTCATCTGTCTGGAGTCCTTTTCTTCATCTGTGCCCACAATTCTGTCTCCACCATTCTCCATCCCCCAACGGGGCTCCTGAAAAAGAGACTAATATAGCAGTTAGTACATGATCAATGACAAACAAAGAAAAGGGAATTGAAATTCAAATGAATTTAATCCCCCTTTTTATGAGGGCCACGCAGTCTGCAGTCTGCCGCCACCCTCAAAAAAATCAACATAAAATAAATCTGTACTCTCCTTTTAAGCAAAATCGCCCAAACAGAACACCATACTGCCATCTTCTTCGTTCATCTTCTTCATCTGTCTGGAGTCATCTTCATCTGTCTGGAGTCCTTTTCTTCATCTGTCTGGAGCCCTTTTCTTCATCTGTGCCAACAATTCTGTCTCCACCATTCTCCATCCCCCAACGGGGCTCCTGAAAAAGAGACTAATATAGCAGTTAGTACATGATCAATGACAAACAAAGAAAAGGGAATTGAAATTCAAATTAATTTAATCCACACGGAACTGAACTCAACTGTTCAGCTGCAGACTTCCGCCAAATTAACTTAATCCCCACTGTACTACAGCCTGCCATCATCCTCAAGAAAGTTGATCAGAAAAACTGTACGCTTCTTTTAAGTCCAAACAGACTGCCATACTGCCTTTGCCTGTACCCTCTTCCATCTGTGTCCACCATTCTGCATCCACCAACGTGGGTCCTGAAAAACAAACTTAATGATACATTATCTGCGATTAGATAAAGAGCTGTCAGTTTTCACTATAATAGGGAATTTGCTGCAAAATTTCAGTCAAATTGATAATTTAGCTAATGAATTTTCTGCCTAACCTTTAACATCTTTACTAAAGTGGTTATGATAAAAAAAAAAACAGTCTTAAAAGTTGAGCAACAATTCTGATCCTAATCCAGTATATATTGCAGGCTATTGAGAGTTAATTATGATCTGGATAAGTTAATTTTAAAATGTCTAATTAATAATTTAGATAAAATTTCCAGCCTGAAGAAAAACATGTAATATACAGCTTTAGCTCTTGCAGAATGTATGTTTAAGTGGCCAAAAGCAATTAGTATTATGTGCAATGAAAAAAAAAAACCCTTCAATGAATTTAAAGCCAAATTAACTCAGAATTTTCTTTGCTATCGTTTTCTTTTCTAATGTAAATAGTAATCAGTCTCTGATACCCAACTGTATCAGTATTTATTCACTGCTTTGATTATCCAATTCAGTTCTTTTCCGTAATATTAAGAATCTTTCTGAATGAAATTTCATTAATGGTGCACAAATGTCTCAGTAGGCTTCCTTTTCAAAAATCAAAATTTTTTGCACACGGTTACATACACACCAATGTTTTCTTTTAACCAATTTCTTTTAGAGAGTATGAGAGAGAGAGAAATGTGGTTTAACATCAACTCGACACAAACTAGGTCATTTTCGGACTAACATATGGTTTAATTGTATTTCAATAACTTGTTTGCGCAGTGGGAGGAAACCAGAGTACCCGGGGAAAACCCATGAGGTTGGACAGACGACCCTACTCCTTGCCACGTACAACTGGGGATTCGAAAAACCACGCCCTTGAGAGTACGAAGGTCAAATCAGACAAATATTCTGTTTTTAGATATGTTATATGGGCATCATAACCAGCGGCTGCCAGGCAGGGTACACCCACATTTTCGAGGGATGGATAGAGAACAAGCTAAAAAGAAGGTGATTTTTACAACAATCAAGGGCCATAATTCATGAATTTACAATTCGATATGCGCAAATATCGAAAGGAACCCATATCCTTGGGTTATCAACATGCATTAAAATTGTGACATCTACAGGGTCCACAACTTTGATATACCATATTTTAACACTATTCGTATACAAGCGGTTGCCATTGTGTTGGCAGTTTATTTAAGTGGAGTAATATAGAACACAATAAGATAACCATAAAAACCTGTAAGTCAATATTGTGCCAACCCCTAAAACTGCTAACATGCGTTGCCTTGCTGAGCTTGGAATTTTCCCACTGCAACTAGATATATATCATAGAATGCTACTCTATTATAAAAGATTAAACCACCCTGATATGAAAGATTCAAACCTGTTACTGGCTGAAGCCTATAATGATGATATTAAAATAGCTAACTCTAATATTAAACTTTCATTGACTGCTTCTATAATTCACTTAATAATTTATTTCAACATAAACCCGTCAAACCTCACCAAAATTAATATCAAATCGTCACTTCAATCAAAATTCAGCTCCCTTTTCACTGACTCATGCCACTCCAGCCCGTTTAAAACTACTATGACGTCACTCCGTCCCACTCACTGCAAATTGAAATAGGTAGATACAAAAATGTCCCCCCAGATCTAAGAATATGCCAACAATGCTCTATGCAAAAATTTGAATCTAAGGTCATAAAAGGTGTAATCTGTCTCTCTTGTATCAAAATTATTCTCTACTTTTCCATATTACTTGATTCATATCATTATCATACATCATATTTCCATGTAATAACAATGCTAAGTCTTGGCATTTGTGTATTTATAATATCTATACCCTTGCATCATAATTGTACGGACTACTGTGCCAATGCCATTATCAAACCCGTTTGAGGTAAATGTGCACATTACATAATGTTGTCCTGTTAGTAATCTATGTTATTATTATTATAAGCTCGATTAAAATTACCATTGTCTTATACAAGTATGTAAATATTATTTGTCATATTGTTATTATATCTGTTCATGTTTATATCGTATGCTGTCCTAAATGGACATTTTGATACAATAAAATCTTATCTTATCTTATAACCGGCCTTCCACGTGGTACCTCTCATAATATACTTTATACGGAAACTGGAATATGCCAGCTTCAACTAAGATGATACTTTTCTACAAAATTTTAAATGGACTAGTTCCTAAATATCTAACCGATATAATCCCACCTCTTGTATCCGCTAACCAACCCTACCATCTTCGTAACTCCAACCAAATAAAGCAAATAAACTGTAGAACATTACTTTACCAGAATTCTTTTTTTTTCCTTCCTCTGTTAAACAGTGGAATGATCTAAATAATCAAATAAAAAATGTCAAATAAAAAATTCCAAAACTATTTCTGAATTCAAAACTAAATTAAAATCAAGCATGCGCTTAATCGAAACAAATGCTCCCTACTAAATAGGCGAAAGACATCTACAGATAATACATTGTAAACTACGAAACTCAAAGAGTGACTTAAATCACAATAAATAAATTAGGTTCTGAACATAGGAATATTCAAACAATACTTTCTGGAAACACCGCTATTTCTTTTGAGGAAAATTCTTTAATCGTTGAAATCGTAAGTAATAAGATATCACTAAGTAATAAAATATTGTTTAAACCAACTGAGAACAGCACAATCATGGAAGGTTTTTTATGCCAAAACTGTTCATGGAAAATGCATATATCACTCCATTTGTTGTACATCATTACCCCTGCCAGGAATAGTATTGCCTGATAATTTGGCGTAAATAATGCGACTGGTGCTGCCATCTTCTCATTCTTTATTGTATCGGATCGTCAAGTTATCAAGTGAGTAAAACTAAGCTGAAGGTGGTCAACAATTTCGCCACACCCAAGATTCAACAAAGAGGCTACTTTATAGCTAAAGGGAAATAACTCCATTTTCTTAAAAGAATCAGAAAAATGATAATTCAGGGTGGATGTCTTACACGGACGAAAAGTTTGATATGAAAAATTGTACCAGGATTATCTATTTCTGATTTAATAGGCAAAAGACTTTCAAGTAAATTGCGCCGTACGTCATGTGATTAGATAACAAACCTCATCTCCCAAAGGGGGAGGGGGGATGGCCTAGTGGTCTAGAGTGCCGCGCTTCGACCTCTAGCTGGCCGGTCACCTCAGGCTTGCGGCTGTGGTTTCGAGCCCTGGTGTGAGCGTGGAGATAGGGGCGCCTTCTCAACTTCGTGGGTTCCCTCCAGGCATGGGCGTCACACATGGGGGGGTCCGGGGGGGTCGGACCCCCCCAATTGTTTTACTGGGGGGGTCTGAATATACTTGGACCCCCCCAAAATTTGGCAAAATAAAGTGCCCGAAATCTCATAAAACACTAATTATAGGACTGGAATAGCAGTAAAACGCGTTTGCGGCCATCAAATATTCCAAAATTTTCTTGGGGGTCCATACAAGGTCAGCTCCGCTTCTTCGCCCCGCGAAGAAAAATGGCCGCCCGTAAACCTGCTTTGGGCATTTCTAGTTTTGCTTCCCTTCACTTTTCTTTTAACTGAATACCATGAATTTGTACTGAGTTGACTATCGATTAAAACATTTTGTCGGGGGCCACTCTACTTTGTGAATGCATCTGCAACAGTGAGATTGGATGGAATTCAGAGTGGGATTTCGGTTACAGAACGCATTGGATACTTTTGGACTTGCTCACACAGGCTAGAATAGCAGAAAACGCATTTGCGGTGGTTAAATTTTCAAAATTTTCTCCGGGAGGGTGAGGCTCCGATTGATTGGTTGTTTGGAATTCTGGGCAGCCGGGTAGGCTATATTGGACCAAATTGAAGTTGCTGTGGGTGTAAACGATTGATTGGAATTCGAGTCACCAGCCACCTTAATTAGGCTATATTAGACAACTTTGAAATTGCTTTGTTCAGGGGCCAAAATAGCAGGAAAAATTGTTTGCAGCCGTTCAATATTCCAAAATTTTCTTAGGTGGGGGTAAGCCAGCTTCTTTGCCTCTCGGGGAAGACCGGTGCCGCTGTCTGTAAACATGATAAACGTTGTATTGGTGTGATATTTTAGTTTTACCCCGTAAATTATGCCAAACAATGTTTACAGAAGACTGAGACTTATGGGTACCCCCCCCCCCCCTGCGCCGAAGTTGCGGACCCCCCCAATATATATTTCATGGCTACGCCCCTGCCTCCAGGCACTCCTGTTTCCTCCCACTACTAAAGGGTAATTGGCTGATTGGGACCATGGCTGATTGGGACCAGAATTGTGTCTGACTGGGACCAGATTTGTGGCTGATTGGGGCCAGATTCTTGGCTGATTGGGGCCAGATTCTTGACTGACTGGGACCAGATTTATGGCTGATTAGGACCATGATGAGGCTTATTCGGACCATTACTTAAATGCCGCGAGTATTTAAAATATGTTTGCATATTTTTGATAATAAGACAACTATGGCAATAAATAGTGTAATTAGTCACAAATAATAGTGTAATTATAGTGATTGACGGCTTCAATACAAATGAGCTAAATCACAGAGAATATGCTTCACATTCTTGGCTGATTGGGACCAGATTCTTGGCTGATTGGGACCATGATCAGACCAATGATAAGAGTGTTTTAAATATGTTTGCATGGCAATAAATACCGCCCAGTATTATCAAATTGTAACCTAATATCAAAAAGCCTCATATCAGTATAATTACCGGAACTGCAATGAATGCGATATTTTGTAATGAATGAAGCTGAACTAATGACAAACAAATATTGTTCTTTGTATAATATTTTACTTAGTAAATATCATTTTATTTCATATAGTGATTCAATTCCTTTTCAATTTAGTCGGACCATATAAATGCGCGGCTTTGTTTAGTAAACGACTTGTGGTAATCTTCTACTTGGTGTTTAACGTCTGCTTCCACATAAGTGATATCGCAGACAAGACTTAGGAGAGCCGAAGCTGATTCCTGTTTTTTAGAATATGATTTTGCAATCTTTCCATTTGGCTTTAAGCCATGGATTGGGTTTAGTGGGAAATTCTTCCCTTTATTTAATAAAAAACATATCATTTGGTAGGTGATCTCATCTGCTTCTGAATTGGTTGATGTCATCGTTTGGGGTAAGTGTTCAGGTGCCAGGCCCGTCTTATCGTGGCCTCCCCTTACTCCACTATCCCACTCTATGGATTTGGTATCGTTTTTATTTACAGAATAGTGTTTAGGTGCGGAGTTTGTCTGACCGAAACTCCCCCTTACTCCACTATCCTGCTTAGTTTGGTAGATGTCATCTTTGTAGGATCTGTGTTTAGGCGCCAGGCCCGTCTTATCGTGACCTCCCCTTACTCCACTATCCTATTCTGTAGGCTTGGTGTCTGTTTTGGCGGAAAAGTGTTTAGACTCATCAAACACAAACGCCCGCACTTTCTTCATCAATCACCATGTTAAATATGCACACGATAGTATTGTAAAAATGTTCAATAAACAAAGATATTCGACTGAGAACTGTCGCGCCAAGTTAATGACCATTCAACCAGGCACGGGTATCATAAGACATTATTTCTGCTTTGTGAAAATCTCCTACAGAAAGAACAAGATGGATATATAGGCTATGTGGCTCGTCTGCATCCATGAGAAACGTTGAAGTGGTTGAACTACGAAGGTGTTTTTTATGAGTTGATTGGATCGTGTTCATACACGCTTTTTTGCAGCTTCCTGGCTCTCTCCGTTTTTGCTGCATTATACGGGACTAACAATTTTTATGCCATCTATCATCTATCTCCATGCTTTACCATCGTTTTTACCATGCTATCACCATCATCTAGTCGGGATATGTTTATATGTAAGGGCAACTTGTTCAATTCATGAAAGGCAGATAAATTAGTGGCCAGATACGAGTGTTCCATCGTGTTCTTGGCATATATGGCGGTATATTAGTGCAAAAATTCCAACATGCTATCGTCTAATTTCTTACTTCTGTTCATGTAATTTCTAACCTCCATTCATGTAACTTCTAACTTTCATTCATGTAATTTCAATGTATAATCCAACTTCTTTTTTTGTTCAGTGGTAATTTCAATTCTGTTCCAACTTGTTTCTATTATTTAAACGAAAAATGTCTTCTTAATAGATGCTTTACATGTTTAGCATCAACATCAACAAATTTAGAATTTATACATTTCTGCCTAGCAACCATCATTATGACGACGTTTGATGTCGCCACTGCCTGCTCAATTTGGTGATTGCGCACCTGATGGGGATCATTATTTGGTATAAACGACCCATTCTTCGTTTGGTTGAAGGTTGGAAGGCGTGCTGAGAGAGAGAGCAGGGCGGATCCAGGATTTTCAGAAAGGGAGGGGGGGGCGTGCTGCACCAAGTTGTGAGTGCGAAACCAGACCCATGATTTTTGAGTGGACAAAAATGCCCACAAGAACTAATTTCTTACTAGTACTGTAAATCACGATCGATTTCCAACATAAACTGTTTTTGTTCTCCTTTCCCGCGAGAATATATGAATCTAAAAATTGTTCGCCATCGCAAAAAATACAGGGGGCGTGCGCCGGGTGCGCCCCCCTCTGTATCCGCCCCTGTATCTGTGTATGTTTATCTATAACAATGTGTTAATATAGACCAACTGCATATAAATATTAATTATTGGCTCAACCGTAATAAAAATAAAATAAAATTCTCCAAATCCCGTTTAGCTTATATTTGAAATAGAAAATGAAATGAAATGAAAGAGGGTTTAACGCCCTACTGTTCTGTTCCGAACCGGGCTAATGGACACGGACATAGCCACACAGTGTGCTTTAGGGAAATATTGCCCGGAGAGTGGATCTACGACCTGGACTTACATGTATATCAAAGTCTAACGGTCACGGGATCTTTTACGTGCACGCCAACATGTACATGGAACCTCAGGTTTTCATCCCATTGGAACGACAAGACACTAATAAGGGGGATCTCCGCCAGAAAATCTGGATGAACTTTTTTCGACCCATGCCGGGATCGAACTCCCTACCTACAGCCTAGCGAGCCTGTGTCTTACCCACTTAGCCACGGTATTCGAAATAGTATTTGCAAACCATACATTTATATCACGTTCAATATTGTTTAGAGGGTAGGATGGGCGAATGGTTAGCACGTGCATGCTGTAACATAAGGTCTGTCATTGAATAAACTGGCGTGGTTTCGATTTCCCGTTTTTACGTGACATGGAGCAGGGCCGCCTTTCCAACCTCGTGGGTTTTCTCCGGGTCCTCTGGTTTTCTCCCACTGCTAAACACTCCTACACGCAAGCGAATTATTGAAATACAATTGAACGGTGTTAATACCGAAATGACCTGGTTGGTGTCGAGTGGATGTTAAACCCCATGTCCCTATCTCTCTCTCCCGATGTTGTTTTCAATTTTAACACTCAGGCAAGCCACTCAATCTGACGAAGAGAGAGTCGTTTGTATCAATAGAATGGTACCGATCAGGTGCTCAATCGCCAAACTGAGCACATGGTGGCGACACCAAACGACATCATAATGATGGTTGCCAGGTAGAAGTATCATAATTCTAAATTTGTTTGCCGTTCATGCTTAACATGTAATACCACAATGAAGAAGACATTCTTTGCCCCAATAATAGAAATAAGATGAAATAAAATTGATATTTACACTGAACAAATAAAGAAGTTTGATTATACATTGTCTTAATTTAGAAATTACATGAATAGAAGTTAGAAGTTAAATGAATGGAGGTTAGAAATTACACGAATAGAAGTAAGAAGTTAGACGATAGCATGTTAGAATTTTGGCACTAATATACCGCCATAGGCATAGAGCACAATAATGTCCCAGTTGGTCGGTTGAACATATGTAATTGTAGCACATGGCTGCAGAGCAGGTTTAAGTCTTTCGGACTATCAGGAAATTGACTAGATATGACCATCACTTGATTCTGAAAAATAGAATAATACTGATTTAATGTATTTTTACTGAATATATCGGATTGATGAAGAAAGTTCAGACGTTTATTGACTATTTTGAATATTTTTACAACACTATCGTGTGCTTGTATAACATGGTGATTTACATGAAATTAAACTGTTTGTGTTTGATGAGTAACAGCTAGTTTCCATTATTTTTTTTCTTCAGAAAACACTATGAAGGAGAACATTATGAGTCTTTGCATGTGTTTTAATGAATTCCTTAGCCACAAAAACATAGGTATAACATCCAGATCATTGAAATCGGGGCAGGGTCAGTATATGTTGCTCTCCTCATCACTACTTTCACCACGTCACAACAATTGACTAATGTCTATGGCCAGACTATAATTAAGATATTCTCTTTCAACCCTGGAGAACACTTCTCTCTTCAAAAATACGTCCTTGTTATAGGTAAACACATTGTGTATAATTTATCTAGACATTTATTTCCCTTTGTTACTTAGGTAATTGTGTGTGTGCGGGGAAGGGGAGCTGAAGGCGGGAAAAATGAACTACCTTGATATAAGCCCCATTGTGTACATGTTATGTTCGACATTATCTGTATAACTGTGCTTTGACAATCACCTCGCCAGTCTTAACTCAACCCTAGGGTATCACAGTGTAAGCTACAGACGGGGGAAGGCTGACAAGTTAATTTGTGGTATTTCTACCCCGGGTCTGGGGACTTTTCCTAGGGCTTATTTGAGTAACTAGTACCCTGTGTGTAGACCCACTACAGATTATCAAGGTAGCCTATACTGAGGGAGGGTGCCTAGTTCATTATATACCAGTTATTTTACTGACTTAGAAAAATGATGACAACGTTTTGGAGGCGATATTTGAAATAGATTGAAATTTATAAATTATTCTATATATGACAATATGAATTAACTAGTATTAATCTAATAAATGTGACCACTGGATGTTTGTGGTTTTATTTTTAAGTAAAGGAAGGTTGACATCACTTTTTCTTTCTCCTTGTCATAAAATGAATATGCAATGGTTTTTTTAATGGATTTTTGCAGGTCATTTCACTTTACAAGACATGTACGAACAGTTTCAAAATATTATGAAGATGGGACCTTTCAGTCGAATCATGGTAAGACATATAATATATAATGATGTACATTTAAAATATATTTGGTAATTTGCTTTTAATTTTCAGTAATTTTTTCAAATTAATTGGTGAATTATCTCCCGTGATCATATATACTATTCAAAAAAAGTAGGGGACATTTGATTTTGGGGGCATAATACTAAAATATGCAAATGACTACGAAAAAAGTCACTATAGAACCTAACAGAAGAAACATTTCCAGTTACATGTGACGCCCAAACGCACCAATAGCTACCGCATGGAATGCAGGTGATGCTTGGGATCATCATGGGGGTCCAACCCAAGATTTGCACGACTCTGATTTTGAATGTTACAGTCATTGTGGCATTGAATTCCAGGGTGGAAACATCAGTTTAATTGTTTTAGTGACCAGAAAACAAATTTTGATATGCGTCGGCTTACCCAAAATGAAAGGTTACGTGCCCTTGGCATGCTACAGATCGACACAACACAGGTGGTTGTGGCGCGGACGATGAATGTTTCTCAGTCTGTCATAAGCAGGCTATGGTCCAGATACCGTGATACACAATCTGTACAGGACAGACCACACTCAGGTCGACCAAGGGCGACAACTCAAGCCCAGGATCGATTTATCTGTACCTTAAGGCCTTGAGAAATCGTGTCATCACAGCAAATCAGATCAGCGCTCGTCTTCAAACAGACACTTGTGAGTGTGAGTGGCCAGACGATTCGGAATCGACTGCATAGGGGTCACCTTCGCACACGATGTCCTCGCTTGATCCCTTGTTTGAGAGATCATCACATTCAGGCAAGACGTCGTTGGTGTAGGGATCGTCAAAACTGGGATAATCGACGCTGGAGCAATGTGATGTTTTCAGATGAGTCAAGGTTCACTGTTGATTTTTTGGACAGACGTAGGAGGGTTAGGCGTCGTCAAAACGAGCGCTTCCAAGACGTTAACGTCATCAGACATGATCGATTTGGGGGTGGTTCTGTTATGGTGTGGGGAGGCATCACTGTTGCTGGAAGAACGGCTTTACATGTTGTTGCAGGGCGTGTTACAGGCCAGTACTACAGGGAAATCATCTTGGCAGTCCATCTGGTGCCGTTCGCACGACGTCATGGCCGCTGTTTCATCTTCCAGGATGACAACGCAAGATGTCACAGGGCCAGGATCGTTACAGGTTACCTCCAACAACAGAACATCACCACATTACCTTGGTCAGCACTGAGTCCCGACCTCTCCCCCATCGAGCATGTCTGGGACATGCTTGGACAGAGGTTACGTCAACGTCAACAACGTCCTGCCAATGTTCAAGAACTTGCTGCTGTGTTGCAACAGGAATGGGACAATCTGGACCAAAATGACCTTAGACGTCTCATTAGGAGTATGCCACGTCAGATCAATGCTTGTTTGGCAAACAGAGGAGGATTTACCCGTTACTGACTTTGTTGTGATGCTGTGGTAACTTTGCTGTTTGACCCCGGTATCATTTTACCCTTATAATAGTTATAATGGTCAGTCTGTGCCTTACTTAGTCTAACGATCATTTGGAATAAATTGATAAATGTGAACTTCATTTCATTTTGTCATTTGTTTCTTCATCAGTTTCATTAGGTGACTTTAATAACACTTAACAATCAAATATCCCCTACTTTTTTTGAATAGTATATTTTGATTTAAGATGTTTAATCTAGTCAAGTGCTAAAAATTTATTATATACCCCTTTAGTTGGCACATCTAATAACATGTTTATTTTGTTGAAAATATATGTACAGATATTTCTATGGTACCAAGTTAAGGCCAAGACAACTCTTGGTTTAGTTCTTTAGTTCAGAGTCTTAATAAAAGAAAAGGCCCTTGAATATCTTTGTATAACGTTTTGTTTTTACAAAATTTTAAAACTTGAAATCCGAATGAAAATCTAATAAATATTCCTGTAGAACAATAATTCAGATGAATGTGACCTAAGGGTGCTGTATTCTGTGGTCACAATTTAGAGATTTTAACTCTGTAAATACATTTTTAAAGAGTTAAATCTTCCTATTGCAAGTCTTTCTTCGGGACTGAAATTATTAATTAAACATTAATTAGCTTATCAAGACAATAATCAACTCTCAATGCCATCATTAGCCATCCCAAACATGAGATGTCTATCTACAGCTAGCTCCGCCTGAGAACACGTGGACGTATGACGTAGATGAATCGCTGAAGCAATTTGACTGAAATTTTCAACACATTCTCTTTTCGAACTATTATAGCGAGAACTATCAGCTCTATATCTAAACCTTTCATAATGCTCCTTTAAATATAATATAATATTAAATTAAAAGTGTTAGAACCTATTCAAAAAGTTGATTAAAGACATAGGCGTACGGGCTCGATGACAGTTAAGGGGGGGTCAGAACCTGAAATGCCCAAAACCAAAAAAATTTCGGGTTTACAAAGAGTGGTGCCGGTCTTCCTCGAGGGGTGAAGAAGCGGAGCTTACCTTGTATGGACGGAACCGTTGGGAGAAAAATTTTGAAAATTAAACTGCCACAAACGTGTTTTCCTGCTATTCCAGTCTGTGGATACAGCAGCTTCAATTTAGGTCCAATATAGCCCACCTGCCTGACCCGAATCCCAAACAACCAATCGTCGCTGGGTTTGGGGGGTCTTACCTTCCCGGAGAAAATTAAACCATCGCAAATGCGTTTTTTGCTTTTCTAGCCCGTGTAAGCAACTCCAAAATTTCCAATGGTTTTGTAACCGAAATTTCAGTCTGAATTCCAATCATCCAATCAGACTGCTGCAGCTGCATTCACAAAAAATATTAGTGGGCGTATGTTTCGTTGCCTGGCAACCTATTTTAAGTTTTATTAAATCATTGGAACGTTCAAACATGTACAACATTTTCTAATCATCATCAATTATCGCCCTTTTACTACCATGGTTCATTACAGCCGCCGGCGCTGGTTCATTAATCTGGCTCCCGAGTACACAAAGCATACCCAGACTTACGTTATCTGCTCTATAATAGTTAAAGGCCCAATCCCGATAACTTTTTGGGGAATAAAACTGCTTAATTTTGTGTTAAAATCCTTTAAAATCCATAACCTAAGGCCCACCTACTAACCCGATATTCGTGATATGCCTGTAAATAACTTAAACCTGACAGTCTTCATCTGGAAATGGAGAACATTTTATTATACAGTATCTGGATAAAACCAGACTTTTTTCTATAAAAATAATATGTAGGTGAAATTTACCTTTTGTTATCAAGTACAGGGCATGGGTCATTCACTGTATAGACCTCTCAAGAAACATTAATCGATTATCAGGTCACCCAATGAAAAAATTGACCCGAAATCTTAAAAAGGTTACGTGTCCGTATTAGCAGTGTTGACGTTCACATCCAAACGACTCAATATTTTGAGCTGAAATTTTGAGACAAGGTAAATGCACCACGCCACTATATTTTGGTCCATAAATTTCATAAATACTCGGACTTTAATTTTTGAGACTCTGTTCTTATCGGGATTGTCCCTTTAAGAATTTACTAAAAGTTATTCGCTTTATTTTAACTAAAATATAGCCCTTTGGTAAATATTTCTTCCCGCAGTGTATCAAATTCATCAATAAGAAAGTATGTGCAAGGTTTTGTGTTTCTGGATCAAAGATATTTGTCATACATAGTGACTGATAGTTGAGTAAATTATTATCTTAAGCCTGAGAATGTTTCCTGAACTTGCAGTGAGGAGGTCTTGGATTCGCTCCCGGTATACAAACCTTACTAGTCCATTTGAGAAAAAAAACCTTTATGTTCACCATTCCATTATAAAGCGACTAAATGATTTGTAAATATAAAAACGTGTTGACACAAACTAGGTCATTTTGAGACTAACATATAATTTCATTTTATTTCAATAATTCGCTTGCGCGTAGGGGTCTTTAGCAATTGTGAAACAGGGGAAAAACTCCATTACAATATAGACATAGTATACGGTATACTATTTGTTGGCTATGGTGGCCATATTGGACAGAGATATATAATGGAAGTAGTTTGTTCTCTGTGTGTAGAATGGGTGACTTTCTAGTCGCCTGGATGATATAAACAAAAGTGTTGGTTTTTTTTTTCTTTATTCCCTTTTTTAAAACTTCGGTGTGACAAGCAGGGTTTGGTCTAATAGTAATTTAAAAATCAACCATTCAAGCACTAATTATAGTAGAACATTATCAATAAAAACACTCTGCAAGTATTAAAAGTAAAAACGTGTTATTTCTCAGCGATTTGAATCTAAATTGGCATACACCAGCTCGTTAAAAAAAAACTTTTATCTAAGAACCGGTCAGACTCCAAAGTGCGAATGCCGATTAAACCGCCCAAAACCCAAAAAGTACGAATGCCGATTTAAATAGATTGCGCAAAGCTTTGGTAGCCGAATGGTCATGGCCAGTGCCGGACTGTCCGTGACAGGTGGGATAAGCTCATAAAACAAAAGTGGGCTTAAGCCTGTAAAGAAAACAGAAAAAAAGAGAAAGAAAAGAGAATTCTTAAATTCATCTAATAATAGTGCTCTCAGGTCATTCTGTTATCTAATTATATCAGGAAATCAAAAATTGTCTGAAATGCTTGGAAAATGGGTTTGCGGTGGTCAATTTTCTCGGCCTCTCATGCGCTCGTGACGTGTATTGGGTGAGTACTTGTGTGGGCCTTGGTCAATGACCTGACAGTCCGGCACTGGTCATGGCATGTCCCGAATTTTAACTGAGAAGACAATCGGGATATTTAAATGCCGACCTTTACCTGCCAGCAAGGAAGAGGTAGGGAGAACCAACGGCAATATTTGCTTCTACTTGATATTGTTCGGATAAACATCAAAAATATAACGAATACCCTATGTTACCCTCACAATGCCCGAAGTACAACAACCACTCTATTTTAACTCTGTTGACTGTCTATAGCGTAAATTAACACACCGTTATTTATAGTGTCAGATTAAACGCGTGATAAGCCGTTTATTTATAACAGAACAATAGGCCTCAACATTTAAATATCTTCATCATTTATTAATAGGCTAATATTATACGCTACATATTGGAACTATAACATATATTTACCATACAGGAATAACCAGGTAGGTCAAATTGTATTTTTATTTTGGGAAGCGGGAGTGGCTCACTGCTTAAGACGCTGGTTGTCTGGCGCTCGATCCCGCTGTTGGCCGAGAAAGTTCACCAGACTTTTCAAGCGCGGCTGCACGTAAAATTGTCGTTATAGCACACTGACGTAAGCTCGTCTCCGTTAGAACCGCAGTGCAGGAAGGTAGGAGGTTAATTTCCATTTCATTTCATTTTTTATACGCTCACATTTTCATGTGGACGTATATTGTCGTCGCCCCAGTTCGTCCGTCCGTCCGTCCGTCCACAATTGTTTGTGAACAGTCTACAGGTCACAATTTTTATCCGATTTCAATGAAACTTAAAATATAGGTTTATCACCCTAAGATCTCGGTTCCTTTCGATATTGGCATGTATCGGACCGTAACTTCATGGGTTATGGCCCCTGATTGTACGAAAAATCATGTTTTTTAGCTTGTGAACAGTGTAGAGGTCACAATTTTGAACCGATTTGGATGAAACTTGAAATGCATGTTTATAAACCAAAGATCTTGGATCCTTTCGATATTTGCGCCAATTGGATTGTAATTTCCTGAATTATGGCCCCTGATTGTCCGAAAAAACGCCCTTTTTAGCTTGTGGTCCCTCTGGAGGTCAAAATTGTTATCCGATTTCAAAAACCGTTTGATTATGTCACCGTACCATGGTTATGAAGGTTGAATTCGAATTTCGTGAAAATCGGACCAAAATTGACGGACAAAATGGCCGCCATTTGTACGCGAATAGTGTGAAAATACGTTATATCAAGGTTGTGAACAGTGTAGAGGTCACAATTTTGAACCGATTTGGATGAAACTTGAAATGCATGTTTATAACCCAAAGATCTTGGTTCCTTTCGATATTTGCGCCAATCAGATCGTAACTTCCTGAATTATGGCCCCTGATTGTCCGAAAAATCGCCCTTTTTAGCTTGTGGTCCCTCTGGAGGTCAAAATTGTTATCCGATTTAAAAAAATGTTTGATTATATCACCGTTTCATGGTTATGAAGGTTGAGTTCGAATTTCGTGAAAATCGAACCAAAATTGACGGACAAAATGGCCGCCATTTGTACGCGAATAGTGTGAAAATATGTTATATCAAGGTTGTGGACCTTATAGAGGTCACAATTTTGAACCGATTTGGATGAAACTTAGACATGTATGTTTATAACCAAAAGATCTTGGTTCCTTTCGATATTTGCGCCAATCGGATCGTAACTTCCTGAATTATGGCCCCTGATTGTCCGAAAAATTGCCCTTTTTAGCTTGTGGTCCATCTGGAGGTCAAAATTGTTATCCGATTTAAAAAAACATTTGATTATATCACCGTTTAATGGTTATGAAGGTTGAATTCGAATTTCGTGAAAATCGGACCAAAATTGACGGACAAAATGGCCGCCGTTTGTACGCGAATAGTGTGAAAATATGTTATATCAAGGTTGTGGACCTTATAGAGGTCAAAATTTTGAACCAATTTTGATGAAACTTGACATGTATGTTTATAACCGAAAGATCTTGGTTCCTTTCGATATTTGCGCCCATCGGATCGTAACTTCCTGAATTATGGCCCCTGATTGTCCAAAAAAATCGCCCTTTTTAGCTTGTTCCTCTGGAGGTCAAAATTGTTATCCGATTTAAAAAAACGTTTGATTATATCACCATTTCATGGTTATGAAGGTTGAGTATGAATTTTGTGAAAAACAGATCTTGGTTCCTTTCGATATTTGCGCCCATTGGATCATAACTTCCTGAATTATGTCCCCGGATTGTCCGAAAAATCGCTTTTTTCGCTTTTGGTCCCTCTGGAGGTCAAAATTATTATCCGATTTAAAAAAACGTTTGACTATATCACCGTTACATGGTAATGAAGAGAGAGTTTGAATTACGTGAAAATCAGACTAGAATTGACGGACAAAATGGCCGCTGTTTGTACACGAATAGTGTGAAAATATGTTATATCAAGGTTGTGGACCCTATAAAGGTCACAATTTTGAATCGATTTTGATGAAACTTGACATGTATGTTTATAACCCAAAGATCTTGGTCCCTTTCGATATTTGCGCCCATCGGGTCATTACTTCCTGAATTATGTCCCCTGATTGTACGAAAAATCCCCCTTTTTAGCTTGTTGTGCCTCTGGAGGTCACAATTATTATCTGATTTAAAAAAAAAAAGTTTGATTATAAAAACCAAACAAATTCTAATGATTTTCTGATAATTCCTTAATATGCGACAACTCTTGTTGACTGCCCGGACGATTTGGCTGCTGTGTGAGCGTATGTTTCGTTGCCTGGCAACCTATTTTTTCATTTTAATTTCAGTTGATAGGGCGTTAACTTATTGCCGACATTTTATCATAGTTATTTTGAGATTAAGATACAGGGGCGGATTAGGGCCAGGAACCGACCCGGGCTCCCGTGTTGGAGCGACCCATTTTACTGACGGTGTGGGGCACTCCCCCGGGAAAATTTTGATAAATGAACCCCAATTATGCGATTTCGTGGCATATCTGATTGTAAATGTCAAATATTATATCTCCTAAATCGATTAATGGCCGGTCCAGTACCCCCCCCCCCTCCATTTAATGCTCATTAGAAAAAGTTTTTTTAGACAAATTGAACAAAATCATTTTTTTTCATTTTTTATACGACCGGCCTAATCCACCCCTGTTAAGATACGGTGATTTATCAGGCGTGCTGTTCAAGGGTTGAGAATTTTGCCCATGCGGTAGTTGAAAAACACCGAGTTCGAGTTATGTTTCTGCACCAACCGGGATAATGAAGGGATGTGTTGAATATATTTCTATTACAAACGACAAAATGGAGAATGTAATTGTTGAAGGTAATAACATTATTTAATACATGTTGTTATAAGTAATATTTATTGTTTCTTTGATGAGTAAAAATACACATGGTAACAAATGGTTTATTTGTCAATTTTTATTTTTGTAAAAACACAACAAAACAATTCTATAAATTCATCTTTTGACATTTAATACACCACGTGATATTTTAGTGTACGGTATGTTCTGCTTATATTCTACATAACAGTTCTGCTGTGTCTATGGTGGCGTGGAGAGGTTTTTGTTTGTGATGCCTGGTGTTTTTGTCGTCTAGCGGCGTGGAAAGGTTTTTATTTGTGATACCCGGTGCGTCTAGTGGCGTGAAGAGTTTGGTGAGGTTTTTGCTTGTGATGCCCGGTGCGTCCAGTGGCGTGCAGAGATGGAGAAATACCTGGTGCCAATCCCTTCCTTGCACGCCCCAAACACTAAATCGTAGGTGAAAAGGGAAGTTAATTTAAATATGTAAAAGGGGGCAAAATAATTGCACTGGGCAGCTTGTACTCCAAAGTTCCAAAGTTAACAGAAATTTAAAAAAATATATATTTAATTACACTCTCTTATTGGATGAATATACCCTCACGCAGCGCACCCAGTCCCCCACTCCCCGTGCACCCTGTGCGTCATATGAGAGCAACTTATCATTGCCTCATTGTCCAATTTTACGTCAGCGTAACTACATGTAGTAGAATTTATAGTTAAAAATCATTGTCATGTAATAATTGGGTTCAAATATCATCTCACTATGACTGACTAATTAAAATTAGAACATTCGCCAATATTGGAAACTATTCGTATTGATTTTATACGCCCACATTTTCATGTGGACGTATTATGTCGTCGCCCTTGTCCGTCCGTCCACAATTTGTTTGTGGACTTTCTACAGCTCACAATTCTTATCCGATTTTGACAAAATATAGGTTTATTCCCACAAGATCTCGGTTTTGACGAAATATAGGTTTATCCCCATAAGATCTTGGTTCCTTTCGATATTGGCATGTATCGGATCAAAACTTCATGGATTATGGCCCCTGATTGTACGAAAAATCACGTTTTTAGCTTGTGGACCCTATAGAGGTCACAATTTTAAACCGATTTTGATGAAACTTGACATGCATGTTTATAACCCAAAGATCTTAGCTCCTTTCGATATTTGCGCCCATCGGATCGTAATTTCCTGAATTATGGCCCCTGATTGTCCGAAAAATCACCCTTTTTAGCTTGTGGTCCCTCTGGAGGTCACAATTATTATCCGATTTAAAAAAACGTTTGATTATATCACCGGTACACCCTTAGGGAGGTTGAGTTCGAGAAAATCAGACCAAAATTGCCATACAAAATGGCCGCCGTTTGTACGCGAATAGTGTGAAAATATGTTATATCAAGGTTGTAGATCCTATAGAGGTCACAATTTTGAACCGATTTTGATGAAACTTGACATGCATATTTATAACCCAAAGATCTTGGTTCCTTTCGATATTTGCGCTCATTGATTCGTAACTTCCTGAATTATGGCCCCTGATTGTACGAAAAATCACCCTTTTTAGCTTGTGGTCCCACTGGAGGTCAAAATTATTATCCGATTTAAAAAACCGTTTGATTATATCACCGTTACATGGTAATTAAGATTGAAGTAAAATTTCGTGAAAATCGGACCAAAATTGACAGACAAAATGGCCGCCGTTTGTACGCGATTAGTGTGAAAATATGTTATAGCAAGGTTGTGGACCCTATAGAGGTCACAATTTTGAACCGATTTTGATGAAACTTGACATGCATGTTTATAACCCAAATATCTTGGTTCTTTTCGATATTTGTGCCCATTGGATCGTAACTTCCTGAATTATGGACCCTGATTGTCCGAAAAATGACCTTTTGTGGTCCCTCTGGAGGTCAGAATTATTATCCCATTTAAAAAAACGTTTGATTTTATCACCGTTACATCATTATGAAGGTTGAGGTGGAATTTCGTGAAAATCGGACCTAAATTGACTGAAAAAATGGCTGCCGCTTATATGCGAAGAGTGTAAAAATATGGTATATCAAGGTTGTGAACCCTGTAGAGGTCACAATCTTCATCCAATTTTGATGAAACTTGAAACACATGTTTACAACTTAATCTTAGTTCCTTTCGATATTTGTGCATATTGGATTGTAACTTCCTGAATTATGGCCCCTGATTGTACGAAAAATGACCTTTTTTTTAGCTTGTGGTCCCTCTGGGGTTAGAATTATTATCCCATTTAAAAAAAACGTTTGATTATATCACCGTTACATCGTAATGAAGGTTGAGGTCGAATTTCGTGAAAATCAGACCAAAATTGACAGCTGTTCTTGTCAGGCCATCCATCCTTCATCACTAACAAAGGGAAACCACGCCTGAAATCTAGATGAACTTTGTCACCCAATGCAGGGATCAAACACCCAACCTCAAGGCTACCGAGCCAGCATCTTACCCACTTAGGAACATGATCCCCAGTCTAATTTGAAGCTTACTGAAATGAACCTTTTATAACCCAAAGATCTTAATTCACTTCGAAATTTGCACATATCAAATTCTAACTTGATGTAGGAAAAATCACTTTCGGTATTGCTTGTTCTCTATCCATCTCTCGAAAATGTGGGCGTATCCTGCCTGGCAGTGCCAGCCTATCTTTATTATCCATATATGTTTTTATATTTCTTTAAAATTCTCATGTTTTTCTTTTTTAAGCGAAGATGTGGAAATGGAATACCAAGGTTTTTACCCTTTTTGATTATTTACCTTTTTTTGCTTTATTTTCACTCCTGTGAGATATTAGCCTAATCAAAATATTTGTGTGTCAATCTGATTAAAACACAGATCCTATTTCGTTTCGTTTTTATAGTTCAAAATTTCGTTTTATTGTGCTACACTAGGATCTATAGGATTTTAAAGTAAATCGGATATTAACTTTGGCCTCTAGAGCGTCCACAAGATTTTTTGAAGTGATCAAGGGCCATAACTCTGGCATTAGTTATTGGAAATCGCTGAAAAACAATAGGCTTGTTCGTCTTATGACCTTAAACACTGTGTATAAAATTAAAGTCAATGGAATATTAACTTTGGCCTCTAGAGCGTCCACAAGATTTTTTGAAGTGACCAAGGGCCATAACTCTGGTAGTTATTATCGGAAATCGCGGAAAAACAATAGGCTTCTTCGTCTCATGACCGTAAACACTGTGTATAAATTTAAAGTCAATCGGATATTAAATTTAGCCTCTAGAGCATCCACAAGCAATTGTGGACACCGGACGGACGGGGGCGACGACAATATACGATCACATTTCAATGTGGGCGTATAAAAACAAAAACAACAATATGTGGTTGCAATGATCCAAGACCCTTTCAAAGATATTTTATTCACATGACAGTGATGATGATGAAGAAAACTTGTGAATTTAACAGATAATGACCATTAATAAACATTAAAGGCAAATAGAAAACCACAAAAAATCCATAAGCTTATGATAATAATAATTAAGAATAATTTGATACAATTATAAAGCTTACACATTACAAGAAATGCACCTGTAGAAAATATGTACAAATTTTGTTATCATTGTTATTATTTTATACTGAGATGCAATGAAAAATACACCAATTTTAAAAATGGATGAATGTAAATCTTGTTTGAAATGAATCCAGGTTTAACGTCCTACTTAGTACTTTTCAAGATTTGCTTTAATCTTATTATTCTGAATGTACAACAACATCAGCTTACGATGATAACATGTGACAATGCTTTCAAGATTGCATAAATGCACCCCCGAACAATTCTCAAACAAAAAACAGAGAAAATCAGAATGTTGAGTTTTCTTGTATATAATGCACAGCGTTTAAAAAGATAGGCTGGCACTGCCAGGCAGGATACGCCCACATTTTCGAGAGATGGATAGAGAAAAAGCAATACCGAAAGTGATTTTTCCTACATCATTAAGTTAGAATTTGATATGTGCAAATATTGAAATGAATTAAGATCTTTTGGTTATAAAGGTTCATTTCAGTAGGCTTCAAATTCGACTGGGGATCATGTTGCTAAGTGGGTAAGATGCTGGCTCGGTAGCCTTGAGGTTGGGTGTTTGATCCCTGCATTGGGTGACAAAGTTCATCTAGATTTTCTAGCGTGGTTTCCCCTTGTTCGGGATGAAGGATGGATGGCCTGACAAGAACAGCTGTCAATTTTTGTCCGATTTTCATGAAATTTTACCTCAATCTTCATTACCATATAACGGTGATATAATCAAACGGTTTTTTAAATCGGATAATAATTTTGACCTCCAGTGGGACCACAAGCTAAAAAGGGTGATTTTTCGGACAATCAGGGGCCATAATTCAGGAAGTTACGAATCAATGAGTTCAAATAACGAAAGGAACCAAGATCTTCTGGTTATAAACATGCATGTCAAGTTTCATCAAACTCGGTTCAAACTTGTGACCTCTATAGGGTCCACAACCTTGATATAACATATTTTCACACTATTCGCGTACAAACGGCGGCCATTTTGTCCGTCAATTTTGGTTCGATTTTCACGAAATTCAAACTCAGCCTTCATTACCATGTAACGGTGATATAATCAAACGTTGTTTTTTTTAAATCGGATAATAATTTTGACCTCCAGAGGGACCACAAGCTAAAAAGGGCAAATTTTCGGACAATCAGGGGCCATAATTCAGGAAGTTACAATCCGATTGGTGCAAATATCAAAAGGAACCAAGATCTTTGGGTTATAAACATACATGTCAAGTTTCATCAAAATCGGTTCAAAATTGTGACCTTGATAGGGTCCACAACCTTGATATAACATATTTTCACACTATTCGCGTACAAACGGCGGCCATTTTGTCTGTCAATTTTGGTTCGATTCGAACGCAGCCTTCATTGTCATGTAACGGTGATATAATCAAACATTTTTTCAAATCGGATAATAATTTTGACCTCCAGAGGGACCACAAGCTAAAAAGGGCAATTTTTCGGACAATCAGGGGCCATAATTCAGGAAGTTACGATTCGATTGGTGCAAATATCGAAAGGAACCAAGATCTTTGGGTTATAAACATACATGTCATGTTTCATCAAAATCGGTTCAAAATTGTGACCTTGATAGGGTCCACAACGTTGATATAACATATTTTCACACTATTCGCGTACAAACAGCGGCTAATAATTTTGACCTCCAGAGGGACCACAAGCTAAAAAGGGCGATTTTTGGACAATCAGGGGCCATAATTCAGGAAGTTACGATACGATGGGCGCAAATATCGAAAGGAACCAAGATTTTGGGGTTATAAACATGCATGTCAAGTTTCATCAAAATCGGTTCAAAATTGTGACCTCTATAGGGTCCACAAGCTAAAAACATGATATTTCGTACAATCAGGGGCCATAATCCATGAAGTTCCAATCCGATACATGCCAATATCGAAAGGAACAGAGATCTTATGGGGATAAACCTATATTTCAAGTTTCGTCAAAATCGGATAAGAATTGTGACCTGTAGAGAGTCCACAAACAAATTGTGGACAGACGGACGTCCGGACGGACAGGGGCGACGACATAATACGTCCACATGAAAATGTGGGCGTATAAAAAGGTGATTTTTCGGACAATCAGGGGCCATAATTCAGGAAATTACGTTCCGATAGGCGCAAATATCGAAAGGAACCAAGATCTTTGGGTTATAAACATGCATGTCAAGTTTCATCAGAATCGGTTCAAAATTGTGACCTCAATAGGGTCCACAAGCTAAAAACGTGATTTTTCGTACAATCAGGGGCCATAATCCATGAAGTTTTGATCCGATACATGCCAATATCGAAAGCAGCCGAGATCTTATGGGGATAAACCTATATTTCAAGTTTCGTCAAAATCAAATAAGAATTGTGACCTGTAGAGAGTCCACAAACAAATTGTGGACAGACGGACGGACGTCCGGATGAACGGGGGCGACGACATAATACGTCCACATGAAAATGTGGGCGTATAAAAACAAGGTTTTGTGCAATTGTGGAAAGTGCAAAGTTATGAGATGTCATATCAGAGGTGCTATTTCATTTCAACTCAATATATTCTGTTTACAATTATCAACCTGGCCCCAAGTTAACAAAGTATTCACCTAAGAATTTACTCAACTTTCAATCACCGTTTAAGAGAAATATCTTTGATCCAGACACACAAAAATTTGCAGATAGTTTCTTATTGATGTATTTCATACATTAAAACAACAAAAGTTTTATAAAAGGCTTTATTTAGCCCAAATAAGACAAACAATTTTGAGTAATTTCTTAGCTTAATGCTTTGTGAACTCAGGCCTTGATTTTTTTTCATTACTTATTAACTACAATAGTAACAAGAAATAAAAAATCAGTAGAACACCGCTGATTAAATTCTAGATTCAATCACATTTATTTTTTTATACTTCGAATAGAGCCAGGAAAAGTTTAGGTTAATTATACACTTTCTATTTCTTGTATGAGATTATCTGTATAATCTGTTTTTGTTTCCTTCATTGTGTGAAATACTTGCAGCAAAGTGCAGTAAATAAAATAACTGACATCATTGATCAAAGTTTAACTCTATTATTTCTCATTTGACCTCATATCTATGTGCAGTGGAGTCAATTGGAAGAAATAAATCAAAATGGATTGAAATCTAAATTTTAATTTAATTCGTACCACATGATTATATTTTATCACCTTTGCTGGTTTATATGGCAACTCAATATTATTGCTAAGCTATTTTTGAATTGTAAAATACATTTACAAATATGTAAATATTGATTCTTTGAATTATATATTGTCAATCAAAATCTAAATATGCAATGTACTATGTATCCACACATGTGAAATAAACTTTTATTATTGCTATTTACTTTTCAGTGTCTTCTCTGAATTCATCCCTACATTCGAAGTTTAGTAATTTTATTTCTGCTTCCATGAATCCAGACTGCGGAGCAGAAAAAAGTTGGTGTGAATTTCACCAATCACTACCTTGTGCTGCTATGGAAATTTCAGAAAACGTCAAACTTAACATGCAATTCATTTTACTTTTATCAATTAAATACTTCGAGTTATTGATAAAAATCAACCTATTATCTAATCAAGATTGTAAACAAATTACTGAGGTTAAGTCTGTTAGTTCTGGGGAGAAAGAAATTATCTTTTATATTGCTGGAAGTATTATTGGAAAACTTCTTCACAAACTATATAAAAAGCAAGACAAACAACACATTTACAAAATACTTAAGGCTTTAAAAACTGATAAAGAGAATTCCTCAGATCCAAATGCAAAACTTGTAAAGTTATTTGACAGGGGAGGGCTAACATATATTACTCAGAAATCAGCAGATTTCTTCTTGGGTTTAGAAATTTGTTTCCGTAGATTGTATCCAGGTAGTCAAATTAATTTAGAATTGTCAAAACTTGAGTTCCTCAATGCTTGCAAATTTAATGAATTAATAACGAGAGACTTTTTTCAAGCACCATCATGTACAACTCAAACAGAATCTTATGATGAAAATGATTTAAAAGAATGTATGACATTATGTATCAAAATGTATTTCATAATACGAGCCCATCATAAATGTAAATGAATGTTACAAAAATTTGTCAGGGAAACTAAAGGGAAAAAATCAAAAATGTCCAAGGGTCTTAGAACAGAGTTGAAAAAAAAGAAATGAAAATTGCAATATGTAAGAGCCAAAACTGCCTATTGGTGGTGTATGCTGTCTTCATTAGCCCAGTCGGAGCAAACATGAGAACATTATCTCCATTTATTTCATGTGAAATAAAAAATAATATTTAGACATTTATTGACAAGACACTCATAATTAACTCTTTGTGATCTTATGGCTAAAATGTTAACGGATTAAACACTGCCCGTCAAAGGACTGAAAATCAAAACTTTGTTTATTATTGGAGTGGCAGTGATACATAAGATTATTTACACTATATGTGGTCAACTCAAAACTTCATTATGCATCTTTATTTCATATAATTTGGTTTTAAAACTAAAAATGGGATGTTTTGTACACTCAAGTTTCATCAAAATCGAATAAAAATTGTGACATAGTGTCCACAAGCAAAATGTGAATGGACGGACAGGGGTGACAACAAAATACATAACATGAAAATGTGGGTGTATAAAAACGCGGGCTGAGGTGTTTGCATAAACATGGTGGGACTCAACAAGCTTCTGTCTATGTCTTGTGTGTTACAAGTGTATTGCGTCGCTTCTACTTTAAAGGAGTATCATCAATCTCTATCTCACACAGTTTGCTGCTTCTTTTGAAGTTTCCATTTGGTTTTATTTGAAGAGCAAGTCTTCTTTGTAAACAAAGTTTATTTTCTTGTTAACTGTAATTTAAAAATACATCATTATATTCTTGTAAAAAAAAAACCAGCTTGTTATTGTAGTTGCTTGACATGTTATACTTTAGTCATATTTAAAATACAGATATGACGTCATTCTTTGATGTTAGCGTACCCGGTACCATTATTTCGCAAAATGGTATGAGCAATGTGCCAATGGTACATTATTACACTAGTTGCAATATTGGATGTGCGTGACGTATTTCATTGAAATGCACATTCTGAATAGTGTTTGTATTTTAAGTTGTTTAATGGTCTTGTGTAAGACATTGCGCAATATATCAATATTGCCCTCGTGCTATCGCACTCATATTACTTAATTTTTTTGCACTTGACCATTCAACTACACATACAATACACTTGAAATGAACATTAATAAAAGAGATGTTGTGGGTGGGGGAGGACTTACCCAAATTCATATACCGTTGGATTGTCACTCCGTCTTCTCAAGGCCCTGTGTCGACCAAAATGTTCCTCAACAGGATCCTGACAGAATTTGTTTGTCAGCACAAAATTTACTCCATGTTGAATAAGATACTTTGTGGCTTCAACAACAGCTTTGGCTGCAAAAAAAAAAAATTGGTATTTTTATTTGAAATACACCTTTATCAGTAATTTAAAAAAATATGTAAATTTCAAAATGAATTCGGTAAGTAGTACACACTGTTACAAAACACAACCCATAAGTTATAAGATATTTATAAATGACACAGTGTCCATAATATAAATGTTACATAAACTTACTGGTTATTACCAAACCCTTATATGTTTGATATGATAAGAACATCTTGGATTTTTCTGTTTTGTTGAAGCCTTGTCTGTTGTCAACTTGATCTTTCCAGTCTCTAAGATAACCCAATAAGTCTTCTGTTAAAAACTATAGAGATAAAAAAAAAAATCAAAATTAATTAAAGATACATTACTTTACTCAAGTCCTTTGGCTTCCAATGTTATATATATAGAGGATATTTGTCGTTTTAGAGTGAATAACATATTTTATTTCATCGAGAAGCAAGAAAACTAATATTTTCATGTATGCGTAGCATGCGTGAAAATATAAATGTTTTCTTGCTTAGAGATTAAATAAAATATGTTATTCATGACAAAACGACAAATGTTCTCTTTATTTTATGGTTTTACAATCATTTTAGGTGAAACAACTGGTGGCCAGTGGAATAACACTTTTATTTCACTGATAAAACACAGTATTCCACTACTGACAGGCGTGGATCCAGAGGGGGGCCCGCTCTATTTTTTGAGGTGGCGAACAATTTTAGCTCCATATGTTCTTGCGCGATTGGAGAACAAAGATAGTTTTAGTTGGAAATCGTAATTTACATTACTAGTATGAAATTACTCCTTGTGGGCATTTATTTCACTAAAAAATTGAGGTTCCGGGCTTCGCACTCTTTATGAAAATCCTGAATCTGCCCCTGACTGATCATAAAATAAAAATCCTGGATCCGCCCTTGATTTATCATAAAATAAAAATTATTTAGGAATTTATTTACATACATAGCCAATAATCAACTCTCTAGACCAGCGGATGGACAAGAGTTAAAGGGATTTGAATAGAGATATTTAAACTTCGCCCAGAATCTAGTAATTTAATAAAATATTCAATATACATGTAATATATTTTTCATTATCTATTTTTGAGCTATTATAGCAAAAACAGTCAGCTCTTTTCATCTAAATCTTATAATATGCATCTTTAAGATAACAAGCCAACAGTGAGGCTGATGTCCCCCGCCGAAATCCCAAAATAAATAGAAGACACATATTAATTAATCGCACATTTATTTTTTTCAATGTATCGAGCAATCAAACTGTACACGAAGTGTCATCCAAAAGTGTTTTATAAAGAAAAATGCTAAAGGCAGACAAAAGGGCCCCTCTGGCCAAGGGAAAGGGCCCTCGTGTCCAAGTCAATCGTTTCTATACACTGTTACTGTCGAATCGATTACTAAATGAGAATGCAGTCATTGTATTGGCATAAAAATCATCAATCAAGATGAACCTAAGTTATCTTGTCCAAAAGTATCAACCAATCAAATTGCTTATCTCTGCTTACCCTAAGCGGAAAATGCTCATCTTCGAACTCCATCAAGGCATTGACCTAATAAGCATATACACCAAGTTTGAACATTTTAACTCAATTAGAAGGAGAGTTATTGTGTTCCAAAGTCTCAACTACTCTCGACCAATCAAATTGCGTATCGCTCTGCTTACCTTGAGCAGAAAATGCTCATTATCGAACTTAGTCAAGGTATTACTGTAATGAAACTATACACCAAGTTTCATCACTCTCACTTAATTAGAACTAAAGTTATCGTGTCCCAAAGCATCAACCAATCAAATTGCTTATCTCTGCTTACCCTAAGTGGAAAATGCTCATCTTCGAACTCCATCAAGGCATTGACCTTATAAGCATATACACCAAGTTTGAACATTTTTACTCAATTAGAAGAAGAGTTATTGTGTTCCAAAGTCTCAACCAATCAAATTGCGTATCGCTCTGCTTACCCTAAGCGGAAAATGCTCAGCTCCGGACTCCATCAAGGCATTGACCTAATAAGCATATACACCAAGTTTGAACATTTTAACTCAATTAGAAGGAGAGTTATTGTGTTCCAAAGTCTCGACCAATCAAATTGCTCTGCTTACCCTGAGCGGAAAATGCTCATTATCGAACTTAGTCAAGGTATTACTGTAATGAAACTATACACTAAGTTTCATCACTCTCACTTAATTAGAACTAAAGTTATCGTGTCCCAAAGCATCAGCCAATCAAATTGCTTATCTCTGCTTACCCTAAGCGGAAAATGCTCATCTTTGAACTCCATCAAGGCATTGACGTAATAAACACATACACCAAGTTTGAACATTCTAGCTCAATTAGGGAGAGAGTTATTGTGTCCCAAAAAGTGTGACGGACAGACGGACAGACAGACAGACAGACAGACAGACAGACAGACAGACAGACAGACGGACGGACGAACCCATTTTAATAGTCCCCCAACTTTCTTCGAAAGGCGGGGGACAAAAATAGACTAATTTTGTGAGCTCCTCAAATTAAATGAAAAGTGGAATGGTTGTTTTATAAACACTCCAAAAGTTGACAAACATAAATATCTAGATCATATCATCTGCAAACAAATTAAATGAAAATAATAATTTTCTCACTTGAAATCGTGGGTCATCCACGCTTGTGTATGGCATTAAATCTGGTTTCCTTTTTCTTTCCCCTTCATACAAAGATCTAACATTTAAGCAGTCATAAAAACGGTCAACTATTTTGATGAATTTTGCTGTTTCTGTAGCTGCTTCGCCACCATATTCCTCTATAATCAATCCAACTGATCTACTTAAACCTGGAAAACCCAAATATATAATGAGATTATAAAATCATGATCATAAATCAGACATATTTGTGATTACTTTGGCAAAATATTTAAGTTTTCAGTATTGTATTTAATATTTACAAAACAAGCTTACCTGAGCAGCAAGGTTCACCTTCATAACGGAAAATGATGATAGATGAATGTGGTTGTAAGTCAGTTTTGTAGCTTTGCTCAATTCATTTGCATGTCTCTCTCATTTTTCTAATAAAACAATGGATCTATTAGATTTTGATACAAAGCTATTCATAATAAAAATACATTGACTGAATGTCTCCTTTTACAACAGATTTAAATTTTTTTAATCATACATTATGAAAGAGCTAAGTCTGCCCATAGCAGGTCTTTCTTTAGGCCTGATATGTTATTTAAATTATTAATTAGACATTTATTAACTCATCCAGACCATAATCAACTATCGATGTCATCATTATATTAGCCTGTGATATTTAGGTGATTTGAATACATTTTGTGATAATTTAAGATAAATTGGATAATTATGACTTTCTTTATTATAATACCGATGTTAGTATTGATGATCGAGGCTAGCCTAAATTTGAATGGCAAATATCTTGGTTTCGAGTAAAGCAATTTGACTGAAACTTTCAGCATATCTGTTTTCATACTCTTGATTTAGCTCTTTTACTTTAATAAGCTATGAACTCACCCATAACAATCTTGAGTTTTCCTTACTTCCTGAAGCTGAAAGATTATTCCTTATAGTCTTCAAAAGATGTGGAGCATCTGAGAGAAAAAATATCTCTCTATCTGGCGAAAACAGATTAGTTGTTTTATATATACCATATCATCTTTTCCATGAAGAGCAATAAATTTCATATTAGAAGAAGCCTTATCAGATGTACTAGCTATAACCTACAAATATAGAAATCATTAACATAGATTTGAATTAAGAAGGATACAGCTATTTTGTGACAAATATAAGTGTCAATAAAATGGTGGTATTGATAGAGCTGGTCGATATTTCGGTATTTCGATATAAAACCGTCACGGAAATAAAAACCGTGAAAAATACTGTCTTCATATAAATATCGAAAAACCCAACATACCGTGATATATCGCGGTTTTGATTTTTTTGGGATGATATTTTACATAAATATTGAATAAAATGTTTTCTTTTTTATGTTATTTACGATATTTTATTGCTTAATGTAGTGATTATATCGCGATATCTTTTGAAAATATCGCGATATCTGTTTTTAGGTATATCGCCCAGCTCTAGGTATTGATATTGAGTAATGCACAACATAGTACATGCCCTTTCATTTGGGTTTTCAATTACAATCGGAGTATATTCAGTCTGTGCCATTGAATACATCTACCTAATAGGCTTATTCTTTGTATGAGTGTTAATAATAAGTTTAACAATAAATTTCCATAATAATACTAACCTTCAGATTACAGTAAGTCTCAAGATGGGCAACAGCTTCCCAAAATATTGCATATAAATCAGTCGCTGTGGTTGATTTTGTAGGAAACCATCCAACACTATACTTTAAATTGCTATTCACCCCAGTAACCATCAAAACCAGACAATGTGTAGCAACATTCTGTGAAAGACTTCCACATTCATTAGCACTGAAATATATATTAATACAATTTTTCCAGTTATTTTATGTTTAAAATGTGAAGAAATTCATATAACAAAACTGACAGTAGTTTTAAATTTTAAGACCAAACAATATTCCAGTCAATTAAAAATATGAGAAATTAGATGACTTTCCATTTGTGAACTTTAGCAAAAGATGTCAACTATCATCCTCCTTTATGTTAACTTTACAAATTATATATACGACACCTACATGTATATCATTGTCATGCCACCATTATTTTGCAGTTGAAGGTTCAAGTTGAGAATACGTCTGTAAATGTTTTGATGTTATGCCAGTACATATCTTTCTATTCTCAACAGTTCTTATAAGTAAATCAATAGATGTAGCTTTAATTTTAACAGGAAACAAAAAATTATCATATCTTACTTCATAGTTCAAGTCCTTGTCAATGGTTAAATGGTATTTTATTCTGTTATCTTCAGTTTTCAATAGGTAAATATAATCATTTGTTGACTGACATAGCCATGAAGCAGGTATTTGACCTAAAGATGATTGCTGCAACATCTGAAACGTTACTTCTTTTACACGTAAACATTCTGGTCCCTCTTGTTCCTCGGTTTTCCTAGGATTCTGAATGAAATAGAAAAATTCATAAAATCAAATTTAAACAAGAAGAAATTGGATTATCATACATATATATATTCATAATTTTATTAATTTCCTCCGTTTGTGAACAAAATTGAAAATTTATAAAAGTAAATTATAAGAACAATGTGATGTTCATGCAAGTATTTATAATTAATAGGGAGGAATTGCATTTTCATATATACTATTCAAAAAAAGTAGGGGATATTTGATTTTTAAGTGTTATTAAAGTCACCTTATGAAACTGACGAAGAAACAAATGACAAAATGAAATGAAGTTCACATTCATCGATTTATTCCAAATGATCGTTAGACTAAGTAAGGCACAGACTGACCATTATAAGGGTAAAATGATACTGGGGTCAAACAGCAAAGTTACCACAGCATCACAACAAAGTCAGTAACGGGTAAATCCTTCTCTGTACTCTCCTTTTAAGCAAAATCGCCCAAACAGAACACCATACTGCCATTTTCTTCGTTCATGATCAATGACAAACAAAGAAAAGGGAATTGAAATTCAAATGAATTTAATCCCCCTTTTATGTGGGCCACGCAGTCTGCAGTCTGCCGCCACCCTCAAAAAAATCAACAGAAAATAAATCTGTACTCTCCTTTTAAGCAAAATTGCCCAAACAGAACACCATACTGCCATCTTCTTCGTTCATCTTCTTCATCTGTCTGGAGTCCTTTTCTTCATCTGTCTGGAGTCCTTTTCTTCATCTGTCTGGAGTCCTTTTCTTCATCTGTGCCCACAATTCTGTCTCCACCATTCTCCATTCCCCAACGGGGCTCCTGAAAAAGAGACTAATATAGCAGTTAGTACATGATCAATGACAAACAAAGAAAAGGGAATTGAAATTCAAATGAATTTAATCCCCCTTTTATGTGGGCCACGCAGTCTGCAGTCTGCCGCCACCCTCAAAAAAATCAACAGAAAATAAATCTGTACTCTCCTTTTAAGCAAAATTGCCCAAACAGAACACCATACTGCCATCTTCTTCGTTCATCTTCTTCATCTGTCTGGAGTCCTTTTCTTCATCTGTCTGGAGTCCTTTTCTTCATCTGTGCCCACAATTCTGTCTCCACCATTCTCCATCCCCCAACGGGGCTCCTGAAAAAGAGACTAATATAGCAGTTAGTACATGATCAATGACAAACAAAGAAAAGGGAATTGAAATTCAAATGAATTTAATCCCCCTTTTTATGAGGGCCACGCAGTCTGCAGTCTGCCGCCACCCTCAAAAAAATCAACAGAAAATAAATCTGTACTCTCCTTTTAAGCAAAATCGCCCAAACAGAACACCATACTGCCATCTTCTTCGTTCATCTTCTTCATCTGTCTGGAGTCCTTTTCTTCATCTGTCTGGAGTCCTTTTCTTCATCTGTCTGGAGTCCTTTTCTTCATCTGTGCCCACAATTCTGTCTCCACCATTCTCCATCCCCCAACGGGGCTCCTGAAAAAGAGACTAATATAGCAGTTAGTACATGATCAATGACAAACAAAGAAAAGGGAATTGAAATTCAAATGAATTTAATCCCCCTTTTATGTGGGCCACGCAGTCTGCAGTCTGCCGCCACCCTCAAAAAAATCAACAGAAAATAAATCTGTACTCTCCTTTTGAGCAAAATCGCCCAAACAGAACACCATACTGCCATCTTCTTCGTTCATCTTCTTCATCTGTCTGGAGTCCTTTTCTTCATCTGTCTGGAGTCCTTTTCTTCATCTGTGCCCACA
Source organism: Patella depressa (assembly GCA_948474765.1). Lineage (NCBI taxonomy): Eukaryota > Metazoa > Mollusca > Gastropoda > Patellidae > Patella > Patella depressa. The sequence continues at coordinate 9,759,880 of OX419723.1, forward strand.
ATTCTGTCTCCACCATTCTCCATCCCCCAACGGGGCTCCTGAAAAAGAGACTAATATAGCAGTTAGTACATGATCAATGACAAACAAAGAAAAGGGAATTGAAATTCAAATGAATTTAATCCCCCTTTTATGTGGGCCACGCAGTCTGCAGTCTGCCGCCACCCTCAAAAAAATCAACAGAAAATAAATCTGTACTCTCCTTTTAAGCAAAATTGCCCAAACAGAACACCATACTGCCATCTTCTTCGTTCATCTTCTTCATCTGTCTGGAGTCCTTTTCTTCATCTGTCTGGAGTCCTTTTCTTCATCTGTCTGGAGTCCTTTTCTTCATCTGTGCCCACAATTCTGTCTCCACCATTCTCCATCCCCCAACGGGGCTCCTGAAAAAGAGACTAATATAGCAGTTAGTACATGATCAATGACAAACAAAGAAAAGGGAATTGAAATTCAAATGAATTTAATCCCCCTTTTATGTGGGCCACGCAGTCTGCAGTCTGCCGCCACCCTCAAAAAAATCAACAGAAAATAAATCTGTACTCTCCTTTTAAGCAAAATTGCCCAAACAGAACACCATACTGCCATCTTCTTCGTTCATCTTCTTCATCTGTCTGCAGTCCTTTTCTTCATCTGTCTGGAGTTCTTTTCTTCATCTGTCAGGAGTCCTTTTCTTCATCTGTGCCCACAATTCTGTTTCCACCATTCTCCATCCCCCAACGGGGCTCCTGAAAAAGAGACTAATATAGCAGTTAGTACATGATCAATGACAAACAAAGAAAAGGGAATTGAAATTCAAATGAATTTAATCCCCCTTTTATGTGGGCCACGCAGTCTGCAGTCTGCCGCCACCCTCAAAAAAATCAACAGAAAATAAATCTGTACTCTCCTTTTAAGCAAAATTGCCCAAACAGAACACCATACTGCCATCTTCTTCGTTCATCTTCTTCATCTGTCTGGAGTCCTTTTCTTCATCTGTCTGGAGTCCTTTTCTTCATCTGTCTGGAGTCCTTTTCTTCATCTGTGCCCACAATTCTGTCTCCACCATTCTCCATCCCCCAACGGGGCTCCTGAAAAAGAGACTAATATAGCAGTTAGTACATGATCAATGACAAACAAAGAAAAGGGAATTGAAATTCAAATGAATTTAATCCCCCTTTTATGTGGGCCACGCAGTCTGCAGTCTGCCGCCACCCTCAAAAAAATCAACAGAAAATAAATCTGTACTCTCCTTTTAAGCAAAATTGCCCAAACAGAACACCATACTGCCATCTTCTTCGTTCATCTTCTTCATCTGTCTGGAGTCCTTTTCTTCATCTGTCTGGAGTCCTTTTCTTCATCTGTCTGGAGTCCTTTTCTTCATCTGTCTGGAGTCCTTTTCTTCATCTGTGCCCACAATTCTGTCTCCACCATTCTCCATCCCCCAACGGGGCTCCTGAAAAAGAGACTAATATAGCAGTTAGTACATGATCAATGACAAACAAAGAAAAGGGAATTGAAATTCAAATGAATTTAATCCCCCTTTTATGTGGGCCAAGCAGTCTGCAGTCTGCCGCCACCCTCAAAAAAATCAACAGAAAATAAATCTGTACTCTCCTTTTAAGCAAAATTGCCCAAACAGAACACCATACTGCCATCTTCTTCGTTCATCTTCTTCATCTGTCTGGAGTCCTTTTCTTCATCTGTCTGGAGTCCTTTTCTTCATCTGTCTGGAGTCCTTTTCTTCATCTGTCTGGAGTCCTTTTCTTCATCTGTGCCCACAATTCTGTCTCCACCATTCTCCATCCCCCAACGGGGCTCCTGAAAAAGAGACTAATATAGCAGTTAGTACATGATCAATGACAAACAAAGAAAAGGGAATTGAAATTCAAATGAATTTAATCCCCCTTTTATGTGGGCCACGCAGTCTGCAGTCTGCCGCCACCCTCAAAAAAATCAACAGAAAATAAATCTGTACTCTCCTTTTAAGCAAAATTGCCCAAACAGAACACCATACTGCCATCTTCTTCGTTCATCTTCTTCATCTGTCTGGAGGTCTTTTCTTCATCTGTCTGGAGTCCTTTTCTTCATCTGTCTGGAGTCCTTTTCTTCATCTGTGCCCACAATTCTGTCTCCACCATTCTCCATCCCCCAACAGGGCTCCTGAAAAAGAGACTAATATAGCAGTTAGTACATGATCAATGACAAACAAAGAAAAGGGAATTGAAATTCAAATGAATTTAATCCCCCTTTTATGTGGGCCACGCAGTCTGCAGTCTGCCGCCACTCTCAAAAAAATCAACAGAAAATAAATCTGTACTCTCCTTTTAAGCAAAATTGCCCAAACAGAACACCATACTGCCATCTTCTTCGTTCATCTTCTTCATCTGTCTGGAGTCCTTTTCTTCATCTGTCTGGAGTCCTTTTCTTCATCTGTCTGGAGTCCTTTTCTTCATCTGTGCCCACAATTCTGTCTCCACCATTCTCCATCCCCCAACGGGGCTCCTGAAAAAGAGACTAATATAGCAGTTAGTACATGATCAATGACAAACAAAGAAAAGGGAATTGAAATTCAAATGAATTTAATCCCCCTTTTATGTGGGCCACGCAGTCTGCAGTCTGCCGCCACCCTCAAAAAAATCAACAGAAAATAAATCTGTACTCTCCTTTTAAGCAAAATCGCCCAAACAGAACACCATACTGCCATCTTCTTCGTTCATCTTCTTCATCTGTCTGGAGTCCTTTTCTTCATCTGTCTGGAGTTCTTTTCTTCATCTGTCTGGAGTCCTTTTCTTCATCTGTGCCCACAATTCTGTCTCCACCATTCTCCATCCCCCAACGGGGCTCCTGAAAAAGAGACTAATATAGCAGTTAGTACATGATCAATGACAAACAAAGAAAAGGGAATTGAAATTCAAATGAATTTAATCCCCCTTTTTATGAGGGCCACGCAGTCTGCAGTCTGCCGCCACCCTCAAAAAAATCAACAGAAAATAAATCTGTACTCTCCTTTTAAGCAAAATTGCCCAAACAGAACACCATACTGCCATCTTCTTCGTTCATCTTCTTCATCTGTCTGGAGTCCTTTTCTTCATCTGTCTGGAGTCCTTTTCTTCATCTGTCTGGAGTCCTTTTCTTCATCTGTGCCCACAATTCTGTCTCCACCATTCTCCATCCCCCAACGGGGCTCCTGAAAAAGAGACTAATAAAGCAGTTAGTACATGATCAATGACAAACAAAGAAAAGGGAATTGAAATTCAAATGAATTTAATCCCCCTTTTATGTGGGCCACGCAGTCTGCAGTCTGCCGCCACCCTCAAAAAAATCAACAGAAAATAAATCTGTACTCTCCTTTTAAGCAAAATTGCCCAAACAGAACACCATACTGCCATCTTCTTCGTTCATCTTCTTCATCTGTCTGGAGTCCTTTTCTTCATCTGTCTGGAGTCCTTTTCTTCATCTGTCTGGAGTCCTTTTCTTCATCTGTGCCCACAATTCTGTCTCCACCATTCTCCATCCCCCAACGGGGCTCCTGAAAAAGAGACTAATATAGCAGTTAGTACATGAACAATGACAAACAAAGAAAAGGGAATTGAAATTCAAATGAATTTAATCCCCCTTTTTATGAGGGCCACGCAGTCTGCAGTCTGCCGCCACCCTCAAAAAAATCAACAGAAAATAAATCTGTACTCTCCTTTTAAGCAAAATCGCCCAAACAGAACACCATACTGCCATCTTCTTCGTTCATCTTCTTCATCTGTCTGGAGTCCTTTTCTTCATCTGTCTGGAGTTCTTTTCTTCATCTGTCTGGAGTCCTTTTCTTCATCTGTGCCCACAATTCTGTCTCCACCATTCTCCATCCCCCAACGGGGCTCCTGAAAAAGAGACTAATATAGCAGTTAGTACATGATCAATGACAAACAAAGAAAAGGGAATTGAAATTCAAATGAATTTAATCCCCCTTTTTATGAGGGCCACGCAGTCTGCAGTCTGCCGCCACCCTCAAAAAAATCAACAGAAAATAAATCTGTACTCTCCTTTTAAGCAAAATTGCCCAAACAGAACACCATACTGCCATCTTCTTCGTTCATCTTCTTCATCTGTCTGGAGTCCTTTTCTTCATCTGTCTGGAGTCCTTTTCTTCATCTGTCTGGAGTCCTTTTCTTCCTCTGTGCCCACAATTCTGTCTCCACCATTCTCCATCCCCCAACGGGGCTCCTGAAAAAGAGACTAATATAGCAGTTAGTACATGATCAATGACAAACAAAGAAAAGGGAATTGAAATTCAAATGAATTTAATCCCCCTTTTATGTGGGCCACGCAGTCTGCAGTCTGCCGCCACCCTCAAAAAAATCAACAGAAAATAAATCTGTACTCTCCTTTTAAGCAAAATTGCCCAAACAGAACACCATACTGCCATCTTCTTCGTTCATCTTCTTCATCTGTCTGGAGTCCTTTTCTTCATCTGTCTGGAGTCCTTTTCTTCATCTGTCTGGAGTCCTTTTCTTCATCTGTGCCCACAATTCTGTCTCCACCATTCTCCATCCCCCAACGGGGCTCCTGAAAAAGAGACTAATATAGCAGTTAGTACATGAACAATGACAAACAAAGAAAAGGGAATTGAAATTCAAATGAATTTAATCCCCCTTTTTATGAGGGCCACGCAGTCTGCAGTCTGCCGCCACCCTCAAAAAAATCAACAGAAAATAAATCTGTACTCTCCTTTTAAGCAAAATCGCCCAAACAGAACACCATACTGCCATCTTCTTCGTTCATCTTCTTCATCTGTCTGGAGTCCTTTTCTTCATCTGTCTGGAGTCCTTTTCTTCATCTGTCTGGAGTCCTTTTCTTCATCTGTCTGGAGTCCTTTTCTTCATCTGTGCCCACAATTCTGTCTCCACCATTCTCCATCCCCCAACAGGGCTCCTGAAAAAGAGACTAATATAGCAGTTAGTACATGATCAATGACAAACAAAGAAAAGGGAATTGAAATTCAAATGAATTTAATCCCCCTTTTATGTGGGCCACGCAGTCTGCAGTCTGCCGCCACCCTCAAAAAAATCAACAGAAAATAAATCTGTACTCTCCTTTTGAGCAAAATCGCCCAAACAGAACACCATACTGCCATCTTCTTCGTTCATCTTCTTCATCTGTCTGGAGTCCTTTTCTTCATCTGTCTGGAGTCCTTTTCTTCATCTGTCTGGAGTCCTTTTCTTCATCTGTGCCCACAATTCTGTCTCCACCATTCTCCATCCCCCAACGGGGCACCTGAAAAAGAGACTAATGTAGCAGTTAGTACATGATCAATGACAAACAAAGAAAAGGGAATTGAAATTCAAATGAATTTAATCCCCCTTTTATGTGGGCCACGCAGTCTGCAGTCTGCCGCCACCCTCAAAAAAATCAACAGAAAATAAATCTGTACTCTCCTTTTAAGCAAAATTGCCCAAACAGAACACCATACTGCCATCTTCTTCGTTCATCTTCTTCATCTGTCTGGAGTCCTTTTCTTCATCTGTCTGGAGTCCTTTTCTTCATCTGTCTGGAGTCCTTTTCTTCATCTGTGCCCACAATTCTGTCTCCACCATTCTCCATCCCCCAACGGGGCTCCTGAAAAAGAGACTAATATAGCAGTTAGTACATGATCAATGACAAACAAAGAAAAGGGAATTGAAATTCAAATGAATTTAATCCCCCTTTTATGTGGGCCACGCAGTCTGCAGTCTGCCGCCACCCTCAAAAAAATCAACAGAAAATAAATCTGTACTCTCCTTTTAAGCAAAATTGCCCAAACAGAACACCATACTGCCATCTTCTTCGTTCATCTTCTTCATCTGTCTGGAGTCCTTTTCTTCATCTGTCTGGAGTCCTTTTCTTCATCTGTCTGGAGTCCTTTTCTTCATCTGTGCCCACAATTCTGTCTCCACCATTCTCCATCCCCCAACGGGGCTCCTGAAAAAGAGACTAATATAGCAGTTAGTACATGATCAATGACAAACAAAGAAAAGGGAATTGAAATTCAAATGAATTTAATCCCCCTTTTTATGAGGGCCACGCAGTCTGCAGTCTGCCGCCACCCTCAAAAAAATCAACAGAAAATAAATCTGTACTCTCCTTTTAAGAAAAATCGCCCAAACAGAACACCATACTGCCATCTTCTTCGTTCATCTTCTTCATCTGTCTGGAGTCCTTTTCTTCATCTGTCTGGAGTTCTTTTCTTCATCTGTCTGGAGTCCTTTTCTTCATCTGTGCCCACAATTCTGTCTCCACCATTCTCCATCCCCCAACGGGGCTCCTGAAAAAGAGACTAATATAGCAGTTAGTACATGATCAATGACAAACAAAGAAAAGGGAATTGAAATTCAAATGAATTTAATCCCCCTTTTATGTGGGCCACGCAGTCTGCAGTCTGCCGCCACCCTCAAAAAAATCAACAGAAAATAAATCTGTACTCTCCTTTTAAGCAAAATTGCCCAAACAGAACACCATACTGCCATCTTCTTCGTTCATCTTCTTCATCTGTCTGGAGTCCTTTTCTTCATCTGTCTGGAGTCCTTTTCTTCATCTGTGCCCACAATTCTGTCTCCACCATTCTCCATCCCCCAACGGGGCTCCTGAAAAAGAGACTAATATAGCAGTTAGTACATGATCAATGACAAACAAAGAAAAGGGAATTGAAATTCAAATGAATTTAATCCCCCTTTTTATGAGGGCCACGCAGTCTGCAGTCTGCCGCCACCCTCAAAAAAATCAACAGAAAATAAATCTGTACTCTCCTTTTAAGCAAAATCGCCCAAACAGAACACCATACTGCCATCTTCTTCGTTCATCTTCTTCATCTGTCTGGAGTCCTTTTCTTCATCTGTCTGGAGTTCTTTTCTTCATCTGTCTGGAGTCCTTTTCTTCATCTGTGCCCACAATTCTGTCTCCACCATTCTCCATCCCCCAACGGGGCTCCTGAAAAAGAGACTAATATAGCAGTTAGTACATGATCAATGACAAACAAAGAAAAGGGAATTGAAATTCAAATGAATTCAATCCCCCTTTTATGTGGGCCACGCAGTCTGCAGTCTGCCGCCACCCTCAAAAAAAATCAACAGAAAATAAATCTGTACTCTCCTTTTCAGCAAAATTGCCCAAACAGAACACCATACTGCCATCTTCTTCGTTCATCTTCTTCATCTGTCTGGAGTCCTTTTCTTCATCTGTCTGGAGTCCTTTTCTTCATCTGTCTGGAGTCCTTTTCTTCATCTGTCTGGAGTCCTTTTCTTCATCTGTGCCCACAATTCTGTCTCCACCATTCTCCATCCCCCAACGGGGCTCCTGAAAAAGAGACTAATATAGCAGTTAGTACATGATCAATGACAAACAAAGAAAAGGGAATTGAAATTCAAATGAATTTAATCCCCCTTTTATGTGGGCCAAGCAGTCTGCAGTCTGCCGCCACCCTCAAAAAAATCAACAGAAAATAAATCTGTACTCTCCTTTTAAGCAAAATTGCCCAAACAGAACACCATACTGCCATCTTCTTCGTTCATCTTCTTCATCTGTCTGGAGTCCTTTTCTTCATCTGTCTGGAGTCCTTTTCTTCATCTGTCTGGAGTCCTTTTCTTCATCTGTGCCCACAATTCTGTCTCCACCATTCTCGATCCCCCAACGGGGCTCCTGAAAAAGAGACTAATATAGCAGTTAGTACATGATCAATGACAAACAAAGAAAAGGGAATTGAAATTCAAATGAATTTAATCCCCCTTTTATGTGGGCCACGCAGTCTGCAGTCTGCCGCCACCCTCAAAAAAATCAACAGAAAATAAATCTGTACTCTCCTTTTAAGCAAAATTGCCCAAACAGAACACCATACTGCCATCTTCTTCGTTCATCTTCTTCATCTGTCTGGATGTCTTTTCTTCATCTGTCTGGAGTTCTTTTCTTCATCTGTCTGGAGTCCTTTTCTTCATCTGTGCCCACAATTCTGTCTCCACCATTCTCCATCCCCCAACGGGGCTCCTGAAAAAGAGACTAATATAGCAGTTAGTACATGATCAATGACAAACAAAGAAAAGGGAATTGAAATTCAAATGAATTTAATCCCCCTTTTATGTGGGCCACGCAGTCTGCAGTCTGCCGCCACCCTCAAAAAAATCAACAGAAAATAAATCTGTACTCTCCTTTTAAGCAAAATTGCCCAAACAGAACACCATACTGCCATCTTCTTCGTTCATCTTCTTCATCTGTCTGGAGTCCTTTTCTTCATCTGTCTGGAGTCCTTTTCTTCATCTGTCTGGAGTCCTTTTCTTCATCTGTGCCCACAATTCTGTCTCCACCATTCTCCATCCCCCAACGGGGCTCCTGAAAAAGAGACTAATATAGCAGTTAGTACATGATCAATGACAAACAAAGAAAAGGGAATTGAAATTCAAATGAATTTAATCCCCCTTTTATGTGGGCCACGCAGTCTGCAGTCTGCCGCCACCCTCAAAAAAATCAACAGAAAATAAATCTGTACTCTCCTTTTCAGCAAAATTGCCCAAACAGAACACCATACTGCCATCTTCTTCGTTCATCTTCTTCATCTGTCTGGAGTCCTTTTCTTCATCTGTCTGGAGTCCTTTTCTTCATCTGTCTGGAGTCCTTTTCTTCATCTGTCTGGAGTCCTTTTCTTCATCTGTGCCCACAATTCTGTCTCCACCATTCTCCATCCCCCAACGGGGCTCCTGAAAAAGAGACTAATATAGCAGTTAGTACATGATCAATGACAAACAAAGAAAAGGGAATTGAAATTCAAATGAATTTAATCCCCCTTTTATGTGGGCCAAGCAGTCTGCAGTCTGCCGCCACCCTCAAAAAAATCAACAGAAAATAAATCTGTACTCTCCTTTTAAGCAAAATTGCCCAAACAGAACACCATACTGCCATCTTCTTCGTTCATCTTATTCATCTGTCTGGAGTCCTTTTCTTCATCTGTCTGGAGTCCTTTTCTTCATCTGTCTGGAGTCCTTTTCTTCATCTGTCTGGAGTCCTTTTCTTCATCTGTGCCCACAATTCTGTCTCCACCATTCTCCATCCCCCAACGGGGCTCCTGAAAAAGAGACTAATATAGCAGTTAGTACATGATCAATGACAAACAAAGAAAAGGGAATTGAAATTCAAATGAATTTAATCCCCCTTTTATGTGGGCCAAGCAGTCTGCAGTCTGCCGCCACCCTCAAAAAAATCAACAGAAAATAAATCTGTACTCTCCTTTTAAGCAAAATTGCCCAAACAGAACACCATACTGCCATCTTCTTCGTTCATCTTCTTCATCTGTCTGGAGTCCTTTTCTTCATCTGTCTGGAGTCCTTTTCTTCATCTGTCTGGAGTCCTTTTCTTCATCTGTGCCCACAATTCTGTCTCCACCATTCTCCATCCCCCAACGGGGCTCCTGAAAAAGAGACTAATATAGCAGTTAGTACATGATCAATGACAAACAAAGAAAAGGGAATTGAAATTCAAATGAATTTAATCCCCCTTTTATGTGGGCCACGCAGTCTGCAGTCTGCCGCCACCCTCAAAAAAATCAACAGAAAATAAATCTGTACTCTCCTTTTAAGCAAAATCGCCCAAACAGAACACCATACTGCCATCTTCTTCATCTGTCTGGAGTCCTTTTCTTCATCTGTCTGGAGTTCTTTTCTTCATCTGTCTGGAGTCCTTTTCTTCATCTGTGCCCACAATTCTGTCTCCACCATTCTCCATCCCCCAACGGGGCTCCTGAAAAAGAGACTAATATAGCAGTTAGTACATGATCAATGACAAACAAAGAAAAGGGAATTGAAATTCAAATGAATTTAATCCCCCTTTTTATGAGGGCCACGCAGTCTGCAGTCTGCCGCCACCCTCAAAAAAATCAACAGAAAATAAATCTGTACTCTCCTTTTAAGCAAAATTGCCCAAACAGAACACCATACTGCCATCTTCTTCGTTCATCTTCTTCATCTGTCTGGAGTCCTTTTCTTCATCTGTCTGGAGTCCTTTTCTTCATCTGTCTGGAGTCCTTTTCTTCATCTGTGCCCACAATTCTGTCTCCACCATTCTCCATCCCCCAACGGGGCTCCTGAAAAAGAGACTAATATAGCAGTTAGTACATGATCAATGACAAACAAAGAAAAGGGAATTGAAATTCAAATGAATTTAATCCCCCTTTTATGTGGGCCACGCAGTCTGCAGTCTGCCGCCACCCTCAAAAAAATCAACAGAAAATAAATCTGTACTCTCCTTTTAAGCAAAATTGCCCAAACAGAACACCATACTGCCATCTTCTTCGTTCATCTTCTTCATCTGTCTGGAGTCCTTTTCTTCATCTGTCTGGAGTCCTTTTCTTCATCTGTCTGGAGTCCTTTTCTTCATCTGTGCCCACAATTCTGTCTCCACCATTCTCCATCCCCCAACGGGGCTCCTGAAAAAGAGACTAATATAGCAGTTAGTACATGAACAATGACAAACAAAGAAAAGGGAATTGAAATTCAAATGAATTTAATCCCCCTTTTTATGAGGGCCACGCAGTCTGCAGTCTGCCGCCACCCTCAAAAAAATCAACAGAAAATAAATCTGTACTCTCCTTTTAAGCAAAATCGCCCAAACAGAACACCATACTGCCATCTTCTTCGTTCATCTTCTTCATCTGTCTGGAGTCCTTTTCTTCATCTGTCTGGAGTTCTTTTCTTCATCTGTCTGGAGTCCTTTTCTTCATCTGTGCCCACAATTCTGTCTCCACCATTCTCCATCCCCCAACGGGGCTCCTGAAAAAGAGACTAATATAGCAGTTAGTACATGATCAATGACAAACAAAGAAAAGGGAATTGAAATTCAAATGAATTTAATCCCCCTTTTTATGAGGGCCACGCAGTCTGCAGTCTGCCGCCACCCTCAAAAAAATCAACAGAAAATAAATCTGTACTCTCCTTTTAAGCAAAATTGCCCAAACAGAACACCATACTGCCATCTTCTTCGTTCATCTTCTTCATCTGTCTGGAGTCCTTTTCTTCATCTGTCTGGAGTCCTTTTCTTCATCTGTCTGGAGTCCTTTTCTTCATCTGTGCCCACAATTCTGTCTCCACCATTCTCCATCCCCCAACGGGGCTCCTGAAAAAGAGACTAATATAGCAGTTAGTACATGATCAATGACAAACAAAGAAAAGGGAATTGAAATTCAAATGAATTTAATCCCCCTTTTATGTGGGCCACGCAGTCTGCAGTCTGCCGCCACCCTCAAAAAAATCAACAGAAAATAAATCTGTACTCTCCTTTTAAGCAAAATTGCCCAAACAGAACACCATACTGCCATCTTCTTCGTTCATCTTCTTCATCTGTCTGGAGTCCTTTTCTTCATCTGTCTGGAGTCCTTTTCTTCATCTGTCTGGAGTCCTTTTCTTCATCTGTGCCCACAATTCTGTCTCCACCATTCTCCATCCCCCAACGGGGCTCCTGAAAAAGAGACTAATATAGCAGTTAGTACATGAACAATGACAAACAAAGAAAAGGGAATTGAAATTCAAATGAATTTAATCCCCCTTTTTATGAGGGCCACGCAGTCTGCAGTCTGCCGCCACCCTCAAAAAAATCAACAGAAAATAAATCTGTACTCTCCTTTTAAGCAAAATCGCCCAAACAGAACACCATACTGCCATCTTCTTCGTTCATCTTCTTCATCTGTCTGGAGTCCTTTTCTTCATCTGTCTGGAGTCCTTTTCTTCATCTGTCTGGAGTCCTTTTCTTCATCTGTCTGGAGTCCTTTTCTTCATCTGTGCCCACAATTCTGTCTCCACCATTCTCCATCCCCCAACAGGGCTCCTGAAAAAGAGACTAATATAGCAGTTAGTACATGATCAATGACAAACAAAGAAAAGGGAATTGAAATTCAAATGAATTTAATCCCCCTTTTATGTGGGCCACGCAGTCTGCAGTCTGCCGCCACCCTCAAAAAAATCAACAGAAAATAAATCTGTACTCTCCTTTTGAGCAAAATCGCCCAAACAGAACACCATACTGCCATCTTCCTCGTTCATCTTCTTCATCTGTCTGGAGTCCTTTTCTTCATCTGTCTGGAGTCCTTTTCTTCATCTGTCTGGAGTCCTTTTCTTCATCTGTGCCCACAATTCTGTCTCCACCATTCTCCATCCCCCAACGGGGCGCCTGAAAAAGAGACTAATATAGCAGTTAGTACATGATCAATGACAAACAAAGAAAAGGGAATTGAAATTCAAATGAATTTAATCCCCCTTTTATGTGGGCCACGCAGTCTGCAGTCTGCCGCCACCCTCAAAAAAATCAACAGAAAATAAATCTGTACTCTCCTTTTAAGCAAAATTGCCCAAACAGAACACCATACTGCCATCTTCTTCGTTCATCTTCTTCATCTGTCTGGAGTCCTTTTCTTCATCTGTCTGGAGTCCTTTTCTTCATCTGTCTGGAGTCCTTTTCTTCATCTGTGCCCACAATTCTGTCTCCACCATTCTCCATCCCCCAACGGGGCTCCTGAAAAAGAGACTAATATAGCAGTTAGTACATGATCAATGACAAACAAAGAAAAGGGAATTGAAATTCAAATGAATTTAATCCCCCTTTTATGTGGGCCACGCAGTCTGCAGTCTGCCGCCACCCTCAAAAAAATCAACAGAAAATAAATCTGCACTCTCCTTTTAAGCAAAATTGCCCAAACAGAACACCATACTGCCATCTTCTTCGTTCATCTTCTTCATCTGTCTGGAGTCCTTTTCTTCATCTGTCTGGAGTCCTTTTCTTCATCTGTCTGGAGTCCTTTTCTTCATCTGTGCCCACAATTCTGTCTCCACCATTCTCCATCCCCCAACGGGGCTCCTGAAAAAGAGACTAATATAGCAGTTAGTACATGATCAATGACAAACAAAGAAAAGGGAATTGAAATTCAAATGAATTTAATCCCCCTTTTTATGAGGGCCACGCAGTCTGCAGTCTGCCGCCACCCTCAAAAAAATCAACAGAAAATAAATCTGTACTCTCCTTTTAAGCAAAATCGCCCAAACAGAACACCATACTGCCATCTTCTTCGTTCATCTTCTTCATCTGTCTGGAGTCCTTTTCTTCATCTGTCTGGAGTTCTTTTCTTCATCTGTCTGGAGTCCTTTTCTTCATCTGTGCCCACAATTCTGTCTCCACCATTCTCCATCCCCCAACGGGGCTCCTGAAAAAGAGACTAATATAGCAGTTAGTACATGATCAATGACAAACAAAGAAAAGGGAATTGAAATTCAAATGAATTTAATCCCCCTTTTATGTGGGCCACGCAGTCTGCAGTCTGCCGCCACCCTCAAAAAAATCAACAGAAAATAAATCTGTACTCTCCTTTTAAGCAAAATTGCCCAAACAGAACACCATACTTCCATCTTCTTCGTTCATCTTCTTCATCTGTCTGGAGTCCTTTTCTTCATCTGTCTGGAGTCCTTTTCTTCATCTGTCTGGAGTCCTTTTCTTCATCTGTGCCCACAATTCTGTCTCCACCATTCTCCATCCCCCAACGGGGCTCCTGAAAAAGAGACTAATATAGCAGTTAGTACATGATCAATGACAAACAAAGAAAAGGGAATTGAAATTCAAATGAATTTAATCCCCCTTTTTATGAGGGCCACGCAGTCTGCAGTCTGCCGCCACCCTCAAAAAAATCAACAGAAAATAAATCTGTACTCTCCTTTTAAGCAAAATCGCCCAAACAGAACACCATACTGCCATCTTCTTCGTTCATCTTCTTCATCTGTCTGGAGTCCTTTTCTTCATCTGTCTGGAGTTCTTTTCTTCATCTGTCTGGAGTCCTTTTCTTCATCTGTGCCCACAATTCTGTCTCCACCATTCTCCATCCCCCAACGGGGCTCCTGAAAAAGAGACTAATATAGCAGTTAGTACATGATCAATGACAAACAAAGAAAAGGGAATTGAAATTCAAATGAATTTAATCCCCCTTTTATGAGGGCCACGCAGTCTGCAGTCTGCCGCCACCCTCAAAAAAATCAACAGAAAATAAATCTGTACTCTCCTTTTAAGCAAAATTGCCCAAACAGAACACCATACTGCCATCTTCTTCGTTCATCTTCTTCATCTGTCTGGAGTCCTTTTCTTCATCTGTCTGGAGTCCTTTTCTTCATCTGTCTGGAGTCCTTTTCTTCATCTGTGCCCACAATTCTGTCTCCACCATTCTCCATCCCCCAACGGGGCTCCTGAAAAAGAGACTAATATAGCAGTTAGTACATGATCAATGACAAACAAAGAAAAGGGAATTGAAATTCAAATGAATTTAATCCCCCTTTTATGTGGGCCACGCAGTCTGCAGTCTGCCGCCACCCTCAAAAAAATCAACAGAAAATAAATCTGTACTCTCCTTTTAAGCAAAATTGCCCAAACAGAACACCATACTGCCATCTTCTTCGTTCATCTTCTTCATCTGTCTGGAGTCCTTTTCTTCATCTGTCTGGAGTCCTTTTCTTCATCTGTCTGGAGTCCTTTTCTTCATCTGTGCCCACAATTCTGTCTCCACCATTCTCCATCCCCCAACGGGGCTCCTGAAAAAGAGACTAATATAGCAGTTAGTACATGATCAATGACAAACAAAGAAAAGGGAATTGAAATTCAAATGAATTTAATCCCCCTTTTATGTGGGCCACGCAGTCTGCAGTCTGCCGCCACCCTCAAAAAAATCAACAGAAAATAAATCTGTACTCTCCTTTTAAGCAAAATTGCCCAAACAGAACACCATACTGCCATCTTCTTCGTTCATCTTCTTCATCTGTCTGGAGTCCTTTTCTTCATCTGTCTGGAGTCCTTTTCTTCATCTGTCTGGAGTCCTTTTCTTCATCTGTGCCCACAATTCTGTCTCCACCATTCTCCATCCCCCAACGGGGCTCCTGAAAAAGAGACTAATATAGCAGTTAGTACATGATCAATGACAAACAAAGAAAAGGGAATTGAAATTCAAATGAATTTAATCCCCCTTTTTATGAGGGCCACGCAGTCTGCAGTCTGCCGCCACCCTCAAAAAAATCAACAGAAAATAAATCTGTACTCTCCTTTAAAGCAAAATCGCCCAAACAGAACACCATACTGCCATCTTCTTCGTTCATCTTCTTCATCTGTCTGGAGTCCTTTTCTTCATCTGTCTGGAGTTCTTTTCTTCATCTGTCTGGAGTCCTTTTCTTCATCTGTGCCCACAATTCTGTCTCCACCATTCTCCATCCCCCAACGGGGCTCCTGAAAAAGAGACTAATATAGCAGTTAGTACATGATCAATGACAAACAAAGAAAAGGGAATTGAAATTCAAATGAATTTAATCCCCCTTTTATGTGGGCCACGCAGTCTGCAGTCTGCCGCCACCCTCAAAAAAATCAACAGAAAATAAATCTGTACTCTCCTTTTAAGCAAAATTGCCCAAACAGAACACCATACTGCCATCTTCTTCGTTCATCTTCTTCATCTGTCTGGAGTCCTTTTCTTCATCTGTCTGGAGTCCTTTTCTTCATCTGTCTGGAGTCCTTTTCTTCATCTGTGCCCACAATTCTGTCTCCACCATTCTCCATCCCCCAACGGGGCTCCTGAAAAAGAGACTAATATAGCAGTTAGTACATGATCAATGACAAACAAAGAAAAGGGAATTGAAATTCAAATGAATTTAATCCCCCTTTTTATGAGGGCCACGCAGTCTGCAGTCTACCGCCACCCTCAAAAAAATCAACAGAAAATAAATCTGTACTCTCCTTTTAAGCAAAATCGCCCAAACAGAACACCATACTGCCATCTTCTTCGTTCATCTTCTTCATCTGTCTGGAGTCCTTTTCTTCATCTGTCTGGAGTTCTTTTCTTCATCTGTCTGGAGTCCTTTTCTTCATCTGTGCCCACAATTCTGTCTCCACCATTCTCCATCCCCCAACGGGGCTCCTGAAAAAGAGACTAATATAGCAGTTAGTACATGATCAATGACAAACAAAGAAAAGGGAATTGAAATTCAAATGAATTTAATCCCCCTTTTATGTGGGCCACGCAGTCTGCAGTCTGCCGCCACCCTCAAAAAAATCAACAGAAAATAAATCTGTACTCTCCTTTTAAGCAAAATTGCCCAAACAGAACACCATACTGCCATCTTCTTCGTTCATCTTCTTCATCTGTCTGGAGGTCTTTTCTTCATCTGTCTGGAGTCCTTTTCTTCATCTGTCTCTAGTCCTTTTCTTTATCTGTGCCCACAATTCTGTCTCCACCATTCTCCATCCCCCAACGGGGCTCCTGAAAAAGAGACTAATATAGCAGTTAGTACATGATCAATGACAAACAAAGAAAAGGGAATTGAAATTCAAATGAATTTAATCCCCCTTTTATGTGGGCCACGCAGTCTGCAGTCTGCCGCCACCCTCAAAAAAATCAACAGAAAATAAATCTGTACTCTCCTTTTAAGCAAAATTGCCCAAACAGAACACCATACTGCCATCTTCTTCGTTCATCTTCTTCATCTGTCTGGAGTCCTTTTCTTCATCTGTCTGGAGTCCTTTTCTTCATCTGTCTGGAGTCCTTTTCTTCATCTGTGCCCACAATTCTGTCTCCACCATTCTCCATCCCCCAACGGGGCTCCTGAAAAAGAGACTAATATAGCAGTTAGTACATGATCAATGACAAACAAAGAAAAGGGAATTGAAATTCAAATGAATTTAATCCCCCTTTTTATGAGGGCCACGCAGTCTGCAGTCTACCGCCACCCTCAAAAAAATCAACAGAAAATAAATCTGTACTCTCCTTTTAAGCAAAATCGCCCAAACAGAACACCATACTGCCATCTTCTTCGTTCATCTTCTTCATCTGTCTGGAGTCCTTTTCTTCATCTGTCTGGAGTTCTTTTCTTCATCTGTCTGGAGTCCTTTTCTTCATCTGTGCCCACAATTCTGTCTCCACCATTCTCCATCCCCCAACGGGGCTCCTGAAAAAGAGACTAATATAGCAGTTAGTACATGATCAATGACAAACAAAGAAAAGGGAATTGAAATTCAAATGAATTTAATCCCCCTTTTATGTGGGCCACGCAGTCTGCAGTCTGCCGCCACCCTCAAAAAAATCAACAGAAAATAAATCTGTACTCTCCTTTTAAGCAAAATTGCCCAAACAGAACACCATACTGCCATCTTCTTCGTTCATCTTCTTCATCTGTCTGGAGGTCTTTTCTTCATCTGTCTGGAGTCCTTTTCTTCATCTGTCTCTAGTCCTTTTCTTTATCTGTGCCCACAATTCTGTCTCCACCATTCTCCATCCCCCAACGGGGCTCCTGAAAAAGAGACTAATATAGCAGTTAGTACATGATCAATGACAAACAAAGAAAAGGGAATTGAAATTCAAATGAATTTAATCCCCCTTTTATGTGGGCCACGCAGTCTGCAGTCTGCCGCCACCCTCAAAAAAATCAACAGAAAATAAATCTGTACTCTCCTTTTAAGCAAAATTGCCCAAACAGAACACCATACTGCCATCTTCTTCGTTCATCTTCTTCATCTGTCTGGAGTCCTTTTCTTCATCTGTCTGGAGTCCTTTTCTTCATCTGTCTGGAGTCCTTTTCTTCATCTGTGCCCACAATTCTGTCTCCACCATTCTCCATCCCCCAACGGGGCTCCTGAAAAAGAGACTAATAAAGCAGTTAGTACATGATCAATGACAAACAAAGAAAAGGGAATTGAAATTCAAATGAATTTAATCCCCCTTTTATGTGGGCCACGCAGTCTGCAGTCTGCCGCCACCCTCAAAAAAATCAACAGAAAATAAATCTGTACTCTCCTTTTAAGCAAAATCGCCCAAACAGAACACCATACTGCCATCTTCTTCGTTCATCTTCTTCATCTGTCTGGAGTCCTTTTCTTCATCTGTCTGGAGTTCTTTTCTTCATCTGTCTGGAGTCCTTTTCTTCATCTGTGCCCACAATTCTGTCTCCACCATTCTCCATCCCCCAACGGGGCTCCTGAAAAAGAGACTAATATAGCAGTTAGTACATGATCAATGACAAACAAAGAAAAGGGAATTGAAATTCAAATGAATTTAATCCCCCTTTTATGTGGGCCACGCAGTCTGCAGTCTGCCGCCACCCTCAAAAAAATCAACAGAAAATAAATCTGTACTCTCCTTTTAAGCAAAATTGCCCAAACAGAACACCATACTGCCATCTTCTTCGTTCATCTTCTTCATCTGTCTGGAGGTCTTTTCTTCATCTGTCTGGAGTCCTTTTCTTCATCTGTCTGGAGTCCTTTTCTTCATCTGTGCCCACAATTCTGTCTCCACCATTCTCCATCCCCCAACGGGGCTCCTGAAAAAGAGACTAATATAGCAGTTAGTACATGATCAATGACAAACAAAGAAAAGGGAATTGAAATTCAAATGAATTTAATCCCCCTTTTATGTGGGCCACGCAGTCTGCAGTCTGCCGCCACCCTCAAAAAAATCAACAGAAAATAAATCTGTACTCTCCTTTTAAGCAAAATTGCCCAAACAGAACACCATACTGCCATCTTCTTCGTTCATCTTCTTCATCTGTCTGGAGTCCTTTTCTTCATCTGTCTGGAGTCCTTTTCTTCATCTGTCTGGAGTCCTTTTCTTCATCTGTGCCCACAATTCTGTCTCCACCATTCTCCATCCCCCAACGGGGCTCCTGAAAAAGAGACTAATATAGCAGTTAGTACATGATCAATGACAAACAAAGAAAAGGGAATTGAAATTCAAATGAATTTAATCCCCCTTTTATGTGGGCCACGCAGTCTGCAGTCTGCCGCCACCCTCAAAAAAATCAACAGAAAATAAATCTGTACTCTCCTTTTAAGCAAAATTGCCCAAACAGAACACCATACTGCCATCTTCTTCGTTCATCTTCTTCATCTGTCTGGAGTCCTTTTCTTCATCTGTCTGGAGTCCTTTTCTTCATCTGTTTGGAGTCCTTTTCTTCATCTGTCTGGAGTCCTTTTCTTCATCTGTGCCCACAATTCTGTCTCCACCATTCTCCATCCCCCAACGGGGCTCCTGAAAAAGAGACTAATATAGCAGTTAGTACATGATCAATGACAAACAAAGAAAAGGGAATTGAAATTCAAATGAATTTAATCCCCCTTTTATGTGGGCCACGCAGTCTGCAGTCTGCCGCCACCCTCAAAAAAATCAACAGAAAATAAATCTGTACTCTCCTTTTAAGCAAAATTGCCCAAACAGAACACCATACTGCCATCTTCTTCGTTCATCTTCTTCATCTGTCTGGAGTCCTTTTCTTCATCTGTCTGGAGTCCTTTTCTTCATCTGTCTGGAGTCCTTTTCTTCATCTGTCTGGAGTCCTTTTCTTCATCTGTGCCCACAATTCTGTCTCCACCATTCTCCATCCCCCAACGGGGCTCCTGAAAAAGAGACTAATATAGCAGTTAGTACATGATCAATGACAAACAAAGAAAAGGGAATTGAAATTCAAATGAATTTAATCCCCCTTTTATGTGGGCCACGCAGTCTGCAGTCTGCCGCCACCCTCAAAAAAATCAACAGAAAATAAATCTGTACTCTCCTTTTAAGCAAAATTGCCCAAACAGAACACCATACTGCCATCTTCTTCGTTCATCTTCTTCATCTGTCTGGAGTCCTTTTCTTCATCTGTCTGGAGTCCTTTTCTTCATCTGTCTGGAGTCCTTTTCTTCATCTGTGCCCACAATTCTGTCTCCACCATTCTCCATCCCCCAACGGGGCTCCTAAAAAAGAGACTAATATAGCAGTTAGTACATGATCAATGACAAACAAAGAAAAGGGAATTGAAATTCAAATGAATTTAATCCCCCTTTTTATGAGGGCCACGCAGTCTGCAGTCTGCCGCCACCCTCAAAAAAATCAACAGAAAATAAATCTGTACTCTCCTTTTAAGCAAAATCGCCCAAACAGAACACCATACTGCCATCTTCTTCGTTCATCTTCTTCATCTGTCTGGAGTCCTTTTCTTCATCTGTCTGGAGTCCTTTTCTTCATCTGTCTGGAGTCCTTTTCTTCATCTGTGCCCACAATTCTGTCTCCACCATTCTCCATCCCCCAACGGGGCTCCTGAAAAAGAGACTAATATAGCAGTTAGTACATGATCAATGACAAACAAAGAAAAGGGAATTGAAATTCAAATGAATTTAATCCACACGGAACTGAACTCAACTGTTCAGCTGCAGACTTCCGCCAAATTAACTTAATCCCCACTGCCATCATCCTCTAGAAAGTTGATCAGAAAAACTGTACGCTTCTTTTAAGTCCAAACAGACTGCAATACTGCCTTTGCCTGAACCCTCTTCCATCTGTGTCCACCATTCTGCATCCACCAGATGGGTCCTGAAAAACAAACTTAATGATACATTATCTGCGATTAGCTAAAGAGCTGTCAGTTTTCACTATAATAGGGAATAAGCTGCAAAATTTCCATCAAATTGATAATTTAGCTAATGAATTTTCTGTCTAACCTTTAATATCTTTACTAAAGTGGTTATGATATATTGCAGGCTATCGAGAGTTAATTATGATCTGGATAAGTTAATTTTAAAATGTCTAATTAATAATTTAGATAAAATTTCCAGCCTGAAGAAAAACATGTAATATACAGCTTTAGCTCTTGCAGAATGTATGTTTAAGTGGCCAAAAGCAATTAGTATTATGTGCAATGATAAAAAAAAAACCTTCAATGAATTTAAAGCCAAATTAACTCAGAATTTTCTTTGCTATCGTTTTCTTTTCTAATGTAAATAGTAATCAGTCTCTGATACCCAACTGTATCAGTATTTATTCACTGCTTTGATTATCCAATTCAGTTCTTTTCCGTAATATTAAGAATATTTCTGAATGAAATTTCATTAATGGTGCACAAATGTCTCAGTAGGCTTCCGTTTCAAAAATCAAAATCTTTTGCATTCGGTTACATACACACCAATGTTTTCTTTTAACCAATTTCTTTTTGAGAGTATGAGAGAGAGACAGAAATGTGGTTTAACATCAACTCGACACAAACTAGGTCATTTTCGGACTAACATATGGTTTAATTGTATTTCAATAACTTGCTTGCACAGTGGGAGGAAACCAGAGTACCCGGGGAAAACCCATGAGGTTGGACAGACGACCCGACTCCTTGCCACGTACAACTGGGGATTCGAAAAACCACGCCCTTGAGAGTACGAAGGTCAAATCAGACAAATATTCTGTTTTTAGATATGTTATATGGGCATCATAACCAGCGGCTGCCAGGCGGGGTACACCCACATTTTCGAGGGATGGATAGAGAACAAGCTAAAAAGAACGTGATTTTTACAACAATCAAGGGCCATAATTCATGAATTTACAATTCGATATGCGCAAATATCGAAAGGAACCCATATCCTTGGGTTATCAACATGCATTAAAATTGTGACCTCTACAGGGTCCACAACTTTGATATACCATATTTTAACACTATTCGCATACAAGCGGTGGCCATTTTGTTGGCAGTTTACCTAAGTGGAGTAATATAGAACACAATAAGATAACCATAAAAACCTGTAAGTCAGTATTGTGCCAACCCCTAAAACTGCTAACATGCGTTGCCTTGCTGAGCTTGGAATTTTCCCACTGCAACTAGATATATATCATAGAATGCTATTCTATTATAAAAGATTAAACCACCCTGATATGAAAGATTCAAACCTGTTACTGGCTGAAGCCTATAATGATGATATTAAAATAGCTAACTCTAATATTAAACTTTCATTGACTGCTTCTATAATTCACTTAATAAATTATTTCAACATAAACCTGTCAAACCTCACCAAAATTAATATCAAATCATCACTTCAATCAAAATTCAACTCCCTTTTCACTGACTCATGCCACTCCAGCCCGTTTAAAACTACTAAGCTTAGGACTTTCGGCTTATTTAAAACCAAAATCTATAAATCTCTGTTATGTACATAATAAGAACTTTAAAATAGCTATGACCTCACTCCGTCCCACTCACTGCAAATTGAAATAGGTAGATACAAAAATGTCCCCCCAGATCTAAGAATATGCCAACAATGCTCTATGCAAAAATTTGAATCTAAGGTCATAAAAGGTGTAATCTGTCTCTCTTGTATCAAAATTATTCTCTACTTTTCCATATTACTTGATTCATATCATTATCATACATCATATTTCCATGTAATAACAATGCTAAGTCTTGGCATTTGTGTATTTATAATATCTATACCCTTGCATCATAATTGTACCGACTACTGTGCCAATGCCATTATCAAACCCGTTTGAGGTAAATGTGCACATTACATAATGTTGTCCTGTTAGTAATCTATGTTATTATTATTATAAGCTCGATTAAAATTACCATTGTCTTATACAAGTATGTAAATATTATTTGTCATATTGTTATTATATCTGTTCATGTTTATATCGTATGCTGTCCTAATGATACAATAAAATAACCAGCCTTCCACGTGGTACCTCTCATAATATACTTTATACAGAAACTGGAATATGCCAGCTTCAACGAAGATGATACTTTTCTACAAAATTTTAAATGGACTAGTTCCTAAATATCTAACCGATATAATCCCACCTCTTGTATCTGCTAACCAACCCTACCATCTTCGTAACTCCAACCAAATAAAGCAAATAAACTGTAGAACATTACTTTACCAGAATTCTTTTTTTTTCCTTCCTCTGTTAAACAGTGGAATGATCTAAATAATCAAATAAAAAATGTCAAATAAAAAATTCCAAAACTATTTCTGAATTCAAAACTAAATTAAAATCAAGCATGCGCTTAATCGAAACAAATGCTCCCTACTAAATAGGCGAAAGACATCTACAGATAATACATTGTAAACTACGAAACTCAAAGAGTGACTTAAATCACAATAAATAAATTAGGTTCTGAACATAGGAATATTCAAACAATACTTTCTGGAAACACCGCTATTTCTTTTGAGGAAAATTCTTTAATCGTTGAAATCGTAAGTTATAAAATATCACTAAGTAATAAAATATTGTTTAAACCAACTGAGAACAGCACAATCATGGAAGGTTTTTTATGCCCAAACTGTTCATGGAAAATGCATAGTGCACATAATCAACTCCAAAAAGTCATACTCTACTGCGTTTGGGCGAAGCAAACAGTTTTGTGGAGCCTTGTTTTGAGCTTCAGTTTATGGTTTCTAAGGAGACTGTCAAAATAGTTTTGTTTGAAAATGACATATGCCTAGTACACAGGTTTTCCGCCAATAATTTTATATATATATATCTGATATGTGCATAGACAATTACCTGGTAGAAAAAAAAGGTTTGACCCTTAACTTCTTTTGAGTTGTATACTATTTCTTGTATGAAATCGTAAATGGAATTAGGTACGAAAATTGAATAATAATTGAAATTTTTATGAACCTAAAACCTTGAAAAGTGACCTGTTGAAAATCGTCCATTTCTCGGCATACATAAAATAATTTGTTTCGAAGGCTATAAATACAGTGAGCCCAAATTACGTCATTTCCAGTGACATTGTATGTCAAATTGGTTTGACCTAGTAAAAATTTAAATTACGCATAAAATATTGCCCATTTCTCAGCAACTATTCATATTACAAACTAATTTTAATATACATTCTCTTTGTATGGATTACTGCTACAAGTTTATAAAAGTTGCAAAGAAATATTTTAAAATATAAAAAACCTAAAAATGGGTTGTGAATAGCTCAGTTTTACACCTTTTTTCACCTTCAAATAGAAAATGACCCAATAACGAAATTAAAATTTGAAAAAAGTGAGCCCGATTTTTTCTGCGCCTTAACAGGTCACACACCCTTTCAGTCATTGAAAATCAGATTACACCCAAATTTTCTGAATGTATCAGTCATTAACTAAATTGATTTTTCCACAAAGCTGTGATGGTTGTTTATTTAGAATTTTAAAATTACACAAATGTACAATTTATATCCGTGAGATATGGTTGCAGTCTCCTTTTTCTGAAAAACTGAGAAACATTGCCCGAAAAATGGACGGTTGATCGAATCTGAGACAAATAGGTATATGGCAAAACCTAAATAATACCGCAGTGGCAATTGTAATGAAGAGAACAACAATTAACCGTCATAATGAAGATGTACTTACGCCTGCCATGCATTATGCTATAGAGGGGGATTTGGTCCAAACAGCAACGTTACATTCTACTCTTTATTTCGAATTTAAGTTCTTTTACGTGCACGTCAACGTGTGTACAGGACCTCAGTTTTATATTCCATCCGAATAACTAGACGCTGCCCATCACAGCATATTCTTTGCATAGGATGAAGGCATCGGGTGTTTTTGTCAATATTTAATTTTATATCATCTTCACAATCATTAGTATAAATATAGCAATCGTTTGACAATTATCACAATTTTCATCAGCCCCTAAATCAAGTTATAGCAGACTTTTTGCATAGGACTCTCTGGATTTGTGTTTCTGGTGTTATAAGCTTTCATAAAATGTATAGTTTGTTTATTTGGAAGCACCATGTAGCGGAACTTCACTCTAGAAATTTGGACTGCAGGCCTAACTCTTTATGCTTTTGATCCAAGCACAATATGAACCTGACTTATGGGGGAAAATCCCATAGCTGACATATAATGACATGCAAAACATTTTAAATATGTTATATTTTATCCATGTGTATACAAATTTAAAACTTTTAACAGCGATATTAACCTTAGAATAAAGATTATGTACGCGCATTTCAAAATCGGTTCAAAATTGTGACCTCTATAGGGTCAACAACCTTCGCGTACAAACGGCGGCCATTTTGTCTGTCAATTTTGGTCCAATTTTCACGAAATTCAACCTCATCCTTCCGTGATATAATCAAAGGTTTTTTTAAATCGGATAATAATTTTGACCTCCAGAGGTACCACAATTTTAAAAAAAAGCGATTTTTCGGACAATCAGGGTCCATAATTCAGGAAGTTACGATCCGATGGGCGCAAATATCGACAGGAACCAAGATCGTTGGGTCATAAACATACATGTCAAGTTTCATCAAAATCGGTTCAAAATTGTGACCTCTATAGGGTCCACAACCTTGATACAACATATATCATTTTCATACTATTTGCGTACAAATGGTGGCCATTTTGTCTGTTAATTTTGATCCGATTTTCTCGAAATTTAAACTCAACCTCCATAACCATGTAACGGTGATATAATCAAACGGTTTTTGAAATCGGATAACAATTTTGACCTACCTGCAATTTGAACTCAAACTTCATAACCATGTAACGGTGATATAATCAAACGTTTTTTTAAATCAGATAATAATTTTGACCTACAGAGGACCACAAGCTAAAAAGGGCGATTTTTCGGACAATCAGGGGCCATAATTCAGGAAGTTACGATCCGACGAGCGCAAATTTTGTCTGTTAATTTTGGTCTGATTTTCACGAAATTTGAACTCAACCTCCATAACCATGTAACGGTGATATAATCAAATGATTTTTGAAATCGGATAACAATTTTGACCTACCTGCAATTTGAACTCAACCTTTATAACCATGTAACGGTGATATAATCAAACGTTTTTTTAAATCGGATAATAATTTTGACCTCCAGAGGACCACAAGCTAAAAAGGACGATTTTTCGGACAATCAGGGGCCATAATTCAGGAAGTTACGATCCGACGGGTGCAATTATCGAAAGGAACCTAGATCTTTGGGTTATAAACATACATTTCAAGTTTCATCAAAATCGGTTCAAAATTGTGACCACTACACTGTTCACAAGCTAAAAACTTGATTTTTCGGACAATCAGGGGCCATAACCCATGAAGTTACAGTCCGATACACACCAATATCAAAAGGAACAGAGATCTTAGGGTGATAAACCTATATTTAAAGTTTCATTGAAATCAGATAAAAATTGTGACCTGTAGACTGTTCACAAACAATTCTGGACGGACGGACGGACGGACGAACAGGGGCGACGACAATATACGTCCCTATGAAAATGTGGGCGTATAAAAACCGAATGTTAGGAAAATATAGTTCCTTGAATAAAAGAATATTGTTATGCACAATTTCAGGATAAAAAATATGCGACATGGCAAGTAATGCGTCAAACAATTATATTACTGTAGTTATTTGAGAAACATAATGCAGTGAATTATAAACCAATTAAATTAAAAAATTTTAAAAAATAGTGTCAACGCTCTAAATTTACATGTAAATTGTTTGTAAGGGGTTTTTCAAAACCAGATAGCGAATTAAGGATGGTTAAAAACTGTTTACCAAAATTAGATATATTTGACCTGACCAGTTATAGTGACCATCCACAATCTACATGGGAATGACTAGTTTGTAAGTGAATTTCTTTTCACGATGCATTATGTAAGAGCTACATTTGCCTATTGCAGGTCTTCCTTTTTAGGCACTAAATGTTATTTAAATTATTAATTAGACAATTATCCTCATGACTGTTAGGGTGCACACGTTGCCCCATGATTTTTAAATTATATACCGATTTTCTTGTAGATTGCCTAGAGTGTTCCACTACTATAGTACACTAAACGCGCAACAAAAAAGAAGAGAATCGAAACATTTTTAGGGGGGCAACCATCCACTTCAAATTTTGAAATTTTGACAACATGCAAAATTGTTTAAGAAAAACTATTTATATAACATATTAAACTCTTTATGAGTGTTTCACATCAAATATCATCTACACACTCCTCAAGCAATCTTAACTTCATCTGCTCTCTGATGTTGTAGAGAGTCCAAATACGGATATATTAAAGGACAGTATTGGTGCCAGTCATTATCACATATGTAATAGAACTGATTAAACACTTTCCAAATATGATATTAACACAGATTTCATGAATCGGAAGTGATGGACGTCAAAGGAAAACACGAGTTATCTCTCTATGTGAATGACTGAAGTGACGAGTGATGACAGATAAACAACTGAATTTCTGCTCACTAATAATTCCTTTGAAGACAAAAGTTGTTATATGGAACCACAAGAGGTTATCTGACGATTCAATAAAGTAATTAAGCGTCATAAGATAAGAGAACACGGGAAAAATAGAAATACTCCGTACAGCCCCTTGTTTTTATTCATTCTATAGGGGAAACCGGGGCACATTGAACCACTTTGTTCACATACATGTTTGTACTCATTTCATATCAAATGTTTTTATTAGAAGATCTCTTTATTTCATGATCAAAATTTAAACAAAAATCAATATGCCCTCTAATATGGATCTGGATTGTATAGATTAGACATATATTAACTTATTTTTAATTACAAGAATTTCCTGGGCTAAGAAGTTAACACGTACGGAAATTTTTCTCTTTTAAGCGCTTTTTTGAAAAATTCACTGCTTAAGAAAATAATTGACAACATGTGGCTTATTGATGGAGAAATGGGCCTAAGAAGTTATCTCACTTCTGTATAGTGTTGAGTTCTTTATAAAGGATATATCCATGGTGGTTCAATGTGCCCCGGTTTCCCCTACCTTATAAAAACATGGTAATGCACGGACTTTTAATCTGTTTTTCTTTCGTGTTCTCGTATCTAGTGGCTGCCAATTTTTTTTATGAATTGTAAGATATTCTCTCACAGTGTCACACAGCAACTCGAGGGAATTATTAGTGAGCAGATATTCGCCCATATATCTGTTATCACTAGTCACTTCAGTTAGTTATATAGAGGATTAACTCGTGTTTTCCTTTGGCGTTCGTCACTTCCGATTCATGAATACTTTATTACTCCTCTATGGTAGCGATGATCTCTGTGTTAATATTATATTTGGAAAGTGTTTAATCAGTTCTATCACATATGTGATAATGACTGGCACCAATATTGTCCTTTAATCACACAAGAGTTCAGGTTTACAGAAGTTTATTAAAACCTAACCAATAAACTGAACCCCCTGAAATTATGCAAATTTAATATAAACAAAACAATGTAATGTATAATTCATCCGAAAATTGCATCGGATTCACCCAACACTGTCGCCCACAAATTCACTAATTATTAAGTCACCTGCACCCTGTTTGTGGGAAGAAGCCAGAATCCAAACAGCAGCTTTTATGAATTTCACTTTCGACACTCTGTACGTGTCTAGCGGCCTTCCATCACAGGAGGATTCAACTAGCGCTCCCGGCAACAAAAATGGGAAAAATATTCCTACTTATTCAATATTCCTAACTGGTCAAATGGTCAAAATTTGGGGTTCATTTTTCAAAAATTTCCCATGGTCAATCCCTATGCACCCCCTCCACCGTCCAGGCTCCACGGTCAGTAAAAGGGGCCGCTCCGACACGGGAGCCCGGGCCGGTTCCCAGTCCCAATCCGCCCCTGGGCACAAAATCCTGTTTATTGTTTCATATGGGCGTACTGGTATAAAAAAAACTTTTAGGAAAATGGAAAGTAGCTTTACACCTAAATCCCCACTAAAAGTCATTGTTGCCAAGGACCATTTTTAAAAATGTGTCTTGAACTTGTCAACAGAATGTCCTTTACTGTAATGTAGACGGGCCAATCTAGAATTTCCAGGTAGTTATGGTACAAATGCACAAATATTGAAAGAAGGTGAGATCTTTGAGAGATAAGCCTATGTTTCAAGTTTCGTTAAAATCGGACAAAGGTTGTGACCTGTAGAGTATCCACAAACATAATGTGAACCGATACACCTATGGATGGACAGGGGGACTTCAATTTAAATCTACATAAAAATGTAGGCATATAAAAATTTGAAAGCTAAATTAACTTAATCCCCACTTAACTACAGCCTGCCATCATCCTCAAGAAAGTTGATCAGAAAAACTGTACTCTTCTTTAAAGTCCAAACAGACTGCCATACTGCCTTGCCTGTACCCTCTTCCATCTGTGTCCACCATTCTGCATCCACCAACGTGGGTCCTGAAAAACAAACTTAATGATACATTATCTGCAATTAGATAAAGAGCTGTCAGTTTTCACTATAATAGGGAATTAGCTGCAAAATTTCAGTCAAATTGATACACTCTGAACCAAGAATTTAGCTATTGAATTTTCTGCCTAACCTTGAACATCATTACTACAGTCAGTATGATAAAAAAAAAGTTGAGCAACAATTCTGATCCAGTATATATCGCAGGCTATCGAGAGTTAATTATGATCTGGATAAGTTAATTTTAAAATGTCTAATTAATAATTTAGATAGCATTTCCAGCCTAAAGAAAAACATGTAATATACAGCTTTAGCTCTTGCAGAATGTATGTTTAAGTGGCTAAAAGCAATTAGTCCTATGTGCAATGAAAAACCAAAATAAAAATCTTTAATGAATTTAAAGCCAAATTAACTCAGAATTTTCTTTGTTATCGTTTTCTTTTCTAATGTAGTAGTAATCAGTGTCTGATACCGAACTGTATCAGTATTTATTCACCGCTTTTATTATCTAATTCGGTTCTTTTCCGTAATATTAAGAATTTTTCTGAATGAAATTTCATTAATGAAGCAGGCTTCCGTTTCAAAAATTAAAATTTTCTGCATTCGGTTACATACACACCAATGTTTTCTTTTAACCAATTTCTTTTTGAGAGTATGAGAGAGAGAGAAATGGGGTATAACGTCCACTCGACACAAACTAGGTCATTTCTGGACTAACATATGGACTAACATATGGTTTAATTTTATTTCAATAACTTGTAGGGGTCTTTAGCAGTGTGAGGAAACCGGAGTACCCGGAGAAAACCCATGAGGTTGGACAGACGACCCTACTCCTTGCCACTTACAACTTGGGATTCGAAACCACGCCCTTGAGAGTATGAAGGTCACATCAGACAAATATTCTGTATATGACTGTTTTTAGATAATATGTTATAGATAATATGTTATATAGACATCATAAACAGCGGCTGCCAGGCAGGATACGCCCACATTTTTGAGGGATGGATAGAGAACAAGCTAAAAAGAAGGTGATTTTTACAACAATCAAGGGTCATAATTCATGAATTTACAATTCGATATGCGCAAATATCCAAAGGAAAAAAGATCCTTGGGTTATCAACATGCCTTAAAATTGTGACCTCTACAGGGTCCACAACTTTGATATACCATATTTTAACACTATTCGCATACAAGCGGTGGCCATTTTGTTGGCAGTTTTGCTTTGATTTTCAGGAAATTCGAACTCAACTTTCATTGCGAAGTAACAGTGATATAATCAAATGTTTTTTTTAAATCAGAAAATAATTGTGACCTCCAGAGGACAACAAGCTTAAAAGGGGCCATAATCCAGGAAATAACGATTCGATATGCGCAAATATCGAAGATTTTAAACATGCATTTCAATTTTCATCAAAATCAAATTGGCTGTTTTCAGAAATATTATATAGACATCATGGCAGTTGTTCATGGGCATCATATACACTTCAATAGAGATAGACAGTCCTAGAAATTTATGTTTTATTAATATATAACATGATTATTATTCAAGTCAACATAATCACATTTTATTTCTATAATTCGCTTGCGCTTAGGGGTCTCGAGCAGTGGGAAGAAAACGGAGTGCCCGGAGGAACCCACAAGGTTTAGAAGGCGCCCCTATCTCCATACCACATACGCTCACACAAGGGATAGAAACCACAGCCGCAAGCCAGAGGTGACCGGCCAGCTAGAGGTCGAAGCGCGGCACTCTAGACCACTAGGCCGTCCCAACCCCCTCACACTGCTTGGAAGTTGTTCTGCACCAGCACAGGAATCAACAATGGGTTACCATGACAGACACGCTGAAAATACCACGTCCCCAAAATAGGCTTGATTAGCTTAAGTCTGTACCACTTAACGATGATTGATCACTGCCAAACAGATTGTATGGTGGGTTACTCCTAACAGACACATCCAAAATGACATGCCTCGCAATTAGGCCAGAGTAGCTGAAGTTGGCAGTTTTCACTATAAAAGTCTAAAAACAAGATAATGTAAAGTCAATTTGCTGATTAAATTTGCACTTTGCCTCAATCATAATAACTAAAGTCGGCGCGATAAAAAGCATAGTCTTGATTATCCATTTAATAATTAAATTGTAATGGAAAATTATGCAATAAATCAGATCATAATCCATTAAAGATTGCCATCAAGAGTTGATTATAATCTGGATAAGTTAATTAATGTTTAATTAGTAATTCACATAACATTTCAGCCCTAAAGAAAGACCTGCAATAGGCAGATTTAGCTCTTGCATAATGTATGTTAAAATAATCGTATGAAGAATAATAAGTGATGGTTCAACTTAATGACCACTGACATACGAACCATCAGGTCCGGTTGCCTAACCCCATTTTAAGCCTTGACATTGACATTTTGGTGGATTATATATCTTCTATATGTGTAGAGTCAGAATTGTGGAAATTTATATATTTAAGATGGCCGCCAAGAGGCATTTTCTGGTTATTTAGTTGGGTAAAATATGTGACAGCTGTTCTCGGACCTTGGTTTCAAGATGGTTTCTAGAAGAATTCGACCCACTGAATCTGATGAACTATGGTATCCCTTCCGAAAGCGATGGCTTATTCCGCTTTGGGGCCAAATTCAACATTGAACCTCATTAGAGAGGGAAACTCATAAAAATCACTAAACAGACACGCAATATATTGAAATGAGGGTTTTGAGTGGATCATATATCTTTAATATGTGTAGATTCAGAATCTGTTAATGCCATCCTGGCACCGTTTCAAGATGGCCAACATGAGACATTTTCTGGTAATTTACTCTAATTTATTAAGGTAAAAGTCGGTAAAGATTTTCTCGGACCTCGGTATGAAGTGGATTCTTTCATAATTTGACCCGCTGAATCCAATCCATGTGGCTATTCCTCAAAAGTGATGGCTTTTTCCACTAGGGGGTCAAATTCCAAATGGAGGCTTTTTTTTCAGAGGGAAACTCATGTAGTACTTTAACAAAAAGATGTGCAGTATATTAAAAAATAGGTTTTCAGAGTCAGTTACTTCAGATATAAACATAAAAACATGTTCCAACCAAAAGGTATTCCCGGTTGAGCTCATACGCAAAATGGGAGCCAATTTTGACCAGACATAACAATTATGTTAGTAAAGTTTTAAACTATAAGTTTTCTGATTCCCCGAATTCATAGAGAAAGTTGTCAAGCATACATTATGATCCACTGTGACTCCAGTCGCGGTCAGTCTGGCTACCAGAAAACACAGAGGAATAAAGGATGGAAAATGTTTGCCAACCTCAGCATTACCGGGGCGTATAACTGTAAAGAATGTTCACCCATGTTGCATGATACTGATGAAAGGGGAAGAATCGGCCTGTTCTACTGATTGCGAATATTTCAGTGATTCAAGCGAGCATAAGTTAGACTATTACATATCATAGGATTAGAATACCTTTTGCTCGAAACATGTTTTTTATGTTTATATTTGAAGTAATTGACAACGAAAATCTATATTTCAATATATTACACAACATTTTATGGAACATATTATGAGTCTGTCAAAAATGAGCCATCATTGTGAATTTGGCTTCCTAGTTGAATTAGCAGTCCCTTTTAGGTGGAAATCGTAAATGGCATTAGGCATCACATAGTGAAAATTTTATGAAAATCAAATAAAATTGAAACTTTTATAGACTAAACACCTTCAAAAGTGATGTGTAGAAAATCGGCTATTTCTCTCCAACCGAACAAGTTAGAAACCATTTTCTGGTGTCTTTATGATCGTATGGGTTCATTCTATTTGTTGATTGGAATCAAATATATCTAAAAACATTACAAATCAGACTCATTTGAATAAAAAAATCTGTTTTCAAGGCTAAGAATACAGTTTTTTAAATTGGTTTTACCTAGTCAAAATTGGCATTGTGCATCAAATGGTAAAAAAAAAAATGAAAATCGAATGATAAAAACTTTTATCAGTCTAAGAAACTTGAGAATTTGCATCACGGAACATATGGACTTTTCTTTTACACAAATCAAACAATAAATAATTAAGCCAGAACCCATAAACTGAAATTAAAATGCAAAAATCTAAAAAAAAATGATCCTGACAGAATTGGTTATTTCTCGGCAAAGGTAGGTGTTAGAAATAAATCTGTGATATCAAAATGATCTTATTGATTTATATCATAGATTCCCAACCTTTAGGTGGCGACCCCATTCCAGGCCCAGAATCAGATCGCGACCCATCGAAGAACAAAGTCACATTTTACTATGAAACATCATTATCATTCGCTTTTATTATTGTTTGCTTATTAAAAGTCTGATAACAAATTATTGATTTTTTAATCAGTGTGATGACTGCGCCTGTTTTTCAGCGACCAGGTTTTCAATGCGAATCTGAGAGCTGGGTCCTAGACCAATCAAAATTAGTGACGAAAATGTAGATTGTAGAGTGTTACGTGAAGGCCTTGATAGGATGTACTAAGTTAAAGCGAGATCAAGCCTTCTATTGAAGTATTGGTAGATTACATGAAAAGATAGCATTTTTTAAAAAGTTTTCAGACTAGTCCGCGACGCTACGAAAAGTGCTGGTGACCCAAGTTGCGGATGTATTGCACTAAGTAAAACATTTGGTGTTGAATATTGTTTGCCAATTGTTTGTTGAATCAAAAGTTAATTTAGTGGGGGATATTGGTCAAACCAACTTTTATTTGGTGATGGCAAACAAAGTATTTCATGGAAGACCAAACAGCTCTTTATTCAGTGTTCTTAGTTCTTAGTTCTAAATTCTTAGTCCTTAATTCTTATTTCTTCGTTTGTTGTCGTATTTCGATATTTGTCCACTAAAATTAACATTTGTATCTTAAAATTAACATTTGTATCTTAAAATCAATATTTGTTTCACAAATCAGACATGTATTTTAATATAAGATATAAGACAAATTTTGTAAACAGGTTATCGGAAATGCAGCCTGGTAGTATTAGTATTTGAGGTATAAAGTGTCAAACGAACAGCCTCGACCAATCCCTCTCACGAGTCCTTACCAAGGGTATGGGGGGAAACTCCCTATGAAAATTTTGAAAAATACACTGTCGGAAATGCTGTCTGACCTGACAGTTTTCAGTCAGGCACCGATTGTCTAGATAAATAGATCCCCCCACATACCGTCCGTCACCTGATCACTAGTTTATCCAACTAGGGAACAAAATGTCAAACAAACTGACTTGCCAACCTCAATGAAGTATCCTTGTGAGCGTCAAAGTAGCGAGACTGTTGGAAATGCTGTCTGACAGTATTCAGGCACCGATTGTAGAGATAAATACAGCTGATCGCATATCATCTGTAGCCTGATCACTAAGAACGAACTGCCTGAAATGCAGTCTTGCAGAATCCAGGCATTGATCGTCGATAAATAGAGCTTACCAGATACTGCCTTCGCCAAATCACTAGTTTATCCGACCAGGGGCGGAGTGAAATAGACTGCCTGAAATGTAGCCAGACGAGATAAATAGTGCTGGCCAGATACTGTTCGTCGCAAAATCACCAGCTTATCCAAATAGAGAGGGAGGCATCAAACGACAGAGTGAGTGTTTCGAGTGCATGCATATTCTCGTCACGTTGAACCTGTACACAAAAACTTTAGTAATTGAAAAAGCACTTCTCAAGTAGGTTTATAGCAGGATGGGCTTGGTAAGAAATCACTCATCATGCAAGTCTATGACTGAGTGAGGATGTGGAATTCAATCACCGTAGAAGGTATTGATTACCAAAACGTATTTCTAAAATTATTGGGGGGGGGGGGCAAACAGAGGCCCCCCTTGGCGCCACCACTGCTGGAGGGTCCACAACATGAATATACCATAGTTTTACGCTATTTGAGTTTGAGTACCAGGGCGGCCATTTTGTCTGGTCAGTTTTCATCTGATTTTGACGAAATTCAACCATCCTTAGGATGTAACAGTGATATATTTAAAATAATTTTTTAAATCAGATAAAAATTATGTCCTCTATAGGGTCCACAAGCTAAAAATGCACTTTTTTGTACAATCAGGGTCCATAATTCAGGAAGTTACAGTTCAATATGCACAAAATCAAAAGGAACCGAGATCTTTGGGTTATAAACTTACATTTCAAGTTTCAACAAAATCTGATAAACATTGTGACCTCTATTGGGTCCACAAGCTAAAAATACTATTTTTTGACAATCAAGGGCCATAATTCATGAAGTTACGGTTCGATACATGCCAAAATCTCGATCTTAGTGAGATAAACCTATATTTTAAGTTTCGTTGAAATCAGATTAAAATTGTCACCAGTAGAGTTTGCGCGAACAATAGTGGACACTCAGACGGACAGAGGCGACAACAATATAAACCGAGTCCGCAATTTTTTGCGCCTTTCGTAGAGGCATTTACCTTGATCTATCAGATTTGCAAAAAAATAGAGAGAAAAATGGGGTTAAACGTCCACTCAACACAAACTATGTCATTTCGGGACTAACATATGGTTTAATTTTATTTCAATAACTCGCTTGCGTGTAGGGGTCTTTAGCAGTGGGAGGAAACCAGAGGACACAGAGAAAACCCTACTCCTTGTCAAGTACAACCGGGGATTCAAAATCATGCCAGTTGACTAAATGACAGGCTTAATGATAAAGCGTGCACATGCTAACCAGGGGCGGATTGGGGGCGGGAACTGGCCCGGACTCCCGTGTTGGAGCGGCCCCTTTTACTGACCGATTTGGTGCAATATCTGATTATTATCTCTGTCAAAATTTGTTTTTTTCATTTTTTGTACGACCGGCCCTTCGAGCGATTGTCCGACCGGCCCTTCGAGCAGTTGTCCGACCGGCCCTTCGAGCAGTTGTCCGACCGGCCCTTCGAGCGATTGTCCGACCGGCCCTTCGGACAGTTGTCTGCCGGCCCTTCGAACTGTTGTCCGACCGGCCCTTAGCCAGATGGCCGAATCCGCCCCTGCTGCTAACCATTCAACCTTCCAACCCCCCTTTCAAAAAATAAGATTGGAGTGTTTAGCAAAATTGCGTCACATCTGGTGCAGGCAGATAACTTTACCGCTTATAAAAAAATTGAGAATTAGCACCGTGGGGCATATGAACTTTGTTTTATAAAAATCAGACAATAAATGAATTTGGGTTCAACGTCCTACTATTCTGTTCCTAACCTGGGCTATTGAAGAAGGGCATACGCCATACAGTGTGCTATAAGGGAAATTTTGCCCAGCCAGCAGCGCTACAGCCTACTCTTTTTTCGAATTCCAACTGCCAAGGGATCTTGTACATGTACGCCAATGTGTACACAAGACCTTGTTTTTTGTCCAATCCAAACAACTAGACAGCTGTCCTGTCAGACCCTCTATCCTGCATCACTGACCAGGGGTAACCACACCGGAAAATCTGGATGAACTTCCTCGGCCAATGCAGGGTTCGAACACCCAACCTCCGGGCAAGCGAGGTGGTCTGCCTGTAAATAACATCTTTGTATCAACGAGGTCTACTTACATTCCTGATTTCATGAAAATTGTACTTATATTCAAGAAGTTGTCACGTAGGTTTTTACTTCAGGGATAGGATGTCAATGACGTAATTTTTGATTTTCAAAAAACAAAATTAAGCAGATCTAAATTGAATACTTTAAGGTAATCAAAGAAGCAAGCCAACAGTGAGGCTGATGTCCCCCGCCCAAATCCCAAAATAAATAGATGACACATATTAATTAATCGCACATTTATTTTTTTCAAACGTATCGAGCAATCAAACTGGACACGAAGTGTCATCCAAAAGTGTTTTATAAAGAAAAATAGGTTGCCAGGCAACGAAACATACGCCCACACAGCAGCCAAATCGTCCGGGCAGTCAACAAGAGTTGTCGCATATTAAGGAATTATCAGAAAATCATTAGAATTTGTTTGGTTTTTATAATCAAACGTTTTTTTTTTTTTTAAATCAGATAATAATTGTGACCTCCAGAGGCACAACAAGCTAAAAAGGGTGATTTTTCGTACAATCAGGGGACATAATTCAGGAAGTAATGACCCGATGGGCGCAAATATCGAAAGGAACCAAGATCTTTGGGTTATAAACATACATGTCAAGTTTCATCAAAATCGATTCAAAATTGTGACCTCTATAGGGTCCACAACCTTGATATAACATATTTTCACACTATTCGTGTACAAACGGCGGCCATTTTGTCCGTCAATTCTAGTCCGATTTTCACGTAATTCAAACTCTCTCTTCATTACCATGTAACGGTGATATAGTCAAACGTTTTTTTAAATCGGA
The DNA here is from genome assembly GCA_948474765.1 of Patella depressa. NCBI lineage: Eukaryota > Metazoa > Mollusca > Gastropoda > Patellidae > Patella > Patella depressa. Next base: position 9,797,116 of record OX419723.1, read on the forward strand.
TAATAATTTTGACCTCCAGAGGGACCACAAGCTAAAAAGGGCAATTTTTCGGACAATCAGGGGCCATAATTCAGGAAGTTACAATCCGATGGGCGCAAATATCGAAAGGAACCAAGATCTTTCGGTTATAAACATACATGTCAAGTTTCATCCAAATCGGTTCAAAATTGTGACCTATATAAGGTCCACAACCTTGATATAACATATTTTCACACTATTCGCGTACAAATGGCGGCCATTTTGTCCGTCAATTTTGGTCCAATTTTCACAAAATTTGAACTCGACCTTCATAACCATGGAAGGGTGATATAATCAAACGTTTTTTTAAATCGGATAACAATTTTGACCTCCAGAGGGACCACAAGCTAAAAAGGGCGATTTTTCGGACAATCAGGGGCCATAATTCAGGAAGTTACGATCCAATTGGCGGAAATATCGAAAGGAACCAAGATCTTTGGTTTATAAACATGCATTTCAAGTTTCATCCAAATCGGTTCAAAATTGTGACCTCTAACCCATGAAGTTATGGTCCGATACATGCCAATATCGAAAGGAGCCAAGATCTTAGGGTGATAAACCTATATTTTAAGTTTCATTGAAATCGGATAAAAATTGTGACCTGTAGACTGTTCACAAACAATTGTGGACGGACGGACGGACGAACAGGGGCGACGACAATATACGTCCACATGAAAATGTGGGCGTATAAAAATGCTAAATGAAAATGTGCCCTAGTTAGGAGGACCCAAAGGCAGACAAAATGGCCCCGACACTTGACAAAAGGGCCCCTCTGGCCAAGGGAAAGGACCCTCGTGTCCGAGTCAATCGTTTCTATACACTGTTACTGTCGAATCCATTACTGTATGAGAATGCAGTCATTGTATTGGCATAAAAATCATCAATCAAGATGAACCTAAGTTATCTTGTCCCAAAGTATCAACCAATCAAATTGCTTATCTCTGCCTAACCTAAGAAGAAAATGCTCATCTTCGAACTCCATCAAGGCATTGACCTAATAAGCATACACACCAATTTTGAACATTTTAACTCAATTCGAAGGAGAGTTATTGTGTTCCAAAGTCTCGGCAAATCAAATTGCTTATCGCTCTGCTTACCCTGAGCAGAAAATGCCCATTATCGATCTTAGTCAAGGTATTACTGTAATGAAACTATACACTAAGTTTCATCACTCTCACTTAATTAGAACTAAAGTTATCTTGTCCCAAAGCATCAACCAATCAAATTGCTTATCTCTGCTTACCCTCAGCGGAAAATGCTTATCTTCGAACTCCATCAAGGCATTGACCTAATAAACACATACCCCAAGTTTGAACATTCTAGCTCAATTAGGAAGAGAGTTATTGTGTCCCAAAAAGTGTGGCGGACAGACGGACAGCTAGACGGACAGACAGACAGACGGACGAACCCATTTTAATAGTCCCCCAACTTTCTTCGAAAGGCGGGGGACAAAAACAATTAGTAAGATAGATCAAAATGTCACAAAGTTACAGCTATGTATGTCTATTCTTTCATCAGAAAATTTGGATGATTTGCGATTCTTCAAACGTTTTGATAATATATTGATTCCAAAGCTATCTGGAAATGTATTTATTTCAGAAATAGGAGAAATGACATGAAATGGTGTTTTTAAGTCCTACTGTTGTCCTAGCCTGGGCTAATGAAGACGGACATACGCCATACAGTTTACCATGAGGAAATTTTGCCTGGGCAGCTGCACTATGCCCTACTCTTATATCTAATTCCAAATGCCAAGGGGTCTTTTACATGTACGCTAGTGAGCCAGCGTCTTACCCACTTAACCAGAAATAGGAGAGGAATTCAACAAATTTCCCTCTTATGTACATTCAAAAGCCTGTAATTGTAGATTTTACACAATTTTTCATGTTCAATTTAAAATGGTGACCATCAATAAAATTGACCTAAATCAAAATGCTGCTCTGACAGTTTTTTAGGCATTCCTTCAAGGATTCAGATGATTGTAAGTAAAATATTGAGAAAGCCTTAAGCAGCGTTTACACGATACAATCAACCCATACAACCGTCGGATGCAACCGTCGGATGAATAGCTTGTTGTAAGGATAGGATCAGTTCTATTCTCATCCGACCAACTGATGCAATACCCAATCAAATTGAGTCATATTTTATGACGTCATACGGTGTATGACGTCACACGGTGTATGACATCACATCTGCCTTGACAACCAGAATTCACGCTATCATAATGTCTTCTTCTGTCGCTTTGAGTGCTTCAACCTCCTCTAAAATGGACCTTAGCCTAACTGCCACTTAATTAGAGTGTCTAATAACTCCTTATCTGGAACATGAACTATTGTGGAACTCACGGCATCCTAACTACATGAAGACGGGAATGGGAAGTGTATTTACGGTACCCTAGATAAGCTCTCTGCTGCTAAGGCTACTGTCGTGCATACACCTGTAGGTCTATGTTTTCTCAGCAAAAGGGAACGTCTAGCCCACCTTGTTTTGTTTTTACTTTGATATGTCTCCTCTTCGGCCTTACACAGAATATAAGTAGCTAATACAACTGTTAAACACTCTTCTCCAAGCGACGCCATTATATTCAGTTACTAAGAACGAACAAAATGACACGGCACGCAGGTGTGCATTTGGCGTCAATTTGTCATACAATGAATAGAACCATTGTATCGTGTAAACGCACTTCCGATATGTTGCATCCGACGGTTGTATAGATTGGTTGTATCGTGTAAACGCCGCTTTAGCGATTTTGCATGTTTCAAGATGGTCGCACTTCTGGTTAGATCGGCAAATTTCATATTTTGTGTGTGCATCAATAATTTATAGTTCAGTAGTATCGCGATAATGTTAACAAATGAAACACACAAAAAGACAAGAAACCAAAATAACTGTAGCAAAACAATGGTATGCAGTAACGTAGTATTCATCAACAAATGAAATATGCATAGATTAAAGAGGGCACACATGTAACTACAGCACTTATAAATCTATGTATAAAGACCTACCCTTAACAAAGACCGATCTGCGTAAAACACACGGTCGATTAAGAAATCGCACGGTAAATTAGATTTGACACCTACGCGTCAGATTTAGCCTGCTAGTTCTTGATAAGACACTTTTGGTGCAGTTATAACACGCTTTCGAGAAAACTCACCAAACGTAGAATACACATTGTGCCAGTCCTTTTTAACCCATCCGTTAATTAACACACCCAGTACGGAATATACACCGTCGCAGAGATTGTCACACCAAGCGATAATTAAATCACCCTTAGTCAATTTCTCACCCCTGTTAATTAACACACCGTATCTACAGAGTTTAACCTCTTCGTATTAGATTTATTGCCATAATTAGAATTTTACCCATGTTTATACATATTTACCATGGTTGGTAGTTATATACACCTAAAACGTACAAGTTATACCATTACTACTTCTCAGTGATACAAGTTCCTTACACACTGGAATATTAATAATACTGTTTGTTTCTCCACCAAATGTAATCAAGCACAGAGGCGCAAATTAGGACGAGACAAGACGAGGCAAGGGATCTTGTATGTGCACGCCAATGTGTACACGGGACCTTAGTTTTTTGTCCCATCCAATGACTAGACAGCTGTCCTTGTCAGGTCCTCCGTTCTGCATCACTGACAAGAGGAAACAACGCCGGAAAAAATAAATGAACTTTCTCGGCCAATGCAGGGATCGAACACCCGACCTCCTTACAATCCAATATGTGCGAATATCAAGAGTAACCAGGTATTTCATGTTTCCACAACAGAGACATGTATTATTTGCCTGGAAGTTTTGATTAAATTTTCATGAAATTCATACTCAATCAACATTACGGTGTAACGGTGATATATTCAAACGTTTTTTTGTAAATTGGATAATAATTGTTACCTCTAAGCAGACAAGCTAAAAGTGTGATTTTCAGTACAATCAGGGACCATAATACAGGAATCTACGACCCAATATGCATGAATATTGAAAGCAACCAAGATCTTGGGGTTATAAACATGAATTTCATGTTTCATAAAAATTGGATTAAAATTGTAACGTTATAGGGTCCACAACCTTGATATCCCATATATTTACTCTATTTGCGTTCATCCGGCGGTCATTTTGTCCAGCATTTTTTGTCCGATTTTCCTTAAATATGAACTCAACCTTCATTATGGTGTAACAGTTTTTTAAATCGTATAATAATTGTGACCTTCAGAGGGACCACAAGCTAAAAAAGTCGTCTTTCATAAAATCAGGGGGCCATAATTCAAATATTGAAAGGACTGATGATCTTGGGTAATAAACATGCATTTCAAGTTTCATCAAAAATATGAATTTTTGTACAATCAGGTTCCATGATCCATGAGGTTTCAATCGGATACATGCCAAGTTTCGTGTGGGATAAGAATTTTGACCCGTAGAGTGTTCACAAACAATTGTGGACGGACGGAGAGGGGCAACGACAATATACATCCACATGAATATGTAGGCATATAAAAATTAAGAAAATTTACATACCTGACCATGTATCATCTGCACACTTCTCAAGCAATCTTAACTTCATCTGCTCTCTAAGTTGTAGGGAGTCCAAATACGGATATATTAACCACACAAGGGTTCAGGTTTACAGAAGTTTATTAAAAACTAACCAATAAACTAAACCCCCTGAAATTATGCAAATTTAATATAATCAAAACAATATAATGTATAATTAAGCTAACATTTAATATCAGTGCATTTGTATCATTAAAATAAATTATTACATACAATAAAACTTCTAAATACTATTTTAGTCCATAATGTGTATACGTAAACAGGGAAACTACCTCCTGTTACCTAGTATAAAATATACAATCAAATAAACCTTAATAATAATAATAAATTCTTACCAAAAAGGAATGAACCAGCCAGAGACTCTGGGACAAGTTGAAGTACCTCATTGTCTGTCTGAAAATAAAATAAGGTAATGTATAAATTGTTATATTTAGAGAGAAATACTTTAAATAGTTGAATTATATAAGTTCAGAATAAATTAAATTAACTCAACTTTAAATTACAATTTCCTTAGCATCCAACATGGCTGCCACCACTTAAAACTAAAACCATTTATTCAATGCAATATATATTTAAAACAATTAGTAACACATACCTTTAAACTGCATGTTTTAAATCTTTTTGTTGATACAATACAAATAGTACACAGCCAGATGATGAAAGAAAAACAACAGATTTTTACTAATAAAACTTTTGCTAAAGAAAGCATCCAAAATCTATGGTGGATGATAGAACACTACAAGATTCTAATTAGACATTAGACATGCTCAACAAATGAAAGTAGGCCTAACCTTGGGTGAGTGAACTCCAACTCACTGGACACCTTATACCAAATTGAAAAGTTTAAAAATGCATTCAAGTGTGACATAATATTTAAAATTACATTAGAATGTGACCATATAAAATATGTTATTGATCCTCCAGAAATATTGAGTATTACAGGACAGTGAATATAGTACGGTAATCACATAATATAATATATAGAGGATATTTGTCGTTTTGTCGTGAATAACATATTTTATTTCATCGAGAAGGTACGCATTCGTGAAAATATAAACGTTTTCTTGTTTAGAGATGAAATAAAATATGTTATTCACGACCAAACGACAATTGTTCTATTTATTATATGATTTTACAATCATTTCAGGTAAAACAACATGGACTTTTATTTCACTGATAAAACGCGTTATTCCACTACTGATCATAAAATAAAACCATTTATATGCTGAATGATGTCATACCAGTCCATTACACACTGGAATATTAATAATACAGTTTGTTTCCCACCAAACGTAATCAAGCGCAGAGGCGCAAATGAGGACGAGGCGAGAAGAGCGGGTGGGAGGGGGGTAAAAAGATGCCAAAATAGAAGGAACAACCCCCAATGCATTTCATTTGCGTGAATTCGTGCACCTGTATTGCATACTTGTCATGTTTGAAAAAAATGTTTTTTCACTCTTAACTTATTATGTGGCAGGCATTCGGTTGTGCGTATGTTGCCATGATGGTCTAAGAAATGTTCCTCCTCCGATGGAAAAATTAGTCAGTCTCAAAAAAAGAGCTCACTCCAGTTGGTCGCAAACTAAATCAACTACTGATGTAAACAAACAGTTCAATGCCAAAATTAATGGAAAAATCCCATATTCTTAATATATGTATCTGCGTAAATCAGTGCAACTAAATTATGGGGCGCCGTTTGTAAATTAATTATTTAGTTTTTTATATTGCAAAAAACACTAGATTTAATTTAAATTTATATATATAGTTAAATCTCGACTTTTGTGCAAATTTTTCCCTTTTAATATTTAAACTAAAAATACAACAAAAACTCAATATTTAACATAATATATATAAATATTTCTTGATTTGTCTCTATTTTCATATTTAACATTTAGCATTGAATATTAAGACCAAAACAAGAGATTTGATGATATATAAATATTTAGCTAAATATTTAGTTAAATGTGTAAACATTTAGCTAAATATATATATTTAGTTAAATGTTAAAATATTTAGTTAAATGTTAAAATATTTAGTTAAATGTTAAAATATTTAGTTAAACATTTATATATTTAGTTAAACATTTATATATTTAGCTAAATAATATATATTTAGCTAAATAATATATATTTAGCTAAATATTTATACATTTAACTAAATAATTAAATATTTAACTAAATAATTATATATTTAACTAAACATATAGTTAAATTTACAAAGCGCAACCGTACCACGCCGTTTGTAAAATAATTATTGTTGTAAGCGACTTCACACTAAAATATGACGTAGTGTACAACTTTCCATTGACTGCACAACACAGTACTATATCTGGTACCTGAACGCTCAGCTTAGTTCTTACATCCGCAATTCGTTAATAATGCCTACATATATTTAACGTTGGACATCGATCACTCATAAATATGGTAACTTCACGACATATTACGGGTTAACGTGTTGGGTACACGTCATCATTTTATGCGCAGTTTTTTTGTGTCGCTTACGATAATAGAAATATAGGCGGGACCACAAATATATATTTAGTTAAATATTTATACATTTAGCTAAACATATATATTTAGCATGATATTTATATATTTAGTTAACTGTTTATATATTTAACTAAATAAATATATTTAGTTAAATGTTTATATATTTAGCTAAATGTTATATATTTAGCTAAATGTTATATATTTAGTTAAATGTTTATATATTTAACTAAATATATATATTTAGCTAAATGTTTATATATTTAGCTAAATGTTTATTTATTTAGCTAAATATTTAACTTTAGATTTTTCAGTGATTTAGTATTTAGCATTTATACCTACGAGAAACAGCACATTTAGCTATATATTTAACTAAGCGATGTGAAATCAAGATATAACATTTAAAGTTTTTCATAGACCAAAAACTCGACTTTTAGCTACAATATTTTTTGATATTTACATATATGCCATTTTTGTTCTAATATTTATCTAAATATATATATTCGGAGTTAAATCTAATGTTTTTTGTTATAGAAAAAGTTAAATAATTATTTTACAAACGGCGCCCCATACTAAATTGCATATCACGCTACTCTTGAAAAACTGCATTCTGCACACAGGTGATCGGCTGATTCGGGCCATGGCTGATTGGGACCGGGCTGATTGGGACCAGATTCGTGGCTGATTCCACAAGTTCATTCGGACCATTATTTGAATAACGAGAGCATTTAAAATATGTTTGCATATATTTAATAATACGACAAAAATGACAGTAATTGGTGATTGATTGATTACTTAAATATCAGTGAGCAATTTACGGAAAAGGTACTTCGCATTCTTGGCTGATTCGGACCAGATTCTTGAATAACGAGAGTACTGAAAATATGTTTGCATATATCAGGCGCGGATCCAGAGGGGGGGGGGGGTCCAGGGGGTCCGGACCCCCCCCATCCGCTCAGACTTGAAAATTTTTTTATGCGATTTTATTGGCGATTTAGACCTGTTATTTTGGAATTTACCTTCCGGAAATACGTCAGAATGAACCAAATTGAATCTAATTTACCAAATTATCGGTTGAGCGCAATTAGTTAAGCAATTATCAAACCTAGACCCCCCCCCTACCTGCAAAAAATCCTGGATCCGCACCTGTATATTATGACAAACATGACAATAAATACTACCCAGTGTTATCAAATGATGACCCAATATCAAATAGATACATACCAGTATAATAACTGTAAAGAATAACCTAGTATTATTAAACAGTGACATATAATATACCAGATATTAACTGCAACGTATCTGCGATAATTTGCAAGAATAGACCAGTGACTTTAGGTCAAAATTAGGTCATACCTGACAAAAATTGCAACAGAATTTTTAAAGTGATATATTGTAAGCACAGTGGGTCCGGAATATTTTGTTCAAAATGTAGAAGTGCACTACGTTAGGAATTTTATATTTTTCAAGGTTATTAAAGGTCATGTATCTAAAAGTGTGCATACGATTACCACACTGTGGATTTCGAAATTTTAATAAATATTTTAGCATATTTTTTATCATATGGACTCAAAAAAACAAAATACAAAACACAGAAAGAATATAGTTAGATGTTGTATTTCATTTCAAGGTCACAAAATGTCTAAATATACGTTAATGTGTATTAGATCAACCTTAAAGTAGGATCACGTGGCTAAGTGGGTGAGGCACTTGCTCACTAGTCTCTGGGGGTCGGTGTTCGATCTTTGCATTGGCCGAGAAAATTCATTTAGATTTTCCGGCGTGGTTTCCTCTTTTCGATGATGCAGAACGGAGATCCTGACAAGGACAGCTGTCTAGTCATTCGGATGGGACGAAAACTGAGGTCCCGTGTACACATTGGCGCGCACATAAAAGATCCCTTGGCAGTTGGAATTCGATATAAGAGTATGCCGTAGTGCCGCTGCCCAGGCAAAATGTCCCTCATAGCACACTGTATGGCGTATGCGCGTCTTCCATTAGCCCAGGTTAGGTGCAGAAGAGTAGGACGTTAAACCTCATTTCATTCATTTAAAGTAGGAAATAAACTTCGTATAATAGAGTTTACTGTTTCAGTTATCAGTGCGGTGTCGGTAAGTTGCTGCAACTGAAATGCCAACCACGGTTCATCATTAGACCAAAAAAGGTCCCATTGATAAATCTGTGTCAAAATGGGTCAAATTGGCCAAAATCCAAAATGGCCGCCAGTTTTTAAATTCAACCCGATTATCATGATCGAGTTTGGTATCAAAATATACATTTTCGGCGTTGCTGAATCCCATCCCATACAACTCTATCATGTTACATAATATAATAATAATAATATTAATGATAGGTTCTACAATATCTCTTTCGCGATGAATGAGTTCTTAATTTCTAAACCACCAATAAAAGAGAACTAAATTTTATTTACTAGTAATATACATAACTAAAAACAGTCGTTTATTTAACTGTAACTCGTGGCATCTGTTACTCCAGACAATAGAGGCTTTGAGTCTTAGGATTTCTATTTAATTGCCTAACTATAGGCACCCTGAATTTAAATCCGCTGTTAAATTGGACACATTCAAGAACACAATATATTTTTATGCAACTTTTAGAAAGTACAATTATGTGCCCACATTTTCCCAGCATTTGGTGCCCAAAATGGGGGGGGGGGCGCCCCCCAGCCCGCCCCCCCTCCAGCTCGTACGCCTATGGATGTGCATTGTCTCCAACTATATCCAAATGTATCATATGTTAAAATCAGACGGTTACGGTAAAATTGGATCAATCCGACAAGTAGATTAGGTTATGAGATCTCATATATATAATCAAAATGGAAAAATAAAATTAATATTAAGGACTAGAACTTCGATGCAGTAATGACGGGCTTCAAAGGTGCCACTTTATCCCCTGGGCCCTGTTTCACAAAAACTTAAGCTAAAATCACTAAAATAGATTTTAACTAAAATCAAAATGTAATTTTAAATTTTAACTTAAAATGCGATTTTAATAGATTTTAGTTAAAATCGCCTGCGCCCGCGCAGTTCAGATTTCCGCTGCGGGTACTTTCGGTGAAAACAAATACGCTTCGAAACTGAAAACTGTTGGCAGGTTGAATTAACTTACTCAATTAAATGATTTTTCCCCAAAGATAAAATTGACTTGGCTCCTAAAATGTCAATTATTTTTGTTGTTTTTTAACGTAAAACTTCATTAAGAAATAATAATAAATTTATATTAAAATTTAATTTCAAATAGGCCTAGGCCTATATCATTTTTCAATAAACACATTTGAGATTATTGATTTATCTCTTTGGTACTTACATATCATCATAACCCTCAAAAGTATGTACTACAATATGGTTTGCCTAGTATTATAGGCCTTTAGGCCTTCTAAAACCAAGAAATGAGCCACATTAAACCATTGTATACACGAAGATATTTTATTTATAGATAAGACATTGGATATGAATAAATGATTTTCTTTTAGTGTTTAGTTTACTGGGGTTTTGAGCGTTTTTTTTTCCTTGGAGTTCGAATATGGAGCGCCATCCAAATGCTTAAATTGACTTACAATAAAATAAATGGGCGAAAAGGATTTGAATCAGAATTGTTTTTGTGAATGATGGTTGGAATATTAAAATTATGTGACCCGGGCCGTTCACGATATTATCATTATTCCAATTATATCTATATGTCGCAATATATATATGTAACAATGTAGCTCTAATCAATGTTTGTTAATGTGTTGATTTTAAGTTAAGACAGGGTGGCGGCTATCCAAAGTTAAAATTGATTTTAGTTAAAATTGTCCTTAAAATGGGTTTGTGAAACGCAACTATTTTAAGTTAAGATTAGATTTAACTTAAAATATTATTTTAGTGGATTTTAACTAAAATGCTTAAAATCGTTTTGTGAAACTCATCTATCTTAAGTTAGGATGAGATTTTAGTTTAAGACGATTTTAAGGAGATTTAAGTTTTTGTGAAACAGGGCCCTGAACTGATGCCACTTCCCGTACTGATAGAAACATTAAAAGATTCCCACATGAGCATTGGATACGTGCAGGGGCGTTTTAAAGTTTATCGTGGCGGAGGCTATACTATTTTGAGGTCCCTCTTTCGCGGGGGTCCGTGGTGTCTTGATTGATGATTTTCGTACCAATGCAATGACTGCATTCTCATTCAGTAGTGGATTCTTCTTTCCCTTGGACTAGAGGGGCCCTTTTGTCTGCCTTTAGGGCCCTCCCTAACTAGGGTACATTTAATTTTTCTCATCGGTTTTAGCATTTTTCAACTTCTTTGATTGGCGTGCATGTAAAAGATCCCTTGGCAGTTGAAATTCGATGTAAGAGTAGGTCATAGCACAGCTGCCAAGGCAAAATTTCACTCATAGCACACTGTAAGGTATATGCCCGTCTTCATTAGCCCATTTTAGGAGAAGAACAGTAGGATGTTAAACCCAATTTAAGCTTTTATTATTCCAGTTGATGCAGAATACTTTCATTCCATTTCCTTATGATCAAGCTTAAATTCTTGCAGTCATTATGCTCATAATACTTTACTCGAATTTCTGATTTTGATATTTGGCTATGTCTGGGAACTAAATTTACTATTATATCACTCCATTTGTTGTACATCATTACCCCTGCCAGGAATAGTATTGCCTGATAATTTGGCGTAATATAATCCGACTGGTGCTGCCCTGTTCTCATTCATTATTGTATCGGATCGTCAAGTTATCAAGTGAGTGAAACTAAGCTGAAGGTGGTCAACAATTTGGCCACACCCAAGGCCAAGATTCAACAAAAAGGCTACTTTATAACTAAAGGGAAATAACTCCATTTTCTTAAAAGAATCATGAAAAATGATAATTCAGGGTAGAATTAAGGGGGGGAGGGGGATGGCCTAGTGGTCTAGAGTGCCGCGCTTCGACCTCTAGCTGGCCGGTCACCGCAGGCTTGCGGCTGTGGTTTCGAGCCCTGGTGTGAGCGTGGAGATAGGGGCGCCTTCTCAATTTCGTGGGTTCCCTCCAGGCGTTCCTGTTTCCTCCCACTACTAAAGGGTTATAATTGGCTGATTGGGACCATGGCTGATTGGGACCTGGCTGATTGGGACCAGAATTGTGGCTGACTGGGACCAGATTTGTGGCTGATTGGGGCCAGATTCTTGGCTGACTGGGACCAGATTTATGGCTGATTGGGGCCATGATGAGGCTTATTCGGACCATTACTTAAATGCCGCGAGTATTTAAATATGTTTGCATGACAATAAATACCACCCAGTATTATAATTGTAACCTAATATCAAAAAGCCTCATATCAGTATAATTACCGGAACTGCAATGAATGCGATATTTTGTAATGAATGAAGCTGAACTAATGACAGACAAATATTGTTCTTTGTATAATATTTTACTTAGTAAATATCATTTTATTTCAGGATTGGGTTTAGTGGGAAATTCTTCCCTTTATTTAATAAAAAACATATCATTTGGTAGGTGATCTCGTCTGCTTCTGAATTGGTTGATGTCATCGTTTGGGGTAAGTGTTCAGGTGCCAGGCCCGTCGTGCCCCCCCCCCCCTTACTCCACTATCCCACTCTATGGATTTGGTATCGTTTTTATTTACAGAATAGTGTTTAGGTGCCGAGTTTGTCTACCCAAACTCCCCCTTACTCCACTATCCTGCTTAGTTTGGTAGATGTCATCTTTGTAGGATCTGTGTTTAGGTGCCAGGCCTGTCTTATCGTGACCTCCCATTACTCCACTATCCTATTCCGTAGGTTTGGTGTCTGTTTTTGGCGGAATAGTGTTTAGACTCATCAAACACAAACGCCCGCACTTTCTTCATCAATCACCGATAGTATTGTAAAAATGTTCAATAAACAAAGATATTCGACTGAGAACTGTCGCGCCAAATTAATGACCATTCAACCAGACACGGGTATCATAGGACATTATTTCTGCTTTGTGAAAATCTCCTACAGAAAGAACAAGATGGATATCAATGTGGCTCGTCTGCATCCATGAGACACGTTGAAGTGGTTGAACTACGAAGGTGTTTTTTATGAGTTGATTGGATCGTGTTCATACACGCTTTTTCTTGCAGCTTCCTGGCTCTCTCCGCTTTTGCTGCATTATACGGGACTAACAACTTTTATGCCATCTATCTCTATGCTTTACCATCGTTTTTACCATGCTATCGCCATCATCTAGTCGGGATATGTTTATATGTAAGGGCAACTTGTTCAATTCATGAAAGGCAGATAAATTAGTGGCCAGATACGAGTGTCCCATCGTGTTCTTGGCATATATGGCGGTATATTAATGCCAAAATTCTAACATGCTATCGTCGAATTTCTTACTACTGTTCATGTAATTTCTAACCTCCATTCATGTAACTTCTAACTTCCATTCATGTAATTTCTAATTTAAGACAATGTATAATCCAACTTCTTTATTTGTTCAGTGGTAATTTCAATTCTGTTCCAACTTGTTTCTATTATTTAAACGAAAAATGTCTTCCTAATAGATGCTTTACATGTTTAGCATCAACATCAACGAATTTAGAATTTATACATTTCTGCCTTGCAACTATCATTATGAAGACGTTTGATGTCGCCACTGCGTGCTCAATTGGGTGATTGCGCACCTGATGGGGATCATTATTTGGTATAAACGACCCATTCTTCGTTTGGTTGAAGGTTGGAAGGCGTGCTGAGAGAGAGAGCAGGGGCGGATCCAGGATTTTCAGAAAGGGAGGGGGGGCGGTGCTGCACCAAGTTGGGAGTGCAAAGCCCGACCCATGATTTTTGAGTGGACAAAAATGCCCCACAAGGACTAATTTCTTACTAGTACTGTAAATCACGATCGATTTCTAACCTAAACTGTTTTTGTTCTCCTTTCCCCGCGAGAATATATGAATCTAAAAATTGTTCGCCACCGCAAAAAATACAGGGGGCGTGCGTGCGCCGGGTGCGCCCCCCCTCTGTATCCGCGCCTGGAGAGAGAGAGAGGGGGGGGGGGTCACTTAGTATTAAACTCAGTATCTGTGTATGTCTATCTATAACAATGTGTTAATATAGACCAACTGCATATAAATATTAATTATTGGCTCAACCGTAATAAAAATAAAATAAAATTCTCCAAATCCCGTTTAGCTTATATTTGAAATAGAAAATGAAATGAAATGAAAGAGGGTTTGACGCCCTACTGTTCTGTTCCGAACCGGGCTAATGGAGACGGACATACGCCACACAGTGTGCTTTAGGGAAATATTGCCCGGAGAGTGGATCTACGACCTGGACTTACATATATATATCAAAGTCTAACGGTCACGGGATCTTTTACGTGCACGCCAACATGTACATGGAACCTCAGGTTTTCATCCCATTGGAACGACAAGACACTAATAAGGGGGATCTCCGCCAGAAAATCTGGATGAACTTTTTTCGACCCATGCCGGGATCGAACTCCCTACCTACAGCCTAGCGAGCCTGTGTCTTACCCACTTAGCCACGGTATTCGAAATAGTATTTGCAAACCATACATTTATATCACGTTCAATATTGTTTAGAGGGTAGGATGGGCGAATGGTTAGCACGTGCATGCTGTAACATAAGGTCTGTCATTGAATAAACTGGCGTGGTTTCGATTTCCCGTTTTTACGTGACATGGAGCAGGGCCGCCTTTCCAACCTCGTGGGTTTTCTCCGGGTCCTCCGGTTTTCTCCCACTGCTAAACACTCCTACACGCAAGCGAATTATTGAAATACAATTGAACGGTGTTAATACCGAAATGACCTGGTTGGTGTCGAAATGATGTTAAACCCCATGTCCCCATCTCTCTCTCCCGATGTTGTTTTCAATTTTAACACTCAGGCAAGCCACTCAATCTGACGAAGAGAGAGTCGTTTGTATCAATAGAATGGTACCGATCAGGTGCTCAATCGCCAAACTGAGCACATGGTGGCGACACCAAACGACATCATAATGATGGTTGCCAGGTAGAAGTATCATAATTCTAAATTTGTTTGCCGTTCATGCTTAACATGTAATACCACAATGAAGTAGACATTCTTCGCCCCAATAATAGAAATAAGATGAAATAAAATTGATATTTACACTGAACAAATAAAGAAGTTTGATTATACATTGTCTTAATTTAGAAATTACATGAATAGAAGTTAGAAGTTAAATGAATGGAGGTTAGAAATTACACGAATAGAAGTAAGAAGTTAGACGATAGCATGTTAGAATTTTGGCACTAATATGCCGCCATAGGCATAGAGCACAATAATGTCCCAGTTGGTCGGTTGAACATATGTAATTGTAGCACATGGCTGCGGAGCAGGTTTAAGTCTTTCGGACTATCAGGAAATTGACTAGATATTACCATCACTTGATTCTGAAAAATAGAATGATACTGATTTAATGTATTTTTACTGAATATATCGGATTGATGAAGAAAGTTCAGACGTTTATTGACTATTTTGAATATTTTTACAACACTATCGTGTGCTTGTATAACATGGTGATTTACATGAAATTAAACTGTTTGTGTTTGATGAGTAACAGCTAGTTTCCATTATTTTTTTTCTTCAGAAAACACTATGAAGGAGAACATTATGAGTCTTTGCATGTGTTTTAATGAATTCCTTAGCCACAAAAACATAGGTATAACATCCAGATCATTGAAATCGGGGCAGGGTCAGTATATGTTGCTCTCCTCATCACTACTTTCACCACGTCACAACAATTGACTAATGTCTATGGCCAGACTATAATTAAGATATTCTCTTTCAACCCTGGAGAACACTTCTCTCTTCAAAAATACGTCCTTGTTATAGGTAAACACATTGTGTATAATTTATCTAGACATTTATTTCCCTTTGTTACTTAGGTAATTGTGTGTGTGAGGGGAAGGGAAGCTGAAGGCGGGAAAAATGAACTACCTTGATATAAGCCCCATTGTGTACATATTATGTTTGACATTATCTGTATAACTGTGCTTTGACAATCACCTCGCCAGTCTTAACTCAACCCTAGGGTATCACAGTGTAAGCTACAGACGGGGGAAGGCTGACAAGTTAATTTGTGGTATTTCTACCCCGGGTCTGGGGACTTTTCCTAGGGCTTATTTGAGTAACTAGTACCCTGTGTGTAGACCCACTACAGATTATCAAGGTAGCCTATACTGAGGGAGGGTGCCTAGTTCATTATATACCAGTTATTTTACTGACTTAGAAAAATGATGACAACGTTTTGGAGGCGATATTTGAAATAGATTGAAATTTATAAATTATTCTATATATGACAATATGAATTAACTAGTATTAATCTAATAAATGTGACCACTGGATGTTTGTGGTTTTATTTTTAAGTAAAGGAAGGTTGACATCACTTTTTCTTTCTCCTTGTCATAAAATGAATATGCAATGGTTTTTTTAATTGATTTTTGCAGGTCATTTCACTTTACAAGACATGTACGAACAGTTTCAAAATATTATGAAGATGGGACCTTTCAGTCGAATCATGGTAAGACATATAATATATAATGATGTACATTTAAAATATATTTGGTAATTTGTTTTTAATTTTCAGTAATTTTTTCAAATTAATTGGTGAATTATCTCCCGTGATCATATATACTATTCAAAAAAAGTAGGGGATATTTGATTTTGGGGGCATAATACTAAAATATGCAAATGACTACGAAAAAAGTCACTATAGAACCTAACAGAAGAAACATTTCCAGTTACATGTGACGCCCAAACGCACCAATAGCTACCGCATGGAATGCAGGTGATGCTTGGGATCATCATGGGGGTCCAACCCAAGATTTGCACGACTCTGACTTTGAATGTTACAGTCATTGTGGCATTGAATTCCAGGGTGGAAACATCAGTTTAATTGTTTTAGTGACCAGAAAACAAATTTTGATATGCGTCGGCTTACCCAAAATGAAAGGTTACGTGCCCTTGGCATGCTACAGATCGACACAACACAGGTGGTTGTGGCGCGGACGATGAATGTTTCTCAGTCTGTCATAAGCAGGCTATGGTCCAGATACCGTGATACACAATCTGTACAGGACAGACCACACTCAGGTCGACCAAGGGCGACAACTCAAGCCCAGGATCGATTTATCTGTACCTTGGCCTTGAGAAATCGTGTCATCACAGCAAATCAGATCAGCGCTCGTCTTCAAACAGACACTTGTGAGTGTGAGTGGCCAGACGATTCGGAATCGACTGCATAGGGGTCACCTTCGCACACGATGTCCTCGCTTGATCCCTTGTTTGAGAGATCATCACATTCAGGCAAGACGTCGTTGGTGTAGGGATCGTCAAAACTGGGATAATCGACGCTGGAGCAATGTGATGTTTTCAGATGAGTCAAGGTTCACTGTTGATTTTTTGGACAGACGTAGGAGGGTTAGGCGTCGTCAAAACGAGCGCTTCCAAGACGTTAACGTCATCAGACATGATCGATTTGGGGGTGGTTCTGTTATGGTGTGGGGAGGCATCACTGTTGCTGGAAGAACGGCTTTACATGTTGTTGCAGGGCGTGTTACAGGCCAGTACTACAGGGAAATCATCTTGGCAGTCCGTCTGGTGCCGTTCACACGACGTCATGGCCGCTGTTTCATCTTCCAGGATGACAACGCAAGATGTCACAGGGCCAGGATCGTTACAGGTTACCTCCAACAACAGAACATCACCACATTACCTTGGTCAGCACTGAGTCCCGACCTCTCCCCCATCGAGCATGTCTGGGACATGCTTGGACAGAGGTTACGTCAACGTCAACAACGTCCTGCCAATGTTCAAGAACTTGCTGCTGTGTTGCAACAGGAATGGGACAATCTGGACCAAAATGACCTTAGACGTCTCATTAGGAGTATGCCACGTCGGATCAATGCTTGTTTGGCAAACAGAGGAGGATTTACCCGTTACTGACTTTGTTGTGATGCTGTGGTAACTTTGCTGTTTGACCCCGGTATCATTTTACCCTTATAATAGTTATAATGGTCAGTCTGTGCCTTACTTAGTCTAACGATCATTTGGAATAAATCGATAAATGTGAACTTCATTTCATTTTGTCATTTGTTTCTTCGTCAGTTTCATTAGGTGACTTTAATAACACTTAACAATCAAATATCCCCTACTTTTTTTGAATAGTATATTTTGATTTGAGATGTTTAATCTAGTCAAGTGCTAAAAATTTATTATATACCCCTTTAGTTGGCACATCTAATAACATGTTTATTTTGTTGAAAATATATGTACAGATATTTCTATGGTACCAAGTTAAGGCCAAGACAACTCTTGGTTTAGTTCTTTAGTTCAGAGTCTTAATAAAAGAAAAGGCCCTTGAATATCTTTGTATAACGTATTGTTTTTACAAAATTTTAAAACTTGAAATCCGAATGAAAATCTAATAAATATTCCTGTAGAACAATAATTCAGATGAATGTGACCTAAGGGTGCTGTATTCTCTGGTCACAATTTAGAGATTTTAACTCTGTAAATACATTTTTAAAGAGTTAAATCTTCCTATTGCAAGTCTTTCTTCAGGACTGAAATTATTAATTAAACATTAATTAGCTTATCAAGACCATAATCAACTCTCAATGCCATCATTAGCCATCCCAAACATGAGATGTCTATCTACAGCTAGCTCCGCCTGAGAACACGTGGACGTATGACGTAGATGAATCGCTGAAGCAATTTGACTGAAATTTTCAGCACATTCTCTTTTCGAACTATTATAGCGAGAACTATCAGCTCTTTATCTAAACCTTTCATAATGCTCCTTTAAATATAATATGATATTAAATTAAAAGTGTTAGAACCTATTCAAAAAGTTGATTAAAGACATAGGCGTACGGGCTCGATGACAGTTAGGGGGGGGGGGTCAGAACCTGAAATGCCCGAAAAAATTTCGAGTTTACAAAGAGTGGTGCCGGTCTTCCTCGAGGGGTGAAGAAGCGGAGCTTACCTTGTATGGACGGAACCGTTGGGAGAAAAATTTTGAAAATTAAACTGCCACAAACGTGTTTTCCTGCTATTCCAGTCTGTGGATACAGCAGCTTCAATTTAGGTCCAATATAGCCCACCTGCCTGACCCGAATCCCAAACAACCAATCGTCGCTGGGTTTGGGGGGTCTTACCTTCCCGGAGAAAATTAAACCATCGCAAATGCGTTTTTTGCTTTTCTAGCCCGTGTAAGCAACTCCAAAATTTCCAATGGTTTTGTAACCGAAATTTCAGTCTGAATTCCAATCATCCAATCAGACTGCTGCAGCTGCATTCACAAAAAATATTAGTGGGCGTATGTTTCGTTGCCTGGCAACCTATTTTAAGTTTTATTAAATCATTGGAACGTTCAAACATGTACAACATTTTCTAATCATCATCAATTATCGCCCTTTTACTACCATGGTTCATTACAGCCGCCGGCGCTGGTTCATTAATCTGGCTCCCGAGTACACAAAGCATACCCAGACTTACGTTATCTGCTCTATAATAGTTAAAGGCCCAATCCCGATAACTTTTTGGGGAATAAAACTGCTTAATTTTGTGTTAAAATCCTTTAAAATCCATAACCTAAGGCCCACCTACTAACCCGATATTCGTGATATGCCTGTAAATAACTTAAACCTGACAGTCTCCATCTGGAAATGGAGAACATTTTATTATACAGTATCTGGATAAAACCAGACTTTTTTCTATAAAAATAATATGTAGGTGAAATTTACCTTTTGTTATCAAGTACAGGGCATGGGCCATTCACTGTATAGACCTCTCAAGAAACATTAATCGATTATCAGGTCACCCAATGAAAAAATTGACCCGAAATCTTAAAAGGGTTACGTGTCCGTATTAGCAGTGTTGACGTTCACGTCCAAACGACTCAATATTTTGAGCTGAAATTTTGAGACAAGGTAAATGCACCACGCCACTATATTTTGGTCCATAAATTTCATAAATACTCGGACTTTAATTTTTGAGACTCTGTTCTTATCGGGATTGTCCCTTTAAGAATTTACTAAAAGTTATTCGCTTTATTTTAACTAAAATATAGCCCTTTGGTAAATATTTCTTCCCGCAGTGTATCAAATTCATCAATAAGAAAGTATGTGCAAGGTTTTGTGTTTCTGGATCAAAGATATTTGTCATACATAGTGACTGAAAGTTGAGTAAATTATTATCTTAAGCCTGAGAATGTTTTCTGAACTTGCAGTGAGGAGGTCTTGGATTCGCTCCCGGTATACAAACCTTACTAGTCCATTTGAGAAAAAAAACCTTTATGTTTACCATTCCATTAAAAAGCGACTAAATGATTTGTAAATATAAAAACGTGTTGACACAAACTAGGTCATTTTGAGACTAACATATAGTTTCATTTTATTTCAATAATTCGCTTGCGCGTAGGGGTCTTTAGCAATTGTGAAACGGGGTAAAACTCCATTACAATATAGACATAGTATACGGTATACTATTTGTTGGCTATGGTGGCCATATTGGACAGAGATATATAATGGAAGTAGTTTGTTCTCTGTGTGTAGAATGGGTGACTTTCTAGTCGCCTGGATGATATAAACAAAAGTGTTGGGTTTTTTTTTCTTTATTCCCTTTTTTAAAACTTCGGTGTGACAAGCAGGGTTTGGTCTAATAGTAATTTAAAAATCAACCATTCAAGCACTAATTATAGTAGAACATTATCAATAAAAACACTCTGCAAGTATTAAAAGTAAAAACGTGTTATTTCTCAGCGATTTGAATCTAAATTGGCATACACCAGCTCGTTAAAAAAAAACTTTTATCTAAGAACCGGTCAGACTCCAAAGTGCGAATGCCGATTAAACCGGCCAAAACCCAAAAAGTACGAATGCCAATTTAAATAGATTGCGCAAAGCTTTGGTAGCCGAATGGTCATGGCCAGGGCCGGACTGTCCGTGACAGGTGGGATAAGCTCATTAAACAAAAGTGGGCTTAAGCCTGTAAAGAAAACAGAAAAAAAGAGAAAGAAAAGAGAATTCTTAAATTCATCTAATAATAGTGCTCTCAGGTCATTCAGTTATCTAATTATATCAGGAAATCAAAAATTGTCTGAAATGCTTGGAAAATGGGTTTGCGGTGGTCAATTTTCTCGGCCTCTCATGCGCTCGTGACGTGTATTGGGTGAGTACTTGTGTGGGCCTTGGTCAATGACCTGACAGTCCGGCACTGGTCATGGCATGTCCCGAATTTTAACTGAGAAGACCATCGGGATATTTAAATGCCGACCTTTACCTGCCAGCAAGGAAGAGGTAGGGAGAACCAACGGCAATATTTGCATCTACTTGATATTGTTCGGATAAACATCAAAAATATAACGAATACCCTATGTTACCCTCACAATGCCCGAAGTACAGCAACCACTCTATTTTAACTCTGTTGACTGTCTATAGCGTAAATTAACACACCGTTATTTATAGTGTCAGATTAAACGCGTGATAAGCCGTTTATTTATAACAGAACAATAGGCCTCAACATTTAAATATCTTCATCATTTATTAATAGGCTAATATTATACGCTACATATTGGAACTATAACATATATTTACCATACAGGAATAACCAGGTAGGTCAAATTGTATTTTTATTTTGGGAAGCGGGAGTGGCTCACTGCTTAAGACGCTGGTTGTCTGGCGCTCGATCCCGCTGTTGGCCGAGAAAGTTCACCAGACTTTTCAAGCGCGGCTGCACGTAAAATTGTCGTTATAGCACACTGACGTAAGCTTGTCTCCGTTAGAACCGCAGGGCAGGAAGGTAGGAGGTTAATTTCCATTTCATTTCATTTTTTATACGCTCACATTTTCATGTGGACGTATATTGTCGTCGCACCTGTTCGTCCGTCCGTCCACAATTGTTTGTGAACAGTCTACAGGTCACAATTTTTATCCGATTTCAATGAAACTTAAAATATAGGTTTATCACCCTAAGATCTCGGTTCCTTTCGATATTGGCATGTATCGGACCGTAACTTCATGGGTTATGGCCCCTGATTGTACGAAAAATCATGTTTTTTAGCTTGTGAACAGTGTAGAGGTCACAATTTTGAACCGATTTGGATGAAACTTGAAATGCATGTTTATAAACCAAAGATCTTGGATCCTTTCGATATTTGCGCCAATTGGATTGTAATTTCCTGAATTATGGCCCCTGATTGTCCGAAAAAACGCCCTTTTTAGCTTGTGGTCCCTCTGGAGGTCAAAATTGTTATCCGATTTCAAAAACCGTTTGATCATGTCACCGTACCATGGTTATGAAGGTTGAGTTCGAATTTCGTGAAAATCGGACCAAAATTGACGGACAAAATGGCCGCCATTTGTACGCGAATAGTGTGAAAATACGTTATATCAAGGTTGTGAACAGTGTAGAGGTCACAATTTTGAACCGATTTGGATGAAACTTGAAATGCATGTTTATAACCCAAAGATCTTGGTTCCTTTCGATATTTGCGCCAATCGGATTGTAACTTCCTGAATTATGGCCCCTGATTGTCCGAAAAATCGCCTTTTTTAGCTTGTGGTCCCTCTGGAGGTCAAAATTGTTATCCGATTTAAAAAAATGTTTGATTATATCACCGTTTCATGGTTATGAAGGTTGAGTTCGAATTTCGTGAAAATCGAACCAAAATTGACGGACAAAATGGCCGCCATTTGTACGCGAATAGTGTGAAAATATGTTATATCAAGGTTGTGGACCTTATAGAGGTCACAATTTT
Organism: Patella depressa; assembly: GCA_948474765.1. Lineage (NCBI taxonomy): Eukaryota > Metazoa > Mollusca > Gastropoda > Patellidae > Patella > Patella depressa. The sequence continues at coordinate 9,819,958 of OX419723.1, forward strand.
GAACCGATTTGGATGAAACTTAGACATGTATGTTTATAACCAAAAGATCTTGGTTCCTTTCGATATTTGCGCCCATCGGATCGTAACTTCCTGAATTATGGCCCCTGATTGTCCCAAAAAATCGCCCTTTTTAGCTTGTTCCTCTGGAGGTCAAAATTGTTATCCGATTTAAAAAAACGTTTGATTATATCACCATTTCATGGTTATGAAGGTTGAGTATGAATTTTGTGAAAAACAGATCTTGGTTCCTTTCGATATTTGCGGCCATTGGATCATAACTTCCTGAATTATGTCCCCGGATTGTCCGAAAAATCGCTTTTTTCGCTTTTGGTCCCTCTGGAGGTCAAAATTATTATCCGATTTAAAAAAACGTTTGACTATATCACCGTTACATGGTAATGAAGAGAGAGTTTGAATTACGTGAAAATCAGACTAGAATTGACGGACAAAATGGCCGCTGTTTGTACACGAATAGTGTGAAAATATGTTATATCAAGGTTGTGGACCCTATAAAGGTCACAATTTTGAATCGATTTTGATGAAACTTGACATGTATGTTTATAACCCAACGATCGGGTCATTACTTCCTGCATTATGTCCCCTGATTGTACGAAAAATCACCCTTTTTAGCTTGTTGTGCCTCTGGAGGTCACAATTATTATCTGATTTAAAAAAAAAAAGTTTGATTATAAAAACCAAACAAATTCTAATGATTTTCTGATAATTCCTTAATATGCGACAACTCTTGTTGACTGCCCGGACGATTTGGCTGCTGTGTGGGCGTATGTTTCGTTGCCTGGCAACCTATTTTTTCATTTTAATTTCAGTTGATAGGGCGTTAACTTATTGCCGACATTTTATCATAGTTATTTTGAGATTAAGATACAGGGGCGGATTAGGGCCAGGAACCGACCCGGGCTCCCGTGTTGGAATGACCCATTTTACTGACGGTGTGGGGCACTCCCCCGGGAAAATTTTGATAAATGAACCCCAATTATGCGATTTCGTGGCATATCTGATTGTAAATGTCAAATATTATATCTCCTAAATCGATTAATGGCCGGTCCAGTACCCCCCCCCTCCATTTAATGCTCATCAGAAAAAGTTTTTTTTAGACAAATTGAACAAAATCATTTTTTTTCATTTTTTATACGACCGGCCTAATCCACCCTTGTTAAGATACGGTGATTTATCAGGCATGCTGTTCAAGGGTTGAGAATTTTGCCCATGCGGTAGTTGAAAAACACTGAGTTCGAGTTATGTTTCTGCACCAACCGGGATAATGAAGGGATGTGTTGAATATATTTCTATTACAGACGACAAAATGGAGAATGTAATTGTTGAAGGTAATAACATTATTTAATACATGTTGTTATAAGTAATATTTATTGTTTCTTTGATGAGTAAAAATACACATGGTAACAAATGGTTTATTTGTCAATTTTTATTTTTGTAAAAACATAACAAAACAATTCTATAAATTCATCTTTTGACATTTAATACACCACGTTATTCTACATAACAGTTCTGCTGTGTCTATGGTGGCGTGGAGAGGTTTTTGTTTGTGATGCCTGGTGTTTTTGTCGTCTAGCGGCGTGAAAAGGTTTTTATTTGTGATACCCGGTGCGTCTAGTGGCATGAAGAGTTTGGTGAGGTTTTTGCTTGTGATGCCCGGTGCGTCCAGTGGCGTGCAGAGATGGAGAAATACCTGGTGCCAATCCCTTCCTTGCACGCCCCAAACACTAAATCGTAGGGTCTAATACTCAGAAAGGTGAAAAGGGAAGTTAATTTAAATATGTAAAAGGGGGCAAAATAATTGCACTGGGCAGCTTGTACTCCAAAGTTCCAAAGTTAACAGAAATTTAAAAAAATATATATTTAATTACACTCTCTTATTGGATGAATATACCCTCACGCAGCGCACCCAGTCCCCCACTCCCCGTGCACCCTGTGCGTCATATGAGAGCAACTTATCATTGCCTCATTGTCCAATTTTACGTCAGCGTAACTACATGTAGTAGAATTTATAGTTAAAAATCATTGTCATGTAATAATTGGGTTCAAATATCATCTCACTATGACTGACTAATTAAAATTAGAACATTCGCCAATATTGGAAACTAATCGTATTGATTTTATACGCCCACATTTTCATGTGGACGTATTATGTCGTCGCCCCTGTCCGTCCGTCCACAATTTGTTTGTGGACTTTCTACAGCTCACAATTCTTATCCGATTTTGACAAAATATAGGTTTATTCCCACAAGATCTCGGTTTTGACGAAATATAGGTTTATCCCCATAAGATCGTGGTTCCTTTCGATATTGGCATGTATCGGATCAAAACTTCATGGATTATGGCCCCTGATTGTACGAAAAATCACGTTTTTAGCTTGTGGACTCTATAGAGGTCACAATTTTAAACCGATTTTGATGAAACTTGACATGCATGTTTATAACCCAAAGATCTTAGCTCCTTTCGATATTTGCGCCCATCGGGTCATTACTTCCTGAATTATGTCCCCTGATTGTACGAAAAATCACCCTTTTTAGCTTGTTGTGCCTCTGGAGGTCACAATTATTATCTGATTTAAAAAAACGTTTGATTATATCACCGGTACACCCTAAGGGAGGTTGAGTTCGAATTTCGAGAAAATCAGACCAAAATTGCCATACAAAATGGCCGCCGTTTGTACGCGAATAGTGTGAAAATATGTTATATCAAGGTTGTGGATCCTATAGAGGTCACAATTTTGAACCGATTTTGATGAAACTTGACATGCATATTTATAACCCAAAGATCTTGGTTCCTTTCGATATTTGCGCTCATTGATTCGTAACTTCCTGAATTATGGCCCCTGATTGTACGAAAAATCACCCTTTTTAGCTTGTGGTCCCACTGGAGGTCAAAATTATTATCCGATTTAAAAAACCGTTTGATTATATCACCGTTACATGGTAATTAAGATTGAAGTAAAATTTAAAAATCAACCATTCAAGCACTAATTATAGTAGAACATTATCAATAAAAACACTCTGCAAGTATTAAAAGTAAAAACGTGTTATTTCTCAGCGATTTGAATCTAAATTGGCATACACCAGCTCGTTAAAAAAAAACTTTTATCTAAGAACCGGTCAGACTCCAAAGTGCGAATGCCGATTAAACCGGCCAAAACCCAAAAAGTACGAATGCCGATTTAAATAGATTGCGCAAAGCTTTGGTAGCCGAATGGTCATGGCCAGGGCCGGACTGTCCGTGACAGGTGGGATAAGCTCATTAAACAAAAGTGGGCTTAAGCCTGTAAAGAAAACAGAAAAAAAGAGAAAGAAAAGAGAATTCTTAAATTCATCTAATAATAGTGCTCTCAGGTCATTCTGTTATCTAATTATATCAGGAAATCAAAAATTGTCTGAAATGCTTGGAAAATGGGTTTGCGGTGGTCAATTGCGCTCGTGACGTGTATTGGGTGAGTACTTGTGTGGGCCTTGGTCAATGACCTGACAGTCCGGCACTGGTCATGGCATGTCCCGAATTTTAACTGAGAAGACCATCGGGATATTTAAATGCCGACCTTTACCTGCCAGCAAGGAAGAGGTAGGGAGAACCAACGGCAATATTTGCATCTACTTGATATTGTTCGGATAAACATCAAAAATATAACGAATACCCTATGTTACCCTCACAATGCCCGAAGTACAGCAACCACTCTATTTTAACTCTGTTGACTGCCTATAGCGTAAATTAACACACCGTTATTTATAGTGTCAGATTAAACGCGTGATAAGCCGTTTATTTATAACAGAACAATAGGCCTCAACATTTAAATATCTTCATCATTTATTAATAGGCTAATATTATACGCTACATATTGGAACTATAACATATATTTACCATACAGGAATAACCAGGTAGGTCAAATTGTATTTTTATTTTGGGAAGCGGGAGTGGCTCACTGCTTAAGACGCTGGTTGTCTGGCGCTCGATCCCGCTGTTGGCCGAGAAAGTTCACCAGACTTTTCAAGCGCGGCTGCACGTAAAATTGTCGTTATAGCACACTGACGTAAGCTCGTCTCCGTTAGAACCGCAGGGCAGGAAGGTAGGAGGTTAATTTCCATTTCATTTCATTTTTTATACGCTCACATTTTCATATGGACGTATATTGTCGTCGCCCCTGTTCGTCCGTCCGTCCACAATTGTTTGTGAACAGTCTACAGGTCACAATTTTTATCCGATTTCAATGAAACTTAAAATATAGGTTTATCACCCTAAGATCTCGGTTCCTTTCGATATTGGCATGTATCGGACCGTAACTTCAATTTGGCTGCTGTGTGGGCGTATGTTTCGTTGCCTGGCAACCTATTTTTTCATTTTAATTTCAGTTGATAGGGCGTTAACTTATTGCCGACATTTTATCATAGTTATTTTGAGATTAAGATACAGGGGCGGATTAGGGCCAGGAACCGACCCGGGCTCCCGTGTTGGAACGACCCATTTTACTGACGGTGTGGGGCACTCCCCCGGGAAAATTTTGATAAATGAACCCCAATTATGCGATTTCGTGGCATATCTGATTGTAAATGTCAAATATTATATCTCCTAAATCGATTAATGGCCGGTCCAGTACCCCCCCCCCCCCCTCCATTTAATGCTCATCAGAAAAAGTTTTTTTTAGACAAATTGAACAAAATCATTTTTTTTCATTTTTTATACGACCGGCCTAATCCACCCTTGTTAAGATACGGTGATTTATCAGGCATGCTGTTCAAGGGTTGAGAATTTTGCCCATGCGGTAGTTGAAAAACACTGAGTTCGAGTTATGTTTCTGCACCAACCGGGATAATGAAGGGATGTGTTGAATATATTTCTATTACAGACGACAAAATGGAGAATGTAATTGTTGAAGGTAATAACATTATTTAATACATGTTGTTATAAGTAATATTTATTGTTTCTTTGATGAGTAAAAATACACATGGTAACAAATGGTTTATTTGTCAATTTTTATTTTTGTAAAAACATAACAAAACAATTCTATAAATTCATCTTTTGACATTTAATACACCACGTTATTCTACATAACAGTTCTGCTGTGTCTATGGTGGCGTGGAGAGGTTTTTGTTTGTGATGCCTGGTGTTTTTGTCGTCTAGCGGCGTGGAAAGGTTTTTATTTGTGATACCCGGTGCGTCTAGTGGCGTGAAGAGTTTGGTGAGGTTTTTGCTTGTGATGCCCGGTGCGTCCAGTGGCGTGCAGAGATGGAGAAATACCTGGTGCCAATCCCTTCCTTGCACGCCCCAAACACTAAATCGTAGGGTCTAATACTCAGAAAGGTGAAAAGGGAAGTTAATTTAAATATGTAAAAGGGGGCAAAATAATTGCACTGGGCAGCTTGTACTCCAAAGTTCCAAAGTTAACAGAAATTTAAAAAAATATATATTTAATTACACTCTCTTATTGGATGAATATACCCTCACGCAGCGCACCCAGTCCCCCACTCCCCGTGCACCCTGTGCGTCATATGAGAGCAACTTATCATTGCCTCATTGTCCAATTTTACGTCAGCGTAACTACATGTAGTAGAATTTATAGTTAAAAATCATTGTCATGTAATAATTGGGTTCAAATATCATCTCACTATGACTGACTAATTAAAATTAGAACATTCGCCAATATTGGAAACTAATCGTATTGATTTTATACGCCCACATTTTCATGTGGACGTATTATGTCGTCGCCCCTGTCCGTCCGTCCACAATTTGTTTGTGGACTTTCTACAGCTCACAATTCTTATCCGATTTTGACAAAATATAGGTTTATTCCCACAAGATCTCGGTTTTGACGAAATATAGGTTTATCCCCATAAGATCGTGGTTCCTTTCGATATTGGCATGTATCGGATCAAAACTTCATGGATTATGGCCCCTGATTGTACGAAAAATCACGTTTTTAGCTTGTGGACCCTATAGAGGTCACAATTTTAAACCGATTTTGATGAAACTTGACATGCATGTTTATAACCCAAAGATCTTAGCTCCTTTCGATATTTGCGCCCATCGGGTCATTACTTCCTGAATTATGTCCCCTGATTGTACGAAAAATCACCCTTTTTAGCTTGTTGTGCCTCTGGAGGTCACAATTATTATCTGATTTAAAAAAACGTTTGATTATATCACCGGTACACCCTAAGGGAGGTTGAGTTCGAATTTCGAGAAAATCAGACCAAAATTGCCATACAAAATGGCCGCCGTTTGTACGCGAATAGTGTGAAAATATGTTATATCAAGGTTGTGGATCCTATAGAGGTCACAATTTTGAACCGATTTTGATGAAACTTGACATGCATATTTATAACCCAAAGATCTTGGTTCCTTTCGATATTTGCGCTCATTGATTCGTAACTTCCTGAATTATGGCCCCTGATTGTACGAAAAATCACCCTTTTTAGCTTGTGGTCCCACTGGAGGTCAAAATTATTATCCGATTTAAAAAACCGTTTGATTATATCACCGTTACATGGTAATTAAGATTGAAGTAAAATTTCGTGAAAATCGGACCAAAATTGACAGACAAAATGGCCGCCGTTTGTACGCGATTAGTGTGAAAATATGTTATAGCAAGGTTGTGGACCCTATAGAGGTCACAATTTTGAACCGATTTTGATGAAACTTGACATGCATGTTTATAACCCAAATATCTTGGTTCTTTTCGATATTTGTGCCCATTGGATCGTAACTTCCTGAATTATGGATTGTCCGAAAAATGACCTTTTGTGGTCCCTCTGGAGGTCAGAATTATTATCCCATTTAAAAAAACGTTTGATTTTATCACCGTTACATCATTATGAAGGTTGAGGTGGAATTTCGTGAAAATCGGACCTAAATTGACTGAAAAAATGGCTGCCGCTTGTATGCGAAGAGTGTAAAAATATGGTATATCAAGGTTGTGAACCCTGTAGAGGTCACAATCTTCATCCAATTTTGATGAAACTTGAAACACATGTTTACAACTTAATCTTAGTTCCTTTCGATATTTGTGCATATTGGATTGTAACTTCCTGAATTATGGCCCCTGATTGTACGAAAAATGACCTTTTTTTTTAGCTTGTGGTCCCTCTGGGGTTAGAATTATTATCCCATTTAAAAACATAACGCTACAATATACGTCCACATTCCTACTTTGATTGATATGGTACTTTGTCAAGAAGGCTAGGCGTTTGGTTTGTTTAGCGTTGAGGGTCGTGCATCAACATTAATAGTTGCCGTCCTTAGAGTATAAGGAATAACTATACCAAGATAATCCATTCAAAATTGTGCCTTCCTAACACTAAAGGCAAAAAGTGGGCGTGGCTCTGCCCCTGGGGGTCGGGACATTCATCAAAATCAATAGTGGACGCCCTCAGGCTATAAGGAATACATAAACCAAATGGGTGTTGCTGTCCCATGGGGGTCGGGCATGCACCCAAAACAAAAGGGGTCATCCTTAGGGTATAAGGAATAAGTATTTTAAGTTTCAAGATGACCGATTAAGAATTGTGGCCTGTAGGCGACACACAAAAAGAAAATGGGCGTGACTCTGCCCCTGGGGGTTGGGCATGCACCCCAAATGATAGAAATGTTCCTTAGGGTACAAAGCATAATCATTCAAAGTTTCAAGATGATACGTTAAGAAATGTGGCTTGTAGACGACAAACAAATAAATACAAGGAATGGGCGTGGCTCTGCCATTGGGGGTCGGGCATGCACCAAAAAACAATACGGATCATCCTTAGGGTAAGCATACAAAGTTTTAAGAAAATACAGTTAGAATTGCGGCTTCTAGGCGACACAGAGACACACAAAAAGAAAATGGGCGTGGCTCTGCCCCTGGGGGGTTGGGCATGCACCCCAAATGATAGGGATCATCCTTAGAGTATAAAGAGTAAGTATACAAAGTTTTAAAGAAAATCCAATAAGAATTGCGGCCTGTAGGCGACACAAAGACACACGATAAGAAAATGGGTGTGGCTCTGCCCCAGGGGGTTGGGCATGCACCCCAAATGATAGGGATGTTCCTTAGGGTACAAAGAATGTGTATGCTAAGTTTCAAAATTATAAGTTAAGAAATGTGGCCTGTAGACGACAAACAAATACATACTAGAAATGGGCGTGGCTCTGTCCCTGGGGGTCGGGCATGCACCAAAAACAATAGAGATCTTCCTTAGGGTATAAGGAATACGTATACCAAGTTTGAAGAAAATCCAGTAAGAATTGTGCCCTGTAGGCGACACAAAGACACACGAAAAGAAAATGGGCGTGGCTCTGCCCCTGGGGGTGGGGCATACACCCCAAATGATAGGGATGTTCCTTAGGGTACAAAGAATGTGTATGCTAAGTTTCAAAATTATAAGTTAAGAAATGTGGCCTGTAGACGACAAACAAACAAATACTAGAAATGGGCGTGGCTCGGCCCCTGGGGGTCGGGCATGCCCCAAAAACAATAGGGATCTTCCTTGGGGTATAAGGAATAAGTATACCAAGTTTGAAGAAAATCCATGAAGAATTGCGGCCTGTAGGCGAACCACAGACACACACACACACACACACACACACACACACACACACACACACACAGACAGGGGCGACGGCATAATACGTTCACATTATGAATGTGGACGTATAAAAACCGTTTGATTATATCACCGTTACATCGTAATGAAGGTTGAGGTCGAATTTCGTGAAAATCAGACCAAAATTGACAGCTGTTCTTGTCAGGCCATCCATCCTTCATCACTAACAAAGGGAAACCACGCCTGAAAATCTAGATGAACTTTGTCACCCAATGCAGGGATCAAACACCCAAGCTCAAGGCTACCGAGCCAGCATCTTACCCACTTAGGAACATGATCCCCAGTCGAATTTGAAGCTTACTGAAATGAACCTTTTATAACCCAAAGATCTTAATTCACTTCGAAATTTGCACATATCAAATTCTAACTTGATGTAGGAAAAATCACTTTCGGTATTGCTTGTTCTCTATCCATCTCTCGAAAATGTGGGCGTATCCTGCCTGGCAGTGCCAGCCTATCTTTATTATCCATATATGTTTTTATATTTCTTTAAAATTCTCATGTTTTTCTTTTTTAAGCGAAGATGTGGAAATGGAATACCAAGGTTTTTACCCTTTTTGATTATTTACCTTTTTTTGCTTTATTTTCACTCCTGTGAGATATTAGCCTAATCAAAATATTTGTGTGTCAATCTGATTAAAACACAGATCCTATTTCGTTTCGTTTTTATAGTTCAAAATTTCGTTTTATTGTGCTACACTAGGATCTATAGGATTTTAAAGTAAATCGGATATTAACTTTGGCCTCTAGAGCGTCCACAAGATTTTTTGAAGTGATCAAGGGCCATAACTCTGGCACTAGTTATTGGAAATCGCTGAAAAACAATAGGCTTGTTCGTCTTATGACCTTAAACACTGTGTATAAAATTAAAGTCAATGGAATATTAACTTTGGCCTCTAGAGTGTCCACAAGATTTTTTGAAGTGATCAAGGGCCATAACTCTGGTAGTTATTATCGGAAATCGCGGAAAAACAATAGGCTTCTTCGTCTCATGACCGTAAACACTGTGTATAAATTTAAAGTCAATCGGATATTAAATTTAGCCTCTAGAGCATCCACAAGCAATTGTGGACACCGGACGGACGGGGGCGACGACAATATACGATCACATTTCAATGTGGGCGTATAAAAACAAAAACAACAATATGTGGTTGCAATGATCAAAGACCCTTTCAAAGATATTTTATTCACATGACAGTGATGATGATGAAGAAAACTTGTGAATTTAACAGATAATGACCATTAATAAACATTAAAGGCAAATAGAAAACCACAAAAAATCCATAAGCTTATGATAATAATAATTAAGAATAATTTGATACAATTATAAAGCTTACACATTACAAGAAGTGCACCTGTAGAAAATATGTACAAATTTTGTTATCATTGTTATTATTTTATACTGAGATGCAATGAAAAATACACCAATTTTAAAAATGGATGAATGTAAATCTTGTTTGAAATGAATCCAGGTTTAACGTCCTACTTAGTACTTTTCAAGATTTGCTTTAATCTTATTATTCTGAATGTACAACAACATCAGCTTACGATGATAACATGTGACAATGCTTTCAAGATTGCATAAATGCACCCCCGAACAATTCTCAAACAAAAAACAGAGAAAATCAGAATGTTGAGTTTTCTTGTATATAATGCACAGCGTTTAAAAAGATAGGCTGGCACTGCCAGGCAGGATACGCCCACATTTTCGAGAGATGGATAGAGAAAAAGCAATACCAAAAGTGATTTTTCCTACATCATTAAGTTAGAATTTGATATGTGCAAATATTGAAATGAATTAAGATCTTTTGGTTATAAAGGTTCATTTCAGTAGGCTTCAAATTCGACTGGGGATCATGTTGCTAAGTGGGTAAGATGCTGGCTCGGTAGCCTTGAGGTTGGGTGTTTGATCCCTGCATTGGGTGACAAAGTTCATCTAGATTTTCTAGCGTGGTTTCCCCTTGTTCGGGATGAAGGATGGATGGCCTGACAAGAACAGCTGTCAATTTTTGTCCGATTTTCATGAAATTTTACCTCAATCTTCATTACCATATAACGGTGATATAATCAAACGGTTTTTTAAATCGGATAATAATTTTGACCTCCAGTGGGACCACAAGCTAAAAAGGGTGATTTTTCGGACAATCAGGGGCCATAATTCAGGAAGTTACGAATCAATGAGTGCAAATATCGAAAGGAACCAAGATCTTCGGGTTATAAACATGCATGTCAAGTTTCATCAAACTCGGTTCAAAATTGTGACCTCTATAGGGTCCACAACCTTGATATAACATATTTTCACACTATTGGCGTACAAACGGCGGCCATTTTGTCCGTCAATTTTGGTTCGATTTTCACGAAATTCAAACTCAGCCTTCATTACCATGTAACGGTGATATAATCAAACGTTTTTTTTTTTAAATCGGATAATAATTTTGACCTCCAGAGGGACCACAAGCTAAAAAGGGCAAATTTTCGGACAATCAGGGGCCATAATTCAGGAAGTTACAATCCGATTGGTGCAAATATCAAAAGGAACCAAGATCTTTGGGTTATAAACATACATGTCAAGTTTCATCAAAATTGGTTCAAAATTGTGACCTTGATAGGGTCCACAACCTTGATATAACATATTTTCACACTATTCGCGTACAAACGGCGGCCATTTTGTCTGTCAATTTTGGTTCGATTCGAACGCAGCCTTCATTGTCATGTAACGGTGATATAATCAAACATTTTTTCAAATCGGATAATAATTTTGACCTCCAGAGGGACCACAAGCTAAAAAGGGCAATTTTTCGGACAATCAGGGGCCATAATTCAGGAAGTTACGATTCGATTGGTGCAAATATCGAAAGGAACCAAGATCTTTGGGTTATAAACATACATGTCATGGTTCATCAAAATCGGTTCAAAATTGTGACCTTGATAGGGTCCACAACGTTGATATAACATATTTTCACACTATTCGCGTACAAACAGCGGCTAATAATTTTGACCTCCAGAGGGACCACAAGCTAAAAAGGGCGATTTTTGGACAATCAGGGGCCATAATTCAGGAAGTTACGATCCGATGGGCGCAAATATCGAAAGGAACCAAGATTTTGGGGTTATAAACATGCATGTCAAGTTTCATCAAAATCGGTTCAAAATTGTGACCTCTATAGGGTCCACAAGCTAAAAACATGATATTTCGTACAATCAGGGGCCATAATCCATGAAGTTCCAATCCGATACATGCCAATATCGAAAGGAACAGAGATCTTATGGGGATAAACCTATATTTCAAGTTTCGTCAAAATCGGATAAGAATTGTGACCTGTAGAGAGTCCACAAACAAATTGTGGACAGACGGACGTATAAAAAGGTGATTTTTCGGACAATCAGGGGCCATAATTCAGGAAATTACGTTCCGATAGGCGCAAATATCGAAAGGAACCAAGATCTTTGGGTTATAAACATGCATGTCAAGTTTCATCAGAATCGGTTCAAAATTGTGACCTCAATAGGGTCCACAAGCTAAAAACGTGATTTTTCGTACAATCAGGGGCCATAATCCATGAAGTTTTGATCCGATACATGCCAATATCGAAAGCAGCCGAGATCTTATGGGGATAAACCTATATTTCAAGTTTCGTCAAAATCAAATAAGAATTGTGACCTGTAGAGAGTCCACAAACAAATTGTGGACAGACGGACGGACGTCCGGATGAACGGGGGCGACGACATAATACGTCCACATGAAAATGTGGGCGTATAAAAACAAGGTTTTGTGCAATTGTGGAAAGTGCAAAGTTATGAGATGTAATATCAGAGGTGCTATTTCATTTCAACTCAATATATTCTGTTTACAATTATCAACCTGGCCCCAAGTTAACAAAGTATTCACCTAAGAATTTACTCAACTTTCAATCACCGTTTAAGAGAAATATCTTTGATCCAGACACACAAAAATTTGCAGATAGTTTCTTATTGATGTATTTCATACATTAAAACAACAAAAGTTTTATAAAAGGCTTTATTTAGCCCAAATAAGACAAACAATTTTGAGTAATTTCTTAACTTAATGCTTTGTGAACTCAGGCCTTGATTTTTTTTCATTACTTATTAACTACAATAGTAACAAGAAATAAAAAATCAGTAGAACACCGCTGATTAAATTCTAGATTCAATCACATTTATTTTTTTATACTTCGAATAGAGCCAGGAAAAGTTTAGGTTAATTATACACTTTCTATTTCTTGTATGAGATTATCTGTATAATCTGTTTTTGTTTCCTTCATTGTGTGAAATACTTGCAGCAAAGTGCAGTAAATAAAATAACTGACATCATTGATCAAAGTTTAACTCTATTATTTCTCATTTGACCTCATATCTATGTGCAGTGGAGTCAATTGGAAGAAATAAATCAAAATGGATTGAAATCTAAATTTTAATTTAATTCGTACCACATGATTATATTTTATCACCTTTGCTGGTTTATATGGCAACTCAATATTATTGCTAAGCTATTTTTGAATCGTAAAATACATTTACAAATATGTAAATATTGATTCTTTGAATTATATATTGTCAATCAAAATCTAAATATGCAATGTACTATGTATCCACACATGTGAAATAAACTTTTATTATTGCTATTTACTTTTCAGTGTCTTCTCTGAATTCATCCCTACATTCGAAGTTTAGTAATTTTATTTCTGCTTCCATGAATCCAGACTGCGGAGCAGAAAAAAGTTGGTGTGAATTTCACCAATCACTACCTTGTGCTGCTATGGAAATTTCAGAAAACGTCAAACTTAACATGCAATTCATTTTACTTTTATCAATTAAATACTTCGAGTTATTGATAAAAATCAACCTATTATCTAATCAAGATTGTAAACAAATTACTGAGGTTAAGTCTGTTAGTTCTGGGGAGAAAGAAATTATCTTTTATATTGCTGGAAGTATTATTGGAAAACTTCTTCACAAACTATATAAAAAGCAAGACAAACAACACATTTACAAAATACTTAAGGCTTTAAAAACTGAAAAAGAGAATTCCTCAGATCCAAATGCAAAACTTGTAAAGTTATTTGACAGGGGAGGGCTAACATATATTACTCAGAAATCAGCAGATTTCTTCTTGGGTTTAGAAATTTGTTTCCGTAGATTGTATCCAGGTAGTCAAATTAATTTAGAATTGTCAAAACTTGAGTTCCTCAATGCTTGCAAATTTAATGAATTAATAACGAGAGACTTTTTGCAAGCACCATCATGTACAACTCAAACAGAATCTTATGATGAAAATGATTTAAAAGAATGCATGACATTATGTATCAAAATGTATTTCATAATACGAGCCCATCATAAATGTAAATGAATGTTACAAAAATTTGTCAGGGAAACTAAAGGGAAAAAATCAAAAATGTCCAAGGGTCTTAGAACAGAGTTGAAAAAAAAGAAATGAAAATTACTCAAGCTTTCGTTATTATTTAATTTTAGTTAAAATTGCAATATGTAAGAGCCAAAACTGCCTATTGGTGGTGTATGCTGTCTTCATTAGCCCAGTCGGAGCAAACATGAGAACATTATCTCCATTTATTTCATGTGAAATAAAAAATAATATTTAGACATTTATTGACAAGACACTCATAATTAACTCTTTGTGATCTTATGGCTAAAATGTTAACGGATTAAACACTGCCCGTCAAAGGACTGAAAATCAAAACTTTGTTTATTATTGGAGTGGCAGTGATACATAAGATTATTTACACTATATGTGGTCAACTCAAAACTTCATTATGCATCTTTATTTCATATAATTTGGTTTTAAAACTAAAAATGGGATGTTTTGTACACTCAAGTTTCATCAAAATCGAATAAAAATTGTGACATAGTGTCCACAAGCAAAATGTGAATGGACGGACAGGGGTGACAACAAAATACATAACATGAAAATGTGGGTGTATAAAAACGCGGGCTGAGGTGTTTGCATAAACATGGTGGGACTCAACAAGCTTCTGTCTATGTCTTGTGTGTTACAAGTGTATTGCGTGGCTTCTACTTTAAAGGAGTATCATAAATCTCTATCTCACACAGTTTGCTGCTTCTTTTGAAGTTTCCATTTGGTTTTATTTGAAGAGCAAGTCTTCTTTGTAAACAAAGTTTATTTTCTTGGTAACTGTAATTTAAAAATACATCATTATATTCTTGTAAAAAAAAAAACCAGCTTGTTATTGTAGTTGCTTGACATGTTATACTTTAGTCATATTTAAAATACAGATATGACGTCATTCTTTGATGTTAGCGTACCCGGTACCATTATTTCGCAAAATGGTATGAGCAATGTGCCAATGGTACATTATTACACTAGTTGCAATATTGGATGTGCGTGACGTATTTCATTGAAATGCACATTCTGAATAGTGTTTGTATTTTAAGTTGTTTAATGGTCTTGTGTAAGACATTGCGCAATATATCAATATTGCCCTCGTGCTATCGCACTCATATTACTTAATTTTTTTGCACTTGACCATTCAACTACACATACAATACACTTGAAATGAACATTAATAAAAGAGATGTTGTGGACTTACCCAAATTCATATACCGTTGGATTGTCACTCCGTCTTCTCAAGGCCCTGTGTCGACCAAAATGTTCCTCAACAGGATCCTGAATTTGTTTGTCAGCACAAAATTTACTCCATGTTGAATAAGATACTTTGTGGCTTCAACAACAGCTTTGGCTGCAAAAAAAAAAAATTGGTATTTTTATTTGAAATACACCTTTATCAGTAATTTAAAAAAATATGTAAATTTCAAAATGAATTCGGTAAGTAGTACACACCGTTACAAAACACAACCCATAAGTTATAAGATATTTATAAATGACACAGTGTCCATAATATAAATGTTACATAAACTTACTGGTTATTACCAAACCCTTATATGTTTGATATGATAAGAACATCTTGGATTTTTCTGTTTTGTTGAAGCCTTGTCTGTTGTCAACTTGATCTTTCCAGTCTCTAAGATAACCCAATAAGTCTTCTGTTAAAAACTATAGAGATAAAAAAAAAAATCAAAATTAATTAAAGATACATTACTTTACTCAAGTCCTTTGGCTTCCAATGTTATATATATAGAGGATATTTGTCGTTTTAGAGTGAATAACATATTTTATTTCATCGAGAAGCAAGAAAACTAATATTTTCATGTATGCGTAGCATGCGTGAAAATATAAATGTTTTCTTGCTTAGAGATTAAATAAAATATGTTATTCATGACAAAACGACAAATGTTCTCTTTATTTTATGGTTTTACAATCATTTTAGGTGAAACAACTGGTGGCCAGTGGAATAACACTTTTATTTCACTGATAAAACACAGTATTCCACTACTGACAGGCGTGGATCCAGAGGGGGGCCCCCTCTATTTTTTGAGGTTGCGAACAATTTTAGCTCCATATGTTCTTGCGCGATTGGAGAACAAAGATAGTTTTAGTTGGAAATCGTAATTTACATTACTAGTATGAAATTACTCCTTGTGGGCATTTATTTCACTAAAAAATTGAGGTTCCGGGCTTCGCACTCTTTATGAAAATCCTGAATCTGCCCCTGACTGATCATAAAATAAAAATCCTGGATCCGCCCTTGATTTATCATAAAATAAAAATTATTTAGGAATTTATTTACATACATAGCCAATAATCAACTCTCTAGACCAGCGGATGGACAAGAGTTAAAGGGATTTGAATAGAGATATTTAAACTTCGCCCAGAATCTAGTAATTTAATAAAATATTCAATATACATGTAATATATTTTTCATTATCTATTTTTGAGCTATTATAGCAAAAACAGTCAGCTCTTTTCATCTAAATCTTATAATATGCATCTTTAAGATAAAAATAGACTAATTTTGTGAGCTCCTCAAATTAAATGAAAAGTGGAATGGTTGTTTTATAAACACTCCAAAAGTTGACAAACATAAATATCTAGATCATATCATCTGCAAACAAATTAAATGAAAATAATAATTTTCTCACTTGAAATCGTGGGTCATCCACGCTTGTGTATGGCATTAAATCTGGTTTCCTTTTTCTTTCCCCTTCATACAAAGATCTAACATTTAAGCAGTCATAAAAACGGTCAACTAGTTTGATGAATTTTGCTGTTTCTGTAGCTGCTTCGCCACCATATTCCTCTATAATCAATCCAACTGATCTACTTAAACCTGGAAAACCCAAATATATAATGAGATTATAAAATCATGATCATAAATCAGACATATTTGTGATTACTTTGGCAAAATATTTAAGTTTTCAGTATTGTATTTAATATTTACAAAACAAGCTTACCTGAGCAGCAAGGTTCACCTTCATAACGGAAAATGATGATAGATGAATGTGGTTGTAAGTCAGTTTTGTAGCTTTGCTCAATTCATTTGCATGTCTCTCTCATTTTTCTAATAAAACAATGGATCTATTAGATTTTGATACAAAGCTATTCATAATAAAAATACATTGACTGAATGTCTCCTTTTACAACAGATTTAAATTTTTTTAATCATACATTATGAAAGAGCTAAGTCTGCCCATAGCAGGTCTTTCTTTAGGCCTGATATGTTATTTAAATTATTAATTAGACATTTATTAACTCATCCAGACCATAATCAACTATCGATGTCATCATTATATTAGCCTGTGATATTTAGGTGATTTGAATACATTTTGTGATAATTTAAGATAAATTGGATAATTATGACTTTCTTTATTATAATACCGATGTTAGTATTGATGATCGAGGCTAGCCTAAATTTGAATGGCAAATATCTTGGTTTCGAGTAAAGCAATTTGACTGAAACTTTCAGCATATCTGTTTTCATACTCTTGATTTAGCTCTTTTACTTTAATAAGCTATGAACTCACCCATAACAATCTTGAGTTTTCCTTACTTCCTGAAGCTGAAAGATTATTCCTTATAGTCTTCAAAAGATGTGGAGCATCTGAGAGAAAAAATATCTCTCTATCTGGCGAAAACAGATTAGTTGTTTTATATATACCATATCATCTTTTCCATGAAGAGCAATAAATTTCATATTAGAAGAAGCCTTATCAGATGTACTAGCTATAACCTACAAATATAGAAATCATTAACATAGATTTGAATTAAGAAGGATACAGCTATTTTGTGACAAATATAAGTGTCAATAAAATGGTGGTATTGATATTGAGTAATGCACAACATAGTACATGCCCTTTCATTTGGGTTTTCAATTACAATCGGAGTATATTCAGTCTGTGCCATTGAATACATCTACCTAATAGGTTTATTCTTTGTATGAGTGTTAATAATAAGTTTAACAATAAATTTCCATAATAATACTAACCTTCAGATTACAGTAAGTCTCAAGATGGGCAACAGCTTCCCAAAATATTGCATATAAATCAGTCGCTGTGGTTGATTTTGTAGGAAACCATCCAACACTATACTTTAAATTGCTATTCACCCCAATAACCATCAAAACCAGACAATGTGTAGCAACATTCTGTGAAAGACTTCCACATTCATTAGCACTGAAATATATATTAATACAATTTTTCCAGTTATTTTATGTTTAAAATGTGAAGAAATTCATATAACAAAACTGACAGTAGTTTTAAATTTTAAGACCAAACAATATTCCAGTCAATTAAAAATATGAGAAATTAGATGACTTTCCATTTGTGAACTTTAGCAAAAGATGTCAACTATCATCCTCCTTTATGTTAACTTTACAAATTATATATACGACACCTACATGTATATCACTGTCATGCCACCATTATGTATGCCAACCATTAACTTTGTTAAGAAAGGGAGGTGTCACTGTCTGCTGTTAGTGCTCGTATGTAAACTCCCAGTTTGTCAAGAAATCTGATTAGTGGCGGGTATAAAAACGAATTTTGCTATATCAACTTACTTGATAAAATAAACACATTAGTTTTATGGATGAAAATTTCTATTAAAGCTACGTTTCAACAATGATACTCTTGTCATTATCTTGATAACATGAGAATCATAGTTGAAACATAGCTTTAATAGAAATACAGTAATTGTTATCGATAGTCACTAGTCAGAACTGTTGTGTTTATTTGAATGTATTCAATTACTCAATGCCATTCAAACAGTATAACTTACTTGTTAATAAAACCAACAACATTACCAGTCTCTCTGTCAAAGACCAAGTCTGACTTGATATTCATCTCATCATGAATTATGGTAACCGTAACCCACTTCTGATTCTCAGGAAGAAGATCTGCGGCCTGTCTTATTTCGTTCAAAACTTCGTGATAAAAGTCTGGGAAAGGTTTTATGAAATTGGACAAATCACGAAGTGTTGATTCACCTGGCAGACGGAGAATGCCAATATCACGGAGAGATCTGTATGATGCTGGACTCTGGGAATGTAACAAAATTGACAGTCGTATCATCATAGGATGCCACACATGTCCTCTATTCCCCTTTGAAAAAGCTAATTTCTGTTGTTCCCAGAATAATTTGACAAAAGGCTCTGATATGATGTTTTCATTGATTACTCTGTGCAAAGATTCATGTAAATCGTTGTTCACCATGACACTTTATTAATCTTCTTTTGAATAGACTGTAGCTAGTTGTTTAGATATTTAACTCTCCTACGGGATTCTTTTAAGGCTTTAGATACCACTCCTTTACTGACTCGCTGTAGTGGAGTTTTCAAAGAAATGGTTTTACTTGATATGTTTGCTAGATCATACTTCCGAGTAAATCTCTGTTAATCTGTCAACAGCTTAAACAGATTTCTTTTTGGATGTCCTCAACAAAGCCTTTACAAACAGTAGTACGAACACAACTTTCGTAACTTATGTTTTGACTCGTGTCCATGAAAAGATTTATGTGTCGAAAGTATTTTGCAGTTGAAGGTTCAAGTTGAGAATACGTCTGTAAATGTTTTGATGTTATGCCAGCCAGTACATATCTTTCTATTCTCAACAGTTCTTATAAGTAAATCAATAGATGTAGCTTTAATTTTAACAGGAAACAAAAAATTATCATATCTTACTTCATAGTTCAAGTCCTTGTCAATGGTTAAATGGTATTTTATTCTGTTATCTTCAGTTTTCAATAGGTAAATATAATCATTTGTTGACTGACATAGCCATGAAGCAGGTATTTGACCTAAAGATGATTGCTGCAACATCTGAAACGTTACTTCTTTTACACGTAAACATTCTGGTCCCTCTTGTTCCTCGGTTTTCCTAGGATTCTGAATGAAATAGAAAAATTCATAAAATCAAATTTAAACAAGAAGAAATTGGATTATCATACATATATATATTCATAATTTTATTAATTTCCTCCGTTTGTGAACAAAATTGAAAATTTATAAAAGTAAATTATAAGAACAATGTGATGTTCATGCAAGTATTTATAATTAATAGGGAGGAATTGCATTTTCATATATACTATTCAAAAAAATAGGGGATATTTGATTTTTAAGTGTTATTAAAGTCACCTTATGAAACTGACGAAGAAACAAATGACAAAATGAAATGAAGTTCACATTCATCGATTTATTCCAAATGATCGTTAGACTAAGTAAGGCACAGACTGACCATTATAAGGGTAAAATGATACTGGGGTCAAACAGCAAAGTTACCACAGCATCACAACAAAGTCAGTAACGGGTAAATCCTTCTCTGTACTCTCCTTTTAAGCAAAATCGCCCAAACAGAACACCATACTGCCATCTTCTTCGTTCATCTTCTTCATCTGTCTGGAGTCCTTTTCTTCATCTGTCTGGAGTCCTTTTCTTCATCTGTCTGGAGTCCTTTTCTTCATCTGTGCCCACAATTCTGTCTCCACCATTCTCCATCCCCCAACGGGGCTCCTGAAAAAGAGACTAATATAGCAGTTAGTACATGATCAATGACAAACAAAGAAAAGGGAATTGAAATTCAAATGAATTTAATCCCCCTTTTATGTGGGCCACGCAGTCTGCAGTCTGCCGCCACCCTCAAAAAAATCAACAGAAAATAAATCTGTACTCTCCTTTTAAGCAAAATTGCCCAAACAGAACACCATACTGCCATCTTCTTCGTTCATCTTCTTCATCTGTCTGGAGTCCTTTTCTTCATCTGTCTGGAGTCCTTTTCTTCATCTGTCTGGAGTCCTTTTCTTCATCTGTGCCCACAATTCTGTCTCCACCATTCTCCATCCCCCAACGGGGCTCCTGAAAAAGAGACTAATATAGCAGTTAGTACATGATCAATGACAAACAAAGAAAAGGGAATTGAAATTCAAATGAATTTAATCCCCCTTTTTATGAGGGCCACGCAGTCTGCAGTCTGCCGCCACCCTCAAAAAAATCAACAGAAAATAAATCTGTACTCTCCTTTTAAGCAAAATCGCCCAAACAGAACACCATACTGCCATCTTCTTCGTTCATCTTCTTCATCTGTCTGGAGTCCTTTTCTTCATCTGTCTGGAGTTCTTTTCTTCATCTGTCTGGAGTCCTTTTCTTCATCTGTGCCCACAATTCTGTCTCCACCATTCTCCATCCCCCAACGGGGCTCCTGAAAAAGAGACTAATATAGCAGTTAGTACATGATCAATGACAAACAAAGAAAAGGGAATTGAAATTCAAATGAATTTAATCCCCCTTTTATGTGGGCCACGCAGTCTGCAGTCTGCCGCCACCCTCAAAAAAATCAACAGAAAATAAATCTGTACTCTCCTTTTAAGCAAAATTGCCCAAACAGAACACCATACTGCCATCTTCTTCGTTCATCTTCTTCATCTGTCTGGAGGTCTTTTCTTCATCTGTCTGGAGTCCTTTTCTTCATCTGTCTGGAGTCCTTTTCTTCATCTGTGCCCACAATTCTGTCTCCACCATTCTCCATCCCCCAACGGGGCTCCTGAAAAAGAGACTAATATAGCAGTTAGTACATGATCAATGACAAACAAAGAAAAGGGAATTGAAATTCAAATGAATTTAATCCCCCTTTTATGTGGGCCACGCAGTCTGCAGTCTGCCGCCACCCTCAAAAAAATCAACAGAAAATAAATCTGTACTCTCCTTTTAAGCAAAATTGCCCAAACAGAACACCATACTGCCATCTTCTTCGTTCATCTTCTTCATCTGTCTGGAGTCCTTTTCTTCATCTGTCTGGAGTCCTTTTCTTCATCTGTCGGGAGTCCTTTTCTTCATCTGTCTGGAGTCCTTTTCTTCATCTGTGCCCACAATTCTGTCTCCACCATTCTCCATCCCCCAACGGGGCTCCTGAAAAAGAGACTAATATAGCAGTTAGTACATGATCAATGACAAACAAAGAAAAGGGAATTGAAATTCAAATGAATTTAATCCCCCTTTTATGTGGGCCACGCAGTCTGCAGTCTGCCGCCACCCTCAAAAAAATCAACAGAAAATAAATCTGTACTCTCCTTTTAAGCAAAATTGCCCAAACAGAACACCATACTGCCATCTTCTTCGTTCATCTTCTTCATCTGTCTGGAGTCCTTTTCTTCATCTGTCTGGAGTCCTTTTCTTCATCTGTCTGGAGTCCTTTTCTTCATCTGTCTGGAGTCCTTTTCTTCATCTGTTCCCACAATTCTGTCTCCACCATTCTCCATCCCCCAACGGGGCTCCTGAAAAAGAGACTAATATAGCAGTTAGTACATGATCAATGACAAACAAAGAAAAGGGAATTGAAATTCAAATGAATTTAATCCCCCTTTTTATGAGGGCCACGCAGTCTGCAGTCTGCCGCCACCCTCAAAAAAATCAACAGAAAATAAATTTGTACTCTCCTTTTAAGCAAAATCGCCCAAACAGAACACCATACTGCCATCTTCTTCGTTCATCTTCTTCATCTGTCTGGAGTCCTTTTCTTCATCTGTCTGGAGTCCTTTTCTTCATCTGTCTGGAGTCCTTTTCTTCATCTGTGCCCACAATTCTGTCTCCACCATTCTCCATCCCCCAACGGGGCTCCTGAAAAAGAGACTAATATAGCAGTTAGTACATGATCAATGACAAACAAAGAAAAGGGAATTGAAATTCAAATGAATTTAATCCCCCTTTTATGTGGGCCACGCAGTCTGCAGTCTGCCGCCACCCTCAAAAAAATCAACAGAAAATAAATCTGTACTCTCCTTTTAAGCAAAATTGCCCAAACAGAACACCATACTGCCATCTTCTTCGTTCATCTTCTTCATCTGTCTGGAGGTCTTTTCTTCATCTGTCTGGAGTCCTTTTCTTCATCTGTCTGGAGTCCTTTTCTTCATCTGTGCCCACAATTCTGTCTCCACCATTCTCCATCCCCCAACGGGGCTCCTGAAAAAGAGACTAATATAGCAGTTAGTACATGATCAATGACAAACAAAGAAAAGGGAATTGAAATTCAAATGAATTTAATCCCCCTTTTATGTGGGCCACGCAGTCTGCAGTCTGCCGCCACCCTCAAAAAAATCAACAGAAAATAAATCTGTACTCTCCTTTTAAGCAAAATTGCCCAAACAGAACACCATACTGCCATCTTCTTCGTTCATCTTCTTCATCTGTCTGGAGTCCTTTTCTTCATCTGTCTGGAGTCCTTTTCTTCATCTGTCTGGAGTCCTTTTCTTCATCTGTGCCCACAATTCTGTCTCCACCATTCTCCATCCCCCAACGGGGCTCCTGAAAAAGAGACTAATATAGCAGTTAGTACATGATCAATGACAAACAAAGAAAAGGGAATTGAAATTCAAATGAATTTAATCCCCCTTTTATGTGGGCCACGCAGTCTGCAGTCTGCCGCCACCCTCAAAAAAATCAACAGAAAATAAATCTGTACTCTCCTTTTAAGCAAAATTGCCCAAACAGAACACCATACTGCCATCTTCTTCGTTCATCTTCTTCATCTGTCTGGAGTCCTTTTCTTCATCTGTCTGGAGTCCTTTTCTTCATCTGTCTGGAGTCCTTTTCTTCATCTGTGCCCACAATTCTGTCTCCACCATTCTCCATCCCCCAACGGGGCTCCTGAAAAAGAGACTAATATAGCAGTTAGTACATGATCAATGACAAACAAAGAAAAGGGAATTGAAATTCAAATGAATTTAATCCCCCTTTTATGTGGGCCACGCAGTCTGCAGTCTGCCGCCACCCTCAAAAAAATCAACAGAAAATAAATCTGTACTCTCCTTTTAAGCAAAATTGCCCAAACAGAACACCATACTGCCATCTTCTTCGTTCATCTTCTTCATCTGTCTGGAGGTCTTTTCTTCATCTGTCTGGAGTCCTTTTCTTCATCTGTCTGGAGTCCTTTTCTTCATCTGTGCCCACAATTCTGTCTCCACCATTCTCCATCCCCCAACGGAGCTCCTGAAAAAGAGACTAATATAGCAGTTAGTACATGATCAATGACAAACAAAGAAAAGGGAATTGAAATTCAAATGAATTTAATCCCCCTTTTATGTGGGCCACGCAGTCTGCAGTCTGCCGCCACCCTCAAAAAAATCAACAGAAAATAAATCTGTACTCTCCTTTTAAGCAAAATTGCCCAAACAGAACACCATACTGCCATCTTCTTCGTTCATCTTCTTCATCTGTCTGGAGTCCTCTTCTTCATCTGTCTGGAGTCCTTTTCTTCATCTGTCTGGAGTCCTTTTCTTCATCTGTCTGGAGTCCTTTTCTTCATCTGTGCCCACAATTCTGTCTCCACCATTCTCCATCCCCCAACGGGGCTCCTGAAAAAGAGACTAATATAGCAGTTAGTACATGATCAATGACAAACAAAGAAAAGGGAATTGAAATTCAAATGAATTTAATCCCCCTTTTATGTGGGCCACGCAGTCTGCAGTCTGCCGCCACCCTCAAAAAAATCAACAGAAAATAAATCTGTACTCTCCTTTTAAGCAAAATTGCCCAAACAGAACACCATACTGCCATCTTCTTCGTTCATCTTCTTCATCTGTCTGGAGTCCTTTTCTTCATCTGTCTGGAGTCCTTTTCTTCATCTGTCTGGAGTCCTTTTCTTCATCTGTCTGGAGTCCTTTTCTTCATCTGTTCCCACAATTCTGTCTCCACCATTCTCCATCCCCCAACGGGGCTCCTGAAAAAGAGACTAATATAGCAGTTAGTACATGATCAATGACAAACAAAGAAAAGGGAATTGAAATTCAAATGAATTTAATCCCCCTTTTTATGAGGGCCACGCAGTCTGCAGTCTGCCGCCACCCTCAAAAAAATCAACAGAAAATAAATTTGTACTCTCCTTTTAAGCAAAATCGCCCAAACAGAACACCATACTGCCATCTTCTTCGTTCATCTTCTTCATCTGTCTGGAGTCCTTTTCTTCATCTGTCTGGAGTCCTTTTCTTCATCTGTCTGGAGTCCTTTTCTTCATCTGTGCCCACAATTCTGTCTCCACCATTCTCCATCCCCCAACGGGGCTCCTGAAAAAGAGACTAATATAGCAGTTAGTACATGATCAATGACAAACAAAGAAAAGGGAATTGAAATTCAAATGAATTTAATCCCCCTTTTATGTGGGCCACGCAGTCTGCAGTCTGCCGCCACCCTCAAAAAAATCAACAGAAAATAAATCTGTACTCTCCTTTTAAGCAAAATTGCCCAAACAGAACACCATACTGCCATCTTCTTCGTTCATCTTCTTCATCTGTCTGGAGGTCTTTTCTTCATCTGTCTGGAGTCCTTTTCTTCATCTGTCTGGAGTCCTTTTCTTCATCTGTGCCCACAATTCTGTCTCCACCATTCTCCATCCCCCAACGGGGCTCCTGAAAAAGAGACTAATATAGCAGTTAGTACATGATCAATGACAAACAAAGAAAAGGGAATTGAAATTCAAATGAATTTAATCCCCCTTTTATGTGGGCCACGCAGTCTGCAGTCTGCCGCCACCCTCAAAAAAATCAACAGAAAATAAATCTGTACTCTCCTTTTAAGCAAAATTGCCCAAACAGAACACCATACTGCCATCTTCTTCGTTCATCTTCTTCATCTGTCTGGAGTCCTTTTCTTCATCTGTCTGGAGTCCTTTTCTTCATCTGTCTGGAGTCCTTTTCTTCATCTGTGCCCACAATTCTGTCTCCACCATTCTCCATCCCCCAACGGGGCTCCTGAAAAAGAGACTAATATAGCAGTTAGTACATGATCAATGACAAACAAAGAAAAGGGAATTGAAATTCAAATGAATTTAATCCCCCTTTTATGTGGGCCACGCAGTCTGCAGTCTGCCGCCACCCTCAAAAAAATCAACAGAAAATAAATCTGTACTCTCCTTTTAAGCAAAATTGCCCAAACAGAACACCATACTGCCATCTTCTTCGTTCATCTTCTTCATCTGTCTGGAGTCCTTTTCTTCATCTGTCTGGAGTCCTTTTCTTCATCTGTCTGGAGTCCTTTTCTTCATCTGTGCCCACAATTCTGTCTCCACCATTCTCCATCCCCAACGGGGCTCCTGAAAAAGAGACTAATATAGCAGTTAGTACATGATCAATGACAAACAAAGAAAAGGGAATTGAAATTCAAATGAATTTAATCCCCCTTTTATGTGGGCCACGCAGTCTGCAGTCTGCCGCCACCCTCAAAAAAATCAACAGAAAATAAATCTGTTCTCTCCTTTTAAGCAAAATTGCCCAAACAGAACACCATACTGCCATCTTCTTCGTTCATCTTCTTCATCTGTCTGGAGTCCTTTTCTTCATCTGTCTGGAGTCCTTTTCTTCATCTGTCTGGAGTCCTTTTCTTCATCTGTGCCCACAATTCTGTCTCCACCATTCTCCATCCCCCAACGGAGCTCCTGAAAAAGAGACTAATATAGCAGTTAGTACAAGATCAATGACAAACAAAGAAAAGGGAATTGAAATTCAAATGAATTTAATCCCCCTTTTTATGAGGGCCACGCAGTCTGCAGTCTGCCGCCACCCTCAAAAAAATCAACAGAAAATAAATCTGTACTCTCCTTTTAAGCAAAATCGCCCAAACAGAACACCATACTGCCATCTTCTTCGTTCATCTTCTTCATCTGTCTGGAGGTCTTTTCTTCATCTGTCTGGAGTCCTTTTCTTCATCTGTCTGGAGTCCTTTTCTTCATCTGTGCCCACAATTCTGTCTCCACCATTCTCCATCCCCCAACGGGGCTCCTGAAAAAGAGACTAATATAGCAGTTAGTACATGATCAATGACAAACAAAGAAAAGGGAATTGAAATTCAAATGAATTTAATCCCCCTTTTATGTGGGCCACGCAGTCTGCAGTCTGCCGCCACCCTCAAAAAAATCAACAGAAAATAAATCTGTACTCTCCTTTTAAGCAAAATTGCCCAAACAGAACACCATACTGCCATCTTCTTCGTTCATCTTCTTCATCTGTCTGGAGTCCTTTTCTTCATCTGTCTGGAGTCCTTTTCTTCATCTGTCTGGAGTCCTTTTCTTCATCTGTCTGGAGTCCTTTTCTTCATCTGTGCCCACAATTCTGTCTCCACCATTCTCCATCCCCCAACGGGGCTCCTGAAAAAGAGACTAATATAGCAGTTAGTACATGATCAATGACAAACAAAGAAAAGGGAATTGAAATTCAAATGAATTTAATCCCCCTTTTATGTGGGCCACGCAGTCTGCAGTCTGCCGCCACCCTCAAAAAAATCAACAGAAAATAAATCTGTACTCTCCTTTTAAGCAAACACCATACTGCCATCTTCTTCGTTCATCTTCTTCATCTGTCTGGAGTCCTTTTCTTCATCTGTCTGGAGTCCTTTTCTTCATCTGTCTGGAGTCCTTTTCTTCATCTGTGCCCACAATTCTGTCTCCACCATTCTCCATCCCCCAACGGGGCTCCTGAAAAAGAGACTAATATAGCAGTTAGTACATGATCAATGACAAACAAAGAAAAGGGAATTGAAATTCAAATGAATTTAATCCCCCTTTTATGTGGGCCACGCAGTCTGCAGTCTGCCGCCACCCTCAAAAAAATCAACA
This sequence comes from Patella depressa, assembly GCA_948474765.1. NCBI lineage: Eukaryota > Metazoa > Mollusca > Gastropoda > Patellidae > Patella > Patella depressa. The sequence continues at coordinate 9,847,539 of OX419723.1, forward strand.
GAAAATAAATCTGTACTCTCCTTTTAAGCAAAATTGCCCAAACAGAACACCATACTGCCATCTTCTTCGTTCATCTTCTTCATCTGTCTGGAGTCCTTTTCTTCATCTGTCTGGAGTCCTTTTCTTCATCTGTCTGGAGTCCTTTTCTTCATCTGTGCCCACAATTCTGTCTCCACCATTCTCCATCCCCCAACGGGGCTCCTGAAAAAGAGACTAATATAGCAGTTAGTACATGATCAATGACAAACAAAGAAAAGGGAATTGAAATTCAAATGAATTTAATCCCCCTTTTATGTGGGCCACGCAGTCTGCAGTCTGCCGCCACCCTCAAAAAAATCAACAGAAAATAAATCTGTATTCTCCTTTTAAGCAAAATTGCCCAAACAGAACACCATACTGCCATCTTCTTCGTTCATCTTCTTCATCTGTCTGGAGGTCTTTTCTTCATCTGTCTGGAGTCCTTTTCTTCATCTGTCTGGAGTCCTTTTCTTCATCTGTCTGGAGTCCTTTTCTTCATCTGTGCCCACAATTCTGTCTCCACCATTCTCCATCCCCCAACGGGGCTCCTGAAAAAGAGACTAATATAGCAGTTAGTACATGATCAATGACAAACAAAGAAAAGGGAATTGAAATTCAAATGAATTTAATCCCCCTTTTATGTGGGCCACGCAGTCTGCAGTCTGCCGCCACCCTCAAAAAAATCAACAGAAAATAAATCTGTACTCTCCTTTTAAGCAAAATTGCCCAAACAGAACACCATACTGCCATCTTCTTCGTTCATCTTCTTAATCTGTCTGGAGTCCTTTTCTTCATCTGTCTGGAGTCCTTTTCTTCATCTGTCTGGAGTCCTTTTCTTCATCTGTGCCCACAATTCTGTCTCCACCATTCTCCATCCCCCAACGGGGCTCCTGAAAAAGAGACTAATATAGCAGTTAGTACATGATCAATGACAAACAAAGAAAAGGGAATTGAAATTCAAATGAATTTAATCCCCCTTTTATGTGGGCCACGCAGTCTGCAGTCTGCCGCCACCCTCAAAAAAATCAACAGAAAATAAATCTGTACTCTCCTTTTAAGCAAAATTGCCCAAACAGAACACCATACTGCCATCTTCTTCGTTCATCTTCTTCATCTGTCTGGAGTCCTTTTCTTCATCTGTCTGGAGTCCTTTTCTTCATCTGTCTGGAGTCCTTTTCTTCATCTGTGCCCACAATTCTGTCTCCACCATTCTCCATCCCCCAACGGGGCTCCTGAAAAAGAGACTAATATAGCAGTTAGTACATGATCAATGACAAACAAAGAAAAGGGAATTGAAATTCAAATGAATTTAATCCCCCTTTTTATGAGGGCCACGCAGTCTGCAGTCTGCCGCCACCCTCAAAAAAATCAACAGAAAATAAATCTGTACTCTCCTTTTAAGCAAAATCGCCCAAACAGAACACCATACTGCCATCTTCTTCGTTCATCTTCTTCATCTGTCTGGAGTCCATTTCTTCATCTGTCTGGAGTCCTTTTCTTCATCTGTCTGGAGTCCTTTTCTTCATCTGTGCCCACAATTCTGTCTCCACCATTCTCCATCCCCCAACGGGGCTCCTGAAAAAGAGACTAATATAGCAGTTAGTACATGATCAATGACAAACAAAGAAAAGGGAATTGAAATTCAAATGAATTTAATCCCCCTTTTTATGAGGGCCACGCAGTCTGCAGTCTGCCGCCACCCTCAAAAAAATCAACAGAAAATAAATCTGTACTCTCCTTTTAAGCAAAATTGCCCAAACAGAACACCATACTGCCATCTTCTTCGTTCATCTTCTTCATCTGTCTGGAGGTCTTTTCTTCATCTGTCTGGAGTCCTTTTCTTCATCTGTCTGGAGTCCTTTTCTTCATCTGTCTGGAGTCCTTTTCTTCATCTGTGCCCACAATTCTGTCTCCACCATTCTCCATCCCCCAACGGGGCTCCTGAAAAAGAGACTAATATAGCAGTTAGTACATGATCAATGACAAACAAAGAAAAGGGAATTGAAATTCAAATGAATTTAATCCCCCTTTTATGTGGGCCACGCAGTCTGCAGTCTGCCTCTGCCGCCACCCTCAAAAAAATCAACAGAAAATAAATCTGTACTCTCCTTTTAAGCAAAATTGCCCAAACAGAACACCATACTGCCATCTTCTTTGTTCATCTTCTTCATCTGTCTGGAGTCCTTTTCTTCATCTGTCTGGAGTCCTTTTCTTCATCTGTCTGGAGTCCTTTTCTTCATCTGTGCCCACAATTCTGTCTCCACCATTCTCCATCCCCCAACGGGGCTCCTGAAAAAGAGACTAATATAGCAGTTAGTACATGATCAATGACAAACAAAGAAAAGGGAATTGAAATTCAAATGAATTTAATCCCCCTTTTATGTGGGCCACGCAGTCTGCAGTCTGCCGCCACCCTCAAAAAAATCAACAGAAAATAAATCTGTACTCTCCTTTTAAGCAAAATTGCCCAAACAGAACACCATACTGCCATCTTCTTCGTTCATCTTCTTCATCTGTCTGGAGTCCTTTTCTTCATCTGTCTGGAGTCCTTTTCTTCATCTGTCTGGAGTCCTTTTCTTCATCTGTGCCCACAATTCTGTCTCCACCATTCTCCATCCCCCAACGGGGCTCCTGAAAAAGAGACTAATATAGCAGTTAGTACATGATCAATGACAAACAAAGAAAAGGGAATTGAAATTCAAATGAATTTAATCCCCCTTTTTATGAGGGCCACGCAGTCTGCAGTCTGCCGCCACCCTCAAAAAAATCAACAGAAAATAAATCTGTACTCTCCTTTTAAGCAAAATCGTCCAAACAGAACACCATACTGTCATCTTCTTCGTTCATCTTCTTCATCTGTCTGGAGTCCTTTTCTTCATCTGTCTGGAGTCCTTTTCTTCATCTGTCTGGAGTCCTTTTCTTCATCTGTGCCCACAATTCTGTCTCCACCATTCTCCATCCCCCAACGGGGCTCCTGAAAAAGAGACTAATATAGCAGTTAGTACATGATCAATGACAAACAAAGAAAAGGGAATTGAAATTCAAATGAATTTAATCCCCCTTTTTATGAGGGCCACGCAGTCTGCAGTCTGCCGCCACCCTAAAAAAAATCAACAGAAAATAAATCTGTACTCTCCTTTTAAGCAAAATTGCCCAAACAGAACACCATACTGCCATCTTCTTCGTTCATCTTCTTCATCTGTCTGGAGTCCTTTTCTTCATCTGTCTGGAGTCCTTTTCTTCATCTGTCTGGAGTCCTTTTCTTCATCTGTGCCCACAATTCTGTCTCCACCATTCTCCATCCCCCAACGGGGCTCCTGAAAAAGAGACTAATATAGCAGTTAGTACATGATCAATGACAAACAAAGAAAAGGGAATTGAAATTCAAATGAATTTAATCCCCCTTTTATGTGGGCCACGCAGTCTGCAGTCTGCCGCCACCCTCAAAAAAATCAACAGAAAATAAATCTGTACTCTCCTTTTAAGCAAAATTGCCCAAACAGAACACCATACTGCCATCTTCTTCGTTCATCTTCTTCATCTGTCTGGAGTCCTTTTCTTCATCTGTCTGGAGTCCTTTTCTTCATCTGTCTGGAGTCCTTTTCTTCATCTGTGCCCACAATTCTGTCTCCACCATTCTCCATCCCCCAACGGGGCTCCTGAAAAAGAGACTAATATAGCAGTTAGTACATGATCAATGACAAACAAAGAAAAGGGAATTGAAATTCAAATGAATTTAATCCCCCTTTTTATGAGGGCCACGCAGTCTGCAGTCTGCCGCCACCCTCAAAAAAATCAACAGAAAATAAATCTGTACTCTCCTTTTAAGCAAAATCGCCCAAACAGAACACCATACTGCCATCTTCTTCGTTCATCTTCTTCATCTGTCTGGAGTCCTTTTCTTCATCTGTCTGGAGTCCTTTTCTTCATCTGTCTGGAGTCCTTTTCTTCATCTGTGCCCACAATTCTGTCTCCACCATTCTCCATCCCCCAACGGGGCTCCTGAAAAAGAGACTAATAAAGCAGTTAGTACATGATCAATGACAAACAAAGAAAAGGGAATTGAAATTCAAATGAATTTAATCCCCCTTTTTATGAGGGCCACGCAGTCTGCAGTCTGCCGCCACCCTCAAAAAAATCAACAGAAAATAAATCTGTACTCTCCTTTTAAGCAAAATTGCCCAAACAGAACACCATACTGCCATCTTCTTCGTTCATCTTCTTCATCTGTCTGGAGGTCTTTTCTTCATCTGTCTGGAGTCCTTTTCTTCATCTGTCTGGAGTCCTTTTCTTCATCTGTCTGGAGTCCTTTTCTTCATCTGTGCCCACAATTCTGTCTCCACCATTCTCCATCCCCCAACGGGGCTCCTGAAAAAGAGACTAATATAGCAGTTAGTACATGATCAATGACAAACAAAGAAAAGGGAATTGAAATTCAAATGAATTTAATCCCCCTTTTATGTGGGCCACGCAGTCTGCAGTCTGCCTCTGCCGCCACCCTCAAAAAAATCAACAGAAAATAAATCTGTACTCTCCTTTTAAGCAAAATTGCCCAAACAGAACACCATACTGCCATCTTCTTTGTTCATCTTCTTCATCTGTCTGGAGTCCTTTTCTTCATCTGTCTGGAGTCCTTTTCTTCATCTGTCTGGAGTCCTTTTCTTCATCTGTGCCCACAATTCTGTCTCCACCATTCTCCATCCCCCAACGGGGCTCCTGAAAAAGAGACTAATATAGCAGTTAGTACATGATCAATGACAAACAAAGAAAAGGGAATTGAAATTCAAATGAATTTAATCCCCCTTTTATGTGGGCCACGCAGTCTGCAGTCTGCCGCCACCCTCAAAAAAATCAACAGAAAATAAATCTGTACTCTCCTTTTAAGCAAAATTGCCCAAACAGAACACCATACTGCCATCTTCTTCGTTCATCTTCTTCATCTGTCTGGAGTCCTTTTCTTCATCTGTCTGGAGTCCTTTTCTTCATCTGTCTGGAGTCCTTTTCTTCATCTGTGCCCACAATTCTGTCTCCACCATTCTCCATCCCCCAACGGGGCTCCTGAAAAAGAGACTAATAAAGCAGTTAGTACATGATCAATGACAAACAAAGAAAAGGGAATTGAAATTCAAATGAATTTAATCCCCCTTTTTATGAGGGCCACGCAGTCTGCAGTCTGCCGCCACCCTCAAAAAAATCAACAGAAAATAAATCTGTACTCTCCTTTTAAGCAAAATCGTCCAAACAGAACACCATACTGCCATCTTCTTCGTTCATCTTCTTCATCTGTCTGGAGTCCTTTTCTTCATCTGTCTGGAGTCCTTTTCTTCATCTGTCTGGAGTCCTTTTCTTCATCTGTGCCCACAATTCTGTCTCCACCATTCTCCATCCCCCAACGGGGCTCCTGAAAAAGAGACTAATATAGCAGTTAGTACATGATCAATGACAAACAAAGAAAAGGGAATTGAAATTCAAATGAATTTAATCCCCCTTTTTATGAGGGCCACGCAGTCTGCAGTCTGCCGCCACCCTAAAAAAAATCAACAGAAAATAAATCTGTACTCTCCTTTTAAGCAAAATCGCCCAAACAGAACACCATACTGCCATCTTCTTCGTTCATCTTCTTCATCTGTCTGGAGTCCTTTTCTTCATCTGTCTGGAGTCCTTTTCTTCATCTGTCTGGAGTCCTTTTCTTCATCTGTGCCCACAATTCTGTCTCCACCATTCTCCATCCCCCAACGGGGCTCCTGAAAAAGAGACTAATATAGCAGTTAGTACATGATCAATGACAAACAAAGAAAAGGGAATTGAAATTCAAATGAATTTAATCCCCCTTTTATGTGGGCCACGCAGTCTGCAGTCTGCCGCCACCCTCAAAAAAATCAACAGAAAATAAATCTGTACTCTCCTTTTAAGCAAACACCATACTGCCATCTTCTTCGTTCATCTTCTTCATCTGTCTGGAGTCCTTTTCTTCATCTGTCTGGAGTCCTTTTCTTCATCTGTCTGGAGTCCTTTTCTTCATCTGTGCCCACAATTCTGTCTCCACCATTCTCCATCCCCCAACGGGGCTCCTGAAAAAGAGACTAATATAGCAGTTAGTACATGATCAATGACAAACAAAGAAAAGGGAATTGAAATTCAAATGAATTTAATCCCCCTTTTATGTGGGCCACGCAGTCTGCAGTCTGCCGCCACCCTCAAAAAAATCAACAGAAAATAAATCTGTACTCTCCTTTTAAGCAAAATTGCCCAAACAGAACACCATACTGCCATCTTCTTCGTTCATCTTCTTCATCTGTCTGGAGTCCTTTTCTTCATCTGTCTGGAGTCCTTTTCTTCATCTGTCTGGAGTCCTTTTCTTCATCTGTGCCCACAATTCTGTCTCCACCATTCTCCATCCCCCAACGGGGCTCCTGAAAAAGAGACTAATATAGCAGTTAGTACATGATCAATGACAAACAAAGAAAAGGGAATTGAAATTCAAATGAATTTAATCCCCCTTTTTATGAGGGCCACGCAGTCTGCAGTCTGCCGCCACCCTCAAAAAAATCAACAGAAAATAAATCTGTACTCTCCTTTTAAGCAAAATCGCCCAAACAGAACACCATACTGCCATCTTCTTCGTTCATCTTCTTCATCTGTCTGGAGTCCTTTTCTTCATCTGTCTGGAGTCCTTTTCTTGATCTGTCTGGAGTCCTTTTCTTCATCTGTCTGGAGTCCTTTTCTTCATCTGTGCCCACAATTCTGTCTCCACCATTCTCCATCCCCCAACGGGGCTCCTGAAAAAGAGACTAATATAGCAGTTAGTACATGATCAATGACAAACAAAGAAAAGGGAATTGAAATTCAAATGAATTTAATCCCCCTTTTATGTGGGCCACGCAGTCTGCAGTCTGCCGCCACCCTCAAAAAAATCAACAGAAAATAAATCTGTACTCTCCTTTTAAGCAAAATTGCCCAAACAGAACACCATACTGCCATCTTCTTCGTTCATCTTCTTCATCTGTCTGGAGTCCTTTTCTTCATCTGTCTGGAGTCCTTTTCTTCATCTGTCTGGAGTCCTTTTCTTCATCTGTGCCCACAATTCTGTCTCCACCATTCTCCATCCCCCAACGGGGCTCCTGAAAAAGAGACTAATATAGCAGTTAGTACATGATCAATGACAAACAAAGAAAAGGGAATTGAAATTCAAATGAATTTAATCCCCCTTTTTATGAGGGCCACGCAGTCTGCAGTCTGCCGCCACCCTCAAAAAAATCAACAGAAAATAAATCTGTACTCTCCTTTTAAGCAAAATCGCCCAAACAGAACACCATACTGCCATCTTCTTCGTTCATCTTCTTCATCTGTCTGGAGTCCTTTTCTTCATCTGTCTGGAGTCCTTTTCTTCATCTGTCTGGAGTCCTTTTCTTCATCTGTGCCCACAATTCTGTCTCCACCATTCTCCATCCCCCAACGGGGCTCCTGAAAAAGAGACTAATATAGCAGTTAGTACATGATCAATGACAAACAAAGAAAAGGGAATTGAAATTCAAATGAATTTAATCCCCCTTTTTATGAGGGCCACGCAGTCTGCAGTCTGCCGCCACCCTAAAAAAAATCAACAGAAAATAAATCTGTACTCTCCTTTTAAGCAAAATCGCCCAAACAGAACACCATACTGCCATCTTCTTCGTTCATCTTCTTCATCTGTCTGGAGTCCTTTTCTTCATCTGTCTGGAGTCCTTTTCTTCATCTGTCTGGAGTCCTTTTCTTCATCTGTGCCCACAATTCTGTCTCCACCATTCTCCATCCCCCAACGGGGCTCCTGAAAAAGAGACTAATATAGCAGTTAGTACATGATCAATGACAAACAAAGAAAAGGGAATTGAAATTCAAATGAATTTAATCCCCCTTTTATGTGGGCCACGCAGTCTGCAGTCTGCCGCCACCCTCAAAAAAATCAACAGAAAATAAATCTGTACTCTCCTTTTAAGCAAAATTGCCCAAACAGAACACCATACTGCCATCTTCTTCGTTCATCTTCTTCATCTGTCTGGAGTCCTTTTCTTCATCTGTCTGGAGTCCTTTTCTTCATCTGTCTGGAGTCCTTTTCTTCATCTGTGCCCACAATTCTGTCTCCACCATTCTCCATCCCCCAACGGGGCTCCTGAAAAAGAGACTAATATAGCAGTTAGTACATGATCAATGACAAACAAAGAAAAGGGAATTGAAATTCAAATGAATTTAATCCCCCTTTTATGTGGGCCACGCAGTCTGCAGTCTGCCGCCACCCTCAAAAAAATCAACAGAAAATAAATCTGTACTCTCCTTTTAAGCAAAATTGCCCAAACAGAACACCATACTGCCATCTTCTTCGTTCATCTTCTTCATCTGTCTGGAGTCCTTTTCTTCATCTGTCTGGAGTCCTTTTCTTCATCTGTCTGGAGTCCTTTTCTTCATCTGTGCCCACAATTCTGTCTCCACCATTCTCCATCCCCCAACGGGGCTCCTGAAAAAGAGACTAATATAGCAGTTAGTACATGATCAATGACAAACAAAGAAAAGGGAATTGAAATTCAAATGAATTTAATCCCCCTTTTTATGAGGGCCACGCAGTCTGCAGTCTGCCGCCACCCTAAAAAAAATCAACAGAAAATAAATCTGTACTCTCCTTTTAAGCAAAATCGCCCAAACAGAACACCATACTGCCATCTTCTTCGTTCATCTTCTTCATCTGTCTGGAGTCCTTTTCTTCATCTGTCTGGAGTCCTTTTCTTCATCTGTCTGGAGTCCTTTTCTTCATCTGTGCCCACAATTCTGTCTCCACCATTCTCCATCCCCCAACGGGGCTCCTGAAAAAGAGACTAATATAGCAGTTAGTACATGATCAATGACAAACAAAGAAAAGGGAATTGAAATTCAAATGAATTTAATCCCCCTTTTTATGAGGGCCACGCAGTCTGCAGTCTGCCGCCACCCTCAAAAAAATCAACAGAAAATAAATCTGTACTCTCCTTTTAAGCAAAATCGCCCAAACAGAACACCATACTGCCATCTTCTTCGTTCATCTTCTTCATCTGTCTGGAGTCCTTTTCTTCATCTGTCTGGAGTCCTTTTCTTCATCTGTCTGGAGTCCTTTTCTTCATCTGTGCCCACAATTCTGTCTCCACCATTCTCCATCCCCCAACGGGGCTCCTGAAAAAGAGACTAATATAGCAGTTAGTACATGATCAATGACAAACAAAGAAAAGGGAATTGAAATTCAAATGAATTTAATCCCCCTTTTTATGAGGGCCACGCAGTCTGCAGTCTGCCGCCACCCTCAAAAAAATCAACAGAAAATAAATCTGTACTCTCCTTTTAAGCAAAATCGCCCAAACAGAACACCATACTGCCATCTTCTTCGTTCATCTTCTTCATCTGTCTGGAGTCCTTTTCTTCATCTGTCTGGAGTCCTTTTCTTCATCTGTCTGGAGTCCTTTTCTTCATCTGTGCCCACAATTCTGTCTCCACCATTCTCCATCCCCCAACGGGGCTCCTGAAAAAGAGACTAATATAGCAGTTAGTACATGATCAATGACAAACAAAGAAAAGGGAATTGAAATTCAAATGAATTTAATCCCCCTTTTATGTGGGCCACGCAGTCTGCAGTCTGCCGCCACCCTCAAAAAAATCAACAGAAAATAAATCTGTACTCTCCTTTTAAGCAAAATCGCCCAAACAGAACACCATACTGCCATCTTCTTCGTTCATCTTCTTCATCTGTCTGGAGTCCTTTTCTTCATCTGTCTGGAGTCCTTTTCTTCATCTGTCTGGAGTCCTTTTCTTCATCTGTGCCCACAATTCTGTCTCCACCATTCTCCATCCCCCAACGGGGCTCCTGAAAAAGAGACTAATATAGCAGTTAGTACATGATCAATGACAAACAAAGAAAAGGGAATTGAAATTCAAATGAATTTAATCCACACGGAACTGAACTCAACTGTTCAGCTGCAGACTTCCGCCAAATTAACTTAATCCCCACTGCCATCATCCTCTAGAAAGTTGATCAGAAAAACTGTACGCTTCTTTTAAGTCCAAACAGACTGCAATACTGCCTTTGCCTGAACCCTCTTCCATCTGTGTCCACCATTCTGCATCCACCAGATGGGTCCTGAAAAACAAACTTAATGATACATTATCTGCGATTAGATAAAGAGCTGTCAGTTTTCACTATAATAGGGAATTAGCTGCAAAATTTCCATCAAATTGATAATTTAGCTAATGAATTTTCTGTCTAACCTTTAATATCTTTACTAAAGTGGTTATGATATATTGCAGGCTATCGAGAGTTAATTATGATCTGGATAAGTTAGTTTTAAAATGTCTAATTAATAATTTAGATAAAATTTCCAGCCTGAAGAAAAACATGTAATATACAGCTTTAGCTCTTGCAGAATGTATGTTTAAGTGGCCAAAAGCAATTAGTATTATGTGCAATGATAAAAAAAAAACCTTCAATGAATTTAAAGCCAAATTAACTCAGAATTTTCTTTGCTATCGTTTTCTTTTCTAATGTAAATAGTAATCAGTCTCTGATACCCAACTGTATCAGTATTTATTCACTGCTTTGATTATCCAATTCAGTTCTTTTCCGTAATATTAAGAATATTTCTGAATGAAATTTCATTAATGGTGCACAAATGTCTCAGTAGGCTTCCGTTTCAAAAATCAAAATTTTTTGCATTCGGTTACATACACACCAATGTTTTCTTTTAACCAATTTCTTTTTGAGAGTATGAGAGAGAGACAGAAATGTGGTTTAACATCAACTCGACACAAACTAGGTCATTTTCGGACTAACATATGGTTTAATTGTATTTCAATAACTTGCTTGCACAGTGGGAGGAAACCAGAGTACCCGGGGAAAACCCATGAGGTTGGACAGACGACCCGACTCCTTGCCACGTACAACTGGGGATTCGAAAAACCACGCCCTTGAGAGTACGAAGGTCAAATCAGACAAATATTCTGTTTTTAGATATGTTATATGGGCATCATAACCAGCGGCTGCCAGGCAGGGTACACCCACATTTTCGAGGGATGGATAGAGAACAAGCTAAAAAGAACGTGATTTTTACAACAATCAAGGGCCATAATTCATGAATTTACAATTCGATATGCGCAAATATCCAAAGGAACCCATATCCTTGGGTTATCAACATGCATTAAAATTGTGACCTCTACAGGGTCCACAACTTTGATATACCATATTTTAAGACTATTCGCATACAAGCGGTGGCCATTTTGTTGGCAGTTTACCTAAGTGGAGTAATATAGAACACAATAAGATAACCATAAAAACCTGTAAGTCAGTATTGTGCCAACCCCTAAAACTGCTAACATGCGTTGCCTTGCTGAGCTCGGAATTTTCCCACTGCAACTAGATATATATCATAGAATGCTATTCTATTATAAAAGATTAAACCACCCTGATATGAAAGATTCAAACCTGTTACTGGCTGAAGCCTATAATGATGATATTAAAATAGCTAACTCTAATATTAAACTTTCATTGACTGCTTCTATAATTCACTTAATAAATTATTTCAACATAAACCCGTCAAACCTCACCAAAATTAATATCAAAACATCACTTCAATCAAAATTCAACTCCCTTTTCACTGACTCATGCCACTCCAGCCCGTTTAAAACTACTAAGCTTAGGACTTTCGGCTTATTTAAAACCAAAATCTATAAATCTCTGTTATGTACATAATAAGAACTTTAAAATAGCTATGACCTCACTCCGTCCCACTCACTGCAAATTGAAATAGGTAGATACAAAAATGTCCCCCCAGATCTAAGAATATGCCAACAATGCTCTATGCAAAAATTTGAATCTAAGGTCATAAAAGGTGTAATCTGTCCCTCTTGTATCAAAATTATTCTCTACTTTTCCATATTACTTGATTCATATCATTATCATACATCATATTTCCATGTAATAACAATGCTAAGTCTTGGCATTTGTGTATTTATAATATCTATACCCTTGCATCATAATTGTACCGACTACTGTGCCAATGCCATTATCAAACCCGTTTGAGGTAAATGTGCACATTACATAATGTTGTCCTGTTAGTAATCTATGTTATTATTATTATAAGCTTGATTAAAATTACCATTGTCTTATACAAGTATGTAAATATTATTTGTCATATTGTTATTATATCTGTTCATGTTTATATCGTATGCTGTCCTAATGATACAATAAAATAACCGGCCTTCCACGTGGTACCTCTCATAATATACTTTATACAGAAACTGGAATATGCCAGCTTCAACTAAGATGATACTTTTCTACAAAATTTTAAATGGACTAGTTCCTAAATATCTAACCGATATAATCCCACCTCTTGTATCTGCTAACCAACCCTACCATCTTCGTAACTCCAACCAAATAAAGCAAATAAACTGTAGAACATTACTTTACCAGAATTCTTTTTTTTTCCTTCCTCTGTTAAACAGTGGAATGATCTAAATAATCAAATAAAAAATTCAAATAAAAAATTCCAAAACTATTTCTGAATTCAAAACTAAATTAAAATCAAGCATGCGCTTAATCGAAACAAATGCTCCCTACTAAATAGGCGAAAGACATCTACAGATAATACATTGTAAACTACGAAACTCAAAGAGTGACTTAAATCACAATAAATAAATTAGGTTCTGAACATAGGAATATTCAAACAATACTTTCTGGAAACACCGCTATTTCTTTTGAGGAAAATTCTTTAATCGTTGAAATCGTAAGTTATAAAATATCACTAAGTAATAAAATATTGTTTAAACCAACTGAGAACAGCACAATCATGGAAGGTTTTTTATGCCCAAACTGTTCATGGAAAATGCATAGTGCACATAATCAACTCCAAAAAGTCATACTCTACTGCGTTTGGGCGAAGCAAACAGTTTTGTGGAGCCTTGTTTTGAGCTTCAGTTTATGGTTTCTAAGGAGACTGTCAAAATAGTTTTGTTTGAAAATGACATATGCCTAGTACACAGGTTTTCCGCCAATAATTTTATATATATATATCTGATATGTGCATAGACAATTACCTGGTAGAAAAAAAAGGTTTGACCCTTAATTTGAAAAAAGTGAGCCCGATTCTTTCTGCGCCTTAACAGGTCACACACCCTTTCAGTCATTGAAAATCAGATTACACCCAAATTTTCTGAATGTATCAGTCATTAACTAAATTGATTTTTCCACAAAGCTGTGATGGTTGTTTATTTAGAATTTTAAAATTACACAAATGTACAATTTATATCTGTGAGATATGGTTGCAGTCTCCTTTTTCTGAAAAACTGAGATACATTGCCCGAAAAATGGACGGTTGATCGAATCTGAGACAAATAGGTATATGGCAAAACCTAAATAATACCGCAGTGGCAATTGTAATGAAGAGAACAACAATTAACCGTCATAATGAAGATGTACTTACGCCTGCCATACATTATGCTATAGAGGGGGATTTGGTCCAAACAGCAACGTTACATTCTACTCTTTATTTCGAATTTAAGTTCTTTTACGTGCACGTCAACGTGTGTACAGGACCTCAGTTTTATATTCCATCCGAATAACTAGACGCTGCCCATCACAGCATATTCTTTGCATAGGATGAAGGCATCGGGTGTTTTTGTCAATATTTAATTTTATGTCATCTTCACAATCATTAGTATAAATATAGCAATCGTTTGACAATTATCACAATTTTCATCAGCCCCTAAATCAAGTTATAGCAGACTTTTTGCATAGGACTCTCTGGATTTGTGTTTCTGGTGTTATAAGCTTTCATAAAATGTATAGTTTGTTTATTTGGAAGCACCATGTAGCGGAACTTCACTCTAGAAATTTGGACTGCAGGCCTAACTCTTTATGCTTTTGATCCAAGCATAATATGAACCTGACTTATGGGGGAAAATCCCATAGCTGACATATAATGACATGCAAAACATTTTAAATATGTTATATTTTATCCATGTGTATACAAATTTAAAACTTTTAACAGCGATATTAACCTTAGAATAAAGATTATGTACGCGCATTTCAAAATCGGTTCAAAATTGTGACCTCTATAGGGTCAACAACCTTCGCGTAAAAACGGCGGCCATTTTGTCTGTCAATTTTGGTCCAATTTTCACGAAATTCAACCTCATCCTTCCGTGATATAATCAAAGGTTTTTTTAAATCGGATAATAATTTTGACCTCCAGAGGTACCACATCCTTCCGTGATATAATCAAAGGTTTTTTTAAATCGGATAATAATTTTGACCTCCAGAGGTACCACAATTTTAAAAAAAAGCGATTTTTCGGTCAATCAGGGTCCATAATTCAGGAAGTTACGATCCGATGGGCGCAAATATCGACAGGAACCAAGATCGTTGGGTTATAAACATACATGTCAAGTTTCATCAAAATCGGTTCAAAATTGTGACCTCTATAGGGTCCACAACCTTGATACAACATATATTCACACTATTCGCGTACAAACGGCGGCCATTTTGTTTGTCAATTTTGGTCCGATTTTCACGAAATTTGAACTCAACCTTCATTACCATGCAACGGTGATATAATCGAACGGTTTTTTAAATCGGATAATAATTTTGACCTCCAGAGGGACCACAAGCTAAAAAGGGCGATTTTTCGGACAATCAGGGGCCATAATTCAGGAAGTTACGATCCGATAGCCGCAAATATCGAAAGGAACCAAGATTTTGGGGTTATAAACATGCATGTCAAGTTTCATCACAATCGGTTCAAAATTGTGACCTCTATAGGGCCCACAAGCTAAAAACATGATATTTCGGCCATTTTGTCTGTTAATTTTGATCCGATTTTCTCGAAATTTAAACTCAACCTCCATAACCATGTAACGGTGATATAATCAAACGGTTTTTGAAATCGGATAACAATTTTGACCTACCTGCAATTTGAACTCAAACTTCATAACCATGTAACGGTGATATAATCAAACGTTTTTTTAAATCGGATAATAATTTGACCTACAGAGGACCACAAGCTAAAAAGGGCGATTTTTCGGACAATCAGGGGCCATAATTCAGGAAGTTACGATCCGACGAGCGCAAATTTTGTCTGTTAATTTTGGTCTGATTTTCACGAAATTTGAACTCAACCTCCATAACCATGTAACGGTGATATAATCAAATGATTTTTGAAATCGGATAACAATTTTGACCTACCTGCAATTTGAACTCAACCTTTATAACCATGTAACGGTGATATAATCAAACGTTTTTTTAAATCGGATAATATTTTGACCTCCAGAGGACCACAAGCTAAAAAGGACGATTTTTCGGACAATCAGGGGCCATAATTCAGGAAGTTACGATCCGACGGGCGCAATTATCGAAAGGAACCTAGATCTTTGGGTTATAAACATACATTTCAAGTTTCATCAAAATCGGTTCAAAATTGTGACCACTACACTGTTCACAAGCTAAAAACTTGATTTTTCGGACAATCAGGGGCCATAACCCATGAAGTTACAGTCCGATACACACCAATATCAAAAGGAACAGAGATCTTAGGGTGATAAACCTATATTTAAAAGTTTCATTGAAATCAGATAAAAATTGTGACCTGTAGACTGTTCACAAACAATTCTGGACGGACGGACGAACAGGAGCGACGACAATATACGTCCCTATGAAAATGTGGGCGTATAAAAACCGAATGTTAGGAAAATATAGTTCCTTGAATAAAAGAATATTGTTATGCACAATTTCAGGATAAAAAATATGCGACATGGCAAGTAATGCGTCAAACAATTATATTACTGTAGTTATTTGAGAAACATAATGCAGTGAATTATAAACCAATTAGGTAAATTAAAAAATTTTAAAAAATAGTGTCAACGTTCTAAATTTACATGTAAATTGTTTGTAAGGGGTTTTTCAAAACCGGATAGCGAATTAAGGATGGTTAAAAACTGTTTACCAAAATTAGATATATTTGACCTGACCAGTTATAGTGACCATCCACAATCTACATGGGAATGACTAGTTTGTAAGTGAATTTCTTTTCACGATGCATTATGTAAGAGCTACATTTGCCTATTGCAGGTCTTCCTTTTTAGGCACTAAATGTTTTTTAAATTATTAATTAGACAATTATCCTCATGACTGTTAGGGTGCACACGTTGCCCCATGATTTTTAAATTATATACCGATTTTCTTGTAGATTGCCTAGAGTGTTCCACTACTATAGTACACTAAACGCGCAACAAAAAAGAAGAGAATCGAAACATTTTTAGGGGGGCAACCATCCACTTCAAATTTTGAAATTTTGACAACATGCAAAATTGTTTAAGAAAAACTATTTATATAACATATTAAACTCTTTATGAGTGTTTCACATCAAATATCATCTACACACTCCTCAAGCAATCTTAACTTCATCTGCTCTCTGAGTCCAAATACGGATATATTAAAGGACAGTATTGGTGCCAGTCATTATCACATATGTAATAGAACTGATTAAACACTTTCCAAATATGATATTAACACAGATTTCATCGCTACCGTAGAGGGGTAATAAAGGATTCATGAATCGGAAGTGATGGACGTCAAAGGAAAACACGAGTTATCTCTCTATGTGAATGACTGAAGTGACGAGTGATGACAGATAAACAACTGAATTTCTGCTCACTAATAATTCCTTCGAAGACAAAAGTTGTTATATGGAACCACAAGAGGTTATCTGACGATTCAATAAAGTAATTAAGCGTCATAAGATAAGAGAACACGGGAAAAATAGAAATACTCCGTACAGCCCCTTGTTTTTATTCATTCTATAGGGGAAACCGGGGCACATTGAACCACTTTGTTCACATACATGTTTGTACTCATTTCATATCAAATGTTTTTATTAGAAGATCTCTTTATTTCATGATCAAAATTTAAACAAAAATCAATATGCCCTCTTATATGGATCTGGATTGTATAGATTAGACATATATTAACTTATTTTTAATTACAAGAATTTCCTGGGCTAAGAAGTTAACACGTACGGAAATTTTTCTCTTTTAAGCGCTTTTTTGAAAAATTCACTGCCTAAGAAAATAATTGACAACATGTGGCTTATTGATGGAGAAATGGGCCTAAGAAGTTATCTCACTTCTGTATAGTGTTGAGTTCTTTATAAAGGATATATCCATGGTGGTTCAATGTGCCCCGGTTTCCCCTACCTTATAAAAACATGGTAATGCACGGACTTTTAATCTGTTTTTCTTTCGTGTTCTCGTATCTAGTGGCTGCCAATTTTTTTTATGAATTGTAAGATATTCTCTCACAGTGTCACACAGCAACTCGAGGGAATTATCAGTGAGCAGATATTCGCCCATATATCTGTTATCACTAGTCACTTCAGTTAGTTATATAGAGGATTAACTCGTGTTTTCCTTTGGCGTTCGTCACTTCCGATTCATGAATACTTTATTACTCCTCTATGGTAGCGATGATCTCTGTGTTAATATTATATTTGGAAAGTGTTTAATCAGTTCTATCACATATGTGATAATGACTGGCACCAATATTGTCCTTTAATCACACAAGAGTTCAGGTTTACAGAAGTTTATTAAAACCTAACCAATAAACTGAACCCCCTGAAATTATGCAAATTTAATATAAACAAAACAATGTAATGTATAATTCATCCGAAAATTGCATCGGATTCACCCAACACTGTCGCCCACAAATTCACTAATTATTAAGTCACCTGCACCCTGTTTGTGGGAAGAAGCCAGAATCCAAAAAGCAGCTTTTATGAATTTCACTTTCGACACTCTGTACGTGTCTAGCGGCCTTCCATCACAGGAGGATTCAACTAGCGCTCCCGGCAACAAAAATGATAAAAATATTCCTACTTATTCAATATTCCTAACTGGTTAATCAAATGGTCAAAATTTGGGGTTCATTTTTCAAAAATTTCCCATGGTCAATCCCTATGCACCCCCTCCACCGTCCAGGCTCCACGGTCAGTAAAAGGGGCCGCTCCGACACGGGAGCCCGGGCCGGTTCCCAGTCCCAATCCGCCCCTGGGCACAAAATCCTGTTTATTGTTTCATATGGGCGTACTGGTATAAAAAAACCTTTTAGGAAAATGAAAAGTAGCTTTGAACCTAAATCCCCACTAAAAGTCATTGTTGCCAAGGACCATTTTTAAAAATGTGTCTTGAACTTGTCAACAGAATGTCCTTTACTGTAATGTAGACGGGCCAATCTAGAATTTCCAGGAAGTTATGGTACAAATGCACAAATATTGAAAGAAGGTGAGATCTTTGAGAGATAAGCCTATGTTTCAAGTTTCGTTAAAATCGGACAAAGGTTGTGACCTGTAGAGTATCCACAAACATAATGTGAACCGATACACCTATGGACGGACAGGGCGACTTCAATTTAAATCTACATAAAAATGTAGGCATATAAAAATTTGAAAGCTAAATTAACTTAATCCCCACTTAACTACAGCCTGCCATCATCCTCAAGAAAGTTGATCAGAAAAACTGTACTCTTCTTTAAAGTCCAAACAGACTGCCATACTGCCTTGCCTGTACCCTCTTCCATCTGTGTCCACCATTCTGCATCCACTAACGTGGGTCCTGAAAAACAAACTTAATGATACATTATCTGCGATTAGATAAGAGCTGTCAGTTTTCACTATAATAGGGAATTAGCTGCAAAATTTCAGTCAAATTGATACACTCTGAACCAAGAATTTAGCTATTGAATTTTCTGCCTAACCTTGAACATCATTACTACAGTCAGTATGATAAAAAAAAAGTTGAGCAACAATTCTGATCCAGTATATATCGCAGGCTATCGAGAGTTAATTATGATCTGGATAAGTTAATTTTAAAATGTCTAATTAATAATTTAGATAGCATTTCCAGCCTAAAGAAAAACATGTAATATACAGCTTTAGCTCTTGCAGAATGTATGTTTAAGTGGCTAAAAGCAATTAGTCCTATGTGCAATGAAAAACCAAAATAAAAATCTTCAATGAATTTAAAGCCAAATTAACTCAGAATTTTCTTTGTTATCGTTTTCTTTTCTAATGTAGTAGTAATCAGTGTCTGATACCGAACTGTATCAGTATTTATTCACCGCTTTTATTATCTAATTCGGTTCTTTTCCGTAATATTAAGAATTTTTCTGAATGAAATTTCATTAATGAAGCAGGCTTCCGTTTCAAAAATTAAAATTTTCTGCATTCGGTTACATACACACCAATGTTTTCTTTTAACCAATTTCTTTTTGAGAGTATGAGAGAGAGAGAAATGGGGTATAACGTCCACTCGACACAAACTAGGTCATTTCTGGACTAACATATGGACTAACATATGGTTTAATTTTATTTCAATAACTTGTAGGGGTCTTTAGCAGTGTGAGGAAACCGGAGTACCCGGAGAAAACCCATGAGGTTGGACAGATGACCCTACTCCTTGCCACTTACAACTTGGGATTCGAAACCACGCCCTTGAGAGTATGAAGGTCACATCAGACAAATATTCTGTATATGACTGTTTTTAGATAATATGTTATAGATAATATGTTATATAGACATCATAACCAGCGGCTGCCAGGCAGGATACGCCCACATTTTTGAGGGATGGATAGAGAACAAGCTAAAAAGAAGGTGATTTTTACAACAATCAAGGGCCATAATTCATGAATTTACAATTCGATATGCGCAAATATCCAAAGGAAAAAAGATCCTTGGGTTATCAACATGCCTTAAAATTGTGACCTCTACAGGGTCCACAACTTTGATATACCATATTTTAACACTATTCGCATACAAGCGGTGGCCATTTTGTTGACAGTTTTGCTTTGATTTTCAGGAAATTCGAACTCAACTTTCATTGCGAAGTAACAGTTATTTAATCAAATGTTTTTTTTAAATCAGAAAATAATTGTGACCTCCAGAGGACAACAAGCTTAAAAGGGGCCATAATCTAGGAAATAACGATTCGATATGCGCAAATATCGAAGATTTTAAACATGCATTTCAAGTTTCATCAAAATCAAATTGGCTGTTTTCAGAAATATTATATAGACATCATGGCAGTTGTTCATGGGCATCATATACACTTCAATAGAGATAGACAGTCCTAGAAATTTATGTTTTATTAATATATAACATGATTATTATTTAAGTCAACAAAATCACATTTTATTTCTATAATTTGCTTGCGCTTAGGGGTCTCGAGCAGTGGGAAGAAAACGGAGTGCCCGGAGGAACCCACAAGGTTTAGAAGGCGCCCCTATCTCCATACCACATACGCTCACACAAGGGATAGAAACCACAGCCGCAAGCCAGAGGTGACCGGCCAGCTAGAGGTCGAAGCGCGGCACTCTAGACCACTAGGCCGTCCCAACCCCCTCACACTGCTTGGAAGTTGTTCTGCACCAGCACAGGAATCAACAATGGGTTACCACGACAGACACGCTGAAAATACCACGTCCCCAAAATAGGCTTGATTAGCTTAAGTCTGTACCACTTAACGATGATTGATCACTGCCAAACAGATTGTATGGTGGGTTACTCCTAACGCAGACACATCCAAAATGACATGCCTCGCAATTAGGCCAGAGTAGCTGAAGTTGGCAGTTTTCACTATAAAAGTCTAAAAACAAGATAATGTAAAGTCAATTTGCTGATTGCAATTTGCACTTTGCCTCAATCATAATAACTAAAGTCGGCGCGATAAAAAGCATAGTCTTGATTATCCATTTAATAATTAAATTGTAATGGAAAATTATGCAATAAATCAGATCATAATCCATTAAAGATTGCCATCAAGAGTTGATTATAATCTGGATAAGTTAATTAATGTTTAATTAGTAATTCACATAACATTTCAGCCCTAAAGAAAGACCTGCAATAGGCAGATTTAGCTCTTGCATAATGTATGTTAAAGTAATCGTATGAAGAATAATAAGTGATGGTTCAACTTAATGACCACTGACATACGAACCATCAGGTCCGGTTGCCTAACCCCATTTTAAGCCTTGACATTGACATTTTGGTCGATTATATATCTTCTATATGTGTAGAGTCAGAATTGTGGAAATTTATATATTTAAGATGGCCGCCAAGAGGCATTTTCTGGTTATTTAGTTGGGTAAAATATGTGACAGCTGTTCTCGGACCTTGGTTTCAAGATGGTTTCTAGAAGAATTCGACCCACTGAATCCAATGAACTATGGTATCCCTTCCGAAAGCGATGGCTTATTCCACTTTGGGGCCAAATTCAACATTGAACCTCATTAGAGAGGGAAACTCATAAAAATCACTAAACAGACACGCAATATATTGAAATGAGGGTTTTGAATGGATCATATATCTTTAATATGTGTAGATTCAGAATCTGTTAATGCCATCCTGGCACCGTTTCAAGATGGCCAACATGAGACATTTTCTGGTAATTTACTCTAATTTATTAAGGTAAAAGTCGGTAAAGATTTTCTCGGACCTCGGTATGAAGTGGATTCTTTCATAATTTGACCCGCTGAATCCAATCCATGTGGCTATTCCTCAAAAGTGATGGCTTTTTCCACTAGGGGGTCAAATTCCAAATGGAGGCTTTTTTTTCAGAGGGAAACTCATGTAGTACTTTAACAAAAAGATGTGCAGTATATTAAAAAATAGGTTTTCAGAGTCAGTTACTTCAGATATAAACATAAAAACATGTTTCAACCAAAAGGTATTCCCGGTTGAGCTCATACGCAAAATGGGAGCCAATTTTGACCAGACATAACAATTATGTTAGTAAAGTTTTAAACTATAAGTTTTCTGATTCCCCGAATTCATAGAGAAAGTTGTCAAGCATACATTATGATCCACTGTGACTCCAGTCGCGGTCAGTCTGGCTATCAGAAAACACAGAGGAATAAAGGATGGAAAATGTTTGCCAACCTCAGCATTACCGGGGCGTATAACTGTAAAGAATGTTCACCCATGTTGCATGATACTGATGAAAGGGGAAGAATCTGCCTGTTCTACTGATTGCGAATATTTCAGTGATTCAAGCGAGCATAAGTTAGACTATTACATATCATAGGATTAGAATACCTTTTGCTCGAAACATGTTTTTTATGTTTATATTTGAAGTAATTGACAACGAAAATCTATATTTCAATATATTACACAACATTTTATGGAACATATTATGAGTCTGTCAAAAATGAGCCATCATTGTGAATTTGGCTTCCTAGTTGAATTAGCAGTCCCTTTTAGGTGGAAATCGTAAATGGCATTAGGCATCACATAGTGAAAATTTTATGAAAATCAAATAAAATTGAAACTTTTATAGACTAAACACCTTCAAAAGTGATGTGTAGAAAATCGGCTATTTCTCTCCAACCGAACAAGTTAGAAACCATTTTCTGGTGTCTTTATGATCGTATGGGTTCATTTGTTGATTGGAATCAAATATATCTAAAAACATTACAAATCAGACTCATTTGAATAAAAAAATCTGTTTTCAAGGCTAAGAATACAGTTTTTTAAATTGGTTTTACCTAGTCAAAATTGGCATTGTGCATCAAATGGTAAAAAAAAAAATGAAAATCGAATGATAAAAACTTTTATCAGTCTAAGAAACTTGAGAATTTGCATCACGGAACATATGGACTTTTCTTTTACACAAATCAAACAATAAATAATTAAGCCAGAACCCATAAACTGAAATTAAAATGCAAAAATCTAAAAAAAAATGATCCTGACAGAATTGGTTATTTCTCGGCAAAGGTAGGTGTTAGAAATAAATCTGTGATATCAAAATGATCTTATTGATTTATATCATAGATTCCCAACCTTTTTTAGGTGGCGACCCCATTCCAGGCCCAGAATCAGATCGCGACCCATCGAAGAACAAAGTCACATTTTACTATGAAACATCATTATCATTCGCTTTTATTATTGTTTGCTTATTAAAAGTCTGATAACAAATTATTGATTTTTTAATCAGTGTGATGACTGCGCCTGTTTTTCAGCGACCAGGTTTTCAATGCGAATCTCAGAGCTGGGTCCTAGACCAATCAAAATTAGTGACGAAAATGTAGATTGTAGAGTGTTACGTGAAGGCCTTGATAGGATGTACTAAGTTAAAGCGAGATCAAGCCTTCTATTGAAGTATTGGTAGATTACATGAAAAGATAGCATTTTTTAAAAAGTTCTCAGACTAGTCCGCGACGCTACGAAAAGTGCTGGTGACCCAAGTTGCGGATGTATTGCACTAAGTAAAACATTTGGTGTTGAATATTGTTTGCCAATTGTTTGTTGAATCAAAAGTTAATTTAGTGGGGGATATTGGTCAAACCAACTTTTATTTGGTGATGGCAAACAAAGTATTTCATATGGAAGACCAAACAGCTCTTTATTCAGTGTTCTTAGTTCTTAGTTCTAAATTCTTAGTCCTTAATTCTTATTTCTTCGTTTGTTGTCGTATTTCGATATTTGTCCACTAAAATTAACATTTGTATCTTAAAATTAACATTTGTATCTTAAAATCAATATTTGTTTCACAAATCAGACATGTATTTTAATATAAGATATAAGACAAATTTTGTAAACAGGTTATCGGAAATGCAGCCTGGTAGTATTAGTATTTGAGGTATAAAGTGTCAAACGAACAGCCTCGACCAATCCCTCTCACGAGTCCTTACCAAGGGTACGGGGGGAAACTCCCTATGAAAATTTTGAAAAATACACTGTCGGAAATGCTGTCTGACCTGACAGTTTTCAGTCAGGCACCGATTGTCTAGATAAATAGATCCCCCCACATACCGTCCGTCACCTGATCACTAGTTTATCCAACTAGGGAACAAAATGTCAAACAGACTGACTTGCCAACCTCAATGAAGTATCCTTGTGAGCGTCAAAGTAGCGAGACTGTTGGAAATGCTGTCTGACAGTATTCAGGCACCGATTGTAGAGATAAATACAGCTGATTGCATATCATCTGTAGCCTGATCACTAAGAACGAACTGCCTGAAATGCAGTCTTGCAGAATCCAGGCATTGATCGTCGATAAATAGAGCTTACCAGATACTGCCTTCGCCAAATCACTAGTTTATCCGACCAGGGGCGGAGTGAAATAGACTGCCTGAAATGTAGCCAGACGAGATAAATAGTGCTGGCCAGATACTGTTCGTCGCAAAATCACCAGCTTATCCAAATAGAGAGGGAGGCATCAAACGACAGAGTGAGTGTTTCGAGTGCATGCATATTCTCGTCACGTTGAACCTGTACACAAAAACTTTAGTAATCGAAAAAGCACTTCTCAAGTAGGTTTATAGCAGGATGGGCTTGGTAAGAAATCACTCATCATGCAAGTCTATGACTGAGTGAGGATGTGGAATTCAATCACTGTAGAAGGTATTGATTACCAAAACGTATTTCTAAAATTATTGGGGGGGGGGGGGCAAACAGAGGCCCCCCCTTGGCGCCGCCACTGCTGGAGGGTCCACAACATGAATATACCATAGTTTTACGCTATTTGAGTTTGAGTACCAGGGCGGCCATTTTGTCTGGTCAGTTTTAATCTGATTTTGACGAAATTCAACCATCCTTAGGATGTAACAGTGATATATTTAAAATAATTTTTTAAATCAGATAAAAATTATGTCCTCTATAGGGTCCACAAGCTAAAAATGCACTTTTTTGTACAATCAGGGTCCATAATTCAGGAAGTTACAGTTCAATATGCACAAAATCAAAAGGAACCGAGATCTTTGGGTTATAAACTTACATTTCAAGTTTCAACAAAATCGGATAAACATTGTGACCTCTATTGGGTCCACAAGCTAAAAATACTATTTTTTGACAATCAAGGGCCATAATCCATGAAGTTACGGTTCGATACATGCCAAAATCTCGATCTCAGTGAGATAAACCTATATTTTAAGTTTCGTTGAAATCAGATTAAAATTGTCACCTGTAGAGTTTGCGCGAACAATAGTGGACACTCAGACGGACAGAGGCGACAACAATATAAACCGAGTCCGCAATTTTTTGCGCCTTTCGTAGAGGCATTTATCTTGATCTATCAGATTTGCAAAAAAATAGAGAGAAAAATGGGGTTAAACGTCCACTCAACACAAACTATGTCATTTCGGGACTAACATATGGTTTAATTTTATTTCAATAACTCGCTTGCGTGTAGGGGTCTTTAGCAGTGGGAGGAAACCAGAGGACACAGAGAAAACCCTACTCCTTGTCAAGTACAACCGGGGATTCAAAATCATGCCAGTTGACTAAATGACAGGCTAAATGATAAAGCGTGCACATGCTAACCAGGGGCGGATTAGGGGCGGGAACTGGCCCGGACTCCCGTGTTGGAGCGGCCCCTTTTACTGACCGATTTGGTGCAATATCTGATTATTATCTCTGTCAAAATTTGTTTTTTTCATTTTTTGTCCGACCGGCCCTTCGAGCGATTGTCCGACCAGCCCTTCGAGCAGTTGTCCGACCGGCCCTTCGAGCAGTTGTCCGACCGGCCCTTCGAGCGATTGTCCGACCGGCCCTTCGGACAGTTGTCTGCCGGCCCTTCGAACTGTTGTCCGACCGGCCCTTAGCCAGATGGCCGAATCCGCCCCTGCTGCTAACCATTCAACCTTCCAACCCCCCTTTCAAAAAATAAGATTGGAGTGTTTAGCAAAATTGCGTCACATCTGGTGCAGGCAGATAACTTTACCGCTTATAAAAAAATTGAGAATTAGCACCGTGGGGCATATGAACTTTGTTTTATAAAAATCAGACAATAAATGAATTTGGGTTCAACGTCCTACTATTCTGTTCCTAACCTGGGCTATTGAAGAAGGGCATACGCCATACAGTGTGCTATAAGGGAAATTTTGCCCAGCCAGCAGCGCTACAGCCTACTCTTTTTTCGAATTCCAACTGCCAAGGGATCTTGTACATGTACGCCAATGTGTACACAAGACCTTGTTTTTTGTCCAATCCAAACAACTAGACAGCTGTCCTGTCAGACCCTCTATCCTGCATCACTGACCAGGGGTAACCACACCGGAAAATCTGGATGAACTTCCTCGGCCAATGCAGGGTTCGAACACCCAACCTCCGGGCAAGCGAGGTGGTCTGCCTGTAAATAACATCTTTGTATCAACGAGGTCTACTTACATTCCTGATTTCATGAAAATTGTACTTATATTCAAGAAGTTGTCACGTAGGTTTTTACTTCAGGGATAGGATGTCAATGACGTAATTTTTGATTTTCAAAAAACAAAATTAAGCAGATCTAAATTGAATACTTTAAGGTAATCAAAGAAACAAGCCAACAGTGAGGCTGATGTCCCCCGCCCAAATCCCAAAATAAATAGATGACACATATTAATTAATCGCACATTTATTTTTTTCAAACGTATCGAGCAATCAAACTGTACACGAAGTGTCATCCAAAAGTGTTTTATAAAGAAAAATAGGTTGCCAGGCAACGAAACATATGCCCACACAGCAGCCAAATCGTCCGGGCAGTCAACAAGAGTTGTCGCATATTAAGGAATTATCAGAAAATCATTAGAATTTGTTTGGTTTTTATAATCAAACGTTTTTTTTTTTTAAATCAGATAATAATTGTGACCTCCAGAGGCACAACAAGCTAAAAAGGGTGATTTTTCGTACAATCAGGGGACATAATTCAGGAAGTAATGACCCGATGGGCGCAAATATCGAAAGGAACCAAGATCTTTGGGTTATAAACATACATGTCAAGTTTCATCAAAATCGATTCAAAATTGTGACCTCTATAGGGTCCACAACCTTGATATAACATATTTTCACACTATTCGTGTACAAACGGCGGCCATTTTGTCCGTCAATTCTAGTCCCATTTTCACGTAATTCAAATTCTCTCTTCATTACCATGTAACGGTGATATAGTCAAACGTTTTTTTAAATCGGATAATAATTTTGACCTCCAGAGGGACCACAAGCTAAAAAGGGCAATTTTTCAGACAATCAGGGGCCATAATTCAGGAAGTTACAATCCGATGGGCGCAAATATCGAAAGGAACCAAGATCTTTGGGTTATAAACATACATGTCAAGTTTCATCAAAATCGATTCAAAATTGTGACCTCTATAGGGTCCACAACCTTGATATAACATATTTTCACACTATTCGTGTACAAACGGCGGCCATTTTGTCCGTCAATTCTAGTCCCATTTTCACGTAATTCAAATTCTCTCTTCATTACCATGTAACGGTGATATAGTCAAACGTTTTTTTAAATCGGATAATAATTTTGACCTCCAGAGGGACCACAAGCTAAAAAGGGCAATTTTTCAGACAATCAGGGGCCATAATTCAGGAAGTTACAATCCGATGGGCGCAAATATCGAAAGGAACCAAGATCTTTGGGTTATAAACATACATGTCAAGTTTCATCAAAATCGATTCAAAATTGTGACCTCTATAGGGTCCACAACCTTGATATAACATATTTTCACACTATTCGTGTACAAACGGCGGCCATTTTGTCCGTCAATTCTAGTCAGATTTTCACGTAATTCAAACTCTCTCTTCATTACCATGTAACGGTGATATAGTCAAACGTTTTTTTAAATCGGATAATAATTTTGACCTCCAGAGGGACCACAAGCTAAAAAGGGCAATTTTTCGGACAATCAGGGGCCATAATTCAGGAAGTTACAATCCGATGGGCGCAAATATCGAAAGGAACCAAGATCTTTCGGTTATAAACATACATGTCAAGTTTCATCCAAATCGGTTCAAAATTGTGACCTATATAAGGTCCACAACCTTGATATAACATATTTTCACACTATTCGCGTACAAATGGCGGCCATTTTGTCCGTAAATTTTGGTCCAATTTTCACAAAATTTGAACTCGACCTTCATAACCATGGAAGGGTGATATAATCAAACGTTTTTTTAAATCGGATAACAATTTTGACCTCCAGAGGGACCACAAGCTAAAAAGGGCGATTTTTCGGACAATCAGGGGCCATAATTCAGGCAGTTACGATCCAATTGGCGGAAATATCGAAAGGAACCAAGATCTTTGGTTTATAAACATGCATTTCAAGTTTCATCCAAATCGGTTCAAAATTGTGACCTCTACACTGTTCACAAGCTAAAAAACGTGATTTTTCGTACAATCAGGGGCCATAACCCATGAAGTTACGGTCCGATACATGCCAATATCGAAAGGAACCAAGATCTTAGGGTGATAAACCTATATTTTAAGTTTCATTGAAATCGGATAAAAATTGTGACCTGTAGACTGTTCACAAACAATTGTGGACGGACGGACGGACGAACAGGGGCGACGACAATATACGTCCACATGAAAATGTGGGCGTATAAAAATGCTAAATGAAAATGCGCCCTAGTTAGGAGGACCCAAAGGCAGACAAAATGGCCCCGACACTTGACAAAAGGGCCCCTCTGGCCAAGGGAAAGGACCCTCGTGTCCGAGTCAATCGTTTCTATACACTGTTACTGTCGAATCCATTACTGAATGAGAATGCAGTCATTGTATTGGCATAAAAATCATCAATCAAGATGAACCTAAGTTATCTTGTCCCAAAGTATCAACCAATCAAATTGCTTATCTCTGCCTAACCTAAGAAGAAAATGCTCATCTTCGAACTCCATCAAGGCATTGACCTAATAAGCATACACACCAATTTTGAACATTTTAACTCAATTCGAAGGAGAGTTATTGTGTTCCAAAGTCTCGGCAAATCAAATTGCTTATCGCTCTGCTTACCCTGAGCAGAAAATGCCCATTATCGATCTTAGTCAAGGTATTACTGTAATGAAACTATACACTAAGTTTCATCACTCTCACTTAATTAGAACTAAAGTTATCTTGTCCCAAAGCATCAACCAATCAAATTGCTTATCTCTGCTTACCCTCAGCGGAAAATGCTTATCTTCGAACTCCATCAAGGCATTGACCTAATAAACACATACCCCAAGTTTGAACATTCTAGCTCAATTAGGAAGAGAGTTATTGTGTCCCAAAAAGTGTGGCGGACAGACGGACAGCTAGACGGACAGACAGACAGACGGACGAACCCATTTTAATAGTCCCCCAACTTTCTTCGAAAGGCGGGGGACAAAAACAATTAGTAAGATAGATCAAAATGTCACAAAGTTACAGCTATGTATGTCTATTCTTTCATCAGAAAATTTGGATGATTTGCGATTCTTCAAACGTTTTGATAATATATTGATTCCAGAGCTATCTGGAAATGTATTTATTTCAGAAATAGGAGAAATGACATGAAATGGTGTTTTTAAGTCCTACTGTTGTCCTAGCCTGGGCTAATGAAGACGGACATACGCCATACAGTTTACCATGAGGAAATTTTGCCTGGGCAGCTGCACTATGCCCTACTCTTATATCTAATTCCAAATGCCAAGGGATCTTTTACATGTACGCTAGTGAGCCAGCGTCTTACCCACTTAACCAGAAATAGGAGAGGAATTCAACAAATTTCCCTCTTATGTACATTCAAAAGCCTGTAATTGTAGATTTTACACAATTTTTCATGTTCAATTTAAAATGGTGACCATCAATAAAATTGACCTAAATCAAAATGCTGCACTGACAGTTTTTTAGGCATTCCTTCAAGGATTCAGATGATTGTAAGTAAAATATTGAGAAAGCCTTAAGCAGCGTTTACACGATACAATCAACCCATACATCCGTTGGATGCAACCGTCGCATCCGACCAACTCATCAGACGAATGATCGGATGAATAGCTTGTTATAAGGATAGGATCAGTTCTATTCTCATCCGACCAACTGCCCAGACAGCCACTCAGCTTTGGCCCAAGTCTGGCCCACATCTGGCAGCCTCTGGCAAAATGATTGGGCCGGATATGGCATGCCACATGTGGGCCAGATCTGGCAGACATGGGCCAGACGTGGCCCAATCAGAGCCAGATCTGGGCCAGATTCGCTAATGCACACGCTCGCCTTGCATGGCCCAGATCTGGCAGGCTTTGGCAAAGATATGGCATGCCACGTGTGGGCCAGAGATGGCACAATTGGCCCTTGTCTGGGCCGTCACTGGCCCAAATGTGGCCCACAGATGAAATTCATGCCATGCCAGATGTGGGCCAAAGAGGTCAACCCGTTATTCCCTATCCTATTTCTTCTTCGTAAACTGAGAGGCATGGCCATGGTCTAAGTGGTTTAACACTTCCTCACGAAATTAGAAGGTCGGTCCACCAGTCAAGTGGCTTGGTTGCGAAACCCTGCTTGCATGTGACAAGGAGTAGGGTAGCCTGTCCAACTTCGTCAGTTATCTCTGGGACCTATATTGAAATAGGGTTGAACCATATGTTAGTCCCAAAATGATAGTAGAAATTAAGGATATCTTGCATGCAGCACAAAAAACATACATTAACAACAAAAGCAAAATCTTAAATAATAAAATTTATTCATCCATATAACACAGTACAGTTCTATGGATAACAGTCACTACATTATATACACACAACGTTTTGACAAGATTTCACTGTTTCGACAAGATTTCACTGTTTGTTATAAGGCATACAAATTATCCATGTCAATATCAGTCTCCCCTTCTTCCTTCTGCAGCTATCTCCTCCTCCTCTTCCCCTTGTTTTTGTTCTTCCCCCATTCAGCCATTTTGTTTACAACATTTTGAAATTATTTTCCATTGCATCCTTGTGGTGAAGTTATTTATCACACCTGCAATAAATGCAAAAAATGTACATACAAAAACATGTTTTTCCTTCTTTATATAAAGCATGACCAAGGGGTCTGTCAATGCAAGTACCAAAGTATTAAGTCAAATAATTCTTATTTGCCAAGGCAAAAGAATAGTTAAATGAAGTTATTTAAATAATGAAATCACATAAATCTTATCTAATTTAATATCATTGTAGAGAAAGTAATAAAATGTACTTATCTTTTTATCTTTGGCTAAGTTCTGTGAAAATAATGCACAGTTTGTATACCACTGCAATGTCTTCAGTTTCTTGTTAGTACTAAATTCTATTAATTTGTTGTACACTGAATTTTACAATTTTAAATTCAGCCAATGAAACAGATTTCAAGATAGTAAATGGGCTGTTCATTATGCTTTGTTGAAAGATTAACATGGTTGACCTGCTAGCTTCAACAAATTGTATAAACTGAGTACAGAATCTGCTATAGTAATTAAAATCTAGCTACTTTGTAGCATGATACCCAACACTCAGACTGTGTCTTTATTTCATTGATTTCTTTAAAGAATCATTTATTATTTTTGCTTTAAAGATTTACATTTACTGGCTTTTGTGGGAGTGTGGGGTGAGAGGATTTCATTTATATTATATATACAGTACATTCAAAAAATATTATTTTTAATATTTATTTGTAATAAAACTAATATAGAACAAGGGAAAATTCTACTGGAAACTAAATGTCATATTATGAGCTTAAATTTCTTGTGTTGATATTTTGAGGCATTTGGCCAGTTGGATGTGGGCCATCTCTGGCCCAGATATGGCAAACTTCTCGCATAATATTATTTTTTTCAAATGTTTTGAATATAAAACAAAAAAATTAAAACTGTTAAACAAACTGACAAGATATTCTTAGATATCAGTTGCAAAAATAAGTTTAATTCATCAGTAGTGAGCCAATAGTTGCCAAGTGTTAGCCAGATATGACCCACATCTGGCACCATCTGGCTGGATATGAGCCACATCTAGCCAAAGGCTGCCAGATGTGGGCCATACTTGGGCCAAAGCTGAGTGGCTGTCTGGGTGATGCAATACCCAATCAAATTGAGTCATATTTTACGATGTCACATCTGCCTTGACAACCAGAATTCACGCTATCATAATGTCTTCTTCTGTCGCTTCGAGTGCTTCAACCTCCTCTAAAATGGACCTTAGCCTAACTGCCACTTAATTAGAGTGTCTAATAACTCCTTATCTGGAACATGAACTATTGTGGAACTCACGGCATCCTAACTACATGAAGACGGGAATGGGAAGTGTATTTACGGTACCCTAGATAAGCTCTCTGCTGCTAAGTCTACTGTCGTGCATACACCTGTAGGTCTATGTTTTCTCAGCAAAAGGGAACGTCTAGCCCACCTTGTTTTGTTTTTACTTTGATATGTCTCCTCTTCGGTCTTACACAGAATATAAGTAGCTAATACAACTGTTAAACACTCTTCTCCAAGCGACGCCATTATATTCAGTTACTAAGAACGAACAAAATGACGCGGCACGCAGGTGTGCATTTGGCGTCAATTTGTCATACAATGAATAGAACCATTGTATCGTGTAAACGCCCTTCCGATATGTTGCATCCGACGGTTGTATAGATTGGTTGTATCGTGTAAACGCCGCTTTAGCGATTTTGCATGTTTCAAGATGGTCGCACTTCTGGTTAGATCGGCAAATTTCATATTTTGTGTGTGCATCAATAATTTATAGTTCAGTAGTATCGCGATAATGTTAACAAATGAAACACACAAAAAGACAAGAAACCAAAATAACTGTAGCAAAACAATGGTATGCAGTAACATAGTATTCATCAACAAATGAAATATGCATAGATTAAAGAGGGCACACATGTAACTACAGCACTTATAAATCTATGTATAAAGACCTACCCTTAACAAAGACCGATCTGCGTAAAACACACGGTCGATTAAGAAATCGCACAGTAAATTAGATTTGACACCTACGCGTCAGATTTAGCCTGCTAGTTCTTGATAAGACACTTTTGGTGCAGTTATAACACGCTTTCGAGAAAACTCACCAAACGTAGAATACACACTGTGCCAGTCCTTTTTAACCCATCCGTTAATTAACACACCCAGTACGGAATATACACCGTCGCAGAGATTGTCACACCAAGCGATAATTAAATCACCCTTAGTCAATTTCTCACCCCTGTTAATTAACACACCGTATCTACAGAGTTTAACCTCTTCGTATTAGATTTATTGCCATAATTAGAATTTTACCCATGTTTATACATATTTACCATGGTTGGTAGTTATATACACCTAAAACGTACAAGTTATACCATTACTACTTCTCAGTGATACAAGTTCCTTACACACTGGAATATTAATAATACTGTTTGTTTCTCCACCAAATGTAATCAAGCACAGAGGCGCAAATTAGGACGAGACAAGACGAGGCAAGGGATCTTGTATGTGCACGCCAATGTGTACACGGGACCTTAGTTTTTTGTCCCATCCAATGACTAGACAGCTGTCCTTGTCAGGTCCTCCGTTCTGCATCACTGACAAGAGGAAACAACGCCGGAAAAAATAAATGAACTTTCTCGGCCAATGCAGGGATCGAACACCCGACCTCCTTACAATCCAATATGTGCGAATATCAAGAGTAACCAGGTATTTCATGTTTCCACAACAGAGACATGTATTATTTGCCTGGAAGTTTTGATTAAATTTTCATGAAATTCATACTCAATCAACATTACGGTGTAACGGTGATATATTCAAACGTTTTTTTGTAAATTGGATAATAATTGTTACCTCTAAGCAGACAAGCTAAAAGTGTGATTTTCAGTACAATCAGGGACCATAATACAGGAATCTACGACCCAATATGCATGAATATTGAAAGCAACCAAGATCTTGGGGTTATAAACATGAATTTCATGTTTCATAAAAATTGGATTAAAATTGTAACGTTATAGGGTCCACAACCTTGATATCCCATATATTTACTCTATTTGCGTTCATCCGGCGGTCATTTTGTCCAGCATTTTTTGTCCGATTTTCCTTAAATATGAACTCAACCTTCATTATGGTGTAACAGTTTTTTAAATCGTATAATAATTGTGACCTTCAGAGGGACCACAAGCTAAAAAAGTCGTCTTTCATAAAATCAGGGGGCCATAATTCAAATATTGAAAGGACTGATGATCTTGGGTAATAAACATGCATTTCAAGTTTCATCAAAAATATGAATTTTTGTACAATCAGGTTCCATGATCCATGAGGTTTCAATCGGATACATGCCAAGTTTCGTGTGGGATAAGAATTTTGACCCGTAGAGTGTTCACAAACAATTGTGGATGGACGGAGAGGGGCAACGACAATATACATCCACATGAATATGTAGGCATATAAAAATTAAGAAAATTTACATACCTGACCATGTATCATCTGCACACTTCTCAAGCAATCTTAACTTCATCTGCTCTCTAAGTTGTAGGGAGTCCAAATACGGATATATTAACCACACAAGGGTTCAGGTTTACAGAAGTTTATTAAAAACTAACCAATAAACTAAACCCCCTGAAATTATGCAAATTTAATATAATCAAAACAATATAATGTATAATTAAGCTAACATTTAATATCAGTGCATTTGTATCATTAAAATAAATTATTACATACAATAAAACTTCTAAATACTATTTTAGTCCATAATGTGTATACGTAAACAGGGAAACTACCTCCTGTTACCTAGTATAAAATATACAATCAAATAAACCTTAATAATAATAATAAATTCTTACCAAAAAGGAATGAACCAGCCAGAGACTCTGGGACAAGTTGAAGTACCTCATTGTCTGTCTGAAAATAAAATACGGTAATGTATAAATTGTTATATTTAGAGAGAAATACTTTAAATAGTTGAATTATATAAGTTCAGAATAAATTAAATTAACTCAACTTTAAATTACAATTTCCTTAGCATCCAACATGGCTGCCACCACTTAAAACTAAAACCATTTATTCAATGCAATATATATTTAAAACAATTAGTAACACATACCTTTAAACTGCATGTTTTAAATCTTTTTGTTGATACAATACAAATAGTACACAGCCAGATGATGAAAGAAAAACAACAGATTTTTACTAATAAAACTTTTGCTAAAGAAAGCATCCAAAATCTATGGTGGATGATAGAACACTACAAGATTCTAATTAGACATTAGACATGCTCAACAAATGAAAGTAGGCCTAACCTTGGGTGAGTGAACTCCAACTCACTGGACACCTTATACCAAATTGAAAAGTTTAAAAATGCATTCAAGTGTGACATAATATTTAAAATTACATTAGAATGTGACCATATAAAATATGTTATTGATCCTCCAGAAATATTGAGTATTACAGGACAGTGAATATAGTACGGTAATCACATAGTATAATATATAGAGGATATTAGTCGTTTTGTCGTGAATAACATATTTTATTTCATCGAGAAGGTACGCATTCGTGAAAATATAAACGTTTTCTTGTTTAGAGATGAAATAAAATATGTTATTCACGACCAAACGACAATTGTTCTATTTATTATATGATTTTACAATCATTTCAGGTAAAACAACATGGACTTTTATTTCACTGATAAAACGCGTTATTCCACTACTGATCATAAAATAAAACCATTTATATGCTGAATGATGTCATACCAGTCCATTACACACTGGAATATTAATAATACAGTTTGTTTCCCACCAAACGTAATCAAGCGCAGAGGCGCAAATGAGGACGAGGCGAGAAGAGCGGGTGGGACGGGGGTAAAAAGATGCCAAAATAGAAGGAACAACCCCCAATGCATTTCATTTGCGTGAATTCGTGCACCTGTATTGCATACTTGTCATGTTTGAAAAAAATGTTTTTTCACTCTTAACTTATTATGTGGCAGGCATTCGGTTGTGCGTATGTTGCCATGATGGTCTAAGAAATGTTCCTCCTCCGATGGAAAAATTAGTCAGTCTCAAAAAAAGAGCTCACTCCAGTTGGTCGCAAACTAAATCAACTACTGATGTAAACAAACAGTTCAATGCCAAAATTAATGGAAAAATCCCATATTCTTAATATATGTATCTGCGTAAATCAGTGCAACTAAATTGCATATCACGCTACTCTTGAAAAACTGCATTCTGCACACAGGTGATCGGCTGATTCGGGCCATGGCTGATTGGGACCGGGCTGATTGGGACCAGATTGGTGGCTGATTCCACAAGTTCATTCGGACCATTATTTGAATAACGAGAGCATTTAAAATATGTTTGCATATATTTAATAATACGACAAAAATGACAGTAATTGGTGATTGATTGATTACTTAAATATCAGTGAGCAATTTACGGAAAAGGTACTTCGCATTCTTGGCTGATTCGGACCAGATTCTTGAATAACGAGAGTACTGAAAATATGTTTGCATATATCAGGCGCGGATCCAGAGGAGGGGGGGGGGGGGTCCAGGGGGTCCGGACCCCCCCCCCCCCCCCCTGCTCAGACTTGAAAATTTTTTTATGCGATTTTATTGGCGATTTAGACCTGTTATTTTGGAATTTACCTTCCGGAAATACGTCAGAATGAACCAAATTGAATCTAATTTACCAAATTATCGGTTGAGCGCAATTAGTTAAGCAATTATCAAACCTAGACCCCCCCCCCCCCCCCCTACCTGCAAAAAATCCTGGATCCGCACCTGTATATTATGACAAACATGACAATAAATACTACCCAGTGTTATCAAATGATGACCCAATATCAAATAGATACATACCAGTATAATAACTGTAAAGAATAACCTAGTGTTATTAAACAGTGACATATAATATACCAGATATTAACTGCAACGTATCTGCGATAATTTGCAAGAATAGACCAGTGACTTTAGGTCAAAATTAGGTCATACCTGACAAAAATTGCAACAGAATTTTTAAAGTGATATATTGTAAGCACAGTGGGTCCGGAATATTTTGTTCAAAATGTAGAAGTGCACTACGTTAGGAATTTTATATTTTTCAAGGTTATTAAAGGTCATGTATCTAAAAGTGTGCATACGATTACCACACTGTGGATTTCGAAATTTTAATAAATATTTTAGCATATTTTTTATCATATGGACTCAAAAAAACAAAATACAAAAAACAGAAAGAATATAGTTAGATGTTGTATTTCATTTCAAGGTCACAAAATGTCTAAATATACGTTAATGTGTATTAGATCAACCTTAAAGTAGGATCACGTGGCTAAGTGGGTGAGGCACTTGCTCACTAGTCTCTGGGGGTCGGTGTTCGATCCTTGCATTGGCCGAGAAAATTCATTTAGATTTTCCGGCGTGGTTTCCTCTTTTCGATGATGCAGAACGGAGATCCTGACAAGGACAGCTGTCTAGTCATTCGGATGGGACGAAAACTGAGGTCCCGTGTACACATTGGCGCGCACATAAAAGATCCCTTGGCAGTTGGAATTCGATATAAGAGTATGCCGTAGTGCCGCTGCCCAGGCAAAATGTCCCTCATAGCACACTGTATGGCGTATGCGCGTCTTCCATTAGCCCAGGTTAGGTGCAGAAGAGTAGGACGTTAAACCTCATTTCATTCATTTAAAGTAGGAAATAAACTTCGTATAATAGAGTTTACTGTTTCAGTTATCAGTGCGGTGTCGGTAAGTTGCTGCAACTGAAATGCCAACCACGGTTCGTCATTAGTCTAGAATCTAGATGCATATTATCACCGCTCAAAAAAGGTCCCATTGCTAAATCTGTGTCCAAATGGGTCAAATTGGCCAAAATCCAAAATGGCCGCCAGTTTTTAAATTCAACCCGATTATCATGATCGAGTTTGGTATCAAAATATACATTTTCGGCGTTGCTGAATCCCATCCCATACAACTCTATCATGTTACATAATATAATAATAATAATATTAATGATAGGTTCTACAATATCTCTTTCGCGATGAATGAGTTCTTAATTTCTAAACCACCAATAAAAGAGAACTAAATTTTATTTACTAGTAATATACATAACTAAAAACAGTCGTTTATTTAACTGTAACTCGTGGCATCTGTTACTCCAGACAATAGAGGCTTCGAGTCTTAGGATTTCTATTTAATTGCCTAACTATAGGCACTCTGAATTTAAATCCGCTGTTAAATTGGACACATTCAAGAACACAATATATTTTTATGCAACT
Source organism: Patella depressa (assembly GCA_948474765.1). Classification (NCBI taxonomy): domain Eukaryota; kingdom Metazoa; phylum Mollusca; class Gastropoda; family Patellidae; genus Patella; species Patella depressa. Next base: position 9,885,564 of record OX419723.1, read on the forward strand.
TTTAGAAAGTACAATTATGTGCCCACATTTTCCCAGCATTTGGTGCCCAAAATGGGGGGGGGGGCGCCCCCCAACCTCCAGCTCGTACGCCTATGGATGTGCATTGTCTCCAACTATATCCAAATGTATCATATGTTAAAATCAGACGGTTACGGTAAAATTGGATCAAGTAGATTAGGTTATGAGATCTCATATATATAATCAAAATGGAAAAATAAAATTAATATTAAGGACTAGAACTTCGATGCGGTAATGACGGGCTTCAAAGGTGCCACTTTATCCCCTGGGCCCTGTTTCACAAAAACTTAAGCTAAAATCACTAAAATAGATTTTAACTAAAATCAAAATGTAATTTTAAATTTTAACTTAAAATGCGATTTTAATAGATTTTAGTTAAAATCGCCTGCGCCCGCGCAGTTCAGATTTCCGCTGCGGGTACTTTCGGTGAAAACAAATACGCTTCGAAACTGAAAACTGTTGGCAGGTTGAATTAACTTACTCAATTAAATGATTTTTCCCCAAAGATAAAATTGACTTGGCTCCTAAAATGTCAATTATTTTTGTTGTTTTTTAACGTAAAACTTCATTAAGAAATAATAATAAATTTATATTAAAATTTAATTTCAAATAGGCCTAGGCCTATATCATTTTTCAATAAACACATTTGAGATTATTGATTTATCTCTTTGGTACTTACATATCATCATAACCCTCAAAAGTATGTACTACAATATGGTTTGCCTAGTATTATAGGCCTTTAGGCCTTCTAAAACCAAGAAATGAGCCACATTAAACCATTGTATACACGAAGATATTTTATTTATAGATAAGACATTGGATATGAATAAATGATTTTCTTTTAGTGTTTAGTTTACTGGGGTTTTGAGCGTTTTTTTTTTCCTTGGAGTTCTAATATGGAGCGCCATCCAAATGCTTAAATTGACTTACAATAAAATAAATGGGCGAAAAGGATTTGAATCAGAATTGTTTTTGTGAATAATGGTTGGAATATTAAAATTATGTGACCCGGGCCGTTCACGATATTATCATTATTCCAATTATATCTATATGTCGCAATATATATATGTAACAATGTAGCTCTAATCAATGTTTGTTAATGTGTTGATTTTAAGTTAAGACAAGGTGTCGGCTATCCAAAGTTAAAATTGATTTTAGTTAAAATTGTCCTTAAAATGGGTTTGTGAAACGCAACTATTTTAAGTTAAGATTAGATTTAACTTAAAATATTATTTTAGTGGATTTTAACTAAAATGCTTAAAATCGTTTTGTGAAACTCATCTATCTTAAGTTAGGATGAGATTTTAGTTTAAGACGATTTTAAGGAGATTTAAGTTTTTGTGAAACAGGGCCCTGAACTGATGCCACTTCCCGTACTGATAGAAACATTAAACGATTCCCACATGAGCATTGGATACGTGCAGGGGCGTTTTAAAGTTTATCGTGACGGAGGCTATACTATTTTGAGGTCCCTCTTTCGCGGGGGCCCGTGGTGTCTTGATTGATGATTTTCGTACCAATGCAATGACTGCATTCTCATTCAGTAGTGGATTCTTCTTTCCCTTGGACTAGAGGGGCCCTTTTGTCTGCCTTTAGGGCCCTCCCTAACTAGGGTACATTTAATTTTTCTCATCGGTTTTAGCATTTTTCAACTTCTTTGATTGGCGTGCATGTAAAAGATCCCTTGGCAGTTGAAATTCGATGTAAGAGTAGGCCATAGCACAGCTGCCAAGGCAAAATTTCACTCATAGCACACTGTAAGGTATATGCCCGTCTTCATTAGCCCATTTTAGGAGAAGAACAGTAGGATGTTAAACCCAATTTAAGCTTTTATTATTCCAGTTGATGCAGAATACTTTCATTCCATTTCCTTATGATCAAGCTTAAATTCTTGCAGTCATTATGCTCATAATACTTTACTCGAATTTCTGATTTTGATATTTGGCTATGTCTGGGAACTAAATTTACTATTATATCACTCCATTTGTTGTACATCATTACCCCTGCCAGGAATAGTATTGCCTGATAATTTGGCGTAATATAATCCGACTGGTGCTGCCCTGTTCTCATTCATTATTGTATCGGATCGTCAAGTTATCATGTGAGTGAAACTAAGCTGAAGGTGGTCAACAATTTCGCCACACCCAAGGCCAAGATTCAACAAAAAGGCTACTTTATAACTAAAGGGAAATAACTCCATTTTCTTAAAAGAATCATGAAAAATGATAATTCAGGGTAGATATTTTACACGGACGAAAAGTTTGATATGAAAAATTGTACCAGGATTATCTATTTCTGATTTAATAGGCCATTCACTTTCAAGTAAATTGCGCCGTACGTCGTGACGGAAGTCATGTGATTAGATAACAAACATAATCTCTCAAAGGGGGGGGGGGGAAGGGAAGGGGGAAGGGGGAAGGGGGGAGGGGGGATGGCCTAGTGGTCTAGTGTGCCGCGCTTCGACCTCTAGCTGGCCGGTCACCTCAGGCTTGCGGCTGTGGTTTCGAGCCCTGGTGTGAGCGTGGAGATAGGGGCGCCTTCTCAACTTCGTGGGTTCCCTCCAGGCACTCCTGTTTCCTCCCACTACTAAAGCACCCGATCCGCCTATTTTTAGCCTGCTAGTAGTAGAAAGTTATTAGTCATTTTTAGATGCTAGTTACAGTAACAAGGGCTGCCCCTGCGCCTCTGGGGTCTGTTGTTAGCTGCTACAGTAACAGCTAACAAAGGCCACCTTTGATGTCTACTAATACCAGCTAACAAGGGCCGTATTTATTTTCCCAATTTCCGATTAATCGAAATAAAATATCAGAATTGTGAAAATAATACATCTCTGACCTGCGGGGCGTTTACTCAAATTTTTTAAAATATGCATTACCACTGGGGGAATGTTCTTGCAATTGTGATGGAGAAAAACACATTACAAGACATAGTAAATTATGTCGATAAACATTTGACAAAAACACAATAAGTATAAGTCACTGTTTGGGGTAGGCCTACCATTAAAAGTAAAATCGGAATCGAAAAAATAGTGGCAAAGTAAATCCTTAGTAACTCACAATTCGTCCCATCAACGTGTTTTTAATAATGACCCGTTCCAATATTATTACCGCCTTGAAGGGGCTAATAGAAACGAAATAAATCGGCCTTCAGGCGGTAAACGGCATGCCGTTTTTACCGTACGGAAAAATTTATTACCGCCTTCGGCATAGACGAAGTTTACCAGACGTTTTGCAGATAGCCAAGAGTTATCTTTCCAAAGCGTTCTTTACTGTCGCCATGTTTTATTCGCGGCCTGTTCCACAAAATGACGATACGAAATAACTAAGTGCATTTAAGCCTATTCATAATGGCTGACAAAGAAAAGGTAGGTTGATATTTTCCACTTGTCTTTTGTCATAAAAACGAACTTCCAAAAGAAACGAAGCGGAAGACGGAGCCAATGTGAATGTCCGGACGGGATGGCGAAACCTGCTCGTAAATTTGTCAGGTTCTTCTTAGCCTAGCCTAGCCTAAACAATAAATAATAATTTGACTAGAGAATCAAGAATAGGAAGAAAATGAAATGAAATTGAGTTTAACTTCCTACTGTTCTGCTCTGAAAGAATAGTAGGAAGAAGGTCGTTGAATCCAATTAGGAGCTAAATCGCAAATAATAGGCCTATATATATTATAATAATCAGGCCTAGATTTGCCAAATTTGAAATAATTTCTTGGCATGGGAGTGGGACCTTGAATTTTAGTTGACCCAAATGAATCGCAACGCATATAATAATGTAATCTGATTGTCTATAAATTGTTACCGTTTTGACTCTATAAACTCTAATTTCAATTTCAAATCAGTTATCGTTATCGTTATGTCCAGGCCCAGGGGGTAACGGTGGATAAGGCGCTGGTTCGCTAGCCTGGAGGTCGGGTGTTCGATCCCTCCTTTGGCCGAGAAAGTTCATCTCGATTTTCCGGCGTGATTTCCTCTTGTCACAATGTCAGTGATGCAGAAGGAGGGCCTGACAAGGACAGCTGCCTAGTCGTTTGGATGGGACGAAAAACCGAGGTCCCGTGTACACATTGGAGTGCACGTAAAAGATCCCTTGCCAGTTGGAATTCGATATAAGAGTAGGCCGTAGCACCATTGCGCCACTGCCCGGGCAAAATTTCCCTCATTATAGCACACTGTATGGCGTATGCCCGTCTTCCATTAGCCCAGGTTAGGTGCAAAAGAGTAGGACATTAAACCTCATTTCATTTCATTTCATTTCAGCTATGTCCAGTGAAATAGTAATACAGCATGAGACACAACAGGAATTTCTAGTGTCTGGTTATTCCAGTCTATTGCGTATGCTCTCCAGGTCAGTTATGGCGTCGCTGTTTGACATGAGTTTTGGAGTTTAGCCTGTTTATTTTGTCTTAAATATTGGATATCAGAAGCCTACCTTTCAAGGTAAGATCACAGTAATGTGACCTAAAGGTATCGTATACATATATGCATACAAAACGATTTTATTGCCACTTTTGTCTTCAACTCTACGCGCTCACGTCATACAAACGTCAACAAACAAAAATAATCAAGAATAGGAAGAAAATGAAATAAAATTGAGTTTAACTTCCTACTTTTCTGCTCCGAAAGAATAGTAGGAAGAAGGTCGTTGAATCCAATTAGGAGCTAAATCGCGAATAGACTAATAATAGGCCTATAATAATTAGGCCTAGATTTGCCAAATTTGAAATAATTTCTTGGCATGGGAGTGGGACCTAGAATTTTAGTTGACCCAAATGAATCGCAACGCATATAATAATGTAATCTGATTGTCTATAAATTGTTACCGTTTTGACTCTATAAACTCTTATTTCAAATCAGTTATCGTTATGTCCAGGGGGTCACGGTGGCTAAGTGGATGAGGCGCTGGTTCGCTAGGCTGGAATAGTAATACAGCATGAGACACAACAGGAATTTCTAGTGTCTGGTTATTCCAGTCTATTGCGTATGCTCTCCAGGTCAGTTATGGCGTCGCTGTTTGACATGAGTTTTGGAGTTTAGCCTGTTTATTTTGTCTTAAATATTGGATATCAGAAGCCTACCTTTCAAGGTAAGATCACAGTAATGTGACCTAAAGGTATCGTATACATATATGCATACAAAACGATTTTATTGCCACTTTTGTCTTCAACTCTACGCGCTCACGTCATACAAACGTCAACAAACAAAAATAATCAAGAATAGGAAGAAAATGAAATAAAATTGAGTTTAACTTCCTACTTTTCTGCTCCGAAAGAATAGTAGGAAGAAGGTCGTTGAATCCAATTAGGAGCTAAATCGCGAATAGACTAATAATAGGCCTATAATAATTAGGCCTAGATTTGCCAAATTTGAAATAATTTCTTGGCATGGGAGTGGGACCTAGAATTTTAGTTGACCCAAATGAATCGCAACGCATATAATAATGTAATCTGATTGTCTATAAATTGTTACCGTTTTGACTCTATAAACTCTTATTTCAAATCAGTTATCGTTATGTCCAGGGGGTCACGGTGGCTAAGTGGATGAGGCGCTGGTTCGCTAGGCTGGAGGTCGGATGTTCGATCCCTGCTTTGGCCGAGAAAGTTCATCTCGATTTTCCGGTGTGATTTCCTCTTGTCACAATGTCAGTGATGCAGAAGGAGGACCTGGCAAGACAGCTGCCTAGTCGTTTGGATGGGACGAAAAACCGAGGTCCCGTGTACACATTGGAGTGCACGTAAAAGATCCCTTGGCAGTTTGAATTCGATATAAGAGTAGGCCGTAGCGCCACTTCCCGGGCAAAATTTCCCTCATTATAGCACACTGTATGGCGTATGCCAGTCTTCCATTAGCCCAGGTTAGGTGCAAAAGAGTAGGACGTTAAACCTCATTTCATTTCATTTCATTTCAGTTATGTCCAGTGAAATAGTAATACAGTATGAGACACAACAGAAATTTCTAGTGTCTAGTTATTCCAGTCTATTGTGTATGATCTCCAGGTAAGTTATGGCGTCACCGTTTGACATGAGTTTTGGAGTCTAGCCTCGTTCTTTCTGGTCTCTTGTTACATATTAAGCTGAAACGCACTATGGAACATGATTCGTGAACCAATAGTGAAATGTTTATTTTGTCTTAAATATTGGATATTAGAAGCCTACCTTTCAAGGCAGGATCACAGTAATGTGACCTTCTATCCGTATCGTATATATATATGCACACAAAACGATTTTATTGCCACGTTTGTCTTCAACTCTATGCGCTCACGTCATACAAGCGTCAACAAACAAAAATAATGTAAATATTGGAAACAAGTGGCTATGGTATCGTTTTGTGGGGAGTATTTATGCAAATCAAAACAGCAAGGTTGAAAATAAAAACATATCAGAGTGAAATGGCAGAGGTTATATTATCTGACATTACGTATACATGTAGTTGAAAAAAAACCGAAAGGAAGCGAAAGCAGATAATATTGAGGTTTCAAAAGGCATTGCATTACTGTTCTGTTTTTATACGCCCACATTTTCATGTGGACGTATTATGTCGTCGCCCCTGTCCGTCCGGACGTCCGTCCGTCCGGACGTCCGTCCGTCCGTCCACAATTTGTTTGTGGACTCTCTACAGGTCACAATTCTTATCCGATTTTGACGAAACTTGAAATATAGGTTTATCCCCAAAAGATCTCGGCTGCTTTCGATATTGGCATGTATCGGATCAAAATTTCATGGATTATGGCCCCTGATTGTACGAAAAATCACGTTTTTAGCTTGTGGACTCTATAGAGGTCACAATTTTGAACCGATTTTGATGAAACTTGACATGCATGTTTGTAACCCAAAGATCTTGGTTCCTTTCGATATTTGCGGCTATCGGAATGTAATTTCCTGAATTATGGCCCCTGATTGTCCGAAAAATCACCCTTTTTAGCTTGTGGTCCCTCTGGAGGTCACAATTATTATTCGATTTAAAAAACCGTTTGATTATATCACCGTTACACCCTAAGGAAGGTTGAGTTCGAATTTCGGGAAAATCGGACGAAAATTGCCATACAAAATGGCCGCCGTTTGTACGCGAATACTGTTAAAAAATGGTATATCAAGGTTGTGGACCCTGTGGAGGTCACAATTTTGATTCGATTTTGATGAAACTTGAAATTCATGGTTATAACCCAAAGATCTTGCTTCCTTTCGATATTTGCGCATATCGGATCATAACTTCCTGAATTGTGGCCCCTGATTATACGCAAAATCACCTTTTTTTTAGCTTGGAGGTCACAATTATTATCCGATTTAAAAAAACGTTTGATTATATTACCGTTACACCGTAAGGAAGGTTGAGTTCGAATTTCGGGAAAATCAGACCAAAATTGCCATACAAAATGGCCGCCATTTGTACGCGAATACTGTTAAAAAATGGTATATCAAGGTTGTGGACCCTGTAAAGGTCACAATTTTAATTTGATTTTGATGAAACTTGAAATTCATGGTTATAACCCAAAGATCTTGGTTCTTTTTGATATTTGCGCATATCAGATCGTAACTTCCTGAATTATGGCCCCTGGTTATACGCAAAATCCCCCTTTCTTTAGCTTGTGGTCCCTCTGGAGGTAATATTATTATCCAATTTAAAAAAACGTTTGATTATATCACTGTTACACTGTAAAGAAGGTTGAGTTTAAATTTCGAGAAAATCGGACCAAAATTGACAGACAAAATGGCCGCCGTTTGTACGCGAATACTGTTAAAAAAATGATATATCATGGTTGTGGACCCTGTATAGGTCACAATTTTAATTCGATTTTGATGAGGAAGGTTGAGTTCTAATTTCGTGAAAATCGTACCAAAATTGCCGGACGAAATGGTCGCCGTTTGTACGCGAATAGTGTAAAAATATGGTATATCATGGTTGTGGGCTCTCTACAGGTCACAATTCTTATCCGATTTTGATGAAAAGTCACATTTCTAGGTTGTGTACCGTCACACCATAATCATTGTCGGTTTCGAATTTCATTAATATCAGACTGGAACTGACCAACTAAATGGCTGCTCCCAATACAGTATGAAATACAGGACTTAAAAATGTAGGAAAAATCACTTTCGGTATTGCTTGTTCTCTGTCCATCTCTCGAAAATGTGGGCGTATCCTGCCTGGCAGTGCCAGCCTATCTTTTTATATATATATTGTCTAGTTCGATATGGGGTATGCATATAAGGGATAGAACTTAAAAGGCCAGATACCTGTGGCAAGATAACCACATCATTGTCTATTTGAATTGACAAATAATTCGTGTTTTCAACACGTAAGACTTTGGATGATTTAGAGACTTAGCTACTTTAAGATTTAAATTTTTTTGTTCGGTTTTTCTTACTTAAACTTACACACATATGTATGAAACTCTCCTAGGTGTTTTCAACCAATGATTTTGATGCGCCAGCCGCCTAGGCTAGTTCCTTTAGAAACTGTCGCTAATCTGACCAGACTACATAAAACTATTAGTCGAAATTCTGATTACCACTTCCAGATTTGGGTGGTGTGAATCCTAACCTGTAGGTCCAGGCCTATTTCCAGATTGTGATGAATTTCTGCAAATTACCATTATTAACGTTCTCAGACCATTCCTGGCAGTGTTTAGGCTACACTGTTTAAAATTTGACAAAATAAGTTGAAAGCCAACACTGTCTTGTCAACAGGACCAACAGTTTAACGCATTTCATTGGTATTTCATGAAGGTATACCTATCCTATAGGTCCTATCATCATAATGTTAAAGTAGCTTTAAGTATCTAACGCAGTGGTTCTCAACCAGTGTGCTGTGTGCCGCAAAAACTTCCCAAGTTTGCTGTGAAAGTTTGAAAATGCGAAAAACCAGATGACCCTAATTGAGTATTCACCGGCATCTACTGTTCTTTATGTTGTTTTGTTCTTTATTTAGTTTGAGTCAGTCGATGTGCATATGACTAGTCTGTGTCTACGGTTGTATGCTGTGTTTTCATTTTGCAAAATTCAATATTTTTCTTATATATTTGTGTCCCATAGTGTGCCGTTGGCTTTAAAAGGTCGAGAACCACTGATCTAACGCAATCATCATTCAAAGTCCTCGACATTGAAAACACGTATTATTTGTCAATATTAATGTTGTGATCTTACTGGGAAAAGAAGGGCTTCTTATATCCAATATTACAAAACAAACATTTTATCATTCGTGTACCAGTACCATAATTATAATGCAATAATGGGTTTCAGCACCATTTGTAACAAGGGACTCGAAGAACGAGGCTAGGCATATTCCACCACAACAATCTCCCAAACATAGTTGTCTTCCCTTGCAATTCCACAACATTCTCCCAAATAACTGATAAAACATTTATTACCATTACTATATTAAAATAGAAATGGTTCATATTTATTGCAAAATACTAAAGTATATTACAAACATACAGGAAACTCTTTCGTGTAGGATTTCATGGTTAAATGGTCATAAATATTAATTTCGCATGTCAGAGTCATGTCACCATGCTAATTTTAGAATACAATACATGTAGATTGGTTTACCTGTATTAATAACGTGATCGCAAGGCCTAATTCATTTACACGTATGAAACTTGCAAAATAAGATTGTTTCTTTTGAAGGGGTAGTAGTTGATCATATTTTCCTCTGAAATTGACTAAAACTCATCAAGTGTTTATAACGCCAGGAACTTTTCTCACCTTAATAGTGATATGGTTAATTTGTTTTCCAGGCAAAAAGGATTGACCTGACTACCGAAACCATTCAAATTCTAAATAAATCATGGCACGAGGGGATGATTTCCTGTGGTAAATCATGCAAATGAAAAGATTATCAAAGAGGTGCCATCCCAAACTGGATTGTCTCAAGAAAAGATAAAAGTAAGTATACTAAGTGATTTATGTTATTTCTTTCAACTATAAAATATTTTTTATTAACATCACAATATAATTATTTTAATAATATCATAATTGAACCCTATTGTACCAGCAACACAAAATTTAAATTAAGTAAATTTAAATTATGTTTATAACCAAAAAAACAAATAAAATACATCCCTGGCACATTCATTCAGCCATTTCACCAATTTAAAGTTCAGGATGTCAATATGTCACTTTCAATACATTCTTTATATGGTGCATTTAGAACAACTGTTTTGGTAAGACTTGAAATTTTAATTATCCATTCTTTCTTTTCTAGTTAAATCAACGGAAAAAGACACAAGAGTGCCCTACAAAGAGATACTATATAATGGTGGAGGCATTATAACAATTCAACATCCAGCTGGACAAGCCTTTAAATTAAAAGTAGCTATGGAATAATGGTCATTAAAAAGATTTAACAGTTTACAGTCTTTCAAAGTAGGTTTAGTTTTCAGAAGCACTATTTTTTATGTAATGGGGAAGCTACAGATTGAAAATGGGTACAGTCACTGTACTACAGTGACATATTTTGGTCCTGAATTATGACCTGTCCACTCCCTATAAAAGTTTTTATATACCCACTGGACGCATATTGTCACTGCCCCTTTGTAGAGTTTTGTTCAATTTTTTTTTCTTGTGGAACCTATAGATGTCAAAGTTTTCATCCGATTGGGATGAAATTTAAAATGTATGATTTTGACCATAACTAATAAATCTTTGATGAGTAGCATTTTGACACAAAGCGGGCATAACTTCATAGATTATATTATTGCTCAGTAGAATCAAATCGGCCCAGGGCCAATCTGGTTGAAAAGAAGCCACACATTCAACAAAGACACCTAACCGAGGGATGACAGGCCTACCCGTCAAGCTTAGACAACGAACAATATTACTTTGGTCTACAAAGGCGAGACACGTAGTTGTTGCCTCCCACTACTGATTTCAAGGCATTTTAGTCCAGACCTTCACTCTCAAATATAAAAACTATTTGGTACCGTACTAAGTCATGCCAAAATATATTAAACCCCTTGGGAGTAATGTTTACACAGATATTTATTGTTTATAAACTTTACTTCTTTATGGAATCAACAAAAAATCTAAACTTGTTAAAAAAAAAATAGATAATGTGCAGGGAGCATGTTGAAAATTTCAGTAAAATTGCTTCATTCTCAGTGGAGTTATCATCACTTGCAGAACACTGTTGTTCCGATTGACATTGTAACCGTTGTTGCAATGAAAAAAGTCAGGCACACAATGAGGAAAGAATTGATTACTGCAATGGGCGCCTTTGGCACCCTTTCCATTGCTCCTCTATCACCCCCCCCCCCCCCTCTAAAATTATGTTATATTTTGTGTTTCTCTTTCAGAACATGAAGCTTAAAAAAATACCAAAGAAAAGGAAATGGGAGTACCTTTTGAGGTGAAACAATTGTTCAACATCCATGGATTCATGGCAAAGAGAGAAAGATATGAATGAAATACTAAGATCTTGTGCCAAACGTTTAAAACTGTAATTGTTTTAAAATTGTGTAGACTATATTGTTAGCACTCATGTCGGATATTTATGATCAGTTGGAGCGAGTTCGCTGTTCAATTTATTCAAACATTTAATTTAAAAGTTATATTACCTTTTATCGAAAATTATGATTAAAATCCTTATCATATTCTTATGAAACTTAAAAGTTTTATGAGTCAATGGGTCCAGATCTAGTTTGTGTTTAGTTTGATTACTTTGCCACATTCCATTCCATAGTTACTAAAAGTTATAATTTTTTATTGAGTAAGCCTATATGTAGTTGTCAATATAATGTTTTGAATGATCTTATGCTATTATAAAGATGCATGTGTTCTACTCTAGTCCAGCAACCTCTGATACATTATGTCATATAGTTATTATTGGCAGATCTATGTTTTTGCTCATCAAATGTTATAAAGTGTTGAAAGATCAAATTAATGCTTTTATTTGCAGATTTCATGCTGAGATACATCTTTTGAGTAAAAAATGTTAGTATGAAGATACATGTTTGGCTGATCTGTGTATGGAATGATCTAAATTTAGTATTATGATAAATTTGTTGAATGATCTAATGTTTTACAGTTGACTATGTTGTTATAAAGATACATATTTTGATTAGTGTAATGTCAGTGTAAAGTTGTTGATGTTAAATGGCTCATATTTTAAAGATACATATGTTGAAAGGTGTTGAATATGAGGTTTGTTTAATAAAGTTTAAGTGTAGAGTATAGTTATTTAATTTTTATATGGCCACATTTTCATGAGCTAGTGAAGTCAACCGGGCCGTTACAGAATTTTATTTTTTAATTCAACCGCCAAAGCGTACTGTGATCGATTCAATCTTAAGATTACCATAGATGCAAGAAAGGGCTTATTTCCTTTCTGCTAACTGTGTCACATAACAAAACCCCATAGAACTTTACTTACTGTATGACCACAAAACCTAGAGGATTTTTCCTTTAAGACTTTCGCTAGGGTTAATCACATTAGCAGTACTTAAACATTTCGAATAAAGAGTGTATTTTCATATCAAATGTTTGGATGGGGGTAGGTTTTAATGTCTCTTCAAGAGAGAGGTCGGTTTTGGGCGGTAAACGGGGCTCTGTTGGAGGCATAAAGTGATGCACACCAAAAATATCAAGAGGTAACGGTGGATTTGGCTGCCAAGGGTAGCTCTGTTAGACATTATATATTTGTATAAAGCGATAAATTTTGGCGCAATGTCAATGTCGCTATGGGTGCATACATTACAAATCTTGGCAAAAGCCGCTCGTTTCAACTGATACAGTAACTGACTGGTCCGAGGGGTGGGTTTTGGCTGTAAATTTTGTGCCATGGCCACACTAGTCGAATTAGTAAATTAAATGTCACTCAGTTATATGCATTTATATCTGAGTAAATGTCTGATCAGAGGTAGATCTTGTTTGTTTCAAAAATCTTAGAATGCGCCGATTTCTATTTTGATGTGCAAGGGTTGAAAATGGGTGAGGGCCGAAATTTTGAAGAGCTTGGACCATTTTGAAAAGAGAAATTAGGAATATTCAATTGAAAACGTCTAGAAGGGCTAGAATCCGACACTTTATAATTACCTACCCTCAATTCGAGAATTTTAAAAAAATTAGAAACCCCGGGGAAGATCGTGTCCGTACCAAAATGGCAAAAATCAACCTTTCCTTTTCGCCCTGTTCTCAGGTGGATTACCGCTACGCCCTACTCCTTTTCAGAGAGGCGATTGGCACCAAATTCTGAGGGCATGTACCTCAGCCTTTTGCCCCTGGCTTAGACAAATTATGTCACCGCCATAGGACCCTCCGCGGGATTGCATAACACTCACTTCCAATTCTGAACTCTACCAGTCGAGCGGTGGCCATTTTCTCGAGATTACCGAAATGTATTTTTTTTTCTCAAAAATCTTAGAATGCTCCGATTTTTATTTTGACACCAGATTCGGACGTATAAAGGTCAAAAATGGTGGGGTAGCCGTAATTTTGAAGAGCTTAGAATATTTTTGAAAAAAGTTATTTAAGATGCTGAAGTGAAAATGTCTAGTAAGGTTCGGATCCGGTATATACTTACCTACCCAAAATTCGAGATTTGCGGAGACTTTTACTGAAATTAAAACCCCCAGGCCGATCGTGTCCATTTTCGGTGGGTACATGCCCACGGACCCCTACCGGGAACCCTCCAAATTTTATGGACCTACTAACCTATAAGGGTTGAGTTATGGGCTTTTTCCAGGGGGTTCCAATATACCCAAAATCAACTTTTTTCCCTTTTGCCCTGTTATCGGGTGGAATCACTGCTACGCCAACCCTTTTAAGAAGGGCGATTGGCATTAAATTCTCAGGGCAGGTACCTCAGCATATCGCCCAGACAACTGTGGATTGACTGGGTACCTGCCATATGTGACCCTCTGCAGGATCGCATAACACTCACTTCCAGTTCTCGGGGTTACTGAAATGATTTTAATTTTCAAAAATCTTAGAATGCTCCGATTTTTATTTTGACATCAGATTCCGACGTACAAGGGTCGAAAATGGTGGGGTAGCCGTAATTTCGAAGAACTTAAAACATTTTGAAAAAAGTTATTTAGGATATTCAATTGAAAATGTCTAATTAAGGTTCGGATCCGGTACTTACCTACCCTAAATTCGAGTTTTGCCGGAGACTTTTACTGAAATTAGAACCCCCAGGCCCGTCATGCCCATTTTCGGTGGGTATCTGCCTACGTATCTCTACCGGGAACCCTCCAAATTTAATTGACCTATTACCTATAGGATCTGAGTTACGGGCTTTTTCCAGGGTGGTACCATATGCCAAAAATCGACTTTTTCCCTTTTCGCCCTGGATTATCGCTACACCCGACCCCGTCAAGAGGGGTGATTGAAATTATTATAACGGGTAGGCTACCTCAACCAATCGCTCATCGCGTAGCAAAAATATGGATCTCTTCACGACGATAGCGGCTGAGTACAGACCCTTTATGACCTATCAGGTAACCGAGTTCCGACCCAATCGGCCGACCTTGACCCACGACCCCAGTCTGGGTTTCGGGAACCCACGCAGTCAGTCTGGATCTGAACCGACGACCCAGAGCTCGCGGCCTCTTAAAGTAAATCGACCCCGGGGATGACCCTGGTGACCTAAATTTGACCTTTGAAGGTTAGGGTCAAGGTAAATCGCGACATTTTTATCGATTTCACCCACTTCCGGTACCCGGAAGTCAATTTTAACGTCACCAAAAGTCTTCTCGGGGTCGATATAGTACAAGAATACCAAGCCTTAGGCCCAGCCCATGAGCCCTTCTAAGCGTTTGAGGAAATGCAACATAATCGAAAGTTAGTCGTGCACAGTGGTATACCCTTTGAACGAGTTCCTAAAACGATGAAATCTTTAAAGATTAACCCGAGACCTCCCGTATTATATTATTATTATATCTGAAATGCCCAAATAAAATGTTTCTAAATGTTTTAACGAAATCCATCAACTCGTTCTCTCGATATAGACGGAAAACTAAAATTCTCAACTGAAACGATAATCCAAATGTGAATGGAACCTCTCGTGACCTTTGACTGGTCGACGTCACCAGTCACGAGTGTGCAATGTCAGTCGTAAACAAGGGAATCCCGAAGACAATGGCGAACGCTGTTGTCGTTGACATGAGGTGTATTGCTTATGGCTGTGATAATAAAACCCAATAACGTTCACTCTATAATTAATTTCCGTTTGAAAATAACAGTTATTTTAAAACGAGAGGCTAATTCTTTTGTCGTGACAAATCCGAAATTACCGAAGAAAGTAGACGTAGAGACTGCACTCGCAGCAGAGAGCAAATAAGAGGGTGAGTCAAATTCTGATTATGATATCTCTCCTATTTATTTTGTAAAAAAGATATTTTGTATAAAATTATATTATGCTATTTTGGTTTTGTTTGGTATTCAGCCCCTTGATTCCAGGTATAGGGGCCTATAATAATCAGTAGGCTAATTCATTGAAGAGACTTATTGTAATTTGTATTGCATTAAATTAAATGTTAAGAAAAATTCTTTCCTTTTTTACAGACCATTTTTTAACATGCTGGTGAAGAGAAATAAAAATCAAGTCCAAGACTCCACCACCAGAGACATTGAAGACATGTTGTAATGACAGTGCTGATGAACATTTAGATTTTTCAGTATAACTATAACTAAGTAGGCCTATCCATTGTGATGATACAAGGTAGATACAGTAGGGCCTACATAATTATAACCATGATTTTATGGTGTGGTTCCATGTCAGTGGTGCTTGACGAAAGGCCTGGCAAGATACAATATTTAGGTACTGTGTAGAAATTGGTGTGCACATTAAAGAACCCCTGAACAGTTTAAGCTAAAAATAAGAATACATGTGGGTCATAGCGCGGCTATCTGGGCAAAAGTTTCCATGTAACACTTTGCGTGTTATTTGGCGAATGCGATCATCATTAGTCAGAATGGAGCAGGAAAGTAGGACGTTAAACCCCATTTCATTTAATAATTTTATGTATACTTCGATTTTCCTTGCCAGTCATACATTTATTTCTTTCCCAGTGAAAGTCACAATCTATATTGTGGAGTTCTGTGAGTCGTGACTAGAGAAGAATTCATAATATGTTCCCTTCTATAGATCAAACTTGTATTTTAATGTGTAACTGTCAATATCTTTTGCAGGAATAATAGTTGAGAAAGAACATTTGCTGAACCTCTGTTCAAAGTGCCATATTTGTGACAGCCCATCACTAAAAAAAAACCCATTTATCTCAATATGGTACTAAATAGTAGGCCTACTTGCATGTGGTTGATTGATGTAATTATCATATGGAAATCCTGCAGATAAATAATAAAAAATCGTCTGAATACATATTGTTTTTATTCTCACTTAAATCCTACATGGCATTTTCTTATACAAAGTACAAAGGTCTCTCTGATAAATTTTTACAATTGGTACACTGTCAGCATTTTGTCTCCCCAACACCACCTGGCAAACTGTCATTTAACCATGTTCAGTATTAATGTCTCCTGAAAATATAATTATACATATTGGTATATTATTTTCACTCAATATGGTTAATGTCCACTGCACAAGTTGGGACATTTCAGGAATAACATACATACATATATGGTAGAATCTTACAGTGGTCTTTAGGTGTGGGAGGACCCAGTGCAAACGCACACAGTTAGGCAGGTAACAGTACAGATATGTGTGTTAAACAATTTAATCATTAAACTAGCTGTTTTAAACATTGTTTAATTGTCTTTTCTAAATTTGAAATTAACATATTATGTTTAGGGTCAACAACACAAATTAGGTAATTTCATGAATAACGTTATATGGTACAATCTTAATCAAATAATTCGGTTGTTTGAAAAAATGTGATTCAAATTTTAAAAATGTGATTAAAAAAACCCATAATTATTTTTCCCTAAAAAATGATTACAATTTTTTTTTTTGACAAGTAATAACTTGGTTAATGATTGTTTAAAAGAATCCATATCAAAGCCAAAAGAACGTTTGAATTTCAATTTGATATAAACACAATATTACTGATAGATAATTCAGGAAAGTTAAAATATAAATTGTAATGTAGATAATAAAGATAGGTTGCCAGGAAACAAAAGATACGCCAACAGCAGCTACATCGTCCGAGCGAAAGACAAGGGTTGACGCATTGGGAGGCATTTTCAAGAAATTTCTTACAGATCAGATTATTATTTTTGTCGTTTTAGGGTTCACAAGGTTCTACAAACTGAAACAAGGGCCTTAACTCTGGAAGCAATTTACAGTAAATTTTCAAATTTGACATGCTTTTCGTTTTACTAATTTAAATTAAAATAATGCATGTAACTGTTGGCGATAGAGCGTTCACAAGAAATTGTAGATGAAGGACGGGCGGATAGACGATGCCGACTGCAATATACATCCACATTTCCATGTGGACATATAAAAAAACTTACCATTCATTGTAGTGGAATCCAGACGACCGTTGTTGCGTGGTTGTTCAAGCCGTTGATATCTCAACTTTGAGCGTGAATTTCTGGCGAAATTTTCAGCCATTTCCGACCTCAAGGTCAAATTGGCCTGTGAGCCCGGGGTCCCATCAGATGCCCCGGAGCACCGGAGTCGATAGATATTTAAGTTATCTTTACCCTTTCAGATGAACTTTACCTACCAAGGTCACATGGGCCATGATGCCATGTTGGAAGGTCAAGGTCTCATGGTCCTGACTTTATTAGATGGGCAACAACCGAATTACTTTCGAGGAGCATAGCAGGTCAAGGTCCTGACTTTTGGTGGGCAATTTTTAAAAAAATGAAGAGCATATGTGGGGTCGATCTATCGGGTCAACGAATCACAGATCGATAGGATGACATTTTTTGGGTAATATTCCCTGAGAAATTCATTAGCAGTTTTTTTTAGTGATGTGGTCCAAGGACAGATTACTGGCCAATCCCAAACTGCATCCGATAATCTTGGTTTCGCGGCTTCTTCAACTAAATCTAACCCTGGGAGGTGCGTGTTGACCTTTAAAGGTCAAGGTCAAATGACCATTATTCGCCATTTTGTCGCTCTCTCCGAGTACCATGCGACACGTAAGGTTAGATTTAGTGGGGGTAGCCGTGAGGACTAGTTGTGCAGAAGAACTAAAAAAATTAGAAAAAATAATGATTGAAATAGGACGTTGTGGGACACTGGAACCTCAAGGGACCACAATTTGGGGCTTTAGAATAATGGGGCCAGATGGTGGGACCGTTCTGGGCCAGGATCCAAAATTTCATACCTCTCGGACTTCTAGTTCCGAAATTTGGCCCAAAAAGACATAAAAGTGCACCTCACAGCTGCTTTTTCCAGGTTAAAGTTCAGGTAAGATGGCAAGGGTTCCGATCACCATTTTTAAGTGTCCGGGTGACTTTTCGGGATGTTTTCAGACGAGGGTGTGTGTCTGGGAATTGAATTTTTACCTAAGTTGCCGCCAGGGGCAGGTTATGCCAGCCATGGTCATGACCTTGACCCAAGGGACAGCCCTGTCACCAGGCTTGTGGGTCGTGACCTTGATAGTGACCTTGACATTTCTGGTCAAAGTCTGGATGGTACATGAAGTTTTGGGAATTTTTTAACCCCAAGGTCAAAGGTCAGCTCAAAGGTCAAGGTTTCATATAGAAGGTAATTGAAGTGTCCACCCATGGTTATGACTTTTGACATGCCACCTGGCCCTGGGGCCCAGCCAGAGGTCTCGCAGCCCCCAAGTTGGTCGATATTTTGGTGACCTTGACCCGTTTAGATGACCTTGACATACCTGGGTCACGTGGGCCCCAATGACATGTCGAAAGGTCAAGTCAAGGTGGTTCTGACTTAATTAGTTGGGCCCCTGGGGGGCAAAAACCGAAATATTTCCGGGGCCGCTAGCGGGTCAAGGTAACGACTTTTGGTTGACGATTTTAAAAAATGAAGAACAAATGTGGGGTCGGTTTATCGGGTTACCCAATCTCGAGTCGATTGGAAGACATTTTTGGGGCAAAATTGTCTGAGAAAGTCAAATAGATATCTTTTTACTGCTGTGGTCCAAGGGCAGATAACTGGCCCTTCCCGAATAGCATCCGACGACCTTGAGGTCGCGGCCTCTTCAACTAACTCGACCAATGAAAGTCGCGTGGTGCTTTGACCCTTAAAGGTCAAGGTCAAATGGCCATCGTTGGCCATTTTGATCCATTCCCGGTCGCACCAGAAAATTGTCGATGGCAAGCCCCTCCCGCCCCTAAATCACTCTCCGTTAGGCCGCCTAACGGAAAGTGATTTAGGGGCGGGAGGGGCTTGCTTGCCTATTTACCAGACTTCCACCTAGAAAAAGGAGCTGCAGGGTCCCCTTTTTTGTGCTTTTTGGGCCAAATTCTCAACCCCAGAGACCCTTTGAGCCAATTGAGGCCTTTTGTTGCAAACAAAATCTAGATTTCACCCACTTCCGGTCATAGGGGTGACTTTTGAGGGGCCGGGCGTAACCAGGGGTCGATATACGTCAAGAATATCCAAACCCGCCGTCCCCCCTATCCACGTGGGTTCATGTGGGTGCTTACAGGCGGCAATATGGTGGGTTTTTTGTCAAAATTACACCCCCGCCCTTTTTGCAGGCCTACTAAAATGCTTCCCCCCCACCCAACTACTTAACGATGTTGTCCGTCTTTTACTATTTCCATTTGGATTTAGGGGCAAAGTGAGGTAGCCACGCGTAAAAATTATTTGACGCAAAACAAGGCGAGATAACTCCACAAAAAGAAAAAAAAAGGTATTGTGGATAACCGAGACTAAAACATACCTGTACTTGTTTTGGGAAAGCGAGCCTTTATGTCCCCATGAAGGCGGTAAAAACGGCATGCCGTTTACGGCCTTGAAGGCCGATTTTTTTCTTTGTTATTAGCCCCGTCAAGTCGGTAATAATATTGGAGCGGGTGGCAAAGGAAGGCGGGCCTACGCCATACAGTGTGTTATGGGGGATTTATTCCCCGAACAATTTCCGCCCCAGCCTGCTTCTATTACGAATACTATCCGTCCTCGAGGGATATTTTACGTGCAGACAAAGGTGTACACATGCTACGGCCACCTCTTATATCTCTTATTTTGAATTCCAACTATCCAACTGGTTGTTTTGGGTCCATATGTACACGGGGTCTCGCTGTTTCGGTCCTTCCGAATGACTAAATAATGTTCTTACAAGACTCTCGGGCCTAAAAGAACAACGAACCAAACCAATCGTGTAAATTTTATTTAATATTTAGTGTTGGTCATGTAGGCTGCAAATCGGTTTGCCATTGAAATAAGATATGTACCTATATTTTACCAAAGTAACTCGCCAGGCGCTGTGTGATTTTCAGTAATAATTGTAACAACATTCCCTTGGTGGTCATGAATATTTTATAAAGACTGAATTCAATTTTGGAATGATTTTTAACCGGACGTTATCAATCCATTTTAACATTTTTTTGTAAGCGCTTTACAGGTCAAAGTTGTTCATCATACTCACAATTTGTTCGGGATTCTTGTTCCTGGCATTGAAATAAAGGAATTAGAATAGCGATTTTACCCAGAACTACTGATCTTTTATTTCGATTAATCGGAAATTGAGAAAATAAATACAGCCCTTGTTAGCTGGTATTAGTAGATAACAAAGGTGGCCTTTGTTAGCTGTTACTGTAGCAGCTAACAACAGACCCCAGAGGCGCAGGGGCAGCCCTTGTTACTATTACTAGCATCTAAAAATGACTAATAACTTTCTACTACTAGCAGGCTAAAAATAGGCGGATCGGGTGACTAAAGGGTTATAATTGGCTGATTGGGACCATGGCTGATTGGGACCTGGCTGATTGGGACCAGAATTGTGGCTGACTGGGACCAGATTTGTGGCTGATTGGGGCCAGATTCTTGGCTGATTGGGGCCAGATTCTTGGCTGACTGGGACCAGATTTATGGCTGATTAGGACCATGATGAGGCTTATTCGGACCATTACTTAAATGCCGCGAGTATTTAAAATATGTTTGCATATTTTTTATAATAAGACAACTATAAATAGTGTAATTAGTCACAAATAATAGTGCAATTAGTGATTGACGGCTTCAATACAAATGAGCTAAATCACAGAGAATATGCTTCACATTCTTGGCTGATTGGGACCAGATTCTTGGCTGATTGGGTCCATGATCAGACCAATGATAAGAGTGTTTTAAATATGTTTGCATGACAATAAATACCACCCAGTATTATAATTGTAACCTAATATCAAAAAGCCTCATATCAGTATAATTACCGGAACTGCAATGAATGCGATATTTTGTAATGAATGAAGCTGAACTAATGACAGACAAATATTGTTCTTTGTATAATATTTTACTTAGTAAATATCATTTTATTTCAGGATTGGGTTTAGTGGGAAATTCTTCCCTTTATTTAATAAAAAACATATCATTTGGTAGGTGATCTCGTCTGCTTCTGAATTGGTTGATGTCATCGTTTGGGGTAAGTGTTCAGGTGCCAGGCCCGTCGTGGCCTCCCCTTACTCCACTATCCCACTCTATGGATTTGGTATCGTTTTTATTTACAGAATAGTGTTTAGGTGCCGAGTTTGTCTGACCGAAACTCCCCCTTACTCCACTATCCTGCAAAGTTTGGTAGATGTCATCTTTGTAGGATCTGTGTTTAGGTGCCAGGCCCGTCTTATCGTGACCTCCCCTTACTCCACTATCCTATTCCGTAGGTTTGGTGTCTGTTTTTGGCGGAATAGTGTTTAGACTCATCAAACACAAACGCCCGCACTTTCTTCATCAATTACCGATAGTATTGTAAAAATGTCCAATAAACAAAGATATTCGACTGAGAACTGTCGCGCCAAATTAATGACCATTCAACCAGACATGGGTATCATAAGACATTATTTCTGCTTTGTGAAAATCTCCTACAGAAAGAACAAGATGGATATATATGTGGCTCGTCTGCATCCATGAGACACGTTGAAGTGGTTGAACTACGAAGGTGTTTTTTATGAGTTGATTGGATCGTGTTCATACACGCTTTTTCTTGCAGCTTCCTGGCTCTCTCCGCTTTTGCTGCATTATACGGGACTAACAACTTTTATGCCATCTATCTCTATGCTTTACCATCGTTTTTACCATGCTATCGCCATCATCTAGTCGGGATATGTTTATATGTAAGGGCAACTTGTTCAATTCATGAAAGGCAGATAAATTAGTGGCCAGATACGACTGTTCCATCGTGTTCTTGGCATATATGGCGGTATATTAATGCCAAAATTCTAACATGCTATCGTCTGATTTCTTACTTCTGTTCATGTAATTTCTAACCTCCATTCATGTAACTTCTAACTTCCATTCATGTAATTTCTAATTTAAGACAATGTATAATCCAACTTCTTTATTTGTTCAGTGGTAATTTCAATTCTGTTCCAACTTGTTTCTATTATTTAAACGAAAAATGTCTTCCTAATAGATGCTTTACATGTTTAGCATCAACATCAACGAATTTAGAATTTATACATTTCTGCCTAGCAACCATCATTATGAAGACGTTTGATGTCGCCACTGCGTGCTCAATTGGGTGATTGCGCATCTGATGGGGATCATTATTTGGTATAAACGACCCATTCTTCGTTTGGTTGAAGGTTGGAAGGCGTGCTGAAAGAGAGAGCAGGGGCGGATCCAGGATTTTCAGAAATGGAGGGGGGGGTGCTGCACCAAGTTGGGAGTGCAAAGCCCGACCCATGATTTTTGAGTGGACAAAAATGCCCCACAAGGACTAATTTCTTACTAGTACTGTAAATCACGATCGATTTCTAACCTAAACTGTTTTTGTTCTCCTTTCCCCGCGAGAATATATGAATCTAAAAATTGTTCGCCACCGCAAAAAATACAGGGGGCGTGCGTGCGCCGGGTGCGCCCCCCCCCTCTGTATCCGCGCCTGGAGAGAGAGAGAGGGGGGGGGGGTCACTTAGTATTAAACTCAGTATCTGTGTATGTCTATCTATAACAATGTGTTAATATAGACCAACTGCATATAAATATTAATTATTGGCTCAACCGTAATAAAAATAAAATAAAATTCTCCAAATCCCGTTTAGCTTATATTTGAAATAGAAAATGAAATGAAATGAAAGAGGGTTTGACGCCCTACTGTTCTGTTCCGAACCGGGCTAATGGAGACGGACATACGCCACACAGTGTGCTTTAGGGAAATATTGCCCGGAGAGTGGATCTACGACCTGGACTTACATATATATATCGGAGTCTAACGGTCACGGGATCTGTTACGTGCACGCCAACATGTACATGGAACCTCAGGTTTTCATCCCATCGGAACGACAAGACACTAATAAGGGGGAACTACGCCAGAAAATCTGGATGAACTTTTTTCGACCCATGCCGGGATCGAACTCCCTACCCACAGCCTAGCGAGCCTGTGTCTTACCCACTTAGCCACGGTATTCGAAATAGTATTTGCAAACCATACATTTATATCACGTTCAATGTTGTTTAGAGGGTAGGATGGCCGAATGGTTAGCACGTGCACGCTGTAACATAAGGTCTGTCATTGAATAAACTGGCGTGGTTTCGATTTCCCGTTTTTACGTGACATGGAGCAGGGCCGTCTTTCCAACCTCGTGGGTTTTCTCCGGGTCCTCCGGTTTCCTCCCACTGCTAAACACTCCTACGCGCAAGCGAATTATTGAAATACAATTGAATGGTGTTAATACCGAAATGACCTGGTTGGTGTCGAGTGGATGTTAAACCCCATGTCCCCATCTCTCTCTCCCGATGTTGTTTTCAATTTTAACACTCAGGCAAGCCACTCAATCTGACGAAGAGGGGGTCGTTTGTATCAATAGAATGGTCCCGATCAGGTGCTCAATCGCCAAACTGAGCACATGGTGGCGACACCAAACGACATCATAATGATGGTTGCCAGATAGAAGTATCATAATTCTAAATTTGTTTGCCGTTCATGCTTAACATGTAATACCACAATGAAGTAGACATTCTTCGCCCCAATAATAGAAATAAGATGAAATAAAACTGATATTTACACTGAACAAATAAAGAAGTTTGATTATACATTGTCTTAATTTAGAAATTACATGAATAGAAGTTAGAAGTTACATGAATGGAGGTTAGAAATTACACGAATAGAAGTAAGAAATTAGACGATAGCATGTTAGAATTTTGGCACTAATATACCGCCATAGGCATTAAGCACAATAATGTCCCAGTTGGTCGGTTGAACATATGTAATTGTAGCACATGACTGCGGAGCAGGTTTAAGTCTTTCGGACTATCAGGAAATTGACTAGATATGACCATCACTTGTTTCTGAAAAATAGAATGATACTGATTTAATGTATTTTTACTGAATATATCAGATTGATGAAGAAAGTTCAGATGTTTATTGACTATTTTGAATATTTTTACAACACTATCGTGTGCTTGTATAACATGGTGATTTACATGAAATTAAACTGTTTGTGTTTGATGAGTAAGAGCTAGTTTCCATTAATATTTTTTTAGAAAACACTATGAAGGAGAACATTATGAGTCTTCGCATGTGTTTTAATGAATTCCTTGGCCACAAAAACATAGGTACTATAGACATCCAGATCATTGAAATCGGGGCAGGGTCAGTATATGTTGCTCTCCCCATCACTACTCTCACCACGTCACAACAATTGACTAATGTCTATGGCCAGACTATTATTAAGATATTCTCTTTCAACCCTGGAGAACACTTCTCTCTTCAAAAATACGTCCTTGTTATAGGTAACACTTTGTGTATAATTTATCTAGACATTTATTTCCCTTTGTTACTTAGGTAATTGTGTGTGTGTGGGGGGGGGCTGGAGGCGGGAAAAATGAACTACCTTGATATAAGCCCCGACGTGTACATGTTATGTTCCACATTATCTGTATAACTATGCTTTGACAATCACCTCGCCAGTCTTAACTCAACCCTAGGGTATCACAGTGTAAGCCATAGACGGAGGAAGGCTGACAAGTTAATTTGTGGTATTTCTACCCCTGGGTCTGGGGACTTTTCCTAGGGCTTATTTGAGTAAATGCTACCCTGTGTGTTTATCAAGGTAGCCTATACTGGGGGAGGGTGCCTAGTTCATTATATACCAGTTATTTTACTGACTTAGAAAAATGATGACAACGTTTTGGAGGCGATATTTGAAATAGATTGAAATTTATAAATTATTCTATATATGACAATATGAATTAACTAGTATTAATCTAATAAATGTGCCCACTGCATGTTTGTGGTTTTATTTTTAAGTAAAGGAAGGTGGAAATCACTTTTCCTTTCTCTTTGTCATAAAATGAATATGCAATGGTTTTTCAATGGATTTTTTCAGGTCATTTCACTTTACAAGACATGTACGAACAGTTTCAAAATATTATGAAGATGGGACCTTTCAGTCGAATCATGGTAAGACATATTATATATAATGATGTACATTTAAAAATTATTTGGTAATTTGTTTTTAATTTTCAGTAATTTTTTCAAATTAATTGGTGAATTATCTCCCGTGATCATATATACTATTCAAAAAAAGTAGGGGATATTTGATTTTGGGGGCATAATACTAAAATATGCAAATGACTACGAAAAAAGTCACTATAGAACCTAACAGAAGAAACATTTCCAGTTACACGTGAAGCCCAAACGCACCAATAGCTACCGCATGGAATGCAGGTGATGCTTGGGATCATCATGGGGGTCCAACCCAAGATTTGCACGACTCTGACTTTGAATGTTACAGTCATTGTGGCATTGAATTCCAGGGTGGAAACATCAGTTTAATTGTTTTAGTGACCAGAAAACAAATTTTGATATGCGTCGGCTTACCCAAAATGAAAGGTTACGTGCCCTTGGCATGCTACAGATCGGCACAACACATGCGGTTGTGGCGCGGACGATGAATGTTTCTCAGTCTGTCATATGCAGGCTATGGTCCAGATACCGTGATACACAATCTGCACAGGACAGACCACGCTCAGGTCAACCAAGGGCGACAACTCAAGCCCAGGATCGATTTATCCGTACCTTGGCCTTGAGAAATCGTGTCATCACAGCAAATCAGATCAGCGCTCGTCTTCAAACAGACACTGGTGTGAGTGTGAGTGGCCAGACGATTCGGAATCGACTGCATAGGGGTCACCTTCGCGCACGACGTCCTCGCGCGATCCCTTGTTTGAGAGATCATCACATTCAGGCAAGACGTCGTTGGTGTAGGGATCGTCAAAACTGGGATAATCGACGCTGGAGCAATGTGATGTTTTCAGATGAGTCAAGGTTCACTGTTGATTTTTTGGACAGACGTAGGAGGGTGTGGCGTCGTCAAAACGAGCGCTTCCAAGACGTTAACGTCATCAGACATGATCGATTTGGGGGTGGTTCTGTTATGGTGTGGGGAGGCATCACTGTTGCTGGAAGAACGGCTTTACATGTTGTTGCAGGGCGTGTTACAGGCCAGTACTACAGGGAAAACATCTTGGCAGTCCATGTTGTGCCGTTCGCACGACGTCATGGCCGCCGTTTCATCTTCCAGGATGACAACGCAAGATGTCACAGGGCCAGGATCGTTACAGGTTACCTCCAACAACAGAACATCACCACATTACCTTGGCCAGCACTGAGTCCCGACCTCTCCCCTATCGAGCATGTCTGGGACATGCTTGGACAGAGGTTACGTCAACGTCAACAACGTCCTGCCAATGTCCAAGAACTTGCTGCTGTGTTGCAACAGGAATGGGACAATCTGGACCAAAATGACCTTAGACGTCTCATTAGGAGTATGCCACGTCGGATCAATGCTTGTTTGGCAAACAGAGGAGGATTTACCCCTTACTGACTTTGTTGTGATGCTGTGGTAACTTTGCTGTTTGACCCCGGTATCATTTTACTCTTATAATAGTTATAATGGTCAGTCTGTGCCTTACTTAGTCTAACGATCATTTGGAATAAATCGATTAATGTGAACTTCATTTCATTTTGTCATTTGTTTCTTCGTCAGTTTCATTAGGTGACTTTAATAACACTTAACAATCAAATATCCCCTACTTTTTTTGAATAGTATATTTTGATTTGAGATGTTTAATCTAGTCAAGTGCTAAAAATTTATTATATACCCCTTTAGTTGGCACATCTAATAACATGTTTATTTTGTTGAAAAAATATGTACAGATATTTCTATGGTACCAAGTTAAGGCCAAGACAACTCTTGGTTTAGTTCTTTAGTTCAGAGTCTTAATAAAAGAAAAGGCCCTTGAATATCTTTGTATAACGTTTTGTTTTTACAAAATTTTAAAACTTGAAATCCGAATGAAAATCTAATACATATTCCTTTAGAACAATAATTCAGATGAATGTGACCTAAGGGTGCTGTATTCTCTGGTCACAATTTAGAGATTTTGACTCTGTAAATACATTTTTAAAGAGTTAAATCTTCCTATTGCAAGTCTTTCTTCGGGACTGAAATTATTAATTAAACTTAATTAGCTTATCAAGACCATAATCAACTCGCAATGCCATCATTAGCCATCCCAAACATGAGATGTCTATCTACAGCTAGCTCCGCCTGAGAACACGTGGACGTATGACGTAGATGAATCGCTGAAGCAATTTGACTGAAATTTTCAGCACATTCTCTTTTCGAACTATTATAGCGAGAACTATCAGCTCTTTATCTAAACCTTTCATAATGCTCCTTTAAATATAATATAATATTAAATTAAAAGTGTTAGAACCTATTCAAAAAGTTGATTAAAGACATAGGCGTACGGGCTCGATGACAGTTAGGGGGGGGGGGCAGAACCTGAAATGCCCGAAAAAATTTCGGGTTTACAAAGAGTGGTGCCGGTCTTCCTCGAGGGGTGAAGAAGCGGAGCTTACCTTGTATGGACGGAACCGTTGGGAGAAAAATTTTGAAAATTAAACTGCCACAAACGCGTTTTCCTGCTATTCCAGTCTGTGGATACAGCAGCTTCAATTTAGGTCCAATATAGCCTACCTGCCTGACCCGAATTCCAAACAACCAATCGTCGCTGGGTTTGGGGGGGTCTTACCTTCCCGGAGAAAATTAAACCATCGCAAATGCGTTTTTTGCTTTTCTAGCCCGTGTAAGCAACTCCAAAATTTCCAATGGTTTTGTAACCGAAATTTCAGTCTGAATTCCAATCATCCAATCAGACTGCTGCAGCTGCATTCACAAAAAATATTAGTGGGCGTATGTTTCGTTGCCTGGCAACCTATTTTAAGTTTTATTAAATCATTGGAACGTTCAAACATGTACAACATTTTCTAATCATCATCAATTATCGCCCTTTTACTACCATGGTTCATTACAGCCGCCGGCGCTGGTTCATTAATCTGACCCCGAATACACAAACCATTCCCAGACTTATGTAAAAGTGCCAATCCCGATAACTTTTTGGGGAATAAAACTGCTTAATTTTGTGTTAAAATCCTTTAAAATCCATAACCTAAGCCCCACCTACTAACCCAATATTCGTGATACGCCTGTAAATAACTTAAACCTGACAGTCTTCATCTGGAAATGGAGAACATTTTATTATACAGTATCTGGATAAAACCAGACTTTTTTCTATAAAAATATTATGTAGGTGAAATTTACCTTTTGTTATCAAGTACAGGACATGGGTCATTCACTGTATAGACCTCTCAAGAAACATTAATCGATTATCAGGTCACCCAATGAAAAAATTGACCCGAAATCTTAAAAGGATTACATGTCCGTATTAGCAGTGTTGACGTTCACGTCCAAACGACTCAATATTTTGAGCTGAAATTTTGAGACAAGGTAAATGCGCCACCATGCCACTATATTTTGGTCCATAAATTTCATAAATACTCGGACTTTAATTTTTGAGACTCTGTTCTTATCGGGATTGTCCCTTTAAGAATTTACTAAAAGTTATTCGCTTTATTTTAACTAAAATATAGCCCTTTGGTAAACTTTTCTTCCCTCAGTGTATCAAATTCATCAATAAGAAAGTATGTGCAAGGTTTTGTGTTTCTGGATCAAAGATATTTGTCATACACAGTGACTGAAAGTTGAGTAAATTATTATCTTAAGCCTGAGAATGTTTTCTGAACTTGCAGTGAGGAGGTCTTGGATTCGCTCCCGGTTAAAAACCTTACTAGTCCATTTGAGAAAAAAACCCTTTATGTTTACCATTCCATTAAAAAGCGACTAAATAAATTGTAAATATAAAAACGTGTTGAGTGTATTATCTGTATAACAATGGTGGTATTATAGTTCATATATTATGAATGATTCTAACCCTGGTAGATATATAAAAATAATGAATTGATCACCATTTGCACATCACTCAACAAGCTAATGTCCAGAGGCTTACATACGTATTGTTAAACTGGGCAACAGAGGACACAGTAGCGATAGAAAAATGTGAAAATATCCAAAAATACAACACCGAATCCTGGGAGAAAATTTGACATGAGCTTTCTGAGATAGGACTCACGAGTTCGGTAGAAGAACCCCCAGTACAAGAAAAGGGCCTCCAAGTACATGTACAAGAAAAAAGCCAAGAATCAATAAAAAAAAACGTCGTTTTGATTTGAGAGCCATCATTTACTAACAAAGGCCAAGTTCTCAGTTGTTTTTGGTTACCTTTTTTCAATGCACCGGTCGCTGAATACGATGTCAGGATATTCGGCAGTAGGACATTATACACCATTTTGCTCAGCAGAAAAAGTTTTTTTTTAGACAAAATGAACAAAATCATTTTTTTCATTTTTTATACGACCGGCCTAATCCACCCCTGTTAAGATTCGGTGATTTATCAGGCGTGCTGTTCAAGGGTTGAGAATTTTGCCCATGCGGTAGTTGAAAAACACCGAGTTCGAGTTATGTTTCTGCACCAACCGGGATAATGAAGGGATGTGTTGAATATATTTCTATTACAGACGACAAAATGGAGAATGTAATTGTTGAAGGTAATAACATTATTTAATACATGTTGTTATAAGTAATATTTATTGTTTCTTTGATGAGTAAAAATACACATGGTAACAAATGGTTTATTTGTCAACTTTTATTTTTGTAAAAACATAACAAAACAATTCTATAAACTCATCTTTTGACATTTAATACACCATGTGATATTTTAGTGTACGGTATGTTCTGCTTATATTCTACATAACAGTTCTGCTGTGTCTATAGTGGCGTGGAGAGGTTTTTGTTTGTGATGCCTGGTGCGTTTGTCGTCTAGCGGCGTGGAAAGGTTTTTATTTGTGATGCCCGGTGCGTCTAGTGGCGTGAAGAGTTTGGTGAGGTTTTTGCTTGTGATGCCCGGTGCGTCCAATGGCGTGCAGAGATTGAGAAATACCTGGTGCCAATCCCTTCCTTGCACGCCCCAAACACTAAATCGTAGGGTCTAATACTCAGAAAGGTGAAAGGGAAGTTAATTTAAATATTATGTAAAAGGGGGCGAAATAATTACACTGGGCAGCTTGTACTCCAAAGTTCCAAAGTTAACAGCAATTTAAAAAAATATATATTTAATTACACTCTCTTATTGGATGAATATACCCTCACGCAGCGCATCCAGTCCTCCACTCCCCGTGCACCCTGTGCGTCATATGAGAGCAACTTATCATTGCCTCATTGTCCAATTTCACATCAGCGTAACTACCAACCTGTTTCACAGAGAATTACTTACGAATTATCCCTGTAACGGATGGCTGTCCAAAACACGTGCGTTGACTGCACGCCTCGTAGTCATTGGCTCAACGGCTCGTGCAAAGTTTACTTAACACCTAACTGCTTCGGGCAAAATGATGCATTTTACTCATTTTAATACCCATTTACACTAAATAGGAAATATTTTTTAACTACAAATACTTCAAACGTTTTATTTATTTTTCTTTTACCTCAAAAAAATGTTTGAGAATTTAATTTGTCGGAGTAAAAAAGTTAATATGCCGTACTCATTAATCCTCGTCGATGTCATGCTTATCAGTGATTGTAGCGGCCAAGCGAATAGTCACTGCGGGATCAGTTTGCGTAACTACATGTAGTAGAATTTATAGTTAAAATCATTGTCATGTATAATTGGTTTCAAATATCATCTCACTATGACTGACTAATTAAAATTAGAAATTCGCGAATATTGAAAACTATTTATATTGTTTTTATACGCCCACATTTTATATATTTAACTGTGATATTTGTAGGTTTTGGACCGGGCAGTCCACATAGTTGGTGAAAATCTGAAACGATTTAACGTTTACAACATGTTTACACAGTTTGGTTTAAACAATATTTTATTTCTTAGTGAATCACAGATACATTTTAACATACAATATATGGATACAATAACAAGCATTGCTGCTTATGTAAAATCGCTTCCATAAATAATGATCATTCAGAAGTGGACGACTGGATGTATTTGATTAACATATTTTACAGAGTGCAGAAGGTGAAGGAAAAGAAGGTAAAGAAGGTAAAGATCCCTTGGAAAGGAAATAAACAGTACATATACAAGTAGATTATAACGATAGATATTCAATAAGACGATGACGATGCCGAGGCCCAAAATTAGTTCATCAAGTTTTATGAATTTTATGAGTTCATCTGCTAACTGGAGGGGGTGGGGAATTTCAATAATGATCTAGGCAGTTTTAAAGCGTTTAGTTAGTTTGATAAAATTATGTACGATTTCAACGATTAAAGAATTTTCATCAAAAGAAATAGCGGTGTTTCCAAAAAGTATTGTTTGAATATTCCTATGATCAAACCCTAATTTATTTATTGTGATTTTTCGCTGAGAATTGTATAGTGGACAGTGTAAGAAATAATGTTCACAGTCTTCGACACCTTGACCACAAAAACATGAGGGATTTTCCGATATGTGCATCAAACACTTATGA
The DNA here is from genome assembly GCA_948474765.1 of Patella depressa. Taxonomy (NCBI): domain Eukaryota; kingdom Metazoa; phylum Mollusca; class Gastropoda; family Patellidae; genus Patella; species Patella depressa. The sequence goes on from OX419723.1 coordinate 9,917,501, forward strand.
AGGTTTAAGTCGCTCTTTGAGTTTCGTAGTTTACAATGTGTTATCTGTAGATGTCTTTCGCCTATATAGTAGTGAGCATTTGTTTGGATTAAGCGCATGCCTGATTTTAATTTAGTTTTGAATTCAGAAATAGTTTGGGAATTTTTTATTTGATGACTTAGATCATTCCACTGTTTAACAGAGGAAGGAAAAAAAGAATTCTGGTATAGTAATGTTCTACAGTTTATTTGCTTAATTTGGTTTGAGTTACGAAGACGGTAGGGTTGGTCGGCGGATACAAGAGGTGGGATTAAATCGGTTAGATATTTAGGAACTAGTCCATTTAAAATTTTGTAGAAAAGTGTCATTTTATGTTGATAGCGTCTTAGTTGAAGCTGGCATATTCCGGTTTCCGTATAAAGTATATTATGAGAGGTACCACGTGGAAGACCGGTTATAGTACGCAAGGCGTCGAGTTGGAGTTTTTCAAGTTGGGTTGATTTGTCTTTAGAGCAGTTATTCCATACACAATCTGCATTTACACAGTTTCGGGATCTTCTTACAATTTTTCTTTTCCTGTTTCTTGTGAACAAATTAAGTTGCTTTATTCCGATACGTGAAGATCCTTTATACAATGAAACGACGCCAATTCCAGTACATACCGACCCTTTAGATGACCCGACGCCAATTCCAGTACACACCGAACCTTTAGACGATGGTATGACGCCAATACCAGTACAAACAAGTCGGAGTTGTCCCGATTATTGGTTGGCATATCGACATGTTTTTGATGACGTGATACCAAATTCACCACTATCAATGGCGTCAAGAAATTCGAAAATTGCGTGTGCCATTGTCTGTAAAAGGGAAGCCCGTTGTGTTGCGTTCGCCTATCATCCACGAAGAAAGGAATGTCATCTTTATAGCAGAAATGTGAACGAACTGAATACAGATCCTGATCTTGGAATGAAAGTTTTCTTATTGATTACTGGTAAGTTTTGGGTTTTTTTGTAAGTTTCGATACTGGGGCCTGTTTCACGAAATTTTAACTAAGATAAAATCCAAATTTTAGTGATTTCATTGGATAATATTGGATTGATTTTAGTGCTTAGCCGTTCAGAATTGAAGTATCTACTAAAATTTGGATTTTATCTTTGGTAAAGATTTCGAGAAATAGGGTCCTGGTCTTGTAGATTCATGTTAAGTTTTTGTAATGCTATTCTTTATAACTGGTAAGTTTTTAGACCGTTAAGTTTTCAGACCGTTATACCGGATAACTGGTAAGTTTTTATACTGTTCTAACTGATAAATGTTTTTATACCGTTATTGATTATTACTGAGTATGTTATTATATCTATTGGTGACTAATACATTTTTATACTCTTCGTGTTGATTACTTGATAAGTTTTTATACTCTTCATGTTGATTACTGATAAGTTTTTATACTCTTCATATTGATTACTGATAAGTTTTTATACTCTTCTTGTTGGGGTTGGGTGGCTGAACCGTTATCACGTGCACGCTTTATCATAAAGCATGTCATGGGATAAACTGGCGTGGTTTCGAATCCACGTCTGTACGTGACAAGGAGTAGAGTCGCTTGTCCAACCTCGTGGGTTTTCCGGTTTCCTTCCACTGCTAAAGATCTCTACGTGCAAGCGAATTATTGAAATAAAATTAAACCATATGTTAGTCCCGAAATGACCTAGTTTGTGTCGAGTGGACGTTAAACCCATCTCTCTCTCTCTCTCTCTCTCTCACACACACACACACACACCCACACACACCCACACGCACTGTTCTAGTTGATTACTGATAACTTTTTATACTCTTCTAGTCCAATAATGATTAGTTTTTATACTCTCTCTCTCTATCTCACTCTCTATCTCTCACTCTCTCTCTCACACACACTCTCTTCTAGTTGATTACTGATAAGTTTTTATACTCTTCTAGTTGAATAATGATACGTTTATGTACTATTCTTGTTGATGCGGCTAATTGGCTAGCGATTGCTCCTTTTTGATTAAATTAATATATTTTATATCATGTGCGTGACATTACAATGTCGAATAGAAGTATGGATTTAAAATTAACAGGGGGTAATAAAAAAAAACAAAAATCAAATTCAACATAACTTGTTGGAATCAAACACATTCTTGCATTGTGATTTATTAGTACCTGTTTGCTATTAAAGATACATTATGGGAGATAAGATAAATAGGTGGCAGTTCTCATTATCATAGTTACAAAATAGGCGAAGTAAATAGATCATGCTGAACATTTCAGTCAAATTGCTTTATGCTAAGCCGAGAAAACCTTATTTAAGTATCTCTATAGCCTCGATTGTCATTAACAAAGTCACGACTATCCGTTTAATCATCAACTGGCGTTGAACAGCACGTCGAACTCAAATCGGACACATATGATGGCATGGAGAGTTGATTATGGTCTTCTTATGTTAATAAATGTCTAATTAATAGTTTATATAACATTTCAGGCCTAGAGACCTACAACAGGCAGATTTAGCTCTTGTGTAATCCATGTTTAATTTATTTCTATTAACCTTTTTTAAGCAGTCTTAGTAACCTTTAACTTTCTTGGTAAGATCTTATGGTGTTTATGAGTTCACGTGTTATAGTTTGGAGTTATACCCCCTAAGAAAATGTCTTTGTAAGACCTATGGGTATTTATGAGTTCAAATTTTGTGTGTTAAATTTTTATATTTAAAACTCCTTTAGAAACTTTCTTGGTTAGATCTATGGGTGTTTATCAATTCGATTCGAATACTGTATAGTTTGTAGTTATACCCCTAGAGAGAGAGAGAGAGAGAGAGAGAGAGAGAGAGAGAGAGAGAGAGAGAGAGAGAGAGAGAGAGAGAGAGAGAGAGAGAGAGAAAGATAGAGAGAGAGTAAGACAGAGAGCGGGAGGGGGACCTCCACTCATCACATACTAGGTCATTTGGGGTTTAATATATCTTTAAATTTTATTTCAATAACTCGCTTTGTTCGCAGAGGTCTTTAGCAGTGGTTGGGGAAACTGGAGGTCACTGAGAAAACCCACGATTCATTCGCTCCCTCGTTTCACCATTAAAAGACATAATATAACCAGTGATCTCTCAAACAGGCTAATAGAATTATTAAAACTTTGAAGAGATGCCCTGGACACCGACAAAAAAAAACTATTTACATTCATTATCCTTGTCTAAAGGTATATATAGTTTAAATTTCATTTCTTATATTTACAGATGGAAGTAATGTGGGCAGTGTAACCCCGCCATCATCAAGCTCTATTGGTGTATTAGAACCACCAACAGCAGCTCTAGCTAGCGACCCAAGCACCTGTTTTCAAACAGAAAAGGACGATTATCAACCCTGGTTCCTCGTGGATTTGATGGACACATTTCTTATTCGTTTTATAGTGGTTTACAACGAGGCTGAGTACCGTGAGTACCGCGTGCTATACCTTTTGTGCGTATATATATTTTACCCGCAACTATATATGATGTGTCATTCTGGTTTATCGTAAATATATATATGTCATGAGGTTTATCGTAAATTTATATAATATGGCATCAACATGCTGGTTTATCGTATATCAAATGCAGGTCTATCGTAAATATATCCTTATACAGGTCTATTGTATATGTATGCTGATTTATCGTAAATATATATTTATGTATATACTGATTTATCGTAAATATTATTTCATACTGGTTTATCGTAAATATATATTTCATACTGGGTTATCGTAAGCGTATTTTCGATACTGGTTTATCGTAAGCGTATATTTCATACTGGTTTATCGTTAACGTATATTCCATACTGGGTTATCGTAAATATATATTAAAAGCCATACTCGCTCATCTTAAGTGGGTCATTCTTGTTTATCATAAGCATGTTAGAATTATTACAAACACATACGTCACGTATCATTTCCAACTCCGATATTGTGAACGAAGAATCTCTAATAGTACTCTACGTTCACAAATTCTTCAGGTCGTTTAAATATGTATTCTGGTTTTTTTTAATTAGATATTAAAAAATATATCTGAGTAGACAAGGGCATAGATTAAGCCATTTTAGCGAAAAATGCAAATAGCGCATCGGTCGACCATCTAACACCATGTCTGTCTTTTCAGCCGAACGCCTACATGACGTTAATCATGAAGTCTACGATTCTAATTCAACGATGACCAACTCTTCAGAAGTTAATTGTTGTGCTTCAGTGGTTGATTACAATACAGGTAAAAATATCATCAAATGTAACGATGGCGTCCAGGGAAGATTTGTGAAGATTTTTATCGAAAAGTCAAATTTCTTAACTCTTTGTGAAATAGAAATATATGGCACTCATGGTAAGTAGAATTAATAAAAATTGCCATGAAGTGTTAGCTTGTTCCCCATTTATTTTATTTAAAACAAGAATACCAACCTATTATGTTGAAAATCAGCAACTGGTTTGGATATCTGATTCCTTGATGTCGGAAAGAAATTGAATCGAAATTAGCCAACACCACTTATACACACCATGATATTGCGAACATGCGTATTAGCACTACACTTTATGTGATTGTATTTGCTTGAAAACGTTGCGAGAGTGCTTTTCGCAAAGAAAAAATAAATTAATAATTGTTCATGCATTAGTATGTGTTATAGTTTATAAGTATATGCAGTTACTAAATGGCTCTAAAGATAACTGTAAAACTGTCTATAGATCACACGCTCTGACCAGTATCAATAATCAATTATATACTGTATTTATGACTATGGCCATTATTTTTTTGCTTTAGTGATTGACCCGAGTGACACCAGCTGTAATAAAAGATATGAATGTAAGAAATTACCAGGTAAGGCAGACATATTTGAATTACACTTGTGTACCCTTAGATTTTAATAGGGAATATATCGTGTTCACTTCCCGTCCAAAATTTATTGTTCGAAACTGAAGATAGAAACATTTCTGAAGAATTTTTTTCGGCAATACTAAACTGCCTCGACATCGCCAAACGATTTTGAAAATTCCGTATGAAATTGTATGACATATAAACATTCTGATTGTAGTTTGTAAATATCGTGTATATAGTGTATATGGCCAACTTATAATTTAATCTACTTTACTTTACCTTTCAATGTATATTTATGTTTGTACTTTTATGGAGAGGGGGTCTATAGGCTTCTGACTGTTTACCAATCCAGTTTCTGTGAACAAATATTGTTTAGATAAATAAAAATAATGGTTTGGAAGATTTAGGTAATTACATGGTGTTCGAATATAACCGATTTATTATTTTCATGGCGACTTGATGCTAAGACACGACTATGGGTCAACAACCGTCATGTGATAGAACGTGAACATAGAAAATGAAATGAAATTGGGTTTAACGTCCTACTGTTCGGCTCTGACAGGGCTAATGAAGAAGAGCATACGCCATACAGTGTACCGTGAGGACAGAGGCGCTACGACCTACCTTTAGATCGAATTCGTTTATGTGCACGCCAATGTGTACACGGCACGGGCCAATGTGTACACGGTACGGGGGCCTCCGTTTTTCGTCCCATACGAACCACTAGACAGCTGTCCTTGCCACCCCACCCCCTCTTGCACAACTGACAAGAGTAAACCATGTCAGAAAATCCCAAATGAACTTTTTCGGTCAACACCGTGATCGCCCTACGCACTTAACCATCGTGGCTCCAGGTGAACATAAACTTGCGAGACTCTGTCTACTATACTGGTCCCTCGTCCTGACCTAAATAACCTTTAGTTGTAAAGGGGGGACTAATCATCCTCGGCCTGTCCTTGAATAACCGTTGGGGGGGGGGGTCTCCTCGCTCTGCCCTTAAATTACCTTCACTACGTTTAGCTGTAAAGCGTCTACTTAATTCCGAATGCGTGAAACTTTATCAATTTAACATTATTTTGCAGACGGTGACAATGTTGCTTTAAATAAACCAACCGAACAAAGCTCATCTCAACATCCTATATATTCGTCTGGTAAGGCTGTTGACGGAAACAGGAATGGCATAATGTCTGTGGCGAGTTGCCAGGCTACTGCTAACGATGATTTTAATCCGTGGTGGCAAGTAGATCTAGGATCGATGTATGACATCACAAGTATAACTATATCGAACAGATATGACGACAAAAGCTGTAAGTCTATACCTAATACTCAAAAATAAAAATACAAATAAATATGCCAATTTAACATTTGTATAAATTACAAAGCCCCGAATGTGAAATAGCAATTCCCTACCCTTTGATAGACAACTATAATAATTCATCACCTCATTTACTGTCGTAAATAATCCTCTCAAATCAACTAACAATGTATTACTATCCCCAAATTTATTGAGGTAAAATACTGAACTAAACAAACTAACAATGCACATTGACGAATACACATAGGCATACAAGCTCGATGACTGTAAGTGGGGCAGAACCCGAAGTGCCCCAAAAATTTACAGAATTCCAAACAACCAGTCAATCGTTGCGGGGTATGGGGCCTCACCCTTTCGGAGAAAATTTTTAAAATATAACCACCGCAAATGCGTTTTCTGTTATTCTAGCCCGTGTAAGTAACTTCAAAAGTATCCAATGGTTTTGTCACCGAAATCCCTCTCCGAATTCCAAGATTCCTATCAGACTGTTGCACACGCATTTACAAATACTAATCGATGCCCGAAAAATGTCGCACAAAGTAGAGTGGCTCCAGAGAAAATGTTTTAATCCATAGTCAGCAGTCAACTCAGTACAAATTCGTGGTATTCAATTAAAAGAACAGTAAAATTAGTGTTTTATTAGGGCTCGATGACAGTTAGGGAAGCAAACTAGAAATGCCCGAAATAATTTCAGGTTTACAGACAGCAGCGCCAGTTTTCTTCGAGAGGCGAAGAAGCCGAGCTGACCTTGTATAGGCCTCCCAAGTAAATTTTGGAATATTTGACGGCCGCAAACGCGTTTTATTGCTATTCCAGCTCGTAAAATTAGTGTTTTATTAGATAGGGCACCTTATTTTGCCTAGTAGATGAAATAATTTTTTTTTCTAACTTTACCCGTCTGCCCGAAAAGTCAGCTTGCCCGAAAGTTAGGGGGGCAGCTGTCCCCCCCCCCCTTGCCCCCTCTGGCTCGTACGCCAGAATACATCGTCAATGGGCAAGTCGACTTTCTGATAAAAGAAAAAAAAAATTGTAAATCAAAAATCCGTACATTCAAATTAAGGGCAATTTGAATACCTTAAACATTCATTATTCAAGGGCTAAATCTGCCTATTGCATGTCTTCTTTAGACCTGAAATTATTAATTAAACATTGATTAACTGACCCAAACAATAATCAACTCTCGATGTCAACGTTAATCTGTGATATTTACAGGATTAGGTTCCGATTTGCTGAACAACTTTCATTCGTGATTTAACCAAGAAACGGATAATCGAGACAATGTTTTTTTTTTATCGCACCGACTGTAGTAATGATGATCGATCCTAGGCCGAAATTCAATCGCTAAAATCTCGGTTCAGGGTGAATGAATTTGACTGAAATTTTCAGCAAATTCCCCCTACATTTTATAGTTTTTAACTATTATAGTGGGAACTGCCAGCTCGTTATCTAATATCCCATAATGTATCTTTTATCTTTATCTATTTCGATGTTTCTTCTAGATTATGGAACACTTTTATCTGATGTGAGTGTAATGGTGTATGATTCCGATCCACAAGTTGGCGATCCCAATGCCAAACTCTGTGTATTTATACCTGGAGTTTTTGGAAGTACAGTCAGAACATTTGAATGTGATAAGCAAACAGTCGGCAGGTTTGTCAGGATAACCAAACCAACAGAATACCTCACTATGTGTGAAGTCGAGGTAACGGGTATACAACAGTAACAGAAATTGAAATTGAGCAAACTGAAACACGATCACCGTTTGATTATTTAAAAGTGGATAATCGAGACTTCAGTTTATTGTTGTAACAACGGTATCCAAGCCAATTGATATGCCTCAAACATTGATAACTCCGCTCAGAATGAAGTAATTTGACTGTCATTTTCAATATTTTCCTTTTTAACTATCTATGTTATAACCATTATAGTCAGTAAATATCCATCAATAAATTCACTAATTGATAGATTTGAAGTAGATTTAGCCTATCATTTAAAGACTATTAGGCTGTTGTAATGAGATATACTTAATTGATTTTTTTATATCCACTAACAAATGTGCTAAATGATGTATTTGAAGTATATTTTGGTATATTTAAAGACCACATTTATATGTTTTAATGAAATATGTATATATATTTAATTAACTATTAATATCTTATATCATGTTAGGCCTAGCTCCGCGGGCCTAATGGTTATATACACAGAGTAAAACAGTATGGAAACATTCCTATTTGAATATAGTGTAAGTGTTTGATCAGATTATATTACATTGTAGAAGGTATTTAATCTTCCTAAACTCACCCGAGGAAACCAATAAAAATAAAAAAACGATACGCATAATGGTCGTACATAAAGATTGCCGTTTTGAGAATGGGATAATTGTCAAAGAGTGTGTCCATTATCTTTCGTTGATACCATTGACACCGTTGAGATTACTCCCTAACTGTTACCAGTGGACGTTTATTCAAACGAAATCCACTGACTGGTTTTAACCGAGATGTTGTTCAAACTTAGTGTTGTTGTTCATTAGGCGAAGGCCTTGCCTGATTTCGATTCAGAGCATCTTCTGCTTAGGTCAAAGCGGAGTTTAACAATTTCATTGCTCCAGAATTTTCGGAAACAACATAGCTCTGCGTCTAAAAAATGTAGAATGGTCAGATTTTTGATAGGGCACAACAACTCTGCTTCTAAACATTGGAGGATAATGATTTTCTGCGTATGCCAAGTAGTTGTCCGTTTTGGCTGTACGTTTGTTAAACTTTTTGAACATAATGCTTCTGCTTGAGGTAGAATGTTTGAACTTGGTGTAGAAATTTGTCGTATGAATGTTTTGATCGAGATCGATAATAAGAAATTTCTGCTTAGGCCAAGCAGGATAGGCAATTTGTTTGATCGATACTACATTAAAAAATGATAACGCTGACACTAATTGAGCGAGGAATGATGAAGGTTAGGGTTAGGGTTTTATGACCTGGACAAAGTTGGTTAAAGACATTTTGTTTAATGCTCACGGTTATACAGAGTGATGATCAAATCGATCGTTATCTGATTTTGAAAAAGTTAAATATGCAAGCAATTAGTGGTTTCACCAATTTATTTTGTGATTGAGGACTTGTGTGTGTGTGTGTGGGGGGGGGGGTAGATGGGGTAGGGGGACAGTCTTATTTTTGACTTCTGATTGAATTAATGGATTAATTGTTACATTTGAATTGTACTTAATAATGTCGTGCCTATAATTACTTATAATATTTACGTATATTACCAGGAGTTGGATTACACGCACGCCTATTATATATCAATGCCCGTACACGCACATGCCCGCATTTAGGCGATCCTAAACCTTAAATAACATGCTTTTTGTAATGACATTAACTGTGACGAGCTCCCGGATGAGCGAAGACAAGTACTTTAAAATGTTAAAATGTTAATAAACCAGTGTTGAACCAGTTTGTGTCAGTTGGTCTTTATATCTTTTCACCGTTTACCGTTACAGAAAGTCGTGCAGCTTTATTATGTAGTAATGTATGTGGTAATTTTAGCCATGTTGTATTTCTGATCACAATTGTCTTGGTATTCATTGTGTATTTTTTATATTATTGATTGTTTTAGTTTACATTGAATATCATTACATGACTAAATCCACCGTATTTACCAGTACCTGTAATAAATGCCAGTCTTAATAAAAATATGACTTTCTCTTATTATTTAGACGCCTCTGTACCACCATTCTCATTTAACTTATCGTTATTTACTATTTTTGCTGGATAAGCGTTTAAAGTTTGTTTGCTATTGGAAAACCTGTCCCTAGTCTACTCCAGATGCGCGACGGGCATAGGCGTACGAGCTGGAGGAGGGGGGCTGGGGTCGGCCCCAATTTGGGCACCAAATGCTGGGAAAATTTGGGCTTTGTAAAAGTTGTATAAAAAAATATTGTGTTCTTGAATGTGTCCAATTTAACAGCGAATTTATATTCAGAGTGTCTATAGTTAGGCAATTAAACAAAAATCTTAAGACTCGAACCCTCTATTGTTTGGAGCACAGTAAGCCACAACTAACGTACTAAGAACCTAACTACATTTTTTGGGCACCAACCACCACCGCCCTCCCAGTCAAAAATTTCCCTGTACGCTTATGGCGACGGACTAAGCCTATAGATGTATCCCCGTTATATGATCATATACAAGAAAACCATACACCCTATTTCGTCCACACTGTATTGGGCACAGGTTTTTGAGACGGAATGGCCAGCATAAACGGTATACGCTTTGGTGTTACGAAAGCGTGTACATCTCTTTAATCCGGCGCATAAAAAATCGAAACGGTCAAATGGGTGAATATTCAGGGCTTTGGGGCAGATGGATAGCAGGGCTTATGTTACTGTGAACGTTTAAGTCGGCAAGAGACAGATAAGCAAGGCACGAGAATTTGAGACTAATCTCAGATTTAATGCTCCCATGACAAAATGTGAAATTTTGGACTATTTTTGTAGACGTGTTATCATCATGTCTGAAACTTTATTTGCCTCATTAATCACAAATGTAATATACATCCACGCAAATTTTGAAAATCGGTCGGATTTATCATTATTCAGAATTTACTATATGATATCTATGAAATTTATGCGCTATAAAACGGACATGCGTACCTTTCATAAAAATACGTCATTTTGCGAACGACATTTTAACGTGACGTTTTTGTGCAATATTATAATAAGTAACATCTACGTTAACAGAATGCCACCAAGATTGATAAGGCCTGTTCTGAAGGGTCTATCCCGATTTGAACAGGGTTTCAAAATAAGAGTCCGGCCAACGCAGGGGTCGGACAAGTGACCTGTGGGTTGGTGAGCCAAATGTGTCTCTTACATAAAAAAACAGGTGACGCGCAACGATGCATTTCTTCATCAAGATAACAAGGGCGAGCCGCCAATTTCAATTTTAATATTAACAATGTCAATATAGGCAATCTAAAAATCAAATCCTTTTTAATAACATAAAACAAAGACAATCTTTAATAAACAAAATTTAATAAAAACATAACCCCTTTGCATACCATACAACAAAGACAATTTGACAACATTAAAAAATATATCAACGCCATCTGTTGTGAACTGTTTTTGGCATAGTAATAATGACATTAATTTCTGAGGGAGTTTAAAAACTATAATCTTTTGAATAAAATAAAACAAAATTAAATTTGTGTCATAAAAATTTCAATTTGAACAATGTTAAAGCACAATTAAGTTATATCAATTTAAGTGAATGGATCCGGGGGACAACTGCAGGTGCCCTCCACACTGTACAGTCCCGGGGCTGTAATATTACGGGCTTCGCGTAAATGAGAAAACAAATGATTTTATAAGAAAGGAATAATACAAACGGTCTTCATATTAAGCTTTAGTATATTTTGGTTTCGGAGCCGCAGTTTCTCAGTGAGTAAGGCATTTGATCGCTAACATAGAATCCCGTGTTCGATCCTGGTGTCGACCGAGAAAGTTTATTGCGATTCTTTTGGCTTGGTTTCACCTTTTCAGTGCAGCAGGAAGGGGAACCTGGCAACGGCCTACAAGTAAAATAACCATTGACATTTGGACGTTGATCTAAGAGTAGGTCCAACGCCGGATTAACCATGGGGCACCATGGGGCACAGGCCCCAGGGCCCACCACATTAGGGGGCCCCCCACAAAAATCTCAGTTGCGCGCCTCGAGCATGGTCGGACCGAGGATTCCAACGGCCGGTGACCTAGTGACGGGGCCCCTCCGCTGCTTCGAGGGCCCTCCATCGGAAGTCCCTTGGGCCCCTCAATCCATGTTGTGTTGCGATCGACATCCGAGAATTCGGTGTAATCCGGTGATGGGTGTAACACATATTTTTTTTATTGTCGTGAGATCTTCTATCGGACCGACCATCGTCTAACTCGAATTATCGTATAACTCGAACACATTACACGTCCCCATCATTTCGAGTAGCGCGAATTTTACCTCAGATTGACGTACGATTCTATATAAGCTGTAGTTGTTGTTGTTGTTGATATTTGTTGAGGGTATAAGCTGAATTTGATGAGATGCACACCATGATCACACGAAATATTCATATTTCTTGATTAAATCTCGTATTACCAATTTGTTTGTCAAACATCGAGTCCGGCTTGATCGTAACGTTACGGCCTCCATTCATCAAATCATCGTGGGGGTATAATACGATTCCAAATCAAGTAACCCCGTTATTTATCACTGAGCGACTTCAAAATTAGGTTTGATGTCGCTCTGTCCACTTACAGTCTCCTCCTCTAGAAATGTCATCATTTCATAGCACTCGCATGGATTGGTCCACTGAAATAACGCCAGAATGCGCTAATTTGGTGGCAGAATTTTATTTTTTTCTGGGGAGGTACTTCTAAATGGCTCCAACACAAGTGCTTGAAATGCCAGGAAATCACGTTTCTGGCCTCCAATTTCTGAGAATTTTTTTTTTTTTTTGGGGGGGGGGGGAGAGAAAACCCCCAGACCCCTTATGCGAGGCTTCTCGCCTTTGGCACTCTCGGTCAGTGATCAGGGGCCCCCACATGTTCCAGGGCCCAGGGCCCCAACCATGGTTAATCCGGCATTGAGTAGGTCAAAGCATCATTGCAACTAAAATGGAGAATGCCCGTCTTCATTATTCCAATATTTAAAATCTTAAAGCATATTTCATTCCATTACCAATCAAAAACCACCGATGGATGTAACCCTTATGTTTTATAATAAACTTGTGACTACTTTTCTGTGTCTGTATAGTACAGTGGTTTTTATATTAAAAGGTTTTGAACTGAACCAAGAAGTCACCGCGGTAGAGGTAGCTACAGACCCTTGTGTAGGTGTAGATTGCTTTAACAACGGCACCTGCGTCAACGGCATTTGCAGTTGTTTACCTGGATTCGGTGGGCCAGACTGTAACCGTAAGTTTTTGTGGTTATTTATTTAACGGAAACGACCAAATATATCTCTTCAAAAACGTAAAAGATAGATTGAATGAAAGAAAAATCTCTATGGTGAGATTTCCATCTGTGACTCGACCCTTGAGTGAACACGTTCCGCTGTCTGTAAACTTGATTTTTTTTCAGACATTTCTAGTTTTGCTACCTTAACTGCCCTTGAGCCCTAATAAAACACTAATTTACTTTTATTTTAATTGAATACCACGAATTTTTACTGAGTTAACTATGGATTAAAACATTTCGTCTGGAGCCACTCTACTTTGTGCTAAATTTTTTAGGCATCGATTAGTATTTGTGAATGCAGCTGATTGGATGGTTGGAATTCGGAGTGAGATTTCGGTTACAAAACCGAGAGGGTGAGGCCCCCCATACCTCGCGACGATTGATTGGTTGTTTTTGAATTCGGGTCAGTAGGTAGGCTGTATTGGATGAAATTGATTTGCTTTATTTGCGGGCTGGAATAGCAGGAAGGCGCGTTAAATCCGGTCTTCGTGGACTGTTAAACGATTCCTTGAAATTCGAGTCAGCCACCTTATTAAAGCTATTTTAGACCGATGTGAAATTGCTTTGTTCACGGATTGAAATAGCAGGAAAACGTGTTTGCAGCCGTCAAATATTCCAAAATTTTTCGGGCAATCCGGGTTCTGACCCCTCCCCCAAAAATCATCGAGCCCGTACGCCTATGGACTGAAAACCCGATAAATTACCTATAATACTTTACTTTCCTTGTATCCTACAAATATTTATTTATTTTCCAGAATGTGTTTGCTCTACGTCTAGCTGTGGACTTGGGGAAATCTGTGCAGTACAAGAATGTGTTAATGAAGGTAATGTGGGAATACAGTACAATTTAATAGCAGGACATAAGAAAACTGCGTTTCGCCAAATAAACATTCGCATCATGTTCACATGAATACCAAAGTTCTGATCGCATCATCCTCCAGTACCGACAATTATATGCTAAAACGGAAGATGTCCCTCTATAGTTTGTCCAATAAAGTCAGGCTCTAGGATAATTGGTCCACGGACAATTCGTCTACAGGCAATTCGTCCCCGGACAACTTGTTTCTAGGACTATTAGACCCTACCCCCTACACTACGCACACCTCCAGCGAGTGGTTTCAGCATTGGCGGTAAAAAGTAGTCTTCAGACAGGAGGGGGTTGGTGGGTTACTAATTTCTTCCTTCATTTGGCCTTCAAAAACATGCAGAACGAATAGTCCTAGGGGATAAACTGTCCGGGGACGAATAGTCCTTCGAGACAAATTACCGAGGACGAATAGTCCTAGCGGACGAAATGTACGGGGACAAATTGTCCGGGAACGAATAACCCTCGAGGACAAATTGTCCGGGAACGAATAGCCCTCGGGGACGAAATGTCCGGGAACGAATTGTCACGTACCAATAAAATCAGTAACCCCAATTCCAAATAATATGATAAATGGAAAGTTGGTTTTATAATGGATGAAATTTTAGCGCGTGACAAAATGAGTAAACATTCCGCGCGTTCTTATTGAATTTCCTGTAGTTTGGAGACAAGAGGATGATTCTGAATCGATCTTTTAGGTTCGTATATGGGCTTCTTCAATCCCTGTTTCTATTTCAAATTTTCTGTTTATTACAGGGAAACAGTGTGGTGCTGTGAAGTGTGCTGTAGGCGTGAAATGTGTTGATAATGTATGTGCAGGTAGGCAACTCAAGTGTACATGTATTCAAATATCAAACCAAAAACGTGATAAACCTAGGAGTTAATACTAATTCGTCAATACTATGACATTAATCCAAAACGCCCATTTTGAAAATTCATTTTTAATACGGTGTATTACCGACGAAGAGCTTCAATTTAGTGCCTTTTAAAAATGTTCGTAATTAACACCAACAAAGAATAGTTTCTAATATTTTTTGAGGTGGTTTGTTCCAAGAGTGGCTTGAACATTATATTCTGGTATTTGGAAGATGCTTAATGACATGTCAACTTATATAGAAACTATGTTTAGTGATATTCTAGACACCTACTTGTATTAATATCGTTAACGACATTCGGAAAGCCAAACTGAATTGATGTAAAGTTTAGTGATATTCGGGAAGCCAACTTGTATTAAAGTCACGGTTAATGATATCCTAGGGGCCAACTTGTATTAAAGTCATAGTTAATGATATTCTAGGGACCAACTTGTATTAAATGATATTCTAGGGGCCAACTTGTATTAAAGTCATAGTTAATGATATTCTAGGGACCAACTTGTATTAAAGTCATGGTTAATGGTAGTTTAGGAGGAACCATGTAATAACGACACATTTAACTATATTTCAGGGACTGCTTGTGGTATACAGGATTGTGACGATGGAACAAATTGTCAACTGAGCTTTTGCTTTGGCTCTTTCATTTCCATCGCTAGGTTTAATGCACGCATTGTCTATTATGGTCAAAAATGATATATTCCGGTCATGGATTAGATATTGTGCTTGTGCTCAATTAGTTCAAATCTTACTTGGCAACTTAAACAAAGAAACGAGTTAAATTGGACAACTAAACTAGTCTAATCATTGAGATTGGCGGGTTTGTGTATCTAATATCTCTTTTTACTAACAGGAGTGCAACGCGGAGATGAGAGATGTCCATTTGGTAGCGATTGTATCGACAAGGTGTGCACTGGTAAGTAAGCACTTGTCTAATAACTCAGGGGAGGGGTCTAACACTGCCCTTTACATCATCATTGAGTCAAGCGGCTTGGTTTCGAGCCCAGACTTGTACACGTCATGACACAGTGTGGTCTGCGTAATCTAGTAGATTTTCTACGGATCTTCCAATTTCCTACCCGGCCCAAGACCCTCACGCAGAAGCGAATTATTGAAATAAAGCTGTACCATGTTGTAGACCCGAGATGACGTCAATCCCTCTCTCGTTTTATGTCTTTTCTCTGTAGTTGGTTTATTCTTCACGTGTACAAAGCTACTCGACATACTTGTACCCACACAGTAGCTTAACGATAAGGAAATATATATATTACGGTGCCATGTATTTCTAAGAGTAATCATTGCCTGTCTCGTGCATTACTCCACCTGTAACAGAAAGGAAGGGTTTAATAGACTGGGCTAATGGAGACATTTCTCAAATACATTGTGCTTTACTCGATGCTTTACACGTATTCCACAGACAATGGGGAACCAGGTTGGCAAAACCCAAGGTACTTTCCAGCCAGATGTTTGTGTTTACAGCTGGATACTTTGCCGCGCGGTGTTGAGTAATTAACGGGCTAATTAGTTGCTGAAAACTGCTCGAGAAAGATACCCAACACTTGTTGTCTACTCTAGACGAACTCTTTAAACCCAATATCGTTTTGATGATTCCCAACACATTTTAACATTTTGCCAACAATGGTTTGGAACAAAACATTAAATACAGAAACCCCTTCTAAAACAGAAGAACTACATGGTTCCAGGAGATGTAATGTCAGTTAAATAGCTTTATATGCAATAGTATTACAAGGCTTTTGTTTTTATTTTTTAAAGTACCATCTTGTGGGGAAACCTACTGTGTAACTGCCCCAAACCGTAAGTTGAATTTACATTTACGTTTACGTTCTGGTAGTGTTTGCCGTGGTTTACCAGAGTTAAAGATAACGTTATAAATAACCTTATAAATTTGAACGTTATAACCATGTTAGTCTTATAATACGCTCATCGCTTAATATAAAAACGATGTTACCATGGTGATCATATTATCACTATAACGGCACACTATAACGCGAATTGCTATGTATATATAACAAGATAACGTTATAGAGGTGGTAACGTTATAACAAGACGTTATTGGATACGTTGTGACCAGCAATAGCTGACAACTGTTTTATTTTCTACTAACCAGCATAACGTTCTATCCATGGTAGGGTTACATTGATATAATCTATGAATATAACATGGAGCATACTTACTATATGAATTAAAGTCATCTTTCGTGCTAGGGCTAGAATCTAGATTAATTTACAACCATGATACGGTTACGATGTAGATGACTCTGCCACCATGATACAGTTAAAGCCCACATGACTCTACACGCACGATAGGTCTACAATGTAAAACCATGATAGGGTTATTGTAGATGATTCTACAAACAAGATAAAATAGTAAACTGTGATAATTATGTAATTAGTTATAAATATACTAAACACTAGGATCAATATGAATGTTAACCTTTCTTTATTTTTACAGTCGGAGGAGGAGGAAAGTAATCTATCTTCTATAACATATCCTGGCAAGCCTCGAACAACCATCTTTATTGGAGCATTTTGCGGGATTAAATAAACATTAACCCAAAAATTAAATTTAGATTACAACTGATTTTAAGCGTTTGATTCTTCACGAATCAACTATCGGCAATAATTAAATAAATGTATATCACATTCAGCTTTGTGTTAAATTTATGACATGTAAAAAATGTGGATGACTAATAAGTAAGTAAACTTACAGCCAAAAATTGCCTTTCATCGAAATCTGTATGTTTGTTTTAATGAATTATTGTCCATTATTATTTTCAAGTGGTCCATTATTTTTTTTAAACCTATTTTCCGGATTTTATTAGTACACTTTCTTGTACTATAGACTAATTCAGAAATTAAATTTATGGGGCTATACATTTACAGAAATGTTTTTGTTTTAAGTAGCCAGAAGCACTACTCCAATAGCAGTAATTAAGTTGGTGGTTCACTGTCTAGGAGTTCCTGGGTTAGATCCAAGTGTTGCTAGAGAAAGTCCCTCGAAACTTTTCATCTAGTTTCAATGGAACAGAGCATGGAGTAACGTCAAAGAACAAAGAACTTGGTGCCGGTGTACTAGTAAATGTACACGTAAATGAGCCCTTGGCAGGAGGCGGTAACGCTGCTATATTGTTAGGCGTATGTCCTTCTACATTATGCCGATTGGCGCAGAAAAGTAGGACGTTAAACTCCATTTCATTTCATTCTATATCTAAGCCTTGTAATGCAGTTTTTTTAGGAATTAAAGGGGTTGAGCTACCAAGGAGGCGGGGCGGCGTTTGATAATTATGGTACGATCCAAGAGACAAATACCTCAACAAAGCCCCAAAAACCTTCTGTACATAGACAGCAGATATACGAAAGGGATAGGCTATATGGATGTTGATAAGGATCCTTTATCGCCTTCAAGAAATCTAATCGCTAACATGTTCTCAAGCTATTCCGGGGAACATGGTAGGTCAATCAATCTAGCTCACAATCTCAAATGGCAAAATAAACAATTTGACTTCCATTCAGTAACGAGGCCTTACACACCATATTACAAATCTCAATGAAACTCATTAGGGGAGGGGGTCACGCTGGCTAAGTGGATAAGGCGCTGGTTGCTAGCCTGGAGGTCGGGTGTTCGATCCCTGTATTGGCCGAGAAGTTTCATCTCGATTTTCCGGCGTGATATCCCCTTGTCAGTGATGCAGAAGGGGGGCCTGACAAGGACAACTGCCTAGTCATTCAGATGGGACGAAAAACCGAGGTCCCGTGTACACATTGGAGTACACGTAAAAGATCCCTTGGCAGTTGGAATTCGATATAAGAGTAGGCCGTAGCGCCGCTGCCCGGGCAAAATTTCCCCCATAGCACACTGTATGGCGTATGCCCATCTTCCATTAGCCCAGGTTTGGTGCAAAAGAGTAGGACGTTAAACCCTATTTCATTTCATTTCATTTCTCATTAGGGGAAGGTGGTCAATTATACTAATTAGTGGCGAACAGGAGAGCACAATGAGTTTTACTATGTTGTCGATCAACGGAAAAAAGAAAGTGATAAGCTTTTGTTTCCTTTTTAAAAACTCACGGGAAACCAACGAAAGGCCATGGAAGTTGCCTTGGAAACGAAAGATTTGTTTATCTGCATGTAAACCGATAGCTACATGCCTCTTTGCTTTGAATACATGTATGTTCCGGTAATTTCCAGCAGTTCGATTTCACAGGTAGACGTTTCATTTGGTAAAGTCGGACTTCTAGCATAATCTTAACCCTCACGCAAATGAAATAATGACGCCACCCATTAGAAGCGTGGATGCCACTTAACCGAGACGTGCTCTAAGTGAAAAACTTGATATCCGAAGTGCTCATTTCTACCGCACTTCCCTAACAACCCTTCAAATTTTCAATGAAATAAAGAAGGTAGAAATGATATTGAAGTGAGGAAGAAGCCATGCCAAATATGCAAATTAGGCTTCCACGAAGTGTTCACTTCAAGCCAGTGCTCATCGCATGTTTTGCTCACTTCAAGCTTATTGCGCGTTTTGCTCACTTTAAGCCAGTGTTTTGTCTGCTTATCGGGTGTTTTGCTCACTTCAACCCAGTGATTATCGAGTGTTTTGAGCATGTTCAGGGTCAATTCATGTAGTTTCGCCCCTTTTCTATCTTGTAAACTCACTCCCGCAACAACTTACCAATAACGTAAGTCCGTGAAATTTACTAAATTTCTATCATAAATTTACTAAATTTCTATCATAGGACACTGATTTATCCCAGTTATGCTGAAAAAGAGCAAACATGATACAAAATAACACTTTGATATTGATTATTTATTACTGTTTTCAAAATATTAAAATACAATTGATACAATTAACAAGTGGTTGCCATCTACGATACACTTAACCTTTTGTTAATAAATTGTAATCTTTACCCATTTAATAATAATAATAATGTACATTTGTAATTGCCCTAACTCCATCCATATTGCATGCTCTAAGCGCGAGGATAATAGCTAATCCTGATAATATGTCACAAACAAATGAGTTTTGAGTTTGGATTTGAACACAGCTAATGATTGAGAACTCTGTATCTCTCACATGTTTTCCGAAGAAGAGGCTTAAGTCTGAATGGCTGAAATTTACATGTATAGAATTTGTCCTCTCATGGCCCCAATGCTCACTCCAAATTAAAAACTGACATCTCATCACATTCACAAGCTTTTTTTCGAAAAAGGAGGTCATTTTTGAATTGCTGCATATCGATGAGGTTTGTGATTTCATGAATCCAATGTTTCACATCAAATCTGAATAGGATCTGTCAAGAATTGGGACCTCTTTGGAATTCGGTTTTTTGCTATGGGGCATAACAGAATTTTTTCACAATAAGGGACAATAACCCACGAGGTCACAGTTGAACATGTTCAAAATCAATGCGATCCTAGATGGTTTGGATATAAACAAACATACATTGTAAATTGTGACGTGTAGAGTTGTCCACAAACAAATCCCAACAGATGTATATCTGGACCGATATGTAAAAGTGGGAACTTAAAAAAGGGCAGGTATAATCCTGTACAGTTTACACATTTCAGGCATTTTCTTGCATCTTTGAAACACCATATTCAACCCACAGATTACTAATGCAAGCGGATATTCAATGTTGCTATCAATCACCTCCACACCTTGTTCCGTCACATTCTCACATGCCGGGCTGGTATTCTGGTTTGATTAACCTGAAATTAAAACCAAAAAAAGATATTTAGTTAAAGATGCATTCCGCAAAAAGTAATTATTATAGGGTGGTTATTTTCAATAAAAGTATGGCAAGTCAGGGTATGGGGTTAACCTCCACTTGATACAATAAAGGTCATATTGGGACTAACATGGTAAGGTTGGACAGGCAACCCTACTCCTTGTCAGGTATAACCGGGGAATCAAAACCACATCGTTGTGTCAATGACAGACCTTATGATGCAAGACGCAAACGCTAACCACACCCAGATTCCTGTAAAAACAAGTGGATGCCATGCAAGGTACACTAACACTTTGTAAGATGTGGACAGAGAACAAGCTAAAAGATATGTTGCCAGGCAACGAAGCATGCCCACAGCAGCTAAATCGTCCGGGCAGACAACAAGAGGTGTCTGCTATTCTTACTTTTTTTGGTAAGGAAACTTTTATAATACTCTGAAATCTTTTAAAGATTAAGAACTCATATAGCGTTCACTACAAGACCTTAGATATAAACTTTGCCTTGAACTGTTCGTCCAATTTGTGGTTGCTGGGTAGCAAAGACTGTTGCTAAATTGGTAATACATGTACAAGATATTTGAACCAGTTTGCTCTTTCGAAGAGAATTTCCAGGACACGACATAATCTACTTCCGACGGTGACGAGAAGCAAGCAGATACACCTCTTTTCATCCAGATCTCCTCTTATCTCGCATATATACAAATACATAATAGTGATCCATTGCCTAACATCACAAAGATGACCTGGTTTAAAGATGGTTTATGTCAAATTTAGACATATAGAGTTGGTGATTATTGCTATAATAGTTCAAAGATAGATTACACCTTTTCCTCGCCTATAATATTCGTTTCTGTATTGATGAAAGACAAACGCCACATAATGGATCCCAATCGTGCAGGAAATGGCACAAGTTTAGAATCGTTTGATATCATCTTGAGTGCCGAATTTCGTATCACGTCATCAAAGATGTGGGTAAAAATACCTACCAAAATGTCGACCATTAACTTGTTGTGTTATAGGCCTTGTCTTTTGTCTGATTTAGTTGAAATGTAAAAGGTAAATTAGGGATCAGAACAACAGGATATTTTACTGTCCTAAAGCCCCCATATTGAAAATAGCCGCCATACAGATTTTACATTGATTTTACATTGGATGTTGTTGACGACTTGTATTTAACTAGCTATATGTTGGAAATCGCTCAAGGTAAATATTCATATTACGCTCCACCTGTATGCTATTTACAGAGGTATCTCTATTGTCATATCTTCGAGTTACCTTAGAATACGATATGTAAGAATTATTCCGAGGATTGTAGAGAACATTAAGAAGAAAAATATCAATTAACAAAAACGTACTTATTCTATCTACTTAAAATGATACCTTAACGATACAACAATATGTTCCCCAAAACCCAATTACAGAAGATTCTATATTTTTTTTTATCTTAGCCATAGTCAGAAATCAAGATACCGCAACACAAATAATAAAGTTTTAATCCGAAACAGCTAGAATTTAACAACATTGGTTAAAGGTCTGAACAAAAAGTTGTGGACTTAATCTGAAGTTCAAGTTAGCCAAATGATTTAGCTTTGGAAAATATATTAAAATTAAACTTATGGTGATTTTCAAAAATTAATTTGTTCTATCTACCTATAAAAGTACATATAACTATATGATTCATGTTAAAACTTTACTTTATACTTAATTATTTACCTTAAAACTTAAACACTGCCTCACTGCACTGTTTAATTCTATTCTTTTGGGGAAGATGTCGAAAATATTCGATTTTTTTTTTAAGTTAGATATTTGATTTCTTGACAAAAATATGTAACTTTAGAACCCAAAGATTGTTCCAAACTGTAACGTTAGAGCCCAGAGACTGTATGCCCAATGTGTAACGTTCGAAGCCAGAGACTGTTTAAATGCAAACGTCGAAAGGGGCCAAAATCTTCGGGGTATAAACATTTATCACCCAATAATACATTTGACAGTAGATATCGCTTGTATGATAAATTACATAATCTATCGCTTTACATGAATTTGATTGGTCAATCAAAAAGGAACTACTTTCCTTTATTTTAAAGAAACCACTTATTTTAAATAAAAAGTTACTTTTTTCAGTTAAAAAGAAACTGTTTTTATTTAAATGACCTTGAAGGAAATACTGGGTCAATATATAGGACTTTGCAATAGCTAAACTGCTGTCAAAAAACTGATGTATCACTACGCTGTAATGTAATTAGATTTTTAAAAGTGAAACCTATACCAAATAATTATATTTATTTATTGATATAAAAAAATATCAACACTCGTTGATAAAGTAAAAAAAAAACTCGGCAGAGCCTCGTTTTTTTCACTTTTTCAACTTGTATGTCTGGAGTTTCATTAAAATCTGATAAGAATTGTGACCTGTGGAGTGTCCACAAGCCACGCGTGTTTTGTCTATCTTTAGTTTCGTCTATTTTAAGATTCAATAGAATTGAGCTATAGCCAACGCCCTTTATATTCAAATAATCCAATAGTACACAGGGTGATGTAGTATACATTACATTGTTGACTTTGGTTGTCTGTAGTCGCTAACATCTTTTCCTCGTCATCAGTTTATTGGAAATATTGTGTAGACCACTATTTTATTGGTTGAACTTTCATCATTGGCCACTTAGAACATTGTATAATTATTTGAATTGGTGACAATGATTCGTTTTGTAGTGTTTTTAATGCTCATGGGGGCAAATATTGTTACCTCATACACCGAGATGGGTAAGTCTTTGTTTTTTAAAAAAAAATTTAATTCTGAAATTTTGTACTGTATGGTAATGGAAAATATCAAGACAACTAGGTCGTTATAGTGATAATGTGTTATTTCACAATAGTGCCCTACATTTCACAATAGTGTTCTACATTGCATGCTCAATATAATAGGCCACAGTACTTCACAATATTAATTGTTATAAAAATAAAATGGCTTTTTAAGGCTGCATTTGTTTTTAACGAAGAAAATGGTGTATTTTTAAGATATTATATCTAAATAGCCATGTGTAATAATATACACCACAGAACCATTGAGCAATCAAGAAAATATGAATTAAGTTTACTCTAATCCTTATAAGACATATAGAAATAGATTAAATTATATTACTACTTCTGAAGTAGCAAGTGACATAGCATTTTGAAAACTATACATATGCGTAAAATTTTCTTTGTCACCCGAATTTTTAGAATGAATCAATCATTTACTGGAACTAATAAGCTGTGGTGATTGTTTATTTTTTGATTTGAATTTTACACAACAATATTAATGTACAATATGTTAAGGATAAAACAACTTAATGTTCCCCATTCTCTGATGACTGTAAAAGTGTTTTAAAGCTGAGGCGCTGGAGGCGCCAGCCTATTCGCGAAAAATAATAAAACGAGAGAAAAATGCTAAAACCGATGAGAAAAATGAAAATGTATCCTAGTTCGATGTTATTGTCAATTTTAGCATCCGGTTTAACCATTTAACCTGAGTGAGACCGGTCGAAATCAAACTGGCCCTTCAGTAAACGTGAATCAAGGTGTCCGTCAGTCCCAAATTCGCTGGATGATGAAGACTTAAGTGAAATCACGTGATCGATATGGGCTAATCCGAGCCTTCGATAAATAAATTGATTTGAAAGTAGTCTGTTTTTAGTAATCCATTTCTTGGTTCAAAATAAAAATCCTTTTATCTCTTCTAAAGTATGCAATCATGAATGTGCCAGAAAATAACAAGTAGATTTAAAGAGCCATAGAAACCTACTAATAACCGTATTTTGGCATTCAATACCCCCCCCCCCCCCCTTCTTCTTAATCATAGTAATAGAGTTTATTACCACCAAACTTTGATCGTTCTTCAATATATGTGCTATAAAATCATTTACATATTTGAAGAGAGCAATCTACTGGATTTTCCGTAATATGTAACATTTTGGCTGGAATTTCGTACTAAGAACCAGTATTTTGGCATAGAATACCTCCCTCCCCCGTCATAATCATGGTAATAGAGTTTAGTACCACCGAACTTTGATCGTTTTTAAAGGTAAGTAAACATAAATGTGCCATAAAATCATTTACATATTTGAAAAGATCAATCTACTAGCTTTTCAGTGATATGTAACATCATAGTTTGAATTTCGTACTAAGAACCGTATTTTGGCATTGAATACCCCCCACCCCCTTCATAATCATAGTAATAGAGTTTAGTACCAATTTCCATCGTTTTGTAAGGTAAATAAATATAAATGTGCCAGAAAATAATTTATATGTTCTAAGAGTGCAATAAACAAGCATTTCAGTGATATATAACTATATGATAGGCCACAGTAGACAAGTGTAATACAGAACATATGTACCAAGTTTACTCTACAATATTAATTGTCATGAAAATAAAATGGCTGTATTTGCTTTTTTAGCAAGAAAATGGTGTATTTTTTAAAATACTATATCTATTTTGTCATGTGTAATAATATGCATCACAGAACCATTGAATCTATGGGGGATACCCACCACCCACCCGCCTTCCTGCGCCTATGAAACTATATCACGTTCGAAGTTGTTTTCAATGTTAGCACCTCGTCTAACCATTTAACCCGAGTGAGGGCGAGTCGTTTGTATCAACATAATGATCCCCATCAGGTGCTCAATCACCAAATCGAGCACGAAGTGGCGACACCAAACGGCTTCATAATGATGGTCGCTTGGTAGAAAAATAAGAATTCAAAATTTGCCCGCCGTTCAAGATTAACATGTAAAGCGACGACGAAATGGACATATTTCCTCTTAATAATAGAAATAAGATAATATAGAATTAAAATGGACTCTGACTTAATAATTTGATTAATTACGTTGTTTTAATTTAGTAATTACATGAATAGAAATTAGTAAATCACACGAAAAGAAGTTAGAAATTAGACGATAGCCCGACATTAACAAATTTAGAATTTTGAATCTCATATGCCGCCATTCGGGTTCCTCAAAAGCGTATGTGCCGTCCCAGGGCAAAAAGGTTCAGTGACGCCCCCCACCCCGCATACTGTAACTTGTTTGTTCTGCGCTCAATTGACTTTTTATGATTAAAGAAGTTTTTTTTTAAGATTCAATTTGTTATGCTTTTATCACTTTATCTAAATAACTATTTATTTAATCAACGTATTTCCCTTCCAATCCGCATTCTCTTCAAACTTGGGAAAAATCATAATTCTACCCGCTCTAGTTAAATTTGCTGAAATATGAACTGGTTTACACGGTATTAGGGGAAGCGAAGCTCGGTGATTTACTATCTCTAACTGTCCTTAGATGTGGTTTGACATGTAAATATTGGAAATATATTGTGCAATACGCTGTGCAAATAGACCCAAGTCACTCCCCCAAAAATCTGTAGAATCTTACTAGATTGACTCAAAATCTGGGTTTATGTATTATGTAAAGACGAACGTTTTTAGTTGTTGTATATTGTAATTATATCGGTAATTATTTTAATAGGCCTAACTGAGAAATAAAAACGGAACATGTTGTCTTTTTTATCACACATTTTAGGCAAATAAAATATTCGAGTTGGCAGGAAGAAATATGAATATTTTTGTACATAAAAATTATCATCCATTTTGGCAGACAAAAAATTGAATCGATTATCGATAAACATTTTGGTTTTATTTTAGGGCGTGTAAAAACAAGTAATTTCCTAAAAAGTGGAGATTGTAACCCGATTAAAAAGCAACTTCTGTTTAAAATTTATTTTATTTCCTAATTCCAGCCGCTGTATGGATTTGATGCTAAAATCATTTCAATTCTGCCGCATATGATCGAGTACATGGATGGTGAAGAAAACAACGGAATTGAAACGAAATTATTTTATTCATTTCACTTTTTCAATTTATTTTATTTCAGAGTACATGAACAAAAACTGTTGGCGAAGCGTTTATTTAATTGATGCTACAATCATCAATCTAAGCGGGTACATTGATGATGATTGTGAAGTTACTATAAAAAGGTTGGGTTCATTGAAATACGACCTTCAAATCCAGTTATCATTTCTAGATTTTAACGTTCCCTGTGACGACGGGTCAGTGACAATCAGCGGATACAGTTATGATGACAGTAAGTATGTTTAAAGATACATTACGTAAGATTTAGATAAAGTGCTGACCATTTTTGCTATAATATCTCAAAATAGATAATGTAAAATGAAAGTATTCAAAATTTAATTCGAATTACTTCATTCTGAGCCAAGTTCTCGGTGTTTGTAGTTTTGACAAGATGTGTGCATAGTGGTTACCGGGGCACCGGTATATTCGACACTTAGCCTCGCTTTCCCATTTTTGATCAAATTTTTAAATGGCGAACCGTTCTAATCTAGTTAAAATCTAGAATATCCGATGCCATCGAGGGTTGCTTATACATAACATGTTTTGTTAATAAATGTCTTATAGTTTATATAACATTTCAGGCCCAAAGAAAGACCTGAAATAGGCAGAGTTAGCTATTGCATAATATATGTTTAAATGAAATGGGGTTTAACGGCCTACTTGGCAAAAATAGAAACGATCATACGCCCAGTGTGCAATGAGGGAATTTTGCCCGGGTAGCGGCGCTTCAACCTACCGTGACAAGCGTTCCTTTACGTTCACGACAATCGGTTTTAGTACTATCCGAACGACTATGTTGTCCCTTGCCAGGACCCAAGTCATGCACCACTGACAAGGGTGAACTCCACGGGCAAATCGAGATAGGACAATGAAGAAGGGCATACAATGTACAGTGAAATATTGCTTGGACAGTAATTTAATTTCAACAGTCAATGGTTCTTTTACGTCCGATCCGAACTGAAAATCTAGACCGTGCCTGCATCACAGACAAGTTAAAACCACACTTCGGGTTCGAGCCTCGGTTGGTGAGCCACCGCCTTACGCACTGAGTCACAATTTGATAAAGATGTACCTATATCTATAACCTAGACAAACAACCATTGTTTATTTTTGATATTAGTTGATTTATTTATATCCAAATATCTATAATTCTTCAATTTCAGGCCGAGTGTCAAGAACTTGTGGCGTGACAAAACCTACAACGACGTACAAATCTGTAGACGGCATTTTGAAAATCAAATTTAATAAAGAAGATGGCGTTACACCCAAATCGTCTCATTTTCAAATTCTAGTGACTGAGATGCATAGTGGTAAGACAACCATCCTATTGGTGCTATTATGGACTTTCTTTTACTGTAGATTTTAATATCAAGATAACTTTATTATTATACTCCAAGATAACTTATTTATACTATAGACTATAGACAAATATAGCTACGTTTTACTATAGACCTAATACCAAGATAACATTGTTTTCTATATAATAGAATACCAAAATAAAATACCAAAATGACGTCATATCCGTATGTTATTAATGTTGAAATTATTGGCTTGTTTATATTATATATCTGCAGGTGTTTGCAGCAATCTGGAGTTTGAGTGTAATAATGGCAACTGCATTGGAAACGGTCTAGCCTGTGATGATAACGACAACTGCGGTGACAACTCAGATGAAGCAAAGGGTTGTCTATTACAACCTGGTGCTATAGCTGGAATAGTCATAGGATCCTTGGCCTTCCTGTTTATCGTTTTCTGTATAGTTGTCTGTATATATAGAAAGAAGCGATATGGGTCGGTCTTAAATGTAAGTTGTATTTACCTCCTGTCCTGAAAGCCTTAGCATTTTATTGAATATTTGTGACATACAGTAATTTTCTAGTCGGAGTACGCATCGCTCCTAGCCCATATTGAGTGATGTTGGTATCTACACTATCCGAACGTGTATATGGAAATATAGTTTCTTTAGGAACTTTCTTTGACCGGACGATGTCCACTGACAGTTCCTATCGCTATTCTCCACGTCTGTTCACCGTGATTATTTAGTTTGCGCAATAAGAATCATTTCTCAACATATCTGACGAAAGTTTATAAAAATTCAACACTATTTTCAAGTAGAATTTAGCGATTATGCGGTCTGTGCATATCTACACTATCCGAACGTCTATATGGAAATATATTTTCTTTAGGAACTTTCTCTGACCAGACGATGTCCACTGACAGTTCCTATCGCTTTTATCCACGTCTGTTCACCGTGATTATTTAGTTTTCGCAATAAGAATCATTTCTCAACATATCTGACGAAAGTTTATAAACATACAACACTATTTTCAAGCAGAATTTAGCGATTATGCGGTCTGTGCATGTTCGGGTCTCGTAATGGATTATCAAATATATCTTGAATTGTTGAATTGTTATAAATGTTTGTCAGTCGGATCAAGAAATGTTTCTTTTGGCAAACAAACAAATACGAATCACGGTGAAAAATAGTCGATAAGGATTTCAAAATCGCCTTGGACGAGAGGTGGGAGATGAGCATTATTTTCATGTTGCAGCTATATAGTATATTTCCATTAGGAACAGTTGGCGAACATCGTCCGATCATAAACAGTTCCTAAAGGAACTAATGGATATTTACACCTGGCTAAAAATGATATAGTTCAGCTCAAGGTAACGTGCACTGATTTAAAATATCCGTCCTTCATAATATTAGTTTGTCCATGTTTCCGAACAAAAAACTCGACGACAGTGTGGTTGAAGCCCAGCCTAATGCTAATATCCTTGAAGGACATTTCCGTTGAAAACATATCAATTATCTGTCTGGCCACTTTCTTGGCGGAATCTTGACAAACACTGTGTCGATATGGCAAAACACCTCTCTCTATATAAATATATATTCCCCTATTAGATCAGTAAGCATACTTGATTATGAAAAAAGCGGAATGAGTCTTCAAAACGCATTTAAATGAGTCCTAGTTTTGTTGTTAATAAAAGAAAACCTATTTGCTTTAATTTCAGAATAAGCCACCAACAGCTGTAACTATCAGGACGAATCAGGGGATCGCCCAGACCTACTTCGTACAGCCGCCTACAGTATACGCTGTCGCCCCTCTTCAGTACAACCAGCAACCCCTACAATACACTCAACAAACAACACAATACAACATGCAACCTACCACACAGCCGATAGCGCAATGTCCATCCACAGCACCGTACCCGCCAGCAGCACAAGGCGCACCACCAGCTTATGAATTGTCCGAATTTTCCCAAAAAAGTTAAAGGACAATATTGGTGTCAGTCATTATCACATATATGATAAAACTGATTAAACACATTCCAAATATAATTTCAACATAGAGAGCATTGCTACAATAGATGAATTATAATAAAGGTTTCATGAATCGGAAGTGACCAACGCGAAAGGAAAACACGAGTAATCCCACTATATAACTGACCTAAGTGACGACTGATAACAGATACATACAATGAGAAGCATTGACATATTGTTCACATGGGTTATTAAATAATTGTCTTATGCGGATGTAAAGGACCAGTTTAAATTTCCGTGTTATTATTTTGTTTTACCGAATATGTTAATATTTTATAATATTGTACATGTAAGTAAATTCTTTTTAATTTTGATATTTTATAATATTTTATGGAAATTGTTTTTAATAGTGTCCTTATTTACGACCTGTCCCTGGAACCTGCTTTATTCTTTTTTCTATATTATATTATTTTGTTTTAATTTTGATATTTTACAATATTTTATGAAAATTGTTTTAATAATCATATATCTTTGTTTTGTAAAATCACCACAGAGTAGCTTTTTGAGTTATTATTATTATTATCCTGTTGCATCTTGAGAAATATCTGTCTGTATGATCTCATGAACAAGTGTATAAGATATTACTGAATTACAATCTCTTTTTTAAGCTTTATTTTATTCAATAAGAATAGGATTGGGGAACATGATGGCCTATATCACCCCACTTCCCCATTGTTAAGTTTAGTCTCTAAAATTTTTGAAAAATGCATACCCAAGCATATATTTAACTTCCTCCACGACCACTAACAGTTCCCAAGTGGTTTCATGAAAGGAGACTCCACGATAAATCAACTTACAGACATAAACCATTTCTTATCAAAAGCGATAGATGACGGACACCATTTGAGAATTGTGTTCTGCGACATCAGTAAGGCTTTTGACAGGGTCTTGGACGTTTATAGATCCATTCACTTTATCTGATATTATATGTGCGGTTGTTGTTTATGATGTCTGTATATTGTGTCTTGTCCGTAGATTTGTCTTGTGTAATTGTTTGTGTGTGGTGCAGTCCTCTCCCACTTCAAGATCAATCTGATTAAAATACAGATTTATATTTACTTTCGGTTTTCTTTTACTTCCATTGGCCTACACTACATGCAGATCTAACCAGTTGTACTGGGAGATCAGGTCCGGTGTCGTTAGAGTGGTTTTTGACCCTATAACGTCCAATATTGATTAATTATTCAGCGTCTGTAGTGGTTTACTCAAAGTCCCGTGCATCGCACGCCAAGAAGTCGCCGTAACAGATGATTTCATTGGCTAATCTCTCACTTCAACCAGAACGCGTGTTATATCAACTCTTCCAGATACTGTTGTAGAACAGTTAAATAAACGAAACGAAACAAGATCTGTCTTTAACCAGATTGTATTAAGTGTATATATAACACCATAGTCCGTTTCGTTTTGTTACAGAATTCCAATCCGTCATATGATGACTGATTTATATACTTACCATAATATATATTTATAAATATTGTATACAGTGTATTCTAAACCAAAGTTATTTTGTGAGAATTAATATATATTTTACACACTATGAATGCAATCATGTCGTTTATAGTTTTGATAAAGTTACTTTTTAAAAAATGAATGAATATTCTCAAAGACATTCTTCACTGTGTGAGAGACGTATTAACAAAATCCTTCTTCAATATTTTGATCAGTTTCCATTAATCAGATGCTACAACCGGTATATGAAACCATACCAACACATAATGGCCGTCGATAATTTCTATCGTTCAGAAAAATATTCTACGAATAATAGGTCACTGACTAGATTATCCGGTCTTTTACACTATCCTAAACGTCAAGGTTGGTAACTTGTCTTAAAACAGAATGCTATTTCAAAAAGATCCATTTGACTGCATGCCGGTTCAATATCCAACACTCTTAATTTTTTTTATTGTAAAATTTCTCTCCTCATGGGCAATATTCGTCGTCACGTTTCGTGTTTGTTTAAATTAATGCAAGAATAGTGTGATTTATCGCGGGTAGGGGCGCAACTCTTACTTGACTTGGCAAAGATACTGGATAATCAACCACATTAAAAACCAAACTCCTTGTTATGCATAGGCAATCGACTTTACGTCAAATATTGACAACCGTCCCAGACCCTCCAGTACGTTGAAGAATAGGCGGTTCTGGGTGACCGAGACTAGGCTGCCGCCAGAGCAGCAGGGGCGGATACAGGGGTGGGGGTGGGGGGTCCATCACCCACCCCTGCTCAGCTACATAAAAAAAAATAATGCCTTGCATCAATGAAATTACATCACAAAGTGATCAGTATAAAAATGATTTCTCTGTTTAAAAAGCCCAATTTGTATGTATGCCTATGTAATTTAGAGACGATGATGGCAGATTTCCGTGACAGAAACCTGGCAAACCCCCTCCTGCACACATTCCTCGATCCGCCACTGAGCAGAAAAAAGAGAACGCAACAATAAATGATTATTAACGCGCTCTCACAACTTGTAAGTGGATTTCTGCATTGTTGTCAAAATGTTTAAAGAACGTGTAGAGCATTTTTATTTGAAATTCATGTATTGAAAATGAAAATGATTTAAGGCATATTTGAACGTTAGGTCGACCCCCTAACTTGGTGTTTTGTAAGATTTGGCAACTTGCCAAAAGAGTGTTTTGATCGTGTTATGATAATTTAAATTCATGTTTCATGGGGCCAAAAGCTTTGGTTATCAGTTATATCTTTGAAACGCACATATTTAAGCCTTCTACAACATACGTGTTATTATTAACGAATAATATATATTAAACCTGTATTTCACGCAACGTAATGATCATTACGTAACGTAACGTTTGTTCCTGTATCTAACGCAACCTACTGATGTATTAAATATAATAAATTCAGTCACAAGCTTAACGCGGGTTTGACTGCGGGGGGGGGGGGGAACGTATTCCAGACTGATGAAGTCAGAGCCAAAAGGTGGTGCTATTTAATTTTAAAATTGATTTTCAATAATTAATTTGTTCAGTATTAGTGGATAACTACATGGATTATATTAAAACTTTACTTTTTACTTAATTATTACCTTAAAACTCAACACTAACTCGCTCTTTGATTTTATTCTTGTGGTGAAGATATCCAAAATATTTGAATTAGATTTCTTGACAAAAATATGTCATATTAGAACCCAGAGATTGTTAATATACTCAAGCTGTATAACGTTAGACCCCAGAGACTGTTTATATACTCAAGCTGTATAACGTTAGAACCCAGAGACTGTTTATATACTCAAGCTGTATAACGTTAGAACCCAGAGACAGTTTATATCCTCAAGCTGTTAGAACCCAGAGGCTCGTTATATACTCAAGCTGTATAACGTTAGAACCCAGAGACTGTTTATATACTCAAGCTGTATAACGTTAGAACCCAGAGACAGTTTATATCCTCAAGCTGTTAGAACCCAGAGGCTCGTTATATACTCAAGTTGTAACGTTAGAACCCAGAGACTGTTTATATACTCAAGCTGTGTAACGTTAGAACCCAGAGACTGTTTATATCCTCAAGCTGTTAGAACCCAGAGGCTCGTTATATACTCAAGTTGTAACGTTAGAACCCAGAGACGCAATATATACCCAATCTGTAACGTTAGAATCCAGAGACTGAAAATATACCCAATCTGTAACGTTAGAATCCAGAGACTGTTTATGTATACCCAAGGTGTAATCTTATAACCCAGAGACTGTTTAAATGCACACAGATCAGGGGTCATGATGTAGAAAGTTACGATGCTATGCAAACGTCGAGAGGGGCAAAGATCTGAGGACTATAAACAGATTTTTTAAGTTTCATTAAAATCGGTAAAGAATTGTGACTTGTACAGTGTCCACAAGCCAAGCGTGTTTTCGTCTATTTTCAGTTTCGTCTATTTTAAGATTCAAAAGAATTGAGCTATAACCAGCAGCCTCTATATTCAAATAATCCAACAATGCATATTTGAATACAGTATACAATACATTACGTTACCGGCCTTGGTTGTGTGTCATCGATAAGATCTTTCCCTCTTGATCAATTTATTGGAAATATTGTATAGACCAATATATTTTATTGGTTGAACTTTCATCGTTGGCAACGTAGAATATTGTATAATTGTTTGGATTTGTAACAATGATTCGTTTTGTTGTGTTTTTGATGCTGGTCGGGGTAAATATCTCCAACTCTCAAACCGACATAGGCAAGTCTGCTATTTTTTTTTTAACAACAATATTTTATTCAGGTTGTCTGAATGGGATTGGGGAACAGTTTAGCCTATGTAAAACCCCTCTCCCTAATATAATTTGTATACATATAATATATGTATACAAATTATATTATTATCAGTGCAAGATGGGTGTATATACAAGTATAGTAACATTTTTGATAATAATATTAGGCAACATTAGGAAGGCTAGCCAAAATTATACATAAAATAGACGATAAAATATTATATGGTCGAGATTAAAATCTGTTTGACATATCTATAAATTTAAGGACCTGATTAAAAATATTAGTGTTAACATTAAGACTGTATATTGTGGAGCCAGGCAGATTTTATTTTAAAAACCATGCTGTAATTTGTCTATGGTTTCTGTTCGTGCATTTGAATATAAGGAACATCGCAGAAAGTAATGGTCCGGATCTTCAAATAAATGACCACAGAGGCAGGCGGAATTGTCGGCAACATCATGTCTTAGGAATTTGTGACCCAGCAGGTCAGAGCATCGTAGTCGTAATTTACAATGAATAATTTGAGATTTCCCGTGACAGTTATAGTAAAGTGAAGGAACTTTGATATCAGATTTGTATAGATTATCAGAGAAAATTTTCAGAGTTCTAGAATTTCTAACAGGGGTACTGAGTTTATTCCACTCTCTTATACTGGATGGGATAAAGGATTTAGCAAACATTTCAGTACGGCATCGAATTTCTTTTAATTTGTCTTCATTACGATGGGAATATTTGTTTGTGTGTTCAATGGTTATTAGATTCTTAAGATAAGGAGGGGTTAGGTTATTGATGATTTTGTAAAGTAATTTTAATTTATGACGATTTGGTCTTTCTTTGAGTGGAATAAACTCAGTTTCTGCATAACGGGAAGCATGGCTAGTACCCTTAAATATCCCGCAAATAGTGCGTAACGTCTGTTATCTTCTTCTCTGTTTAAAATTTAATTCTAAAATTGTGTACTGTATGGTAATGGACACAATAAAGAGCGCATAAGTCGTATTAGTGATGTTGTGTTATTATGGACAACCAACACATAGCACACAATAGTGTCCTACATTGCACACAATAGTGTCCTATATTGCACACAATAGTGTCCTACATACACCACAGCAGAATTGTGCAATACGCAAAACTTCAGCAAGTTTACGCTACAACGGGGACTAATAGTGAGGGAAGCGCTGCCTATCTTTGTATCAAAGTTTTGAGTTTTTGCGCCCTTATGAATTTTTGCGCCCCGTCGCAAATGGCAACAAGTCACCCCAACGGGATCTTGTTCCTCATGCAAAATCATGGGTCACCACGCCCCTGCTCTACAATAATAATATTAATTGTAATAAAACTGTTTTTAGACCACATTTGCCTTATTAACGAAAAAATTGTGTATTTTTAAGATATTATATGTAATTTGTCATGAGTACGGCAAGAAGGGGTGCTATCGGCAAAGTTTTATCTTTTATATATCAACAGTTTACTGAATTATATCTCTGAGTCGAGATATGGTGCCCGTGTTCTGGATGTTTCGATGGGCTGCCCAACGCAGGCTGGTGATATTGTTGTTGCTAGTCCAACTTGTACGGTTTACAAAACCTCTTCAATATCTGTAAAAGGTACAGTTCTTACTGGAGATTTCAATTCTCTTCCACTAAGAGTGTAGTGCTAGAATTCGCACCAAATCAATCTCGCTTGAATAGCCTAGAAAAATGTTCGACCCATACGGTTAAACTATGCGGAGGGCCACTTTTGAACGCACGTTCTATCAAGCACGTAGGCGTATTATTAGATGAGAATTTAAATTCAGAGGAACGTACTCTATTGGCTTGACGATCAATAAGGTCTACTTCAAGTGCCCTCACCAAGAAAGGGTTGTGTCCAGGTGGCCTAACTACGACTGTGTGTTTCAAACTCATAAAACGGTGTGTCTTCACTATACGGCTGTCAAATTTGGAATAATCTGTCCACAACTGAATGCTCAATGCTCGAAAGAGCACAGACACAAGTTGTCAAGCTAATACTGGGTTTGAACAGTAGAACTAGAACTGACATTTGCCAAGGACTTATAGGGTGATGTTCGTTAGAATCATATATCTCAACACAGAAACTTTTCTTTCTATATAAGGGCAACTATTAAATCTAAGTTCACAGATCTGCGTGAATCGTTTATTAGAATACAGATACAATTGTTGCGAACAGCCACGTGGCTTTATTGCCGAAGTTAGTAAAATTCTGAAACGTTACAATCTTTCAAATTATATCGAGGGCTTCATCATATCTAGAACCTTGCCACGTAAAGTACGGTGGAAAAAATTAGTAAGAGATTCCGTTAAACTGATTGAAACAAGAAAATGGTTAGAACGAATTAAACATGACATGCAATTATTTAGTGAAATCCACCCTATCTTCTCTCTGTGGTCTAGTGATCCGTCGCTTTGCAATGTCTGTAGGGTATTTGTGAAGGTGTGTGCTTACGCTAGGATAAATGATCCAACATCTTCAGATAGATTACTTTGTGAACATTGTGGCTTATTCCTTACTTGCAAGTCATGGTATTGTCGACTGTGTCCTATTTATGCAAAAACGACTGGATGTAATGAAATTGTATTCACACGAAGAGGCAACCAATAATAAATTACTCGTTAAAATGTTATCTCTGTAACGTCGACAATTACGTGCGGAAACAAACAGTATTGTTTATATTCCTAGTGTGTAAGGGGCTGGTATGAGACCACTCTATCTAAATGTGATCCGTAAGAAACTGTAAATCTAGAAACTTAACTCTTCAACAATTTTCTTCTTCAACTCATTATTATTATAATATTATGTGATTACTATTATTATTATATTCATTATTTTGTAATACTCTTCATATTTGGAGGATCAAAAAAGATATATATATATATATTAAACTGTTAAAATAGTACTCACTGAATACATTCTGATTTTTTAATTAGTGAGTTGATTTTAAACTGGTACTCACTGAATAGATTGGTCTATTAACTAGACTGAGTTGATTTTAAACTGTTAAACTAGTACTCACTGAATACAAATTAATCCATTAACAAGACTGGATTGATTTTAAACTGTTATAATAGTACTCACTGAATATAGATTGATCTATTAACTAGTGAGTTGATTTTAAACTGTTATACCAGTACTCACTCAATACAGATTGGTCTATTAACTTGATTGAGTTGATTTTAAACTGTTATAATAGTACTCACTGAATACAAATTAATCCATTAACAAGACTGGGTTGATTTTAAACTGTTATAATAGTAGCTACTCACTGAATGCAGATTGATCTATTAACTAGTGAGTTGATTTTAAACTGTTAAACTAGTACTCACTCAATATAGATTGGTCTATTAACTAGACTGAGTTGATTTTAAACTGTTATAATAGTATTCACTGAATATAGATTGATCTATTAACTAGTGAGTTGATTTTAAACTGTTTTACCAGTACTCACTCAATATAGATTGTTCTATTAACTTGATTGAGTTGATTTTAAACTGTTAAACTAGTACTCACTGAATACAAATTAATCCATTAACAAGACTGGATTGATTTTAAACTGTTATAAAAGTACTCACTGAATATAGATTGATCTATTGACTAGTGAGTTGATTTTAAACTGTTATACCAGTACTCACTCAATACAGATTGGTCTATTAACTTGATTGAGTTGATTTTAAACTGTTATAATAGTACTCACTGAATATAGATTGATCTATTAACTAGTGAGTTGATTTTAAACTGTCACTCCAGTACTCACTCAATACAGATTGGTCTATTAACTTGATTTTAAACTGTTATAATGTACTCACCGAATACAGATTAGTTTATTAACTAGACCGAGTTGATTTTAAACTGTTATACTGAATACATTTTGATCTATGAACTAAACTGAGTTGATTTTAAAGTGTTAAACTAGTACACACTGACTACAGATTAATCTGTTAACTTGATTGAGCTGATTGTAAGCGAATTATTGAAATAAAATTGAACCATAATAAATATGTTAGTCCCAGTAGAATTTTGAAATTATTTCCCAGGTATCAGATGATACGACAGCTATCTATTAGAATTCTTATTTTAGATTCTAATTGTTAAGGGTTGTTTTACATGCCAGCTGATATGTGTAAGGGATTAGACACTGTCCTAGACAGTAGGGGCAGATTCTGGAATTTTTGCAGGAGGGTGTTTGCCAGGTTTCTGTCACGGAAATCTGCCATCATCGTCTCTAAATTACAAATTGAGCTTTTAAACAGAGAAATCGTTTTTATATTGATGTAGGACCACTTTGTGATGTAATTTCATTGATGCAAGGCATTATTTTTTTATGTAGCTGAGCAGGGGGCCCCCCCCCCCTCTGGATCCGCCCCTGAACAGGTCCCGGCTCCAGCACCACTGACACAGGATCCCGCGTCGTAAAATCGGGAGCGAACCGGAGACTTCCTGGAAAAAGAATGAAAAAGAATTGAAACGAAAAATAAAGCTGTATTTTAATCAGGTTAATGCCGAATGTCATTTTCATTTGGCTTTATGTTAGTGTTTTCATTAATTTCAGTTTTATTTCAGAATATATGAATATTCGCATGAGCGAGTACATGGATGATAAAAAAATAAAAGAACTGAATTGAAACTTTTTGATTCATTTCACTATTTTCAATTTATACAGGTATTGGCAAAAACTGTGAAAGCAACGTTGTAGTATATGGTGCTATGATCATCAAGGAGCAGGGGTACATTTATAGTGATTGTGGAGTTTCTATAACTAGCTCGAAATCATTGAAATACGACGTCCAAATCCAGTTATCATTTCTAGATTTTAACGTTCCCTGTGACGAGGGATCAGTGATAATTAGCGGATACAGTTATCGTGACAGTAAGTATATATATTAAAATAAAATGGGGTTTAACGTCCAACTAGGCAAATGGAAACGGGTGTACGCCCTATATGATACAACCTACACTGTCAAGGGTTCTTTTACGTGCACGCCAAGCGGATTTCAGTCCGATCCGAACGACTAAGTTGTCCCTTACCAGGACCCAAGTCCTGCTCCACTCACAACGGGGAACTTTTAGGAAAATCGAGACGGACCAATGAATACGGGCATACGCCATACAGTGAAATATTGCTTGGGCGGTAAATTAATTCCAACTGTTAAGGGTATTTTTACTTCCGATCCGAACAATAAAACAGTGCTTGGACGGTAAATTAATTCCAACTGTTAAGGGTATTTTTGCGTCCGATCCAAACAATAAGACAATGCTTGGCCAGTACCCCTCCCGTCCTTCATCACAGACAAGGGGATATCCGGGAGCTTCCGGTCAACAACGGGTTCGAACCCCGGTTCACCTGGTTGGTGAGTCAGTGCCTTATCAACTGAGCCACAATTTGATAAAAAAATGTACCTATATCTATAATCTAGACCAACAATCAATGTTTTTAATATTAGTTTATATAATTCATATCCAATATCTATGATTCTTTCATTCTAGGGCACGTGATAAGATTATGTGGCATGATAACATCTAAAGAGACGTACAAATCTGTAAAAGGCAGTTTGAAAATCAAATTTAAGGAAGAAGA
Source organism: Patella depressa (assembly GCA_948474765.1). Lineage (NCBI taxonomy): Eukaryota > Metazoa > Mollusca > Gastropoda > Patellidae > Patella > Patella depressa. The sequence continues at coordinate 9,957,130 of OX419723.1, forward strand.
TGGCGTTTCCAACCATTCGTCTCATTTTAAAATTCTGGTGACTGAGATACACAGTGGTAAGACAACTTTCCTATTGATGTTATTACAGATTTCCCAGTTTGTTTTATTATAGACCAAGATAACTACCTGTTACTGTAAATTTTAATATCAAGATAACTTTATTATTATACCCCAAGATAACTTAGTTATACTATAGACCATAGACCAAGATAGCTACGTTTTACTATAGACCAATTTCCCAAAAAACTTTGTTTTACTGTAGACCTAATACCAAGATAACTTAGTTATACTATAGCCTATAGACCAATATAGCTACGTTTTACTATAGACCAATTTCCCAAAAAACTTTGTTTTACTGTAGACCTAATACCAAGATAACATTGTTTTCAATATAATAGAATACCAAGATAAAATACCAAGATGACATCATATCCGTATGTTATTAATGTTGAAATTATTGACTTGTTTATATTATATATCTGCAGGTGTTTGCAGCAATCTGGAGTTTGAGTGTAATAATGGTAACTGCATTGAAAACGGTCTAGCCTGTGATGATAACGACAACTGCGGTGACAACTCAGATGAAGTAAAGGGTTGTCTATTACAACCTGGTGCTATAGCTGGAATAGTCATAGGATCCTTGGCCTTCCTGTTTATCGTTTTCTGCACAGTTGTCTGTATATATAGAAAGAAGCGATATGGGTCGATCTTCCACGTAAGTTGTATTGACCGCCTAAAAGCCTTCGCATATTGGATTGTAGCCGCTGATCAGTACACCGAACAACACATGCAATACATTCAACAAACAACACAATACAACATGCAACCTACCGTACAGCCGACATCACAATGTTCACCGACAGCACTGTACCCGCCACTAGCAAGCGCCACCAGAACCGTACCTGTCTCCAGCACAGTGCCCGCCGCTAGCACAGTACGCGCCACCAGCACAGTACCCGACACCAGCACAATCTTCGCAGACAGCACAATACCCGCCATCAGCACCAACCACCAGCACAGTACCCACCATCAGCACATTGCCCACCGACAGCACAATTTCCACCACCAGGCTATGAATTGTCTGGATTTGTCCCGAAAAGATACAGAGTCAAATCACCATATTGCAATGATTCCCATTTCTCAACCTTTTGCTGGTTGCGACCCTTGTTCAGAAACCAGCATCTGATCGTAACACCTCGAAGAACAAATGCACCTTTATTTTAATTATGGAACATAATCATCATTTATATTTATTATTGCTTTACCTATTTGGCAACTTATTAGCTAAACTTTTATCGTTATAAAAATTGAGGAAAAACAATTGACAATGTGACAGGATGTGTATAGATCAGAAATTTATATGCTTTTCGTGAAACCATAGCACTTTTTCAAAATTTTCAAAGCAATCCGCCGCGACCCCACGAAGAATGTGTATAAGGAAATATATATATTTTGATGCTTATAATAGTTATACCCGAAAAATGAACTTGTAAATATAAAAGCTTGAACCTTAATGCCAAAATGTGATGTAATTAAAAACTGGGAACATATAACGATTTGAAATAATTACATGTCACATGTTGGAGCAGTATATATAACATGGATTGCTGTTAAATTACCCTAGCAAATTAAAATGCAATATTAACCTTTATTGGTATGGGCAAAGAGATGCCCAATTTATATTTGCCCGTAATTTTGCCGATGAGGATACGCCCATCTCTATTGTGTTAAGTTGAACAATAAACAAATACACACTCAATACGTGTTATATAATAGCTACCGGTTATATTTATTCTGAAATTAAGTAAATACTTGTGTTATGCGGATCCGAGTGAGTTTGTTCTTAAATGAATCTAATAACTATTCTTAATAACCTTCATGTAATTCTTTCATTTACCAATTTTAATACTTATAATATATTTACAATCTGTACCTGGAACCTGCTTTATTCTTTTTTTAAATTATATTATTTTGTTTTTATTTTGATATTTTATAATATTGTGTGTAAATTATTTTAAATAGTGTACTTATAATCATATATTTTTGTTTTGTAAAATCGGCACAGGGTAGATGTTTTGACGCTGAAAGAGTTTAATTATTTTTTTTAATTATCCTGTTGCACCTTGAGAAATCTCTACCTGTCTGGATGAGCTCTTATGACAAAGTGTATAAGATATTACAGAATTACAATCTCTTGGACGTTTACAGATCTGATATGGACGTTACCTTATGAGGCTTCTCTTTTTATTTGGTTTTAATGAAACTTAAAATATATGTTTATATCCCAAAGATCTCGATTACATTAGAGATTGGCATTTGTCAGACTGTTATTTCACGAAATATGAACCCTGATTCTACAAACAAAAATTACGTTTCTTTGTGGAACCTCTAGCGGTTCCCATTTTTATTTGATGTTAAAAGTCGTTCAAACATAGATGGAACTTAAAACAGGTATGTTAATACCGTCCTCGAATTATGACCCCCAGCCTTTTACGTGAAATGTGAAATATGTACTAAGTTTTGTGACCCGCTAAAAGTCACAATTTTTTCCTATTTATGTGACACTTATAGTAAGTGTTAAGAAAATTGAGGTTTATTTTCGTTTTGGCCCATAATATGTGTTACATAATATGAGCAGGAAAATGGGGGCTGATCTTATGATGAAGTGTATTTTTTTTTTATCTCAATTCGTTGATTCTAGATGGCGTGGTGATATGTATTGCTCATAGCAACAAATGTTATGAGAACCGAATGAGGTTGATTTCTTCATGAAGTTTTTTTTTTATTATTATTATTTTTTTAATCTTAATTCGTCGATTCCAGATGGAGGGGTGATAATAACATGTGCTGCCCATCGCTCTCGCCTGGATCTCAAACGAAATATTCCAAAAGGATGTAAACATCCACTGCATGGTACCGCACCTAAGGTAAATCCACACAAAGACCGGTTACATTTTCAGTAGTCTGGAGGAGTCGATAAAATCCCTCAGAGATGTATAGGTCATGCGAACTACAGTCGTCAGTGACAAATGAAGCTTACATAGAACGTAACCTTGGACCAAGGGAGATAACTTACATGCCAAGGGATACAGACCACCATTCATTTCATCATTGACTTTATGCCCGAATGTTCTGCACTGTCCGGGATATTAAAGACGACCACACGCCTAAGAATGCGCTATGACAAATATTTTGTCCAGGCAACCTTTTCTTCTATCAAAATCCAACTGTCAAGGGTTCTTATACGTCATCAAAGCTGTGCATCAAACGCACACGCGCAATCTCCAACTGCACCCAAACGCTACATTTTAGAGATTGCAATTTCTAGACAATCCCCAAAATACTTTTCTTTTTAATTAATTTTATAATGAAAGTTTTATGGTTCGCCAACATTTATATCGTTGAAAAATGTTGAGAAAAGGTACATTTTGAATTTTGCAAAAAGTTGAATCTGCCATTTATATCAATTAAAATCACCACCAGACGGAGTACGCGGAACCTCCAGACCAGCGAGCCACCGTCTCACACGTTGAACCACCACGGTCACCATATAAATTTAGTTATGACAAGAATGGAATTAGTTGGGTGTCTCGTGGTCTGTGATAAATCTATTGACTATTTCTACATTCATCTTATCATTTTAATAATATTGTGACCTCGATTTTGTACCCCAGTTTAGGGTATGAGTTAATTCATGGGGCATTCCGCTTAGTATCGACGAGCTAAATTGTGCGAAAAGTGAAATGTCCCTGTTCCTTGACTTGCGGGCTTTTTTGCGTTTTCTTTTGGTTTGCTCGAAGTCGTAAACGTATCGATAGTTCTCTTGACACCAGATTACCTTCAAATAAAACATCAAAATTTACCCAATTCCTTCCTCTGTATGCGAACATGACTCGACTCACCGGTAGTAGTCACATAAACCAGACTAATGACATGATCTGGGTTTTAGAGAGAGAGAGATAGAAATGGGGTTTAACGTTCACTCGACACAAACTAGGTCATTTCGGGACTAACATATGGTTTAATTTTATTTCAATAATTCGCTTGCGCGTAGGTTTCTTTAGCAGTGGGAGGAAACCGGGGTACCCGGAGAAAACTCACGAGGTTGGACAGGCTACCCTACTCCTAGCCACGCACAACCGGGGATCCGAAACCACGCCAGTTGACTCGAGAATGGCAGATCGTATGATAGCGCATGCGCACGCTAATCATTCGGCCATCCAACCCCCTCCCCCAAGGTTTTTAGAAATTAGAGACTAGTTAAACGTCAGTCAAATTAAATTGTATGCCATGGATGGTGTTCAACGTTTCGTCGACACCTTCAGATTTGATTTATATGCGTATATTATGCGATGGACAGAATTTTCTCTGAAAAAACAGGCGTTTCCATCAATTAAGCTACTCACATTCAGAACCGAAATAACAAACCTACAGACATGATAAAGCATATAGACATTGCTAGAAACAAACAAACATGAAACCAAGGAAATGGACCCGGAGCCCAGTTGTAAACGTCTGTTGCGCTGTAACCCCGATGTCTGTAATAATACATACTCAAAATAAAAACAAAATTCAACTGCCGATAAATATTTTACTACAATTACACATCTCATATTTTCTTCTTTTTTGTTCGACGTGATCCACTAGACACCGCCTATTTTGACCCCGCAGGAAAGGGTCAACAGATGTAACAGTAACCCGTGTAATGGTGGGCATTCAGAGGTGCTGAAACCGTCATTTGGTAAGAATTTAACTCCTTAACCTGAATGTCCAGTGTTCAATCCCCGTGGTTCCCCCTTGTCAGTGATGTAGGACAGAAAGGCTGGTAAGGAACAATATATAGTCGTTCGGATGGGATGAACTACACTTTCAATTTATTTTTTTCAGAGACACAGAGTTACAACAATGGTTTTTGTCATGCCCCTGGCTTGAAAATTTACTTCGATATGTTGGTCATAAGTAATGGGTAATAGTAATTAACTACTTTCAATGTAATGGGTAATGGTATTGAATTGCATTAATAAAAAGGAGAAAGTAACGATAATGATTACATTTAAAAAGTAATTACATTGGCAATGTAATAACCCCTGTCATGCATGACAGTTGGGGTTCGATCTAAGAGTAAACCGTAGTGCCGTTGTCCGGGCATAATACCCTTATATAGAACACTAGTATGACACATGCTCACCTTTATTAGTCCAGTCGGAACAAAACAGTTAAGTTGGACGTTAGACGATATATATCACTTCATGTCAATATCCATACTACTGCGGGTTCGGGGCGTGTCTTTTTAATCCCGAGTCGGCAAAGACATAGCTTTACCAATAAAGTTTTGTTGGATATTGTATAGTCCCTTCTTTACGTTTTATATACGTATAGCATTGCGCCATAATAGGATTTACGTATTTCTTTTCAAAAGGTCACCCCGTTTATTTTTGTTAATATTTTTTTCTTGTCCTTTGTTCTGTTCGCTAGAAATATAATATCGACTGTACTTTAACAACCAGATATGTTTATTTATTTATATAGGTAGTAGTTTAATACAATATAAATGGTACAATAGAGTATTCATATTTATATATTATATAGGCTTGCCGTATTCAACAAATGTGGAATTAATTATATATCAATAGTTTGATGTGTACTGATTCACCAGAATTATGCCCTTGGTGTGTTTTGTGCATATTATTTGGCCAGAATATTGAACCTGGCATGTTTTGTATATGTATTTGTGATTCAAGTTTGTTTACTCTGTTCTGTATACAATAGTACGCTACATCTATATAATTTATTGCTGTACATTTAAATATATCAACTATAAAAGGTTTGATAAAAAAAACCGTCAGATTAAGCTGATTCAAGATTATTTCATTCAAAAGAAGCGAGTGTAAGCTTACGTTACATATAATATCAGATATGAATTTTGTTTGGGCTTCTGTTAAACCACTTATTTTGAAGTTTTTGAAGTTGAATATATTATTCATAAGAGAGAAATCATTTCATCACTCAACGTAGATCTCGGACTGTGGGTAAGGATGTAGCTGGCTGGGTGTTCCCGATGGAAATGAAATTAGAGTAGAACATTTTCGTGTATCTAACCACACCTGGGTTTCTTGGGTGCGAATAGTGTTCAAATTTCAATCATTGTGATAGTGATATGGAATTTATTCAGCTGACAATCTAACCTCTTTGTGAGTCAGTCGATTCGGTATTGTACATTAACTGAATATTGTATTATTACATTGTATAAGTTTTAGTCGCCTCGGGATTGATTGAATTGTTATGTGATATTAATTATTAATTTAGAAGGATATGTTTGGGAATGAATTATGTACAGTGTTATATGGTTGATCTCACAAGCCAATTAACCTAATGTTCAGATGAAATATTGTGAAAACGTGTTTGATATTTAAAAAAACATTGCCAACTAAGTATTAATTATATTAGAAAGTGATATCTCAACTAATAGTTTTATAAACGATACAAGTATTAATTATATTAGAAAGTGATATCTCAACTAATAGTTTTATAAAACTGTATGCACAAATTTGCATTTAGCAACGATCATAGGTGGTCAGGTTTTTTTTAGGCCACATCCCGTCCATGTCGTCTGCTGAATGTTGCGAAATTTCCAACTCATCATCTATTGTAAATATTGAAGCGAACTGAACCATAATTTCACTGGTGTTGCTCCTGATAGAGACACGACGCTGATGTTGCTCCTGATAGAGACACGACGTTGATAATATTGTAGTTCAATAATTCAGAGGCTTTTAGGATAATGATTCTGGCTATTACGTAATGGAAAGAGATTAACAGATTATCATATGGCACGTGGCTGGAAATCAATATAAAACGTGTAAAATCGCTGTATAGTGGTGTTATTAAACAACAATTAGTAAACACTTGTGAATATTGTTCCAAGTTAAAAATGGCTGTAAAAGAAGTTCTGGTTATTGCGTCAATGCTGGTTATTACGTCATTGTTGCAAGGTAAGTAAGATATCTGGATATTTCAATCTATCTTCAGGGTGGTCGAGGAGGTCGGGTACCCCACCCCCACCCTAACACAGAATTAAAGATACATAAATCTTCCGTCTGGACATGACATGATGGCCCTGATCCCAACCGGCAAAATCAGTCTATTGTGACACTACGTTGTTTTTAAATAGATGAATTGACTGTGGCCTCCACGTCGTGTATAAACTATTTCCAATGATCAACAGACTCTGGAACGCTGTGTTTTTATAACTATAACGATAGTACCTTACTTTCAGAGATTGAAAATGTCTGTGAGTTCGCATAAGAAACTTGAATTTTGCAAAATACCTACACAGCAAGAGCACCTTCCCGTAGAACTAAAATAGCCCATATAGTATTACACTATGGGTCCTTTTACATGGAATCACGCTTAATCTCGCGTCGGCAGTTTATCTGGGTATATTTGCAATTATTAAACGGTTATGAAAAAAGTGAAAACGTGGCAATGCTTTTTCTTGTTTGAAGGGGGGGGGGGGTAATTGTCAACCTGCTTGTCAACCTGCTTCTCAGTTGTACACAGTTTGGCCCCGCGGTGTTATCCCCCTTTCCGTTTGTTGGAAACAATATGTCGAAGTGGGTCATGTCGATCCACTCCAAGATTCAACTGGGACATTGTAATTTAATTAGCGGTTTCCCTCCCTGCTGTCTACTCGTACGGAGGGTCCGGGTTATTAAAGTGTCTAGTGGTTCGGGACCTCGTATACCATTACAAGCACACCGAAGAATTTCTGGTAGTAGGAAATCAAAACAATCGTAGCATACAATCGCACACAAAAGTGCTTTGTGAATAGCCCGGTTAATGCAGAAAACTGAACTGTTAAACCTCATTTTATTTTTTTATTTCCAATTTCTCTCACGGTCCGCTTTCAAATTCTTTCCTTAATCGGTGTTTTTTTCTGTTTGGTTTTATACTCTAAATAATAAAGACAGAATGATTTAGGTTATGAGTGACGCCCGTAAACAAAATATTGTGTACAATAAAGAATAAAAGATTGGGAAAAAGTGCGTTATTGAAATTGACGTTCTAAGGTAAACACATTTATCTATAGGCCTGTCAATCAAAGGGGAATATGAATCAATAACAGGATTGGTCACAATCAACAACATATATTTCATACATAAAACTCTTGGTTGTATGGAATGATACATCCACCAAAATATCAAAGCTGAAACAACTGTCTGTAATAGAAAAAAAAATGATGTAAATTGTATATAAAAAACCATTGCCCGAGATCATTAAACAATTAAAAATACAGACACTATGCACCACATTAAATAATGTAAGCTTGGCATATTGCGCGTACCATAATAATGGTATACCAACGCCAAAGGATGACGTTACATCTGTATTTTAAGGTCATTCAAAGTGGAACTATTTAATACTTTGGTCGATATATTATTCTCCTACAGTTTGGTTATCGCGAATCAGTCCAAAAAAAAAACAACAAAAAAGTGGCGTAAGCCATATTAGATTTTTTGACCGATACTGTAATTCATACAACGAATTTTGGGTGATTTGGTGTTAAAAAGTACACGAATTGTTCGGGTAATAGAGATGTTTTGTCCGAGCTGATATTATCATAAAGAAATAATGTTTAAGTGTCCTTAACGAGTACAAAAATAATCCATGAATAGATAACTCCCGTTGTATAAAATCTGCGGACAGGGAACACGTCTGTACACGTAATATTATTTCCATTGTGACGACGTTGTGTACACAATATTACAATATTCGGTCCAATGTTGATGATGTTCATGTATATAGAGAAACGGCTATACAATATTCGGTCAAATGTTTATAAATATAGTGACGCACCCTATACAGTATTCGACATTGCAGTAAAGAAATGAAATATAGGGATTAAGGTCCCATCGTCCTGCACCAACTGGGCTAATAGGCTTATGAAGACGGGCATACGACTTACGGGGTGCTATGGGGTAATTTTGTGGCGCTATGGCTTCCTCTCATTTCGAATTCAAACTGTTAAGGACTCTTTTACGTGTACGCGGGACCTATTGTTCGTCCAATCAGAACGACTACTCGCTGTCCCTTGTCAGGCCCTCCGCCCAGCACCACTGACAAGGAGAAACCACGACGGAAAACCCAACGTCTTACTCATTGAGCCACCACGCCCCCTCCATTTAAGTACAATATAAACAGAAACAATAACATCCATTTCTAAATCGTTATAATATCTCCAAGTCGACATTGTGTGAGGGAATCAAGTCCGGTAAATAGAACGATACAAAATCAATGGTCGTTTACGTAGTAGTATTTACAGGACTAGAATAACTTATTTGAATATAAATATTTCAGCCCAAGACATGTATGCACAAACTTGAGTTCCATTCCACGTGTTACATGACCTGATATGGCTAATTATCACGCTTCCTCAACAATAAGGATTAATTTAATTAAATAAAACCAATCAAAAGCATAACGTTTTTAAAGTAAGAATATTTCGATGTACATGTTTTTATCAATCCCATTAAAGTTCTCCTATTTATATATAGAAAGCGTGTTACTGAGCTTATGTCACCCTTATGCTGCGATAACACTGAAAAAAAGCCTGTTGGCGGTTGCAGCTAGTTGCCGGGACATTTTGGTTCTGTGTGCAGCTGGTATTGACGGATCCTACTTGCACTCATCGGATGACAATGGGGACCTGGTAGTGGAATACTTACAAAAAAATTCATTTTTCAACACGAGGGTTAAATATGCGGCATTGATTGGGTTAAAAGGTCATCACAACGTTTGGTTGCCTCGAGATTATATTGTTTCTATATGACATTGAGTTTTCAAGAATTGTTTTTAATCTTCGCCTAATTATCTCTTTTTCAAGGTATTAATGGTTTCTCGGTTGCAAATGAAACAGCTTTAAGGACGTACTTATTTACAACAAATGCCTACGATTTAAATGTTCGACCAACAACAGTAGTTAAACTTGAAGTTCGGTTTAATCTACTTACCATTAATCAAATGGTGAGCTATAATTTCTTTATTATTATTTTTTCATTTTTTGTGGGAAGTGGGGAGTGGGGGTAGTCAAAGCTAGAAATGATCAAACTTGTCACTGTCGCCCCTTCGCAGAGATATTGAAAGGATTTATTTTCCAAAGGCCCCGTCGCACTTATTAGGAAACTTTAGGAATCAAGCAGTAAATATAGTAAGTCACAGGGCGCGAATAGATAAATAGTTAGTTGTATGTTTCCTCTGACCAGCTAGGGGTACACTTAAAATAAAGCTGACTGGAATGCCTTATTTTTCATTTTAGGACATCCGAGAACAGGTTTTCAAAGTAAGCGGATGGCTGACCGTGGTAAGAACTTTTCTTTGTTTTCCAGATTTAATATGCTAAATTAACTATATAATCTTGATACAATAGGTGCCCAAATCATGCATTGCGATTTTATCACTCGTTTGCGATCTAATTATATCATAAGTCCGAACCCACGATGGGAGGGGTAATATCAATGGTGATGCACTGGACAATCTGGCACGTCAACACTAGCCCAGTTCGCCTTATAATGAATTAAATTGATTTAACTCTTTCAACTTATTAAACAGCAATGGTATGACAGTCGGTTATCCTGGGATCTGACAACTTATGGAGATGTTGGTGTTATTTTTGCCTTGGATACAGAAGTATGGCGTCCAGCCCTTATAGTCAGCAATTCGTAAGTATAGCATAGTCTTTTAAATTATCAGCTTTATCAAATTTGGTGCCCTTGAGGAAAGCTGTATATGGATTTTCTTGGGCTTTTCCAAGACACAGCTAGTTTGTGTGCACTTTTCCACGCATTGCATAGCTAACTTTTCTAAATTTGGTGTAAAGCACTAGAGTCATAAGATGACGTACTCGGTCCATATTCAGCAGTCCGCGACCTTCCGTCCCAGAGGTACCCTCCACCTCCTCTTGCCTAAAACTTGTTAACGGGATAGAAGCTACAGTTTTAACGGATTTTTTAAATTTCAAATTAGGAGTGAAGCTATAAGGTCGTGAGAGGACAGACCTTATCTATGTCTATAGATTCAGAATTAGCCTGAGGCCCAGTTCGCCCCTGGGCATGGGCGATTAGGTACAAACCAGTTCATAGTTCATACGGAATGTTTTGGAGGGTCTGAGGATGTGGCCGGCCAAGAACACTCCTAAGAAATCACTATTTCTGGCGAAATATATGGGGGGGGGGCTAATATGATTTTTTTTGTAAGCCCTAGCCCCCCCCCCTCCCCGTGGCTGCGGGCCCGTGGTAATACCCACAGAAGGATGAAAATTGAAACTAAATGTACACGTTTCATTTCATTTCAGTGTGGACAATTTTGAAATAATTCAAGATGAGTATTCTCCTTTAAGAATTGCAAATTCCGGTCGAGTTGTCTGGGATCCCCCGGGAATCTACGAAGTCAACTGCGAAGCCGACATCTCATACTATCCATTCGACACACAGGAATGTTTCATTACTTTACAAAGCTGGGGATACAATCTCCGAGAGTTGAACATTACGGAACTAGGCAACGGGATAAATACGGGACTATATGTCCCTAATGGAGAGTGGGATCTTGTGGACAACTATTTTACCATTGTACAGAGAAGAGACATCAAAAATGATGATTATAGTCAGATTATATTTCATTTTAATCTGAAACGAAGATCAGAATATTATTGGCTGAACATCTTATTACCAGTTATTGTGAACTCTATCCTCACCGCCTTAGTGTTTGCTTTACCTGCTGAGTCCGGGGAAAAGATGGGTTACTCTCTGACCGTCCTCTTGTCCTTTATGGTACTGTTGACTCTTGTAGCTGATAAAATACCATCCACCTCCATTAAAACATCCATCATAGGTAAGTCTACAGTAGCTAGGAATGTTATTAACATCCATCATAGGTAAGTCTTCAGTAGCTAGGAATGTTATTAACTATCAGTGTTTCCCAATCCATTATTTCTGGCGATTAGTTTTGGGTTTTTTGGGAGGGGCGAATGGTTTAAATCCTATACTTTTGATAATAAGGTCTTGCATTGAGTCAAGCCGCGTGGTATCGATTTTACGCTAGCCGGGTGTTCGGTTTAACCTCTAAAGACCCACACGCGCAAGCAACATATTAAAAAAAATTGAATCATAGGTTACTCTTGAAATACCGAAATGACCTAGTTCGTGTCAAACTGACGTGGAACGCCATCTCTCTCTGTCTCTATCTCTCTGTCTTTCTCCCTCTGTCTCTTTCACTCTCTCTCTCTCTCTCGAAATATAAATTCTAAAACTTTTACTTGTTTCTCGACCGTTGCAATACTGATGGTTAGAGCCGTCTTTGGCCAGAGAAACCGTTAATTTATGAACGTATGTTGATTTTTCCAGTGCCTAACAATGGGATGCTTCAAGGTCAAACATACAATAAGAAATGAAATTTGGAGCCAGTGCGCTGCTTTCATTGATTCGGTTTCTTCTTGTGTTCCGTCTTCATTGGTCCAGTTGGTGAAGAAAAGCAGGACGTTTTATTTCATTTCTTCCTCCCTTTTCTCACATGCATCAACTCACTTGACTGTAAGTCACGTGATGTATCACCTTAAAATTGTATTCATTATTTTCTCTTTTCAGTTGTGTATTTTACTTGTGTGCTGATATTAGGAGCCATGTCTGTATTTCTGAGTACGGTGGTGCTTGACCTATACTTCCGGGACGAGAACCACCGGATTCCGGCGTGGTTGATGTTTCTATCAAAAAACATCGTCGGTCGTCTCGTCTGTTACAAAGGTTGCAAACGGAGATCAAAGGTCACGGCTATTCAGCCAGAAACCAATGGGGACGTGTCTGGTCTGAGACAGGGGCTTAGAAATAAAGTTTATGAGAGGAAAACTGACTACAAAAGGAAAACGTCGCTACAAGAGGACGACGTAGAGGAAGAGACATACACGTGGAAAGACATTTCGAAAATATTGGACATTTTCTTTTTGTGGTTTTACTTAGTTATTATTACAGTGATAACCATTGGATTTTTAACTGTTGCCGCAACTTGAACATATACGCCAGTTAATCAATCGAGCTCAAGAAATTAACAGATTTAAATTCAGCCCGTCAATCTCTTAAAGTTTAATATTTTCTAAAATAAAACAAAGACACTGCGCTGAATCCATTTGGAGGATCACGCTGATAACTGCATCAGTCTATACATTTTATAAACATACATTATGCAATAGCTAAATCTGCCTTTGCATGTCATTGTTTAGGCCTGGGGTGTTATATATACTATTTACTAGACATTAATTAATAGACCATAATCAACGGGAACTCTCACATTCATCGGTAGCCTGTGATATTAAGCGGATTGGAATGCATTTTTTGAAAAATAATTAAACGTAATATTGGATAGTCGACTTTAGTAATGATAATCGAGGGTAGGCCTAAGATTCAATCGCTAATATCTCGGTTCAGAGAGGAGCAGTTTAACTGAATTTTTCAACATATTTTATTTACCTTATCTATTTTTTTAACTTATATTATAGCGAGAACTGCCAACTCTTTATCGAATCTCCCATAATACCTGAAACAATAAAAATATTAGTTGGATGTAATAAATATATCCACACCTTATACTGTTATTTTATGTGATTTAACTTACCCAGCTGTTTCAAGTTATAGGGTTTTATTTCTAATTTTCTATTATATTAAATTACTCAGCAGACTGAACCACCTTAAAACATAATATAACCAAGTTAAAACTGGAGGTTCAGCTAATTGCGGATATGTGGCAAAGCGAGGTTCTCCCACAAACCACATAGCTTGACATGTTGATTATTTACAAATCAGAACTGTGCGATTTTTTTTCAAATTAATATTTGTCTAGTTCTTTAAAACTCTTCACCAAGGAAAGGGTGTCTAGCCATTGGGATGGGACAACAAAAACAACTCCAAGCGAGTAATTGTTGGTATGCACGTAAACGATCTCTGGTTGTTGGAATTCGATGGAGAGTACGAGAATTTGCTGCTATCGGGGTAAACCGTGTCTCATATCACACTAAATGGCATGTATATACCTTCATTAGTCCGGTTTCAAATAAATCAATTGTGGTCTTTATCGATTTCAGGACAATTTTGGTGTGAAAGAACTGGTTAAACACGTTCCAAATATAACATAGAGATCATTGTTACAATTGATGCGTAATAGAGATTTCAAGAAACGGAATTGACGAAAACAAAAGGAAAACATGAGTTAACCTGTATAATTCCTTCGCAGACCAAAAGTTGGTATCATATATGTGTTAATGACTGACACCAATATTGTCCTTTAATAGTAATGCCCCAGATTCATACCAGATTTTACAATAAATTGGTTGATATATCCTGGACAATATTCTATTCATCCGAACAAAATTTTATTAAAATATACATCATAGCGTATTAAAATCATGGGAGTGGATATTCGCCATTCGCATGGCGAATAACCCAGACCCATAAGAATGGTTATTCGCCATTCGTTTTATATAATAAACTTAAAATCCTTGCAGATTGTTTGTGCTTTTATTCAAACTGCATGCCTAGAATCCATTTTTAATTGTTATTCGTTATTTGAAGCTTCACCGTGTAAATGAAAGCCTTCGTTCACCGCGAAGCGAAGACAGAGGAACCGACATGTGTACATGGAAGTAGAACACATGTGAAAAGTTCCGTACTCTGTAAAATTCTGTATCTTTACTAATCCAGGGCCCTGTTTCACGAAATTTTAACTAAAGATAAAATCCAAATTTTAGCAGATACTTCAATTTTGATTGGCTAAGAACTAAAATCAATCTTATATTGTCCAATCAAATAACTAAAATTCAGATCTTATCTTAGTTAAAATTTCGTGAAATAGGCCCCTGGAACATTGAAAACGCATTTCTTTGTACTTTTGTTTATCACAAAGTATATAAAATACAAACTTAGTCTAATTCCATTCCTGTCGAGCGAAAGCAATAGAGGCTTATTGAAATTGTTCTATTTGATATGCCCGCCCGCCTACCACACGGAGTCGTCTACCCATATATTTCGTTGCCAACCGCATGTTTTATCTGCGACCTGTAGTTTATATATTTTATTTTCCATTCCTATATTTCATTCCTTACCAATAGAGAGAGATAGAGAGAGAGAGAGAGAGAGAGAGAGAGAGAGAGAGAATTTAACGTCCACTTGACACAATGTAGGTCATTTTGGGACTAACACATGGTCCAATTTCATATCAATAATACGCTTCCGCGTAGGGGGTCTTTAGCTGTGGCTAGATATCGGAGGGGGTGGGGGAATTCGGGACTAACATATGGTTCAGGGTTTTTTTATTTGAATAATTCCCTTGCGCGTAGGGGTCTTTAGCAGTGGTAGGACCCAGAGAAAACCCACGTGGTTGGACAGGCGACCCTACTCCTGAACATGGCCCAACAAAAGGTATTTCTCCACGTATAAATATAAATGGTGAACAAATTAAGTAATTTAGAGAAAGAGAGAGAGAGAGAGAAATGAGGTTTAACGCCCACTCGACACTAACTAGGTCATAGCGGGACTAACATATGGTTTTAATTCTATTTCAATAATTCGCTTGCGCGTAGAGGTTTCTAGCAGTGTGAGGAAACCGAAGTGCACGGAGGAAAGCCACGAGGTCGAGAAGGCGCCCCTATCTCCATGCCACAGACGCAAGCCAGAGATGACCGGCCAGCGAGAGGTCAAAGAGCGGCACTCTAGACCACCAGGCCATATATCCCTACCCCCCTCGTAACTTAACCCTTTTATTCTACAACATAGGCCCAGCATGAAATTCACATTGATGTATTCCGATCAGAACATTCTGATCTACTCGAACCTTTTATTTTCAAAAAATGTTTATTTCCAATTCATTTACTTGAATAAAATTATTTTGTCTTATTTAAACTGACAGGTCATAAGGTATGGTACTCTTTCGGGTAGTCACCACTAGGCTATAAATAGACCTCCAATGGCACTCTGCCAAACGACGTTTGTTGTAGTATTTATTTTCGCATTTTTACTGCAACGAAAATGATATGTTCATTTTGTAGGATGAGGTTAAACTAGTTTAAGTGCTTTGTGGCATTACCACTCGACCAGACATCGTGATAGGCCAGAGAATATCGATTTTAAAAAAAGAATGGCGAATAACAAAAACGAATGGCAAATAACGTAAACGAATGGCGAATAACTCTTTGCCATGTGCATGGCGAATATCCTCTGCCTAAAATCATCTCTATTCGTCGTTAATAGAGAGATGGGGTGGGTGGGGTAGATTTAACGTCCACTCGGACTTATGCAAGTCAGAAAGGATATTTTTGAGAACAAGCAAGTTAAAGATGTCGGTCTGTTCTAAAAGAGAATCACACTGAAACTAGGCCATTTGTTTATCAGCTGAATCGAGAAGCAGGTGTTCGGTAATATGTAATAATAACCTACGTATTTAATATGTTTACATAGACTTTTATATTCTAATTATAAATCAATAGTAATATTGTGTTAAATTTCAATGGTTCTATTGGTTAGCTTATTGCCCTCTAACGTTATATTATTATTAGAGTTAATCGGTTCACTGCAATCTTGTTATCCTCGGAAAGTAGTTCAGTTTCATAGTTCGTGTATTGATGAGGGCTAATGTCCGCTTCCACCAAGAGTGATATCGTAGACGAAGAGTTTTACAGGATAAGATAAGCATAATACTTTTAGATGCTCGTGCTTGAGAAACATTTTAATCTTTGGTTTGCGAAATAAGTTTAAAGAGTTATAATAATTCTACACGAATCTTGATGATAGCTGTGAACTGGTCGAGAAAATCAAATCGGGTTCACTCATTGATATTCAGCCAGTATAAAATGATCGCGTTTCTAATTCCCTTTTTACTAATATCACACGGTAAGTCATTTTATCGTTTACATTTTCCCACAAATATACAGGCCCGTTGGCTTGCTAACCAGGAGGTTCTGTGTTCGATCCCGGTGCAGGCCCAGAAACTTCATCGGGTTTTTCCAACGTGGCCCCCTCCACCGTGTAAAGGGGTCTGATAAGGTACCAAGCATAGTCGTTTGGATGGGACGAGACATCAGAGTCCCGTGTACACATTGGTGTGCACGTAAAAGACGCCTTGGCAATTGGAATTCGATATAAGAGTACAGGCCGTAGCGACGCTGTCAAAGCAGAACAGTAAGACCAGTAAGACGTTAAACCTCGTTTCATTTCGGGTTTTTTTTCATAAAAATTATTGCTTATATGAATTGTACAAGATGCAGGGACGCCTGTCCAACCTCATGGGTTTTCTCTGGGTCCTCCGGTTTCCTCCCACTAAAGACCCCAATGCGCAAGCGAATTAGTGAAGAAATAAAGTTGAACCATGTGTTAGTCCCGAAATGACCTAGTTTGTGTCGAATGGACGTTAAACCCCATCTTTCTTTCTCTCTCTCTCTCTCTCTCTCTCTCTCTCCCTCTCTCTCTCTTGTTCATTAATCACTTAAAGATGTATTATGTAAGATTGAGAGAAAGAGTCGATCATTCTTGTTATATTAATTCAAAAATAGATACTGAAAAATGAATAAACGTAACATTTCAGTCAAATTGCTATTCCTGAACAAAGTTTACACTTGTGACGTTATAATTTCCCTTTTTCGGTAATGTTATTTGACTTATATAAGTCTGAAGTAGGCTATTGCTGTGATCAGACGTCAAACTCGTCTATCCTTGTGGTGATCAGTGTCGTACACGGTGCAGTGTATGTTAGCTTCCACGAACACGTAAAATAATTTTAGGGGTGTTGGGTGCGCTTCATCTCATAAGGTCTATCATTGACAGATCTAACATATAGATGGTCGATGTTTAGACGAAGGGTGATATTCCCGACACGACATTATGACCGAGACTTCAGGGAGTTTATAAATAAATCCGTGGACGAGGTCTTGTCTGATCGATAATCTGCATTTAAATGGGTCTTTACAGTACACAAATAACGATACGTCACGGTTATAAAATTTGCTTGATGTAAAATTCGAGACCAAAAAACCAAAGAAAACGAGTTGAAAAGGTCGAATTTTAATCAGATTGCTTTTGATTGTTTCTTTTGTATCGCAGATGTCCGTGGATTCAGTGTTGAGCATGAAACAGCTATGCGAACTGAATTATTCACCAATAGAAGTAGTTATGATTTAAAGGTTAGGCCGGACCCAATAGTTTTACTTCAAGTTCGTTTAAATCTACTCACCATAAATTACATGGTAAGTTTACACTCCATGAAATGGTGTGACTTCGAGATAACGCTCCCTGGAACTTGATGAAGATCGCCATATTGTATTATGTTTCTTTTGTATCGCAGATGTCCGTGGATTCAGTGTTGAGCATGAAACAGCTATACGAACTGAATTATTCACCAATAGAAGTTATGATTTAAAGGTTAGGCCGGACCCAATAGTTTTACTTCAAGTTCGTTTAAATCTACTCACCATAAATTACATGGTAAGTTTACACTCCATGAAATGGTGTGACTTCGAGATAACGCTCCCTGGAACTTGATGAAGATCGCCATATTGTATTATGTTACTTTCGTCACGGCTAAATTCGACTGAATTTGAGTACGGTGATGTCTGACACGCGTATCATTGAACCAAACTAATTTGTTTGGGTTAAAACGTTATCCATCTCACGCCTATGCACACATGACAAAAAAGTAAGGGTTTCCCTTACCGGCAACCCGACGATTGGGGATGTCTGCTCGAGTGACGTCAAAGGTTTCACACGACGTTATCCCCAATCTGAACGACAGACTCGCCCTACCTGCAGAGAAGTGACACAATGAATAGCCATGATATCCATATATGACGTTAACTAAACGTCACAGGTCATGAGGTCACATCAACAAACAAAATGTCAACACTTTCATTATGATCATTATCAACATTACAAGACACAATGTTACATTGTAAACAATATAGCCTTCCTGCAGCCTTCAGGACTGTATAATCTTATCGCTTCTTCCAATGATTTTTCACAGAAATAACATCTACAACTCTTGACGTCGGCATATTGGCAATATTTTGTGCTTCGGTCGTGTCTATTTCAGATATACACAATCAATTCTGTTAATGTTTTTAGCATGGGGATTGACTAAAAGTTAATTTATTTCAGCTCTAAACAGAAATTTAAAACTTTAACGCAATTTTATAAAAAAAAAAAAAATTAGGCATATTCTGGCTGGGATTACTGGGCAAAATGGCCCTTCATTGTATACGCGCGAAAAAAAAAAAAGCCAGCTACCATTTAATTTTCGTACGTTAGGTACGTACGTACGCAGTCAAGTCACGTGACACAAACATGACATCTTGTAATAGATTTTGCATGTGTTGGCTTATTACTGGAGTAGGCTACCTGATATTGCCACCGGGAAGTAACGTTATGATTTGTTTCATGGGAATGGGGTGGTGGTACTGAAGTTCAGCCCAGGCATATTTCCACAATGTCCATGAAAATACATTTTACGTTGCGCTCATTATCGAGATTTTAATTAGTTAGTACCTGTCCTTTGTTTGAAATGAAATGAAATGAAATGGTTTTTAACGTCCTGTCGTTCTGTGCCTGGCTAATGCAGAGGGGCTATGAGGGAATTTTGTTCGGGTAGCTGTACTGTGGCCTACTCTTGTATCGAATTCCAACTGCCAAGAGATCTTTTACGTGCACGCAAGTGTATACGCGGTCCCACCCGAACAGGCTCTCCGGCCTGCATCATTGACAATAGAAACGACGTCGGTAAATTCCGTCGAACTTTCTCAGCCAATGCAGGTATTGAACGAGTAACCCCCGGGCTAGCGAGCCAGAACCTTACCCGCCGTGGCCCCCTTCCTTTCTTTTAATATACACCTCAAAATATATCAGAAAATGTACATTAAAATCCTTTTTAAAACTGATAAACCAGAAAGGAGAACATTTTATCTGCAATTAGCTACATCTGGCTTCTTAATCTAGTCTATAGATACTATATATCATAATTTAGATATCCCATTGAAGCGGAAATGGCTGAGCAATACATTCACCAAATCACCATAGCCTTTTTTTGAGATTAATTACTTATTTAGAAATAGTGTCTCTGATCCGCAAAGATCTATGACTGGGTCTGTAGATTTCGTTTACTTAATAATTACAAATCGATTTTTATGGTTGAACTGAATTCTGTAAAATCTAAAACCCAAAATGAGTGATTTTATAGCAGTTTCGCACCAACCTTGTCATTTGTTTGTCTGACGCTATTAGCCTAGTCGGCGCAGAACAGTAGGGCGCTATTGTAAATAGCAAATTCTTTTTAAATAGTGTACATCATCTTTATTTTCTTCATTTAAGGATATCCTTGAGCAGAGTTTCAAAGTAACAGGTTGGCTGACCGTGGTAAGATATTGTTGTTAGCTTCATTTTTGATAGTTTTCACAGTGTAAAGACAAGCAGATCTGTTTTGGTTATTACGGATGCTGATGAATCAGTTACCCCAATACGCTATATCTTCTGATTACTGGTTTTGTACATACTGATGAGTCAGTTAAACATGAACACCCATTATCTTCACATTATTGAACATACTGGTGAATGAATCAACATTCGCTATATCTTTTAAGCAATGGTACGACAAGAGACTATCCTGGAAAAAACCTGCTAACGAAAGAGTTGGCTTTATCTTCGCCACAGAGGAACAGGTCTGGCGACCCGCCCTTATTGTTAGCAATTCGTAAGTATATAAAATTAGACTAAAACATTGTTCTATGGGAACATTTTCTGGCGGCCAAGTTTATTCTTTCCTATTTATTGACAAATCATATTTTGCCCATGTAACTATATGCCAAGATCTTCAATACAAATCTCAACACATATCGATAAATTTCTGGCAAGCATGTAAACGTCGGCGTATCTGTGGTTGTATATAATGTAGAAACTACAAAATTTGTTCTATTTCAAAGTTCTACTAACAATATCAACAGAAAATGTATTAAATTAGCACCGAATACACATTTCCCTTTGGTGGCTCTAAATCAATGTTCTTGCAAATAACTTCAACAGAGAATGTATTAATTGAGCACCATGTAAATACAAATTTCCTTTTGTTTGCTGTTTTTCCAGAATGAACCATTTTGAGATAATTCAAGATGAATATTGTCCCTTTAGAATTGATAATAATGGTAAGATCACCTGGGATCCTCCAGGAATTTATGAAGTTAATTGTAAAGCCGATATAACGTACTATCCGTTCGACACCCAGGAATGTTCCATCATTTTACAAAGTTGGGGTTACAATCTACGGGAAGTGAATATAACGGTTCTTGATAACACCATTAACACCAGGTTGATGAAACCGAATGGAGAATGGGATATGGAGATACCGTATTATAGAATAGTCAAGAAAAGGGACATCAAGAAAGATGACTACAGTAAAATTATTTTCCATTTCAAAATCAGACGAAGAACACAATATTATTGGCTGAACATCATCTTACCGGTTATTGTTAACTCTATCCTCACCGCCTTAGTTTTTGCTTTACCTGCCGAGTCTGGCGAAAAAATAAGCTACTCTCTGACTGTTCTCTTGTCATTCATGGTGCTGTTGACTCTTGTGGCTTATAAGATTCCTTCCATATCACTGGATACCTCACTTATAGGTAAGTTTTTTTTTTCATTTGGAGAGCTCCGTGTAGTATAAGCATGCACTGGGCGACACATGTGTAATTAATATAAAAGGTGTTATCTTAAGATGACTTTGTGTCCAAGTCTAAGTGAACACATTCATGAAAAGGGAATCCTTAACCAACTGTGTTACTATGCAACGTTGACGGGGTGGGAATTGGTACGAGTTTTTTTTGGCTGTTTTCATGGGATTTCTTTTTTTTACCGTAGAAGGACATGCGCTCGCAATTATAGGTGTTCCAATAAATTGTATTTTAACTATATTCTTTTGAAAGAATCTATCCTGTATGGTTAATTTTTTCAGTTGTGTACTTCGCATCAGTGTTGATATTGGGAGCCATGTCAGTATTGTTTACCACCATAGTGCTTGATCTATATTTCCGTGGCGTGGATGAGTCTATACCCGCTTGGTTGTTATTTTTATTTCGGAATATTATTGGGCGTCTCGTCTTTTATGAAGGATGTAAACGGCAACATTTTAGGAAAAAGTTAAAGAGAGTTATTTCAAGTGTCGAAATCAAATCAATCAAGCTGAAAAACGAAAACGAAGAAGTTGCTGAAAATCCGAAAGTATCCCAGTTAGAGGATACAGGGGAAAAGATGCTTTCTTGGCAGGATATTTCTAAAATATTGGACAGATTCTTCCTGTGGGTTTATTTGATATTAATAATAGTTATAAATATCACATTTCTGACAATTACATCTGCCAACAGCAGCTAACTTCTTTACACAATTTGTATTTTGGAAATAAAACCGCCTCTTTAATTATGCTTTGTAAAATCAATATAATTATAACTCGTCGTTCCGTTTATTAAGTTGATTACAACGAGACCTGGCTGAAAAGTTCTAGATCAAGGATAGATCAATTGGGTTGGTAGAAACTTTTGCCCCAACAAGTACCACCACTGAATGAACCACAGACATAAGAATTGTATCTGTTGTGCTATTATTGTCTTCGTATCAGACCATCTTGCGAACCTACCCATTGAAATCACCAGAATGGACACAATCGGTTATGGGGCAGCCATGAAGTGCCCGCAGCTGGAAGGACTAACCTTAATACAGATACATGTTGACATGGTCTCCACTTTAGGGGATGATGCCCTGCGGAAGTAAAGCGTGGTATAAAGAGAGCCTTAACGATGACCTGGGTACTGGAAGGCCACCAAGAAGCAACCTTTCAAGACAAAATTACTTGGGTGCATGACACGGTGATGTCTGATCGACGATTGCCCAGTCGACATATTGCCAGTGTCGTGGGCATCTTTCATAGGAGGATAGAGCACAGCATCGCAAACCAGTCAGGAATAGCAAAAGTTTCTGCAAGATGGGTCCTAAAGCTATTGACTGCGAATAAGAAACCTCTCGGATTTCAGAAACCCCGTGACATTCTGTGATGTTTTAAGCAGATCCGCCAGACTGCCACTCACTTCCAAAGATAGTTTTCCAGGCAAAGAAACATACGTCCCAGCAGCTAAATCGTCCAGCGGGCGACAAAGGTTGTTGCATATTTATTCTTTTGTAGGTACATGTAATTTGAGGGCATTTACAATTTCATACAGAACAGATTATAATTTTCTTCGTTTGGAGGTTCAGAAGGTTCTACAAACTGAAACAAAATTGTTGAAATTCTACAGGCTTTTTCGTATTACAAGTTTAAATAATGTATGTAAATATAAGGTTTAGAGAAGTAAAGCAAGGGCCATAACTGCTAAAATTCATCATGCTTCTTCGTTTCACTTATTTATATGAAGCATATAAATTTCATAAAGATCGGGGGGGGGGGGGCGGTGAAACAAGAGCGGGTGAAACAAGAGTGAAGGCTTTTCGGTCGTAGTATTGAAAACCATCACAAAGTTTTGAAAGCTACTTGTACATTAGGATATGCAGCAGTTTTTTCCAATAAAGATAAACTAGATATCTTCTGGTAACATAACTATTTATTATTCCCCAACAATGTCTTTAAACATAAAATGATGCCCCCTATAAATTTACACAAAACAAACATAGCACAACATTTAAAGCTTATAAATAACTATTATTTCCCCACAATGTGTTTAACCATATTTTAATACCTCATATAGATTTCTGCAAAACATAGTGCAAGATAAAGCTGATGAGTTTTCAATTATCCTGCATGGATGAAAAATAAAGAATGAAACTCAGTTATTTTAGGTTGATGAGAGTCAACAAATACTGATAAATTATCTTCCTTACTATTCCTATAAAAAAAATATATATCGCAAGTATCAATATTAAAAATAAGGTTTTACTTAGGATTTGTTTTCTGTGCCATTTTTCTCAATTAAAGCCATATATTGATACCATCAAGATATTCATGGAGATTAAAAATGAACAAAAGAGTATTGTACAGCTATATTTTTAAAGGTTATGACAAGACACCCCTCAAAAATATTGTCTAAATAACAGATCTTAAACATAACAAGAAAAACACAATAAACAGCATAACAATATAAAATTCAACTAATTTAAGAAAATTCATCTTTTAAGGTAGATGTTTCCAAATTTTATGAATAAGTTTTTGATGTTTGAGGATTGTAACAGAAATTTTGAGTGAATTGAGCATTGTAATGAATCATGACTGTTTATATGATAAACATTAGAAGCACAGTAAACTAACAACTCTTGCTTAATATATAAATAGTTAAGTTATATAAAATTAGAGATTACTATATAAATAAATTAAACTAATTCTATCATAGATATCTAACAATGTACATATATAATTATAATATTCAGTAGAAGCATGCTGCAACCCTGGATGATATAGCGCGATCATTAGACCACGAGGGAGAGAATAGATTGTACAGTGAGACTCTTCATTATTGAAATCCAGGTCACGCTACTTAACATTAAGGTCAATCTCCGTTTTACCCATAACTTTAATCGATGTTTAAAGGGTACAATTGGATTTAACCCTCTCAATTCCAGTCAGAAAGGCAGGGTAAACAACTGACAAATATGCAAGTAGAAAGTGGCTTAAAACTTCTTTACCTAATGTAATATTTCAGATTTCTGATATTCATATCTTAACAAGGGGGAACAACTCTACTTGTTCTACTTTAAATAACACTCATATATTCAATTTGGTTCTAGCTACATTGTAATACTTGGTATACACTAATCTAAAGTACAACAGAGTCTCCAACTAATTATATCACTTTAAAAGATTTCTTCCATTAACATGTAACCACAGACTGGTATTTGTACACAATCTAACCCACAACGAGAAATGATATGTCTTAGATAATTATAGAACCGGGCATAGTCGTCATGATTAACATACAACGGCAGACAAGTTTATTCAAGAAATATATTATTTTACGACCTTTACTGATTTTGTCTTATCACTTCATCCTTTATTTTCTCTGCTTTGACTATTTTTCTAGACAAAATGGCATCTTTTGAGTACATGGTAGCTATGGTAACAAAAATAGTTCATTTCTCAATCTACCAGTTAACTATGTATATTTCACATACAAGGTGATAGTCATTCTTCCCATCGACTTAGGAACAATGACAATGTAAACAATGCCATTCCTCATGAACAATGACAACGTAAACAATGCCACTCCTCCTATCAACAAATCGTATGATAATCTCAGAATGAACCATGACCATATAAACAAATATGGCACCAGTTTGTGCAGGCAAATGTTCAGTGATAGTTTGGGACTGGAGTGATCAAGACTAATAATTTAGGTTCGAATGATCAAGACTAAAGACTGATTAAATTGGGAAAAATCACAAATCTTTTAATGTAGTTGGTCCGCCAAATGCTTCCATATTGATGAAATAATGAATGTTTTTGTTCTAACATTTTATAATTTAAATGCCCATACATGATGATTATTGATGTTTGTTCTGATTGAGATGACGTTTTTAAAGATTTCCTTGTGATTCGGGCATGATGTATGAAATGTCGTCCCATGGATGTCTGTATAAACCTTGCTTTAATCTCTTCTGATCCAAATAATGACCTGAAAATAAAACAATAAAAATTACAATGTTACAAGAGAAACAATTCTGTCAAATCCTGATATCAAATGAACATGTTGCAATATCAAATGAATTCATGTGATAACTAGGTGCCATTGATCACTGTTTTATTCCAATAACCTATAGGATTCATGTTGTACCAACTGCTGCTTTAACAAGGGCAAGCTATTGCTGACCTGGCATGATTTGGTCAAGATGTTAAGTGCAAGAAACGGGAAGAGTCGTAGAAAACCTACGAGTCTGTACCAGCGAGTCTACTTTTTGTCATGTACAAGCTGGGAAGCAATTTATTTTTGAAGTAACAACTTACCAATGAATCCCATACTTCTACCAAGAACAAACAAAGCATTCAGAGCACCAATTTCAACATATTCTGTTGACTCCTCCCTAAAATTACAAAATACACATTACTAACATGAACAGATGTAAAAATTACCGATATTTGTGAATACACAACTAGCCTCAAATATCTCATACAAGACTAGTCTCTAATATCTCATACAAGACTAGTCTCTAATATCTCATACAAGACTAGTCTCTAATATCTCATTTAAATTAATGCTCTAGATTTATATGTGAACAGAATAAACTTACAGAAAGCCAACTTACCTTGTAAAACAGCCACAATTTCTCAACAAATCGACAAACGATACCCCAATAAAACCATCTACATTCAAAATCAGATTAGGTTTCTGAAAAATATATGTATATATATATGGATCAACATAATTCAAAAGTAAGAAAATATCCTTTATTATGGATTATTTAGTTTTCACGATGTCTCGGAAATATTTGACTGGGATAACCGTTTAATTTGCCATCGATACAACTACATCAATTAAAGAAGGGCTTCCATTACAAATTGTAATAAAAAAGACTAAACACAACCTGGTAATTTCAAGGTCAGGCGTCCTGATAAGAAAATATTCTCAAATCCTGTTAACAATTTTTGGAATGAACTCACCGTCATGTGACTTGTGAATCCGATAATTGAAGATTATTCAATATTATGCTTTAGGAATAATTGTAAAAACAGATATAATCAATCTCTGAAGAATTTGGTATAAAACAAATAATGAGGTTTTGCATGACTCACTAACAATTAGGAATAATTGTAAAAACAGATATAATCAATCTCTGAAGAATTTGGTATAAAACAAATAATGAGGTTTTGCATGACTAACTAACAATTGTTTTCTTTCCCTTCCTAAGAAATGCCTTTTTAGCTGGAGTACAAAAATGAAATGGAGTTTAACTTCCTATTGCTCTGCTTCAACTGGGCTAATAAAGACAGGGTTCTTTCACGTGCACGTGAAATAGTACACATGACCTCACTTTTACTTCCCACCCTAATGACTGCACTACTAAAAAAGGGGGAACCGTGTCGGAACCCCCTAGTGAACTTTGTGTGAACACAGGGACCAAATACGGGACCTCCAGGTTAGCGAGCAAACGTGTTACTTTAGTCACCGTGGCTGGAGAAGAAATACAGGTTATCATGGTGAATATAAGTTCTGTTATATCTATACCTTGGATGTGGTGATCTTCTCAACTTCTAGAGCGTAATCTAAGAGTGGTGTAGCAGGGAAATGTTTCTTAACATAATCTTTTAATATAACAACTCTCATGTCAGGATTATTCAACTGAAAAAAAACATTAAAAATAGTAAGGTGAAATAAACATAAATGATCTGTTTCAATAGCATTTAGTAATTGAACAAGAATAAACAGGTCACAATTCTATCGAAATGATTGAATCTCTATAAAATCTGCCAAATAAAGGGTTTGCTAGACTAAGTCCAGTTATGCAAATGACATTGAGTGAACCTGCGACCTCCAGGCTACCGAGCCAACCTCTGACCAACATGTCATGGTTTGCAGCAAGCTGGGTTCAGCGCAGTAGAATCTCAACTGTCAGGAGTTAACACAGTAATGTCTGAAGTCAAAGTAAATCCAGCAATTTGTCTTCAGTCAGCTCAATGGTCGGTCGTCGGTATAGTATGCAGTCAGTCCAGTAAATGGTCAATCAGTGTTGTCCACCAGAATCGTACTATAAGAAAATAGGACCACCTACATTTGGGGTGAATTATATCAAGAATTTTGACTTACTGATTTAACTCTGTGACCAATTCCCATAATAAGTTGTCCCTTTTTACGCATATCATTAACAAAATCCATGGGTATCATTCCACGATCATATGATTCACTGAACTGTTTGGCTGCTGCATCTAAAGCTCCTCCAAAACGATCACCCTGTAAACAAAAAAAAAATATTTTATTTTGATAGACAAGGATAAATGTACAATAATTGACAGATAATACAAAGAACAGACTGGGCTTTAATAATGTGATGATTACTTCTGTCACCTTTAAACTTACAAATTTTATTATTCATTTCAATGGTCACTTAGTGCTGAACAGTGTTTTGTGCTCAAGAATTAAACACTTAATCAGTTGACCTAAATCAACATTTGTGAATATTCAACATCAGAATATGGTCCTCAGTGCTTATTATTCGCTTTACTTAGCAAATGCATACAGTTATCTAATAAAATATGGTCCATACTAATAAAAACTTACAATGGTGAGAAGACCAGATGTAAGACTGGAGATGAGATCTTTACCAGCACGAGCACAAACAATGGTATTATGAGCTCCAGAGACAGCAGGTCCATGATCGGCTGTAACCATTAAACACATTTCTATAAACTTGGTAGCATAGCGAGGTAATCTGAAAACATAAAAACATTGGTAGAATATTATTTGTTTGAGCACAATGGGGAAATAAAATAGGGTTTAAGATCTGTCTTTTCTGCTTCGACTGAGCTAATGGCAGACATACAGTGTGAGGTGCAGGATATTTTGCCTGAACAGCAGGATAGTCTTACTTCAAGTTCTATCATGGGTTCTTTTACATGCACACCAATGAGTACACAGGACTTTGATACCTGTCCTATTGGAGTCCACTTACTGTACACATGTTAATGCAAGTCCTCAAAATAATGTAATGAAGGACTTTGTAATTCTAAGTATGTAAAGACTGTTAGATGTTGATTGTTACAAACTAGGTAATTTCAGAACTAACTTGGTATAATTCCTCAAAGAGAGAGATAGAGTTCACCGTCCAGTCGACACAAACTAGGCTATTTCGAGACTAACCTAGTTTACTTGTACATAGAGATCCTTAGCAGTGCGAGAAAACCCATGAGGTTCAACAGGCTACCCTCCACCTTGTCACGTACAACCAGGAAATCAAAACCACATCAGTTGACTTAATGACAGACCTTCTGATACACAAATGTCCACCCCCGCACCGCAGGATTCTTTAGCAATGGAAGGAAATAATGATTTTTAGTAGCAGTATTTACTGTCAAGTGTGATATCCAGAAATAAAAGATATAGCTACCTTCTCTGGAACCAGAGTAAACTAAGTACTCCACCAATACCCATATCTTCTTTAAATATATCAGTTATAGGAATACCAGCATATAATAACTCTTGTCCTCGTTCATCACAAATACTCGTCATAAATGATGCTGGTTTACGGATTAAACCTAATTCCTATAATATACAGGTAATATGATGTTAATGGGTGGAAACTTGGTCTTTCTCTGTTTTAACACAGAAATTAACTGGGAGAATTTACCCAACCATCAATTTACACAAGAGACTTTAACCTTAAATCTCAATAAAACTTTATATTTTATATATAAATTGTCAAAGATAACAGCCAATGCAACATGTGCCAGCAGCAACCAAGCTGTCAGAGCGGTCTATAAAAAGGTGGTCATATCTATATTCTTTTGTAGAATAACCCATGCCACCATTATCAGAAATAGTTAGCCATGCCACCATTATCAGAAATAGTTAAATTGGACAGTATTTAGTTCTTTGGAACATCAGCATAACACATACTGGTAATCATCTACATTGTCAGTTGTGGGAAATTATTAAAAATCTTACGAACAAAATCTTTGTCTTATGACAAATATCTTTAGCCTTCATAACTAATTGTGCACGGCAGACTAACAGGGTGACAATGAAAAATTGAAGTAAGGGTTCTGGATATGTATGTGTCTCACTTCTAAATTTACTTTAGTTTTATTCAAGCGTAATGTTACTTACACAAGCCCATGTATAATCCATGGGTACAGTTGGTGGTGGTACTTCTGCCTGGACAACTATTGTACCATTCTCGACCAGTTTATCATACACTTCCCTATAAAAATAAAACACAGTTTATCAATACACTTCACTATATAAATATAATACACATTACCAACTAGTTCATCATGCATTTCCCTGCTTAAAGTTACACATTCTCAACCAGTTCATACACTTACTTCCCTGCTTAAATATACTATTCAAAAAAAGTAGGGGATATTTGATTTTGGGGGCATAATACTAAAATATGCAAATGACTACGAAAAAAGTCACTATAGAACCTAACAGAAGAAACATTTCCAGTTACATGTGACGCCCAAACGCACCAATAGCTACCACATGGAATGCAGGTGATGCTTGGGATCATCATGGGGGTCCAACCCAAGATTTGCACGACTCTGACTTTGAATGTTACAGTCATTGTGGCATTGAATTCCAGGGTGGAAACATCAGTTTAATTGTTTTAGTGACCAGAAAACAAATTTTGATATGCGTCGGCTTACCCAAAAAGAAAGGTTACGTGCCCTTGGCATGCTACAGATCGGCAAAACACAGCAGGTTGTGGCGCGGACGATGAATGTTTCTCAGTCTGTCATAAGCAGGCTATGGTCCAGATACCGTGATACACAATCTGTACAGGACAGACCACGCTCAGGTCGACCAAGGGCGACAACTCAAGCCCCGGATCGATTTATCCGTACCTTGAACCTTGAGAAATCGTGTCATCACAGCAAATCAGATCAGCGCTCGTCTTCAAACAGACACTGGTGTGAGAGTGTGTGGCCAGACGATTCGGAATCGACTGCATAGGGGTCACCTTTGCACCCGACGTCCTCGCGTGATCCCTTGTTTGAGAGATCATCACATTCAGGCAAGACGTCGTTGGTGTAGGGATCGTCAACACTGGGATAATCAACGCTGGAGCAATGTGATGTTTTCAGATGAGTCAAGGTTCACTGTTGATTTTTTGGACAGATGTAGGAGGGTGTGGCGTCGTCGAAACGAGCGCTTCCAAGACGTTAACGTCATCAGGCATGATTGATTTGGGGGGGGTTCTGTTATGGTGTGGGGAGGCATCACTGTTGCTGGAAGAAAGGCTTTACATGTTGTTGCAGGGCGTGTTACAGGCCAGTACTACCGGGACAACATCTTGGCAGTCCATGTTGTGCCGTTCGCACGACGTCATGGCCGCCGTTTCATCTTCCAGGATGACAACGTAAGATGTCACAGGGCCAGGATCATTACAGGTTACCTTCAACAACAGAACATCACCACATTACCTTGGCCAGCACTGAGTCCCGACCTCTCCCCCATCAAGCATGTCTGGGACATGGTTGGACAGAGGTTACGTCAATGTCAACAACGTCCTGCCAATGTCCAAGAACTTGCTGCTGCGTTGCAATAGGAATGGGAAAATCTGGACCAAAATGACCTTAGACGTCTCATTACGAGTATGCCACAAAGGATCAATGCTTGTTTGGCAAACAGAGGAGGATTTACCCGTTACTGACTTTGTTGTGATGCTGTGGTAACTTTGCTGTTTGACCCCGGGTATCATTTTACCCTTTTGGTCAGTCTGTGCCTTACTTAGTCCAACGATCATTTGGAATAAATCGATGAATGTGAACTTTATTTCATTTTGTCATTTGTTTCTTCGTCAGTTTCATTAGGTGACTTTAATAACACTTAAAAATCAAATATCCCCTACTTTTTTTGAATAGTATATAACACTTTTATGATACACGTCCTTGAGTTTAAGTTGCCAAAATCTTAACACAAACTGAATATTGTTTTTCTATACAGTCAATCAAATCCTGTTTATCATCTGGCAATTACATCTGAACAGCTCCACATTTATAGCCGAACACTTTTAAAGATATATGGGCTATTTCTCCTGCTTTTAACATTTGCAATGCTGATCTACACTGACATATCTATGGATACTGTATGACATCTGGTAATGTTCTTTAAGTCATTAATGAACAAGAATCAAATGAATATTGAAATGTTTTAAAAAGATATCAATCTGAAAGAACACTCACTTAATAAGTGTACCAAGCTCATCAAAGCTTCTAGGTACATGGGCACCAACTTCACGTAAAGCTTCATTTTTACTTTCAGCTGTTTCTGAAGCAGCATTAGCACACGCACCAGCATGACCAAACTGAACCTAGTTACAACAGAATAACAATAGCTTTACAACACAATATAAGAGTTCTTCCCCAAATCCAAAGATGTTATTTAAGCCTGCATGAAATATTGTTAAAAATCTATATGAAACAGACAATAGACAAGGTATGTAATTACAATGGGCTATACCGTGTGGCATTTTTCATAAATATTATAAGTTAAATTATAAAACAAATTGTCATATTGCAAAATATATATACTTTTATAGGTGTAATATTTAACGGTCATACAAAGGATATATCCTTAAAATTTAGTCAACCGTATAAAATAAACGCAAAAATAAAGAAACTTGACCCTCCAGTTGTACTGACCTCTGATGTGAACATTTTAGCACAAGTACCAATACACCAGGCTATAACTGGTTTATTGACACGGCCATCTTTTAACGCTGTTACTAGTTGATATTCTTCAGTACCTCCAACCTACAACAAATAGATAAATCAATTCAATACATGAAAAAAACCCAGTTGTATATCAGTGCAAAAATGGTTCAATTCTGTTCAGTGGTCACACAGATATGTTGAAATGAAACATTGTTGACATTCATTATGATCTGGGATAGGGTGAAATCCAGCCAGAGACATCATCTTCGTTAAAATCTTGATGGTATCTGAGCAACAAGATTATATCTAAAGTTTATATTTTGTTTTTTTTAAAGATGCTTTATGTAAGATATAGATGGAGAACTGACCGTTCTTGCTATCATAGTTTCAAAATAATGAAATGAATATATTGAAAACTATATGCTGAAACCTTATCTGAAGAATACCATAGTTTTGATGTTTTCACTATAGTCATGATTACCCATTTTTAAATTACTATCATGTTTCAATCCTTTTAAAATCACAACCATCCTATGGTCTACATGTTAATAAGTTATACATTCGAGGTCAAAAGAAAAGCCTGTAATAATTCATATTTTGAATGTTTTAAATTAGATTGTCTGAAAAGGGGAAATGACAATCAGGGATTTTAACTTACCTCTCCTAATAAGATGATCATTTTAACCTCTGGGTCATCTTGATATCGTAAAATATGATCCATAAACGTTGTACCTGGATAACTACATTTTAAAAATATAATTATTTCATTTGTTTCTAAACACTAAAAACATGAGCAACTTTTACAAAAATTCTCGTTGCCCCCATTCAAGCGGTACTTTAGTTAAGTTCGAAATACTTTCAAATCTTTCAATATGACCTGGGGATCACAATCAAGACCACTAAATCTTTCAATATGGCCTGGGCATCATCAACACCACTAAATCTATATTAAATCAACCAAATTTAATACAATTTATGAAAATAGTTAAAACATTACATACCGATCTCCACCAATAGCAACACCTTCGTACACACCATTAGTATTCAGTGATATAATGTTATTCAACTCATTGGACATACCACCTGATCTTGATACATAAGCAACACTATAATACAAACAAAACAATATTTATACCGGGGAAGGAAGGCTACAGATTCAAAAGCAGCAGATCCACAATGCAAGGTGTCATATTCAAATGGTTAACGACTTTTAAAGAGTGTTCAGCCCTTGTTCAACCCAATCAGAATAAGGATAGATGATACAATTGTTTAATTAGAGCTTGCAAACCACTGTGTCGTTTAAAGCTTTCAAGCAATTGTTCAAAATAATACACTTGAGTGGAACCATCTTGTGGTTTACCTCCTGTGTGTATGAAAGCAATTACATGTCAGATCTGTATATAAGTATTATCCATCATGTGTATGTATATACTACCTGTATATTAGTTTATGTTATTACCTTCCAGGTCTGTATAATTTAGATGCTAGAATATTATCTAACATTCCACCAGTATTACCTATCTTTAAACAACCTGGTTTCACTCCTCCAACCTATAAAACAAATATACAACAGTCAAATAACACTTCATATATAATAACATATCATATACAGTCAAATTACACGTCATATTCATCACAGTTACATCACAGCTAAAAAGTCATTTCGGGATTAACATACGGTATATCTATATTTCCACTAATAAGTAATCATCTTTATAGCAGTTATAGAAAGTGTAGATATTCTTTGATTCAACCCTTGAACAATCTGTTCATTTCTCCTGCTCTGTCTTTATAAATGATTAAAATAAACGATTATCTATACATACCGTGGCTGGGCCGATTATAACAACACCTTTTTCATCGGCTGTTTTAACTAATTGTCGAGTTAAATTCTCTGGTATACCTTCAGCTATTATAGCTATTGTTCGGATCTAAAAACAATTTTTTCATCTTAAAAACAGTCTGTTATAGTTATACAAAATGATCAAAATATGTTATCCTATCGCAGCTTTGAGATATCCTTTAACATTTAAGAACACCAATAGTGATAGCCAAATGAACAATGTAGTTGCATGTTCAATGTAAAATTTTGCTCAGACAGTGGGGCTTCTGCCTACACTAAAATTTCTAAATTCTACGGCTGCTTATTTTTGTTTACACAAGTGTGTATACACACGGATAGATATCGAATCTCTTTCCCATCTGTATAACAAAGCACACTTTATATGTCATCAAAAATAAATCATTACTATAATACAAGACAATTCTATGGATAACAATCACTATATCATATACAAACAATTTTTCAACAAGATGTCACTAATCGTTAATTGTATGGTTGATAACAACCAGTGAAATCATGTCGAAACATGATGTGTGTATGTCCAATCACTATATCATTATATACACACAACGTTTCGACAAAACTTCATTGGTTGTTATTCGTATGCTTGATAACAACCAGTGAGGTTTTGTTGTAATGTCATGTGTATGTGATTGAACACAATATAACACATCACAGTTATATTTATAATAGTCACTATATTATATAAATGCCCCACGTTTCAACATAATTTCAATGGTCATTATCAAACATAATAATTTTACAAAAATCATTACATATAAATATTAAATCATAGGGAAATGAAATGAAATGGGGTTTAACGTCCTACCGTTCTGCTCCTAACCTAGGCTAATGAAGACGGGCATGCCATACAGTGTGATATGACGGAAATTTTGCCTGGGCAGCGGCGCTACAGTCTACTTTTATATCAAATTCCAACTGCCAGGGGATCTTTTACGTGCACACCAATGTGTACACAGGACCTGGGTCTTTCGTCCCATCCGAACGACTAGGCAGCTGTCCTTGTCAGGCCCTCCATCCTGCATCACTGACAAGGCGAAACTATGCTGAAAAATCTGGATGAACTTTCTCGGCCAATGCAGGGATTGAACATCCGACCTCCAGACTACCTAGCCAGCATCTTACCCAAAATTATTGTGAATAAATAAAAGTTATTGAAAGATTTACCTGTGGGTAGTTCATAGTTTCTATGGTGCTGTCGTAAGCAGATCTCAATGAAGCAAAATTCACTAGAACATCGGCATCAGAATGTTTGGTCATCGCATCCTTCATGTTTTTATAAACTGGAATTAACACTTCCTTGTGGCCCCAATAAAACTTCTGTTTATGGTCTCCACTACAACAATTAATATATTCATTAAACTCGTCATCAAACCACCAATTAAAACCCAAAACAAATACCACACGGTCTACAATGATCTACGCTTGAGAAAAGACAAGAAGCTAATGGAAAGACATTATTATTCCTAGATCAACGATTTTAGAGACAAAAACACTAAGTATTTATCCCGTATTAGAAGCTGTAAAACGGGTGAGAATCATGTTACAAAATAAAATACTAAATAAAGGAGATGATTCTCTGTGTGCAGGACGTCAAAGCCTTGATTATACCAGACATTTTCTCACCCATCTCAATAAATCAGGACAATTATCTATCAAGAAATCAGTGTCAAGATGAGATTTAAAAGTTGAAAATACAAATCTCAAAATCAATAGGTGTGTTCCTTATAAACTATTCTGATGCCAAGTTTGACAAATTAACAACTTACAAAATAATGTCTGAATATTAAGATAGGTTGCCAGACAACGAAACATACGCCCACAACAGCTAAGTCGTCCGGGCAGTCAACAAGGGTTGTCGCATATTGTTTCTTTTATCAGTAAGGAGAACATTTACAACACATGATAATCTTATTACGAGTAACAGCCCATTAAATAATTATCAGAAATGTTTTGATGGTTTGTCTCATGGCCTTTGTCCACAAGATATTTCAAAGTGATCAAGTGCCAGATATCACTGAAAATCAAATAGGATTCTTCGTCTCATGACCCTAAACACTGTGTACAAATTTAAAGTCAAACGGATATTAACTTTAGCCTCTAGAGCGTTCACAAGATTTTTCAAAGTGATCAAGGGTCATAACTCTGGTAGTAATTATCTCATATCACCGAAAATCAATAGGCTTCTTCGTCTCATGCCCTTAAACACTGTGTATAAATTTAAAGTCAATCGGATAATAACTTTAGCCTCTAAAGCGTTCACAAGATTTTTCAAAGTGATCAAGGGTCATAACTCTGGCAGTTATTATCAGATATCAACGAAAATCAATAGGATTCTTCCTCTCATGATCTTAAACATTGTGTATAAATTTAAAGTCAATCGGATATTAACTATAGCCTCTAGAGCGTTCACAAGATTTTTCAAAGTGATCAAGGGTCATAACTCTGGTAGTAATTATCGGATATCACTGAAAATCAATAGGCTTCTTCGTCTCACGACCTTAAACACCGTGTATAAATTTAAAGTCAATCAGATATTAACCTTAGCCTCTAAAGCGTTCACAAGATTTTTCAAAGTGATCAAGGGTCATAACTCTGGCAATAATTATCAGATATCAACGAAAATCAATAGGCTTCTTCATCTCATGACCTTAAACACTGTGTATAAATTTAAAGTCAATCGGATATCAACTATAGCCTCTAGAGCGTTCACAAGATTTTTCAAAGTGATCAAGGGTCATAACTCTGGTAGTAATTATCGGATATCGCTGAAAATCAATAAGCTTCTTCGTCTCACAACCTTAAACACCGTGTATAAATTTCAAGTCAATCGGCTATTAACTTTAGCCTCTAGAGCGTTCACAAGAAATTGTGGACGATGGACGGACGGACGGACGGACGGACCGACAGACGGACGGACGGGGGCGACGGCAATATACGACCACATTTCCATGTGGGCGTATAAAAATGATCACATTCAACTTACGTAAATGGGTAGATCATGGCTACTACAGATGGTTCTTTACGAGAGCAAACATAATCAAAGTCCATCATACCCTGTACAGCTCGAGATTGCATGCCCCAGATAATAGCTTTAGTACTCTTGGTGAACAAACTCCCTGATTTCTTAGCTTGAGCTCCTTTTTGGAGTCCAAGGTTTGATACAGGAGATTTTGTCTGTTCTGATTTTTCTACATCATTGGATCCACGTCGAGGATCTGGAGTTTGCTGTAAAAAGAAAAGCAGTCAGTTTTTATTTAGTTTTTTACATTTAAATCTGTCTTAATATTTCAAATCAATTCATCTACAAAGTTAATTAAATCGTTGGTCACATGTTGTTAAGGTCCTAACTGATAAATTTACATGGATTATCTATATGGATTTCCTTTAAATTCAATTATATTCAATTCTAGCAGAACATGACAGTGGCCATGCCAAGGCAGCAATTAAATAAAAGATTGATCAAAGTTGAAAGACATCAAGTACTAATCAGTCACATAAACACATGTACTAGACTATGCTTTTATTATAACACAGGAACTAGACTATGCTTTTATCATTGTACAAGAAGTGGACATGTAGCCTACGGCACAACATTTTATTACAGATTGTAGTCACAAGCTGTATTCAGCCCCATACCAAACCATTATAACATCTTATTATTCAGCCCTATACCCAACAATTATAACATTTTATTACATATTGTAGTCTAAAGCTGTTTGTCAGCCCTATACCCAACAATTATATCTTATTACATGTTGTTATAGTCTTAAGCTGTTGTCAGCACTTTCAACCATCAACACTATGTCCTGAAGAGCTCTTATCCAAATCTGATGGATGCCATTGAAAAGTTCCCGTTTATAAAGCAATTTACTAATTCTCTCTACACCAAATTCTTAATATGTTTTCTCTATAAATATGTCATTGATCACATTTCAAAAAAGAGCTTTCAGACACAGTATCAGTCTGAATGAGGAATGTTCAACAATGATATACAAGTTTAGATGATGAAATAAGAAACATTAAAAGCAAAGCCAAGGATACAGTGATGACATTCTCATAATGATCAAACCTAATTTAGCAATAAATGAGTTACCGAATATGTACGAGATGTCAAATACATTGTGTTGTCTCTAACTAGTAAATAATAGAGAATTTTCATATATTCGCTAAAAATATACAATTCTTAGTTTAGGAAATGTAAAATACCAAAACCTTAAAAGTCAAGACAAAAATCTATAGATATGTCAGCATATATGTACTGTACAATACTGGTCTATATTAGGTAACTCAGTTATCGCATATACATGTACACAATTCACAATTATCCAGAAAGATTTTTTCTTCTTAAGAAAAGACCAGATGATAATGAAAAGTGACCTAAAACAAGAGGCTATATCTAAGACAAAACAAGAAACAAGATATAAAAAAACTATTCAAACTATTAATTTGTTTTAATCCAAATATTTAATATTCTAACTTCTAATACCAAAACTAAGTAGATATTTCCTCTGAATATCTATATGAATGACAAATTGTCCCCTCTATCGTTTAGTTCTTTTTTGATAGTGTTAAATGTCACACAATCAAATCGCTAGAAATAGAAAGCAAGCTTGTACCAGATTCGTTTGACAGATTGGTCTAAAGATCAGAACACCTTCTCGAGCAGTAGTTTTTACTATACGTTTCAAGTGAATAAAGATGGAAAACATTTTCCTTTGAAAATTTAAAATAGTTTGCTTATATTACCATTCAACAGTTTCTTTACATAGACAAGAGGAGTGAGATAATATGTGTATTCATATAGATTCGAGAGGTTCAATACATCTACAAGTATAATAGACTAACAACATACACCACTAAATAAAGATACTAAAGATTTAACGCCAGTCACATTCTGTAAAATAATCAGAGTTCATACATTCATAACTAGTTAAAATAAACTGAAATCATTACTACTGGTAAGTACTGTCAATATGCACCAAACTGTCAGTGCTGGGCTGGCACCCGATACCGTAATACTTGGGATAAACTGAGGCGGCACCCGATACCGTAAGACTTAGGCTAAACTCAAACTGCAAGACCTGGGCTGAACTCAAATCGCAACACCTGGGCTTAACTTAAACCACAAGACTTGGTCTGAACTCAAAACCGCAAGATTTCGACTGAACTCAATAC
Organism: Patella depressa; assembly: GCA_948474765.1. Taxonomy (NCBI): domain Eukaryota; kingdom Metazoa; phylum Mollusca; class Gastropoda; family Patellidae; genus Patella; species Patella depressa. The sequence continues at coordinate 9,996,584 of OX419723.1, forward strand.
TGAATTAATGACTACAATTTTAAGGCTACATCAAGACAACTGATCAGAATTGGGTAATTTTGCTTGGATAGAATATTTGCTGAGCAGCAGAAAGGCAAAGTGAAATAAATCAACATTTCAATACCATTAACTTTAAAGGAAAACATTTTGGAAACATTAGATATATTTGCCATTTTCGTTTTGTTCCTGTTTAGTTTTTTTTACATACCCAATATTCTATGAAAATACATTAGCGCAACTTTCTCCTTTAAAATTTAAAGGTTTAAAAGCAGGATCTAAACTTTATTCATGTCAAATGACATAACACCCCTTTGAAATATTAGACTGTTCCATCGACATTATAAGTTTACAGATTAGAATTGAACAGTTTATTTCATTTTATTCAATAGGGTGCTCTACTATCTGACTGCTTTTCATATACTAAGCTCATTCTAATAAATAAATAGATAGCATGCAAAGAAAGACTGCTAAGAAAATATCTTCACAATATTTAACAGTCAAGTTACATTCTCTTTTATTAGACAGTCTCCAAGATTTTGTAAATTCTCAAAAAAACTTTTCTGAATGGTCACAAATTACTGCACAAATATTGGGTTTTTGTTATTTGTGTACTGCTCAGGTCATTATAAAATTTAAGAAATTCCCAATTATATTTGCTCTTGGTTTACTGCACTGTTATTAGTTTGGAATTCTACAGAACAAACTTCTAATGTTCAGGGAATATAGCAGCATTTTTATCAATTCTAAATATTTTCTTAGATGACAAGATCTTGAGTATTTTAATTCAAGAGACTGCAACTTGACTTGACTAGAGATTTTATAGTTTTACCTGCATTAACTGAAAGATAATATATAAAAAATATAATATTCTTCTAGCAACTAGCCATTGTTACAACATAAAATTTGTTGATTATTATTCTCTATGACGACTATAAGAAAGGTAGTTTCTATTTTATAAATCTTTATACAATAAGAAAATTTATTTGCGTTTTGAAGCCATTGTTACAACATAAAATTTGTTGATTATTATTCTCTATGACGTCTAAAAGAAAGGTAGTTTCTATTTTATAAATCTTTATACAATAAGAAAATTTATTTGCGTTTTGAAGTTTTAAACTATTTGATTACCAAATCATTGCTTCCATCAAGAAGGTTTATTTTCAAATTAAAAAAACAATTTTTTAATTAAATTATAATGGATAAAGGCAGAGAAAGTAAGCTTCTAGCCATTATTCATATAGTTTTCTAGCAATATATATCATATATTGGAAGCCACTGTGACTCAGTGAGTAAGATGTTGGTCTGCTAACCTGGAGTTCCCTGGTCCTTGTCAGTGGTGCAGGACAGAGGGTCTGTCAAGGGTCTGTAATAGTTCAGACTGATGCAAAACCATTGTCCCATGGCATGCACGTAATAAACCCCATAGCAGTTGGTGTTCAATACAAGTATGCTGTAGCGCCGCTATCTGGGCAAAATACCTACACACAACACAAAGTGTATACACTTCTTCAATAGTCCTGTCTGAGCAATGTTATACACAGGACCTCTAACAAGGGAAAATCAGGGGAGGTTACTTGTACAAGACCAGGGTAAAACCTCAAACCTCCAGATCGTAAGCCAACATCATACTTACAGAAACAATTTAAATATTGATACGATTCATAGCTTGTTGCTAGCCAATAAAAGGTACTTACAGCTCCACCTAGCAGGAAGTTGGCAGTAGTTTTCTTTGGTCGGGGATCGTGAGGAATGGTTCGTTTACCTAAAGCCATACTAACGATAGAAGTCATGTGAGTTTCTGGTCCAAATACATGAATCTCAACACCAAGGGTATCACCTAGAAAGCAAAAAGCATATATATATTTTGAACTGATAAATAAGAACATCTTGACAAGTGATATCAGATGTTTTAGGAAGTACCCATGTATTACACCAATCACTAGCAGTGGTGATAAATAAAAGATGAGAGAAAAAAACATTCTGCCCAGTAAGTGACTCTTCACATTCAAACTGTCAAGGGATCTTTTCAATAACTTAAGAACTTGTAAATCAAACCTCCAATAACCAGTGGCAACCAAACAATATGACTTGTCAAATGTCCCAATCAGACCCTTTCCTTGTCAGATGCCCTACTTGTCCCAAACAGACTCATCCTGCACTTCTCAAACTTCAAACCCTGATACTTTTTCCCCAGTAGGACATTAAGCCTCATTTCACAACTTTTATCTGCATTGTATAAAGTGTATAAATGTACACAGGGGGTACACAACTCGGAACACTTTAATTAAAATTCCAAGAGTTTTCCCAGAGTTAATTACCAGATTCCAGGAGTCTGTGTATAGAATTGTACATCATAATATATTATTTTTTTATGCTTGAAGAACATTTATGCCGACAAAATATATAGAGAAAGCACAAATGTTAATTTTACAGCAAGGAGTAACCTTGTTTTTCCAGGATTTTCCAGTACTGGCAATCACATTTTCAATTTTCCAGGATTTTCAAGGAGTGTGTAAACCTTGGTACAAATTTTTCAAGTAAAATTAAATGATTAAATACATACCTAAATCCCTCATGATACGTAAACCCTCCTGGTAATTGGGTCCAGCTCTTCTAACATAGATCTTTACATTAAATTCTATCAATTTTTGTTGATATTCTCTTAAAGCTCGGACTATTCCCTGCAAACATAACATACATTTCAAAATTATGACAACAGAATTAATCAATGGGTATGTTGGCTAAAGCCGTATAAAATAAAATGTGAAAATCTCCAGCACCGTCACCCCGACATTTACGTTATCATTGAGGATGTGGGACTGAGAGTCTGTAACATTCAAAATGGAAATTTTACAATCAAATGACACAGAATTCGTTGTTTTCTCAAGCCTCAATTCAATCAAATCCACACCAATTATTTGTCGAAAACAGAACTTTTTTCTATAAATCCACAAACAAAATATTAAAATCCCAATTTCAGGAAGCAAGATCTTGATCATGCCCCCTCCCCCCAATAATAAATTTAATCTATGGGTATTATCTATATATATCCTTACCTTAAATGTTGTAGCTACATTAGTAAAGTTAGCAATACCTCCTCCAATAATCAAAATTTTACCTGCAAATAAATACACGGAGAACGATTACAAACTATTCAATACTTAATATGATTTGACCAGGTTTTGTTTATAGCTATTTCTTAAGGCCTTCATAATCTAAATTAATTTATTAAACCTGATGATCATTTCTGAGATTTTTATAAATGTCTTGCAAATAACAGTATTGTGAAGTCACGTCTCTAAAATACCAAACTAAAAATGGTTCAATTCCATTTTAGAACTGAGAATTTTGTGTCATTCGACATTCTTTATACCTATATGTTTTGGAGAAAATCTCTTGATCAGCATCTTTTGAATCAAAGCTGGAAGATAATCTATGGTTGATATTTTGATTTCATAACTTAATGTTAAATACTCAAATGAAGTACAGTTTGGTATGAATTAAGTCATGATAAAGTTGATTTTGTCAGAAAAATGCAGAATTAGAATAAGTGACATAGAAAAAATCCAATTAAAAGTTGTCCTACCCTCTGGGTGTTTTTTCTGGGTCATCAATCCAAGTAGTGTTTTAGCATATTCATACGTTTGTTGCTCGCTAGGTGCTCCTGAATATTCACCATAGTTACTGAGCTCGGCAGCTCCCCCTAGATCACAGATGGTATCACTGAAAACACAAGTTGTCAATCATCATTATATTCAAACTAATTTCAAGACTTACAGCATAAACAGGCTTTGTGTTACAGGGATGGAAACAGGCAGCTCTCCAATCGGAATAGAGAAAGTTCTAGCACAATAATCTGCTACAAATAAAATTCATGCAGAATATAAAAGAAGGATATCCTATAACCAGAGTAATGATAGCAGAATAATCAGAAACTCTCATAACTGTACAACACTCATTAATAAATTACCAGTAATTAAGCTGCATCACCTATTACATCATCGGAATACTGAATTTTATACTACCCTATCCAGTGTGTCATGTTAAAACAGAAACTAACTCTTGTAGTAAAAGTAAAAACTTACGCATAGATAACAGATGCACCACCTCCAGCAACCATTGTCCATATTCGGCCATTTTTATTGAGAATTGTAAGTTTTAGTGATGCACCACTTTTAGCATCAAGTTCGGCTATATAGGCTTCCTAGAAAAGAGAAATGAGACTTAATGTTGACTTGACACAAACCAGTTTAAACTAGATTTTGGGACTAACATGACTTTATTTCAATAATTCACTTGTGCGTAAGGATCTTCAATAGTTGGTGGAACTTGGTGACTCTTAGAAAACCAACAAAGTTTGGCAGACAACCCTTACGACCACACGGCTCTCCAATCCCAATATTAATCGAGATATCCAATCTAAGCTATAGTTACTTGTACAGTATAAGCAGACTTCTGGCTAACAGCAGCCTTCTAAATATTTCAAATTACAATGGCAAAATGTTACTATTCCATCAAATAATTCAGATTTAATGTCTGACTCATGACGAATAATATCCATGGCAGTGAATATTGTATATTTCTCAATTTTTAATCTATCAAAGATGATTTCTGATTAACATGCAAATATCATACATAGATTAGAAACATTACCTCTGGCAGAGCATCTCGTCCAAATGGTGGGGGGAATTCAATATTGCCCCATTTGGATTTACACAAGAACTCTGCTGTCTGGTCAATTTTAGCCGCTAAATCCAGAACATAGATTTTCTCTCCTACCATCACTGAAAACATTATTTAATATACTTCTTAAAGTAAATATCATAGTAACTATTTCTGTGAATTACAAAAGATTCCATACTATACAATATATTTAGGAAGAGTGAATCACCACTGCAATATTATAATGGCCTGCACTGAGGAATAGTATTTAGGATATCTAGTTCAGATGCAACCATTAATCTAGAAATAAAATTTACTAAATCTGTTTCTAAAAATTTCACTAACTTGATTTACTAAACCAATGGGTTAATCTAACTTTATTTACACAATGGGTTAATCTAACTTTACTTACCCAATGGGTTAATCTAACTTTACTTACCCAATGGGTTAATCTAACTTTACTTACCCAATGGGTTAATCTCTAGGTAGGTGAAATGTAAATCACGGTAAACATTGTACAAGGTCAACACAAACTTTAATAAATTCCTAAAAGCAAAAATATTCAGCCCTGAATTTCTGATGCTAAAAATATTAACAAAACTAATCATTATTTGAGATTCTGTTAAGGTAAATTTTGAAACTTGGATCTCTAAAATTGTAAACATTTTAAATTCCGCATTCAGTGCAGATAATCTGGCCAGTGGTTCCTCTAAGTGTTGGATAAAATCTTTTGATAGGCCTCTTTTAAATCTGATTGAATCCATGCTGGGAAATTATCTACCTTTGACTTAAGTTTTAATAATCCATAAGATAATATTTTAGCGTAGATTAAGAAAGGAACGAAAAAAATACAATGTCAGGATCAGTAATTTGAATCCAAATTGTTTATTCACTTAAATTAGATACAATAATTGACTGGATTCTTAATTTGATACATTACACATGCAGCGAGAGGGGGGTTTAACATCCACCAACACAAACTAGGTCATTCTGGGACTAACATGGCTCAATTTTCAATTTTGATAATTCGCTTGTGGGATGAAAACATACAAGCTCTGGATCAAAACAATGCCACTTGACTATGTCAGACCACATGATCTAGCACATGTGTAGAAAAACACATTCAGCCCCCTGGGTTGTTTAGGAAAGAATTGTACGACACATTTCAAAATATATCCAGATCACATAAATCGAAATCAAAATTTTAAGAAAACAATTTTTCGTAGATCAGTAAACAATAAATCTTGCAACTTACTCTTGTTTTTCTGCTGGTACCTTTGAGAGTAATGTAGATTTAATCTCCGCAGGATTGGGTTCACCCCCTACAGGTATATCAATTTTAACAGCCTGGAAATAGAATATACTTTATACTTAGTTAACTTAAACCAAAATGAAATGGTGCTTGATATCCTACTTTTCTGAAACAACTGGATTAAAGGAGCTAAATCGCTAACAGAAATTGACACAAGTGGTTCACAACGCATATAATACTGTAATATGAATGTATATAAACTGATTTACATTCAATGGTTTCCGTTTTTACTCTAATTTCAAATCACTTATGTTCAGCAAAATAAGCCAGTGGTCCCAATCGAATGGAAATTTCTAGCGTCTGGTTATTCCAGTCTACATACGCCGTTTGATTTGGTGCAATGTTTCTAGCCTCGTTCCTTGAGTCTCTTGCTAGGACTGGAGCTTAAAGGCATTATGGTACACGATTCGGTAAAATGTTGGTTTTGTCTTACATTGTAAATATTGGATATCAGAAGTTAATCTTTTTCCGGTAAGATCACAGCATCAATGTTAATTCATTGACAAATAATTCATGTTTATACATTGTTGAAGATTTTGGATGATATGGAGTTTAATGTAAATGTACAAATACCATTCAGTGTGTAGTGGGGAAATTTTTCCCAACAGCAGCATTTCGCCAGAAACCAATTTTAACTGTCAAGGGTTCCTTTAAGTGGACGCTAACATACACAAGAAATCTAAAACACTCATAAGTTGATCATGATGTGTTAAAATGTCAGACACTGTGTCCTCACTGTAGTTTGACCGAGTGCATTAACTGTAAATTCTACTTGATCAAATAAAGTCGACATTTAGATCGTTTTACAAGGACTTACTAAATACAAAGATAAATACGTTAGCTTGTTTAAACTTAATACACCTGACCAAAATCCTACCCTGTAAACGTCAATTTTTTCTAAATTCAAAAATATACTTATTGTAAAAGATGTGTGGGATATTTAGAACAAGGAAAAGCCGGCGGCGGCCACACTAATTATTTTTCATTGTCCAAATCAGATTTGCACAAATTTAATTGTTTATGATCATTCAATAATTAGTATCATAGTATAATTAAGGGGACTTTTCCAGTTTTTCATACAGTCAACAGCTGTTTATACTATCAATAGATTTATTAGTATCAATTCTAATTGATTTAATTATATTTATGAATATCTGACCAAATTAACTAAAACCTATTGATACAAATTCAAATTCTGTTCCGATTTTCATTCACTACCATACAGTCCAGTGCTTATAAAAATTCCAATTTATTAATTTCATTCCATTAAAGGCTTCCACACTATTTAATCTATGACATATTTAAACATATTTCATATTTAATATGATTACTGTATCACTGTATGTATGGTCAAGTATTATGAATTCATTATAAAAATAGGTTGCCAGGCAACGAAACATACGCCCACACAGCAGCCAAATCGTCCGGGCAGTCAACAAGAATTGTCGCATATTAAGGAATTATCAGAAAATCATTAGAATTTGTTTGGTTTTTATAATCAAACGTTTTTTTTTTAAATCATATAATAATTGTGACCTCCAGAGGCACCACTAGCTAAAAAGGGTGATTTTTCGTACAATCAGGGGACATAATTCAGGAAGTAATGACCCGATGGGCGCAATTATAGAAAGGAACCAAGATCTTTGGGTTTAAAACATACCTGTCAAGTTTCATCAAAATCGATTCAAAATTGTGACCTCTATAGGGTCCACAACCTTGATATAACATATTTTCACACTATTTGTGTACAAACGGCGGCCATTTTGTCCGTCAATTCTAGTCCGGTTTTCACGTAATTCAAACTCTCTCTTCATTACCATATAACGGTGATATAGTCAAACGTTTTTTTAAATCGGATAATAATTTTGACCTCCAGAGGGACCAAAAGCGAACAAAAGCGATTTTTCGGACAATCCGGGGACATAATTCAGGAAGTTATGATCCAATGGGCGCAAATATCGAAAGGAACCAAGATCTTTGGGTTATAAACATACATGTCATGTTTCATCAAAATCGGTTCAAAATTGTGACCTCTATAAGGTCCACAACCTTTATATAACATATTTTCACAATATTCGTGTACAAACGGCGGCCATTTTGTCCGTCAATTTTGGTCCGATTTTCACAAAATTCATACTCAACCTTCATAACCATGGAACGGTGATATAATCAAACGTTTTTTTAAATCGGATAACAATTTTGACCTCCAGAGGGACCACAAGCTAAAAAGGGCAATTTTTCGGACAATCAGGGGCCATAATTCAGGAAGTTACGATCCGATTGGCGCAAATATCGAAAGGAACCAAAATCTTTGGGTTATAAACATGCATGTCAAGTTTCGTCAAAATCCGTTCAAAATTGTGACCTCTATAGGGTCCACAAGCTAAAAAACGTGATTTTTCATACAATCAGGGGCCATAATCCATGAAGTTTTGATCCGAAACATGCCAATATCGAAAGCAGCCGAGATCTTTTGGGGATAATCCTATATTTCAAGTTTTGTCAAAATCAGATAAGAATTGTGACCTGTAGAGAGTCCACAAAGAAATTGTGGACGCACGGACGTCCGGACAAACAGGGGCGACGACAATATAAGTCAACATAAAAATGTGGGCATATAAAAAGACGATGCATGTCAAGTTTCGTCAAAATCCGTTCAAAATTGTGACCTCTATAGGGTCCACAAGCTAAAAAACGTGATTTTTCATACAATCAGGGGCCATAATCCATGAAGTTTTGATCCGAAACATGCCAATATCGAAAGCAGCCGAGATCTTTTGGGGATAATCCTATATTTCAAGTTTTGTCAAAATCAGATAAGAATTGTGACCTGTAGAGAGTCCACAAAGAAATTGTGGACGCACGGACGTCCGGACAAACAGGGGCGACGACAATATAAGTCAACATAAAAATGTGGGCATATAAAAAGACGATTTTGCGTATAATCAGGGGCCATAATTCAGGAAGTTACGATCCGATATGCGCAAATATCGAAAGGAACCAAGATGTTTAGGTTATAACCATGAATTTCAAGTTTCATCAAAATCAAATTAAAATTGTGACCTCTATAGGGTCCACAACCTTGATATACCATTTTTTATCAGTATTCGCGTAGAAACGGCAGCCATTTTGTATGGCAATCTTGGTCCGATTTTCCCGAAATTCGAATTCAACCTTCCTTAGGGTGTAACGGTGATATAATCGAACGTTTTTTTAAATCGGATAATAATTGTGACCTCCAGAGAGACCACAAGCTAAACAAGCCAACAGTGAGGCTGATGTCCCCCGCCGAAATCCCAATATAAATAGATGACACATATTAATTAATCGCAGATTTATTTTTTTCAAACGTATCGAGCAATCAAACTGTACACGAAGTGTCATCCAAAAGTGTTTTATAAAGAAAGATAGGCTGGCACTGCCAGGCAGGATACGCCCACATTTTCGAGAGATGGACAGAGAACAAGCAATACCGAAAGTGATTTTTCCTACATCTTTAAGTCCTGTATTTCATACTGTATTGGGAGCAGCCATTTAGTTGGTCAGTTCCAGTCTGATATTAATGAAATTCGAAACCGACAATGATTATGGTGTGACGATACACAACCTAGAAATGTGACTTTTCATCAAAATCGGATAAGAATTGTGACCTATAGAGAGTCCACAACCATGATATACCATATTTTTACACTATTCGCGTACAAACGGCGACCATTTCGTCCGGCAATTTTGGTACGATTTTCACGAAATTAGAACTCAACCTTCCTCATCAAAATCGAATTAAAATTGTGACCTATACAGGGTCCGCAACCATGATATATCATTTTTTTAACAGTATTCGCGTACAAACGGCGGCCATTTTGTCTGTCAATTTTGGTCCGATTTCCCCGAAATTCAAACTCAACCTTCCTTACAGTGTAACGGTGATATAATCAAACGTTTTTTTAAATTGGATAATAATTGTGACCTCCAGAGGGACCACAAGCTAAAGAAAGGGGGATTTTGCGTATAACCAGGGGCCATAATTCAGGAAGTTACGATCCGATATGCGCAAATATCGAAAAGAACCAAGATCTTTGGGTTATAACCATGAATTTCAAGTTTCATCAAAATCGAATTAAAATTGTGACCTTTACAGGGTCCACAACCTTTATATACCATTTTTAACAGTATTCGCGTACAAACGGTGGCCATTTTGTATGGCAATTTTGGTCTTATTTTCCCGAAATTCGAACTCAACCTTCCTTACGGTGTAACGGTAATATAATCAAACGTTTTTTTTAGTCAGATAATAATTGTGACCTCCAAGCTAAAAAAAAGGCGATTTTGCGTATAATCAGGGGCCATAATTCAGGAAGTTACGATCCGATATGCGCAAATATCGAAAGGATGCAAGATCTTTGGGTTATAACCATGAATTTCAAGTTTCATCAAAATCGAATCAAAATTGTGACCTCCACAGGGTCCACAACCTTGATATACCATTTTTTAACAGTATTCGTGTACAAACGGCGGCCATTTTGTATGGCAATTTTCGTCCGATTTTCCCGAAATTCGAACTCAACCTTCCTTAGGGTGTATCGGTGATATAATCAAACGGTTTTTTAAATCAAATAATAATTGTGACCTCCAGAGGGACCACAAGCTAAAAAGGGTGATTTTTCGGACAATCAGGGGCCATAATTCAGGAAATTACATTCCGATAGCCGCAAATATCGAAAGGAACCAAGATCTTTGGGTTACAAACATGCATGTCAAGTTTCATCAAAATCGGTTCAAAATTGTGACCTCTATAGGGTCCACAAGCTAAAAACGTGATTTTTCGTACAATCAGGGGCCATAATCCATGAAGTTTTGATCCGATACATGCCAATATCGAAAGGAACCAAGATCTTTTGGGGATAAACCTATATTTCAAGTTTCGTCAAAATCGGATAAGAATTGTGACCTGTAGAGAGTCCACAAACAAATTGTGGACGGACGGACGTCCGGACGGACAGGGGCGACGACATAATACGTCCACATGAAAATGTGGGCGTATAAAAACTTACCACTACAAAATTCAAGATTAGGCTACCCTAATGTATGCAAAAAATATCTAAACTGAATGGTCAACTAGTCAGTGGGAAACACTAGAGAAATGTCATCAATTAAACAAGTCAAATGGACAAACAAATATAGGTTATTTCTTTTTTCTTACAATGTTTTTCCATCTTGAGGTAAATTTGTTTAAACTTTCAATAATTATTAGCTAAACTTACTGCTTGACTGATCATTGTTAATCAAGTATGATCTATTGAAACATTTCAAGTACGAATAACTTGTATTTACCCAGTCAACCTATTCCTATGTTAGCAAATGTAGGTTACTTTATTTTTCATTTCAACAATCAACTTCTTTCCATAAAATAGATCTTGATATAAATTTGTTAAACTTTCACAGTTATGAATTATAAATAAGTTTTTCAGTTTTAATTGCCAGGGGTTTGTTCTATCATAAACTGTGTCTTGATTAAAACTTAACAGTAGATCTAAATCAATAATTACCTTGGCGTCAACATCTCCAATATCGATTCCACCTTCATGATGAAAGAGTATAGAATCTGCATACCGATGCGAGTGAATGCAGACGTAGAATTCCTCATTCTGTTGATGAGCTATAAATGGTTCGATGATGAAATTCTTGAGACGTCCTTTAGCAGCACCAATCTGAAACAAAGATGAATGTTTACTCATGTCTACCAATCTGAAACAAAGATTAATTTTTACAAGTGTTGACTTATCAGACACAAAGATTAATTTCTCTATAATTTTTATAAGTCTAAAATATAAATCTTAATAAGAGAAATGATACCAGGCGTTCAACCAACGAGAGTTAGCAAACACCAGAATCTTTTCATTTATATTTTAATATCTGATATCACTTTCTACTTCAGAATTAATATACCATGTCTCCGTTTCTTTTTTGTATTTCCAATGACTGCACATGAATTTGACCCCATACAAGCTCCGACAATCATTAGCAAAAATTTGGAATGAAATTCAATGTTGCACAAAATTACGCAAAAATGTAAAAATATCCTTAAATCCTGCCATACGACTGATAATACATGTGACTTTGATTTGGAATCTATCTGAGAGTCTTTCTCACAGCTAGAGTAGCTAATTTTATTCACTAAAACATATCTGAGATTGATTTAAAAGGAGAAATTATTCAAACCATTTCACAAAAAAAATCATAATGGTTATTCACACAGTAATCTGACACTATGATATAATTTGATAAAATAATTAGAGCAGAAACAAGCATTTGTGAAGAGGATAGGTCTGGCTTGTATATATCTTATAAAGATGTGTCCGGGTTCAATATTCAGTGTGGTTTTATAAAAACTGAACATTTCCTGACGAAAATGAAACTAAACTGAAATAAATTTTGTAAAAGTAAAGGTAAGCCTAATTTATTGATCTAGAGATTAATGTTACTTCTTTTCCATCTTACTTTCTATTTTTAGCCTAAACTGAAGAAATTATCTGTGCATACATTCCTGGTAATAGCAAGCAGATAAACAATAGAATTGTTGATTGGGACAAGACATCAATTTTCAAAAAGAAATAGAAAACCTTTTATGAGAAGTATTGTTTACAATACTACCATACCAGTAATTAATGTGTAAAAAGATTTGTAAATATATACCCATCAGTTACTTCACTGAATTTGCTGAACCAATAACCATTCACAGAATTTTGAGATTTGGGGTCTTGGTTGAGATATCGCTGGGACGAGATGAAACGAAATGGGGTTTAACGTCCTATTGTTCTGTTCTGTTCTGAAAACAGGGCTGGGACGAGATATTAAGTAGGAAAGTAATTAAGAATGGCTGACACTAGGCCGTAAAATATCTTAATATTTAATTTGGTGGATTTGAAAATATCTAGGCTAAACAAAATGCTTAACTATTATTTAATGTGATAGTCAGTAACCCTAGGCCTTTTTAAAATCACCAAATAAATATTAATTCCTAGACAGTGAGATTTAACCTTGATAGATTAACTATAATTCCTAGTCTAAATAAATGAGTTTATTTCAGATTTAACTCGTGTCCTGTAGTGTCGGGCAGTTAAAACCAGGATTAACATTTCATCCAACAGCTGCTACTTCTACTTAAAATATTCACAATTCAACAACAATCTCATTATTTTTAACTTGAAAGAGACATTTTTATTCTTTTCAAAGTACAGAATTTCGAAGTTGACTAGTTTCAAAAAGATCTTTTTACTGAAAACTGTAACATACTACAAAGTGTTGATATGTAAACTTAAAAGTTGGGATTTCACTATCAGCTATATTTTAGTTTCTTGTTAAAAACGAAAGAAAATGGTGTAACATTTTATCATGTGAAGAGAAATATAAAGATAATCACCTCAAAATCTTTTCCGAGTTTATTTGCCAACCATTCTTTAACTCCATTAAAGTCTGCACCAGCTTTAATCAACCCCAATTTACCTCTTCTCTTGATTAGTTGATCTGGTTTAACAACCAATTTCTAGATAATAAAATATTTATTACCAATTAATCATCAAATCAACGTATATTTATTACTACAAAGTATAATACAGAAATCGGGAGTAGGGTGTTTGACATACATTAGATTTGATTACTGGTACTTCTAAAGATGGGATACGATTCAGGAACAGAATATATTAAAATCTGTAGCATCTCCAAGAAATAACGATATATTTATTACACCATATTGTCAAAATCATTTTCCCCATAAGCAGCTCGTCATTTGCATTTTTCAGAAAACCTGATTATTCACAAAACAAAATCAAATTGATTATTACATAACATTTAATTACAGAAATAAAATATCAAGGGAAGATCAAGATACTCTCCTGGCTTCCATTGTTAATGATGGACAAAAGCTGTTGTAGGTTTCACCATTTGTAAGTAACTCGTTATTTTTAAAACAATCTATTTACCTCAGTTTTAAGCCATGGATGATCTTCTGTTAACTGATTGAAGTTTGTGGTTTCGTTGACTTCAGCAAATCTGTTCTTTATAGCACTATCTTGTAAAAACTTATTCAACAATTCTTTTCCTTTAGCCTCAGAGATTGCCTTCGCAGACATTTTGTTCGCTTAAATGGGGTCAGAGTTTAATTCCAAATATCTGCAAGTATAAAATAATAACAAAATAAATTATCTGGATTCATCATTCACTGTCGGTTTAATGTATATCGATATAATACAGTACTGTCTGTTGATGCAAGTTAACAAAACGAATTCTAATCAAGCACTCAATCGCCTCATTTGAAATTTATTGTTTTATCACATGGTATATCAAGTCGAGGGATGTATCCCGTATATCAAGTCGAGGGATGTATTCCATAAAACATATTTCTGTAATAAATATGAACATTAAAGTTCATTTGAAATTTATTGTTTTATCACATGGTATATCAAGTCGAGGGATGTATCCCGTATATCAAGTCGAGGGATGTATTCCATAAAACATATTTCTGTAATAAATATGAACATTAAAGTTCTACCCTGATTCCACAGTGAGTCCAAATATATTTATTACAGATTGTCAACTAGTGTAGGTATGCCTTAATGTTTGGTATTTTTCAACACTGATTGCATATTTAGGAGATTTACTGCATTACAAAATTTATTACTACAATACTTTATAGATAAATATGCAAATGTACACATAATATGTGTACATTTTATGAACAAAGACATTCTTAAACATATTCAAATATATTGATATCTTACAGATCAGTTTAGTAAGGTATACACCAGATATTTTATATGTTACCAGTATTCAATAATGTATATGGGTTGCACATTTCACCTAATTGACCTTGAAGGAATATACCTTTAAAGCACTGACACAGGTCACAATGAACAATCCTATTTTTTATGTGATGTAATAAAGGACACTGTAATAAACACCTCACTAAACATTAACCCAAATATTCTTTCTCAAAAATAGAAATCATACAAAATCTATTACATTTTATACATGGGATTCTATATTTACTTCCCATCCAAAGGATTTAATGTAGTTACCCTTGAGATAAAAAAAAAAAATCAATTAAACCTGGCTCAACACCTAAATCAGACAGGTTTTATGCTTATATACAGTAAAGTGAGAATACATGTAGATTAAAATTACTGACTGTAAATAAGGAAAATGTGCACCAAATGATTTAAAGCAAAATCATGTGAACAGATCGTAAAAGACCACAAACTTAAGGTCTGTCACATCACAAACAAAATACGTTAATTCCCACTTTTACATGTTTTAGAAAGTTTTCTGACTGGCATGAAACAATCTTTATGGTAAACGACAAATCATCCACTGAAACCCATCATTGGGTGTTCCACAAGGAACTGTTCTTGGCCCTAAAAGCCTATACTGAACATTATATGTAACATGTAATATAATCAGATTTGAGGAAAGGGATTTTCGTTTAAATATCGACATCTTTTAATGCATTGATGTGAAAAGTTTAACCCAATATCATTATTCACAAATAAAATAACTTTTTACTCTCTATCTGGAGATGCTCCAGCTGGCACTGTACATAACGTAATTCAAAATCAATATCCTCCTCGTTTACCAGCTATTATTATGTCATGATTCAATTATAGTTGATTATACACAGACAACCAACAACTTTTCTTGCTACATGAATATAATATGTAATATAATGTTTCACCTGTAAATGTTAAACATTCAATTGCAATAAGGAAAGAAAATTTCACAAACCTTAGAAAAAGCAACAACATAAAATCCACTACAGAGACAAATGCGGAAACACAAGAAATAATAATCCTGAATCGGCGAAAAGCAGATGTAAAGAAAGAGAGACAACAGACATTAAATAAACCTGCGTTATGAAACAGATGATAAATCTCATCAATCGTCTCACCTGTCAGATGATCTAGCAATTTATTAGTCTACGTTCCCTATTAAATAGTGGATTAGAGTTAACAGACTGCAGGATTGTCATTGCAGTACATGTACCACAGGGTCGGGATGTGTAACAGTACCACAGGACAGTTGTCATGTATAAAATATTACAAGACTTAAAGAGTGTCAAGTATAGCATACTGGTACTGCACAATTCAATGTTTAACATTTCAAGTTATGAAATCTAGGAATAGACTATGAATTCATTTAGGAGACAGATGTGACATCATTAAATCAGTTTTTCATTTTATATAACCATTATGTAATATAATAATTTATGAGGTTTCAACTGACATATTGATGTATTTGTTACTATATATATAAAGAACATTTCCATTTTACTTTTTATTATGCCAGTAAATAATACTCATTTACATAAAAGTTTGTCAATGAGACTAAGATGACAGGATGACAGGATGACAAGAGAAATGGAGTTTAACGTCAACTGATCACAAACTGGATCATTTCAAGACAAACATATTGTACAATTATATGTCAATAATTCATTTTCCCATAGGGGTCTATGTAATGGCAGCCAGTGGGAGAAAACTGTAGGACCCAGAGAAAACACACAAGGTTAGGCAGGCGACACCACTCTTTGCCACGTACAAGTTTGGGTTTGAAACGCGTTACTTGGCTCAATGACAGAAATAACCATATCGATCATGCAAAATGCTCCTTCTATGGAAGTGTTTGTATAATGGTAATTAATCGTCATTAAAGATGCATTATGTAAATTACCTTAAAATTACTTATTCTGCACATAGTTTTCATTTTCATTGATAGGATAATAAACAAAGTCTTGATTATTCCTTAAGTTTTCTGGCAAAATATTATTTTTTCGATTCTATCATTCTAGCAAGCTCTGGTCATGCCAACTGTAGTAAAAACGTAGCCGGTCCAGAGTTAGATTTTAAAGCCATAGTGTATTTTATTATTGATGCCATGTGAACTAAAACAAGGAATTTCCTCACAAATATTATCAAATAAAGGTAGACATTAGCATTGATGTGAGAATTAAAATGACACATTTACTCATTTATATCAGATTTGAGGAAAGGGATTTTCGTTTAAATATCGACATCTTTTAATGCATTGATGTGAAAAGTTTAACCCAATATCATTATTCACAAATAAAATAACTTTTTACTTTCTATCTGGAGATGCTCCAGCTGGCACTGTACATAACGTAATTCAAAATCAATATCCCCCTCGTTTACCAGCTATTATTATGTCACGATTCAATTATAGTTGATTATAGACCGACAACCAACAACCTTTCTTGGTACATGAATAAATTTATCTTTTGAAAAAGAATCAATTTATACACAGAATCAAACACAACTTTTATTTTCTTTGTGATCTTATAATGTTGCTCTAATTTATACTATTAGTTAAATCTATTTAAAAGTCACCATTATATATCACCAAATAAGGCGAATTCTGTTTTACTTATCTTGTAAAGTTCAAAATTAGCAGAAATCTACATGTATAATATGGTATGCTGAAAACTACAAAATCAATTCCAAGAACAAAATCGAATCCTTTAATAGAATCAATTCCTTAGAGGAATCATAATTTCCGTAGACGTAAAATAATTCACGTAGTTTCGTTCCAACTATCCATCTTATCTTATAAATCAATAGATAAACCTGGGAACCAGAAATTATTGGAACTTGAATGTAGAGAGACGAAATCAACAGTCTATCAGTACAACCATTCACAATGTTAACTGATCTTTTGCATGACCAACGAAAATAAAAAAACAAAATGAACTGGCATTATAGCAAGGGTTATTTGAACAGCTTTAGTATTTTTCAACCAAATTTAGGTCATCCATTCCACACCCATAACTTAATTTCATTTTCTAATGAACCAGAAAATTAATATCCTATCATAAATGCAATAACACAGGCTATTGTTTTTTCAACTATTAGGGAGAGAGAGGGAGAGGTCAACCTCCACTCTAGTTCAGCTCTGAACTGTGTCATGGCGACGAAAAGGTAGCTTGATAGGAGGGGACATATTTTTAACAGTGTTGTGTCGCTCATACTGACTCTAGTGAGGTAAACAAGGTCTTATTTTTTCACCAAGATGTTCGTTTACATTGCACAGGCGTCCACACGGATTGACACCCCAATGTTTAGCAGTGAAAAGTTGCCCAGTAAAATTGACTGGGGCACAAATTATTTTCGACATTGAGTCAACCGGGCAGTCTCTGAACGTTCAGGGTGAGTGTAATGAGACCCATCAGAGCTGAACTACCTCCACTCCACACATACTAGGTCATTTCAGGGCTCTCATATGGTTAAATTTTAGCAGTGGGAGGAAACCAGTGATTCCAGAGAAAACCCACAATTTAGGACAGCTGACACTACTCCTTATTAGTACAACTGAGAAATCCCAAATGTTGCAAACCAGCAATTACTAGCCATGGGGTCATGGTAAATTGACCTTAACATGGGAGAAAATTTGGTTATTATTTTTAAATGGATAGTCATATCACAACTGTGTTTAACAATGCAATTTATCAGAGACAAATTGAATTATCTATTGAGCGGTCGAGAATAAAAAGCTATATATTAATGGTCTAAATCCTTCAATCAAATTTCTCATAAAACAAACTTAATGTTATTCAATATAAAACTGGCATACTTCATTCTTAACCTTATAAAGACATTTACATTCTCCTTTTAAACATTCTTCCCTTCTATTTCATTTATAATGGAAATACTGTTTTTAATTAAATCAAAATATTCTGCATCAGCACAATCAAGAAACTATAAGTGTAGTGTTAGATTATAGGCAATCCAGCACATGAATTACTTCATGACCCCAATTAATGCCATTAACACATAAAGCTGGTCACATCTTGATGGAATGTAAGCCATCGAAAATGTACCTGTAGAAACAAAACTAAATTTGTATATATTCATCGGATTGTCATCAGACAGAGGGTTTCTACATGTTACTACACTTAATTTGCATTCCAACCAAAAGTGTGAGAGAGAAAAATGGCATTTAACGTCCACTCAACACAAACTACATGTAGGTCATTTCGGGACAAACATGGTTTAATTCTATTTCAATAATTCTCTTGTGTGTAGGGGTATTTAGCAGTGGGAGGAAACCAGAGGACCCGGAGAAAAACCCACGAGGTTGGACAGGTGACATACTCCTTGTCACGTAGAACCGGGGATTCAAAACCATGCCAGCTGACTCAATGACAGGCTTTATGATACAGTGTACATATGCTAACCATTCGGCCATCCAAACCGACATGTGCATATAAAAGATTCCTTGCCGGTTGAAATTCAATGGAGTAAGCTGTAGGGCAAAATTACCCTTGTAGCCCATTGTATGGCGCCTGCCATCTTTCCAGTCAGATCAGAACAGTAGGACATTAAAACCCCATTTTCATTTCAAATCCCTTCAAATGACAATCAGCAGCATTAACAGGGTGGCCAATATCTACAGGTACTCAGATCTCAGAGTTTAACAGACAGTAAACTCATTCTGTAGAGACTGCACTCATTATATACACCAGCATTTAAATAAAATAAAAGCACTATTATCTTACAAACATGGCCAAGGCAAGATAACATTTAATAACATCCTATTTATTATACAAGAGGTTGCAAGGTCAATAGATGAGTATTTATCACTCCCTGCTAAACCTTATACTTTCTTCCATGTCTACATGTATCATGTCATGTTGGTTCAGATTACAGTCTGAATGTACCCTGACTATGTTGACTGATATTATTTTTCTGCACTGGGGAGGAATAATCGTTTTAAAGCTTATCAATTTCATTAAGTCAACTGGTTTACTCTGTCAGAACTAAACACAGATATTTTTTATTATATTTTCAACACAATGTAATGTCCATTTAATATTAAACTAAATCAAGATCTCAATACATGTAAATGTAACTGATAGCAATGATCATGCTATCTTCCATTCATAAATGTAGGGCTATCAAAACAAAAAGTAAGTCACAGGTAGAGTGTACTGGAGGTACCGGGTATTAGTGTCAACCAACAGGTACTTTACACTAATATTTATTATAAGCCTACTACTATTGCATATTCACAATTTATAGATTTATGAAAGAAATTTCAATGAATTGGTGACTTTAAAAAGAACAATAACTTCTTTAATTTCGTTGATTGGATAGGTTTAGGCCTAATATTTTGATTATTGATGCTGTAATCTGCACATGAACTTAAAAAATCTATACTAGCTACAATGTACATGTCACAGTAATTCTGTTTTTTTGATTGATAGTTTCAACAGATTGAATTATCACTCGACAACTATCTTTTTACGCTTATTCTTATTCAAATCTTACTTAAACATACAAATAATGTTGTAGAAGATCACTGCAGATCCGCGTATCAAATTGTATATAATAAATTCATCTCAAGTAACATCTAGGGTATTGAATAATGCACACTTTCAAGTTGTTTTTCAGACCAATTATTTATTTGAATTGTATTGTTTTGTTGTTGGGATGCAAGTTGTCAACTGGAACCAAGCTTGTCGTAAATTAAAAGTTAAATAAAGTAAGGCATGGATCCAAATGAAATGAAAAGGGGTTTAATGTCATCCGAACTGGTCTAATGAAGACGGACATTCGCCATGCCATGTACAGTGCCCTATGAATGACGTAAATTTTGCCCGGACAGCGGTACTATCGCCTACTCTTATAACGAGGAACAACTGTCAAGGGATCTTTTTACGTATATACACCTACATGCCCTGTACATGTATATATTGCATTTACACTATTAATATATTGGTGAATTAGCCAGCATACACAGCCTGTTCAGTACATGGATTTGTTTGTGTAATTTCCAAGACCAAGTCAACTACGTAAATACTAATAATGTTTATTCAAATTATTGAACTTGAAATACCGTTAATAATCAATAATAGGCGTTATAATTACTTAATATATTTAATTTAATATCATTTGGTCATAATAATCAAACATCATATTTGTGAGAATCATTGATTGACTGTTTTTACAATTACTGTGATTCTTGAGCCAGTGCCCCCCCCCCCCCAAAATTAGAAGAAAGCTTAATCTAAAAATTAGTTATTCACAATTTATGACATTAATCATTTCGCATAAAAATAATAAGATACAGCAATAATTTTGGCGTATTAATATTAACATCGCGTTCATCATACCATGACAGCAGACAATTTTAGACTGATGAAATTGGGATTAAAAATAACGTGTTATACTTACGAATACGGATGTTGAAATGAATACCGCTTGACGTGACGACAGGATTGCTCTCTGTCTATCTCAATGAATGGTAGCCCAAATAACTCACGCCACAACCGTGCCACACACCCTTTTATGCGTGTCACATCGGCTGATGCGCGATTTGACCTATGACCTCTCGTGCATTCAATTAAACTATTAATTTCGAACGATTCCTTTGCAGTGTTGGCGTGAGAGTGTCCTAAATGTCCTTGTAGATAATTCTATGTAATATATGAAAAAGACCTTCTCCTGCAAAATGGTGAAATCGGTTCACAAATCAATGCATCGCGACCTTGACCCGGATGATAAATATCACGTGATTTTAGCCTGCGAAAATATGTAAACATCGCCACGTGGTAAATCGAAAGTAGAGAAATGTCAAAAGAGAAATCCGGGAATACGGTTCACAATCTCAAACGAACTTGGTAATTGAACATATTGCAATTCTGTGTAAAACAATTACTGTATTTTTAATCGGAGCTACGTGTTTACATGTAGAATGATTCTCTCGTCCAGAAAAATTTGATTGATTTTTGAACAAAATTTAACTCGTAGTCCGTGTGAATAGCTAGCAGCTATACGTTGATTTCAGATCATAAAAACCCGTACATAACTTCTAGGCTTACGGTTGATAAATATGTTAGTAAATTTAAGTAAAAAAAAACACTTCCAGGTAAAAAAAAAATAACCGCTTGACTTCATTATGACATGTATTACAGTATTACTTGAAGTGCGTCTTAACAACTTGCACCTTTGTATAAATGCTGAATAATATATTTTTTAAAAGGTGAGTGGCCATGAGCGTTTTTCCAATTTCCATCATTCTGTCATCCATAGTTTTACGAGGTGTCACGTGTCGTCGAGCAATGACAAAGGTTTAATCATTCCTGAAGATGGATAATTCTCCATGTACAATCGCCCATAAATAATTTCATTATAATTGCAATATGTAAGGTTTAATTAAAGAGCTGACAGTTCCTGCTATAATAGTCTATAAATAGATAACGACAAACAATAGCTAATATATTATTCAAAATTTTAGTAAAAAGATTACTTCATTCTTAGCGAAGTTTTGGCCGTCATTCTCGATTTGCACTGCTACCGTTGTTACGTTAATAAACAAAGTCTAACTAATCTAACATTTTAAACCAAAAGAAATTGAAGGATTATTCAAAAGAAATGCCTTTTATAAACTGGGGCCTGTTTCTCGAAATCTTAACTAAAGATAAAATCCAAATTTTAGTAGATACGCCCCTTTTGATTGGCTAAGCACTAAAATTAATGTAATGTTATCCAATCATATTATTAAAATTTGGTTTTTATGTAAGCTATAATTTCGTGAAACAGGCCCCAGATTTAGCTCTTAATGTATCGTAATTACTTTTCTATAGGTCTATACGGATGGACAATGAACGAGTCGTGTGTCTGTTTATAGAAACTATTCAAAATATGTCGACAAATCTGAGAATTAGTTTTAAGTCACAGCAACATCTATTTACTTTAGTCTAGAAATAGAGATCGCTATATTTTGTGACATAATGTATGGAAGACACTTCAGCTCTTAATTAACGAGTCCATAATTCTTTTAATTGTATACACCAGATTTTAAAATTAAAGACACGCAGACTGGAGAGGACATGTAGGCTTTCAGACAATAAAAATCAATGGTCACCTTTCTCCTGGTTAATAAACCAAACCTTATCAACAGTTCATAAGTTAATTGATTTAAACATGTTATAGGGGCCTTATAGGTTTAGACGAATAATCCATTGAATAAGATGTAGTCATCAGACTATTCAAACATCCTAATAGGTCACGTTTACATCTTGTGGACATTATTGCCACGAGTGATCACGGTATATATTGTATTGTGTAAAATAATGTGACATACTAAACAAAATTAATTTACGGCCCTGTCAAGGAATCTTTTACGTGCATGCCAATGTGTAAACGGGACTTCAGTTTGTCCCCTCCGAACGACTATACGTTTTACATTGCCAGGCTCGCTGTCCAGCACAACTGACAAAGAATCGAACACAAGACCTCCTTGGCTAGCGAGCCATCCTTTAACTCACCCACTTTGATTAATAATTCTAAAAACGCTATTTCTATCTTTTAACCAAGATAAATGGATAGGTGGTTATATATAAATGTGATGTGATGAACGGGATGTCTTTCATTTCATTCTTTTTTCACTTCAAGATACAAAACACAACAGTTTTATTTATTTGTTTCAATTTAAACAGTTGGCCTTTTTTTGTTTAGGCATGGGTTTCAGGGCAATCAGTTGCGTTTTAACCACCCAGAACTGGAAATGAAATTAAATGGGTTTTAACGTCTTGATTTTATGCTCAGATAAGACTGGACCAATGAAGACGGTGGACGCCATGCAGTGTACTATGCGAACCCGGGGAAAACCCATGATGCTGGATAGGCAAGTCCTTGTCACGTACAAGTGTGGTCCCAAAATCATGCCACTTGACTCATTGACAGACTCAATTTTTTTTATTTTTTTTTCGTACATTTTTGTTTCACCAAACGACGAGATCTCCGAAGCGTTTTCCAAGACATCTTAATAAAGAGCCGAACTGTCTTCCATAACCCAGACTAAGAATTGAGTTGACACGGATTGGTGTGTAAAGATAAAACTGTCTTCATCGTTTATAGTCGAAGCAATAATTTTATAAATTGGTAAGTATAAAACACTTTGGGGCGAATTATTTATCTTATTTTTTGGTACCCTTACTAACCACTTAAGTCATTATAGATGGCACCAAGGTCACAAACTATTGGCAATAATGGCAATGAGCGTTTATCTTGTAATCTCAATCATTCCAGTCTACCTGTTTTAGTTTGACAAACGATACAGATTGTTATACGAGTTAGCTCCCCTGAATTGCGGGTTGAAATTTTCCAGGCGATAAGATGCATTATGTAAGATTTAGATATAAAGAGCTAACAGTTCTTGCTACAATGAATGCATGAATGAAATGGGGTTTAACGTCTTACACTTTTGGGCTAATGAAGACGGGCATACGCCATACAGCGTGCTATGAGGGAAATTTTGCCCGGGCAGCGGCGCTACGGCCTACTCTTATATCGAATAAAGCAAACAAATTAGACAATAAAAAGGGAATATATTAATGAACATTTCAGTGAAATTACTTTATTCTGAGTTTAAGTATGACAGTTTGAAGAATACAGAAGTTTCGATTTTCTTTGCTTTATTGTTACGATAATAAGCAAAGTTTGGTCATCCATTTTAAATTAAATTATTATCTGCCAATCTTGTTTAAATCCGTTAAAAATCAAAACTATCTGATGACCTGTAGAGTTGATTATGTGATTTTCATGTAAATAAATGTATACTTAATGATTTATATACCATATGCGTCCAACCGAAATATCTGGAATATGCATGTAGATTGAGCTCTCACATAATGCACCTGTAAGGCTGTGTTACGGGTGTATTTAAAGTTTAAAGGTAGTTTATATTTTATGAGTTAACCCTATGTATGTGGGGAATCACGTAAGACGCTGGCTCGCTAGTCTGGTGGTCGGGTGTCTGATCCCTGCATTGGCCGAGAAAGTTCATCGAGATTTTCCGACGTGGTTTCCATTTGTCAGTGATACAGGACGGAGGGCCTTACAAAGAATGGTGCCTATTCGTTCGGATGGGACAAAAACCCGAGGTTAAGTGTACACATAGGCAAGCTAGAATTCGATATAAGAGTAGGCCGTATGACGAATGCCCGTCTTCATTAGCCCAGTTTAGGAGAAGAACAGTAGGACGTTAAACCTCATTTCATTTCTGTATGTGATATCCGCCATAAACCAGCTCTAAACGTGTTTTTTTTCTACTGTTATTGTTTATTCTTCCCGTTCAATCAAATCTCTCCTTACTGCACCAACAAGACAGTCCTTAATTTAAACTGGGGTCTTCCCTAACACTTTGGACAGTGGTTCAAGGTATCCAAAACGGTGAGTGAAAGTATTGTTCATCTCCAAACACTACTGTTTACATTGTAGCCGTTTTTGATTGCCTCGTTTGTCACGCAATTAGTTTGTCTACAATATTCTGCTATGCACTGGTTAATTGAGTGTTATCAATTTCGTGAGATACATATGTAAACAAATCTGTAGCTCTGTTTAAACCCTGATATTGATACGCATTCAGGCGATGATTAACGTTGACTGGCCATAAGTTAGAACATAAATATGCTTTAATTACGGCAGTGTTGAGTGGGTTTACAGGGGCGGATCCAGAGGGGAAGGGGTCCAAACCCCACCCTGGCGGCTGCTCAGCTACATAAAAAAGAATAATGCCTTGCATCAATGCAGTTACACCACAAAGTGATCCTACATCGCTATAAAAATGATTTCTCTGTTTAAAGTTTAAAAAGCTCAATTTGTATGTATTCCTATGTAATTTAGAGACGATGATAGCAGATTTCCGAAACAGAAACCTGGCAAACCCCCTCCTGCAAACGAAACACAGCGAGAAGTATGCTGTAACGTCCATATTGTAAATTACTGAAAAAGCAAAAATCGGGAATTCCGTTTTGATATGTTTAGCACGCATTTCAATTTACTACAGTGCGTCATAATGTAACAAGGAAGTTGAATAATATAAGTTTCTCCATAAAGCGAATTTATTAATTCTAATTTGGGGTGTGTCCATAAGATAATATCTATGCATCTGCTAGATCTTGGTTGTAATATATAGTAGGCCTAGGCTAGTCTCTTAAAGAAGTCCTTGTTCAAAATCGTCGGTTTCGCTTTGGTGATTTTTTGGTACATTTATGAGGTAAGTCTATTTATTCATTCACTAGAAAGTTTTATGTCATTCTGTGTTTTTGTGAGAACAGTTATATAATATATTAACATTGTTCTACTGTATGTCCCCAAAAATTTCAACGCCTTCTGGTCAGATTAAAAATAGGCTTGGTCGGTTTTAAAATCTTTATTTCCGATTATCCAGGGTGGTATAAAGCTCTTGTCGTTAGCATACTCAATGAGGGGTCGTCTCCATTTAAATTTAGTTTGATATTTTTATACGTTTTCATGGATCTGGAGGAGATCAATTAATGTTTGTTCTATGCTCTTTTACTTTTGATTCAGTTATCAGACACGTAACAAACCCAATCTAATTAAAATTCAGATCTATATTTCGTTTCGGTTTATATAATTTCGATGGCCTACACTACATGTAGATATAACAAGTTATAGCAGAAGGTCACGTTCAGACAGTTCAGATGTCGAATAACAAGTCTTTCAGATCCTAGTGTAGTAAAGACAAGTAAAACGAAACTTTGTACTATAAAAACGAAACGAATTAGGGTCTGTATTTTAATTAGATTGTAACAAACCAGACTTTTTACATATCTCAAAAGTCACCTATATACTCAATTTAATACACATGCTGTAATTAAGTAGGCCTGAGTATTGATAAGTGGGGGCCGAGGTGGCTCAACGAATAATACGTTGACTCGCTAACTTAGAGGCCACGTGTTCGATCCTGGTATTGACCAAGAAAGGTCATCGCGTTTAGTCGTTCGGAAGAGACGAAACACCGAGGTCCTGTGTACTCATGGACGTTAACGTAAAAGAAGCCTCGGCAGTTGGAGTTCGAAATACCAGTAGGCCTCGGCAGTTGGAGTTCGAAATACCAGTAGGCCGAGTAACCACAGACTGATATTTCAGCTAGAATCCCAACCTGGACCGAGAACCACCCTCTCGTGACCTGTTGATTTACATCACCACTCTTTATTTGAATTTCAAATTATTTATTTTCAGAGCAAGGATGTTTTCGTTGCTTCTTTTTGTTCTAGGGATATATTATACTTCCGTTAAGTCAGGTTGGTGTGTTACTCTATATATGCAGAGAGAGGAATATTAAACTTTAACATATATAATACAGCCCAAGGCCCATCGCCTCTTAATAATAAGTACTTCTGGTATGCAAGAGTGAAAGGGTTGGTTCCAGTTGGTATTGGAATACAGGGTTCTATTATCCGCGCTTGATCACACTGAGGCGCACACAAAGACTTCCATGTTTAGATTTTCTAGATTACATTACAACTCATTTTGTTTTGAGAGAAAGTTCGTTGGACAGGTGGCGGGAAAGGTAGGCGACAGTTGGTGCATCACCAGCTAAGACTGGGGCAAAAACTAGTGGAAAGTTTCCACAATATGGAAATATCTCATCCTCATACACTCAAGTTAGTTGTGAGTTTACCGTTTATTAATTAAACCCTATCTGATTCTGCGACAAATGTTCTGGCTGATTGCATGTCCAAAGGTTGCTCAATGATATTTTCTCATTTCAGCAGCCGATAGCAATATCTTTGTCTGTTATTTCACTCAAACCAGTTATTTCCCACCAAGTTCTGTTCCTGCGACAACTTGTACCCATCTTATCTACGCCTTTGGTTTGATAAGTGGAGGAACGATAAAGTTCAGAGGTCAGACTGATGTGAATGCCATCAACACCCTGGTGGATTTAAAGAAGCAGAATCCGGAGTTAAAGGTTCTACTGTCGTTACAGCAGGGATTTCCGACCGTTGTCACGGATTCACAACCTACTATGGAGAAGTAAGATTTCTTATTAAGGGCCTTGGTGTGATGATAAAGTTTTTGCCCCTGGTATATAGTTTTATACAAAAGCTTTTTATAGCTGAGGCACTGGAGGCGCGAGACTCCACGCGAATTTTATTTGGTCAAAATGTTTTCGAAGGATGGGACAAAAAATCGAGGTCCCGTGTATACCTTACAGTGCACGTACAATGTAATATAAAAGAGTTCGAACCCTTGAGAGAGAGACAGAGAGGGAGAGAGAGAGAGAGAGGGGAGAGATGAGGTTAACGTCCACTCAACTCGAGAAAAACTAGGTCATTTTGGGACTAACATATGGTTTTAATTTTATTCAAATAATTCGTTTGCGCTTAGGGGTCTTTATCAGTGGGAGGAAATCGGGATTTGAAACCATGGCACGCCAGTTGAAGAACCCCTGAGAATTGGAATAAGACTAGGTCATAGTGTCGATGTAAGGCTAAACTATCCCCTGTAGCACCAGTCCAGCCGATGCACGAAAGTAGAACGTTAAACCCCATTCCATTTCATTTCGAAGGAAAGTGTCATTCGAACGCCAAACGGCGCCAAAATGAAATCATATAGACTGTCTGTATAACAGTGGAACCACGAATAAATATTCTGCTGGTCGCCTCTGCAAAAACTAGCAATGACGTTGAAAACAATTCCAATGCTACGATGACTTTATCTATCAGATCATCCAAGCCCGAGCGTACACCAACATTGGGGGCCAATGCGAGTAGCCGTAGATGTATATATATCAAAGCAATCTGGGTGGTCAAAATTTGTAAAGCACTTTCAGGTTGTTCACCGGTCTTGTGAATTATTACCGTAACCTTTCTCCGGTACTTGATAATCCAGGTTACAAAGTAGGTGAATAGCGAAATCGCGATTATAGATGATTACATAGTCAAGACGTGCATTGTCGTAGCATGACGAGCGTCTGATTGTATGAGCAGCAAGTATGTGATTGTGTAATACCCCCGTCAGACCGGAGTTGCGTCCTTACTGCGCTTCTACTGCGACAAAAAATGGTCTCAGAGCGAGTCAAGATCGCCATAAGCGTGGTAAAAGCGCGGTGGAAACACTAAATATCGTGCTGTAGTCTCCATGGTCGCCAATGATCGCCGAGCCACGACGTTTGTTTTGAACATGCGCATATGATCTGGAAAGCTGCGAGAACGTGATGTGGTCGCAAAAGTCCTTATTGCGCTGCTACGGCGACAAAAAATGTTTCCGGAGCGTGCCAAGATCACCCTGAGCGCTGTGGAAACGCGAGATATCGTTCTGTGGTCTCCATGGTCGCCAATGATCGCTGAGTCACGGCGTTTGTTTTGAGTATGTTCAAAGCAAACGCCAAGGTCCTGTCATATGACATTGAAAACCGAGAGAACGTGGTGGGTCGCGAGGGTCGCGCGATAAGCGTGGTAATATCTCTATGAACGTAGCACACGCGCAGTACACACGTGGAAAAGACGCTGCGAAAATTGTAACATTTGCAACGGTGCCTTCATGGGGTCTTCACCACAACCCTCACGCGTTGACCGCGACCCCACCCAGCGCTCTGAGTCCTTATGGCGTTGTCATAGCGATGTTACGATGATTCCACCACTGTTGCGCGACTGCATTATGACCTCATGGGGCTACCACTTAAGCATATGAGGTTCCCACAACGTGTATGGAGTTCTTAATACGACCATGGCGCGGTTACCAAGCTTGCATTATTCGCTTATGGCGACCATGCATTTCATGCAAGACTTGCTTTGAAAACGGACGATTCAAAGGTCATCTTGAAATTTCGAAAAAAAATCAAACCAGCTTGCATAGTCGCCGTGATCACGTGGTGGAAACGCACGCGTAGTCCAGATAAGACGTGTGGTTGAGCGACGCGGGTTCGCGATGACCGCTTATAGATCTCAATCGAAACGCCATAAGCGCGAAGAGATCGTGACGAACCCGTCGCGAGAATTCTATATAAACGCACAGGTCGCAGTAAGAACGCGACTTTTTTAAGGTTGTAATTTTGGGACATTTTTCCGCGTTGTGTTCACGCTTGCCGACGACCTTGTGTATTTCCAGGCCGCCGTTCGGTCGCAGAGCGCAGTAGGGTCACCACTCCGGTCTGACGGGGGCTTAAGTAGAGAGCGTATGATTGTGTGAGCAGCAAACGTGTGAGCCGCAAACGCATGATTGTGTGAGCAGCAAACGTATGATCGTGTGAGTAGCAAACGTGTGAGCCGCAAACGCATGATTGTGTGAGCAGCAAACGTATGATCGTGTGAGTAGAGAACGTTATGATTGTGTGAGTAACAAGCGTGTGATTGTGTGAGCAGCAAGCGTTGGTTGTTGTAACAAATGACAGGTTTGTAATATGTCTGTCTTTATAAATAGGTTTTCCGCCAGTGCTATATCAGTGTTAAGGAACGCAGGATTGGATGGGATTGATTTTGATTGGGAATTTCCTTCGAAAAGGGATAGAGATAATTACTCTCGCTTTCTGAAGGTAAGAAATAATAGTTTTCATAATGTAAACAAAAACTCTAACTTAGAACCGGGGATATCGTCTAGTTTTTTATTTGTACTTTATTCGGATGAGCTAAATTTGAGGTCACTTGGCTTAGGGACGACGGTCGGTCACCAGCCAGGGTTTGCTTGATACCCCTTCCCACTTTAGAAATGCAAACTATTCAGTCCAAACTATACCAAATAAATAGTTTTGAAGCACTTGTAGCACTTCTCAATATTGAGGGTCGCAATCGCGTATTGCTACACACTCTCCGACTCATCAATTTATGAAGGGTCTCTTAAGAAAATAATAGCAGGAGTTTTTTAAAAATATATTTCTTTTTGCCAATCGTTTCAGATTTTTAGAACATTTGTGAACAAGGAAGCTATTGGAAAGACCCCGTTATTGGTTACTATGGCACTGGCTAACAATGTGTATGCTTTAAAAACAGGATACGATGTTACAAGTATAAATCAGTAAGGTCCTTAGCTAAGCAAAGATTGTCTTTATTATGGCATTATGTGTCTTTAATTGTGTGTATTGTTCACTGGCATAAGGTAAGCAATATCATGAACAATGGCTCTTCGACCCATGGCATACTCAAATATCGAATTCTTACTGTCAAGGGTTCTTGCACAATCATGGGACCTCGTGTTTCGTTCCACCGGAAAGTCACGCATTGTCTCTTGCTAGGCCCTCAGTGCTGCACCACTTACAATGGGGATCACTCCGGAAAATCCGGATGACGGTTCTGAGTTAGCGCGTGCAGCACATCGGTCAACGACCTGTTCTTATATCGAATTCTAGCGGTCATTTCAGGCTAATGTTTTTCCGTCACCTTCGAACGACTGTATACGTTTTCGCTTACTCGGCGAGCCACCGCGATTCTCTTTATGCTTTTGCATTATACATGTTTTGATATTTTATTATTTTGCAGGAATGTTGATTTTTATACTGTCATGGCGTACGATCTGCACGTGTTTAAAGCTAAAGTTGATAACGTAACAGGTTTTAATAGTCCTTTATATCCAGTGACTGGTGAAATGAAATACTTATCTGTGGTAAATGTACTTCTCCATATACAGTAAAATGATCCTTCGGGTAAAATACGGGATCTTGATCTGGCGGTTCGCCTAAAAACTCAATGTGAACTCAACGATTCCGCAATCAACATTAGTCTTGAGGGAGATCACTTATGATTTCGCATGGCGACCAGACACACTAATAGGCTAGCCAAATACAGACAGACCCACCCTCTTGACAGTGAACGATAACCGAGATATTCGTTGTTTTAAAATATTCCGGACAGGGGCTAATTGAGAGGGACGCAATGACGAGATCTGTGTCATGGTTTTTGGATTTTTGCACCCTTGAGTTTTCGAGCCGCATCGCATAATGCTTAACTAGTGCCAATCATGCTACAAATCGACTCTAGCATGTTCCACACTGTCAAATATTATCCGGCGGCACTCGGCTGAACTACCGCCCTACCCACTCCCGCACACACATATAAATAGTGTTTTGGGGCCTGGACGGGATTTTCTTGCTCTTGAAAATCATGAGTGGCAATGCTCCTAATAGACTGGCCCAGTCTCTTCTATTTATTTTACATTTCGATTTATATAAAAGTATTAATTTTTAGTAAACCAACACTTTCGTTTCCATTTGTATAAAAAAAAAAAATTGAGTAAACCTGTAACCAGCACCAGAGACTGGACAATTTGCGAGCTTCACAATAAAATGGGCGTTCCTTGTCCTGTTTTACGTTGTTCCTTATTAGGAATGATTGACAGTTGTCAAGCAAGCCCCTAGTCACGTGACACGAATTTGTAAATGTAATGTCTAAGATAAATTAAGTTCGATATTTACCTTCATGAATCATGCGTCTCGAATGGAGTGCAAAGCAGTCATGCTGAAACCGTCTGCGGGCTGATGTCACGTTTTTGTTTCCATTCGCCATTCGGCTTCGTCCCGATACGCATGAACTGGCTTCGTTAAGTTGTTATAATGATGTCGTGTGTAATTATTTATGTTCATTCACCTCCTCACATACGTTGTATCCGTTCATTCGACAGATATTGTCCGTCAACAAAATTCTTAGATCGTTAAAGTATTACTAAATAACAATAACTGTTATCCACAACAAACATCTCGCACCTACACCAGTTTGCCAGTGCAAATGCAGTAATCACGTGCACGACGTCACACGACCTACATAATGCAGATTGACCTACTAGATGAGAATGAAGCTCTATTTGCCCAGTCTCTAGAGATTAATTTGTTTTTTTTTGAGAGGACTGGCCAATTTTTGGTGTGTGGAGAAGACTGGCCACCAGTCTACGCTCCTAATTCCGGAATGCTGAAAATCCCATTATCCGATTTTGGCTGATCTATGCTATTCATGTGTAAGGTCCTATTGAACACGATTCTGAAAGAATTGGCATTGGTGCAGTTAGTGGTAGGCCCCGTACAGGATTCGCTATAATTTGGCTAGCCTATAATTCTATGCTTCCAAAAATTATAATTTGACAGCGGGATTCCAACTTATTTGTTTCCGTTTTTTACAGTCTGGACTGATGTCATACTGTTTAAGTCTTGGGTTCAAGCCGTCTAAAATGTTACTGGGTGTACCATCCTATGGTAGATCTTATAAACTGAATGATGCCAATAGACATGGTATTCACGCACCTGCTGTTAGTAAAGGTGATCCTAGCCCCTATCGACATTTAAAAGGAATTTATGCGTACCCCGATGTAAGTACTAAAATAGTAGCACGATAACTATGTTCTTAATGCAATGGTTACGCGCAGTATCAGCTTATTATCCATTAAGGTTATCCTACTTGGTGGTGTATGGTGGCCTACAGTCTGAATAGCATTTTTTTCTAAATAGGCTAAAAAAAATAAAAAAAAAAATTTTTTTCTAAAATTGAAAGAAAAAAAAAAAAAATAAATAAACTACATTTGCCTAGCGTCTTAATAGTGTCTTGATTAACCAGACGCTCAGTGTGAGATATCTCATTGCCGAAAGTAATAATCGTCGTAAAGTATACCAGTTCCCGTGGTCGTAGAAGTTTGAAATTGCCAGAGCTTGTCCAGGTAAGCTAGCGATGATCTCACAACAAATTCCAGCCACATCGACCAATAACTTTTCATTTTATCGACCTTTATCTTCTCCAAGGAGATATATATTTATCCGTTCGACGCCATTTGCATTTGTTGACTATTTAGGCTCGAATAACAAGACACTCAAACGGACTCCGACACTCTGCGCTACGCGCCTAACGCCAATTTGTTTCACAGAGAATTACTTACGAAATACCTCTGTCACAGATGACTGTCTACAACACGCGCGTTGACTTCGTGTGGCTCGTGCATTGTTTACATCACACCTAACTGTTTCGGGCAAAATGATGCATTTTACTCATTTTAATATTCATTTACTCTAAATAGGAAATATTTTTTAACTACAAATACTTCAAACGTCTTTATTTATTTTTCTTATACTTCAAAAAAGAGTCTGACGTAACGCTAGCAGTTCATAATAATAATAATAATTTTCGTATATTTTAATTTTTGCGCTAAGCCACCATTTTCCGTAAACGAATATTTGGCGATGACCAATTTGATTGGCGTTTACGTGTGAATAACGTTGTGACCTCGATGCCGACCCTGACTTGAAATTCTCCACCAATCTCGGAGTCTTTACGTTTACGCTTGCCGTTGCCCTATTTCTTGCTGTATTATAAATTCAATGATCGAAGTGAAAGCAGAGACGATGCCCTTCATAAAAGATAACCTTGGAATACTATAATATAGTATTTTAAAGGCTACAATCTGGTCTTGGACTATCGACCTTGACCTTGGTCCTGTCACACACTGGTGATCGAGAAAACGGCCAAACGTAGAGGGCCCGTGTTCCCAAGGTCAAGTGTCCAAAAACAAACTTTGAAAAGTTTGAGTTCAGTTTTCTGTAACATGACCTACGACTTTGAACCGGTTACCTTTTTCGGGCATTGTCTCTGCTTTCACCTTGAACTGTTCGAACATTGAATTTGATAATACAGCAAGAAATAGGGCGACGGCAAGCATAAACCCCGAAATTTATGGAAAATTTCAAGTCAGGGTCAGCATCAAGGTCACAACGTTATTCACACGTAAACGCCAATCCAAATGGTCAACGCCAAATAGTCTTTTACAGAATGGTGGCTTAGCGCAAAAATTAAAATATACGAAAATTATTATTATTATTATGAACTGCGAGTGTTAAGCGTGTAGCGCAGAGTGTCGAAGTTCGCCTTAGTGTCTTGTTATTCGAGTCTAAATAGTCAAAAAATGCAACGGGAACTAGTACAGGTGCGAAAGTGCTATAGCGCAGCAGTTTTTCTGATTTAGACTTGTTTACACTTTACGACGAATATTACTTTGGGTAAAGTGCCGCAGTTTTTCTAATTTAGGCTTGTTTACACCACTGATCTATCAGTGGTTTACACTTTACGACGAATATTACTTTCGGAAAGGAGACAACTCACACTGGGCGTCTGGTTAATCAAGACACTATTAAGACGCTAGGCAAAGGTAAATGATAAACTGTAAAGAGCAAGACCGATGTTGAGGGAGGCCGCATGTCAGTCAATTTGATTGACAGTTCGGTAAACGGCCTTGATGTGATGTTTAGTTGAGGTTAAAATGAGGGTTTGGATCTTCCGGCAGCCGTTTCTTGTGCTTATATTTTGTATAAATTTTCGAAATTAATTTCCATACTTTAATGTAAATAAAAATTATTAATATTATCTTATATCTAGTAGGAAAACCCATCGCCCTATAATCACAAAATATCTAAACAGACTCTATGTATAGTATAGTAGACTAGTAGTTGCAAAAATGAGATGTTGGATCTCCCTCTCTCTCTCTCCCTCTCTCTCTCTCTCTCTGTCTCTGTCACATAGAAATATAGCACCCAATCGGCTTCGCTATGTCTTTTTCTTGTATTTGAAGGATGTTAAAGTATTTCTTTGAATTATTGTTCATGGAAAAATAATATTTGGGTCATTTTATTATATAAATTTTATTATATATCTCACACTAGAGTCAATCTACTATATAAATGAATTATAGTATCTTATATATCACACATATCACACTATACCACATGAAGTATACAACCGGCTTCACTTAGCAGTCAGTATACTTTGAACCAAATCGGTGGGATTTTTCCTTTTATTTTCAAATATTTTAAAGTATTTGTATGAATTAACTTATATCAAAAGATAATATTTCAGTGAATGCATTTTAGAAATTTAGGATAGTATCTTATATCTTATATATCACACACGTCGCACCATACCACATGAAGTATACAATCGGCTTCGCTTAGCAGTCAATATACTTTGAACACAATCAGCGTCGCTTAACCGTGGCACGTTTTCTTCTATTTTGAAATATTTAAAAGTATTTCTATGAATTAATTTACATCGCAAAATAATATTTGAGTTAATCTATTGTATAATTGAATTATAGTATCTTATATATCACAGACATGGCACTATACCCCATGAAGTATACAGTCGACCTCGATTAGCAGTCATTATACTTTCAACTCAATCGGCATCGCTTAAGCAGTGGACACATTAGCCGAATCATTCGGCCGAATGGTTCGGCCGAATCAATCTGCGCCGAATTTTATTCGGCCGAATGGGTGGACACACCAGCCGAATGCTTCGCCCGATTCACCAATCTGTTTCACAGAGAATTACTTAGGAATTAACTCTGTAACAGATGAGTGTACATAGCACGTGCGTTGACTGCAGTCATTGGCTCAACGGCTCGTGCAATGTTTACTTAACACCTAACTGCTTCGGGCAAAATGACGCATTTTACTCATTTTAACACCCATTTACACTTAATAGGAAATATTTTTTAACTTCAATTACTTCAAACGTCTTTATTTATTTTTCTGTTACCTCAAAAAAATG
Organism: Patella depressa; assembly: GCA_948474765.1. Taxonomy (NCBI): domain Eukaryota; kingdom Metazoa; phylum Mollusca; class Gastropoda; family Patellidae; genus Patella; species Patella depressa. Next base: position 10,032,889 of record OX419723.1, read on the forward strand.
TTTGAGAATTTAATTTGTCGGAGTAAAAAAGTTAATATGCCGTACTTATTAAGCCTCGTCGATGTCATGCTTATCAGTGATTGTAGCGGCCAAGCGAATATTCACTGCGGGATCAGTTTGCCGATTCACCAGTCGATTACGTCACCTTTCACGTCACATGATCAAAACATGGCGGCGTCAATGTCTTCAAACAATCACGTGACTTCTCGATCTGAGTAACGATTGGCTAATGAATTCTACATTCGGCCGAATGCTTCGGCGAAGCGGACACACCAGGCGAATATCATTCGGCCGATTAAATATTCGGCCGAATATATCAAACTTGTTTGATTCGGGCGAATCATTCGGCCGAATAGAAATTCGGCCGAATAACAGTGGACACACTAGGAGAATTTTGACGCCGATTGATTCGGCCGAACGATTCGGCCGAATCATTCGGCTAGTGTGTCCACCGCTGTAGCAGTCAGTATACATACTTTAAACGGAATCGGTGTCGCTTAGCAGTGGGATCTTTCAATATACTTTTAACCTAATCGGCATCACTTAGCAGTGGTTCCTTTTCTTCTATTTTGAAATGTTTTAAAGTATTTCTATGAATTAATTTACATCGAAAATTAATATTTGAGTGAATGTATTATATAAATAAAGATTAGTATATTATATTTCACAAACACCGCACTATACCGCATGGAGTATAACATCGGCCTCACTTAGCAGTCAAGATAGTTTAAATCCAACCGGTCTCGCCTTGCAGATGGACTTTTTCTTCTATTTTGAAATATTTAAAAGTATTTTTATCAATTAATTTACATCGCTAAATAATATTTGAGTTAATCTTTTATATAAATAAATGATAGTATCTTATATATCACCGACATGGCACTATACCCATGAAGAAAACAGTCGGCCTCGCTTAGCAGTCAATATACTTTGAACTCAATCGGCATCGCTTAGTAGTCAGTATACATACTTTAAACAGAATCGTATTCGCTTAACGGTGGCACCTTTTCTTCTATTTTGAAATATTTTAAAGTATTTCTATGATTCGATTTACACCAAAAAATAATATTTGAGTGAATGCATTATAGAAATTTAGGATAGTATCGTATATATCACAGACATCGCACTATACTACATGAAGTATACAATCGGATTCGCTTAGCAGTCAGTATACTTTCAACCCAATCGGCGTCGCTTAGCAGTGGGGTGTTTTCTTCTATTTTGAAATATTTTAAAGTATTTCTATGAATTAATTTACATCGCAAAATAACATTTGAGTGAATTTATTATATAAATAAATGATAGTATCTTATATATAAGAGATATAGCACTATGCCCCATGAAGTATACAATCGGCCTCGCTTAACAGTGATTATACTTTGAACCCAATCGGCCTTGCTTAACAGTCAGTTTATTTAAAACCAAATCGGCGTCGCTTAGCGGTGGGATTTTTTCGTCTATTTTGAAAGATTTTAAGGTATTTCTATGAATTAATTTACACCGAAATATATGATAGTATCTAATATATCTCGAACATGGCACTATACCACATGAAGCATAAAATCGGCTTGGCTCAACAGTCAGTATACTTTGAATCATATCGGCGTCGCTTAGCAGTGGGATTTTTTCTTCTATTGAAAGATTTTAAAGTATTTCTATGAATAAATTTACATTGAAAAATAATATTTGAGTGAATGTATGATATAAATGAATGATAGTATCTTATATATCACAGACATCGCACTATATCCGATGAAGTATACAGTCGGCCTCGCTTAGCAGTCATTATACTTTGAACTCAATCGGCATAGCTCAGCAGTCAGTATACTTTGAAGCATATCGGCGTCGCTCGGCATTGGGATTTTTTCTTCTATTTTGAAAAATTGTAAAGTATTTCTATGAATATATTTACATCGAAAAATAATATTTGAGTGAATGTATTATATAAATGATTGAGAGTATCTTATATATCACAGACATGGCACTATACCCCATGCAGTGTACATTCGGCCTCGCTTAGCAGTAATTATACTTTGAACCCAATAGGCCTCGCTTAGCAGTGGGACGTTTTGTTAATATTGAACCAACCACGTGAGTTTTCTCCGGGTTCTCCGGTCCCCCCTCCCTCCTGCTAAAGACCACTACGCGCATGAAAATTATTGAAATAAAATTAAAACCATATGTTAGTCCCGAAATGACCTAGTTTGTGTCGAGTGGGCGTTAAATCCCCTCTCTTTCTCTCTCTCTCTCTTTCTCTCCCTCTCTCTCTCGAAAATTTACATCGAAAAATAATGAGTGAATGTATTATATAAATGAAGATAGCATCTTATATATCATAGACATTTCACTAGGCCTTGACACATGAAGTATACAATCGGCTTAGCTTAGCAGTCAATATACTTGGAACCCAATCGGCTTCGCTTAGCAGTGGGATTTATTCTTCTATTTTGAAAGATCTTAAAGTATTTCTTTGAATTAATTTACATTGAAAACTAATATTTGAGTGAATGTATTATATCAATGAAGAACCGTATCTTATATATCACAGAGATCGCGCTATATCACACAAAGTAAAAATAGGCCCCACTTAGCAGTCAAAATACTTTAAACCTAATCGGCGTCGCTTAGCGGTGGGATTTCTTTCTTCTATTTTGAAAGTATTTCTATGCATTAATTTACACCAAATAATAATATTTGAGTGAATGTATTATATACATTAAGGATAGTATCTTATATATCTGGAACATCGCACTATACCACATGAACCATACAATCGGCTTCGGTTAGCAGTCAGTATACTTTGAAGCAGATCAGCGTCGCTTAGCAGTGGGATCTTTTCTTCTATTTTGAATCATTTTAAAGTATTTCTATGAATAAAGTTACACCAAAAAATAATATTCGAGTGAATGTATTATGATAGTGTCTTATATATCACAGACATCGCACTATACCCCATGAAGTATACAGTCGGCCTCGCTTAGCAGTCATTATACTTTGAACTCAATCAGCAGATCGGCGTCGCTCAGCAGTGGGATTTTTTCTTCTATTTTGAGAGATTGTAAAGTATTTCTATGAATAAATTTACACCAAAAAATAATATTCGAGTGAATGTATTATATAAATGAATGATATTATCTTATATATCACAGACATCGCACTATACCCCATGAAGTATACAGTCGGCCTAGCTTAGCAGTCATTATACTTTGAACTCAATCGGCATAACTCAGCAGTCAGTATACTTTGAAGCAGATCGGCGTCGCTCAGCAGTGGGATTTTTTGTTCTATTTTGAAAGATTGTAAAGTATTTCTATGAATATATTTACATCGAAAAATAATATTTGAGTGAATGTATTATATAAATGATTGAGAGTATCTTATATATCACAGACATGGCACTATACCCCATGCAGTGTACATTCGGCCTCGCTTAGCAGTCATTATACTTGGAACCAAATAGGCCTCGCTTAGCAGTGGGACGTCTTCTTAATATTGACCCGACCACGTGAGTTTTGTCCAGGTTCTACGGTTTCCTACCCCTGTTAAAGACCCCTATGAGCATGAAAATTATTGAAATAAAATTAAAACTATATGTTAGTCCCGAAATGATCTAGTTTGTGTCAAGTGGGCGTTAAATCCCCCCCCCCCTCTCTCTCTCTCTCTCTCTCTCTCTCTCTCTCTTTCGAAAATTTACATCGAAAACTAATATTTGAGTGAATGTATTATATAAATGAAGATATCATCTTATATATCACAGACATCGCACTAGGCCTATACCACATGAAGTATACAATCGGCTTCGCCTAGCAGTCAATATACTTGGAATCCAATCGGCTTCGCTTAGCAGTGGGATTTTTTCTTCTATTTTGAAATATCTTTAAGTATTTCTATGAATTAATTTTCATTGAAAAATAATATTTGAGTGAATGTATTATATAAGGAAGAACAGTATCTTATATATATCACAGAGATCGCGCTATATCACACGAAGTATAAAATAGGCCTCCCGTAGCAGTCAATATACTTTAAACACAATAGGCGTCGCTTAGCAGTGGGACTTTTTCGTCTATTTTGAGAGATTTTAAAAGTATTTCAATGAATTAATTTACACCCAAAAATAATATTTGAGTGAATGTATTATATACATTAAGGATAGTATCTTATATATCTCGAACATCGCACTATACCACATGAAGCATACAATCGGCTTCGGTTAGCAGTCAGTATACTTTGAAGCAGATCGGCGTCGCTTAGCAGTGGGATTTTTTCTTCTATTTTGAAAGATTTTAAACTATTTACACCAAAAAATGATATTTGAGTGAATGCATTATATAAATGAATGATAGTATCTTATATTTCACAGACATACAGTCGGCCTCGCTTAGCAGTCATTATACTTTGAACTCAATCAGCATAGCTCAGCAGTCAGTATACTTTGAAGCAGATCGGCGTAGCTTAGCAGTGGGACTTTTTCTTCTATTTTGAAAGATTGTAACGTATTTCTATGAATAAATTTACATCGAAAAATAATATTTGAGTGAATGTATTATATAAATGAATGAGAGTATCTTATATATCACAGACATGGCACTATACCCCATGCAGTGTACAGTCAGCCTAGCTTAGCAGTCATTATACTTTGAACCCAATAGGCCTCGCTTAGCAGTGGGACGGTTTCTTAATATTGAAGCAACCACGTGAGTTTTCTCCGGGTTCTACGGTTCCCCCCCCCCCCCTGCTAAAGACCCCTACGCGCATTAAAATTATTGAAATAAAATTAATACCATATGTTAGTCCCGAAATGACCTAGTCTGTGTCGAGTGGGCGTTAAATCCCCCCTCCACCTCTCTCTATCTTTGGAACATTTACATCGAAAACTAATATTTGAGTGAATGTATTAATATATAAATGAAGATAGCATCTTATATATCACAGACATCGCACTATACCACATTATGTATACAGCCGGCCTAGCTTAGCAGTCCGCCCTTTTCTTATGTTTTAAAGATTTGGGGATATTATTTCGATTGATTTTCATAAAATAATAATATTTCTTTCGAGCGTTTAAATTTATCATCCAATACCGCCTGTAGAGTGTAAGTGGTCTAGCTACGCAGTCAGCACACTTTGAACCCAATCGGCCTAGCTTAGCAGTGGGACTTTTTCTTAATTACGAAAGATTATAAAGTATTTCTATGAATTAATTTTCATAGAAATATAATATTTTGTAAATTAAATGATATTTCAGTAAGTAATTGACATATTATTAGAAAATTATATTCCAGAAATAGGGAAATTCATCGACCAATTAAAACTCCGAGTACACAGTAGTCTCGACCCCCCCCCCCCCCAGTCTTCAACGTAGAATATTTGTCTTGGCGATAGAGACTAATTACATAGTAAAGCAGGTCAGGGAGAGTACATTTTGTCGTTATTGAATTTTCGTACCGCTAGTACCTCCCGTGGTCGCAGAGATTTGAAATTGTTAGGAAGTGTTACGAGCGACTATTGATAATCACACACTCGGACCATGGGAACCACTAGGTATGCGTAAGTGTAATAGCACTTGAGATTTATTCTATTATTAACAATAAATAGTCCTTTATAAACTCCACCTTCAAATAAAATGGGAGGGACTCGAACAAGAAAGAGGCGGGGCTTACATATGCCTCGCTCAGCAAAATCTATAAAATCGGCCTCGCAAGGAATGATTTAACGCTTACCCTAGGCAAATGTAGTTTAATTTTTTTTTTTTTTTTTTTTTTTCTATTTAAAAATTTTTAAAAAAAAATTTTTATAGCCTATTTAGAAAAAAAAATGCTATTCAGACTGTAGGCCACCATAGTGGTGTTAATGGTAAGTTATCATACTTAAGCTCCACAAAGCCAGGTGGCTGAAGGGGGGGGGGGGGCGTGTCTGTAGCTGTAGCTGACCGGTCACCTCTGGCTTGTGATCGTGGTGTCAATCCCTGGTGTGAGCGTATATTATGTGGCTTAGAGATAGGGACGCCTTCTCAATCTCGTGGGTATACTCCAGTTTCCCCCCACAGGAGAGTCCCTGTGTTCTAAGTGCATCAAAAAAGGCAGGTCGTCTGCTATATCACCATCGATGGAAGCGGACGTTATACACCAACAGAAGAAGAAGAAGGCGACAGAATAAAAAAATCTCTATTTCCGCCGAACCTAATCGACGCCATTGTGTCTGACGTAATAGTATATAGATGGTGTCAATCCTAGGACTCGGATAAACTATTATACCGACATTGAGGTCAGCTGAGGATTCATCTAATTTCAAACATAGCTATGTGACCTCCTCATCATGACGTGTTATTTATTTATCAGGTGTGTGTAGCTATACAACATGGCGCTACAATAGTTATTGATCAGACATCACATGGTAAATATATATATAAAGGTACGACATGGGTTGCTTATGATGACGTCATTACTGTTGCTGAAAAGGTAAGAAGGAAATACCTGTTTTATTCTATTACTAAGGTGAATGGCAGATAATGGGGGTGAATGGGGTGGGAGGCTGGTGGCGGTGGGGGTGGGAGTCATAAGGACAGTAACTGGGGATGGGAATTGTAATTAACATTGGGTGGGAATCGTACTTGAAACTGAGAAAAGAAAGGGCTTCATTTTTTTTTTGGTGGCGGGGAATGGTGAGAATGCCAGTTTCTGGTCTTTTTTGTTACAAAGGCGGGCAATATTGGGTGGGAATGGGTTACTGTTTGAACGGGAATGCGAATACTTGTCCAAATTGAAAGGGCACTTGACAGATACCTTGGCAGATAGCATTCAAAAAAAGGTGTGTATAGCAACGCATGAAAACCCAGTTACGTCATTAAGGCCCGTGCAATTAATCTTTTTATTCCCATTAATAGCATAGTATCATTTTCCAATCCTTATAACGCATTCCCCAAAGAAGGCACAAACTTTATTTTTGAACTCCATGCTTATTCTTTAATGGCGCTGGGTTATATTTTATTTTCAGGCTCGGTGGGCGGTAAGTCAAGGATTAAGAGGAGTAGGATTATGGGCGGTAGAACTGGATGACGTCGATGGAATATGTACAAAAGACAAAACCAAGCTTTCTCTCATGACTGCTATCAAAAATGCGTTAAATATTTAAAAAAAAACCCAAACATTTTAACATTCACTGGGTTGAACGCTGGTAAAGATGCATTATGATAAAGAGACAATGCTTGAGAAAGAAATACTCTAAGTACGAACCCTAGGCCTCGGTTTTTCTATCGAGGGTGTCTTTTTGAGGTCTCTCATACCAAGCATAACCTAAGACAAGTGCTTTATTTATCTTATAAACCGTTCGAGAAACACACGAAATTGAATTTTGATAAAGATAAAAAAACAAATTTTGCTCCTATAGTTCGATAGTTTGATATATGTGAGACCCCGTGAAAGACAGCATTACAAATACAGTCGTGTGAACCTTGGATAAGCAATAGACAAATTTATTAATTCAGTCCAAGTACAGTTAATCGCGCATTTCTTGTGCTAATTTAAGTCATTTGTTTCAACGTTTTTTTTTAATATACAATAAAGTGTTACTAGCGTGGAACTGTGTCTTATTATAAAGCTTACACATGTCCCTTCTCAATAATTTCAAAACCTGCCGTTGTACATGTACTAGGAGAAAACGGTTTTGTAGAGAACGTGCCCCCACTATAATAGTCTTGTACACATTGATGTATTTAATAACTGTAGAATACATCATAGATAAATACCAGATTGTACACTCTTAGCACCCGAAAAATACAACATAGAATATACAAATAATTTAGGTCACTATCAAATTATACAAGTTAACACATATACAGAATAGGCCGTCATCAAAAACGACATTATATGAAACAGTTTCCGTCCCATCCGAACGACTAGACACTAACAAGGGAGAACCACGCCGGAAAATCTGGATGAACTTTCTCGACTTATGCAGGGATCGAACACCCGAGCCACATCCTAGCGAGCCAGCGTCTTACCCACCGTATTCGAAATAGTATTTGCAAACCATACATAGCCGAATGGTTAGCGCGTGCGCGCTGTAACATAAGGTCTGTCTATGAATCAACTGGTGTGGTTTCGATTCATCGGTTGTACATAACATGGAATAGGGTCGCCTGTTCAACCTCCTGGGTTTTCTCCGGGACCTCCGGTTCCTCCCACTGCTAAACACCCGTACGCGCAAACCAATTATTGAAATAAAATTGAATCATGTTAAAATACCGAAATGACCTAGTTTGTGTCGATTGGTTGTTAAACCCAATATCTCTCTATCTCTCTCTCTCACACACACACACACCCCTATCTCTCTCTCGATGTTGTTTTCAACTTTAACACTCCCCAAACCACCCAACCTGACGTAGAGGGAGTCGTTTGTATCAATAGAATGGTCCCGATCAGGTGCTCAATCGCCAAATTGAACACACGGTAGCGACACCAAACGACGTCATAATGATGGTTGCTAGGCAGAAGTATCAAAATTCTAAATTTGTTTGCCGTTCATGCTTAACATGTAAAGCAACAATAAAGTAGACATTTTTCGCCTCAATAATACAAAATAAGATGAAACAGAATTGACATTTACACTATACAAATAAAGAAGTTTAATTATATATTGTCTTAATTTAGAAATGACATGAAAGGAAGTCAGAAATTACATGAATGGACGTTAGAAATTACATGAATAGAAGAAAGAAATTAGACGATAGCATGTTAGAATTTTGAATCTAATATACCGCCATAACAATAATCATTTCACATCTACTGTGCCGACTGAAAGCGAATTTTCTACGAAAGGGTAATAGTAAATTGAAAGTAAGACGTGATGTTGTTTCAAATACTTTAGATAAAGGAAGCATACACTGCCTCATGCAAGATATTGTCACTATAATTACAGGGAATAGGAGTGATAGTAGGGCGTAGACTACCTGATTAGGGTATTGAGATGATTAATCGTGCCTAATAATAAATCTCAACCAGCTATAGGTTTTTAATTTACTCTTCTGTTATTCTAGGGGGGGGGGGGCAATGGTTAGCGCGTGCGCTTTGTGTCATAAGGTCTGACAGGGAGTCAACAGGCGTGATATTGATTCCCCCACTGCACTGACGGTAACCTGCAATTAGTTTTTCGCCATTTGCCAAAATCGACAATTGGAAAGGAAAAGGCAGTTTAATTAAACCCAGTGCACAGGCATTATCATTGATGGCTTCTAAATTCATTTTATAAATCTGTATTGAAGAAATATAATTGGCAGACATCCTGTAGTTACACACCCTTAAATCTGCTTTCGATATTAAAATGTAAATGTCGAAAAAGCGATACTTGTATTTCGTCATTCGCCAATATCGAAAGACAAAGAGAACGGTCCATTTTATGTGAATCCAATGCTAAGACATCCTCAATTATGATTTCTTCTGTTCGTTTTCCAAAAATAATTGAATGCAATGGGTTTCAGTTATTCCCCACCTATCCTTGAAATCTGAATATCGAAAAACGGTAAGTTTGTTTTTCGTTATTAGCTCATGTTAATTCTCCGAGGAGATGGAGGGAATCACGTGGCTAAGCTGGTAAGATGCTGGCTCGCTATCCTGGAGGTCGGGTGTTCGATCCCTGCATTGAGCGAGAAATTTCATCCAGATTTTCCAGCGTGGTTTCCCCTTTTCAGTGATGCATGACAAGGGGTCTGACCAGGACAGCTGCCTAGTTGTTCGGATGGAACAAAAAACCGAGGCCCCGCGTGCACGTAAAGACCAGGACATATGGTAACACTATATATAGGTAGTACACGACGGAGAGAGAGAGAGTAGGATGGGGTTTAACGTCCACTCGACACAAACTAGTCATTTATTCTGGACTAAATGGTGGTTCAATTTTATTTCAATAATTCGCTTGCGCGTAGGGATCTTTACCAGTGAGCGGAAACCAGGGGACACGGAGAAAACCCACGAGGTTGGACAGGCTACCTTACTCCTTGTCAAGTACAACCAGGGAATAAAAACCACGTCAGTTGACTCAACGATAAACCTTATGATACAGCACGCACCTGCTAACATTTCGGCCATCCAATCCCCCTAGACCACTTTGAAGTCGATTTGTTGACGTGCTGGAATAGCAGGAAAACACGTTTGCAGCAGTTAATTTTTTAAAACCAACTCTCCTGTTTTCGTGGACTGTAAACGATTGATTTGTTGATTGGAATTTGAGTTAACCAACTTAATTAGGCGATATTACTTTGAAGTTGCTTTGTTCATGGGCTAGAAATGAAAGAACCGCGTTTGCGGCGCCAGATATCCCAAATTTTTATTGGGCGCTAACGTCTGTAAACCGGATTTTTTTTCAGGCATTTCGGGTTCTGCCCCCCCCCCCCTCCTCAGTAAGTACAGCACCTAACCAATCTATTAGAACCCTTCCTTTGGCTTTAGTAGGAAGTGCATGTATAAATACTACATGAAGGATCTGTTTTGTGAATATTTCCAGGGCCGGCGGAAGCAATTCTTGATGGGGGAGGGGGGTCCAGGTGCCGCCTATTATAACCCTTCCTTTGGCTTTAGTAGGAATTGAAATAGGGTTTAACGTCCTACTCTATTGCTAGACCCTCCGTTCTGCATCACTGACAAGGGGGAAACCACGCCGAAAATTCGAGATGGACTTTCTCGGCCAATGCCGGGATCGAACACCCGACCTCCAGGATAGCGACCCACTGCCTTACCCACGTGATTCCCCGGCTCTAGTAGGAAGTATGATTGCTAAATGTAGGGGGCTGTATCCGCGTGGGTTCTATCAGAGTTCCTTTCAAAGGCTAAAGACCAATAGACACAAATTATTTGAATAGGCTTGGACCACATGTCAGTCGAAAAATGACCTAGTCTGTGCCGAATGAGTGGATGTTAAAGGTTTTTTCTTCTGCATCACTGACAAGTGGAAACCACGCCGAAAAATCGAAATGGACTTTCTTGGCCAATGCCGGGACCGAACACCCGACCTCCAGGATAGCGACCCACTGCTTTACCCACGTGATTCCCCGGCTTTAGTAGGAAGTATGATTGCTAAATGTAGGGGGCTGTATCCGTGTGGGTTCTATCCGAGTTCCCTTCAAAGGCTAAAGACCAATAGACACAAATTATTTGAATAAGCTTGGACCACACGTCAGTCGCAAAATGACCTAGTCTGCGCCGAGTGGATGTTAAAGGTTTTACTTCTCTCTTATATCAATTAATCCGACGTGGGTTCAATGCTTTCTCGAGCAATAGATGTAACAATGTCTTCCATTAATCACGGGAATCTACGCCTATAGCATTTGAGGGGCCGATATGGAGATTTGCCCAGTTCGGGAACACTTTGCAGCTGGAATTTCAGAGGCATGTGTTTTAAAAATGTCGTTCGTCGCATTCAATGCGCTATACTCCAAAGCTAAACCAAACTTGTTATCTGTGAAATTGATACCTAAAATAATAAGAAGCCTCGTGCTTGCTTCTTTCTTGATAATCGTTACTTCACTGAACATTGATTTCAGAATCTTATTTTGCATCTCATTTGTCATCTACCACCGTATTGTGCAACTTTTTACAGCAAAATTACAAGGCTGGTGTTCCCCCACCTTATCAGATTCAACCCACAGCAATGGTGAAATATTTTATTTGGAAATGAATTTTAACTACATTGATTAAGAAACAATAATATAATCTTTAAAGTTATAAATTATCAGTTGTTCTATATTAAACAATATTTTTAAAGCTATGAAATGGGTTTGGCCTCAAAAACATATCCACCCCGCACCCACTACATGTTGGCATGTCGAAAATTTCTAAATAAGTTTGACCCATTCTATTTCCCATAAAAGGTGTATTATCCAAGTTTAGAAAAAATAGGAAATTTTGAATGTTGACCTATACTATGACGGTCGACGGACATGATCAACCGCCCACCCTCACATCATTTTGGTAAGCCAAAACTTTCGAAATTTGTTTTGCCCCGTTCAAATTCCCATAAAGGTATACGTTCCATGTTTAGAAAAATGCAAAATTTAGAAGTTTGACATGTAGCTTTACAGAACAAAGGGCATGAAATATGGGCGTATAAAAAACAAAATATTGTTTAATATGAAAATACAAAAGCAGCCTATATAATCTGCAATAATTGAACATAAGAGATAATATGATTTTACTAAAGAAAAAATCACACGTCGTTGATATTACCGAAGTATACAAATCAAATTAAAACAAAAAAAAATCGAAGAAATTGTAATTCTGAAATGGTAATTTCTAATGGCGTATCAAGTTACCAACGACGAACAATAATATAAATCATATTATGTGAATAGTTGTTTCCCCAAAACGTTAACTATTCTGTCAGAAAAGCCTACAGTCTTTAAAGATATTATTCTAAGGTAATTATTTGAGTAATATAAGAGAATTACCGAAATACACCTTAATCAAAACCTCCCCTTAAATATGAAAAGGTAACATCTCTTTTACCCCAAAAAACCCTATTGTTCGGTCGAAAGTTTCAAAAGAATTGTAATTTGACCCCATTAAGAATCCCAAAAAGTTTTATGTTGCGTATAGTCAATGAAAATTTTTGAATGTTCACCTAACGTCCATATAAAGTATTATGTTACCCAAAATTAAACATTCTGATCTTTGTAGGCGTTTCTGACATCAGTGGTCGGTGTTGACAGCGGCTACCCAACCCTAACTCCCATTTAGGAAGGGGGAGGTACGATTTTCCATGTGCTGTGATCAACTGGAAGTGTTTACTCACTGATGACCTTACATTGTAAATAAACATATAATTATGCATAAGGTATAATATAAATGAAACATAATAACAGTAGACATTTGAATAATATTACTTTGGCAATAACAAGCAAATTTAGATAAATTTATTTTTGAAATTGTTATTTCTAATGGGGTATCAAGTTACCAACGACAAACAATAATATAAATCATATGTGAATAGTTGTTTCCCCAAAACGTTAACTATTCTGTCAGAAAAGCCTACAGTCTTTAAAGATATTATTCTAAGGTAATTATTTGAGTAATATAAGAGAATTACCGAAATAAACCTTAATCAAAACCTCCCCTTAAATATGAAAAGGTAACATCTCTTTTACCCCAAAAAACCCTGTTGTTCGGTCGAAAGTTTCAAAAGAATTGTAATTTGACCCCATTAAGAATCCCAAAAAGTTTTATGTTGCGTATAGTCAATGAAAATTTTTGAATGTTCACCTAACGTCCATATAAAGTATTATGTTACCCCAAATTAAACATTCTGATCTTTGTAGGCGTTTCTGACATCAGTGGTCGGTGTTGACAGCGGCTACCCAACCCTAACTCCCATTTAGGAAGGGGGAGGTACGATTTTCCATGTGCTGTGATCAACTGGAAGTGTTTACTCACTGATGACCTTACATTGTAAATAAACATATAATTATGCATAAGGTATAATATAAATGAAACATAATAACAGTAGACATTTGAATAATATTACTTTGGCAATAACAAGCAAATTTAGATAAATTTAATTTTGAAATTGTTATTTCTAATGGGGTATTGAGTTACCAACGACAAGAACAATAATGCACATTATATGTAAATATTGTTTCCAAAAAAAACCCCATAAAATATTCTGTCAGAAAAGCCTACAGTCTTTAAAGATATCATTCAAAGGTAGTTATTTGAGTAATATAAGATAATTACAGAAATGAACCTTAATCAAAACCTCCTCTCAAAAACATTACAAATATGAAAAGGTAACATCTCTTTTACCCCCCAAAACACTATTGCTCGGCCGAAAGTTTCAAAAGATTTGTAATTTGACCCCATTAAGAATCCCAAAAAGTTTTATGTTGCGTATAGTCAATGAAAATTTTTGAATGTTCACTTAACGTCCATATAAAGTATTATGTTACCCAAAATTAAACATTCTGATCTTTGTAGGCGTTTCTGACATTGTAAATAAACATAATCATGCAAATATCAATAAAAAAATAACAGTCGAGACATCTGTAGAAAAAAACTAGTTTGGCAATAACAAGCTTATTTGGATAAACTGATGACCGTAGGCGATATATAACAGTAGTTAAATCCAAATTGCAAACGAACCCCATCAATATATGAATCAAAATGTTACAGTAAAGAAACATGCGCTAACAGGTCTTGGACACACCTTCTATAGGGAAGTGATTTGATAGACTTTGAGTGAGGCTATCGGTTTAAACTACATGATGAGACAAGCCCAAATGTTATGTTCTAGTGAAACGATGCGAACTGCATATATCCTCGTCTGTGAGGATATCGGAAATAACAGGGTGGCCAATCACGAGTCTGCAAAGATAACTGGCCCTGTCGATGAATGTGGTGCGCACACCAGAATCGACGGAAAAGTACATAGAAGCGAGTCAGAAGTCGGTAATATATTTCATCCATAGAATCTAGATTAACAATGTCATAACTAGTGAAGAAACTGTTTATGTTGTGTTGGAAAAAACTGCTTGGTCAGGAGAAGGTGTTAATTTTATGTATGTGTGAAGAAACTGTCTGTCACATCTGGCCGTCGGTGTGTTTTCTCCCGGTAGAGAAATATTTCCGATAGAGTAAATTCATCTATGAACCACTTCTGAAATACATTTTCGGTGTGATCATTGTTGTGGAAGTAGAAAAATACATCTTCGGTGTAATCGTTGTTGTTGAAGTAGAGAAATACATCTTCGGTGTGATCGTTCTTGTTGAAGTAGAGAAATACATTTTCGGTGTGATCGTTCTTGTTGAAGTAGAGAAATACATCTTCGGTGTGATCGTTCTTGTTGAAGTAGAGAAATACATTTTCGGTAGAGAAATATTTCTCGGCATGATCGTTGTTGTTGAAGTAGAGAAATACATTTTCGGTGTGATCATTGTTGTGGAAGTAGAAAAATACATCTTCGGTGTAATCGTTGTTGTTGAAGTAGAGAAATACATCTTCGGTGTGATCGTTCTTGTTGAAGTAGAGAAATACATTTTCGGTGTGATCGTTCTTGTTGAAGTAGATAAATACATCTTCGGTGTGGTCGTTGTTGTTGAAGTTATGACATGTTACCCTAGACATAACAGATAAACTCATCCCTCAAGTAGTTTTACACCTCAAGCCCAACTAAAAGCCAATGTGTCCAAGGGGTTTCTATTTTAAGATGTGTTTCAAACTTGTCAACAGAATGTCCTTTACTGTAACCTATTAGACGGACCCATGAAAATTTAGAAAATAAATACAGTACATACATAAACCAGTTATTGCTAAACTAGAATTTCCCTTTCAGCTTCCATTTCCCAGTCGAGTTTCTGGTACCATAAACTGCCGATTGACATCCATCCAAATCACAGCTGGAAAAAAGGTAAACTATGACAATTAAAATGTCCACATGAATAATATTATCGTTTTTTAAAAAAGGAGATAATTGAAAATGTGCCCATCTGTACAACGCGATTAATATTTGGTCAAATCTGAAACGTCATGGAGAACTACGATCGGACGTTTCCTAACTTCATGCTGTACGGTTTTGTGACTAGAAAAAAATCAGATTGTTCAAAGTAAACCGATAGAGTAAATTCATCTATGAACCACTTCTGAAAACCTATGGTGACCAAGTGATATCATCGGTTGAAATATCACAGTTTTGAAGGTGTAATTTCTATTTCCAGGAATGTCTCAACAATCAATAAGTATAATTTGATTCAAAGACCACCATATTATGAAATTACGTATATCACACGGAATTTAATTTGAATTATTTATAAATATTAGGGATGATTAAGAAATAAGTAAAGTGTGGTATTAATGCCTACCCTGTCTGTTCTCCTATACCCGTGGTAATCATCATCATCATCATAATGATCATTCGGTGCCTTATAACTGTTGTGGTCCTGTAAAATATACAACAATTATTTATTTTGTGTTTATAACATCGGGAAGTATCTTAGCACGCTAACAAACACATTTCAATAGCTAAAGACTACGGTCGGAGGTTTCCTAACTTCATGTTGTATTGTTTTGCGACTAGAAAATCTCAGCTTGCAGCTGAAGTATGTTTTGTTTAAAGTAAACCATTAAAGTAAATTCATCTTTGAACCACTACTGAACACCATGGTAACCAAGTGATATGTTCAGTTGAAATATCACAGTATTGAAGGTATAATTTCTATTTCCAGGAATATCTCAATAGTCAATAAGTATAATTTGATTCAAAGAACACCATATTTGAAATTACGTATATCACACAGAATTAAATTATTAATGCCTACCCTGTCTGTTCTCCTATACCCGTGGTAATCATCATCATATTGATCATTCGGCGCCTTAATAACAACATTGTTGTGGTCCTGTAAAATATACAATTATATATTTTGTTTTTTATAACACCGGACAGTATCTTGGCATGCTAGAAGACACATTTCAATAGCCAAAGACAAACTTGCTCCCTACAGAAACTATAGAAGTTGTAATTAACAAGTATTTTTTTAAAATGTGGAAAACAGTGAATTATTAGAGATGTACAAATATATATATTGAATGCCAGATATGAAGTGAAATGGGATGTTCTAACACAATAAGCTACCATCAATCGTGAAATTCCTATGAATAACCACTACTATTTCGTTTAATCGTGTTACATTATACGGCATTTTATGTTCTAAATAAATCTCATAAATAATGTTGGAAATTTTGTATTACAGTAATAACACTTCTGATTTTGTTTTAGAAATACAGAAAATATTGACATTAATGCTTACCTCGCCAATTGCATAACAATTGCCTGTACAATGCCTGTACCATAATACCGCTATGTATAATATGCTGTGTGTCCTGCTCATCCACAACTATCACCGTCTTCATACGTCTCTTACAAACATATCTCCACGACCCTGGAAATAAGAGGAGGATTATTAAGTATTGTACATTCTAAATTTCCAGACAGCATCTAATCTCAGTTTATGTACTTTACGCGGCGCCGTTACTATTTTTAAAGAAAAATGTTTTATGTTTAGTTAACTCTTCCAAGACCCTAATTTGTGCTTTATCAAACTTACAATAATTCTATAACATACAATCTGTTTATGGACTAATCTAAAAAAAAGCATGTTTTACTTTTGTCTATTGTCATACAAAAAACCATTAAAATCTACCAATGGTGATGTATAACTTACCTGTATCCGTAAACTCTCTAGACCCCACTATCAACAATACATCTATACTTATCATAGGAACACGTTACACAAGATTATCTTTACTGGACTCTCAGGAGGAATTTGCAATATACGTTAAAGGCATTAAAAATCTCAGATAAACAAAATATCAGAATATATTAAATACAGCACCCCTTAGCAAGCAAATGCAAAATGGTGAAAAACATGCAAAAAATAAATAAATAAATAAATAAATAAAAAATATTAGCTGACTAAAGGAAATGTGGGATTAGTTGATGCCATATTAATATATCCCAATTTAGTTACTCCCCATGTCTACAACTTTCAACCAAAAAACCTAACAATACATCATGGAAAACTTCACATGATATTTACAAACGAATCTGGTGCACAAGCCAAGCTTATACAACATCAACAAACCAAAATATAAAAACAGGCCCAGTATAAGATAAATGATAACGTGTGTATGATACCATAGACTTCTTATCTCCTTTAGTGTGATCTGTAAATAAAAACCCATGAATTAAATTAGCGTTAACTATTTTCCTATATAAACTCAAATCAAGATGTGCATCGATTGACAAATTCATGGGTGTTAAAGGATTGCAGTTACGAATATGTTGGTGACATTGTACTAGATCTGTCCCATAGGCCACATTAGTCCGATAAAGGACGGAAATTATTCTACGTAGTTTGACGAAAATATTGTAATATGGTGAAGATTGTTTATTTAAAAGAAAAGGATAGCTTACCCAAAGAAATACCATGCCGCTATCGTCCGACCCGTAACAGGAGATATGCCTGTAATATGTAATAGAAATATGGAAGTAAATATACTGGTTAATTCTGTAAAAGACTCTAGCCTTGGCCTTTACAACAGTCTAAAACTTTATGATTCTATACCAAAGAAATACAAACTTTCATTATTCATGTGAGGTTGGCGATAAATCAGAAAATTATTTACATTTTGTCATTTAATTTGTATACCTGGTGAAAGCTGGCGCTTCCCCTTTAATGATGTAAAATGCCTATGGTTTGTAAATCTAAGCTGTCTACCACTACCCATTTCGGGTATTCAAATCCTACTTTGAAAAACTGTTTGATAAAAACAGAGACAATCATGAAACTAATACTCTGCGTATGCTATTGGGGATACCAAGTAGACTTTTGCGACATTTCGTAGGTCCCTTTTAATGCCAATAAAACACTATTTTAACGTCTACTTAACAGACACTAAGTAATTGCTGGACTTACATAATATAGTACAATTTTATTACAATAAGTCACTTGTACGTATGCGTCTTAAGCAATGGGACGAAACGGAAGGTTTAAGAGAAACCCCACTCGGTTGGACAGACCTTACTCCTGTCACGTACAAATATTGATCGTCCTGCATGTTTAAATGGATGTTTAAAGTCCTGCAGTTCTGTCGATTTGTTAATATACCAGCCAATCTGAATAAAACTTTAAAAAGAAAATTGAAAGTTAACTAACCTGCTTGAGACAGGAGACTTGTCGTATTACTTGGCTAATGTGAAGAGATGCTTTCACTTGCCCGCTCGATTTCAAATTGAAAGACAGTTGGTGGGTGTTTACGTCTTTGTTTGAGCTGAAAAGTACTCACACGTGACTGTTTGGGTTGTTCGAATCGATGTATCTAGCGCATTGGAACGACACATTTACATTTTTTCCATTTAACTGACGGGGCCCATTGACAATGAATTGATTTTATGTTAGTTTGGCGTTCCATAATTCAGTTCACCTGTAAAGAGTCAGCTATACCTGGGTGTTCGCGATACAACTCTGTATTTGTGATTGGCTAATATATCTGGGGGGTATTCGATTGATTACAAATTATTAAAAAGAATGCGCATGTCTATTTTACATGGTTTAATGTTTCATTCATGTCATAAAAAAATAAATTAAATCCATCACAGCCCATTCTTTATTGATCTGTGAAAATCATTCGACTTTAATTAAATTACACAAAACCATTTCAGAAATCACCAATTATCGAAATGTTTAGATTATGGTGTACACAGAGACGGAAACCAGGTGAAATTCTCAAGATATCCAAACCATGGCCGTCGCCTATCAGAATAAACATAAAATTCCAGACACGGCACTGAGTTCAGCGGAAGGACTCGAAGTTCGGGAATGCCCTTTTACGCCAGTACAAGGGTCATTCCAGTAGTAACATGAAACATGAGCCCAATCCCCATTCCAAGGTGGAAGGCATGGTCGTAACTATAATAAATAGACTCTACACTAAAATAGTTGATGGGAGTCGCGACGACTCAGAAAGTATGCCGTTGGCTAACCAATGCCATATTCACACAGGAGACAGGGACATTCTTTGCATATTCCTGGATATTCGAAGTGCATTCTAAAACTTCTGATTGCATTCTTAGTGTGTTCCAAATATTCGCACCCATTCAAGCTCAATACTTTGGAGGTGCATTCAAAGTGGAGAACCATCGAACGGCATTCGGGGAGTAATCTGGTCGCATTCGAAGGAGAATCGAAACGACATGCTTCTTCAAATCGTGACAGAATGTTCTGAATGCGAATCGAAAGCATCGATTGCTGTCGGAATATATTCGTGTTACATTTTAAAGGAGCTAAATCACTTACATTTGGGACCTAGAAATTGACACAAATGGGTCGTAACGCATATAAGTCTGTAATATGAATGTATATAAACTTATTTACATTCAATGGTTTCCGTTCGGCGAAATAAGCCAACAGTCTAAATCAAGCGCAAATTTATAGCGTCTGGTTATCCCAGTCTACATACGTCGTTTAATTTGGTGCAATGTGTTTAGCCTCGTCCCTCGAGTCTCTTGTTAAAACTGGGGCTGAAACGCAAAGTCAGAGGGGTCAAAACCAAAAGTACGACACATAATGTCAGTAGCGCGTGTGTCCTCTACTGGCTCTTGCGCACGCTGTGCAGCGACGTAGCATGGAATTATCCATCTGTGTCGTAATTTTGGTTTTGACCCCTCTGACTTTGTACCGTTGATTAGAGATTAAACATCCATAAGTGTACAGATATGTTATTATTGATGTGTTCCTATTTGAATATTGTTCACAATAAGAAACAAAATAAATAAGATATGTTTACAGGATCATTTTGTTATATGAAAACCTAAGTGATGCGTTTTCTATGGTGCTCAGTTGAAGAAGCCAGTTGAATCTGAACGATTTGCGATAATTAAGTGATAGAGTAGAACTCAGAATTTAGTGTCTTGTAAATGTTTGTATTGCTGACAAAAGAAAAAGTATGCCACAAACAATTTTTTTAGCTGGTTATGTTACCATAGTACCCATGGGAAGCCCCCTCTCTCCTTTAATTTCAGAAATATTTCTAACTGATTTAGAAGAGAAGGCGCTGCAAACGTCCACTATAACCCCAACATGCTTTTTTAGGCAAGTGGATGACACCTTCGTTATTATCAAACAACAAGATGATCCAGAAACACTGTTACAACACCTCAACAGGCAACATCCACATATACAATTCACGATGGAAACTGAAAATAATAACCAACAACCTTTTCTCGATGTTTGTGTATCCAAAACCAACAACTAGATCCGTACCGGTGTCTACAGGAAACCAACCCACACCGACCAATATATTCACTTTAAATCCAATCACTCGAATAGCGTCAAATCTGCCACAATTTCAACTCTGGTGAACCGTGCGAAAAAGATATGTGATCCTGAGAGCCTCTCCAAGGAAATTGATCATCTCAAACATGTCTTCACAAATTTCAACGGCTATCCGGAGAAATTTGTAACAAACACCATTAAAAAGACCCTGTCGGCAAGTGCAGCTAAACCAAAACCCCCGACTGCCCCAGTCAGAATCTTCCTTCCTTTTAACGGCAAAGTCGCCTACCAAATCAAACAGCTACTAATGCAACAGCCAGAAATGGATGTAACTTTCATAAAAAGCAACAGCACCAAAGATATATTAAGAGCTAATGGTAAACAAAATCCAACACAACCGCCACAACCAAAGGGATGTGTTTATCAGATAGTATGCAATTGTGGAATTTCTTACGTCGGCGAGACAAAGAGAAATTAAATAAAAGGATAGACGACCACAAGTCGAAAGCAGTCACCAACAACTCCGCTATAGTTGAACACTTGAACTCCAACCTTCGCCACAGGGTCCAATGGTCCAACGTTAAATCACTATGCAAGAACATCAACAACAAGAGAGCGCGCCGATTGCATGAAGCCATTCAAATACGACGACACAAACCCGCGATGAATAGAGATCAAGGATTGTTTCTCCCCAGGGCGTATGACACTCTTATCGCATAATCTAAGGCTAAGCATAACTATTTTTATTTTTATTTCAATCATATTCAATGCTTAACAATAAGTCAAGTAAAAAAATTTAAGTTTGGAATAATACTACAATTTGTAAAATGATAATCAATAAAATACCATCTATTTCGATTTTATTTTTTTTAAATTTTATTTCTACTTTTCAGGTCTGCTGTTATTGTAAATTAAAGCACTCAATAGTTCTAATCCTGTACTACGGGTTTTTTTAATATCAGTACAATCACTCGCATGATCATGCATATATCAATTATTTTTCGTCATATTACAATCAAATCTCATCATGGGATGTTGTTATTATTAAAACCACATCAAATCGTTGTATATACTCCACAACAATCAATTCATTAATCATTTGTGTTTATTTCAGTGAAAGGGGTGGTTGATAGCATTTGATCAAATTCCATTTTCTTAGAACGTTTGTCATGATTAAAACCTACATGTCATTGTATATACTTCACAACAAATTACCTATTAATCAATTAGTCAGTTTGTTTTTATTTTCAGTTAAGTGGTATTATTGAATGGTGTAAATAGCATTTCAAATTTATAATCCTTAATTAAATTAGACTTCTTTTAGGTACGTGCAAAATAAGGGAGATCCCTGTTTTGTCAGCATTGAGAATGTATTGTTATGTACATGTATATATTGACTTGTCTTATTTTTTGGATTTTATCATTGCTTGATAACGACTAGAGAAGCCTAGTCGAAACGTCGCTCAGTAATAAGAAGTAATTGTATTCCATAGAATTGTGACCTGTATACTCTAGTTCAATTACTAAATGCCATTGAAACAGTTCAATTTAGGGATACTTTCGCGTATGGGGTAATTATCGGCGGGAAGAAAACTTAGGAAACACAGAAAAATCCACCAAAATGGTAAGTCCATCCCACGTCCTGTCACGTACTTAATGGCAGACCTTATGATCTAAAGTGCCCGCGTTGGACCACTGGAGCACCATACCTACCTTGAGGCGGCTCAGTGTATATGGTGCTACTAATTTGGACATACTAGGTTCGATCCCAGTGATGACCGATAAACATTTGTAGGATTGTCTAGTCGTTCGGATGGAACGAAAAACTGAGAGCCTCTGGTGATAGTGTTTGGTGGAACAGTTTTCATTACGACTAAGAGTGGTTGAATACGTTGTTGTCCTCATAGCTTTACGATTGTACAATGATTATATGGAATCAATCTGATATTAGCTGCGTAGGAGGCTCACTTGTTTACTGCTTCTAAAACACCTGATACCATCTCCCATTATTTTAAGTAGGTCAGGGGCCTATTTCACGAAATTTTAACTAAGATAAGATCCCAATTTTAGTAAATTGATTGGATAATATTAGATTGCGTGCTTAGCCAATCAAAATTGAAGTATCTACTAAAATTGGATTTTATCTTAAGTTAAAATTTCGTGAAACAGGGCCCTGGTGATTGTCGAGCTGTTGTTGTAATTATGGAGAATGGATTAACATGTGATAGTGTAACCCTAACACTAATGTAAATTAACTTAAAGTCAAGTATAGTTAATATAACATTACACATAAAACTTTTATTATATCACCCATGGCGTTTCGGAATAACTGATCCCGACTTCCGTTATCCCGGGTTTGATGCAGAAGAGTGGGACGTTCAACCCAATTTCATTTCGTTTCGGAGCAAGTGAAGTCTGTGAATTAATTTTATATTTGGCGTGGACATCAAGATTAAAAAAGAGAGAATTAGACTAGGATTATGATTTATTTAACCAGGTCATAATTGATGATAATGGCATCGTTATGGGAAACAAGTCCGCCTTCATTAGCCATTTAGAGTAGAAAAGTAAGTCGATAAACCCTAATTTATTTTGGTTAAATTTCGTCAAGAAACCGCTGTCTAGGAAAATCCGTATCGCTTTATGGAACTTGAATAAGTTATTGTTGGACAAAAAACTACCACAAAGCAGGGGCGGAGGCGGAGGCTAAACTATTTTGAGGGCCCTCTTTCGCGGGGGGGGGGGGGCGTCTTGATTGATAATTTTTATGCCCATTCAATGACTGCATTCTCATTCAGTAATGGATTAGACAGTAACATTGTATAGAAAACGATTGACTCGGACTCGGGGCCCTTTCCCTTGGCCAGAGGGACCCTTTTGTCAGAAGTTTAGGGCCCCCTAGCTAGAGTACGTTTTGATTTTCTCATCGGTTTTGGCATTTTTCTCAGGTTTTACTTTTCGAATTTCTTTGATTTTTTATTCGCGAGGAGGCTAGCGCCTCCAGCGGCTCAGCTATAAAACGCCTTTGTATCTGTGGGTCTGAAGGGCCTTTGTTGATTTGTATGGAGTCATCCGATCTTTAGTATATTTTGGTGACGCTTGATGTAATGAATGAATGGTGCGGGCAGTACGCAACGCCGGATTAACCATGGTGGGGGCCCTGGGGCCTGGAACATGTGGGGGGCCCCTGATCACTGACGGCGAGCGCCAAAGGCGCGAAGCCCCGCATAGGGGGGGGGGGGGGTGTCTGGGTTTTTTCTCTCCCCCCCTCCCCCGGGGGTCGTTCTAGAAAATGCTAGGGATATTGGCAACTATAATGACAAGTGTGCCTGTCAATTCAATGACCTAATTAATGATTTTGAGATAAGGAAAGCTGTATATTAGATGAAATCTATGGCGGTAGATTAGATTCTATTCATGTAAATTTCTAACTTCTATTCATGTAATTTCGAAATTAAGACAATGTATAATCCAACTTCATTATTCGTTCAGTGTAAATTATAATTCTGTTTCAACATATTTCTATTATTTAGACGAAAAATATATTCTTTGTTGATACTTTACACGTTTAGCATGAACATGTTAATCAACGAATTTAGAATTTTTACACTTCTGACTACCAACCATCATTATGGAGACGTTTGGTGTCGCCATGGCGTGCTCATTTGGAGATTGCGCATCTAGTCGGGACCATTTCTGGCGACAAGCTCTTCATCAGTTGATGGTTGTACGGCGTGCTGAAATTTGGAGAAGAAAGTGAAATGGGGTTTAATGACCACTCGACACAAACTTGGTCATTTTGGGACTAACATATTGTTCAATTTGATTTCAATAATTCAATTGCGCGTAGGGATCTAGCAGAGGGTGGAAGCAACAAGACCCTTAGAAAACCCACGGGGTTGCGCGTGCGACCCTACTCCTTGTCGCATACAACCGGGGAATCGATGCTGATATTGAAAACGACATCGGACGTGATATGGTTGGAAAATACTATTTCAAATATAAGCTAAACAATAATTTTTCATTTATTTTTTTGATCACAAGTGAAGTATTCTTTTACTTTGTAATGATAAACTTTTCCTTGACATGGTTCAAAGATATAAATTTAGAAATCCTATACTGTGGATATGAAGTGGCCTTAAGAGGAGACGGGAATAATTTATTTTTATTTCTGATCCTACATTACACCGACCTGACTAACTTTGTGGCAAAGGCGTTTTATAGCTGAGGCGCTGGAGGCGGCAGCCTCCTCGCTAAAAAAAATCAAAGAAATTGGAAAAGTAAAACCTGAGAAAAATGCTAAAACCGATGAGAAAATGAAAATGTACTCTAGTTAGGGGGCTCTAAAGGCAGACAAAAGGGCCCCACTTCTGACAGAAGGGCATCTCTGTCAATCGTTTTCTATACAATGTTACTGTCTAATCCATTACTGAATGGGAATGCAGTCATTGAATGGGCATAAAAATCATCAATCAAGACGCCCCACCCCACCCCCTGCGAAAGAGGGCCCTCAAAATAAACCTTAAAACGTTCCTGCACAGATAAACAAGTTTTGTAACAAGCACCAGTAAAGCTTGAAATCGCAAACAGTTTTTTCACATTATCTCCGCCCTTTTGTACGGGATTCATTATCCCATAGCAGTAAAACTTCTTGCTTTTCTGCGCCCACTGGGGTAATGAAGACGATGTGGTATGCTGGTAATTTTACCCGATCAGTGGCACTACGGCCTACTCTTATTTAGAATTCTAAGTGTCTAGTGTGCGTTTTCGTGCACGTCAATGTGTATACGAGACATAGGTTTTTTTGGGCAGTGTGAAGTTGGATCGTTTTTCGTTATTCGTTATTCACCAATAACGAATAACGTGGTGACTTGCCTCGTTATTCATTCGGGATTCCAATATGCAGCTAGCCATGACTAGAAGATGGATGACAAGTATCCCCCAGTAGTATAAAACACAGCAAAACGACATCTAGACCATAAACAGTCCAATGCAGGGGTCGGACAAGTGACCTGTGGGTTGGCGAGCCAAATGTGTCTCTTGCATACAAAAC
Source organism: Patella depressa (assembly GCA_948474765.1). Classification (NCBI taxonomy): domain Eukaryota; kingdom Metazoa; phylum Mollusca; class Gastropoda; family Patellidae; genus Patella; species Patella depressa. The sequence goes on from OX419723.1 coordinate 10,058,755, forward strand.
AGGTGACGCGCAACGATGCATTTCTTCATCAAGATAACCAAGGCGATCCGCCAATTTCAATTTTAATATTAACAATGTCAATATAGGCAATCTAAAAATCAAACCCTTTTAATAAAATAAAACAAAGACAATCTTTAATAAACAAAATTTAATAAAAACACAACCCCTTTGCATACCATACAACAAAGACAATTTGACAACATTAAAAAATATATCAACACCATCTGTTGTGAACTATTTTTGGCATAGTAATAATGACATTCATTTCTGAGGGAGTTTAAAAACAATAATCTTTTGAATAAAATAAAACAAAATTAAATTTGTGTCATAAAAATTTTAATTTGAACAATGTTAAAGCACAATTCTTTTGCATAAAATTAAACAAAGACAAATTTGTGTCATAAAATTTCCATTATAAAAATATATTATCAACACCTGTTACGATCTGTTGTTTATAAAACATCCTCCACAGATTGTAATCTGTACATTCTGATTTCCCGTATATCTACCTAGATCGTTTAGAAATCAAACATGCGGCTTCTGATTGTTTTTATGCTGGTTGCTGTTGCCGTAAGTATAGCCAAATGGGTGCCAGAGTCCGAAGAACTGGAACGAATCCGACGATCATCGGCCGTTGAAGAGTGGGAGGCGGGCGGAGACGAGCTGAAACGAACCCGTCGATCAAAATCAAATAAAAAGAATAAACCACAGCCTGAAAAGGGTGAAGGTAAGTTTTCTTGCAAGAATTAAGTTATATCAATTTAAGTGAATGGATCCGGGGGCCAATGGCAGGCGCCCTCCACACTGTACAGTCCCGGGGCTGTAATATTACGGACTTCACGTAAATGAGAAAACAAATGATTTTATAAGAAAGGAATAATTCGAACGGTCTTCATATTAAGCTTTAGTATATTTTAGTTTCGGAGCCGCACTTTCTCAGTGAGTAAGGCATTTGATCGCTAACATAGAATCCCGTGTTCGATCCTGGTGTCGACCGAGAAGGTTTATTGCGATTTTTCTGGTTTGGTTTCACCTTTTCAGTGAAGCAGGAAGGGGAACCTGGCAACGGCCTACAAGTAAAATAACCATTGACATTTGGACGTTGATCTAAGAGTAGGTCAAAGCATCGCTATCCGAGCAAAATATCCATCATTGCAACTAAAATGGAGATTGCCCGTCTTCATTATTCCAATAAGAGCAGAACTAAAACGGTAAAGCATATTTCATCCCATTACATTTTTTACAAATCAAAAAACCACCGATGGATGTAACCCTTATGTTTTATAATAAACTTGTGACTACTTTTCTGTGTCTGTATAGTACAGTGATTTTTATATTAAAAGGTTTTGAACTGAACCAAGAAGTCGCCGCGGTAGAGGTAGCTACAGACCCTTGTGTAGGTGTAGATTGCTTTAACAATGGCACCTGCGTCAACGGCAGTTGCAGTTGTTTACCTGGATTCAGTGGGCCAGACTGTAACCGTAAGTTTTTGTGGTTATTTATTTAACGGAAACGACCAAATATATCTCTTGAAAAACGTAAAAGTTAGACTGAATGAATGGAAAAATCTCTGTGGTGAGATGTCCAGCTGTGACTCGACGTTACGTAAAAATACCATTGTCTTAAGGGCAGACACGTTACGTAAAAATACCATTGTCTTAAGGGCAGACACGTTACGTAAAAATACCATTGTCTTAAGGGCAGACACGTTACGTAAAAGTACCATTGTCTTAAGTGCAGACTGAAACCCCGATAGATTACCTATACCCCTTGTCTCCTACAAATATTTATTTATTCATTTTTCAGAATGTGTTTGCTCTACGTCTAGCTGTGGACCTGGAGAGATCTGTGCAGTACAAGAATGTGTTAATGAAGGTAATGTGGGAATACAGTACAATTTAATAGCAGGACAGAAGAAAACTGCGTTTCGCCAAATAAACATTCGCATCATGTTCACATGAATACCAAAGTTCTGATAGCATTATCCTCCAGTACCGACAATTATATGCTAAAACGGAAGATGTCCCTCTATAATTTGTCCAATAAAGTCAGGCTCTAGGATAATTCGTCCACGGACAATTCGTCTACAGGCAATTCGTCCCCGGACAACTTGTTTCTAGGACTATTAGACCCCACCCCCTACACCACGCACACCTCCACCGAGTGGTTTCAGCATTAGCGGTAAAAAGTAGTCTTCAGACAGGAGGGGGTTGGTGGGTTACTAATTTCTTCTTTCATTTGGCCTTCAAAAACAGGGGATAAACTGTCCGGGGACGAATAGTCCTTCGAGACAAATTACCGAGGAGGAATAGTCCTAGAGGACGAAATGTACGGGGACAAATTGTCCAGAACGAATAGCCCTCGGGGACGAAATGTCCGGGAACGAATTGTCACATACCAATAAAATCAGTAACCCCAATTCCAAATAATATAATAAATGGAAACATTCCCGCGCGTTCTTATTGAATTTCCTGTAGTTTGGAGACAAGAGGATGATTCTGAATCGATCTTTTAGGTTCGTATATGGGCTTCTTCAATCCCTGTTTCTATCTCAAATTTGCTGTTTATTACAGGGAAACAGTGTGGTGCTGTGAAGTGTGCTGTAGGCGTGAAATGTGTTGATAATGTATGTGCAGGTAGGCAACTCAAGTTTACATGTATTCAAATATCAAACCAAAAAGGTGATAAATCTCGGAGTTAATACTAATTCGTCAATACTATGACACTAATCCAAAACGCCCATTTTGAAAATTCATTTTTAATACGGTGTATTACCGACGAAGAGCTTCAATTTAGTGCATTTTAAAAATGTTCTTAATTAACACCAACAAAGAATAGTTTCTAATATTTTTTGAGGTGGTTTGTTCCAAGAGTTGCTTGAACATTATATTCTGGTATTTGGAAAATGCTTAATGACATGTCAACTTATATAGGAACTATGTTTAGTGATATTCTAGACGCCTACTTGTATTGATATCGTTAACGACATTCGGAAAGCCAAACTGAATTGATGTAAAGTTTAGTGATATTCGGGAAGCCAACTTGTATTAAATGGTAGTTTAGGAGGAACCATGTAATAACGACACATTTAACTATATTTCAGGGACTGCTTGTGGTATACAGGATTGTGACGATGGAACAAATTGTCAACTGAGCTTTTGCTTTGGCCCAGGTAAATCTCTTTCATTTCCATCGATAGGTTTAATGCACGCATTGTGTATTATGGTCAAAAAATGATATATTCCGGTCATGAAGTAGATATTGTGCTTGTGCTCAATTAGTTAAAATCTTACTTGGCAACTTAAACAAAGAAACGAGTTAAATTGGGCAACTAAACTAGTCTAATCATTGAGATTGGCGGGTTTGTGTATGTAATATCTCTTTTTACTAACAGGAAGGCAATGTGGAGATGAGCGATGTCCATTTGTTAAGGATTGTATCGACAAGGTGTGCACTGGTAAGTAAGCACTTGTCTAATAACTCAGGGGAGTGGGTCTAACACTGCCCTTTAGATCTGTTATTGAGTCAAGTGGCTTGGTTTCGAGCCCAGGCTTGTACACGTCATGACACAGTGTGGTCTGCCTAATCTAGTAGATTTTCTACGGATCTTCCAATTTCCTACCCGGCCCAAGACCCTCACGCAGAAGAGAATTATTAAAATAAAGGTGTACCATGTTGTAGACCCGAGATGACGTCAACTCCTCCCTCGTTTTATGTCTTCTCTCTGTAGTGGTTTATTCTTCACGTGTACAAAGCTACTGAGCATACTTGTACCCACGCAGTAGCTTAACGATAAGGAAATATATATATTACGGTGCCATGTATTTCGAAGAGTAATCATTGCCTGCCTCGTGCACTACACCACCTGTAACAGAAAGGAAGGGGTATTTGAGAAATGTCTCTATTAGCTCAGTCTATTAAAATAGACTGAGCTAATAGAGACATTTCTCAAATACCTTGTGCTTTACTCGATGCTTTACACGTACTCCACAGACAATGGAAAACCAGGTTGGCAAAACCCAAGGTACTTTCCAGCCAAATATTTGTGTTTACAACTTTGCCGCGCGATGTTGAGTAATTAACGGGCTAATTAGTTGCTCAAAACTAATCTAGACGAACTCTTTAAACCCAATATCGTTTTGATGATTCCCAACACATTTTAATATTTTTCCAACAATGGTTTGGAACAAAACATTAAATACAGAAAACCCTTCTAAAACAGAAGAACTACATGGTTCCAGGAGATGTAATGTCAGTTAAATAGCTTTATATGCAATATTATTACAAGGCTTTTGTTTTTATTTTTTAAAGTACCATCTTGTGGAGAAACCTACTGTGTTACTGCCCCAAACCGTAAGTTGAATTTACATTTACGTTTACGTTCTGGTAGTGTTTGCCGTGGTTTTACCAGAGATAAAGATAACGTTATAACATAAATAACCTTATAAAATTAAACGTTATAACCATGGTAGTCTTATAATACGCTCATGGTGTAATATAAAAACGATGTTACCATGGTGATCATATTATCACTATAACGGCACACTATAACGCGAATTGCTATGTACATAACAAGATAACGTTATAGAGGTGGTAACGTTATAACAAGACGTTATTGGATACGTTGTGACCAGCAATAGCTGACAACTGTTTTATTTTCTACTAACCAGCATAACGTTCTATCCATGGTAGGGTTACATAGATATAATCTATCAATATAACATGGAGCACACTTACTATATGAATTAAAGTCATCTTTCGTGCTAGGGCTAGAATCTAGATTAATTTACAACCATGATACGGTTACGATGTAGATGACTCTGCCACCATGATACAGTTAAAACCTACATGACTCTACACGCACGATATGTCTACAATCTAAAACCATGATAGGGTTACTGTAGATGATTCTACAAACAAGATAAAATAGTAAACTGTGATAATTATGTAATTAGTTATAAATATACTAAACACTAGAATCAATATGAATGTTAACCTTTCTTTATTTTTACAGTCGGAGGAGGAGGAAAGTAATCTATCTTCTATAACATATCCTGGCAAGCCTCGAACAACCATCTTTATTGGAGCATTTTGCGGGATTAAATGAACATTAACCCAAAAATTAAATTTAGATTACAACTGATTTAAGTGCTTTGATTTTTCACGAATCAACTCTCGGCAATAATTAAATAAATGTATATCACATTCAGCTTTGTGTTAAATTTATGAAATGTATAATATGTGCATGACTAATAAGTAAGTCAATTTACAGCCAAAGTTTGCCTTTCATCGAAATCTGTATATTTGTTTTAATGAATTATAGTCCATTATTATTTCCAAGTGGTCCATTATTATTTTCAAATCTATTTTCTGGATTTTATTAGTACACTTTCTTGTACTATAGACTATATCCGAAATTGCATTTATGGGGCTATGCATTCACAGAAATGTTTTTATTTTAAGTAGCCAGAAGCACTACTCCAAGAATTATTGGAAAAACTGAAACGCCAATATCAGTAATTAAGTTGATGGTTCACTGTCTAGGAGTTCCTGGGTTAGATCCAAGTGTTGCTAGAGAAAGTTCCTCGAGACTTTTCATATAGTTTCAATGGAACAGAGCATGGAGTAACGTCAAGTCTTTAGGGAGGAACAAAGAACTGTGTATCGGTGTACTAGTAAATGTACACGTAAATGAGCCCTTGGCAGGAGGCGGTAACGCTGCTATATTGTTAGGCGTATGTCCTTCTACATTATGCCGATTGGTGCAGAAAAGTAGGACGTTAAACTCCATTTCATTTCATTCTATATCTAAGCCTTGTAATGCAGTTTTTTTAGGAATTAAAGGGGTTAAGCTACCAAGGAGGCGGGGCGGCGTTTGATAATTATGGTACGATCCAAGGGACAAATACCTCAACAAAGCCCCAAAAACCTTCTGTACATAGACAGCAGATATACGAAAGGGATAGACTACATGTATGTTGATAAGGATCCTTTATCGCCTTCAAGAAATCTAACCGCTAACATGTTCACAAGCTATTCCGGGGCACATGATAGGTCAATCAATGTAGCTCACCATCTCAAATTGCAAAATCAACAATTTGACTTCCATTCAGTAACGAGGCCTTAACCACCATATTACAAATCTCAATGAAACTCATTAGGGGAGAGGGTCACGGTGGCTAAGTGGATAAGGCGCTGGTTCGCTAGCCTGGAGGTCGGGTGTTCGATCCCTGCATTGGCCGAAAAAGTTCATCTCGATTTTCCGGCGTAATTTCCCCTTGTCAGTGATGCAGAAGGAGGGCCTGACAAGAACAGCTGCCTAGTCATGCGGATGGGACGAAAAACCGAGGTCCCGTGTACACATTGGAGTGCACGTAAAAGATCCCTTGGTAGTTGGAATTCGATATAAGAGTAGGCCGTAGCGCCGCTGCCCGGGCAAAATTTCTCTCATAGCACACTGTATGGTGTATGCCCGTCTTCCATTAGCCCAGGTTAGGTGCAAAAGAGTTGGACGTTAAACCCCATTTCATTTCTCATTAGGGGAAGGTGGTCAATTATACTAATTAGTGGCCAACAGAAGAGCACAATGGGTTTTACTATGGTGTCGATCAACGGAAAAAAGAAAGTGATATGTTTACAGCCATTGAAAGCCTTGGTTTGCTTTTTAAAAACTCACGGGAAACCAAAGAAGTTGTTTTGGAAACTAAAGATTTGTTTATCTGCATGTAAACCGACAGCTACAAGCCTCTTTGCTATGAATATGTTCCGGTAATTTCCAGCAGTTCGATTTCACAGGTAGACGTTTCATTTGGTAAAGTCGGACTTCTAGCATCATCTTAGCGTTCACTAAAAGACCTTAGATATAAACCCTCTGCCTTGAACTGTTCGTCCATTTTTGTAGTAAATATCTGAGGTTGCTGGGTAGCAAAAACTATTGCTAAATTGGTAATACAAGATATCTGAACCAGTTTGCTCTTTCGAAGAGAATTTCCAGGACACGACATAATCTACTTCCGACGGTGACGAGAAGCAAGCAGATACGCCTCTTTTCATCCAGTAGACGTGGTACAAGGGTTAATCAGTGAACTGGATGTATAAGATGTGTTGTTGACGTTTGGGAAAGTAGGTCGAGGGGAAATGTGTAGGGAGTGATAGTTAGATGTATTATGAATGGTTAGAGTGGCTGTGGTGTTACGGTGAAATACTATGCCGCTACCGTAACACCACAGCTTTATGATTTGTTAGACAGGATTGATACCGTAAGTCCGACAATAATAAATAAACTGTTTCTGATTTTAATGTTGTCTTTTCCCACCCGGCACTGGCCGTACGCCAGCAACTGAAAATAGCTGACGAAACAGCTAGGGCGTCGATTGTTAGTTCGCGTATAACTTGAAAAAGCGAATGTCGTACGCCATTGTGAAACTGAAAGTAGCTGACGAAGACAGTTAGGGCGTCGATTGTTAGTTCGCGTACAACTTGAAAAAACCGAATGTCAGTATGGTATTTCTGACATAATTGGTTATCGGTGACCTGAAAGCTGGTAATCTCGACTCAAAGCGAGTAATCTCGACTCAAAAGTATAGTGTATAACCTACTTACTGTCTACAGTCGTCGCTAGTATTATTATAGTTCCTTCATGATTGTTTGTGGACGATTTACTACTCAGTAAGAAAGCCTGTGCCCAAAAAGAGTTCTCGTCTGTTATTATTAGTATAATGACTTCCTCATGTGCGCCAGGTTCGTTTGTTTTTAAAAACACTGTTTTTCGTTCCAAAAAATAGAAAAGTAATTTTTTACCAGATGGTCATGGTTTTTCACCGAGACTAGATAATTTCTCTCGGTGTAAGGATATTATCGCTTATGGATAACTTCATACACTGTTGAGAAAATAGTCCCATTGGTTTGCTTAGCGGCAAATAGAACGGGAATAAACTCTGTACTGAAAAACTTTTGCGTGATCTATATAAACTGTCTTTACACACTCGATTTATAATTAGCGATACAGAGGTACAGTGGCAAGTGTTATGCTTCTCAGGCTAATACCTCAAAAGTACCTCCGCGCAAAAACCCAGATTTTGGTACATGCAAAAGAAAAAGAAATAGTGCCCGTGCGCGTGCCAGTAATAGGAAAACTAAGAGTTCGCGCATAAAAATGCACGAACGTACATAGGCGTACGAGCTGGGGGGGGGGGCTGGGGGGCGGCCGCCCCCCCCCATTTTGGGCACCAAATGCTGGGAAAATTTGGGCACACAATTGTACTTTGTAAAAGTTGTATAAAAAAATATTGTGTTCTTGAATGTGTCCAATTTAAATTCAGAGTGTCTATAGTTAGGCAATTAAATAGAAATCTTATGACTCGGACCCTCTTTTGTTTGCAGTACAGTAAGCCACGCGTTACCGTTACATAAACAACTGTTTCTAGTTGTGTATATTACAAGTAAATAAAATTTAGTTCTCTTTTATTGATGATTTAGAAATCAAGAACTTATTCATCGCAAAAGAGATATTGTAGAACCTGTCATGGGCCTTCAAATAAAAATTGAACTTTTTTTTATTTGGTAAAAACTCCTTAGAATCACTTAAAATGCATATTTATTCATACGTGATTTGGTTAAATAAAAACACAGACACCCTTAGCAGCATTCGGATCGGAAATATGGTCGGTACTCGGTCCGTTAGCTTTGTAAAAGAATCTGCACACTTCGTTTCCATCCTACAGGCCTGGTACGTGAACCTATATTTTGTATTAATAATATTAAAGTAGCTAAGTCCCTAACTCAATATCATCCAAAATCCTAAACATTGAAAACACGAATAATTTGTCAATTTAAATCAACATTAACCCCCTAACTTTCGGGCAAGTCGGGCAGGCAGATAAAGTGTGAAAAAAAAATTCACCTACTTAGCCCGAAATCTAATAAAACACTAATTTTACGGACTGGAATAGCAGTAAAACGCGTTTCGTCAAATATTCCAAAATTTCTTGGGAGTTCTATCAAGGTCAACTCCGCTTCTTCGTCTATCGAAAAAAACAGGCGCTGCCGTCTGTAAACCTGAATTTCTGTTTAGTTTGCTTCCCTAACTGTCCTTGAGCCCTAAATCACTAATTTTACTTTTCTTTTAATTGACAACCATGAATTTGTACTGAGTCGACTATGGATTAAAACAGTTTGTCTGGAGCCATTCTACTTTGTGCGACAGTTTTCGGGCATCGATTAGTATTTGTAAATGCAACTACAACAGTCTGGTTGGTTGGTTAGAATTCGGAGTGGGATTTCGGTTACAAAACTATTGGATACTTTTTGGAGTTACTGACATGGGCTAGAATAGCAGAAAACGCAATTGCGGTGGTTAAATTTTCAAATTTTTCTCCGGAGGGTGAGGCCCCCATACTCCGCGACGATTGATTATTTTTAGAATTCGGGTCAGCAGGTGGACTGTATTTGACCAAATTGAAGTTACCCTAATTAAGCTAAATTTGATCACTTTGAAATTGCTTTTTTCACGGGTTGAAATAGAAGGAAAACAGTCGTCAATATTCCAAAATTTTCTTGAGGGGAGGGGGGGGGGGGGTATGCGTCTGTAAACCCGAAAATTTTCCGGGCAATTTGGGTCCTGCCCCCCTAACTGCCATTGAGTCCGTATGCCTATGATTATTATTGTGTAACATACTAAGAACCTAACTATATTTTTTGGGCACCAACCACCACCGCCCCCCTAGTCAAAAATTCCCCCGTACGCCTATGCGAACGTACCAGGCGCGATGTCATCCAGATCTCCTCATATCTCGCATATATACAAATACATAATAGTGATCCATTGCCTAAAGATGACCTGGTTTAAAGGTGGTTTATGTCAAATTTAGATATATAGAGTTGGTGATTCTTGCTATAATAGTTCAAAGATTACACCTTTACCTCGCCTATAATATTCGTTTCTGTGTTGATGAAAGACAAACGCCACATAACGGATCCCATTCGTGCAGGAAATCGCACAAGTTTAGAATCGTTTAATATCATCTTAAGTGCCGAATTTCGTATCACGTCATCAAAGATGTGGGTAAAAATTTCTGCCAAAATGAAATGTAAAAGATAAATTAGGGATCAGAACAACAGAAAGTAGTGCAGTTTTATTATGTAGTAATTTTAGCCATGTTGTATTTCTGATCACAATGGTCTTGGTATTCATTGTGTATTTTTTTATATTATTGATTGTTTTAGTTTACATTGAATATCATTACATGACTAAATCCACCATATATACCAGTACCTGTAATAAATGCCAGTCTTAATTAAAAATATGACTTTCTCTTATTATTTAGACGCCCCTGTACCACCATTCTCATTTAACTTATCGTTATTTACTATTTTTGCTGGATAAGCGTTTAAAGATTGTTTGCTATTGGAGTACCTTTCCGTAGTCTACTCCAGATGCGCGACGGGCATAGGCGTACGAGCTGGGGGGGGGGGGGCACAAAACGCTGGGAAAATTTGGGCACACAATTGTACTTTGTAAAAGTTGTATAAAAAATATTGTGTTCTTGAATGTGTCCAATTTAACAGCGAATTTATATTCAGAGTGTCTATAGTTAGGCATTAAAACAAAAATCTTAAGACTCGAACCCTCTATTGTTTGGAGTACAGTAAGCCACAGCTAATGTACTAAGAACCTAACTACATTTTTTGGGCACCAACCACCACCAAATTTCACTGTACGCCTATGGCGACGGGCTTAGTCTATAAATGTATCCCCGTTATATGATCATATACAAGAAATCCATACAAATTATTTCGTCCGCACTGTCTTGGGCACAGCCACGCAAACCTTGAAAATCGGTCGGAATCATCCCTTAAGATCCTAAGCTTTAAACCATTTTTCAGACTGAAAAACAACAGGATTCATCCTCTCACCGTCACAATTTTCGAAATTTAGTAAATCTTTAACACCATCTCCAAAAGTCAAATATATTGATGTAGTCATATGTTCAACACCGTCCTTCATTTCACCCATCAAATCTACTTTTTTTTCCATTTTGATATCGACCGTACTGCCAACGCCGGATTAACCATGGGGCACCATGGGGCACAGGCCCCAGGGCCCACCACATTAGGGGGCCCCCCACAAAAATCTCAGTTGCGCGCCTCGGGCATGGTCGGACCGAGGACTCCAACGGCTGGTGATCTGGTGACGGGGCCCCTCCGATGCTTCGACGGCCCTCCATCGGAAGTCCCTGGGGCCCCCTCAATCCATGGTGTGTTGTGATCGACATCCGAGAATTCGGTGTAAACCGGTGGTGGGTTTAAGCTGAATTTGATGAGATGCACACCGTGATCACACGAAATATTCATATTTCTTGATTAAATCTCGTATTACCATTTTGTTTGTCAAACATCGAGTCCGGCTTGGTTGTAACGTTACGGCCTCCATTCATCAAATCATCGTGGGGGTATAATACGATTCCGAATCAAGTAACCCCGTTATTTATCACTGAGCGACTTCAAAATTAGCTTTGATGTCGCTCTGCCCACTTACAGTCCCCTCCTCTACAAATGTCATCATTTCATAGCACTCGCGTGGATTGGTCCACTGAAATAATGCCAGAATGCGCTAATTTGGTGGCAGAATTTTATTTTTTTCTGGGGGAAGTACTTCTAAATGGCTCCAACATAAGTGCATGAAATGCCAGGAAATCACGTTTCTGGCCTCCAATTTCTGAAAAATACAGTACCTTGAAATGATTAAACTATGTTCCCGGGTATATATTTAGACTATATCCGGACTTACGGATAAAACCACATACTTCTAGAACAAGGAAGGGTCGTTTAAGCTGGACTATAACTGAATAATGCTCTCTTGATCGTAATGTTCTTTCTTTACAGTCCAGCATTACTTGTAAATACATTCGCAGTATTTCGGCCTCCTTGAGGTTCAACCCATTTTTGGCGGCCATTCCGGGAACGTTCGGACTACATTTGAGGTGAATTCGTACAGCATTCGCGGCACCTTCCAAATAGACATCGGGTGGTATTATTTCGGCAATCCTACAGTACTCGCGGCGGAATGTGCGAGAAGCATTCTAAGTATTTAAAGACTATTCTTAAAAAGCTGTACTAAATTTGGTCAATTCGAAATCCTGTGCCTCCCGAATTTGGTGCGTATTTTCAGAATTCTTCACTCCGACTAGTTCTACTTGATTCTTACAAAATCCGAATATGTGTGACGCCGGAAAAAAGTATTTTCAGTGTCCGTCTAAATTTTGTTCCTATACAACAATGGATGCAAAAGTTACTAGTTGACGATATGATGACAGCGGTATAGGTAATTACCCACGAATCTCTATAGCTTATGGGAGAAAACTCGCTATTCTTATTTATATAACTGTTGATAATAAACCATAATGTAAAAATAAAAAAGGGGATTTCTACTAATAGAAAAGCTACCAATATTACCAACAACATTGCACTGGAAGTGTTTGTACCGGTGCTTGTGTTTCTGGAACCTAGTTCGGCGCGTCTTTGGGATTGAGATTTCATCCTGAATACTAACTGACATGTTATTCCCATTAACAACAGATACGGTAATAACTGATCTACACACATAAAAAATATATTCAAAATTATTAGGGTTTGTACATCACTTGTCCACTGATATATGATTAAACATCCATTGATAGAAGTGTTTCTGTTGGTATATTCCATTGGTTGTATAACAGCAACAAACCAATGAGGAGCATTTATGGTTATGGCCATGAAAACAGAGGTACTTGAAGCAATCACAGCCCGTCTCATTGTGCACCAGTGTGTAGCTTTAAATGGGTAGCACACAGATATATATCGAAATACTCCCAGAACAACCGTTAACCATATAGATGCCGAATGAAACGTAACTTGTAAAACATATTTATAATATAGAAGTCCACACCACCCATATGGGACCGGTTTATTGAGATCCTTAAGGAAAATATACAATGCTGTTGGAATACAAGCTATTGCAGTAATCGAATCAAAGACAGCAATGGCGGACAGCAGAAAGGAAGTTGCCGACCACATATGTTTCTGCAATAAAATAAAGACAAACAAACTGTCTATGGCAATCAGAATTAATGTCGAGTAAAATTGCACATGTCCTTCAAGAATGACTTGAATTCCGACAATGAAATCCGATCCAAAGTTCACACGGTTTTCTTCGTCTTCATTTTGATATATTACATTAGTATAATTCCACTCCATGTTTATATATTAACACCTCACAAAATGTCAGTAAACAGTATGGTTTATATTACGGTCGTCAACGTCTGGATTGGGATATATTTCATGAGTATATTTAAAGGAGCTAATTCACTATTCATTGGCACCTAGACGAAATGGACACGAATGGGTCGCAACACATATAATAATGTAATATGAATGTAAATAAACTGATTTACTCTCAATCGTTTCTGTTTTACTCGAATTTCTAATCAGCTATGTTCGGCGAAATACTGGATGTGTCCAAATTGAATGTCAGTCTTTGGCGTCTGGTTGTCCACTCTACATGTGTAGTATTCTCCTCTGCATTTGCGTGTCAATTTTAAAATTGGATGTTAGAAGCCCATCTTTAACGGTAAGATTACGTCAATGCTGATTTAAATTGACTGACGAAAAGACCTTTCAACGCTAACTACTTATAAAATATTAATCACTTATTCATGACAAATGCTGGCTTTGCTTGAAATAAGTAAGACCAAAACTGGGTTTTCCACTATTCAGACTTTGTTTTGTATTACCGATTTATGTCTTTTGGTTGAACTTTAGGAATATTAACTCCCACTTTAAGGAAACCACCCTAACACTCAATACGTATTAACAATCGAAATCCATCCATGTTTGCACTAGGCTACATTTTCAACGCAATAAACACAACCTATGTATATTTCCGCGAAATCAATAATTTTGATGATCTGACATATAAACGTATATCAACCGTCCACTGCAAGATATTAGCACAACAGACGTAACACATTAATTTTGATGCTCCTGAGCTATTCACGTTATAAAATATTAAAATGTCACTAAAATCATCCACCATACTAACTGTTCCCAGCTGACAACCTAGACTAGTATTACGATTTTTCTGTATTGCTTTCAGTGTATATTCATAGAAAATCCAGGCCAATAATAACTCATAGAGTTTCTATTATAGTCTAAATTATTTAAATAATTTAAAATAATTGTTTCCTATCACACCCCTGCGAAATCCCGAGAAAAAAAAGTCGAAGAGAGACAAATTTAAAGTACTCTGCTACTGATTGAGGAATTACGTGCTGGATCGAATTCTTCTGGGATTATAAAGCTACACAACCAATTTCACAAATATCGGATGAAAATTGTAAACTTGAACGATGGCGATTTTACACCACGGTCACATAGACAGAAGGTAATCACTTTATGAGAAATTTCACCGTATAAATTTGCATACCAAAGACACTAAGCGGAAAATTATACACATCGCGGAGGCAATAATTCCTGTCAACAAATAGTTTTTAAAAGTCGATGGAAATGTCCCTTGGGTAATCTATTTTAATTATTATACTACTACCGTAATCGTTCTATGTACGCTCTGTGTGGGCACTAACCAGTTTCAAATATATGCCACATACATAGAATATGTAGATCGTATCTTTAAGGTAATTAGCTGATTCTATACTCATGTCACGGGGTCGTTATAATAACACGCCAAAGACATGTAAGATTCTTTTATTACAGGTTACTCAGTAAATATATGGTGTTAAATGAAATGACCTGCAAAACAACAATTACCCCAAATGCAAATAAACAATATTACGGAAAACAATATTATACATAACACAATTGCACTACTTTAAATTATAGCCGTTGCATACTATACTGTATGCGAATTGAACACGTCATGCTTAAACTAATCTACAGCTGTAAAGCTATCGATAATAAATATATTGATTAATAAAGATTGAATATAATCTTACCATTCAACGTGTGGTTTAATACAGCTAATACATATGGAATATGCAATCTATAAAGGCATACACATGTAAATGTGTTTATTCCATATGTCTACTCTATACGATGTTCAGTAGTGGAGTGCAATTGAATATCCGTGCATTTCGCGGGTGGAGTTAAAAACCAATCGAATCATTCAAACAATCACACGTGACGGACACACCTAAGCTTACCGACAACGAACAAACTAACATTTAAAGGTCTATTCTATACCACGTATATTCTATACAATGACATCATTTATGCGTAGCTTCAAAGACGATCTAAAGGTACTTAAAATGTTATTAAACCAGTGTTGAAATCAGTTTGTGTCGGCATATCATTTACCGAGGAACAAAATAGTGCAGGTTTACACATGTACAGGTAATGCATTCACCCAATAGACATTTACATTCAGTTTGAACAGTTATTGTGTTTCAAATCAGATGGAAGTCTCCACAAAGCCTAAGCAGAAAATGCCCATCATCGAACTTATTCAAGGTAATGATGTAATGAAACTATATACGACGTTTCACATCTCTCACTCAATTAGAATCCAAGTCGGGCCCGTAGCCCCCCCCCCCAATATTTCGCCAACAATAATGATTTTTTTAGGGGTGTTCTTAGCCGGACACATCCTCGGCCCCTCCAAAAAATTTTGTAGCCCCCCAAATTTGATGGGCTGGCTACAGGCCCGATCCAACTAATCAAGTTCAAACTTCTCGGCCAGTCAAAGTGCTTATAGTTCTGCTTACCCGGGGCAGAAAAAGCTCATTACCGAGCTTACTCACTCTCACTTCTTTAGAACCAAAGTAATCGTGTCCCAAAGCACTAACCAATCAGAAACGTGTCATATTCCTAACGTCCGGTGACAATCTGCGCCGTCTGAAACATATCCTGATAATGTTTTCGCAAAATTTGTAACAATGGGGATCACTCCGGAAAATCCGGATGACGGTTCTGAGTTAGCGCGTGCAGCACATCGGTCAACGACCTGTTCTTATATCGAATTCTAGCGGTCATTTCAGGCTAATGTTTTTCCGTCACCTTCGAACGACTGTATACGTTTTCGCTTACTCGGCGAGCCACCGCGATTCTCTTTATTATGCTTTTGCATTATACATGTTTTGATATTTTATTATTTTGCAGGAATGTTGATTTTTATGCTGTCATGGCGTACGATCTGCACGTGTTTAATGCTAAAGTTGATAACGTAACAGGTTTTAATAGTCCTTTATATCCAGTGACTGGTGAAATGAAATACTTATCTGTGGTAAATGTACTTCTCCATATACAGTAAAATGATCCTTCGGGTAAAATACGGGATCTTGATCTGGCGGTTCGCCTAAAAACTCAATGTGAACTCAACGATTCCGCAATCAACATTAGTCTTGAGGGAGATCACTTATGATTTCGCATGTCGACCAGACACACTTAGTCTAATAGGCTAGCCAAATACAGACAGACCCACCCTCTTGACAGTGATAACCGAGATATTCATCGTTTTAAAATATTCCGGACAGGGGTTAATTGAGAGGGACGCAATGACGAGATCTGTGTCATGGTTTTGGGGTTTTTGCACCCTTGAGTTTTTGAGCCGCATCGCAAATGGCAAAAATCACGCGGTTTCATAATCATAATGCTTAACCAGTGCCAATCATATATCGTGGGTCAGGATATGCTTCAAATCGACTCTAGCATGTTCCACACTGTCAAATATTATCCGGCGGCACTCGGCTGAACTGCCGCCCTACCCACTCCCGCACACACATATAAATAGTGTTTTGGGGCCTGGACGGAATTTTCGTCCTCTTGAAAATCATGAGTGACAACGTTCCTAATTCCGGAATGCTGAAAATCCCATTATCCGTTTTGGGCTGATCTATGCTATTCATGTGTAAGGTCCTATTGAAAACGATTCTGAAAGAATTGGCATCGGTGCAGTTAGTGGTAGGCACAATACAGGATTCGCTCAAATTTGGCTAATCTATAATTCTATGCTTCCAAAAATTATAATTTGACAGCGGGATTCCAACTTATTTGTTTCCGTTTTTTATAGTCTGGACTGATGTCATACTGTTTAAGTCTTGGGTTCAAGCCGTCTAAAATGTTACTGGGTGTACCATCCTATGGTAGATCTTATAAACTGAATGATGCCAATAGACATGGTATTCACGCACCTGCTGTTAGTAAAGGTGATCCTAGCCCCTATCGACATTTAAAAGGAATTTATGCGTACCCCGATGTAAGTACTAAAATAGTAGCACGGTAACTATGTTCTTAATGCAATGGTTACGCGCAGTATCAGCTTATTATTCATTAAGGTTATCCTACTTGGTGGTGTTAATGGTAAGTTATCATACTTAAGCTCCACAAAGCCAGGTGGCTGAAGGGGGGGGGGGAGGCGTGTCTGTAGCTGTAGCTGGTCGGTCACCTCTGGCTTGTGATCGTGGCGTCGATCCCTGGTGTGAGCGTATATTATGTGGCTTAGAGATAGGGACGCCTTCTCAATCTCGTGGGTAGACTCCAGTTTTCCCTCACAGGAGAGTCCCTGTGTTCTAAGTGCATCAAAAAAGGCAGGTCGTCTGCTATATCACCATCGATGGAAGCGGACGTTATACACCAACAGAAGAAGAAGAAGGCGACAGAATAAAAAAATCTCTATTTCCGCCGAACATAATCGACGCCATTGTGTCTGACGTAATATTATATAGATGGTGTCAATCCTAGGACTCGGATAAACTATTATACCGACATTGAGGTCAGCTGAGGATTCATCTAATTTCAAACATAGCTATGTGACCTCCTCATCATGACGTGTTATTTATTTATCAGGTGTGTGTAGCTATACAACATGGCGCTACAATAGTTATTGATCAGACATCACATGGTAAATATATATATAAAGGTACGACATGGGTTGCTTATGATGACGTCATTACTGTTGCTGAAAAGGTAAGAAGGAAATACCTGTTTTATTCCATTACTAAGGTAAATGGCAGATAATGGGGGTGAATTGGGTGGGAGGCTGGTGGCGGTGGGGTGGGGGTCATAAGGACAGTAACTGGGGATGGGAATTGTAATTACCATTGGGTGGGAATCGTACTTGAAACTGAGAAAAGAAAGGGCTTCATTTTTTTTTTGGTGGCGGGGGATGGTGAGAATGCCAGTTTCTGGTCTTTTTTGTTACAAAGGCGGGTAATATTGGGTGGGAATGGGTTACTGTTTGAACGGGAATGCGAATACTTGTCCAAATTGAAAGGGCACTTGACAGATCGCTTGGCAGATAGCATTCAAAAAAAGGTGTGTATAGCAACGCATGAAAACCCAGTTACGTCATTAAGGCACGTGCAATTAATCTTTTTATTCCCATTAATAGCGTAGTATCATTTTCCAATCCTTATAACGCATTCCCCAAAGAAGGCACAAACTTTATTTTTGAACTCCATGCTTATTCTTTATTGGCGCTGGGTTATATTTTATTTTCAGGCTCGGTGGGCGGTAAGTCAAGGATTAAGAGGAGTAGGATTATGGGCGGTAGAACTGGATGACGTCGATGGAATATGTACAAAAGACAAAACCAAGCTTTCTCTCATGACTGCTATCAAAAATGCGTTAAATATTTAAAAAAAACCCAAACATTTTAACATTCACTGGGTTGAACGCTGGTAAAGATGCATTATGATAAAGAGACAATGCTTGAGAAAGAAATACTCTAAGTACGAACCCTAGGCCTCGGTTTTTCTATCGAGGGTGTCTTTTTGAGGTCTCTCATACCAAGCATAACCTAAGACAAGTGCTTTATTTATCTTATAAACCGTTCGAGAAACACACGAAATTGAATTTTGATAAAGATAAAAAACAAATTTTGCTCCTATAGTTCGATAGTTTGATATATGTGAGACCCCGTGAAAGACAGCATTACAAATACAGTCGTGTGAACCTTGGATAAGCAATAGACAAATTTATTAATTCAGTCCAAGTACAGTTAATCGCGCATTTCTTGTGCTAATTTATGTCATTTGTTTCAACGTTTTTTTTAATATACAATAAAGTGTTACTAGCGTGGAACTGTGTCTTATTATAAAGCTTACACATGTCCCTGCTCAATAATTTCAAAACCTGCCGTTGTACATGTACTAGGAGAAAACGGTTTTGTAGAGAACGTGCCCCCACTATAATAGTCTTGTACACATTGATTTTTTAATAACTGTAGAATACATCATAGATAAATACCAGATTGTACACTCTTAGCACCCGAAAAATACAACATAGAATATACAAATAATTTAGGTCACTATCAAATTATACAAGTTAACTCATATACAGAATAGGCCGTCATCAGAAACGACATTATATGAAACAGTTTTCGTCCCATCCGAACGACTAGACACTAACAAGGGAGAACCACGCCGGCAAATCTGGATGAACTTTCTCGAACTATGCATGGATCGAACACCCGAGCCACATCCTAGCGAGCCAGCGTCTTACCCACCGTATTCGAAATAGTATTTGCAAACCATACATAGCCGAATGGTTAGCACGTGCGCGCTGTAACATAAGGTCTGTCAATGAATCAACTGGTGTGGTTTCGATTCATCGGTTGTACATAACATGGAATAGGGTCGCCTGTTCAACCTCCTGGGTTTTCTCCGGGACCTCTGGTTCCTCCCACTGCTAAACACCCGTACGCGCAAACCTATTATTGAAATAAAATTGAATCATGTTAAAATACCGAAATGACCTAGTTTGTGTCGATTGGTTGTTAAACCCAATATCTCTCTATCTCTCTCTCACACACACACACACACACCCCTATCTCTCTCTCTCGATGTTGTTTTCAACTTTAACACTCCCCAAACCACCCAACCTGACGTAGAGCGAGTCGTTTGTATCAATAGAATGGTCCCGATCAGGTGCTCAATCGCCAAATTGAACACACGGTAGCGACACCAAACGACGTCATAATGATGGTTGCTAGGCAGAAGTATCAAAATTCTAAATTTGTTTGCCGTTCATGCTTAAAGCTGAACTCCGGTTACAAAAATACTGAAATAATGTAATAAAAAAAAAGTTAACGCCCGCAAGCCGCCATACTTGTTTCCAATTTGTGAAATAAGTATGGCGGACATGGAGGCTTATGACCTGGAAAGGTTAGCCGATCTCACTTCCAGTTTGTTTCTCGTCAGCTAGCTATACACATCCGGCTTTATTCTCTTCACACGGTTCACTGATTGCTGTATTTCCCCCCAACAGTATACCAAATTATTGAAGATTGCAAAATGTCTGATCAGGTAGGCCTGTAAATAATTATATGAACTGCGTCTACCACAATATAGCCTAAGCTTTACTCCAAAACAAAAGATGCAACTAGATGTCTTACCCAACCTGTTTTTCAACCAAAACAAATCACCTATACAAACTATTAGTATTGCCTTCTTCGTGTGTTCATGTTGAATAGTGTTCATGAAAACGACCAAGCGACATAACTACATGTTTGGGACGGCTCTCATTGGGGAGTGTTTGACAGTGCTAAATTTATTGATGTTATGGTTTTTCTCTCCATTTTACCAAAGTGTAAGAAATTGATATTGTAGTAGACGCAGTTCATATAATTATTTACAGTCTTACCTGATCAGACATGTTCAATCTTCAATAATTTGGTATACTGTTGGGGAAAAATACAGCAATCAGTGAACCGTGTGAAGAGAATAAAGCCGGATGTGTATAGCTTGCTGACGAGAAACAAACTGGAAGTGAGATCGGCTAACCTTTCCAGGTCATAAGCCTCCATGTCCGCCATACTTATTTCACAAGTTGGAAACAAGTATGGCGGCTTGCGGGCGTTAACTTTTTTTTTATTACATTATTTCGGTATTTTTGTAACCGGAGTTCAGCTTTAACATGTAAAGCAACAATAAAGTAGACATTTTTCGCCTCAATAATACAAAATAAGATGAAACAGAGACATTTACACTGTACAAATAAAAAATAAAAAAGTTTAATTATATATTGTCTTAATTTAGGAATGACATGAAAGGAAGTCAGAAATTACATGAATGGACGTTAGAAATGACACGAATAGAAGAAAGAAATTAGACGATAGCATGTTAGAATTTTGAATCTAATATACCGCCATAACAGTAATCATTTCACATCTACTGTGCCGACGGAAAGCGAATTTTCTACGAAAGGGTAATAGTAAATTGAAAGTAAGACGTGATGTTGTTTCAAATACTTTAGATAAAGGAAGCATACACTGCCTCATGCAAGATATTGCCACTATACTTACAGGGAATAGGAGTGATAGTAGGGCGTAGACTACCTGATTAGGGTATTGGGAGGATTAATCGTGCCTAATAATAAATCTCAACCAGCTATAGGTTTTTAATTTACTCTTCTGTTATTCTAGTGGGGGGGGGCAATGGTTAGCGCATGAGCTTTGTGTCATAAGGTCTGACACGGAGTCAACTGGCGTGATATTGATTCCCCGACTGTACAGACGGTAACCTGCAATTAGTTTTTCGCCATTTGCCAAAATCGACAATTGGAAAGGAAAAGGCAGTTTAATTAAACCCAGTGCACAGGCATTATCATTGATGGCTTCTAAATTCATTTTATAAATCTGTATTGAAGAAATATAATTGGCAGACATCCTGTAGTTACACACCCTTAAATCTGCTTTCGATATTAAAATGTAAATGTCGAAAAAGCGACACTTGTATTTCGTCATTCGCCAATATCGAAAGACAAAGAGAACGGTCCATTTTATGTGAATCCAATGCTAAGACATCCTCAATTATGATTTCTTCTGTTCGTTTTCCAAAAATAATTGAATGCAATGGGTTTCAGTTATTCCCCATCTATCCTTGAAATCTGAATATCGAAAAACGGTAAGTTTGTTTTTCGTTATTAGCTCATGTTAATTCTCCGAGGAGATGGAGGGAATCACGTGGCTAAGCTGGTAAGATGCTGGCTCGCTATCCTGGAGGTCGGGTGTTCGATCCCTGCATTGAGCGAGAAATTTCATCCAGATTTTCCAGCGTGGTTTCCCCTTATCAGTGATGCATGACAAGGGGTCTGACCAGGACAGCTGCCTACTTGTTCGGATGGAACAAAAAAACCGAGGCCCCGCCATCCAATCCCCCTAGACCACTTTGAAGTCGATTTGTTGACGTGCTGGAATAGCAGGAAAACGCGTTTGCAGCAGGTAATTTTTTAAAACCAACTCTCCTGTTTTCGTGGACTGTAAACGATTGATTTGTTGATTGGAATTTGAGTTAACCACCTTAATTAGGCGATATTACTTTGAAGTTGCTTTGTTCATGGGCTAGAAATGAAAGAACCGCGTTTGCGGCGCCAGATATCCCAAATTTTTATTGGGCGCTAACGTCTGTAAACCGGATTTCCCCCCCCCCCCCTCAGTAAGTACAGCACCTAACCAATCTATTATAACCCTTCCTTTGGCTTTAGTAGGAAGTGTATGTATAAATACTACATGTATAAATACTACATGAAGGATCTGTTTTGTGAATATTTCCAGGGCCGGCGGAAGCAATTCTTGATGGGGGAGGGGGGTCCAGGGGCCGCCTATTATAACCCTTCCTTTGGCTTTAGTAGGAAATGAAATAGGGTTTAACGTCCTACTCTATTGCTAGACCCTCCGTTCTGCATCACTGACAAGGGGAAACGACGCCGAAAATTCGAGATGGACTTTTCGGCCAATGCCGGGATCGAACACCCGACCTCCAGGATAGCGACCCACTGCCTTACCCACGTGATTCCCCGGCTTTAGTAGGAAGTATGATTGCTAAATGTAGGGGGCTGTATCCGCGTGGGTTCTATCCGAGTTCCTTTCAAAGGCTAAAGACCAATAGACACAAATTATTTGAATAGGCTTGGACCAAATGTCAGTCGAAAAATGACCTAGTCTGTGCCGAATGAGTGGATGTTAAAGGTTTTACTTCTGCATCACTGACAAGTGGAAACCACGCCGAAAAATCGAAATGGACTTTCTTGGCCAATGCCGGGACCAAACACCCGACCTCCAGGATAGCGACCCACTGCCTTACCCACGTGATTCCCCGGCTTTAGTAGGAAGTATGATTGTTAAATGTAGGGGGCTGTATCCGCGTAGGTTCTATCCGAGTTCCCTTCAAAGGCTAAAGACCAATAGACACAAATTATTTGAATAGGCTTGGACCACACGTCAGTCGCAAAATGACCTAGTCTGCGCCGAGTGGATGTTAAAGGTTTTACTTCTCTCTTATATCAATTAATCCGACGTGGGTTCAATGCTTTCTCGAGCAATAGATGTAACAATGTCTTCCATTAATCACGTAATCTACGCCTATAGCATTTGAGGGGCCGATATGGAGATTTGCCCAGTTCGGGAACACTTTGCAGCTGGAATTTCAGAGGCATGTGTTTTAAAAATGTCGTTCGTCGCATTCAATGCGCTATACCCCAAAGCTAAACCAAACTTGTTATCTGTGAAATTGATACCTAAAATAATAAGAAGCCTCGTGCTTGCTTCTTTCTTGATAATCGTTACTTCACTGAACATTGATTTCAGAATCTTATTTTGCATCTCATTTGTCATCTACCACCGTATTGTGCAACTTTTTACAGCAAATTTACAAAGCTGGTGTTCCCCCACCTTATCAGATTCAACCCACAGCAATGGTGAAATATTTTATTTGGAAATGATTTTTAACTACATTGATTAAGAAACAATAATATAATCTTTAAAGTTATAAATTATCAGTTGATCTATATTAAACAATATTTTTAAAGCTATGAAATGGGTTTGGCCTCAAAAACATATCCACCCCGCACCCACTACATGTTGGCATGTCGAAAATTTCTAAATAATTTTGACCCTTTCTATTTCCCATAAAAGGTGTATTATCCAAGTTTAGAAAAAATAGGAAATTTTGAATGTTGACCTATACTATGACGGTCGACGGACATGATCAACCGCCCACCCTCACATCATTTTGGTAAGCCAAAACTTTCGAAATTTGTTTTGCCCCGTTCAAATT
Source organism: Patella depressa (assembly GCA_948474765.1). Taxonomy (NCBI): domain Eukaryota; kingdom Metazoa; phylum Mollusca; class Gastropoda; family Patellidae; genus Patella; species Patella depressa. The sequence continues at coordinate 10,082,799 of OX419723.1, forward strand.
CCCATAAAGGTATACGTTCCATGTTTAGAAAAATGCAAAATTTAGAAGTTTGACATGTAGCTTTACAGAACAAAGGGCATGAAATGTGGGCGTATAAAAAACAAAATATTGTTTAATATGAAAATACAAAAGCAGCCTATATAATCTGCAATAATTGAACATAAGAGATAATATGATTTTACTGAAGAAAAATCACACGTCGTTGATATTACCGAAGTATACAAATCAAATTAAAACAAAAAAAAAATCGAAAAAATTGTAATTCTGAAATGGTAATTTCTAATGGCGTATCAAGTTACCAACGACGAACAATAATATAAATCATATTATGTGAATAGTTGTTTCCCCAAAACGTTAACTATTCTGTCAGAAAGGCCTGCAGTCTTTAAAGATATTATTCTAAGGTAATTATTTGAGTAATATAAGAGAATTACCGAAATAAACCTTAATCAAAACCTCCCCTTAAATCATGTTCCTGAAGCAACGGTATACTAGTTTTATAACTATTTACCGTTGCTTCAGGAACATGCCCTTAAATATGAAAAGGTAACATCTCTTTTACCCCAAAAAACCCTGTTGTTCGGTCGAAAGTTTCAAAAGAATTGTAATTTGACCCCATTAAGAATCCCAAAAAGTTTTATGTTGCGTATAGCCAATGAAAATTTTTGAATGTTCACCTAACGTCCATATAAAGTATTATGTTACCCAATATTAAACATTCTGATCTTTGTAGGCGTTTCTGACATCAGTGGTCGGTGTTGACAGCGGCTACCCAACCCTAACTCCCATTTAGGAAGGGGGAGGTACGATTTTCCATGTGCTGTGATCAACTGGAAGTGTTTACTCACTGATGACCTTACATTGTAAATAAACATATAATTATGCATAAGGTATAATATAAATGAAACATAATAACAGTAGACATTTGAATAATACTACTTTGGCAATAACAAGCAAATTTAGATAAATTTATTTTTGAAATTGTTATTTCTAATGGGGTATTGAGTTACCAACGACAAGAACAATAATGCACATTATATGTAAATATTGTTTCCAAAAAAAACCCCCATAAAATATTCTGTCAGGAAAGCCTACAGTCTTTAAAGATATCATTCAAAGGTAGTTATTTGAGTAATATAAGATAATTACAGAAATGAACCTTAATCAAAACCTCCTCTCAAAAACATTACAAATATGAAAAGGTAACATCTCTTTTACCCCAAAAAACACTATTGCTCGGCCGAAAGTTTCAAAAGATTTGTAATTTGACCCCATTAAGAATCCCAAAAAGTTTTATGTTGCGTATAGTCAATGAAAATTTTTGAATGTTCACCTAACGTCCATATAAAGTACTATGTTACCCAAAATTAAACATTCTGATCTTTGTAGGCGTTTCTGACATTGTAAATAAACATAATCATGCAAATATCAATAAAAAAATAACAGTCGAGACATCTGTAGAAAAAAACTAGTTTGGCAATAACAAGCTTATTTGGATAAACTGATGACCGTCGGCGATATATAACAGTAGTTAAATCCAAATTGCAAACGAACCCCATCAATATATGAATCAAAATGTTACAGTAAAGAAACATGAGCTAACGGGTCTTGGACACACCTTTGCATAGGGAAGTGATTTGATAGACTTTGAGTGAGGCGGTCGGTTTAAACTACATGATGAGACAAGCCCAAATGTTATGTTGTAGTGAAACGAAGCGAACTGCATATATATCCTCGTCTGTGAGGATATCGGAAATAACAGTGTGGCCAATCACGAGTCTGCAAAGATAACTGGCCCTGTCGATGAATGTGGTGCGCACACCAGAATCGACGGAAAAGTACATAGAAGCGAGTCAGAAGTCGGTAATATATTTCATCCATAGAATCTAGATTAACAATGTCATAACTAGTGAAAAAACTGTTTATGTTGTGTTGGAAAAAACTGCTTGGTCAGGAGAAGGTGTTAATTTTATGTATGTGTGAAGAAACTGTCTGTCACATCTGGCCGTCGGTGTGTTTTCTCCCGGTAGAGAAATATTTCTTCGGTGTGATCGTTGTTGTTGAAGTAGAGAAATACATTTTCGGTGTGATCATTGTTGTGGAAGTAGAAAAATACATCTTCGGTGTAATCGTTCTTGTTGAAGTGAGAAATACATTTTCGGCGTGATCGTTCTTGTTGAAGTAGAGAAATACATTTTCGGTGTGATCGTTCTTGTTGAAGTAGAGAAATACATCTTCGGTGTGATCGTTCTTGTTGAAGTAGAGAAATACATTTTCGGTAGAGAAATATTTCCTCGGTGTGATCGTTGTTGTTGAAGTAGAGAAATACATTTTCGGTGTGATCATTGTTGTGGAAGTAGAAAAATACATCTTCGGTGTAATCGTTGTTGTTGAAGTAGAGAAATACATCTTCGGTGTGATCGTTCTTGTTGAAGTAGAGAAATACATTTTCGGTGTGATCGTTCTTGTTGAAGTAGATAAATACATCTTCGGTGTGGTCGTTGTTGTTGAAGTTATGACATGTTACCCTAGACATAACAGATAAACTCATCCCTCAAGTAGTTTTACACCTCAAGCCCAACTAAAAGCCAATGTGTCCAAGGGGTTTCTATTTTAAGATGTGTTTCAAACTTGTCAACAGAATGTCCTTTACTGTAACCTATTAGACGGACCCATGAAAATTTAGAAAATAAATACAGTACATACATAAACCAGTTATTGCTAAACTAGAATTTCCCTTTCAGCTTCCATTTCCCAGTCGAGTTCCTGGTACCATAAACTGCCGCTTGACATCCATCCAAATCACAGCTGGAAAAAAGGTAAACTATGACAATTAAAATGTCCACATGAATAATATTATCGTTTTTTAAAAAAGGAGATAATTGAAAATGTGCCCATCTGTACAACGCGATTAATATTTGGTCAAATCTGAAACGTCATGGAGAACTACGATCGGACGTTTCCTAACTTCATGCTGTACTGTTTTGCGACTAGAAAAAAATCAGATTGTTCAAAGTAAACCGATAGAGTAAATTCATCTATGAACCACTTCTGAAAACCTATGGTGACCAAGTGATATCATCGGTTGAAATATCACAGTTTTGAAGGTGTAATTTCTATTTCCAGGAATGTTTCAACAATCAATAAGTATAATTTGATTCAAAGACCACCATATTATGAAATTACGTATATCACACGGAATTTAATTTGAATTATTTATAAATATTAGGGATGATTAAGAAATAAGTAGAGTTTGGTATTAATGCCTACCCTGTCTGTTCTCCTATACCCGTGGTAATCATCATCATCATCATATTGATCATTCGGCGCCTTATAACTGTTGTGGTCCTGTAAAATATACAACAATTATTTATTTTGTGTTTAAAACATCAGGAAGTATCTTAGCACGCTAACAAACACATTTCAATAGCCAAAGACTACGGTCGGAGGTTTCCTAACTTCATGTTGTATTGTTTTGCGACTAGAAAATCTCAGCTTGCAGCTGAAGTATGATTTGTTTAAAGTAAACCATTAAAGTAAATTCATCTTTGAACCACTACTGAACACCATGGTAACCAAGTGATATGTTCAGTTGAAATATCACAGTATTGAAGGTATAATTTCTATTTCCAGGAATATCTCAATAGTCAATAAGTATAATTTGATTCAAAGAACACCATATTTTGAAAATACGTATATCACACAGAATTAAATTTGAATTATTTATAAATTTTAGGATTGATTTAGAAATAAGTAAAGTTTGGTATTAATGCCTACCCTGTCTGTTCTCCTATACCCGTGGTAATCATCATCATCATATTGACCATTCGGCGCCTTATAACTGTTGTGGTCCTGTAAAATATACAACAATTATTTATTTTGTGTTTATAACATCGGGAAGTATCTTAACACGCTAACAAACACATTTCAATAGCCAAAGACAAAGTTGCACGACAACTACGGTCGGAGGTTTCCTAACTTCATGTTGTATTGTTATGCGACTAGAAAATCTCAGCTTGCAGCTGAAGTATGTTTTGTTTAAAGTAAACCATTAAAGTAAATTCATCTTTGAACCAATACTGAACACCATGGTAACCAAGTGATATGTTCAGTTGAAATATCACAGTATTGAAGGTATAATTTCTATTTCCAGGAATATCTCAATAGTCAATAAGTATAATTTGATTCAAAGAACACCATATTTTGAAATTACGTATATCACACAGAATTAAATTTGAATTATTTATAAATTTTAGGATTGATTTAGAAATAAGTAAAGTGCCTACCCTGTCTGTTCTCCTATACCCGTGGTAATCATCATCATATTGATCATTCGGCGCCTTAATAACAACAGTGTTGTGGTCCTGTAAAATATACAACAATTATATATTTTGTTTTTTTATAACACCGGACAGTATCTTGGCACGCTAACAAACATATTTCAATAGCCAAAGACAAACTTGCTCCCTACAGAAACTATAGAAGTTGTAATTAACAAGTATTTTTTTTAAAATGTGGAAAACAGTGAATTATTAGAGATGTACAAATATATATATTGAATGCCAGATATGAAGTGAAATGGAATGTTCTAACACAATAAGCTACCATCAATCGTGAAATTCCTATGAATAACCATTACTATTTCGTTTAATCGTGTTACATTATACGGCATTTTATGTTCTAAATAAATCTCATAAATAATGTTGGAAATTTTGTATTACAGTAATAACACTTCTGATTTTGTTTTAGAAATACAGAAAATATTGACATTAATGCTTACCTCGCCAATTGCATAACAATTGCCTGTACAATGCCTGTACCATAATACCGCTATGTATAATATGCTGTGTGTCCTGCTCATCCACAACTATCACCGTCTTCATACGTCTCTTACAAACATATCTCCACGACCCTGGAAATGAGAGGAGGATTATTAAGTATTGTACATTCTAAATTTCCAGACAGCATCTAATCTCAGTTTATGTACTTTACGCGGCGCCGTTACTATTTTTAAAGAAAAATGTTTTATGTTTAGTTAACTCTTCCAAGACCCTAATTTGTGTTTTATCAAACTTACAATAATCCTATAAAATACAATCTGTTTATGGACTAATCTAAAAAAAAAAGCATGTTTTACTTTTGTCTATTGTCATACAAAAAACCATTAAAATCTACCAATGGTAATGTATAACTTACCTGTATCCGTAAACTCTCTAGACCCCACTATCAACAATACATCTATGCTTATCATAGGAACACGTTACACAAGATTATCTTTACTGGACTCTCAGGAGAAATTTGCAATATACGTTAAAGGCATTAAAAATCTCAGATAAACCAAATATCAGAATATATTAAATACAGCACCCCTTAGGCAAATGCAAAATGGTGAAAAACATGCAAAAAATAAATAAATAAATAAAAAATATTAGCTGACTAAAGGAAATGTGGGATTAGTTGATGCCATATTAATATATCCCAATTTATTTACTCCCCATGTCTACAACTTTCAACCAAAAAACCTAACAATACATCATGGAAAACTTCACATGATATTTACAAACGAATCTGGTGCACAAGCCAAGCTTATACAACATCAACAAACCAAAATATAAAAACAGGCCCAGTATAAGATAAATGATAACGTGTGTATGATACCATAGACTTCTTATCTCCTTTAGTGTAATCTGTAAATAAAAACCCATGAATTAAATTAGCGTTAACTATTTTCCTATATAAACTCAAATCAAGATGTGCATCGATTGACAAATTCATGGGTGTTAAAGGATTGCAGTTACGAATATGTTGGTAACATTGTACTAGATCTGTCCCATAGGCCACATTAGTCCGATAAAGGACGGAAATTATTCTACGTAGTTTGACGAAAATATTGTAATATGGTGAAGATTGTTTATTTAAAAGAAAAGGATAGCTTACCCAAAGAAATACCATGCCGCTATCGTCCGACCCGTAACAGGAGATATGCCTGTAATATGTAATAGAAATATGGAAGTAAATATACTGGTTAATTCTGTAAAAGACTCTAGCCTTGGCCTTTACATCAGTCTAAAACTTTATAATTCTATGCCAAAGAAATACAAACTTTCATTATTCATGTGAGGTGGGCGATAAATCAGAAAATTATTTACATTTTGTCATTTAATTTGTATACCTGGTGAAAGCTGGCGCCCCCCCTTTAATGATGTACAATGCCTATGGTTTGTAAATCTAAGCTGTCTCCCACTACCCATTTCGGGTATTCAAATCCTACTTTGAAAAACTGTTTGATAAAAACAGAGACAATCATGAAACTAATACACTGCGTATGCTATTGGGGATACCAAGTAGACTTTTGCGACATTTTGTAGGTCCCTTTTAATGCCAATAAAACACCATTTTAACGTCAACTTAACAGACACTAAGTAATTGCTGGACTTACATAATATAGTACAATTTTATTACAATAAGTCGCTTGTACGTATGCGTCTTAAGCAATGGGACGAAACGGAAGGTTTAAGAGAAACCCCACTCGGTTGGACAGACCTTACTCCTGTCACGTACAAATATTGGTCGTCCTGCATGTTTAAATGGAGGTTTAAAGTCCTGCAGTTCTGTCGATTTGTTAGTATACCAGCCAATCTGAATAAAACTTTAAAAAGAAAATTGAAAGTTAACTAACCTGCTTGAGACAGGAGACTTGTCGTATTACTTGGCCAATGTGAAGAGATGCTTTCACTTGCCCGCTCGATTTCAAATTGAAAGACAGTTGGTGGGTGTTTACGTCTTTGTTTGAGCTGAAAAGTACTCACACGTGACTGTTTGGGTTGTTCGAATCGATGTATCTAGCGCTATGGAACGACACATTTACATTTTTTCCATTTAACTGACGGGGCCCATTGACAATGATTTGATTTTATGTTAGTTTGGCGTTCCATAATTCAGTTCACCTGTAAAGAGTCAGCTATACCTGGGTGTTCGCGATACAACTCTGTATTTGTGATTTGCTAATATATCTGGGGGGTATTCGATTGATTACAAATTATTAAAAAGAATGCGCATGTCTATTTTACATGGTTTAATGTTTCATTCATGTCATAAAAAATAAATTAAATCCATCACAGCCCATTCTTTATTGATCTGTGAAAATCATTCGATTCTTAATTAAATTACACAAAACCATTTCAGAAATCACCAATTATAGAAATGTTTAGATTATGGTGTACACAGAGACGGAAACCAAGTGAAATTCTCAAGATATCCAAACCATGGCCGTCGCCTATCAGAATAAACATAAAATTCCAGACACGGCACTGAGTTCAGCGGAAGGACTCGAAGTTCGGGAATGCCCTTTTACGCCAGTACAAGGGTCATTCCAGTAGTAACATGAAACATGAGCCCAATCCCCATTCCAAGGTGGAAGGCATGGTCGTAACTATTATATAATAAATAGACTCTACACTAAAATAGTTGATGGGAGTCGCGACGACTCAGAAAGTATGCCGTTGGCTAACCAATGCCATATTCACACAGGAGACAGGGACATTCGTTGCATATTCCTGGATATTCGAAGTGCATTCTAAAACTTCTGATTGCATTCTTAGTGTGTTCCAAATATTCGCACCCATTCAAGCTCAATACTTTGGAGGTGCATTCAAAGTGGAGAACCATCGAACAGCATTCGGGGAGTATTCTGGTCGCATTCGAAGGAGAATCGAAACGACATGCTTCTTCAAATCGTGACAGAATGTTCTGAATGCGAATCGAAAGCATCGATTGATGTCGGAATATATTCGTGTTACATTTTAAAGGAGCTAAATCGCTTACATTTGGGACCTAGAAATTGACACAAATGGGTCGTAACGCATATAAGTCTGTAATATGAATGTATATAAACTTATTTACATTCAATGGTTTCCGTTCGGCGAAATAAGCCAACAGTCTAAATCAAGCGCAAATTTATAGCGTCTGGTTATCCCAGTCTACATACGTCGTTTAATTTGGTGCAATGTGTTTAGCCTCGTCCCTCGAGTCTCTTGTTAAAACTGGGACTGAAACGCAAAGTCAGAGGGGTCAAAACCAAAAGTACGACACATATGTCAGTAGCGCGTGTGTCCTCTACTGGCTCTTACACACGCTGTGCAGCGACTTAGATTAGAGATTAAACTTCCATAAGTGTACAAATGTGTTGATATTGATGTGTTCCCATTTGAATATTGTTCACAATAAGAAGCAAAATAAATAAGATATGTTTACGGGGTCATTTTGTTATACGAAAAACTAAGTGATGCGTTTTCTATGGTGCTCAGTTGAAGAAGCCAGTTGAATTTGAACGATTTGCGATAATTAAATGGTAGTGTAGGACAGAACTCAGAATTTAATGTCTTGTAAATGTTTGTATTACTGACAAAATCAAAAGTATGCCACAAACTATTCTTTTTAGCTGGTTATGTTACCATAGTATTTGCTTCAGTGACGTAGTGCTACAGCTATGTAGGCTACGCCCCAACTGATTTCTGTTTGTAATATTAATTCTTATATTTGCTAAATATTGGCCCGGGCCGTAATCCCCGTCGCCTTTGGGTGAAATATCGTGTTCGGAATTATTCGCACGAAATTTACCATGGCGGACTTTGGGGAGAAAGATAATTTGCCATATGTTCAGACCAGCTATTGAAAAACAAGATACAAGACTCCGGAGGCCTGTGCCTCCCACGAGCGACTGACTGTAACACTTTGGAAACTGGCAACAGTTTGATCTGAATCTAGCGTGTCACACCCTAATCTTCACTGCGAATAACCCGATTCGGAATAATTGTTCCGGGTTGAATTTGGAAAAATATACGGATTCGTCGATTCAGATTCAGTTTTGTTTTTATCGAATTGAATAAGACTTTATTCTGAATTCAGTTCATTCAATTCAGATTTAAGCCCTAGTGTGAACGCAGTTTTAGACGTTCGAACGTGATACAGAATATGCCTGACGGGGCTATAGCCATGGCCTCGAACAAGAAAGTTTATCGGGACTTTGGGATGGGCATGTGTGTGTGTGTGGGGGGGGGGGGGGGGCTCTGGTTTGTCGTACCATCCGAACAACTAGACAGCTGACCTTGCCAGTCCTTCCGTCCTGCATCACTGACAAGACAAAACTAAGTCGGAAAATCACGATGAAATTTCTCGGCCAATTTAGGGATACTTTCGCGTAGGCGGTAATTAGCTGCGGGAAGAAAACTTAGGAAACCCAGAAAAATCCACCAAGATGGTAAGTCCATCCCACGTCCTGTCACGTGTTTAATGGCAGACCTTATGATCTAAAGTACCCGCGTTGGACCACTGGAGCACCATACCTACCTTGAGGCGGCTCAGTGTGTATGGTGTTACTAACTTGGACATGGTAGGTTCGATCCCAGTGATGACCGATAAACATTTGTAGGATTGTCTAGTCGTTCGGATGGAACGAAAAACTGAGAGCCTCTTGCGATAGTGTTTGGTGGAACAGTTTTCATTACGACTAAGAGTGGTTGAATACGCTGTTGTCCTCATAGCTTCACGATTGTACAATGATTATATGGAATCAATCTGATATTAGCTGCGTAGGAGGCTCACGTGTTTACTGCTTCTGAAACACCTGATACCATCTCTCATTATTTTAAGTAGGTCAGGTGATTGTTGAGCTATTGTTGTAATTATGGAGAATGGATTAACATGTGATAGTGTAACCCTAACACTAATGTAAATTAACTTAAAGTCTAGTATAGTTAACATAACATTACACATAAAACTTTTATTATATCACCCATCGCGTTTCGGAATAAGTGATCCCGTCTTCCGTTATCCCGGGTTTGATGCAGAAGAGTGGGACGTTAAACCCAATTTCATTTCGTTTCGGAGCAAGTGAAGTCTGTGAATAAATTTTATATTTGGCGTGGACATCAAGATTAAAAAAGAGAGAATTAGACTAGGATTATGATTTATTTAACCAGGTCATAATTGATGATAATGGCATCGTTATGGGAAACAAGTCCGTCTTCATTAGCCAAGTTAGAGTAGAAAAGTAGGTCGATAAACCCTAATTTATTTTGGTTAAATTCCGTCAATAACAAGTTAGTCAGGTCGCTATAATGTAGGATCAGAAATAAAAACTTCATTGCTATCCACATAAATAAATTATTCTCATTACAAAGTAAAAGAATACTTTACTTGTGGTCAAAAAAATAAATGAAAAATTATGGTTTAGCTTATATTTGAAATAGTATTTTCCAACTATATCACGTTCGATGTCGTTTTCAATAGCATCATCGATTTCCCGGTTGTATGCGACAAGGAGTAGGGTCGCATGCTCAACCTCGTGGGTTTTCTAAGGGTCTTGTTGCTTCCACCCTCTGCTAGATCCCTACGCGCAATTGAATTATTGAAATCAAATTGAACAATATGTTAGTCCCAAAATGATCAAGTTTGTGTCGAGTGGTCATCAAACCCCATTTCACTTTCTTTCCAAATTTCAGCACGCCATACAACCATCAACTGATGAAGAGCTTGTCGCCAGAAATGGTCCCGACTAGATGCGCAATCTCCAAATGAGCACGCCATATGGTGACACCAAACTTCTTCAGTGGGTAGTCGAGACTTCTCTGGCGAGGTACCGTCTTATCAGAGTTGGATGGAAGGCCTATGGACAGCCGGTCGTTGGGATGACATGGAAAACGGAGGTCTCGTATACACATTGGCGGGGTGGTGGTGATGGTGGTGATGGTGTGTGTGTGTGTGTGTGTGGGGGGGGGGGCTCGGTTTCAATCCCCGTTTATATGTGACAGGGAGTAGGGCAGGATTAGGGTCGGGAATCGGCGACCCCTTTCACTGGCCCCGCCTCCACCCGTCTGGGCTCTCCCCCTGGAAATTTTTGAAGTATGAATCCCAAATATGCAATTTGGTGGCATATCTGATTATTATCTCTGTCAAATAATATATTTCATAAATCGATTAACTTAATTCAACTGACGTGGATTCGAATCCCCAGTGGTACGTGACAAGAAGTAGGGTCGTCTGTCTAACCTCATGGGTTTACTTTGGGTCCTCCGTTTTCCGCTGACTGCAAGCGAATTATTGAAATAAATTAAACCATATGTAAGTCCCGAATTGATCTAGTTTGTGTTGAGTGGACGTTAAATCCCATTTCTCTCCCAACCTCGTCGGTTTTCTGCGGGTCCTACGATGTCCTCCCACTGCTAAAGACGACTACGTACAAACAAATTATTGGAATAAAATTGAACCATGTGTTAGTCCCGAAATCACCTAGTTTATGTCGAGTGGAGGTTAAATCACAATTTCTCTCTCTCTCTATTCTCTCTTATAATTAGTCTATTGTTTTCTTCTTTTTTTTAAAAAAAATGGTATAATTGATGAAGGTGTTAATTGTATGGTTAAGGTCACATGGTATTATTATTTTTGTTTTTTCTTAACATTATATATAATTATAGTACCAAACCAGTATTTCAATCATGCCAAAATCGTTTTCATGTGTATTGAGTATATATTTCTCTTGGATATTGTTTCACTGAAATAGTTTTGAAAAAATACTTGTTTCCAGTAAATAACCGATTTTTTCAATCATTGGTGCTATTTCTCTACTACTGGCCATATTTATTCCACAGATCAGGGATTAGTCGTTTTCATCGTATCAATGCAACATTTAATATGTGGTATTATACAGTAATCCCGGCATATCTGCAGAAAAATTCTCTCTGACAAATGTAAACAAACCAACGTGTTCCCTCCCGTAAAAGGCATTCCATGGTCTATTTATGGCTATTGACCCGTGACCTATGACGTTGATTTCTTTTATGGTTTCTGATTGGCTTAGAATTTGATTTTTTCACCCCATTATGACAAATGACAGACCCCACCTTCCCAACGTCCACGCTAATGTGTAGGCTACACGGACCCCCGTTTTTTGTCCCATCCGAACGACTACACATTATCCATTGCCAGCCAACACGCCCCCCCCCCCCGTCCTCCATCCTACACAAATGACAAGAGAGGACATCTCCAGAAATAGCCAGATGCACTAGAGAGCAAACGTCCTACACACTGAGCCACTGTAGCCACCGACCGAAAAAAACACGTCACCTCGGTTATTTTTATTTTATCCGAACGATTATGCGTTGTCTCTTGCCAGGCTCTCCGTCCTACACCACTGACAACGGTGGGCATAGCCAGAAAATCACGACGAACTTTGAAACGTCCCACCCACTGAGCCACCGTAGAACCAGCTTCATGTCGATTCCGGGCACGGGACCTGTTTAGTTTTTTGTTTTTTTAAATACCATTCGAACGACTATACATTGTTCTTTGTCAGGCTCTCCATCCCACAGCACTGACAAAACCACGCATCAAGTGAAAACACCCGATGAAGGCTTATTAAGTTAGAGAGCAAAGAAAGATTCGACTGAAGACTTTAAATCGATTACAGAATACAATACTATCTGTACAAGAAGAGATTAAAATTGTTTAGGACTATTAAATATTCTAGAACATTTCCGTTTATTATAATCTATTTCTAAATACAAATGCCGATACGGTAGTCAGTATGGACTTGCGTATAAACTGCACTTCCGAGGCAAGAAGACGAGAAGACGAGACTGTGACGAAGCGAGGGAGCGAGAACACGAGAAGACGAGATTGACTCAAAGGCGAGGGAGCGAGGTAGCGGGGGAGCGAGAAGTCGAGGTTTTTCAAAGGCGAGAAGACGAGAGAGCGAGAAGTCGAGGGCGAGAGTGCGAGAACACGGGGGTTTTCAAAGGCGAGAACACGAGAAGACGAGAAGTCGAGGGACGAGAAGACGAGAAGTCGAGGTGAAAGTAATCTCGTGTTCTCGGGGCGAGATCCTCGTATTCTCGCCCTGTTTCCTCGCGTTTTCGCTCCCTCGCACTCTCACCCTCGACTTCTCGTGTTCTCGTGTTCTCGCCCTCGACTTCTCGCGGCGAGAACACGAGATTCGGAAATGGCCGCAATACGCTTCCATAGTTATTAGTTTTTTTGGGGCGAAATCTTGATTTGGGTCGAAGGGAAGTAACTCTCATTAACAGGAATTGGTAAAGTAAAAGTAGTAAAATATATAATCATTTTCTACAGTGATAGTGTCTTCTATTTTTTCAATGGTATAACTAGCTAGATATTTGTATGCAAAATGGAGAACAGGGAGGTGACTCAATTAGCAAAAGACAAAGAGGTAAACGTCGCGATCAATATAGAAAGCCGTACTTTTAGAACAAGCCTAGTGAGTTAAAAGCTCCAATGTAATGATTGAATGAATGAAGTGGCCATGCGGCATGAAATTGAAACTGTGTCTTATTTATAATAATAATGATATTAGGCTACCGGTACACTAGCTACTACTACTGGGCTACAGGACAGATTTGTTTTTGTCTCGAACACAACTGATAACTTATTCTGTGGCCCAATGGCTATGCTGGTGAAGTATTTTGAAATAAATTTTGGCAGTGTATCTTTCCTTGACCCCAGTGTCCAATTTAATAAATGTTCCGAGGGAACACGTGGGTAAGACGCTGGCTTGCTAGCCAGAAGGGTCTGGTGTTCGATCCCTAGCTGTAATGGCCTAGAAAGTTTTTCAGATTTTCCGGCTTGTTGGTTTCCCCTTGTCAGTGATGCTGGATGGTGGGTCTGACAAGGACAGCTGTCTTATAGTTGTTTGCATAGGATGAAAAAACGAGGTTCTGTGTACACATTGTCGTGCATGTTAAAGATCCCTTGACAGTTGGAATTTGATATAAGAGTAGGCGGTACCCGTCTTCATTAGCCCAGGTTAGGAGTAGAACAGTAGGATGTTAAACCCCATTTCATTTCATTTCCAATTATGCTCCCAAACTCTATCCTAGCAGTAGGCCGACAGGTAGCATAAATCTTTTGTGACGTATGTGCCCGATAGCAGCATGAGAGAGAAATGGGGTTTAATGTCCACTTAACCATATCAAGACTAACACATGGTTCCATTTTATTTCAATAATTTGCTTGAGCATAGGGGTCTTTAGCAGTAGGAGGGAACAAAAGGACCAGGAGAAAATCCAAAAGGCTGGAAATAGTAATACTACTACTAATTACTAGTCACATGTCTAATTATCTTCTTCTTGTTTAACCTTTTACATTGTTTTCTTGAAACTCAGTAGAAATATTTGTTTAATATATAATATGGTCATGTATGTTCAAAAATTTAATCTTATATTTCAGATTAAAGAAATGACAATTTTAGAAGCAGAACTGAAAAGTTTAAAGAAAGGCGCTGTTAGTAACTGTGTCATATAATATAGTATTAAGTATACAAACAGCATAATATTTTAACGTGCATGCCAAGAGTAGACCAAGAATGCTACTACTGCCATAGCAAACTTCTACCTTCATTTGTAAATCGGGAGAAAAAACTCCACTAAGATGTTAGTCTCAGATTGTTCAAAGTATTGTGCTGTTATTATTATTGCCCCTGTACAAAATTTTGCATGTCATTGTCTTCATGACACGCAGTATTATAAAGCCTGTCTTTGAGTCAGTTGGCTTGGTTTCGATTTCCTGGTTGTATGTGACAAGAAGTTGGGTCGCCTGTCCAACCTTGACCTTTTCTCTGGGTCCTGCGATTTCCTTCCACTGCTAAAGACCCCTATTTGCAAGTGAATTATTGAAATAAAAATTGAACATTGTGTTGGTCCCAAAATGACCTAGTTTTTGTGGAGTGGATGTTGTCACTACAGATTGTTGATTGTTGGGTAAATTTTAAAAGAAGCCTATTCGTTGTGTGCTGACAGGATGATACAAGGTTTTTTTATAGTGTTTTTATAAAAAGTATTCAGATAATAATCAAATAATTTTTTACTAGGTGAACAAAATTTAAATCTTCTTGGTCTTAATTAAATTACTGTGAATTATTTTTTCAGAAAGTTTATCAAAAGCAAACCAACAGTGATATTTTATTTTTATCAAGTAAAGACAAGGAACTGGCTAAAGTAACAGGTAAAATGTCCATTATAGTTGTCAGTGGTCTATTAATACCTTAGCAATGGTCATTACACAGTATATTGATATATTGTTTTACCCCATTAACACTAAAGATACATTATGGAAGATAAGATAAAGAACTGGCAGTTCTCACTGTAAAAGTTAAAACTAGATAATATAAAGAGAATTTGTTGAAAATTTTAGTCAAATTGATCTACTCTCAACCAAAAAGTTAGCATTGAATTTTAGGCCTTGCCCGATCTTGATTCGGATTTAATTATCAATGAGTGTTGAGCAGAAGACCAGATTCTAATCCAGTAAATATCGTAAGCTAGCGATGACATCCAGAGTTGATTATGGTCTGGATAAGTTAATTAATGCCTAATTAATAATTTAGATGACATTTCAAGCTTAAGGAAATACCTGCAATAGTAGATTTCACACTTGCATAGTGTATGTTTAAAAGTACATTATATATTAGTAAGTGCAGGGGGACTGCACCACAAATAATTTACACAAAAACAATACGTTTGTTCTTTAAAACCTTAGCACTATTAATAAAGGATATTGTTATAGAGGTCACACACATCGATGGCTGAGTATGCATATGTTACATGTCCATTTTTCTTGTTTCGAGAAAATCGCATTTTAAACTTTTGAATTCTTATTTCAAATCAGGGAATTATTCGAACATGATATATATGTTATATATTGGTTAGTACTACACAAATCAAGATAATCATTTGAATGAAATTGGTTCCTGACTTCTGGCAAATTGGTTCCATTTGGACATATCGTTTATGAAAATTTAACTTTTAAAACAGGTCCACATTTTGATGGACATAATGCCTTGTTAGTTATGTGACATGCACAGGAACGAGTTCAATTTTAAGAAATATTGAGCTACTGTGATCTCTGTCGTGTAATGACAAGATGAAAGATGTTTATTTAGTACGCAAAAGTACCCTGGTCAGTTGTACATCTTAAAATATACTAAATTAAAGACTATCAAATAACATTTATTAGCCAAATCAAAATGAACAAAGTACACATAATAAAATGTTAGAGCACACACGCAATCTTATTTATGCTCTTCAAGTGCCCTGTTTTGCCCAAGCAGTAGAGATAGCCTAGACATTGAATTTATTGATACATTAATTCATATCCAACCCCAAACAAACAGGAAATATCCTTTAAACTCTAACTCTATGCAACACTTTATAACATAAATTTCATATTGTCTTTCAGAAAAATTAGGCAAGTTAAAGAAAGCATCTTGATGATTGACCAGAATAAAGTGATTATGAAGAAGACTGTTAGAGAAGGCTTGGGATTACAATAGTAATTGTACATAAAGAGTTTTAGTCTTTGTTGGGCAGACATTAATAATATCCATTTAACAAAACAACTATTTTTTTTCCTGTTAGAATGCCAAGCACCAGAGGAACTGTGAATTTCTTCAAGTGTGGCATTGGTTTTGTATGTCCATGTAAAGAACTTGGATATTGTATCTGATGTTGGACTGAATATATTACTTTTATGAAACCACCAATGTGTTTGTAGTGATTTCCCATCTTTTATTTCATGTGAAGGCAGTTTTATTTGGGAGTATTTGAAGCTGATCTAAACCCTTTAATGAATATAATTTCTGTTACAACAATATGTTTGTGTTTGTAAAATGATAATTGCATTAATATGGCGAATATCTTGCAGCACATTTTATTCCTTTTAGCATATAAATCCATTTAGAAAAGGTGGATTTAATTACACGACCATCCAGCCCTAACTAGAATGGGGATTAACATCCTACTTTTCTGCACGAAAAGGGGGTTAATGAATTCCACTGCACAGGGTTCTTGACGCGGAATCTCGATTTCTCCCCTGATCAGCCCCCCATCCTTCACCACAAACGAGGGGACATTTCTTGGTCAACACCAGCTCTCCTAGTGGATGAGCTAGTGCCTTACGAACTGAGCCAGTGTGACTATGGCATGTCTAGATGTAATTATACTGCCATCGTGTATCAAGATTTAAATATTATACCATTATTGCTGGTAGTTACTTATTTTATAGTACTTGCTGAAAAATTCTATGCTTATCTGTACATCCTCATTACCAGGAAAATGACAGAATTTTGGATTCTGGCTGAACGCGATGAATCCGGGTTTCATCCTTGGTTACAAATTTTGCGAAAACATTATCAGGATATGTTTCAAACGGCGCAGATTGTCACCGGACGTTAGGAATATGACACGTTTCTGATTGGTTGGTGCTTTGGGACACGATTACTTTGGTTCTAAAGAAGTGAGAGTGAGTAAGCTCGATAATGACGAGCTTTTTCTGCCCCGGGTAAGCAGAACTATAAGCACTTTGATTGGCCGAGAAGTTTGAACTTGATTACTTGGATCAAATTTGGGGGGCTACAAAATTTTTTGGAGGGGCCGAGGATGTGTCCGGCTAAGAACACCCCTAAAAAATCATTATTGTTGGCGAAATATTGGGGGGGGGGGGCTACGGGCCCGACTTGGATTCTAATTGAGTAAGAGATGTTAAACGTCGTATATAGTTTCATTACATCATTACTTTGAATAAGTTCGATGATGGGCATTTTCTGCTTAGGCTTTGTGGAGACTTCCATCTGATTTGAAACACAATAACTGTTCAAACTGAATTTAAATGTCTATTGGGTGAATGCATTACCTGTACATGTGTAAACCTGCAATATTTTGTTCCTCGGTAAATGATATGCCGACACAAACTGATTTCAACACTGGTTTAATAACATTTTAAGTACCTTTAGATCGTTTTTGAAGCTACGCATAAATGATGTCATTGTATAGAATATACGTGGTATAGAATAGACCTTTAAATGTTAAAACATTTATCATAATGAGTATAGAATCAGCTAATTACCTTAAAGATACGATCTACATATTCTATATATGTATGTGGCATATATTTGAAACTGGTTAGTGCCCACACAGAGCGTACATAGAACCATTACGGTAGTAGTATAATAATTAAAATAGATTACCCAAGGGACATTTCCATCGACTTTTAAAAACTATTTGTTGACAGGAATTATTGCCTCCGCGATGTGTATAATTTTCCGCTTAGTGTCTTTGGTATGCAAATTTATACGGTGAAATTTCTCATAAAGTGATTACCTTCTGTCTATGTGACCGTGGTGTAAAATCGCCATCGTTCAAGTTCACAATTTCCATCCGATATTTGTGAAATTGGTTGTGTAGCTTTATAATCCCAGAAGAATTCGATCCAGCACGTAATTCCTCAATCAGTAGCAGAGTACTTTAAATTTGTCTCTCTTCGACTTTTTTTTCTCGGGATTTCACAGGGGTGTGATAGGAAACAATTATTTTAAATTATTTAAATAATTTAGACTATAATAGAAACTCTATGAGTTATTATTGGCCTGGATTTTCTATGAATATACACTGAAAGCAATACAGAAAAATCGTAATACTAGTCTAGGTTGTCAGCTGGGAACAGTTAGTATGGTGGATGATTTTAGTGACATTTTAATATTTTATAACGTGAATAGCTCAGGAGCATCAAAATTAATGTGTTACGTCTGTTGTGCTAATATCTTGCAGTGGACGGTTGATATACGTTTATATGTCAGATCATCAAAATTATTGATTTCGCGGAAATATACATAGGTTGTGTTTATTGCGTTGAAAATGTAGCCTAGTGCAAACATGGATGGATTTCGATTGTTAATACGTATTGAGTGTTAGGGTGGTTTCCTTAAAGTGGGAGTTAATATTCCTAAAGTTCAACCAAAAGACATAAATCGGTAATACAAAACAAAGTCTGAATAGTGGAAAACCCAGTTTTGGTCTTACTTATTTCAAGCAAAGCCAGCATTTGTCATGAATAAGTGATTAATATTTTATAAGTAGTTAGCGTTGAAAGGTCTTTTCGTCAGTCAATTTAAATCAGCATTGACGTAATCTTACCGTTAAAGATGGGCCTCTAACATCCAATTTTAAAATTGGCACGCAAATGCAGAGGAGAATACTACAAATGTAGAGTGGACAACCAGACGCCAAAGACTGACATTCAATTTGGTCACATCCAGTATTTCACCGAACATAGCTGATTAGAAATTCGAGTAAAACAGAAACGATTGAGAGTAAATCAGTTTATTTACATTCATATTACATTATTATATGTGTTGCGACCCATTCGTGTCCATTTCGTCTAGGTGCCAACGAATAGTGAATTAGCTCCTTTAAATATACTCGTGAAATATATCCCAATCCAGACGTTGACGACCGTAATATAAACCATACTGTTTACTGACATTTTGTGAGGTGTTAATATATAAACATGGAGGGGAATTATACTAATGTAATATATCAAAATGAAGACGAAGAAGACCGTGTGAACTTTGGATCGGATTTCATTGTCGGAATTCAAGTCATTCTTGAAGGACATGTGCAATTTTACTCGACATTAATTCTGATTGCCATAGACAGTTTGTTTGTCTTTATTTTATTGCAGAAACATATGTGGTCGGCAACTTCCTTTCTGCTGTCCGCCATTGCTGTCTTTGATTCGATTACTGCAATAGCTTGTATTCCAACAGCATTGTATATTTTCCTTAAGGATCTCAATAAACCGGTCCCATATGGGTGGTGTGGACTTCTATATTATAAATATGTTTTACAAGTTACGTTTCATTCGGCATCTATATGGTTAACGGTTGTTCTGGGAGTATTTCGATATATATCTGTGTGCTACCCATTTAAAGCTACACACTGGTGCACAATGAGACGGGCTGTGATTGCTTCAAGTACCTCTGTTTTCATGGCCATAACCATAAATGCTCCTCATTGGTTTGTTGCTGTTATACAACCAATGGAATATACCAACAGAAACACTTCTATCAATGGATGTTTAATCATATATCAGTGGACAAGTGATGTACAAACCCTAATAATTTTGAATATATTTTTTATGTGTGTAGATCAGTTATTACCGTATCTGTTGTTAATGGGAATAACATGTCAGTTAGTATTCAGGATGAAATCTCAATCTCAAAGACGCGCCGAACTAGGTTCCAGAAACACAAGCACCGGTACAAACACTTCCAGTGCAATGTTGTTGGTAATATTGGTAGCTTTTCTATTAGTAGAAATCCCCTTTTTTATTTTTACATTATGGTTCATTATCAACAGTTATATAAATAAGAATCGCGAGTTTTCTCCCGTAAGCTATAGAGATTCGTGGGTAATTACCTATACCGCTGTCATCATATCGTCAACTAGTAACTTTTGCATCCATTGTTGTATAGGAACAAAATTTAGACGGACACTGAAAATACTTTTTCCGGCGTCACACATGTTCGGATTTTGTAAGAATCAAGTAGAACTAGTCGGAGTGAAGAATTCTGAAAATACGCACCAAATTCAGGAGGCACAGGATTTCGAATTGACCAAATTTAGTACAGCTTTTTAAGAATAGTCTTTAAATACTTAGAATGCTTCTCGCACATTCCGCCGCGAGTACTGTAAGATTGCCGAAATAATACCACCCGATGTCTATTTGGAAGGTGCCGCGAATGCTGTACGAATTCACCTCAAATGTAGTCCGAACGTTCCCGGAATGGCCGCCAAAAATGGGTTGAACCTCAAGGAGGCCGAAATACTGCGAATGTATTTACAAGTAATGCTGGAAAGAACATTAAGATCAAGAGAGCATTATTCAGTTACAGTCCAGCTTAAACGACCCTTCCTTGTTCTAGAAGTATGTGGTTTTAGCCGTAAGTCCGGATATAGTCTAAATGTATACCCGGGAACGTGGTTTAATCATTTCAAGGTACTGTAAAGTACGTCGTTGTCAACTGAGAGGGGGGTCGTTCTAGAAAATGCTAGGGATATTGGCAACTATAATGACAAGTGTGCCTGTCAATTCAATGACCTAATTAATGATTTTGAGATAAGGAAAGCTGTATATTAGATGAAATCTATGGCGGTAGATTAGATTCTATTCATGTAAATTTCTAACCTCTATTCATGTAATTGCGAAATTAAGACAATGTATAATCCAACTTCATTATTCGTTCAGTGTAAATTTTAATTCTGTTTCAACATATTTCTATTATTTAGACGAAAAATATATTCTTTGTTGATACTTTACACGTTTTTAGCATGAACATGTTAATCAACGAATTTAGAATTTTTACACTTCTGACTAGCAACCATCATTATGAAGACGTTTGGTGTCGCCAGGGCGTGCTCATTTATGGCGACAAGCTCTTCATCAGTTGATGGTTGTACGGCTTGCTGAAATTTGGAGAGAAAGTGAAATGGGGTTTAATGACCACTCGACACAAACTTGGTCATTTTGGGACTAACATATTGTTCAATTTGATTTCAATAATTCAATTGCGCGTAGGGATCTAGCAGAGGGTGGAAGCAACAAGACCCTTAGAAAACCCACGAGGTTGCGCGTGCGACCCTACTCCTTGTCGCATACAACCGGGGAATCGATGCTGATATTGAAATCGACATCGGACGTGATATGGTTGGAAAATACTATTTCAAATATAAGCTAAATAATAATTTTTCATTTATTTTTTTGATCACAAGTGAAGTATTCTTTTACTTTGTAATGATAAACTTTTCCTTGACATGGTTCAAAGATATAAATTTAGAAATCCTATACTGTGGATATGAAGTGGCCTTAAAAGGAGACGGGAATAATTTATTTTTATTTCTGATCCTACATTATACCGACCTGACTAACTTTGTGGCAAAGGCGTTTTATAGCTGAGGCGCTGGAGGCGGCAGCCTCCTCGCTAAAAAAAATCAAAGAAATTGGAAAAGTAAAACCTGAGAAAAATGCTAAAACCGATGAGAAAATGAAAATGTACTCTAGTTAGGGGGCTCTAAAGACAGACAAAAGGGCCCCACTTCTGACAGAAGGGCCCCTCTGGCCAAGGGAAAGGGCCCCGGGTCCGAGTCAATCGTTTTCTATACAATGTTACTGTCTACTCTATTACTGAATGAGAATGCAGTCATTGAATGGGCATAAAAATCATCAATCAAGACGCCCCACCCCACCCCCTGCGAAAGAGGGCCCTCAAAATAAACCTTAAAACGTTCCTGCACAGATAAACAAGTTTTGTAACAAGCACCAGTAAAGCTTGAAATCGCAAACAGTTTTTTCACATTATCTCCGCCCTTTTGTACGGAATTCATTATCCCATAGCAGTAAAACTTCTTGCTTTTCTGCGCCCACTGGGGTAATGAAGACGATGTAGTATGCTGGTAGTTTTGCCCGATCAATGGCACTACGGCCTACTCTTATTTAGAATTCTAAGTGTCCAGTGTGCGTTTTCGTGCACGTCAATGTGTATACGAGAGATCGGTTTTTTGGGCAGTGTGAAGTTGGATCGTTTTTCGTTATTCGTTATTCACCAATAACGAGGTAACTTGCCTCGTTATTGGCGAATAACGAGGCAAGTCACCTTGTTATTCGTTATTCAACTTTATATTCGGGATTCCAATATGCAGCTAGCCATGACTAGAAGATGGATGACAAGTACCCCCCAGTAGTATAAAACACAGCAAAACGACATCTAGACCATAAACAGTCCAATGCAGGGGTCGGACAAGTGACCTGTGGGTTGGCGAGCCAAATGTGTCTCTTGCATACAAAACAGGTGACGCGCAACGATGCATTTCTTCATCAAGATAACCAAGGCGAGCCGCCAATTTCAATTTTAATATTAACAATGTCAATATAGGCAATCTAAAAATCAAATCCTTTTTAATAAAATAAAACAAAGACAATCTTTAATAAACAAAATTTAATAAAAACACAACCCCTTTGCATACCATAGAACAAAGACAATTTGACAACATTAAAAAATGTATCAACACCATCTGTTGTGAACTGTTTTTGGCATAGTAATAATGACATTAATTTCTGAGGGAGTTTAAAAACAATAATCTTTTGAATAAAATACAACAAAATTAAATTTGTGTCATAAAAATTTTAATTTGAACAATGTTAAAGCACAATTCTTTTGCATAAAATTAAACAAAGACAAATTTGTGTCATAAAATTTCCATTATAAAAATATATTATCAACACCTGTTACGATCTGTTGTGTATAAAACATCCTCCACGGATTGTAATCTGTACATTCTGATTTCCCGTATATCTACCTAGATCGTTAAGAAATCAAACATGCGGCTTCTGATTGTTTTTATGCTGGTTGCTGTTGCCGTAAGTATAGCCAAATGGGTGCCAGAGTCCGAAGAACTGGAACGAATCCGACGATCATATGAGGACGGATCGGCCGTTGGAGAGTGGGAGGCGGGCGGAGACGAGCTGAAACGAACCCGTCGATCAAAATCTAATAAAAGTAGATCGAATAAAAAGAATAAATCGAATAAATCGAATAAAAAGAATAAACCACAGCGTGAAAAGGGTGAAGGTAAGTTTTCTTGCAAGAAATAAGTTATATCAATTTAAGTGAATGGATCCGGGGGCCAATGGCAGGCGCCCTCCACACTGTACAGTCCCGGGGCTGTAATATTACGGACTTCACGTAAATGAGAAAACAAATGATTTTATAAGAAAGGAATAATTCGAACGGTCTTCATATTAAGCTTTAGTATATTTTAGTTTCGGAGCCGCACTTTCTCAGTGAGTAAGGCATTTGATCGCTAACATAGAATCCCGTGTTCGATCCTGGTGTCGACCGAGAAGGTTTATTGCGATTTTTCTGGTTTGGTTTCACCTTTTCAGTGAAGCAGGAAGGGGAACCTGGCAACGGCCTACAAGTAAAATAACCATTGACATTTGGACGTTGATCTAAGAGTAGGTCAAAGCATCGCTATCCGAGCAAAATATCCATCATTGCAACTAAAATGGAGATTGCCCGTCTTCATTATTCCAATAAGAGCAGAACTAAAACGGTAAAGCATATTTCATCCCATTACATTTTTTACAAATCAAAAAACCACCGATGGATGTAACCCTTATGTTTTATAATAAACTTGTGACTACTTTTCTGTGTCTGTATAGTACAGTGGTTTTTATATTAAAAGGTTTTGAACTGAACCAAGAAGTCGCCGCGGTAGAGGTAGCTACAGACCCTTGTGTAGGTGTAGATTGCTTTAACAATGGCACCTGCGTCAACGGCAGTTGCAGTTGTTTACCTGGATTCAGTGGGCCAGACTGTAACCGTAAGTTTTTGTGGTTATTTATTTAACGGAAACGACCAAATATATCTCTTGAAAAACGTAAAAGTTAGACTGAATGAATGGAAAAATCTCTGTGGTGAGATGTCCAGCTGTGACTCGACGTTACGTAAAAATACCATTGTCTTAAGGGCAGACACGTTACGTAAAAATACCATTGTCTTAAGGGCAGACACGTTACGTAAAAATACCATTGTCTTAAGGGCAGACACGTTACGTAAAAGTACCATTGTCTTAAGTGCAGACTGAAACCCCGATAGATTACCTATACCCCTTGTCTCCTACAAATATTTATTTATTCATTTTTCAGAATGTGTTTGCTCTACGTCTAGCTGTGGACCTGGAGAGATCTGTGCAGTACAAGAATGTGTTAATGAAGGTAATGTGGGAATACAGTACAATTTAATAGCAGGACAGAAGAAAACTGCGTTTCGCCAAATAAACATTCGCATCATGTTCACATGAATACCAAAGTTCTGATAGCATTATCCTCCAGTACCGACAATTATATGCTAAAACGGAAGATGTCCCTCTATAATTTGTCCAATAAAGTCAGGCTCTAGGATAATTCGTCCAATTCGTCTACAGGCAATTCGTCCCCGGACAACTTGTTTCTAGGACTATTAGACCCCACCCCCTACACCACGCACACCTCCACCGAGTGGTTTCAGCATTAGCGGTAAAAAGTAGTCTTCAGACAGGAGGGGGTTGGTGGGTTACTAATTTCTTCTTTCATTTGGCCTTCAAAAACAGGGGATAAACTGTCCGGGGACGAATAGTCCTTCGAGACAAATTACCGAGGAGGAATAGTCCTAGAGGACGAAATGTACGGGGACAAATTGTCCAGAACGAATAGCCCTCGGAGACGAAATGTCCGGGAACGAATTGTCACATACCAATAAAATCAGTAACCCCAATTCCAAATAATATAATAAATGGAAACATTCCCGCGCGTTCTTATTGAATTTCCTGTAGTTTGGAGACAAGAGGATGATTCTGAATCAATCTTTTAGGTTCGTATATGGGCTTCTTCAATCCCTGTTTCTATCTCAAATTTGCTGTTTATTACAGGGAAACAGTGTGGTGCTGTGAAGTGTGCTGTAGGCGTGAAATGTGTTGATAATGTATGTGCAGGTAGGCAACTCAAGTTTACATGTATTCAAATATCAAACCAAAAAGGTGATAAATCTCGGAGTTAATACTAATTCGTCAATACTATGACACTAATCCAAAACGCCCATTTTGAAAATTCATTTTTAATACGGTGTATTACCGACGAAGAGCTTCAATTTAGTGCATTTTAAAAATGTTCTTAATTAACACCAACAAAGAATAGTTTCTAATATTTTTTGAGGTGGTTTGTTCCAAGAGTTGCTTGAACATTATATTCTGGAAAATGCTTAATGACATGTCAACTTATATAGGAACTATGTTTAGTGATACTCTAGACGCCTACTTGTATTGATATCGTTAACGACATTCGGAAAGCCAAACTGAATTGATGTAAAGTTTAGTGATATTCGGGAAGCCAACTTGTATTAAATGGTAGTTTAGGAGGAACCATGTAATAACGACACATTTAACTATATTTCAGGGACTGCTTGTGGTATACAGGATTGTGACGATGGAACAAATTGTCAACTGAGCTTTTGCTTTGGCCCAGGTAAATCTCTTTCATTTCCATCGATAGGTTTAATGCACGCATTGTGTATTATGGTCAAAAAATGATATATTCCGGTCATGAAGTAGATATTGTGCTTGTGCTCAATTAGTTAAAATCTTACTTGGCAACTTAAACAAAGAAACGAGTTAAATCGGGCAACTAAACTAGTCTAATCGTTGAGATTGGCGGGTTTGTGTATGTAATATCTCTTTTTACTAACAGGAAGGCAATGTGGAGATGAGCGATGTCCATTTGTTAAGGATTGTATCGACAAGGTGTGCACTGGTAAGTAAGCACTTGTCTAATAACTCAGGGGAGTGGGTCTAACACTGCCCTTTGGATCTGTTATTGAGTCAAGTGGCTTGGTTTCGAGCCCAGGCTTGTACACGTCATGACACAGTGTGGTCTGCCTAATCTAGTAGATTTTCTACGGATCTTCCAATTTCCTACCCGGCCCAAGACCCTCACGCAGAAGAGAATTATTAAAATAAAGGTGTACCATGTTGTAGACCCGAGATGACGTCAACTCCTCCCTCGTTTTATGTCTTCTCTCTGTAGTGGTTTATTCTCCACGTGTACAAAGCTACTGGGCATACTTGTACCCACGCAGTAGCTTAACGATAAGGAAATATATATATTACGGTGCCATGTATTTCGAAGAGTAATCATTGCCTGCCTCGTGCACTACACCACCTGTAACAGAAAGGAAGGGTTTAATAGACTGAGCTAATAGAGACATTTCTCAAATACCTTGTGCTTTACTCGATGCTTTACACGTACTCCA
The DNA here is from genome assembly GCA_948474765.1 of Patella depressa. Lineage (NCBI taxonomy): Eukaryota > Metazoa > Mollusca > Gastropoda > Patellidae > Patella > Patella depressa. The sequence goes on from OX419723.1 coordinate 10,109,488, forward strand.
CAGACAATGGAAAACCAGGTTGGCAAAACCCAAGGTACTTTCCAGCCAAATATTCGTGTTTACAACTTTGCCGCGCGATGTTGAGTAATTAACGGGCTAATTAGTTGCTCAAAACTAATCTAGACGAACTCTTTAAACCCAATATCGTTTTGATGATTCTCAACACATTTTAATATTTTTCCAACAATGGTTTGAAACAAAACATTAAATACAGAAACCCCTTCTAAAACAGAAGAACTACATGGTTCCAGGAGATATATTGTCAGTTAAATAGCTATATATGCAATAGTATTACAAGACTTTTGTTTTTATTTTTTAAAGTACCATCTTGTGGAGAAACCTACTGTGTAACTGCCCCAAACCGTAAGTTGAATTTACATTTACGTTTACGTTCTGGTAGTGTTTGCCGTGGTTTTACCAGAGATAAAGATAACGTTATAACATAAATAACCTTATGAAATTAAACGTTATAACCATGGTAGTCTTATAATACGCTCATGGTGTAATATAAAAACGATGTTACCATGGTGATCATATTATCACTATAACGGCACACTATAACGCGAATTGCTATGTACATAACAAGATAACGTTATAGAGGCGGTAACGTTATAACAAGACGTTATTGGATACGTTGTGACCAGCAATAGCTGACAACTGTTTTATTTTCTACTAACCAGCATAACGTTCTATCCATGGTAGGGTTACATAGATATAATCTATCAATATAACATGGAGCACACTGACTATATGAATTAAAGTCATCTTTCGTGCTAGGGCTAGAATCTAGATTAATTTACAACCATGATACGGTTACGATGTAGATGACTCTGCCACCATGATACAGTTAAAACCTACATGACTCTACACGCACGATATGTCTACAATCTAAAACCATGATAGGGTTACTGTAGATGATTCTACAAACAAGATAAAATAGTAAACTGTGATAATTATGTAATTAGTTATAAATATACTAAACACTAGAATCAATATGAATGTTAACCTTTCTTTATTTTTACAGTCGGAGGAGGAGGAAAGTAATCTATCTTCTATAACATATCCTGGCAAGCCTCGAACAACCATCTTTATTGGAGCATTTTGCGGGATTAAATAAACATTAACCCAAAAATTAAATTTAGATTACAACTGATTTAAGTGCTTTGATTTTTCACGTATCAACTCTCGGCAATAATTAAATAAATGTATATCACATTCAGCTTTGTGTTAAATTTATGACATGTATAATATGTGCATGACTAATAAGTAAGTCAATTTACAGCCAAAGTTTGCCTTTCATCGAAATCTGTATATTTGTTTTAATGAATTATAGTCCATTATTATTTCCAAGTGGTCCATTATTATTTTCAAATCTATTTTCTGGATTTTATAAGTACACTTTCTTGTACTATATACTATATCCGAAATTGCATTTATGGGGCTATGCATTCACAGAAATGTTTTTATTTTAAGTAGCCAGAAGCACTACTCCAATAGCAGTAATTAAGTTGATGGTTCACTGTCTAGGAGTTCCTGGGTTAGATCCAAGTGTTGCTAGAGAAAGTTCCTCGAGACTTTTCATATAGTTTCAATGGAACAGAGCATGGAGTAACGTCAAGTCTTTAGGGAGGGACAAAGAACTGTGTATCGGTGTACTAGTAAATGTACACGTAAATGAGCCCTTGGCAGGAGGCGGTAACGCTGCTATATTGTTAGGCGTATGTCCTTCTACATTATGCCGATTGGTGCAGAAAAGTAGGACGTTAAACTCCATTTCATTTCATTCTATATCTAAGCCTTGTAATGCAGTTTTTTTAGGAATTAAAAGGGTTGAGCTACCAAGGAGGCGGGGCGGCGTTTGATAATTATGGTACGATCCATGAGACAAATACCTCAACAAAGCCCCAAAAACCTTCTGTACATAGACAGCAGATATACGAAAGGGATAGACTACATGTATGTTGATAAGGATCCTTTATCGCCTTCAAGAAATCTAACCGCTAACATGTTCTCAAGCTATTCCGGGGCACATGGTAGGTCAATCAATCTAGCTCACCATCTCAAATTGCAATATCAACAATTTGACTTCCATTCAGTAACGAGGCCTTAACCACCATATTATAAATCTCAATGAAACTCATTAGGGGAGGGGGTCACGGTGGCTAAGTGGATATGGCGCTGGTTCGCTAGCCTGGAGGTCGGGTGTTCGATCCCTGCATTGACCGAGAAAGTTCATCTCGATTTTCCGGCGTAATTTCCCCTTGTCAGTGATGCAGAAGGAGGGCCTGACAAGAACAGCTGCCTAGTCATGCGGATGGGACGAAAAACCGAGGTCCCGTGTACACATTGGAGTGCACGTAAAAGATCCCTTGGTAGTTGGAATTCGATATAAGAGTAGGCCGTAGCGCCGCTGCCCGGGCAAAATTTATCTCATAGCACACTGAATGGTGTATGCCCGTCTTCCATTAGCCCAGGTTAGGTGCAAAAGAGTTGGACGTTAAACCCCATTTCATTTCTCATTAGGGGAAGGTGGTCAATTATACTAATTAGCGGCCAACAGAAGAGCACAATGGGTTTTACTATGGTGTCGTTCAATGGAAAAAAGAAAGTGATATGTTTACAGCCATTGAAAGCCTTGGTTTGCTTTTTAAAAACTCACGGGAAACCAAAGAAGTTGCTTTGGAAACTAAGGATTTGTTTATCTGCATGTAAACCGACAGCTACAAGCCTCTTTGCTATGAATATGTTCCGGTAATTTCCAGCAGTTCGATTTCACAGGTAGACGTTTCATTTGGTAAAGTCGGACTTCTAGCATCATCTTAGCGTTCACTAAAAGACCTTAGATATAAACCCTCTACCTTGAACTGTTCGTCCGTTTTTGTAGTAAATACATGTATCTGAGGTTGCTGGTAGCAAAGACTATTGCTAAATTGGTAATACAAGATATCTGAACCAGTTTGCTCTTTCGAAGAGAATTTCCAGGACACGACATAATCTACTTCCGACGGTGACGAGAAGCAAGCAGATACACCTCTTTTCATCCAGATCTCCTCCTATCTCGCATATATACAAATACATAATAGTGATCCATTGCCTAACATCACAAAGATGACCTGGTTTAAAGATGGTTTATGTCAAATTTAGATATATAGAGTTGGTGATTATTGCTATAATAGTTCAAAGATAGATTACACCTTTTCCTCGCCTATAATATTCGTTTCTGTGTTGATGAAAGACAAACGCCACATAATGGATCCCATTCGTGCAGGAAATCGCACAAGTTTAGAATCGTTTAATATCATCCTAAGTGCCGAATTTCGTATCACGTCATCAAAGATGTGGGTAAAAATTCCGGCCAAAATGTCGCCCATTAACTTTTTGTGTTATAGGCCTTGTCTTTTGTCTGATTTAGATGAAATGTAAAAGATAAATTAGGGATCAGAACAACAGAAAGTAGTGCAGTTTTATTATGTAGTAATTTTAGCCATGTTGTATTTCTGATCACTATGGTCTTGGTATTCATTGTGTATTTTTTTTATATTATTGATTGTTTTAGTTTACATTGAATATCATTACATGACTAAATCCACCATATATACCAGTACCTGTAATAAATGCCAGTCTTAATAAAAATATGACTTTCTCTTATTATTTAGACGCCCCTGTACCACCATTCTCATTGTTTGCTATTGGAGTACCTTTCCGTAGTCTACTCCAGATGCGCGACGGGCATAGGCGTACGAGCTGGGGGGGGGGGGGCACCAAACGCTGGGAAAATTTGGGCACACAATTGTTATTGTACTTTGTAATAGTTGTATAAAAAATATTGTGTTCTTGAATGTGTACAATTTAACAGCGAATTTATATTCAGAGTGTCTATAGTTAGGCAATGAAACAAAAATCTTAAGACTCGAACCCTCTATTGTTTGGAGTACAGTAAGCCACAGCTAATGTACTAAGAACCTAACTACATTTTTTGGGCACCAACCACCACCGCCCCCACCCCAGTCACAAATTTCCCTGTACGCCTATGGCGACGGGCTTAGTCTATAAATGTATCCCCGTTATATGATCATATACAAGAAATCCATACAAATTATTTCGTCCGCACTGTCTTGGGCACAGCCACGCAAACCTTGAAAATCGGTCGGAATCATCCCTTAAGATCCTAAGCTTTAAACCATTTTTCAGATTGAAAAACAACAGGATTCATCCTCTCACCGTCATAATGCTTCAAACTAAATTTAAAACGGATCTGTTATAAATTGAAGCCTTAATAGAGTGTATAAGGTTTGTGGAAATGGGGTATAACTCTGGAGCGGAATGTCTTGGAATGCTGAAATGAACAGAGTCTGTCCTATCATGACTCCAACGCTTCGTGTCATGGTGAAAACATTATGCATCTGTTCAAAACTGTTACCTACATCACATATACAAGGTTTGGGTAAAGGTAGGGTGGTATAAACGTAAGTTAGTAGAACGCTGAAAATCGAACCAGTTAGTAAACGCCTAACAGTCTGTCTAGAAACGCTATTCAGAGCGCAGAAACAGTTTTAATGGAAATAATTATATATACAAACAGTGGGTGATCATGATACTTTTGAACTTATGGGCTGCGTTCGAATTCGGTATCGAAGAACTTCTCCAGGATCTGCAGGAAGAAATATCAGCGCGAGGCAGTGTTTTATGGTGATTCCAAATATACCTTGAAATAAGAAAGCAATGTGTCAATATTTTTAAGCTTATCCAAAAGACAGACAATAATGTGTCCATATTGTTGATGTCAAGTCAATGTTGTATAGATCCTGTATCGTCCATTAGGTTGATCCGTATTGTCTTAATTTAATATTTGTATACTGACGATGCACAGATATATGTCGTATTCAATCAACAATCCGTTAAGTCTTCTTTAAGTATTTGGAAGAAGTTAGGTTAATGTTGACATCACAATTTTCGACATTTAGTAAATACCATCTCCAAAAGTCAAATATATTGGTGTAGTTATATGTTCAACACCGTCCTTCATTTCACCCATCAAATCTACTTTTTTTTCCATTTTGATATCGACCGTACTGCCCGCACCATTCATTCATTACATCAAGCGTCACCAAAATATACTAAAGATCGGATCACTCCATACAAATCAACAAAGGCCCTTCAGACCCACAGATACAAAGGCGTTTTATAGCTGAGCCGCTGGAGGCGCTAGCCTCCTCGCGAATAAAAAATCAAAGAAATTCGAAAAGTAAAACCTGAGAAAAATGCCAAAACCGATGAGAAAATCAAAACGTACTCTAGCTAGGGGGGCCTAAAGGCAGACAAAAGGTCCCCGCTTCTGACAAAAGGGCCCCTCTGGCCAAGGGAAAGGGCCCCGAGTCCGAGTCAATCGTTTTCTATACAATGTTACTGTCTAATCCATTACTGAATGAGAATGCAGTCATTGAATGGGCATAAAAATTATCAATCAAGACGCCCCCCCCCCCCGCGAAAGAGGGCCCTCAAAATAGTGTAGCCTCCGCCCTGATAAACCTTAAAACGCCCCTGCTTTGTGGTAGTTTTTTGTCCAACAATAACTTATTCAAGTTCCATAAAGCGATACGGATTTTCCTAGACAGCGGTGTTCTTGACGAAATTTAACCAAAATAAATTAGGGTTTATCGACCTACTTTTCTACTCTAAATGGCTTATGAAGACGGACTTGTTTCCCATAACGATGCCATTATCATCAATTATGACCTGGTTGAATAAATCATAATCCTAGTCTAATTCTCTCTTTTTCAATCTTGATGTCCACGCCAAATATAAAATTAATTCACAGACTTCACTTGCTCCGAAACGAAATGAAATTGGGTTTAACGTCCCACTCTTCTGCATCAAACCCGGGATAATGGAAGTCGGGATCAGTTATTCCGAAACGCGATGGGTGATATAATAAAAGTTTTATGTGTAATGTTATATTAACTATACTAGACTTTAAGTTAATTTACATTAGTGTTAGGGTTACTCTATCACATGTTAATCCATTCTCCATAATTACAACAACAGCTCGACAATCACCTGACCTACTCAAAATAATGGGAGATGGTATCAGGTGTTTCAGAAGCAGTAAACACGTGAACCTCCTACGCAGCTAATATCAGATTGATTCCATATAATCATTGTGCAATCGTGAAGCTATGAGGACAACAACGTATTCAACCACTCTTAGTCGTAATGAAAACTGTTCCGCCAAACACTATCACAAGAGGCTCTCAGTTTTTCGTTCCATCCGAACGACTAGACAATTCTACAAATGTTTATCGGTCATCACTGGGATCGAACCTACCATGTCCAAGTTAGTAACACGATACACACTGAGCCGCCTCAAGGTAGGTATGGTGCTCCAGTGGTCCAACGCGGGTACTTTAGATCATAAGGTCTGTCATTAAACACGTGACAGGACGTGGGATGGACTTACCATCTTGGTGGATTTTTCTGGGTTTCCTAAGTTTTCTTCCCGCAGCTAATTACCGCATACGCGAAAGTATCCCTAAATTGGCCGAGAAATTTCATCGTGATTTTCCGACTTAGTTTCGTCTTGTCAGTGATGCAGGACGGAAGGACTGACAAGGTCAGCTGTCTAGTTGTTCGGATGGTACGACAGACCAGACCCCCCCCCCCCGCACACACACACACGTACCCATCCCAAAGTCCCGATAAACTTTCTTGTTCGAGGCCATGGCTATAGCCCCGTCAGACATATTCTGCATCACGTTCGAACGTCTAAAACTGCGTTCACACTAGGGCTTAATTATATTTTTCCAAATTCAACCCGGAACAATTATTCCGAATCGGGTTATTCGCAGTGAAGATTAGGGTGTGACACGCTAGATTCGGATCAAACTATTGCCAGTTTCCAAAGTGTTACAGCCAGTCGCTCGTGGGAGGCACAGGCCTCCGGAGTCTTGTATCTTGTTTTTCAATAGCTGGTCTCAACATATTGCAAATTATCTTTCCCCCCAAAGTCCGTCATGGTAAATTTCGTGCGAATAATTCCGAACACGATATTTCACCCAAAGGCGACGGGAATTACGGCCCGGGCCAATATTTAGCAAATACATAAGAATACATAAAAATTTGCGCTTGATTTAGACTGCTGGCTTATTTCGCCGAACGGAAACCATTGAATGTAAATACGTTTATATACATTCATATTACAGACCCATTTGTGTCAATTTCTAGGTCCCAAATGTTAGCGATTTAGCTCCTTTAAAATGTAACACGAATATATTCCGACAGCAATCGATACTTTCGATTCGCATTCAGAACATTCTGTCACGATTTGAAGAAGCATGTCATTTCGATTCTACTTCGAATGCGATCAGAATACTCCCCGAATGCCGTTCGATGGTTCTCCACTTTGAATGCACCTCCAAAGTAGTGAGCTTGAATGGGTGCGAATATTTGGAACACACTAAGAATGCAATCAGAAGTTTTAGAATGCACTTCGAATATCCAGGAATATGCAAAGAATGTCCCTGTCTCCTGTGTGAATATGGCATTGGTTAGCCAACGGCATACTTTTTGAGTCGTCGCAACTCCCATCAACTATTTTAGTGTAGAGTCTATTTATTATATAATGGTTACGACCATACCTTCCACCTTGGATTGGGGATTGGGCTCATGTTTCATGTTACTACTGGAATGACCCTTGTACTGGCGTAAATGGACATTCCCGAACTTCGAATCCTTCCGCTGAACTCAGTGCCGTGTCTGGAATTTTATGTTTATTCTGATAGGCGACGGCCATGGTTTGGATATCTTGAGAATTTCACTTGGTTTCCGTCTCTGTGTACACCATAAATTAAACATTTCGATAATTGGTGATTTCTGAAATGGTTTTGTGTAATATCATTAAGAATCGAATGATTTTTCACTGATCAATAAAAAATGGGCTGTGATGGATTTAATTTATTTTTTATGAGATGAATGAAACATTAAACCATGTAAAATAGACATGCGCATTCTTTTTAATAATTTGTAATCAATCGAATACCCCCCAGATATATTATCGCGAACACCCAGGTATAGTTGACTCTTTACAGGTGAACTGAATTATGGAACGCCAAACTAACATAAAATCAATTCATTGTCAATGGGCCCCGTCAGTTAAATGGAAAAAATGTAAATGTGTCGTTCCATACAGCTAGAGACATCGATTCGAACAACCCAAACAGTCACGTGTGAGTACTTTTCAGCTCAAACAAAGACGTAAACACCCACCAACTGTCTTTCAATTTGAAATCGAGCGGGCAAGTGAAAGCATCTCTTCACATTAGCCAAGTAATACGACAAGTCTCCTGTCTCAAGCAGGTTAGTTAACTTTCAATTTTCTTTTTAAAGTTTTATTCAGATTGGCTGGTATATTAACAAATCGACAGAACTGCAGGACTTTAAACCTCCATTTAAACATGCAGGACGATCAATATTTGTACGTGACAGGAGTAAGGTGTGTCCAACCGAGTGGGGTTTCTCTTAAACCTTCCGTTTCGTCCCATTGCTTAAGACGCATACGTACAAGCGACTTATTATAATAAAATTGTACTATATTATGTAAGTCCAGCAACTACTTAGTGTCTGTTGAGTAGACGTTAAAATGGTGTTTTATTGGCATTAAAAGGGACCTACAAAATGTCTACTTGGTATCCCCAATAGCATACGCAGAGTATTAGTTTCATGATTGTCTCTGTTTTTATCAAACAGTTTTTCAAAGTAGGATTTGAATACCCGAAATGGGTAGTGGGAGACAGCTTAGATTTACAAACCATAGGCATTGTACATCATTAAAGGGGAAGCGCCAGCTTTCACCAGGTACACAAATTAAATGACAAAATATAAATAATTTTCTGATTTATCGCCCATCTCACATGAATAATGAAAGTTTGTATTTCTTTGGCACATCATCATAAAAGTTGTAGGTTATTGTAAAGGCCAAGGCTAAAGTTTTTCACACAGAATTAACCAGTATATTTACTTCCATATTTCTATTACATATTACAGACATATCTCCTGTTACGGGTCGGACGATGGCGGCATGGTAATTCTTTGGGTAAGCTATCCTTTTCTTTTAAAAAAAGAATCTTCACCATATTACAATATTTTCGTCAAACTATATAGAATAGTTTCTGTCCTATATCGACTAATGTGACCTAATAAGATAGGTCTTGTCCAATGTTACCGACATGTTCGTAACTGCAATCCTTTAACACCCATGAATTTGTCAATCGATGCACATCTTGATTTGAGTTTATATAGGAAAATAGTTAACGCTAATTTAATTCATGGGTTTTTATTTACAGATTACACTAAAGGAGATAAGAAGTCTATGGTATCATACACACGTTATCATGTATCTTGTACTTGGCCTGTCTTCATATTTTGGTTTGTTGATGTTGTATAAGCTTGGCTTGTGCACCAGATTCGTTTGTAAATATCATGTGAAGTTTTCCATGATGTATTATTAGGTTTTTTGGTTGAAAGTTGTAGACTTGGAGAGTAACTAAATTGGGATATATTAATATGGCATCAACTAATCCCACATTTCCTTTAGGCAGCTAATATTTTTTATTTATTTATTTATTTTTTGCATGTTCTTCACCATTTTGCATTTGCTTGCTAAGGGGTGCTGTATTTAATGTATTCTGGTATTTGGTTTATCTGAGATTTTTAATACCTTTAACGTATATTTCAAATTTCTCCTGAGAGTCTAGTAAAGATAATCTTGTGTAACGTGTTCCTATGATAAACATCGATGTATTGTTGATAGTGGGGTCTAGAGAGTTTACGGATACAGGTAAGTTATACATCACCATTGGTAGATTTTAATGGTTTTTTGTATGACAATAGACAAAAGTAAAACATGCTTTTTTTTTAGATTAGTCCATAAACAGATTGTATTTTATAGGATTATTGTAAGTTTGATAAAAAAAAATAAGGGTCTTGGAAGATTTAACTAAACATAAAACATTTTTCTTTAAAAATAGTAATGGCGCCGCGTAAAGTACATAAGCTGAGATTAGATGCTGTCTGGAAATTTAGAATGTACAATACTTAATAATCCTCCTCATTTCCAGGGTCGTGGAGATATGTTTGTAAGAGACGTATGAAGACGGTGATAGTTGTGGATGAGCAGGACACACAGCCTATTATACATAGCGGTATTATTGTACAGGCATTGTACAGGCAATTGTTATGCAATTAGCGAGGTAAGCATTAATTTCAATATTTTCTGTGTTTCTAAAACAAAATTGAAAGTGTTATTACTGTAATACAAAATTTCCAACATTATTTATGAGATTTATTTAGAACATAAAAATGTCGTTTAATGTAACACGATTTAACGAAATAGTAGTGGTTATTCATAGGAATTTCACGATTGAGGGTAGCTTATTGTTAGAACATTCCATTTCACTTCATATCTGGCATTCAAATATATATATTTGTACATCTCTTATAATTCAATGTTTTCCACATTTAAAAAAAAATACTTGTTAATTACAACTTCTCTAGTTTCTGTAGGGAGCAAGTTTGTCTTTGGCTATTGAAATGTGTCTTCTGGCATGCTAAGATACTGTCCGGTGTTATAAAAAACAAAATATATAATTGTTGTATATTTTACAGGACCACAACAATGTTATGGCGCTGAATGATCAATATGATGATGATAACCACTGGTATAGGAGAACAGACAGGGTAGGCATTAATACAAAAAAACTATTTCTTAATCATCCGTAAATTTTATGAATAATTCAAATTAAATTCTGTGTGATATACGTAATTTCAAAATATGGTGTTCTTTGAATCAAATTATACTTATTGACTATTGGGATATTCCTGGAAATAGAAATTATACCTTCAATACTGTGATATTTCAAATGAACATATCACTTGGTTACCATGATGTTCAGTAGTGGTTCAAAGATGAATTTACTTTAATGGTTTACTTTAAACAAATCATACTTCAGCTGCAAGCTGAGATTTTCTAGTCGCAAAACAATACAACATGAAGTTAGGAAACCTCCGACCGTAGTTGTCGTGCAACTTTGTCTTTGGCTATTGAAATGTGTTTGTTAGCGTGCCAAGATACTTCCCGATGTTATAAACACAAAATTTGTAATTTTTGTATATTTTACAGGACCACAACAATGTTATTAAGGCGCCGAATGATCAATATGATGATGATTACCACGGGTATAGGAGAACAGACAGGGTAGGCATTAATACCAAATTTACTTATTTCTAAATCATCCGTAATATTTATAAATAATTCAAATTAAATTCCGTGTGATATACGTAATTTCATAATATGGTGGTCTTTGAATCAAATTATACTTATTGATTGTTGAGACATTCCTGGAAATAGAAATTACACCTTCAAAACTGTGATATTTCAACCGATGATATCACTTGGTCACCATAGGTTTTCAGAAGTGGTTCATAGATGAATTTACTCTATCGGTTTACTTTGAACAATCTGATTTTTTTCTAGTCGCAAAACAGTACAGCATGAAGTTAGGAAACGTCCGATCGTAGTTCTCCATGACGTTTCAGATTTGACCAAATATTAATCGCGTTGTACAGATGGGCACATTTTCAATTATCTCCTTTTTTAAAAAACGATAATATTATTCATGTGGACATTTTAACTGTCATAGTTTACCTTTTTTCCAGATGTGATTTGGATGGATGTCAATCGGCAATTTATGGTACCAGGAACTCGACTGGGAAATGGAAGCTGAAAGGGAAATTCTAGTTTAGCAATAACTGGTTTATGTATGTACTGTATTTATTTTCTAAATTTTCATGGGTCCGTCTAATAGGTTACAGTAAAGGACATTCTGTTGACAAGTTTGAAACACATCTTAAAATAGAAACCCCTTGGACACATTGGCTTTTAGTTGGGCTTGAGGTGTAAAACTACTTGAGGGATGAGTTTATCTGTTATGTCTAGGGTAACATGTCATAACTTCAACAACAACGACCACACCGAAGATGTATTTCTCTACTTCAACAAGAACGATCACACCGAAGATGTATTTCTCTACTTCAACAACAACGATTACACCGAAGATGTATTTTTCTACTTCCACAACAATGATCACACCGAAAATGTATTTCTCTACTTCAACAACAACGTATTTCTCTACTTTAACAAGAACGATCACACCGAAAATGTTTTTCTCTACTTCAAGAACGATCACACCGAAGATGTATTTCTCTACTTCAACAACAACGATTACACCGAAGATGTATTTTTCTACTTCCACAACAATGATCACACCGAAAATGTATTTCTCTACTTCAACAACAACGATCACACCGAAGAAATATTTCTCTACCGGGAGAAAACACACCGACGGCCAGATGTGACAGACAGTTTCTTCATACATACATAAAATTAACACCTTCTCCTGACCAAGCAGTTTCTTCCAACACAACATAAACAGTTTCTTCACTAGTTATGACATTGTTAATCTAGATTCCCCTGACCAAGCGGTTTCTTCCAACACAACATAAACAGTTTCTTCACTAGTTATGACATTGTTAATCTAGATTCTATGGATGAAATATATTGCCGACTTCTGACTCGCTTCTATGTACTTTTCCGTCGATTCTGGTGTGCGCACCACATTCATCGACAGGGCCAGTTATCTTTGCAGACTCGTGATTGGCCACCCTGTTATTTCCGATATCCCCACAGACAAGGATATATGCAGTTCGCTTCGTTTCACTAGAACATAACATTTGGGCTTGTCTCATCATGTAGTTTAAACCGATAGCCTCACTCAAAGTCTATCAAATCACTTCCCTATAGAAGGTGTGTTCAAGACCCGTTAGCTCATGTTTCTTTACTGTAACATTTTGATTTATATATTGATGGGGTTCGTTTGCAATTTAGATTTAACTACTGTTATATATCGCCTACGGTCATCAGTTTATCCAAATAAGCTTGTTATTGCCAAACTAGTTTTTTTCTACATATGTCTCGACTGTTATTTTTTTTTATTGATATTTGCATGATTATGTTTATTTACAATGTCAGAAACGCCTACAAAGATCAGAATGTTTAATTTTGGGTAACATAATACTTTATATGGACGTTAGGTGAACATTCAAAAATTTTCATTGACTATACGCAACATAAAACTTTTTGGGATTCTTAATGGGGTCAAATTACAAATCTTTTGAAACTTTCGGCCGAGCAATAGTGTTTTTTGGGGTAAAAGAGATGTTACCTTTTCATATTTGTAATGTTTTTGAGAGGAGGTTTTGATTAAGGTTCATTTCTGTAATTGTCTTATATTACTCAAATAACTACCTTTGAATGATATCTTTAAAGACTGTAGGCTTTTCTGACAGAATATTTTATGGGTTTTTTTTGGAAACAATATTTACATATAATGTGCATTATTGTTCTTGTCGTTGGTAACTCAATACCCCATTAGAAATAACAACTTCAAAAATAAATTTATCTAAATTTGCTTGTTATTGTCAAAGTAATATTATTCAAATGTCTACTGTTATTATGTTTCATTTATATTATACCTTATGCATAATTATATGTTTATTTACAATGTAAGGTCATCAGTGAGTAAACACTTCCAGTTGATCACAGCACATGGAAAATCGTACCTCCCCCTTCCTAAATGGGAGTTAGGGTTGGGTAGCCGCTGTCAACACCGACCACTGATGTCAGAAACGCCTACAAAGATCAGAATGTTTAATATTGGGTAACATAATACTTCATATGGACGTTAGGTGAACATTCAAAAATTTTCATTGACTATACGCAACATAAAACTTTGTGGAATTCTTAATGGGGTCAAATTACAATTCTTTTGAAACTTTCGACCGAACAACAGGGTTTTTTGGGGTAAAAGAGATGTTACCTTTTCATATTTAAGGGCATGTTCCTGAAGCTACGGTAAATAGTTATAAAACTAGTATACCGTTGCTTCAGGAACATGATTTAAGGGGAGGTTTTGATTAAGGTTTATTTCGGTAATTCTCTTATATTACTCAAATAATTACCTTAGAATAATATCTTTAAAGACTGTAGGCTTTTCTGACAGAATAGTTAACGTTTTGGGGAAACAACTATTCACATATGATTTATATTATTGTTTGTCGTTGGTAACTTGATACGCCATTAGAAATTACCATTTCAGAATTACAATTTCTTCGATTTTTTTTGTTTTAATTTGATTTGTATACTTCGGTAATATCAACGACGTGTGATTATTTTTCTTCAGTAAAATCATATTATCTCTTATGTTCAATTATTGCAGATTATATGGACTGCTTTTGTATTTTCATATTAAACAATATTTTGTTTTTTATACGCCCATATTTCATGCCCTTTGTTCTGTAAAGCTACATGTCAAACTTCTAAATTTTGCATTTTTCTAAACATGGAACGTATACCTTTATGGGAATTTGAACGGGGCAAAACAAATTTCGAAAGTTTTGGCTTACCAAAATGATGTGAGGGTGGGCGGTTGATCATGTCCGTCGACCGTCATAGTATAGGTCAACATTCAAAATTTCCTATTTTTTCTAAACTTGGATAATACACCTTTTATGGGAAATAGAATGGGTCAAAATTATTTAGAAATTTTCGACATGCCAACATGTAGTGGGTGCGGGGTGGATATGTTTTTGAGGCCAAACCCATTTCATAGCTTTAAAAATATTGTTTAATATAGATCAACTCTTAATTTATAACTTTAAAGATTATATTATTGTTTCTTAATCAATGTAGTTAAAAATCATTTCCAAATAAAATATTTCACCATTGCTGTGGGTTGAATCTGGTAAGGTGGGGGAACACCAGCCTTGTAATTTTGCTGTAAAAAGTTGCACAATACGGTGGTAGATGACAAATGAGATGCAAAATAAGATTCTGAAATCAATGTTCAGTGAAGTAACGATTATCAAGAAAGAAGCAAGCACGAGGCTTCTTTTTATTTTAGGTATCAATTTCACAGATAACAAGTTTGGTTTAGCTTTGGAGTATAGCGCATTGAATGCGACGAACGACATTTTTAAAACACATGCCTCTGAAATTCCAGCTGCAAAGTGTTCCCGAACTGGGCAAATCTCCATATCGGCCCCTCAAATTCTATAGGCGTAGATTCCCGTGATTAATGGAAGACATTGTTACATCTATTGCTCGAGAAAGCATTGAACCCACGTCGGATTAATTGATATAAGAGAGAAGTAAAACCTTTAACATCCACTCGGCGCAGACTAAGTCATTTTGCGACTGACGTGTGGTCCAAGCCTATTCAAATAATTTGTGACTATTGGTCTTTAGCCTTTGAAGGGAACTCGGATAGAACCCACGCGGATACAGCCCCCTACATTTAGCAATCATACTTCCTACTAAAGCCGGGGAATCACGTGGGTAAGGCAGTGGGTCGCTATCCTGGAGGTCGGGTGTTCGGTCCCGGCATTGGCCAAGAAAGTCCATTTCGATTTTTCGGCGTGGTTTCCACTTGTCAGTGATGCAGAAGTAAAACCTTTAACATCCACTCATTCGGCACAGACTAGGTCATTTTTCGACTGACATGTGGTCCAAGCCTATTCAAATAATTTGTGTCTATTGGTCTTTAGCCTTTGAAAGGAACTCTGATAGAACCCACGCGGATACAGCCCCCTACATTTAGCAATCATACTTCCTACTAAAGCCGGGGAATCACGTGGATAAGGCAGTGTGTCGCTATCCTGGAGGTCGGGTGTTCGATCCCGGCATTGGCCGAGAAAGTCCATTTCGAACTTTCGGCGTGGTTTCCCCTTGTCAGTGATGCAGAACGGAGGGTCTAGCAATAGAGTATGACGTTAAACCCTATTTCATTTCCTACTAAAGCCAAAGGTTCTGCCGGCCCTGGAAATATTCACAAAACAGATCCTTCATGTAGTATTTATACATGCACTTCCTACTACAGCCAAAGGAAGGGTTATAATAGATTGGTTAGGTGCTGTACTTACTGAGGGGGGGGGGGCAGAACCCGAAATGCCTGAGAAAAAAAAATCCGGTTTACAGACGTTGGCGCCCAATAAAAATTTGGGATATCTGGCGCGCAAACGCGGTTCTTTCATTTCTAGCCCATGAACAAAGCAACTTCAAAGTAATATATCGGCCCCTCAAATGCTATAGGCATAGATTCCCGTGATTAATGGAAGACATTGTTACATCTATTGCTCGAGAAAGCATTGAACCCACGTCGGATTAATCAACAGAAATTAATATAAGAGAGAAGTAAAACCTTTAACATCCACTCGGCACAGACTAGGTCATTTTGTGACTGACATGTGGTACAATCCTATTCAAATAATTTGTGTCACGTGGGTAAGGCAGTGGGTCGCTATCCTGGAGGTCGGGTGTTCGATCCCGGCATTGGCCGAAAAAATCCATCTCGATTTTTCGGATTGGTTCCCCTTGTCAGTGATGCAGAACGGAGGGTCTGGCAGGACAGCTGTCTAGCAAAAGAGTAGGACGTTAAACCCCATTTTACTTCCTACTAAAGCCAAAGGATGGGTTATAATAGGCGGCCCCTGGCCCCCTTCCCCCATCAAGAATTGATTCCGCCGGCCCTGGAAATATTCACAAAACAGATCCTACATACAGTATTTATACTTCTACTAAAGCCAAAAGAAGGGTTGTAATAGATTGGTTAGGTGCTGTACTTACTTAGTTTACTTATAAATCAACAAGAAACCCCTCCCTCCAATGGAAATAAAAAAAAATACGAATTCCGTTCCGATGAATGTGAAATAGAAAGCAAGATGTAAGTTTCGTAAACAATGAAATGGGGTTTAACATTCAACTTTTCTACGTCATCAAGGCTAATGCAGCCATATGTGTACCGACTCGATGGCAGTTGGGGGTGGGGGCAGAACCCGAAATGCCTGAAAAAAAATCCGGTTTACAGACGTTAGAGACCAAGAAAAATTTGGGATATTTGACACTGCAAACGCGTTTCCTTCATTTCTAGCCCATGAACAAAGCAATTTCAAAGTAATATGGCCTAATTAAGGTGTTTAACTCAAATTCCAATCAACAAATCAATCGTTTACAGTCCACGAAAACAGGAGAGTTGATTTTAAAAAATTAACTGCTGCAAACGCCGTTTTCCTGCTATTCCAGCACGTCAACAAATCGACTTCAAAGTGGTCTAGGGGGATTGGATGGCTGAAATGTTAGCACGTGCGTGCTGTATCATGAGGTTTGTCGTTGGGACAGCTGACGTGGTCTTTATTCCCTTGTTGTACGTGACAATGAGTAAGGTAGCCTGTCCAACCTCGTGGGTTTTCGCCGGGTCCCCTGGTTTCCACTCACTGGTAAAGATCCCTACGCGCAAGCGAATTATTGAAATAAAATTGAACCACCATTTAGTCCAGAATAAATGACTAGTTTGTGTCGAGTGGACGTTAAACCCCATCCTATTCTCTCTCTCCGTCCTGTACTACCTATATATAGTGTTACCTTGTCCCGATCTTTACGTGCACGCGGGTCCTCGAAATTTTGGACCATCCGGACAACTAGGCGGAAACGTTGACTACTCCGAGATGTTATTAATGTAAGTATATTCTGCAAGTGTCGTGGATATCGGTTGATGATTGTGGTCTGTAGGCGTGCCACATGAAATATGTGGTAACCTGATATCTCAAAAACCACTAACCGGAAGTGGTCGAAATTTTGGCTACCCCGCGATATTATTAATGTTATTATATCCTGTAAGTTTCATGGATATTGGTTGATAATTGTGGTCTGTAGGCGTGCCACATGAAATGTGTGGTAACCTGATATCTCGGAAACCACTAACCGGAAGTGATCGAAATTTTGACTACTCCGAGATATTATTATTGTTATTATATCCTGTATGTTTCATGGATATCGGTTGATAATTGTGGTCTGTAGGCGTGCCATATGAAATGTGCGGTAACCTGATATCCCGGAAACCTCTAACCGGAAGTGGTCGAAATTTTATCTACGCCGAGATATTATGATTGTTATCATATTCTGTAAGTTAGATTTAAATCAGTTAGTAATTGCGGTCTGTAGTCGTGAGGATATTTTGAAATTATTGCTTACCACATGTGGCAAATAGCCACTGCCTTATTAGAAATAAGACACAGTTTCAATTTCATGCCGCATGACCACTTCATAGGAGCTTTTAACTAAGCTTGTTCTAAAAGTACGGCTTTCTATATTGATCGCGACGTTTACCTCTTTGTCTTTGGCTAATTGAGTCACCTCCCTGTTCTCCATTTCGCATACAAATATCTACTGTGTGAGTTCTGGTAAATAATAAACAGATTTCTTCGATTATGAACAAACTAGTTAACCTTGGTAATTATAAACTTACCCGTGTGTTTAAAATGAACTCCCGTTAAATAAAATCCATCGCACCACTAAATGTCCCAACGTATAAAAACAGTTCTCTCTTGAAAAATTGAAATCCCACAAACTTTCGGTTATGAAAATATCAATATGGCAGCTGGTTACGTCACACCTCGGGAGATATCACTTTGTATTAGGGGTGACAGCATAGGAAATGTGGCATTTTTACGTCAATTCAAGTTTGTTTTAAGTTAAAGTGCGAATCCCGAATTTCATTGAATCTGAAAATTACAAGTTCGTATACGTATGAAATTTTAACGCCAAAATACAGAGGAATTGTGTATTTACCTTGTCTGAAAAGTTCAGTTCAAAATATTCAGTCTTTTGGACGTGAACGTCAAAATCGCACCACAATCAAATATCCGGACACTAGACTTTTTAAATAGTTGAACTTGATAAATGCAACTACATGCGATACCTATTGTACACTTCATAAATAGAGAGCTTGCGGCACTCAGCACTCAGCATGTAGACGCGTATTATCCAGGCACTTTTTAGGATGCAACCAAGACGCCGGTCTTCAAACACAGAGCAATACCGACAATTGGAAATTTTTTGAAAACGTATCACAACGCTTGAGGTAGTTACTAGGGGCTAAGTTATAAGTTATTAAAGGCCTTTCATACAAAATTAAGCAATTTTAAGCCCCAAAATGTAACTGGGATTATTCCTTTAAGCACGTCTCGGCATTGAGTTTGAGCGTTCGCACACATAACAACCAGTATTTTTTTAAAAATTTGTTACCGTCTTAATTATTTGATTACCGACTAGGGTGGGATAATTTTCTTTTTAACACGCATGAGGAACAAAAATAACTACATTCTTTTCACGGGCCTTAAATATTACCCATCTTTATAATATGGTATGATAATATTATTATTTAACATATGCAGGCCATTTACAATTAATGTTCCGCTTCTTACGTGTCGTTACGGACTTGTCGGTATTGCGGACTTGTCGGCATTGCTTACGCCACCCAATGCCATTTAGGCACTTTGAACGCTGTCGTAACACGCTTAAAAATGTCACTGAAGCGGTTATTATTTGATCGAAAGAATGAGATCAAATTAATAATACACTCAGAGTCCTCAGCCACTTCGGAGATGTGCTTCATGATCCATGTTAAACTATTTATTACATAAAGAAGATAGGATATTAAAATCTATATTTTATACATGACTTTATTTTTACGAGTGATTCTTTCATTGTGAATAAAATTTGATAGACTGGCGATCAATGGTTTCAATATAAAGATAAAGCTCCTATGTAATTGTCTTCAATTGATATTTTCGTCGCCCAAACTCAAACGATTGTAATGTTGGCGCGTTGCTTTGAGTATAGCACGTGCTTGACAAAATATGCGTCAAATTTAAACAACCTCGCTTCCGTGTGTTGGATTCGTCCAATATGTGACGAAAGCAATGTTATTATCCACTCTGTCGAAATAACAAGTAAATATTCAAATCTTTCAAGAGAGAACCGTTTTTATTCGTTGAGATATTTTATTGTGCAATGGATTTTATTTAACGGGAGTTAATTTCAAACACACAGGTAAGTTTATAATAACCAAAGTTAACTAGTTTGTTCATAATCGAAGAAATCCGTTTTTTATTTACCAGAACTCACACAGTAGCTAGTTATACCATTGAAAAAATAGAAGACACTATCACTGTAGAAAATGATTATATATTTTACTACTTTTACTTTACCATTTCCTGTAAATCAGAGTTACTTTCCTTCGACCCAAATCAAGATTTCGCCCCAAAAAACGGAGAAATATTATGACGTCATATGTATGATTGTGGGTTAGGGTAAGGGTTAGGGTTTGCCATTTTTACATTTCGAGACTTTGGCGAAATCTACAGGTTCTAGCCCTTACCCTAACCCTAACCTACATTCAATAAATGACGTCATATGTGCTAAAGTGCGTAGGATCGTCTTCGATCTAGTGTTCTCCCCAAAAAACTTACACACACACACAGTGGCTGTCAGTGGAGACACAGCTGCTCAAGATTATTGTGGGATCAGGGACGGATCAAGGAATTTTTGCAGGAGGGGGTTTGCCAGGTTTCGGTTACGGAAATCTGCCATCATCGTCTCTAAATTACATAGGCATACATACAAATAGAGCGTTTTAAAGAGAGAAATCGTTTTATAATGATGTAGGATCACTTTGTGATTTAATTTCATTGATGCACAAGGCATTATTTTTTTTATGTAGCTGAGCAGGGTGGGGTTGGGGCCCCCACCCACCCCCTCTGGATCCGCCCCTGGGATATCTATGGCAATGGCACCAACGCAGTGTGCTCTACTATTTGCCTATATAAATACGTGATATCCCACTATAAATCCCCAAAAGTTTTATTACTAACGAATCGTAATAACATTAATATTAGATTGTCAGGTTTGAAAACAGTTCAACAAATTACGTTGAAAGATGCCTCTCGATGTACAAACTGCGTGATTTGATGTTTGGATTAATTAAATCATATTCAAGCTAATTTATCGAAGTTTATCTTCAGACCATTATTTGTGATGACTTGAAACTTGCGGTAACCATACACAAGCCAGGGGAAGAAACATTTTCCACTTATTTGTCTGAAATCGCTGTCCATTTACCATAAATGTCGAAGCCGAAGTAAATTAAGGGAATATCTTCTGCTCACTTTTTTCCGCTGTTTAATCACACTGTTCTCACAACCGCTAGCCGTTTGATTAACATACAAAGCTCTCCCCAGACACCTTTTTTATTTTTGCTGTGACCTGCCCTATGGGTTCTCTTCGGTGTTTTTCTACTCTCTCCTTTCTATACAATATTCCGACATTTTCATCTTTTTTGATAAATAACTATGCTAGAATTCTTTTATGTGCACCCAAATGTGTGTATACGAATCAGTTTTTCGTCCAATCCAAAGGACTAGACACTGTTCCCTGTAAGATTTTTCGTTCTGCAACTTCGCCACGGTGAATTCTGGTGCAGGATTAGCAGGAGGTTATACCCCATTTCATTTGTTAAAAATACAAAACTCTACATAAATATGTAAGTAGTTTTAATGATCAACTATTTATATATTACCTACTATATAAATACACATATTTACATTTATTCTCGTATTTTAATACAATAATATCATCTTCACGCCTCAAATACATTAATATCATCTTCAAATATATAACTTATACTGAAACCAATACAAAGAGTTTCTTCTTTACTATGGTTGGTGATAATCATCTTCTTCTACCGAAACAGTCTGTTCGTTTCTATGATAAGGGGTTAATCATCCAGATTTAACCTTCTAGAGTTGAACATCCTTTCAACCTAACTTTAAAGTAATTATATTATCTTTCTTATCGAAGGAAATCAACATACTAGATCTATAGTATATGATCCTTACCAAAATAGGCTAATAAACACACTCAGCCTATTGTCTTTTCTAACTTTTTTTAGCAGGGGGGTGGGGGCTGGGGTTTTTTTAGGAGGGGGGGGGGTGATAACCGCCTATGTGCCCCTCTTATCTTTAAATATCTTTTTTTTTTATCTTATTGGAATAACCATTCTCGGTACGGAAATTCCTGGGTCGCATATCCCGAAGTCTTTTTTCCAAGTAATCCCCTTTTACACAAACTATCAATCAAATTTTCTGTTGTACTTTTGTAAAAGTATGTGGTGGTCGTATAGTTAACCATGGTCATTCCTGCTTTTTCTTTTCCAATAAGTAAATGAAATGGGGTTTAACGTCCTACTGTTCTGCTCCGACAATAAAGACGATATCAAGTAAGTTTAATTAGTTAGAACCCCCTCCACACCATGTCAGATAAAGGTCACATTCAATTTGACACTATCCAATTCAAATTACAAAAAAAGTTTACATAAATCGATGGCAACCTTCACATCAGACTAAAGGAGGAATTTTAACAAACCATTTCGAAAACAATATTGTAACATTCTTCATTTTATCTTCTAGATTTCTGTTATAAAATTTGAAAAATTAAGAAAAAGTAAGAACGGGCATTATGTATTGTTTAATGGTCGAGGGCGAGACATTGCGTAATATTTTGTAACAACATGAGGGCCTACGGCTCAAGGTTTTTACAAAATATTACGCAATGTCTTAAGCCCTAAGCCCGAGACCATTCAACAGACACTCCGCACGTGAAATACGTCACACTAGTCCAATATTTCACTGGTATGAAAAATTTACGATTGGCAAGTTGCCCGTACGATTATTTGAAATAACGGAACGCCTACATCAAAGGGTGACGTCACATCTGTATTTTAAGATCATAAATTAGCATTGTTGTAAACACTGGATTGCTACAGGCGCCATCTTCTCATAAAGGCAGGGTATTCTCTCATATTCTTCTTACAAGCAAGGTATTCTCTCGGTTGTGCCAGATTATAAATCAGCAGCAAGATTGTCCCTGGCTTGTGCTTGACCATAGAGTTTTCCTCACACGCCGCTTTATCCATGATTGAGAAATGACACATTTTGCGTGAATCAGCTATGAAAAATGTTCATGCTAGACAATTGGGTAACGGCGCTTATTCTAAATATTGCTATAGATGAGGACATGTTTGACACCACTTAAATGTTAAAGACATCAAATGAAATCCGTCATCACTGCATGGCATAATAAAGGATTTTTTAATACCAAAAGATACCAGTGAATTAGACAAACACTGGAAATTAGACTAAAGACGAACAGTGGGGTATTATTAAATGAAAGGGCACTGGTCACACAAGTGGGCCCCATATTGGTCTTACAAACAAGACACGAGTTATCTGTCCTTAGATACCATTGGTAAAACACATGGGGCACTCTCGTAAAAAGTTAAATACCCAGACTGAATACCGAGACTGCGAGAAGATGGTCGCTTATAACCCAACTTAAAATATATTATTAAAGGTACGCAACTCGTTACATCTAAATTCAAATAATAAAAAAATGGACACTGTCAACTCTTCGTCTTTAAATTGGCGAGAAACTTTACGATTCACATTATGACAACGATCACCACGCGCTTTTTCCTCCTCAATTCTGACAAGTCTCTCGAAAATCAGTAATACCATAGGCACTTGAAGTTATTAAAGTTTCTTACAAAAGCTTTTCTAGCATACCACAATAGGGTAAAGTATATCATGCACCATATTGTTTTGCCTCGGTGAAGACCTAGTGCGCTAGGCAAGAAAATGAAAGAAAGTTTAATCCCTTCAAGTGCCTGTGAGTGATACTCACAAGATAGGAGCTTTATAATTCAATTATGTCCAGGACATCTTTTGTTTTAACAAAAGCTAGTGCTCCCATCGAGAGCAAAATTACAGGCTAATTAGCCTACCAAGGGAATTAACTCTGTCCTCCGTCCTCCTCGGAATATATAAAAGACGCACCGTTCTCTCAGTTATAATCACAATTTCCCCCCTGTCTTGGTTATACAAGATTATTTCTTGAATGCCAGAATTCTCCTGCATTATCTAGACCATGCAGCTGTTGAAAACCCACAGAACAAACAGTACATGAATAGGCTACAGCACAGATTATTCAAAATGTCTTCGCGTATCAGGCTGCTATTTTTACACAGCCCAAGTGTCATTTTTCTGTTTTTCTCGTCACGGACATCGTTTTTCACAACACAATATTAACGTTGATATAAATTAAAAAGTTAAAAAGACTTCTTGCTGGGGAATACTTTGTCTTCTCTTTGTAACATTTTCATCAACCAGACAGCCGTCGGCAGATTCTGGCAACCTAAAAACTTCTGACGTAGTTCACGAGGCGTGTAAGGTGGGGACGTGTCGCATGGTGCTCCAAATATTGTGCTTCTCACGTGGCTGTGTCGACCTTCACTGTATTGTGGTGATGAATGCTTCACAACATTTTTACTTTTCTGAAAAAAAGAAGAAAAAAGTTTGAAAATAAGTCGCCAAACATAAGATTTCCTTATGGCTGGTTAAATCATGAATAGGTCACTGGTGAAACACGTTAAGATACCGATACCGGGTACCTAGTCATAGAAATGCTATGGTAATGACACCAATGAGAACACAAGATCATGATTAATAATGACGTAGATATTAAGGGCGATAATGACATCAGACACGGATAATGATTAATGCGATGACCTAGGCGTGGATAGCGATGGTGGAGACATGAATGACGCTGACGATACGATGTATTGTTATCTAGGCGTGGATATTAACATGACGACATAACGCAGCAGAGATTTATGAGCTGACAATAATCCAAATCAAGATGTCGATTAGGATAATAATGGTGTTTTTACCTCAAAAATATCCCTCGTGCACATGTTTGAGCTGTTATTATTCGACCAATGGAGAGTAAATTCGTCATCAAATGAGTATTCATTACTTCGACCACTGGTGAAAACAATGACATTGGAATGGTCGGGTGAATTCTTGAAATGTTCTGCTATAACTCCAGAATAACTCTGGTCAATTATTAAATGAACGGCTTTTGCGGCACAATTTTTGAGGTCATCCATTAACTCTGATACAGGATATTTTTCATTTTCCTCTGCCTGAAATAATAGATTTTAAAAAATAAAATGATGAAAGTTTTACCATGAAATATGAATTAGATCAATTTTAAAACTGAGAACTGTCATTCTTGTAAAGAAACAAAACGAACAGCCATACTAAAGTACTATTAGCGTTGGTGACATCGCAGACATGTTGTATTTTCATTTTCGTTATCCGAGAGCAACGCAGGGACGAAACCACGTCCGCAAGCCAGAGCTACAAACGTAATGAGACCGATTGATGCACGGGCCCCTAATACGAGTGACGCAGCCACGAGCCTCGTACCGTAGGTGCAACTGCAAACTGTCTAGGGAGGTTCGGGGGTATTTCCCGTGCCCCCCTCCCCCTCAGCCCTAGGGACATAGTTGATTTTCATTTTCGTAGCTTTGTTACTGTTGTAGTTCACATGTCTGCTCTTTTTTATAGATGATATAAACATGATTTCGCATTGTCTCCGCCCAAGCAATTCAAGGTTGCAACATGCCATTTCCTACAATTGACTATGAATGAGAAATCGTGTTATTTATTAAGTATTTTGCAAGAATTTACAAAGTTCTGTGATCCGTTACGCTCCGACATAATAGTGAATAGACCCCCCCCCCACACACACACAGCACAGGGCCCACATACGCCTACATGTACGCCCCTGATCAGATGTATTTAATCCATTACAATGTCAATCCATTACAATGCCAACATGGTAGAACACAAGGCACACGAACAATGTGTGTTACGCGTACGTAACCATTACGCTTGGTTATATACCACCCAATTTCAGACTGTTCGCTATGAAAGAATAAAATAGTCCCTTAGATGTCTTGATAACGACAATTTCGAACGACCGATCAAATAGCGGGCGTATGCGTATCGTCACTACCACTAAACGGATCCCTGGGCGATTGTAAAGTCGTTATTTCGAACTACCGAACTGTATCAAAATTGTGATGTTCCGTACACAAACCAAAATAAACTCACTCGTCCATCACTGTTGCTATCCCATAAAAGAGATGTACCGTCATTTTTAGCTGGATTATTGAAATAGACCACCAAAGAATCAACACAGTGAGCTGACAGACAGAGTTTCCGTAAATGGTATCGTACTGCTAGTTTCATGGCGGCTGGGTGAACTCGCTGGGGTGCATCACCTTGTCCTGCAATCACAAAACACAATAATTGATTAGGTAATAATATCATCCGGCATTATGGTTTTTGAGTTAGGTTAAACTGGACTTGAAAATGGTTGAACGTCGTCGCGTCATACCTCTGTCATTTTCAGACTAACAATATCACATGTACAATTATATAGTGGGGACAATTTTGTTTGGACAGCGTTTGCTCTAGGTCGATCTACTCATCCTTGAATTTCAACTTCCAATTCCACACTGGGATACAAATGACTGGTCACATACTGGACCAAAAATTCCAAATTTGGAGACTTTCAAATATTGAATTAAAAATGGCTCTCAAATATTGGACAGATACTACTATGAGTGTAAAAGCTAAAAACTAAGACCCATTGCAGATTTCGAGATGTAAGTGATAGGTGAAATCTGCAACAGGCCTTAGCTCATAGTCCTAACCTATTATAAGGACCCGAGTATTTTGGGGGTTGTAGCATGTCTACAATACCACCCAGGGTTGAAGTGGACGTTATTCTCCAGAAATGAGCGTATGTTGTATTGGGCGCGTACCTTTAAACTGCATACAAATAGGAATTGTGTGTTCGACATTCCTGAAATAGCATCTTTTTCAAGTTATTTAAAAAATATCTAAAGCAAGAACTGTAATTGTTCTAAAGGACGCATTTCACCCTGAGAAAGTAATAGAACATTAAAACTCGCGTTCAGTAAAGCACAATTAAGAATCGTTTTCTGGGAAATTACTGGACTCACACCAAAAGACACCCACTCACAGGAATTCCTCGACTCCGTGAAATGTTGAAGTGTTTTTGTAAAATTGTTCTAACAATGAAAACGCGCACTTGTTATTGTAGTGAATTTACTTGAAACATGCCGTCATTTACGCTTGGTTAAAATTTAAAACAATCCATTCTAATCAGTTTGAACTGTTAGGTGTTCCGGGTCGTTATTCAATTAATAACTACTTTCATGGAAATTTTGTGGATTTATTTTGCTTTTGCCATAAGCGTTTAATACCATATAATCAGCAAAATTTTATGTCAACCGTACCAGGTAAAGCATGAGTGTGAAAATGTCCGACATAAATGAGACAGAAAGATAAACTTTCATTGCTTTTATTAATCATGATTTTAAAGTCATGAAAAATTGATAAATGTGTTATGAAGAATTTCAATAATAAATGTTTCTCTAACATTGGTTTATTTAAATCACTTTTTGGCAATGCGTTTATTTTCAACGAGTAGTCTAAATTAAAAGGTAGACGAATCTTATCATTAAAAACATTCTATTGAGCTATTTCAGTTTTGTGTAAATAAACCTTTGATGTTTGGCCGCCTGTAGAGAAAAGTTATTTCTTTTGATCACGTGGGGAGTTTTGTGGGCTGTTCCATTCACCCCCGTCTTTATTCATATTACATACAAACAGTGAGGGATAAAAGATAAAACTGATTCTCCGGTCATTCTATTCTCCCCCCTCGAGCCGATCAGCTTCTAAAGACACAATAGTCGGCTAGTTCTCTCACTGGACAACTTTAAAGGCACATCAAAGGGAAGATAACAATTATTGACGGGATAATTTTCTCCATCTATCTAACTTCTTTCTGTACGTCTGGTTTCTTCTCATCTAGAACTATCTCAAAGGGTGAACTGATTGTAAAGGAGATGTCCATTTCACCAGCACAGAAATCACAAATAAAAATCTCCTGTGCGTTCGATTCTATGAAGTCTATAATTACCAATTAAAAACTCGGTCCGTGTCTCGGGTAGGGATAAACATGTTATTGAAGACATTCGACACCGAAGGGTTAACATTACAGACAAATAAAACAAACTTGGTTTGAAAAGAATGAAGTTTAATGTCCAGTCGACAAAATAACAACGCTCATTCTAAGACTAACATATGGTTGGCTTTATTTACAACACGGTCACTTGCGCAATTTTATGGATAAGAACTTTGCCCAGTGCCCGGACTCTTATTTGAATTCTATCTTTCACGGGTACTCGGGCGCATAATAATATGCTATAGTGCACACATATGGGCACCGGGTGTACTAAGAGGAGTAAGCATACACTGACGCTTACTCGACACCCGCCACTGCTCAGCTAACAGGAGCAATATTATTACGTAAGTATATAGACAGGATCGAGAAAAGTCCACTGACTGAAGCGGACGTTAAATAGCTTTATTTAACGTCCGCTTCCACCGAGGTGATATCGCAGACAAGCGCATGTGATGCCCCCATACCCCTTATATACTTACTTATCAGTGATTTAGCTCCATTAGCGAAAAACAGCTTGATATTTCTTCTTTTAAAACCATTTCTCCTTAACATATTGTACATATTTTCAACATTCTTCTTGTGACGTAATCCTGACGTCATACGATTCCAGCCTCCTGATAGGACGACAGCTTGATCACAGATTTCAAATAATCGACAGCTGGTACGAACTGTCTCGCGTGTGGTGGAACATCGCTGGGTATTGTCTCTTATTGGATTACAGAGAATACCGCTTGTCTCATTGGGTGTTCTTAGCACTTGGCACCGCCCGAACCCAGCCACATTGGACATGCACTCTAAATAATTTTTACGTTTAATCATGTACAATTTGCTGGCCGCCGTCGATTCTAGGTGAACCACGGGAAGAAAATTGATCTCGCATCTTCTTGCGTAGTTCCGTCTTCTCGATCGCCTCTCCAATGCGTTGCGGCATCTACGTCTTAAAGCCAGTTGCATACATTCACCATTATCTGGAATAAACAAAAAGGGTAAGTTTATCACGAATGGTAAACACCAACACCTAAAATTATCTGATTGTTTCCTACCTATTTCTTGGTCATATATCGATTTATATGTCTTATTTCTTACGCCCGGGGACGATGGGAGGCCAAACACTACCTCTCCCCCGTATGTTTGCGAGATGTTTATTAAAGTAGATATCAATATCAGACTATCAACTGTTAATACATAAGTTACTCGTATTAATTCAATATCAGGTTAATATATTATTTTAGTTTCTCTAAGTTTATTTTCTTGGCCCCCCTTGGATGTGCGCGTGATTTCGGGTTACAATCATTATCCAACGAGCGCACAAATTAGGTCTCTGTGTGGTTTTTCTCTTTTGTTTTCACAAGATAGTGAATAAAAATTGATCTTTGATTACAAAAAGGAATATTTTTATAGCCTGCTCAGTCCTTACCAAAATAACAAAACATTAATGAAGGAATTAAATATCTTCACAAACTGACGTCACCCCCTGGACGTGATTTATTTGTTCGAGGACTTCTTTCAATGATTGCGAGTATATTTCTCCTTGCCCTTCTAGTTTAGTTTGAATGAAGATATCGTTTATATTTGTGAAGTGTTTATTGTCTTAATAAACTGAGGATTGGCAGGTTGTTCGCACGATTTGAAGAATCGAGTGATTTTTAAAGGTCCACTTAAATATTTTCATTTCGTACAATTTTCACGCCAAAATCAAATATCATGCGAATTCCACTTGGAAGAAAATGGTAACAGTTTGTGAAATAAAACGAAATGGAGTTTAACGCCCAACGCATCTGCACAAATCGAGCTAATGCAGACCGACATATACCATGCAATGAAACATAGTGCAACTAGGCATTTATCTTTGTGATTTCCCTATACAGAGTATGGTTATTTATTTATCTATGTGGTGTCTCTTTAAAGTGTGTAGTTCGGTATCTAGCTATGTGGTATCCCTTTAAAGTACATGCATGTAGTTATGTATCTACCTCTGTGATATCCCTTTAAAGTATGTAGTTATGTATCTATATATGTCCATTTAAAGTGTGTGGTTAAGTATCTATACATGTGATGCGCCTTTAAAGTGTGTAGCTGGGTATCTACATGTGTGATGTTCCTTTAAAGTATGTAGTTAGTTCGGTATCTATATGTGTGATGTCCATTATCTATGTAGTGTCCCTTTAAAGTGTGCAATTATGCATGTCCCTTTAAAGTATGTGGTTCGTCATTGATCTATCTGGAGTAAATGTCGTGTGTGTAGTTAATAACATGTAGTCATCTATGCGTTGTCCCTTTAAAGTGTGTAGTTACTTACTTATCTATCTGGTGTCCCTTTAAAGTGTGTAGTTAGCTTTTATGTGTGCGGTGATAAAAGATAAGATGGCGGATGGTAATAATATTATTACAAGCATGTACGTCTGTATATCTACTGATGATTATCTGTATTCAACAAATGAACGATAACAACACGTGTATACATCCTGTCTCTACTTTCACTTCTCAAATAGTTACACACAATATCAATATACACCTACAGATCTCCCCAACAATTCTAATATTCCAGACAGGCAATGAATGTATAAAGAATACTGAAACGTTTGAATTTTCTAGTACAAATAATTATGCTACTGATGATAGAATGTAAAAGAAACCACGGTGACGAAGTGAGTAAGGTCTAGGGTTCGATTTCGGTGTTGGTCGAGAACATTCCTTGGGGTTTTCCAGTGGTGTATGACGGAGTGGTGGGCATGAAATGGAACCTAGTCCTTCGGTTTGTACATGTGTGGGCATCATCATCACTCTGATCAGCAGTGAATATTCGCTTGGCCTCTACAATCATTGATGGGGATGACATCGACGCTACTTAATGAGTAGTTACTTCAAGTAACGTAAATTTGTTTTCGCTCCGCTTCCCCATTACGTTACTAGTCAGCCTTATTAGCAAGTAGTATGAAAATAAGGCTTTTCCCGGATTATTCCCAATCTCCGTTCTAAGACTATTTTGGAATCCTTACCGTCTATTTTTCACTGTGATTCTGCCTTGGTCGCCAAAAGGAATCATTTCTTGCCATATCCATCACAAATTTATAAAAATCCAAATCTATTTTCATTTAGAATTGTGCGATACAAATGCATAAACGACTTTCATTGGAATAGGGCCGCCATTTTCAAACTAACGCTCAGCCACTCTTGCAAATTTGGGACTGGAATTTTACCGTAAACGAAAATTCTCACTGTACACGAGAATAACATATAGACTATTTAAAATATTTATGAACGTCAATATAATTCGTTGTTCTATTTTATAGATTTTATTGAAAAATTATTCATGTATGTGGACCGTGTACAGCACGAATTTTCGTTTGCGGTAAAATTCCAGTCCCAAATTTGCAAGAGTGGCTGAGCGTTAGTTTGAAAATGGCGGCTCTATTCCAATGAATGTTGTTTTTGTATTTGTATCGCACGATTCGACATGAAAATGGAGTTGGCTTTTTATAAATTTGTGTCAGGTGTGACAGAAAATGATTCCGTTTGGTGATCAAAGAGGAATCTCGGTGAAAAATAGAGGGTAAGGATTCTAAAATAGCCTTAGAACAGAGATGGAGAAAAGCCTTATTTTCATACTACTTGCGTATAGAGAGGATCAATAACGGACAGAGATATCTATCTCTGACAAATCCGTTATTATAATAACTACTTAATGAGTTCCCAGTATTACCTTTTTTCTTCCGACAAAATAAATTCTCAAACATTTTTTTGAAGCATAAGAAAAATAAATAAAGACGTTTGAAGTATTTGTAGTTATAAACTATTTCCTATTTAGTGTAAATGGATATTAAAATGAGTAAAAGGCATCATTTTTTCCGAGCCAGTTACGTGTTATGTAAACAACGCACGCGCCATTGAGCCAATGGCTGACGCCGCGTGATGCCATTGCACGTGTTGAAGACAGTCATCTGTGACTGAGGTATTATAAGTAATTCTCTGTGAAACAGATTGCATCATCAGAAGTAGTACCCGACATGTATCGTAATTCCGTTGTAAAAATGCACACTGATTCCAACATCAGAATGCTTCGATGTCATCAGTTCATACTAAAATATTGGTTGAATAAAGTTAGATTATACCATAGAG
Source organism: Patella depressa (assembly GCA_948474765.1). Lineage (NCBI taxonomy): Eukaryota > Metazoa > Mollusca > Gastropoda > Patellidae > Patella > Patella depressa. Next base: position 10,141,511 of record OX419723.1, read on the forward strand.
TAAAATCACGGATCGTTGGGTTCCTGGACCCTTCTTTTCTTCATAGACGACATCCCACCAACGATGTTTCCATAAATGTTTGTCAAAATGTTCTAATATTTCGCGCTATACTCCCCAACCCCTTTTGGCATGACCTTTGACTTTATGACCTGTTCATTGTATTTATTTCACATTTGGAAAGTACGTTATATATCCCCAGCGGCATGTTCCTTTAAAATATGAATACGAAAATGACCCGTTAATTTAGAACCTCTATAATCGCCAACTAGGAGCCGTATATTCCTGTTGTGTTCTAGAATGTCTTCCGTTAAACGTAACACAAAACCTTTATTATCAACTACACAAATCTATTTTCAAACAGACTGTCTTAAATTTCTCCATTCAAACCTTTGGCGCCATCTCCCGGTAGGAATAAGAACAGACATACATACATACGTACAAATTATGAAAGTTAAGGCAAAGGTGAGATGTCGAGCAAAGTGATTTGGGGAGTGGGAGAAGGGGGTCGCAACGGTGTCCGGAGACAATAAAACATTAACTGTAACTACAACTGGCCTAGTTTTACCATGCGAAATTCGTACGTAACTGTTCGATAACTAAATGATAGCGATTTTTTCCCACGGGTAGTGCGTCTCCGATATCAAAAATGTGCGAAATTATTATTTAAACTGACGACGATTGCAGAATGCACCAATCACACACTTCTACGTGAACTCGGCAATTGAAACAGATAACGAATGAAATTGCGTCAAATTATGATTAATCAACACCTCAAATCATACAAAAACCATTTCACTGTGTCGGGAATATTATAAGAAATGCGCATGCATGGATTTAGTAGTTTTTGGTTTTATTTTAAATGTTGAAATGAATCGGTTCTGGTAATACAGGTTGGAAGGGTTTGAGAAGGGTTATTACTTGGAGCGACACATACTTTAAAACGCTTTCGTTACACTCCTGGGCCCGGTTTCTCGAAATCTTAACTAAAGATAAAATCCAAATACTTCAATTTTGATTGACTAAGCACTAAAATCAATATAATATTATCCAATCAAGTTACTAATAAAATTTGGCTTTTATTTTTGTTAAACTTTTGTGAAACAGGCTCCAGTTCCTTGGCACCACAAGATGTAATTATTCTTTTAGATATTTTATACTATATGACGAGGAACTGAGACCGGAACTCCACTACCGTGTTATTGTTTATTATAATATTATGGACAGGTTGGTTTATTAACCTAGGAAGGTTTGTATTGTATATTGTATCACTCTACTCCATTCTCTAGTTGGTCGATAATGTTTCCTGTGATTTTTCAGCGTGGTGTCCCCTAGTCAGTGTTGCAAGAAGGGGGTGGGACTGGCAAGGGCGAGTGTCTAGTCATTCGAATAGTACGAAAACTAGTGGTGCGTGCTCAGTTCCTTGAGTTGTGATTCGAAATTTCCCCATATTATAGCACACTGCATGGTTTATGCTCGCCTTCATTATCCCAGTGTATGAGAAAAGTAGGACTTATAACCCGATTTCAGTTTGTCTCTAGTACCCGGTTAGTTGTAGCGAGTTTGTCGAGTACGTACACCGAGAAGAACTCCAGTCATTCGGTGCATTCTGGTTAGTACTCAATATCAACACAAATTAACCCTAGACAAAAACTCAAGTGGTATATTCCAAGTTAAAAACAAACTGAATATGTATTTAAATTCATACTAGTAACTTTTTGTTAATAACGAGGCATTGAAATTGGACATTTTTGAAATTTTGCCAAATGGTTTAATGTCTACGAGTGCAACAAATAAAAGTAATTAAGCGTCTTTAAGTTGTGATAGTAATAACTATAAATAAAAACCAAGAATTAGTAAATAAACAAGAATAATTTGCGGAAAACGAATGAGTTTAATTACGATTTTTTTTTACTCAATTTTCGATAAACTTGCGCCACCCATATTCTGACGCATATTGGACATTAATCTAAAACGCTGGTCCTCATCCAACTTTTTCGGACAGTATATTATTATTCAAGACCTGAAGCGTGCACGTTGTACCATAAGGCCTGTCATTGATATCCCGGTTTTACGTGGCAAGGAGTAAGGGCACCTGTCAAGCCTAGTGGGTTTTCGCACCCCCCCCCCCCCACTGCTAAAGACCTCTACGCGCAAATGACTTATTGAAATAAAATTGAACCATATGTTAGTCCTAAAATGACCTAGTTTGTATGAATTGACGTTAATCTTTTTGGTGGGCTAATATTTACTTGGAGTGTGCAAAAATGCTCTCTCATCTTCATTAAAACAATAGGGCGCTAATCCTCATTTAATTTTTAAAATCCGCCATATAACGACCATGGGATATAATTTAGCTGGAGATTCCGCTGTGGAAAATAGTCAGTTGCCTCCGATCGACGAAATCTAGCCAAAGCGATTGCGCCATTTATCTAAAATAACAGACAATGAGTTTTGCCATTGCTATACCATCCACACATCTCGTAAACTTCAAAATTTCAATTAGTATCGTTCAACAATCTTATATTGGACCATTAATATATAATATCGTTACTAATACCAATCATACTGCAGAACACAAAAGCAAATATATAATCCAAACTCTAAAAGTGATTGGCAGTGCCCTTCACGGTGGAAAAAACAGCAAGTCAATATTTCTTTTGCTTTTTTGGAGAAACATATTTTTTGCCACCTACTAGATCTGTCAAACTCATCTAATAAACTTATAAGAGCCAATTTGTTCTGTCAAATCGTTTTCCTACGTGATTCTTAAGTACAAATGCAATATTTGTTTTCTAATTGATATAAAACAATGTTGAGTAATGAAATGATTATGGCGACATCGCTTCAACCCCCTGAATCATTTAACACCAGTAAACAGGGGCCACCCATTAAGATCCGCACGTATATGAGAGTACACACTCAGCTTCTCAATGCCCGATTTAGTAAATAAATTTGTGTTTTTAGACTGGTATTAGGCGACCGCGCCACGGATTAGAGCTCGAGTGAAAAGTCAGTGATCTTAGAATGCGATCAATTAACAACTACTTCATATAAATTCGTAAACATGTGTTGAGATTTACAGTTAAAATCCAACTAGTATTCTACCGTGATCAATTAAATGGGTGTTTTTTTCTTTCTTTTTTTTTTCACTGAGTTTATTAATAAATATGCTACAAAAAGACAGTATTCCTCTAGTATCCCTCTTGCACTACTCCCATTATCTGATTACAGGAATGGTATTTCGGTTTTGCCATCGGATTAACACATAAAACGAGAGAGAAAGAGAGAGAGGGAGAGAGAGAGAGAGAGAATTTTGGGACTAACATAACCATTTTTGAAGAAAAAGATGGGCGTCCTAGGCTAACCTACTAACATGGGGTCGAAACCACCTAGTATGACTTAATGACAGACCTTATGATCAAAAGAATGTTCGATGTAAACTACCTAAAAATGTAGGCTGAAATTGACACTCGGGCACGTGAAAATTGTGTGGTCTGTTGCGTATCGTATATCCCATAAAACCTGTTTTCATTAAATTTGTTAAATCATTGAGATAATCTATTCCTTTAAAGATGTCTAATAAAGGAAACGATAAGATAAATAATGTCGTTTGTGAGTCACTTTAGGGTTTTATAAGAGGTAAAAATGGTGATAAAAATAAACCCAATGATTAAGAATCTCTCCAGAAACACTCCATAAAGAAAATCAAATAGTTTCTTAAAAACTGGGTAAATACCCTTCTATAACGCTGCCCATTGTATGAATGTAATTGGAGAGAGGGGCTAACCTTGTCGTAACCCTCATAAAGTAACCAGCAAACGCGCTTCTATTATTTGATCATCAACTTTTAGTGCTTTACCCAATAAACTTTCTACAGTCAATAAACTAAACGGAGGTAGGTTCGTAAATAAATAGGCACAAGGCTTTCCTCTCTGCCAATTAGACGACATTTTCCTCTTAACTCGTCTATTTTCAGGTGTTTTTGTTTGAGCAAAGATCAATATGAAAGACCTACCCCTCCCCCACTTCAACTTAACAAGATGATCCCCGTGTTAATCCCACCCACACCGATCTCAACTTGTCTTAAATAAATAATTATTTAGCTTTTTCTATAGCCTAATAGTTCACAGCTTCTTATCTCATACCTAATAGATCCTAAGTACATAGCACTAACTCGCATAACTTTCAACTTTTCTCCATTTTAAAACACTTCAATATTCAATTTGAACAGATCGATTTTAATCAACGTGCTCTCGCCTTTCAGTTTTAATGGGTCATCCCAATTAAATAATATGGCGAAAGCAAACACTTGTTTATCAACAGCTGCTAATGAAACTTTTACATCATAATTACTTGAACAAACTGATCCTACAAGCCAATGTAACATTTGTAACATTTCCCTAGGGTCCGAGAAAAGGGTATGTGTCAAAATGAGCTGTTGGTGGTCACGTATAACTATAAACTCGGAAAACACACATCAATTTAAAAAGATAAATTGTTTTTTATTTAATAACATTCGATACAAGTATGTAATATTTTATTTTGATTCAAATACCATGTTTTTAAAATCCGTGGCTTGCTAACCCTGCGGTCCTGTGATCGATTTCGGTCTTGCCACTGCCCCGGCAAAATTTCACTCACAGCTCACTGTAGGTCTATGGCGTATGCCGGTCTTCATTAGCCCAGTCGGTGCAGAAGCATTCAATAGAAGGTAGTGATAGTTTGGTAAGAAGAATTTAAACACACAGAAAGAAATGAAGACAGTGAGAAATAAAGATAAGGAGACAGAAATAGAGGAATAAAATCAGGAATGTGTCTGTGAGGAGAGTAAGACAGGAAACGTCTGGTGAAAGATGATCAAAGAAAAGCTGTCTATTTAAACACCAATAAATCTACGCTGGTTTAAAACAGACAGACGTAATTACACTGTACATTGTATTAACCGATTACTACTTGCAATAAACGTCAACTAAATACAAACGGCAATCCGGAAATTTCTGGAGAGGGAAAGGAGGACCATTTGCCGACAAACATTTGGTAACAAAGTTCCTATATATTCGTTTTGTTACCTTTAAAGTAGCAGGTGTGGATATAAAGAACACGTGAATGTTTTAGGGGCTAGACACATGAATGTTTTAGGGGCACACCTAGAATGTCCGAGTCCCCCCTCCCACACAACCAAGAGAACATTCACCACAGACCAGTTCGATTTTCAAATACACCTCAGTAACCATCCAGTCCTAGGGAGCTGTTGGACTATTATTATTTTAATCAAGGTAGTTGTCAGTTTAATTAATATTCAGATTATTGACTGTCCAATTATTGAGTGTTGTGCTACATGTACATGTATGGCCATCGCCATCATTTTTTCGAGAAGAGTATCATTGTGAATGAAAATACTTGTGTAAAAAAAGTAAAGTTGTTTGTAGTGTTAAAAAGAAAAGCTAACCGGAGCTTTGTTGAATCGTTTTAACACGCGAAACAAAACAATGACTTATAAAAACAAAGAAAAAACAGTTGGAAAACACACGAAAAAAAATGTCCAACTTTTGAAAACAGAATACGAGAGATTTCTACTGATGTTATCGAAAAGACATGAAAGGAATGGAAAAACTGAAAGTAGAACCGAGATGAAAGAAATGATAAAATAAAAGTAGAGCTATGTAGCTTTGAAGAATGGGTTAGCACCGTGCTCTTTGATCGTTGACCGAAAATATTTTATCTACCGGCAATCTTGGCCATTTCATTAGAAGAATAAAGGCTTGGATAGGCTACATTACATGACAATACAAACCAATAGTCGAGTAGAAACATTGTTTTCAACTTAGGAAAACAATCACCGAGATAACTTTCTTTACTTAATGAATGATGTTCCATTACACGCTTGAGTTGTACCGATAACGTTGTTGGAACGTTTAACCGTTATCGGGGGTTAATTGGTGCGCTTTGATGTCATTTGGTTTAAAGAGACACCTCATTATGTTTAAATAATATCGATAAAAAAATAAATTTAAAATTTGGTGTAAGATTATCAGATCTCTTGTTTATACCGCATCTCCAATTTGTTGCAAATGCGATTACGGGTTCTATGCTACTAGGCATCTCTAATAATTCCCAAGTACCCACCCCCTCCACCCCGACACACATACACCAGCTAAAAAGCTCTGTGCGCAAGCGAATTAATAACATACATGTATTAATCCAAACTCTTTAACTTCTGTTGAGCGGATGCTAAACACCATTGTCTTCCACCTTCAATGAAGTACCGATCCCTTTTTGTTCACTAATATAGAAACACATCAATATCATCTCGACTTTTGATCAATAATCATGTTAAATTATGTGTTTTACATTTCTTTGATTTGTAATGAGGCAGATTTCTAAACATTCTAACAATGACAGACCTATATTGTACCTGACTAAATAAAGTCCCTTTGATATGGCTATTCATCAAAACAAAAACAGATTCAATCAGAAATATTCCTTTTTCATATATTAAATGTATTTTTTATTTACTATTCGTTTCGTTTGATATTCAGTTGTTCATTTAGCCCCTGGTTTCGTTTCGTTTGATAAATGTATTCTTTAATCAGTCATCTGGGTCAAATAGAAAGAAATAGGATATCATTATTGATCCTTGTGTCATTCAATTAAAGCGACTAAAAAAGATCTTAGACCAATGGGCCTATACCAATTTTAAAAATCCGCTACATTTCAGTAAAGATTCGCCCTTGTGTACAAACAGAGATCTGGAAATGTTAAATGAAATGAGGTTTAACGTCTTACTGTCCTACCGGCTAATGAAGATGGGTATGCACCATAATATACTATTAAGGGACGTTTGCCTACACAGTGGTGCTATGGAGCAGAACAGCAGGACGTTAAACCCTATTTCATTCATAGAATAATTGAACGTACTACCAATCAATCTGTTCCACATCGGCAATGCGAAAGCCTTCTTCTAACTCTATGTAATATAACTGACCTTTATAAGTTCAAGTGCATACTACGCGTGACGTCACATCACACGACGTCGATCATTGGCGACGATGAAATGAAATGTAATGGGCCGATAAAAACGGGCATATGCCAGTGTGCAGTGAGGGAATTGTCCTGGCAATCTCAACTGCCAGGGAATCATTTACGTGCACGCCAATGCGTACAAGAGACCGCGGTCATTCGTCCGATCTGCACGACTATATACGTTGTTCCTTACCAGGCCCCCAGTCCTACACCACTGACAAGGAGGAAACACGCCCAAAAATCCCGATAAACTTTCTCGGGCTACGAAGGGATCGAACATGGGACCGGTAGGTCCGCGAGTCAACGTCTTACTCACGAAACCACCGTGCCCCCCCCCCCCTTTGGCGTTGATAACTCGTAGGAATTGTTTACATAAGGCTTAGTAACGTAAACTGGTCCGGGCAGATTGTTATGGCGGTAGATTAGATTCAAAATTCTAACATGCTACCGTCTAATTTCTAACTTTTAACGACCAGGTGCGCAATCACCAATTAAGGACGCAGTGGCGACACCAAACGACTTCATAATGATGGTTGCTAAGCAGAAATATAAAAATTCTAAATTCGTTGATGTTGATGCTGTGTAAAGCATCAACGAAGAAGCCGTTTTTGTCTAAATAATAGAAAGAAGATGAAAAAGAATTAATTTACACTGAACAAATAAAGAAGTCGCATTATACATTGTCTATTAAAATTTAGAAATTACATGAATGGAAGTTAGAAATTACAAGAATGGAAGTTCGAAATTAGACGGTAGCATGTTAGAATATTGAATCTAATGTACCGCCATAGAATGGAGCCTTCTACTCATTTTGTTTGTTCGCGTACTATTTTATATATTTGCTCATACTTCATAAAAATGTTTCAGAATTTAATTTGCAGAAGTAAAGAAGTTAATTAACTCATACCGATGTAGCAACTATTTACTGCTGATCAGTTGGACTACCAATATTGCATCGTGGTGACATGGATTTTTCAACACACCCGAAAGACTAGACATCCGAACGAATGCACCACTTAAAAGATTGTGAAACACAATACTTAGGTCAGTTTGTGACAAAATGGTTGTACATTTAATTTTCATTTCGTCCCCGCCTACTCTTTTCCATTGACAATGGTTCTTTATTGGACACCAATATGTAGTACACAACCAGACTTGTATTGTGTATTGCTCTATCCAGTTACTAAATGCCTCTAAAAGATTACAACCAGAGTTGTAGTCTGTGTCACCACAGGCCCGGGACTGTACAGCGCAGTGGACGCTTACGGCTAGCCCCCGGATCCATTCACTCTCTTTGATTTGTTTATGTTTGTGGTTTTTGAGTATGATGTCTTGTCCATATATTTGTTTTTGTGTAAAATTGTGTGTGGTGCAACCCTCCTGCACTTACTATTAACAGTAAAATCGGGTTTGCAAAATCCTTAAAGTTCTTCCCTATCGAGGCCATAATTCAGTCCACTGTCCTTATCTCTCGTCTACCCACCCCGGCCTTTCCAAAACAAATAAGATTTAATAGTGTTACTGTTCTATACATAACTTAGAAACCATAAAATCAAGTAAGATCTTGGTCTCGATGTCCGTTGATATAAACGACAACTGATTACATGAAATTGAAGTTTGAGATCAGAAATCAACAGAAAGTAAAGTGATCTTTTGAGGCCGGGTTAAGGCCCTAATAGTCCCATTCGAAGGACTAGACTGTGTTCTTTTCTCTTTTCTTGTCCCTCGCCTGTCTTCACTTACATCCCCGGCACGAAGCTACTCTGAAAAATACCAAGGCGCTTTCTTGGCCAGCAGATCTGAGTGGAAGCACAACTTAAAGGGAAACATTTGAATCTATAACTTACCTAAATAAATGCCGCCTTTTTTCTGACACATGTGACTTCTTTTGTCCAGATCCACATTAAACACAATTACAAGATGTCCGAAATTAGCTGTAGGGTAAGGATCAATAACAACTACAGCTTGGTGTAAATTATTTCTAGACAGAGATCCGTCAGGTAATATAGCTTTAAATTTGCCGTACGGCGACGGCAAGGCCACGTGAATGTTCATTGCGGACCTCGGCACCAGCACTAAACTCCGACATTCTCGCGACGTCGTAAAGAATATATTTTCACAGTTAAGGTTATGCACATAATGAAAAGCGGCATCCGCCCATCTTTTAAGTCTAGTACCCGTTTGGAAAGATCCGCCCGTCTGCGTCCAGTCCTTGTTTTTACCATAAGACGATATCACTCCGGATACGATATGGATATGTAAATAAATATGAAGAATAAAATGAAGAAGTGTTCTGAATGACACGCGTCTTTCAGCCATGTTGAAGTATGTTTTCTGATATTATGAATGAATTATAAATTAATCAATCTCGTGAATAGCCGAGTGACAAATGCCCTTTTCCTTATTCTGTTCGAGGCATTTGTTGAATGTCTTCTTACAAAGCTTACAGTCCTTTGGCCCGTATTACAACTAAATCGAATATCTTATAACATTCATTCTAGATCAACTTGTTGGCTCTACTATATCAAAAGTGTTTTTAAAATATTTGAAAAAAGCAACTCAGTAATTTGTTTCTTAACCCGTGCACAATTATCTCCCGAGATTCGCCACCTTACAACATTTTATGCGCATAATTTAATAAAACTGTCAATCCAAACATCATGTGCTGTGAATTTGTGAAATTTTGTTTGCTGTCGATTAATTCGTATCTTATAATTTAATGTCTTTCATTACACGTCGTATCTCCGTGCAAACAAATCACTAGGAAATTCTTCTCCCTTTTGGTCACTTGGCGCTTCAATGGAGTAATAATCTTGTCGAGTTAGTCAATCTGTTAACCTAACAACTTCCAAAATCGACTTCTCTTGTCGACCTCTTCAAACACTTGAAGTAGGATTGCTGGCTGTTCAACGAATAACGTAACATCGCGATAAACATCAGTTAATTTTGTCCTTGAATTCACGTCTATACCCAACTTGCCGTGATAAACTTATTAACTCATGAAAAACATCCCCATATTCAACAATCGACAATCACAAAAAATCACTATAAAAGGGTTCACTGTCCTCAATTAGATGGGTTAATAGATTATGGAAATTGTCCCAAAATCCAATCAGGGTTAAATCTTAAACGTTCACTTTAAACGGGTCCATTGTCCTTAACCGACAAAATATTCCTTTATGCGTCTTAAGAACAGGTTAGCCAGCAACACGTGTTGAAAGTTGAAAGTTCCCGCGTGTAACCGTAAAAAAAGTTTAGTGTACTACAACTCGTTTTCTCTAATTATCCGCACAAAGTTACAATATGAGTTAAAAAGACAACCTGTCTCGAACCAGTTAACAGGAAAACAGAAACTCGATACTCGAAGCTGGATATCACTGGAGTCGATGCAAGGGTGTATATGCGTTAATACTATTAGTATCGTTATTAAGAAAGTTCACTTATAAAATCCATGGATTAACACACAATCTTTCATAATATATGAGAGTTTAAAGTCGGAATTCTTCGTCTCTATTTGTAAAAGTAAAATCGTTTTATACGTCTCAATAAATCATCTATTACGGTAAGAATGTAAACACGAATATGTTCAGTTTCTGTTTGTACTCTGTGATATCGTCGACTCTCGGCTCGAGACAAACATCAAACACGCCGCCACACAGAACAAATTAATCTACCTTTATCCTCGATAGATTAATTCAACCATTCCATTGGTTGTATTCCAACTGTCCCCACCTGTCAATCACGTGTCTGATATTTTGATTGGTTAGCGGTGACATCTATAGTAATTGTTAATTGATACTTTGTACGAGTTCGCGGTGTCGGTAGAACACGTTTTGTCATAATGCACGTGCGATAATCCCCTTGTAAATGATAATCTTAAGAATGGGGTACATTTGAATATTTTTATCGGTTTGCTTCACTTATCATTAAAATTACCCCCGCTCTTTGAACTACGTCAAGAGCAGCATGGTTGATTCCATTAAGTTGGTTTGATTTAATTGTTTAGTAGGATGACAATATGTATTTGTTTAAAATTTTACGTCCACAGATAAAGCTGAAACCAATAATGACACCAAAATAAGCATACAAAAACCACCTCAGAAAAACTAGACGTTTATACGCCTTGCATTTATCGAAAGTCAACATAGATTAAAAATAAAAAAAATGTAAACAGATTAGTTAACAGATTTACGCTTAATTTTATCATGTAACCGTTTTATTGTTCTAACGTCTATCATTAATATCGAAAAACTACATTCAACATTTTATTTTGCTGACGATGACACAAAGAAGTTTATCTTTCGTAGCGAACGGAGTCGTACATTTGACCCGGGCATCCTACGCCAAGGACAGCTGCCTAGTCGTTCGGATGGGACGAAAAACCGAGGTCCTGTGTACACATTGGAGTGCACGTGAAAGATCCCTTGGCAGTTGGAATTCGATACAAGAGTAGGCCGTAGCGCCACTGCCCGGGCAAAATTTCCCTCATAGCACACTGTATGGCGTATGCTTGTCTTCCATTAGCCCAGGTTAGGTGCAAAAGAGTAGGACGTTAAACCCCATTTCATTTCATTAGCCAAATCAGAGCAGAAGAGTAGAACATCAAACCCCATTCCATTTTCATTTCAATCTCGATTTTCATTCCTACAATTGCTGCCATGATAAACAAGGTCCCGATTATCCATTCTATGATTAAACTATTAAATGGCGACCTTGTTTCAATCCAATAAAAACCAAGACAATGAGATGATCTAGAGGGTTGATTGTCGAATTGTCAGGTCAATAAATGGCTAATTAATAATTTATATAATATTTTAGGCCAAAAGAAAGATCTGAAATAAGCCATGACTAAAGACAGAGTTATCTCTCACACAATGCGTCTTTAATTAATGGTGTTTCGGTAGTATTTGTATCCAGCCAATATGTAAGTTGTGGTCCTAGCCTGCTGGGCATTGCCCTCATGCTCGTATGACCAGCCCCTCACCTGATTATATCTTTTAAGGAAAGAATGGATGAAATGGGGGTTTAAAGTCCCACTTTTCTACACCGAACGGGCTATTGAAGATGAGCATACATATTTAGTGTGCTATATGACGGTTCCTTTACGTTCACACCAAAGTGTACGCGGGTACTCGCACAAGTAATAGATTTTGAAAATGAAAAGTGCATTGATAACTAAACTAATTTAAATGGTAAAAGCAACGTGGACGTTTATTCTTAAATGGATGCAAATAAAGCTATTTTTCTTTTTAAATTCAGTTTTATAACCGGCTTTTTATGGTGTTTGATTTTTTTAATTTTTAAGACATATTTTGGGGTGATTGTTTTATTTTTAATGCATATTCTGAAAGAAATTGAGTATGTATGTATACTGTAGTTATTCATATTTTCAAAATATCAGAAGTCGGCATTTCTTTGAGGTGGATATACCACTTAAAGCAGTCATAATTTTAACCAAAAAGGCCGACCACCCTTGTTCTGAGTGGTTCGGCGAGAACAAAAGACCAAAGGCAAAATTAGATTTTAAAAAATATAAATAGAAGTTAGCCAAATATTGTGAAAATATCAAAAAAACCATCATAATAATCTCGAAATGTCTCCATAATTTTCTTGTTTTAACCGTTAGGTGATAAGAATCCTGAAGGTTTGACCACCCCGAGTTTCACTGTTTGATGTTTTTATTAAAGATGGAATCCGTCAAGTTGTGTCAACATCCTCCACACTTGTCGTATTTCCCGTATTACTTATATTCAAAAGATACACAAATAATACCTTTTACTCATGTTGAGAGCCCCTCACTACCACCCACGACTCTTAGAGTTTACTGCGATGCATTATCGTAGCGGGGCCACGGTGGTTAAGTGAGTAAGACGCTGGCTCGACCGCAAAAGTTCAACCGGATTTTCTGGCGAGGTTCCGCTTGTCAGTGATACAGGACGGAGGGCCTGACAAGAACAGCTGCCTAGTCGTTCGGATGAGAAAAAACGAGGTCCCGCGTACACATAGGCATGCACGTAAAAGATCCCTTAGCAGTTGGAATTCGATAGGCCGTAGCGCTGTTGTCGGGGAAATTTTGCCCGGACAACAGCGCTTCGAGTAAAACAGTAAGACGTTAAACCCGATTTCATTTCATTTTCCGTAGCAACGAGGCTGCCGGGAAGATAATACCTATGAAACGTCGCCTTAACACAGCTGACCCATCTGTGATCTGACCTACAGTTTATTTAGATTAGTGAAAGCTCAATACGATAAAATAAATATAATTGTTTCGGAAGACTAAAGTAAAAGTCCTATTGTCACTAATAATGGTTTCAGGTTTTGTCAGTTGAAAACAATCGCTTATATAATAGTATGTCATCACTAGGAATTGTCTTTCAACGAACCTTTTTTTAGAGAGGATGGGTTGGGTATGAGTGTGCTAGGTTTTATAAATGGGAATTATCATCCTACTTTTCTGACCCAGGCAGACATAAGCCACGTAGTGGGCTACAGGTGGAGGTTTGCCTGCACATCGGCGATGCCCTTTACTTTTTACCGAATTCCAACTGATGATGGTTCTTTTACGAGCACGCCAACGTGTCATCGAGAACTCGTTTGTTCATTCCATCCGAAAGACTTATCATTTTTTTTCTCTTCAGACGGCCTGTCCTGCACCACTGAAAAGGGGGAAAACAGGCTGGAATGACAAAGCGTAGGGTCGCCTATCCAACACCGTGGGTTTTCTTCCAGTCCGCCGGTTTCCACCAACTGTTATACCTCTACACACGAGCAAATTATTGAAATGCAATGAACCGTGTGTTAGTACCGAAATGACCTAGTTTGTGTCGAGTGGACGTTAACTTTTGAAACATGCGACGCTGAAAATACAAAGATATATTGATAAGGCATTCGGAGCACGAATAACCGAATCAAATGTATACTGACTATAAATATGTCCAGATGTTTCATCGTATACAAGTTGACGATGGTGAAACCACTTGTGTTAAAATGTCACTGGTACTTACGGTATCCTTTCAACATGGTTTATATTAAACAGTCATCACAACTAATACGCACTTTACATGGTGGTCGAGTGGGCTAAACCCACCGCCAGATTTACCGGTAGCCATGGCAGGTTGAAGCCGAGGACCTTAAAAACCCGATACCATCCTAGGCTTTTCTCATTTATGTTTGAAACACCCTTCCATCTTCGTCTAGTCACGAGGGTGTGTGATTGAGAAGAGCCAACAAGTAATCTAGACCCGCTTTCACCTTAATCCGGCACGATCTAAACAATTTAGTTTGTCAACAATATGGTTGTGGGTACGAGCCCACGATTGAAATTGAGAAGAAGTATATCGACTGCCTAATTTTGTCGGTTTCTCCGGGTTGTCCGGTACATTCTAACTGATTAAAAGACAGATCTATATTTAGTTTCGTTTTTATACTTTTGTTGTCCTCTATTACACGAAGTTCCGACCAGTTGTAGTGGAAGGTCGCGTCAGCGGTCATACGCACGACTTTTGACCTATGACGTCAGACATTTTATTAATCAATCAGCGTTGTTGTTTGTAATAGGTTACCCGCACAGTTCCGTACGCGGCACACTAAAAACTCGCCTTAACAGACCGTTTCATTGGCTAATCCCTTATATTACCCAGAACACCGGTAATATATCAACTCTTTCAAATCCTAGTGTAGTAAAGACAAGTAAGACGATATTTTGAACTATAAAAACGAAACGAAATAGGATCTGTGCTTTAATCAGAATGTGTGGTTTCCGGCCTAATTAGAATCAGACCTTTATTTGACTCAGCTTTATATGAAGATGCAACTGATTATTTCACAGGGTTGGGTGACTTAGCAATCTTACTTCCCAAAGCAAAACACGTTTTCTCGGCTAAGTTTCAGGTAAACGGAACACAAATTTCTTTATGATACAGTTAGACTGTAGTGTGGTAAAAAGATAGGTTGACAGGCAAATAAACAGCTAAGTACCGACGGGCGAACTGACAGGAGGAAATAAACATATTAGTTACGGCAATTTAAATGCGACCGTGTAAAAGGAAACGAAACGAAAATAGAGTGTTGGAGGTGAAATAATGGAGAAATTGGTGGACATGATGATTAGAATCCCACCCACCCGAGAAGACATGCCACAAAAGGCCCAATCTTTTCTTGTAAGAATGGTTTTTATTTTTCCCAATAGGTTCTAATAATATTATTCCTTGTTTGTGTTCATGTGTGGCAGTAAACCGGCTTCCGGTTTTAGTTGTCGTCTGCTAGCTATTGAAGTTGCACGTGAACATATTCTTTGTATATTTACCATATATATTAAATTAGTATTATTATATAATATCTATGTCGGTGTATATATGATAGTGTTGATGTCTCAAATAAAACAACACGTCTTTAATATAATTTCGTCTTATCTATAATAATGTTTAAAGAAACGCGTTGTAATTTTGTTGAGTAGAACAGTTGGCCATTAAACCCTATGGCATTGCATTTGTATTTCTTTGTTCTTGAATAAAAAATGGAGTCTGGAAATGAATCGAATGGGGTTTAACGTCGTATCGTCATTTGGAGACTATGGTTATATGTGAAATTTTGACGGTAAAACAGACTTGCGAGATTACCAAGTTAAACAAATTCAAAAGCTATTCATAATAAAAGTTTGTATTTTGTCACATAGGGAGATACCCTTGGAAATTGTTATGGAAAATTGTTGTTAATCAACAATATTCAATAAGATAAACAACATGCCTTTCTGAAAAATTATGCTTATTATTAATGCCTCTATGGTGCTAAGAGGGTTTAGAATCAAAATGCCCGTATTACTGTACGTGACATAAACATTTCACATTTCTTTATCAGAAGCCGAATACTGCTGCTGCCCGGGCAAAATTATATTATTCTTAGCATAGAAAACAGATGCGGTACCTTTTTATTTTTATTCGTATAAACACTGATTTCTTGCTGTAAGTGACTGAAAAAGATAACGTAGGCGTTTGACGAATCGTTATCTATTTAAGACCATATCCAGGGTTTTTCCCTTTAATTTGGATGATTGAAGTTCAGTTCAGCATTTTTCAAAATAACAGAATTTATTCTGAATAGATTGGGTATTCTCTTTCTTCTCTAAATTTATTTTCTGAGTCGACACTTCTCTTTAAAAGACTGCATAAAATTGTTGCACTGGCTTTGAACTTTAACATATTTCAATAAAATGTTTGCACATTTCTGTGAAATCATTACGGGATATCATAAACATGCCTCTTTTGTTATAGTTTTCGTAATAATAAAAAAAAAGTCAGGGATTTTTAAAGAAAAAGATGGAATTGCGCAGCAGAAAGAAGTCACAATTTTGACACAACAGTGTCGTCTTTGAACAAAACGAAATGGGATTGACACTGTTCTACACCAATGATGACGGCCGTGAGGGTAATTTTGCCCGGGCAGTGCCAACGAGTACACACGGAACCTCGCAAACTAGATACTGTTCCTTACTAGCATTCTGTACACATAACAACTATCTGCTCTATTTCGAAAATAAATCTCTGCCCTAAATGGCCGCCATATTCAACAATTAATATACTGTTTTGTAAAGCTATACTGCTCTGGTTCACATCTGTTACACACAAAAAACTAATTAAACCTTTTCAGTTTTATTCTTTAAATTTGTCTTAGAATCGTGCCCTGTTATAAATGAAATAGGGTGTTTACATATCAAAATGTTCGTGCAGTTCTTTCCATATAATTAAAATTTAGTTAAAAAAGTCCTTTGACGCAGATCACAACTTCGGTAAAATACCCCCTCTTAGCACACTGTATGGGGTATGTCCGTCTTCGTTGGCCCAGGTTAGGAGCAGAACAGTAGGACGTTAAACTCCATTTCATTTTAATTGATAAATCTTATATGACGTATTCCGAGAGGGAATGAAGACGGCGAATGAAGATGCGAGCTTTGTTATAGGAGTGCAGTCTGTAAACTTATTTAAGAACCAATCCCTGTTATTAAGGTGTGAAATCTACAACTGTAGAATTACCTGTTGTGAGATGTAGTAGATAGCATTAATCGTTTGATGTGTTTGTTTAGTACTTATAACAACTTACATACTTGTCTTTGATGTTTTCTGTTTTACCGCCAACAATCTACAGTTACTCTATATTTATAGCTTCTACAAATCCTAATTTATTCTAACATTTTAAAACTTTCTTCAAGGCGATCACATAATTTTTCATCAATAACTAACATTAGACCGATTTCCCATCTTCCATAGTTAGACCAAAAATCAGCTGATACATCGGATCGACGCCGGTATACAAACATTGATATCATCGATGTCCCGATTTGTTATACAAAAACAAGATTTATAGACACCGGATCTGTAAAGATCGCAGGAAATGAATGCATCGACGACAATCTGTCAAATGCTATATTTTGGCTTAAATCTGCGGAATATCGCCGGAAAATTATCCTTGGTTTCGTATTGGTCTGTACTGTCATCACATCGAAATGAATATTATCTGCTATTGGACCAAGACCAAACTGTACAAAATATCAGCAAGTTCTAGTTTAGTCTGGGACAATGCCTACCAAAACTGAAATCCAGTTTTTTCCCTAAAAATCGTAGAATGTACACCGACCTTTAATTTTGTGTTTTGGTTTAGATTAAATGAACAGTTTGCCAAGAATAAGTTGTTTTAAACAGACAAGTTGTATATTATTATTCTCGTCTCAGTTTATCTCGTCTTAGTTCAAATAAACAACACTTGGAAATAAAATGGAGCCGCGTTTAACATCTCATTGACTTAAACCAAAGTTAATCATCATGTATATCAAATAAATTTTTTAATGAAAAAATATTTTTGTATACTTTCAGAATTTTATAAATGAATAACACAGTATGAATAATTACGAATATGTTATACATGTATTCAAGTAAACAAATTGTAATTATATTGTTTTGTTAAAGGGAGAGATCGGTCTAGCCTTTTGCCCAATCCTATTCCTACTGAATAAAATATAGTTTAAAAAAAAGATACGTTATTTTTATCTCCATATTTACGTGTTCATTGTGATGAAAGAAATTCGCCAGGGCAGTGATGTTGTCGATCAGTATCACAGGATCTGTTACGTGAATTATCTAATCGACACCACACCTAGGTTTTTCCTCCCATATGTTAGTCCCGAAATGACCTAGTTTGTGTCGAGTGGACGTTAAACCCCATTACAGTGTACTATGAAGGCGAATGTGTCTGGACATCGACGCTGGACTACTCTTATTTCGACGTTCAACTGTCAAGGGATCTTCAACGTGAACGCCAATATGTGCACGAGACCTTAGATTTTTTTACCCATCCGAACGACTATACACTGTCCCTTGTCGAGTCCTCCATTATTCACGTTCTTGAAAAACATATTTACGGTACCTCGGTATTTCGTTCCATCTGAGTGACTAAAGACTTTCTTTGCCAGGCCCCCATCCTGCGTATGAAGGCTTCGCATGTATCACCCCTGACAAGAACCGATATGAAAATGTCAGAATTGGTCTGACGGCTCTAACCGAACCCGGAACATTTTGTTCGTGAGTCGAGTGAGGCGGAGGAATTCCATGTAACATAGTTAAACATTATCACAAGTACGAGGCAACATTTTTATCATTTTGGTAGATCGGTGTTAAATTTGTTGATTGCTTAAATCTAAATAAAGGCGACTAGGAAACGAGGGAGTGAGTAAACGAGGAAGGAACGACTTGAGAGATGTCAATATTGACTGTTACATCCTCCTCCCGCCCCCTTCTCCCATACAATAAATACCCCATTACTATAATATTTGACTTGATTCGTATAAAAACAACAAGAACATTATACATTCCATACAATCAAAGTAATGAATGGATGGAATGCAATGGGGTTTAACGTCTTCTTATTTAACTGTACCATACAGCGACACTAGAGCAATCTCTTATTTCGACTGTCAAATGATATTTCATGAGTTGTGAATGACATAGGCTACACGGGCGCCTATAGACGTCTTTCCATTAGTCTCGGTCACGTAAGCAAGTAGAATATTTGTTTGGATGATAGAGACTAAAAGTGATAATTTCGAGGAACTTCCTGGTGCACACAACACCGTGATCGAACCTGCTTGCTAGTGAGTTACAGATGAAATCACCGAACTGTCCATATGTCATCGATCCGGAAAGTGTGGACCAACATGATTTTTAACAAATGTTTTGTTGTTTTAAAAAAAAAATAATAGTAGAACCAAAAAAACGGTGGTCGATCCGGAAAGTGTGCACCAACACAATGATTTCTAACGGATTTTTAAAAATAAAAAAAATAAAAAAATAAGAGTAAAGCAAACGAATGGTCATCGATCCGGAAAGTGTGCACCAACACAACACGATTTTCTAAAGATTGTAAAAGAAAAAATAGCAGAGAAAATGAAAGTAGAGCAATTAAATTACGTTTCCTTATTGTTCAACTAGTTAAAGGCTACGTTCCTTTCTTTCTGATAATATCCTAGAAATTTGTAAATTCTTTTCTTGAATAACGACTAAAATTCTCGAATTTGCATTGAGTAAAGAACCATCCTCGATATGTTTTGTTGAATGGCTATGTCTAACGACAACTATCAGGACTTCCAGCAATGTTTGTTTCTCGACAGAATGCCCTGACACAGGCACCTGTTAATCGCGATTTGATAGTAGAAAAACTGCTTAGCAAATTTAGTTGCCGTTTCAATACCCATTCATACAAGTATTTTGAGTTGAACCATTCTCACAAACTGCTTATTTGCATGAAATAAATTGGAAAAGCTTTTAACCCCTAAACAACACGATTATTCAGTTTCGTGTGGACCAAGATATTGCTATTATCATTGCTATGGTTACATCTTGTGACGCAAAGTGGAAAAATTTACACAAAGAGCGACATTTCCGCCTTCTCTTCTTCAAATACTAATTGTTTTCTTTAATTGTACGCCAATGGTAAACGTACTGGTCTCGAATACTCGTCCCATGCGAACGGCTATAGGCACATATTCCTAAACAGACCTGCAGCCGCCACGCGATACAGGCAATGTGAAGCTTTGAAATACAGATGTGACGTCATCATTTGATGCTGGCATACCTTTCTTTCAAATAATGATAGGACAATGTGTAAAGCGTACATTATTATACTAGTTGCAATATTGACGTATTTCATTGAAGTGCACGTTCTGGATGTATTTTAAGTTGTTTAATGGTCTCGTGCAAGACATTGCGTAATATATAGATATTGCACCCATGCTATCGCACTCGTACAATATATTACTTAATGTCCCACACTCTACCATTAAACTACACTTACTGAAATGGGGTTTAACTTTGTCTGCACTAACTGGATTAATGAAGGTAGATGTACACCATGCAATGTGCCATGAAGGAAATTTTGCCTGGAGAGCGGCACTACGTCCGATCCTTGGTTCGAAATCCAACTTTCAAGGTATCTTTTACGTGCACGTCAAAGGGATTCGCGAGTCTATAAAAATGTATCCTACCGGCTATTTCTGTAGTTTAGGAGTTTAGTTCCAAGACCTACAGTTAGAATTTCTAGCGTGCATCTAAACGAAATAAAGGTTTACAGCTATATAGTAGAAATACTGTTTGGGGAGAATAGTCCCTTGTCTGTTGTTTAATCCGATTCAGTTTAATGAATAAAATGCAATCAATAATTGCCGACATTTGGGATAAAGGGAGATAATCCCCTGTACACTTGATATATTTCCAAAATTCCTTGTGTACCCTTTATTTTTTTAGTATTCTTGTTTAAATCAAAATTTAACCAATATACCATTCTTGGTTAAGGATGAAAGCATTAGGTAATAGGTATGAGAATTGCTAGTATAACTATAGCATTTACTTGATAATTATAATGATTTTCATCTGGCCCTAAATCAAGTTTGTGCAAACATTTTGCCTGAACTAATTGAGGTTATTGTAATATAGGGATATTTCACGCTAGAAAACCTGGCTATAGACCTATACGAGTGGTCCAAATTCCACATTAAACACATTTGTATCAACATTTAGCGGCTCCTTTAAAAGTTAAATAAAAACACGACGGAGGAAATTATTCCACTCCCCCAAATATAAACAAACAAACAACCAAAGTAAAATATTTAGAAAACGTGAGATTTAAAAGTTTGATGAATGAAACGGGAAGGGGTGATTGTTGATTCATAAACAAAACGCTGGTTCCCACGCTTTGTTCATTCACAAAATATAGTCACAGTTCATCCATTCACCATTTACCCTCATCGACAACCCTAACCGTGGTGCGCGAGAAAAAAAAAGAATCACCACAGCAACCTAACTTTTTGTTTGGTCACCTCTCCTGGATGCGCAGTTGGTTTTGCCAAATTTTGTTCCCGTTTCAAATGTTGTCACTGTTGAAAACAAGAGATAGGAAATGTATGGAAGCCTATTGCCGCCATGTTTAATATTATGCTTCCATTGGTGTGTCACTGTGTATGTGTGTGTAACATCTTCAGTGAGACGTTGACAGTCTCCAGTTGAAATCAATAGTTAATTATCCTGTGTTGGTATATGTATTATTCTCACACTTTTACACATTAAAACACGATTACTACAAGTCCACAGACATCGCTATATAAATTATTGATGTGGTCGTCAAACGAAATAAAATACAATGGACTTTAACATCATGTGGGAAAGTATGTCTCGAAAGCGGCGTTTCCGTCTAATATTCGTCTAATTCCAACTTTCATGGTTTCTTTTACGTGTCTGTAAAGGGCTACACGGGTTGTCCTTGATTTTTCTTTACATCCCAACCAATGGGCACCCTTTCCTGCTCCACTGACGCGTGCCAATCACGCCGATATTTCTCCGAGAACTTTTTCGGCCATCAACGGGATATGACCCGACTACCCGAGAAGTCTGATTTGTAAATTATGGTTTGAATTTATGATTTGGAAATCATAATATCTGACCTATCTATAACGTATTTGGGGTATTTCACATTAGAAAAGAACTGGTCAGACAGACAGAAGTGTCAGCAATGTATGCCCACACTGAACGTTGACGTATATTGCCGTCGCCCCCGTCGGCCCGTCCGTCAATCGTCCACAATTTCTTGTGAACGCTCTAACGCCCAAAGTTATGATCCAATTGTTTTGACATTAGTGAGATGGAGAATCCTACTTAATTTCAATAATTTCCGGTATTACGTCTAGAGGTGTGGCCCTTGTTTCACTTTGTTGGACCTTGTGAACGCTCTATTGTCAAAAGAAATCATCCGATCTTTGTCAAATTCATATGTATTATTTAAATTAGTGAAACAAAGAATCCTATTTCAGCTATATCCGTTTATTACATCTAGAATTATGGCCCTTGTTTCATTTTATTGAAACTTGTGAACGCTTTAACGACAAAAATTATCATCCTATCTTTGTGAAATTTATACGCATGATTTGAAGTAGTGAATCGAAGAATCGCATTGAATTTCTGCAATTCCCTAAATTACTTCTAGAGTTATGCCCCTTGTTTCGCTTTGTTGCACCTTGTGAACTTTCGAATGACAAAAATAAACAGCCAATCTGTATGAAATTTGTATGCATTATTTATATTAGTAAAACGAAAAAGCTCTGACTGGGCAGGCATACGCCATACTGTGCTATATAATGGACATTTTGCCCAGACAGTGACATTACAGCCTTCTCTTTTTTCGAATTTCAGCTAGGGTATTTTACGTGCATGTCAATCTGTACACAAGAGCTTGGTTTTTCGTATCATCTTCACGAATCTACATTGTCCCTTGCTATGCCCCCTGTCCGGCACAATTGACAAAAAGGAACCATGCCGGAAGGTCCAGCCTACTTCAGGACTGAACACGGATGTCTGGGTAGGGATGCACAACAAGATCTAAATACATATAATGTCATAGCCACCCCTCCCCCTGCCAGTAAAACCATTTCAATATTATCACGATTGTCAATACCATTAGAAGCAAACTGTTTGATAAACATTTATGTACAGTACTTTTGTTATAAATACAAATTTTGATAAACATGAAACAGTAGTCTGATTAAATGTTAGAGGCAAAATTCTAGTTTGTAAAGCAGTTGGTGGAGACAGAAGAGTGCACAATTGTTGTCTATAGTATAAGATTGGACGATAACTTACTGTATTGGTTACTTCTGGTAGATTACATTTATCAATAATACAGTGAATGGCTACAAAATGTATTGTTCCTTTTATTCTTCCTTTACGGTACTTTGGTTGTTGTCGAGAAGTTATGTCATCAATATTGGGTCTTAAATACGGGCAATGATTTTACACTGATACCCCTTCCCCAACAGTGAAAGTTATCCAATGTGAATGATAATTTTAACAATAGGAGGCAGACCCCTAATTAAATTTCACCATCGCGGTACAATTGTAGTTCGTCTATTTATAGCAATTCTCTCTCTGTCTCTTTTTTTCCTCTTTTGCATGCCCATTTTTTGTGGCTTTTTTGTTCTAGAATGGAGGAAGAGGGTTTGCATTAGAACTTTCTGCCAGGTTTTGGTAAATATTTATGATTTTGAGGCGGAAGGATAATGGTGTTATCAGGTTGGCGACGGTGATATGTACGGCAACTAGTGACATATTTATAGTATGCCTCTTCAAGTTTGTGTATCTCAAAATTTTGGTGGTCAACCTCGTATAAATTTAAATGTTCCTCTGTCTGTAGTGAAAATCATCCAATTTGGGGAAAAGTTGGAGGTGGGCAAAGAGGCCCGAATTAACATTGAAGTCAATGGGGAAAATAATGGTTGTCTGTCTCCAATAGCAAAATGGACTTACTTCCCTTGAAAAAGACATAATGGACTTACTTCCCTTGTAAAAGACAAAATTTTAATGGAACCAGACCACCATTTCTGCCAACACCAATTTCTTAATTTTCAGTTTTTATTTCATTTCTAACAGTAATAAAGTTATTTTAATCACCAATTTTGGTTTATTCGGGCTTCTAAATAAGTAAAGTGAACAATACTGTAATTTCAAACGTTTTTTTTTTCAAAAAATCTGAAAAATTTGATGTAGAAATCCAGCCTTCCATGACTATATCCAATATTTAACTCTTAATTTATATTAATTGCAAGTATTTTAATAATTAAAAGTTTATTATGTTCATATCTTAGCCATTGATGATAAAATATAGATGTTACGCAGATCCCTTGGTAAGGTTAGTTCTGTAACCAAAGATTAAATGGATTCAGTCAGTGGCATGTTCAGGGGGGTAGGGATACATGTTTCAGTATATACAATCAATGCAACTGATTCAGGAGTTTTCTGTTTGCATAATTTCCTGGATTTCTCACAAATAGATAAATATTGGCATTTTTAAATAAAACTACCTGTAAATTTTGTAAAGTTTCGTGACATGGTAATACAAAATTATATTTTTGAAAAAGGATTCAAAATTATGAATATTTTTTATGACGTTGGTTTGCAACTTTTCACAGAAATCGAATACTGCATTTAATAAGTAAGCCTTTTCAATTTTTAGAACAAAAGGCCCATGGACCCGAGACGCAGTACATAAAGCAACATCCATACTCAAGGGGACATCATTTTGCAGTTATTCTTTGATTTTGGTTATTTTCTTTCCCCGGATTGTTGGCAGAATACAAGCAAATAAAAATGCCCTTTGCTGATACCTTTCATTTTTAATCTTTCTTCCCCCTTTTGCATGGCGAGTTTGGTTGACTTTTGATGCAAAATCGAAGAAAATGGTTTGAATATTCATGATTTTGGGACGGAAGGATACGAGAGCTAAAAGGTTGATTACGCTGAAACGTAGGGTCGACAGTTGTACGTTTACTTGTTTGCTATTTCCATTTTAATCTTTGAGTGGCACATTAAAAACACAAAACAGTTTATAATTAATTGGGAAAGCAAACGATAAGAGAATACTTATCGAAACGTCGTGCTCTGCCTATAAACAAGTTATTGCTTTTCCATTTAAACTGTGTTGTTTTGTGTTTGGGGTTTTTGGGGGGTTTTTTTACTACCATTTTGTGTATCCCATGGTGAACCGTATTCCCGCTATTGGACAAGAGGTTGCCACATCTGTCGTTCAATCCTACAAAAATATCTTGGGGAAAAGTCAGAGCCGGTCAACACAAATTATAATCCTAGTCTAATTCTTACTTTTTCAATCTTAATGTCCAAGCTAAAAAAAGAATTAATACCCAGAATTTACTTGTTTGGAAACGCGATGGATGATATAAAAGTTCTATGTGTAATGCTATATTATAATATCAATACTTGACTTAAAGTTAATTTACCCTATGACATGTTAATCCATTCTGCAAGCAAACTATGATACATAATAATTACAACAATAGTTCGACAACCACCTGACCTACTCAAAATAATGGGAGATGGTATCAGGTGTTTTAGAAGCAGTAAACACGTGGGCCTACTACTCGGCTAATCTCAGAATGATATCATAATTATAATCATTGTACAATCGTGAAGCTATGAGGACAACAACACGACTGTATGAGTTGGACAAATCGACGTCTCTAGCTGTATGAAACGACAAATTTAAAAATATTCATTTTATTGACGGGACCCATTGGCAATGAATTCATTTTATGTTAATTTGGCGTTCCATAATTCAGTTTACATGTAAAGAATCAGCTGCTTGGATGCTGTAAGAATATTCAGAATGCAGCCAGAGTGCGTTGAGAATACTCTCCGAATGCTGTTTCATGGCAGTGCGCATTCTTTTCATTGTTTTGTGAATATTAAAGAATGGGCATTGTTCAGATTGAGATCTCCCCCCTTTAATATGAGAGAGATATATATATAGAGAGAAATGGGGTTTAACGTCCACTCGACACGAACTAGGTCATTTTGGGACTAACATATTGTTTAATTTTAATTTCAATACTTCGCTTGCGCGTGGGGGTCTTAAGCTGTGGGTGGAAACCGGACGACCCTGAGAAAACCAACGAGGTTGGACAGGCGACCCTACTCCTTTTCACGTACAACCGGGGATTCGAAACCACGCCAGTTGGCTCAATGACAGGCTTTATGATACAATATACAACTGGTAGTAACAACCTCTCATGATGTCATCAGAGGTTGATATATTCGGTTCATATCAACCGCTTATGACGTCATGGCAGGTTGATATTTCATATTTCATATCAACCGCTGATGACGTCATCCAAGGTCCATATATTCGGCTCATATCAACCGCTGATAATGTAGATGATCGAAATAATACAAAGAACACAGACATAAAATTTTATTCTTGACAAAAAAAAAGTTATGGTACAGTTTGTAGTATGCAGTAAGTAACGAAATAGACGGTGTACTTATCGGCATATTTAAATCGGTTATCCATACTCCATGTCTAAGATATCTTTCAGAATTTTTTTTCCGCCCACATTATTTCTCCACACAATGCAAGACTTGAAAGTATTTATCGCTCAAAAGTTCCTTTGTAAAGTATTTTTGGATACAGTCCACTTAAACCAGTTGGTCAAATCCTTCTCTGAAAATACCTAAATTTCAATCACGGTTCATTGTCACAAATATCGGAAAAGATTGCCTTTTGATCCAAATTTTCTTCAGGCTTTGGATAGATCCTCATCATATTTGCATCCACATCTATTCCATCGTCAATATGATGACTAAAAGGGATTGATTATTCGTCTGACTTCGTTTAATTATCCGTTTTGTTCTTGCTTTCAATTCAAAATGGCGACGTGTAAACAAAAACACGCGCATTATTACATCGGTAATTCTCGCTATTTGGCGGAAACTACCGAGCAATTATCCAATCACTGTTGCCTTTTTTAGAAGAGTCCATTAAATTTAAGGGTGAACGTTGTATATGTCAGATATAAACCTACTCTCCCTCGGATTGATATGATAGAGAACCCTTGGGCTTCGCCCGCGTGTTCTCTATCATATCAACCTTGGGTAGGTTAATATCCTATACGTACGCACGTGCTAACCATTCATCTATCCAGATCTAATATTAAAGTCCCTTCGTTTCATTATAATGGTCACCGGAAACCTGAAATTATTCATTGTAAATTACGACTACGATGCTCTGACCTGCAGGGCCACAAATTCCTAAGACATGTTGCCGACAGCCCCGCCTGCGTCTGCGGTCATACATTTGAAGATCCCGACCATTGCCTTCTGCGATGTTCCTTATATTCAAATGCACGAACAGAAACCGTAGATAAATTACAGCATGTTTTAAAAAATATAAACTGTCTTTTATTTGGCTGCACAAACTACAGTCTTGAAATTAATCCCAATATTTTTAACCAGGTCCATATTGATATGTCAAACAGATTCTAATCTCGACCATATAATATTTTATCGTCTATTTTATGTATAATTTTGGCTAGCCTTCCTCATGTTGCCTATTATTATTATTATTAAAAATCTTACTATACCTATACATTTTCACCGATTTTATTATATTTATATAATATGCATGTGTTTGCCATTATAACTATGTATATATATACCCATCTTGTATTAACCATGTATGTATACAAATTATATTAGGGAGAGGGGTTTTACGTAGGCTAAGCCTGTTCCCCAATCCCCTTCAGACAACAATCAAATATTCAAATAATTTGAAAAAAAAAAAAAAATAAAATAAATAAATCAGTGTGAAAAGGTATGTTTATTTCCAGAAACTAGTTTGAATTGGCGTTGGAATTTAAGAACCGGTTTAGCCTAATCCTGTATCTAAAGAGAAACAAATTCTGATCTATAGTTCGTTTGGTTTTTTTTAATATTTACGATGGCCTAAACTGGGAGGTCGCGTCAGGTTTCACACGAGCGGCTTTTAACCCTATGGCGTCAGACGTTCCTTTGGTTTACCCACAGTTAGTTAATTTAAACAATATTTTATTCAATAAACTGAAATGGATTGAACAACAGGCAAAGGCCTATATAAATTCTCTCCAAACATATAAAATATTTAAATCTTATGTTTACATTAAAGAATGGTGGACATATATATAGGTAGTGAATTACAAACATATATACATTTCTTGGAGTGTAATGTTTAGATATATATTATATTTACATTTAAGGTTGTGAAAATAGAATAATATTATATAATGTAAAACATAGTTATTATAATTAATGTTTTAAAACCGCTTGCTATCTTTTATAAACTTTTGCACTATTTAAAATATGTTAAAATTGGTTACATCGGAAAGGTCAGGGTTGCCATATAAGATCAGGTCAATTTTAACATTTTGTTTAAGCTGGTATATATCATTTTGGAGAAATGGTCTTGGGGCAGAGTAGGCTGGGCATATGAAAAAATAATGATTATTATCTTCGTCTGTAGACTTACACTTTGGGCACACTTTTGTTTCACGCAGAAAATGGTGGCATAGGTGATTATTTAAATTACTAGCTTTGTTTCTTAATAGGCAATGGATAATATGCTCTTTTCTATTTCCAATATTATGATATATGGGTGATTTAATTAAAGGATATAAACGTGAAAGGTCTGATTTAAATGTACTTAAAGTTTGTGAGTTTTTAATATGTTTTGGTAGATTGTTCCAAATTGTAATTTGTACAAGGAAAGAAGCTATTAGAATACGAATTCGTTTTACAAAATGGTGGTTTGAGGTTCTGATTTTCATTACGAAGAATGGTTTAAATTTGTTAAAGATTTCAGACAGGTAGCTAGAGCATAGGTTATTTTTTTATTTTATACAGATGTATTTATTTGTGCTTTTTTCTGCGATTGGACAGTGACTCCCATACTTGGACAGTGACTCCCATACTTGGACAGTGACTCCCATACTTGGACAGTGACTCCCATACTTGGACAGTGACTCCCATACTTGGACAGTGACTCCCATACTTGGACAGTGACTCCCATACTTGGACAGTGACTCCCATGGCTAATAAAGACAGACATTCGTGACACGGTGTGCTACGAGTGAAGTTTTACCCAGACAGCAGCACTATTCTTATCAAAGTCTTATGTCGAATTTTAATCGTTAAAGGTAACTTTACCTGCGCTTACCAGTGTGTACACGGGAACTCGGGTTTTCGTCACACTCGAAAGGCTATATGTTGTCCCTTGCACCATTGTCTCTCGCCGGAAATCCGATGAACTTTCTCGATCAACACAGTGATCGAACCAAGAACCTCCAGATTAGCGAGCCGACGTTTTACTCACTGAATCTCCGCGGCTCCCTAGAAAAGAACCATGTTTTCCCTACGTACAGACTTATGATGTAATTAAGGCAAAATGAGTATCGGTATCTTAAATATAACCCCTATGACACCCATTTCAAACTTCTATTTTTATTGCAATATGTGTTGTCTTTCTCAACAGAATCGACCTGATTTAAAGGGTACTGTCTACAGGTATATGCAGCGATGAATAGTGATAACAACACTTCTTGGGTTTCTCAACAGAATCGACCATATTTAAAGGATACGACCCACAGAAACACGTATAGCCACTGTTTATAGCCACTGTTCAACTACTGAAATATTTGAATGTGAACAGTTCAGTGCCTAGTGGGTCATTGACCAAGACCCACACAAGTGCGCGTCCTCTCCCCCCCCCCCCCTCCCTCTCCCTGGAAAATTTTGAAAATTGACAACCGCAATCCCATTTTCCATGCATTTCAGACCAAAGCAGACGAAGTCAATTTTTTCTTTTCTTCTTTCTCTTTTCATTGTTTTCTTCTTTATAGGCTTAGGCCCACTTTTTTTTATGAGCGTAGGCCCGTCCGTGACAGGTAGGCCCTGTCCGGCACTGTAACAGTTTGTCTATTTCTGTACCATAACTGATATGTGAATAACGTTATTTGTGAATTTTGATACTTTATTACAAGAAAACATGTATGAAGAATCGAAGTCTTACAGCAATAGCTATCTAAAAACACACAAGAACATAAATAATTATTAAATAAATTGATGCACGTGTGACGTATGAACAATTATGGGATCAATGGGATCAATTATAGATTGATTGATTGATTGCAAAACCGGAATGAACTGGTGTGGAATTTAACGATTGAGCCCATTAAAAAAAACACAACACAATTTATATGGAAAATAATCATTGGTTGTTACACATTTATCACTTATAGTTTTCATTCGTACTTGAAAACAATAAAAGAATACTTGTCGAAACGCCGTGCTACATGTGTATAAACCAGTGATGATTGTTTTCTATATAAAC
Source organism: Patella depressa (assembly GCA_948474765.1). NCBI lineage: Eukaryota > Metazoa > Mollusca > Gastropoda > Patellidae > Patella > Patella depressa. Next base: position 10,171,775 of record OX419723.1, read on the forward strand.
TTGCCTTAACACCTTCAAAAAAGTAAATTCGTATCCTGGATATCGCCAGGAGCAGTATGAATCGAGTCCCAGGCACATAGCCATTATAACACAAAAATAAGCGGACGTTAGTTTTAAACTGACCTAGATACAATCCTAGTTTCAATACTCGTCAACCTATTCCATTCCACCCAGCTTGAAATCATTTTATATTTCACTAAAAATGTCTAATGATTTGTACTGGATAACAGTTCTTTCCTCGAGTATTGTTCTTCCAGTCGTCCATTTAACTGTTTCATACATACCATCTGTATACAGGAACCCAGCCCACTGTTGACACATTAATTCATCCCCAACGGCTTGAACAGCTCCCTGGACTGTGGTGTCTAGTATTATAAGGGTTGAATTCATCAGATGGACGTTTTTGATATCTACAGATTGGTCAGATGAATCAAGATGTTTAATAACAACCTTAAGAGATTTCCAACTCATAGCAGCTAAATATAAGTCATCAAAATCACCCCAAATTATTCCATCAAACGGATTAAGGGACACGATCTTCGTCCATGTTCTACTACCAACGTACCATATTATACTTTCTTGACGTGACGACCAACCTAGATCCATATTCGATTCCCAAGTAAAGGTGCACGAATTGACTGTCCCTGTCGTAGACACTCTTGATCTTATTATCTGAGCGTGACGGCCAGCCCACAGTGTAAGATTAAAAATATCAACCATTACACCAGTAACCTCCCCACTTGACACACGAACATCGTGTAGTCTGGATATCATATCGTTCATCTTTACTTTTATGGGTTTTCCATTCAGAACAGATGCCTTCAGATAAAATTTAGAACCACTGACCTGAATCCCAGAGGAATCGTGTGTATAAGCAACATGCCAACCAGAGTCTATATACCAAGAAGTCAGAAAATTATGGTCACGTGTACCTTCTTTGTAGCTGTGCGAAAAACGGTTCCAGCGTAATACAGTTGCGGATCCATTGCTTCTGGTGAATAAAGCAAACCAGGCGGACGGAATTGTAAGGTTCGGGAGTGCGTGAATAACAGTGTCTATTACAAGTGCGTTTATGCTTGAGTTTTTAAAATATACGTGTTCTGAATTCATTGAAAACAGGATGAATGCCATACGTAAATCGGAGCCATTTTCCAGGGCACCACGACAGTCTGAAACCGACCCAATGGTAACAACACCATTCTTATTAACCTTCAATACTGGGACATTTTCTGCAGAGGTAGCACTTGACCATTCTATATCTGCAGAAGTTGTCAGACTTGTTTCAGTAGATGAACCCAATTCGCCACTTAGTGTTGAGATTTTTTCATTTGAAATATCTTTTGTGACACGCACAATAGTCTTCTTGCTCCGATCTCTAAAATCCACAGAAACATGATCATACGTCTGAGCCCAGACATTTGTAGCACCCGAATAAGACCCTCTTGCTGTTATGGAATATATGGTATCATACGCTTGTCCTTTTACAAAGATTTTGTGAGTTTCTCGCAGATTAATGGCGTCAATGATGTTAGAAATACTTCCATTATAAACTGTTCCACCCGTCCTTGCTGAATACTCTTTCTGTCTTGAAACGCTTTGGCAACAACCTTAAAAGCAAAACAATACAAATATTATAATATTACTATGAACTATCACGGTTGGAGAATGACTGTGTGGATTTAGAGATTTTTCGCCTTTTTGTAGATTGTTTCCCTAGAATTTTTTTTTTTTAAACTTTGAGCGACGCCCGTGACATATTGGTGACTATACAGCACAGTGGATGATAACCGCTTGCTCACCGATACCTTCACTTGGTTTGATGACTTGATATATACTTCAAGATGCATTATGTAAGATTTAGAAACTGGGTTAAATACTAGATAATGAAAAGGGAATATCTTGAAAATTTCCGTCAAATTACTTCATTCTGCGGGACGTAAGGGCTATTTGGAGAATAGCAGAGTCCCGATTTTCATGGTAGCTATAGTAAACAAAGTGTCGATTATTTACTTTAGACGTAAACCTTTAACCGGCAATCCCGTTGAAATCGGTGGAAAATCTATAGCTTGGGATGGCATCGAGAGTATATTATGATGTCTTCACACTCTTTAACAAAAAGACGACACTCTTTCAAAAAGAGGCAGTTGCCATACAAGATACGCACTCGTTTTGCAAGAGATTGGCGGCGAATAAGCGAATTTTGGTACAACGAGGAGCCATAATCCTGGATGTTACATTCCGATGTGTGCCAATATCTACAGCAACCGAAATCGGTGGGTTAAGAACATACATTGTACTTTTCAGTAAAATCAGATAAAAAGCGTCACCTCTAAAGTGTTCTCAAGCTAAAGGCACGATTTTTCGTACAATCTGGGGTAATAAACAATGAAGTTACGGCCCTATACATTATACATGCAAATATTTAAAGGGTCCAAGATTCAAGGATATAAGATTAAATTTCGTCAAAATCGGATATAAATGCCTTCACCCTTTTTCCAATAAGTTCACAATAAATGGTGTATAAAGTGTTTACATGTAACACTAATTTCAAGTTGTGACAGGTAAACCTTACGTTGTAACTAGAGTTTAGATATTAAATTCATATAAGATAAAAACATCTTACTCACCAGGAACAATCAAGTTACACTCAGGACCCGTAAATCCCACAGGACAGTGACACATGCCGTTATAAAACACTCCGCCATAGCTACAACGTCCCTGAAATTTTTTTTAAAACAAACTTTTTACTCGGTTTTCAGATCCCCAATGTCCAGGATAAAGATGGTAGAGTTGGTGAAGTATATGTCTACATGTCCAGCATAAAGATGACAGAGCTGATGTGTGTAAATTTCCATGATGAAGATGCTAAAGATGAAGATGAGTTTGTGAAGTAGATGTGTGTGTGTGTGTAAGAGAGAGAGAGAGAGAGAGAGAGAGAGAGAGCGAAATGGGGTTTAACGTCCACTCGACACCCGGTCATTTCGGGACTAACACATGGTTTAATTTTATTTCAATAATTCTCTTGTGCGTATGGATCTTTAGCAGGGAGAGGAAACCGGAGCACCCGGAGTAAACCCAGGAGGTTGGTGAAGTAGATGTTTCCAAGATAAAGGTGGTTGTGATGGTGAAGTAGATGTGTCTACATTTCCAGGAGTTGGTGAAGTAGTTGTGTCTTAGTTTCCAGGATAAAGGTGGAACTGATAGTCAAGTATATGTGTCTAGTCATTCAGAGGACAGCGGTGGTTGTGTGGTTAGAACTCAAAAACAGGATGTCTTCGGATCGAATCTGAAACGTAACTTCTGGAATTTCTTAACTCCTGGTCCTCAAGGAAGGTGTTTATAACACCAAGGTATCCCATACAAATTGGTAGTGCTGAAGCCCAGAACATACTGGCTAGAGATCTAGGAGACCCCGACTAAGGTGTATAATATGTTTGAAGCTGTCAGAAGCCTTTCTTATATGCACCGTAGTCTTAAATTCTGTCATCATCCTGGACCCAATTATGTAAAACACGCTTTCATCTTTATTAAGTCATGGCGGTGGTTGAATTGGTAGGGCCTCATAAATGGAATAGCCTAGGACACCTCTTCATCTAAACCCGACAATGGTTTTGCACAGTATTATTATTACATAGGTTATATAGTGCAGATTCCACTATACAGTGTTCGAATGAGCTTAACAATAATAGTATAAACTCACACAAAAAAGAAATAACATCATATAAATAAAACTAAAATGGATAGAATTATTACAAAGTAAAATTGTTTATAGAAGTATGGAACCTCTATGAAATTATAAAACATAGATAAATTATGTAAAAGTTTGAGTTTTAAGAAGAGATTTAAGACTTGATAAGGTGGTGCACCTGCGAATATGCATCGAAAGTCGATTCCAGATGAGGATCTGCAGTTCGACGTTGGTGGAGATAGCCATTTAATGAACGTTATGGACTTTGTCATTGCGAAATTCCAGCTTCGCCATGTAGGCTACATATAAAAAGAAATTACCCTCTCTGAGTCTCAAAAATCCCATTCCATGTCACAATAGATCGTTATTGCACATAAAAACATCCTTGGCAGAAGGATTTCTAAGGTCCGGTGGCCGAAGTCCCCCTTCGTAATATAAATAGAAGTAAACATTAAAAGTTCGACAATAATTAGAGCACAGACTCTCGATAAATTGGCAGTCTAATTCAAGAAGATCCTATTTTGATTCCCTACGTTCAAGTTTCTTCTTACTTGTCTTCAAAACAACGTGTGTGTAATGTGGGGTGTTAACCAGGCCCTCCGCTCTGCACTACGCCTGACAATTCCGATGAACTTTCAAAGCCAATGCAGGAATCGAACATGCCAACACTAAGTTACCGAGCTTGTGCCTTTCCCACTTAGCCACCTTGGTCCCTTCACTGAATGAGTGGTTGCGAACACAATCTTAACAGAAGGCAAATATAAATACTCAAAACTCACCCAAATCATGTCTACGTGGAGTTGTGATCATCGAATCCCCCCCCCCACACACACACACACACCTCACATTAATATATCAGATCTGTGTGGATTGGAGGCCATCCAAAGTGTGAAGTAATGATATGAAATTTAGATTTGCACTTTCATTATATTGTCAAAATAGAAAATACACGCAAACAGTAAAAACAATAATATACGGAAAAAATTAAGCCCCCAAACTCATAACCACCTTCCTCACAATCTGTGATTTTAGCATCAACAATATCCCGTAAAAGGCGGGACCCCTCATATCAATTAAAAATAACCACCCCTACCAAATCTGTTTTGTTTTATACAATACATACCCTTATAATAAGTTGACACGGACCAGTAGTTGTAGAATTCCCAGAAACTTGATCCAATACATTCCCTTTAACATGATGACATTGTAAAACTTGATTGGCCTTACACACTACTGCTGCATCACATTCGAAATTTTGTAAACACGTTGAAAAACATTTTAGTTTACTGGTCTTTTCCCAAGAAGAGATAATTTGATACGACAGTGACCCTCTAGTAAAAGTCGCCAAGTTTAAAACATCAAAATCAAAATATATAATGGTGTTGCCAGCACCAAGTCTAATAATGTTATAAAAAAGAAAACTGAAAACACTGTGCATGCTGAATTTGCTCTCTTTCTCCCTATTTATCTGAATTGTTCGCAATGAATGTTCAGTTATTAAACAGCCAACTCTTATAATGCAGTCTTAGTAGATTGGCTTGTAATTTATAATGGCGATCATCCAGGTAACCATGGGATTCAATTGATACAAAGTAGGGGGTTGGAGAGTGATCGTGGCGGTCGGGGAAATGTTTCAGTTTTATAATATGTATTTGCGAGAATGGTAGTGTTGGGCGTGCACGAGAGGGTGGGGTGTGTGGGTGGTGCGGCTACGGAATTACATTTAGTATTGACATTATTGAAAGATTTGTGCTGAAGGGTTACAGTTATCAAACTGACTTTATGTTAATAGACGAACTTATCAACATAACCATATTTATAGGCTGCCATCTGTTCGGAGTGGGAATCTGGGTAGTAGGTTACCATCAGGTACTTTGCGTGGTCCCATAAAAGCTTCCTACGTAGCTGTTTCTGTGTTTAGGGTGACATCACTATACAATATTTTCTATTTGATAGTTTGGTCTAAATGTCTTTGTTTTGTTTTTTTTGTCTTACTCTCGATTCGCGAACGCCTAATCTGAATATGAACTTCACAACTCACGAGTATCAGGGGAGCAAACTGCAGTCGAGATATTACAACTTGTAAATAGAGAAACATACCAGCGTAGATGATTAAGAAATAAATCCGATAGTTGATATTTAAAGTGACGATGCTTGTCCGGACAGCGGCGCTGCGGCCTACTCTTATATCCAATTCCAACTGCCAAGGGATCTTTTACGTACACGGCAATGCGTACACGGTACCTCGGTTTTTCGTCCCATCCGAACGGCCAAAGAGTTCTCTAGCCAGGCCACCCGTCTCGCATCACTGACAAGGGGGAACCACGCCGGAAAATCTGGATGAACTTTCTCTCTGCCAATGCAGGGATCAACCACCCGACCTCCAGGCTAGTCGTAGGCCGTATAGGATCATTGATTGGGCACCATTTCCCCAAATAGCACACTATATTGTCTTCATTAATGCCATTTCAATCCAATGGCGACAAACGGTAATTTATAATCGGATTGTTGTAAAGACGCCTCGAAGTTATCAGAATTAAATGTAAATATTTGATTCAACATATTTGTTCAAAGCATTTGTTTAGGCTATGAATGAAAACTGATTCATAGCAAACGAACTATAACCACAAAGCCACATCTGACGATTGTTGAAATTTCTTTATTGCACTGTTTACCAGCGGAAAGACACAAGTTTATGTATATATAATATGAATTATCAGGTAAGAATTAATAGATGATTAAAAGCAACAACAATTAAAGCCACAAAGCCCCGTTTTCCTATTGATGAGCTTTTTATTTTTACCGATAACAAATGTGGCTACGAGCGGAAAGACAAACACGTATGTATAAATAACAAAAAGAATAAAATGTTTCATTGATCAGGTATGCAGTTGTACCGAGCTTCTCGTGCGATTTTCTATAGCATATATATTATATATATTGTAACAGTATTTTAGTTATTACAGAGTCAGCTTCGTAAATATATGGTTTTATTTACAACGGGAACAGAATATCAACAAATACACAAATAGGCCTACATCTACACTACAGGCACTAGTCTATATATACTGGAACTATATGTCTACGACAGGAACACATCTAACCATATTGAATCTACCGTTCTGCCCCGCTGCCAATGCAGCGGCTGGTCTCGGGCGAGTCCATACGCCGGTCTCTGCCGTCTCGTCGTCTGCTCTCTCTCTCTCTCTGGTTGTCTTGTCTTGTCTGCTAACTGTGAGTAAACTACTGTATATAAAGCCCCCAACACTTAGGGAAGATGGACAGGAGGGATCATCAAATAAGGAAGTTCTGCCGCGTATTGCACAGATCATATGTAGCTTGTAGATAACATATTAAATAAATTATATAGTTAATAAGATCGTGCCTTATTACCAGTAAAATTCCATTACTCATTACGCCGAGTAAAGCATTACTTTTTGAGACATGGACGGTTTATGTGCTTGCTAATTGCATAGATTGGATATACGTCAGCTCGTTCCACCCCCTCTTGTGATGTATGTGCCGAGTCTTCTCCATCGCTCATCCACTATGGCCTTTGTCTATTACGTCCAGGTCGTCTTGGTAGCACCTCAACATCTAAAGATTCTCCAGATGAATCATCTGAATTAATAACCCCAGATGGCACTGGTAAATCAGGAACGTCTGGAATTTCTACTAATGTTCGAATACTCTTCTCTCCCTCAACTTCAATATCCTTCTAGATATTGTCTACAACATAATATTTCATCTACGGTATCTTTGCCTTCCACGGGAGTTTCACGTGTAATATACCTCAATATCGTCAGAATGTTCAAAAGGTTGTGAATCGGCTATATTCTCCGAGACATCTACGATTACTCTTTTTTAATTTCCTGGATTTAGGTTAATGGGCATATCGGTATCTTAAATAATGCTATTTACTGGTGGAAGTTCTTCTCGGGAATCACGGTGGCTAAGTGGGTCGGACGCTGGGTCGCTAGTCTGGGGGTCGGGTGTTTGATCCCTGCATTGGTCAAGAAAGTTCATTCAGATTTTCCGGCGTGGTTCCCCTTGTCAGTGATACAAGATGTAGGACCTGACAAGAACAGCTGCCTAGTCGTGCCAGTGGGACGAAAAACCAAGGTCCAGTGTATACATTGACGTGCACGCTAAAGATGCCTTGACAGTTGGAATTCGATATATGAGTAGGACGTAGGCCGCTGTCCGAGCAAAATTACTATCATACCACACTGTACGGCATTTGTCCGTCTTCATTAGCCCAGTTTGGAGCAGAAACGTAGGACGTTAAGCCCAATTTCATTTCTAAGAAAGTCAAAACATAATTATTATTTATATATCTACAGGTTATAAAGTCACTACTAAACAATCATGCATAGGAATCATTCTAGCACTTAAAAATCATTTACATAAAAACTGAAGTGTTTTGAGTCGCATCCGAGTGGAAGACACCAGAGTATCGTTCTTGACGCATATCAATCATTGCCTATAGCTCTTGATTTTGGTGCAGTGGTTCAAAAATTATTTGTATAACAGGAAGCTCCCGGTGGGGGGGGTCTAAACCGTTGGTTGTTGATGTTGAACGTTCATAGTAATACCAAGGTAGTAAACACTCTAGATATCGGTTACTTTAGATATTGGCGCATACAAGACCATCACTTCCTGGAATATGGCTAGTGATGGTACGAACATTCACATTAGAGGTGTTCGAAAGGTCTGTAGAGCCATTCAGAATTAGATCTAGATTAATAGTTTCTGTGAATACATTTAATGGATTTCGATTCTGATAGCTGAATAAGATGGGAAAGTATTGAATTTTATACATTTTTTGATTCAGATAGGTAGTGGTGGAAAAGGTGAGTATTGAGATTACTAGATTTATTTATTGGTTGACAGTGAATGATATTTTCTTTACGGTTTCCATAATTAAAGTAACTAGGATTTTTTATGTTAAGGATACTGACTCAAGATACTGAACTCAAAAAGGAGAAGTATTGAGAGACGGCAATAACTGCACGTGCGCAGGAAGACTAGTCCAAAGTTTTATTGTGTTTGAGGACAAACTTTTTATATAAAAAGACGTTTTACATTGTCGTATTTTCAGTTTATGGTTTCTAAGATTAAGGATTTCATAAAAAATAGACGAGTTTATGCTTTTGGCGGCGTTTGAACAATGGTTCCCTTCATAATTCGTCGTAAACATATTTTCTGTGGGAATGTCAGCGCAGACCAGTTATAATTCTCTCTGTTTCTAGATGGATATTCTCAAGTAATTCCGAATCTTTGGTACATCCCATATACTATCTCCATACTCCCTAACAGGACGTAAAAATGGCGTAAATATCGTACATAACGTATATCTATTTAATTTGAATTTTAATTGGCATAGTATGTTGAGTCTATTGCAAGCTTTTTTTGTGAATTTTAGAAATATACTCTGCCCATGTTCCGTTTAGATAAAATGGTAGTCTCAGGTGGCAGTGTGGGGTAACTTTATCAATAATTTTATTTTCAAACTTAATAAGAAAAGGTAGATTAGTTTTATTTGGATTAAATTTTATTTGCCATTTATTTGTCCACGTTGATAATAGCTTCAGATCAATATTGATTGATTTAGCAGTTTTTAATGGGTTATCATTTATAATTGCAAATAAAGACAAAGACGTATCGTCAGCAAATAATCGTACATTGTTATCTAGGTTGTATGAAATATCATTTATGTAAATTAAGAATAGAAAAAGACCGAGCATTGATCCCTGGGGAACCCTGGGGTCAACTGACAAATAGCGTGATTGAAAACCTTTAACGACAACACATTGTTTACGCTTTGTTACATACTTGTATGTGCAGTCACATAAATCTACCATACTTTCGCAGCTTATGTATAATTCCCAGATTTTATCAAACGCTTTAGAAATATCACAGAATACAAAACTAACCTCTTTCCCCTTGTCTTGATTAGGGGGGTTGGGATGGCCTAGTGGTCTAGAGTGCCGCGCTCCGACCTCTAGCTGGCCGGTCACCTCTGGCTTGCGGCTGTGGTTTCGATCCCTGGTGTGAGCGTATGTGGCATGGAGATAGGGGCGCTTTCTCAACCTCGTGGGTTTCCTCCGGGCACTCCGGTTTCCTCCCACTGCGAAAGACCCCTACGCGCAAGCGAATTATTGAAATAAAATTAAACCATATGTTAGTCCCCAAATGACCTAGTTTGTGTTGAGTGGACGTTAAACCCCATTTCTCTCTCTCTCTCTCCCCCCTTGTCTTGATTACTAATATCATATATCTCAAAAAAGTTGGTTTATTGTTGAATCATTTTTTTTTTTTTTTTTTTTTTTTTGACATCCTGACTGATGTTTAGTTAATAAATTATGTTGTTTTTTTTTTAAATAAAATTGTACAGGTGTTTTAGGATAATTATTTCAAAAATCTTACAAATTGTGCACGATATGGCAAATGGAGGGGATAATTTTCTGGTAATTGTGGACCACCCTTCAATTGAAAGGCGGCTGTGGCGTGAAGTTTTCCATATGTCTGGATCTTGTTTAGGTTAAATTGGCGAGTAAATGGAATTACAATGGTGATAGATATGTTTTTTTTTAAGAATTAACGGGCTGATTTCATCTGTCCCTGGTGGCTTTGAAGAGTCGAGTATTTTTAATTGATCTTTAACCTCTTGTTCAGTTACGATGAAATCACCCATTGTGATGTCGTGGAGCAATTCATGCGAGGTATCTAGATTTGAAACGGATGTAAAGTATGAATTTAATACTTTCGCCTTATCAAGTAGATAAGAATAAATTTTGCCATTGAGGTTAATTGGGGTTTGATTATTACTGTTTACGTTTTCCATTTTCACAACAGATTTTACTAATTTCCACCACTGATTTGATGTGACTTTATGATTATTTATTTTATCAGTGATTTTAGATTTTTAAAATCATCTTTCGCTTACGTATGAGTGAAATTACCTCATTTCTAATTTTACGGAACTTTGGTAATTGGTTATTTGATGTCTTGGCACGCTTATCGGCACGGTTTCTTTGACGAATCTTTAGGCGGATGCACTTGTTCCTGAAAGGTTTATCGTTGGATCTAATTGTGACTGACTTTGCAGGGATGAATATTGATGTGTTTTTGTCACGGATATTTTTAAAATCAGTATTTTATTTATTTATATCCAGGGGCGGATCTATGAATTTTGAAAGGGGGGGCGCAAAATGAGGGCACTGACCGCGGAGGCGGGACACGCCGCTGGGGAGGGAGTGGGGGTCCAAAGAAAATTATCCGTCATTTCCTTGCATCTGTAGCCATTCCAAGAACTATTTGGCTGATATTTTCGTCTAAGTAAACGTTCGACACGGACATATTCGGGTCTGAGAAAGGGCACTTTCAGCAATTATAAAGGGCGCTGTCGAAAATTAGTGGGAGCGAGAGGGGCGCTCCCACCCCCCACCGAATCCGCCTCTAATATCTTTACTATTAAAAACCGTTGTTGACCATTTTATTTGTTTAAGAAAGTTACATAAGCCTTCAAAATTAGCCTGATTTTCCGTTTTTCTTGTCTTTTATCCATTATACACGTTTTTAGCTTACTGGCACAATTTTCATCCAATTTTGATGAAACTCGAAATATATGCATGTTACGGATCGTAATTTCTTGGAGGTTGGATGTGTTCGACTTTGTCCCATTCTGTTGAAACTTTTTAAGGACCAAAAGAGCTTGAATGACAGGATAAGCCCTATTGATTTTAGCTCTTCCACATCCATTTCTTGCAAAATGTTGGCATATCTTGGTTGGCAAGTGCTTGTTTTAAAAATACATTAATTAAGAATTTAATAAAGAGTTGGCCATTCTTGCTATAACAATTCAAAATAAGATGACAAAAAATGTAAATATTGAAAATTTTAGTCAAATTACTTTATTCTAAACGAAGTTGTCACTGTTGGAAGTTTGGACTAGAAATAGGAATCAATTGAGTCTGCACCGTCTACGAGATTGCCGGTCGTTTGATTGGCAGAAGAAAACTCCACCCACATTTTCGCGATTATCAAGTAACATTTTCAATGGCAATATGCTCGTTTGGCAGGCCTTTCATCGCTAGATTTAGCTCTTGCATAACTGGTCATAACTGATAACAGTGAATTATTTGATGGATAAGGGACACAGGTAAAGAGTACTAATATAACTCTATCTCGTCGTTTTTCTAAATACGTAATGTGTCATAGATACAGCGGACGTGAGATGAACTTGAAGTATAGATTGACTGTTCAGTTATCTAATCGCGACCCTCGCAACCGTAGGTCTCTTAACCCGGAGATCAGTATAGTGCATAGCAAGGTTTCTTCTTCTGAAAGTCTACGTTCTAGAAGTTTCACATCTACTCACTTTCATGTTAAAATCAAGCCTCTTTGGGGTTTTTTATTGAATAGTTACTTACATGCAATACCTGTAGAAAGGAATACACGCGGCCAAATTATTGGGGTATTGGGGGAGCACCCCCCCCCCCCCCACACACACACACACACCCGTACATGTTTATGGTCCTTTTCGAGGACATCGGTATATATATACCAAATAGAGGACAGCGTTTAAAACAATATTTCTATGAAATGATTAACAATTTTGAAATATAAATTCAATTCTTTATCCATATTCGCTACACTATATCTCCTCCAACTGTTTTTAAGAATGAGAATTTTTCTTCTATAAGAGAGGACACACAAAGATGATTTTGCGCATGTCACACATGACTCAAGCTTGGAAACCGAGGACACTTTATCAACACCGTCTATTGAGGACACACACGTGCATTAGGTGTCGGCCCCCCTTATCGAGGACCTTTGGTTTTAAGCATGCAATTTAAGGCACCCGATGATGGTCTTTATAATGTAACATAAACCGATATGCAGTTCTTATAGACTTTAAAAAACACTATGTACCAATCACTTACATCAAGTGTCCTCGATTTCGGGGGTCGACACCTTATGATAGTGTGTATGACCAGATAAGTATGAACCTATAAATCGAGGACTCAAACACGCAACTAATAATATACTTTATTTTAGACAGGTGAAGGGACATTAAATAACTATTTATATGAAAATCAATAAATGTTAACAATTGTTCATATATGTCTAAAATCAAACATCTGTATGAGTGAAATGACCTCAATTGATAGGTGTATGGTTATATGATAGACCTTGATCACACACATGCATTAGGAGTCGGCCCCCATTATCGAGGACCTTTGAATTTAGGTACGTAATTTAAAACCGCTGATTATACGCCGCTGTCCTTAATAAAAACGGATTTTTAAAAATGGTAATAAGAAACGCCTTGTTTCAATCATTTATAATGGAACGTGGCATATACTTTATAGTAACTGTCCTCGATTAAGGGTACCGAAACATGATGCAAATGTGCATGGCCACATAAGACGGAACCTATGAATCGAGGACCTAGACACATGTCTAACCTTTATAATAGACCTTGATCACACACATGCATTAGGAGTCGGCCCCCATTATCGAGGACCTTTGAATTTAGGTACGTAATTTAAAACCGCTGATTATACGCCGCTGTCCTTAATAAAAACGGATTTTTAAAAATGGTAATAAGAAACGCCTTGTTTCAATCATTTATAATGGAACTTGGCATATACTTTACAGTAACTGTCCTCGATTATGGGGACCGAAACATGATGCAAATGTGCATGTCCATATAAGACTCAACCTATGAATCGAGGACCTAGAAACATGTCTAATAATAGATTTTATTTTGGACATGTTAACGGAGAGTTACCGTATGTTATTCAAACATTTTGCTTAACTTATTAGTGATAGTACTGTACATTCTAATTGAGTGCAACAATGCGTTGTCTCCCCTTAGACCACATAATCCTCTCTTTTTGTTTACAAAATATACCAGAATGTTATAACTTAAAATGTAGGAACCAGTCAAATAGAGGACGTGTAAATGTATAATAGCGTGTAATGGATGACTTCAAAATTCTTTCAAAGAGGGGCATACCTAGGCCTACTGTGCATCTGTTTAGAAATATGATGTTCGAAACATGTCTGAATCTGCTATTGACTGTAACTGTGACATGACATGTAACTGTTAAGAATTCTAAGATACTCTTGGCAGCCGTTACTGACTGTAAGACTCGTATCTACTTTTGTAACAATTATGCCTTATAAAATAACACGTACCAAAAGTTATACATGTCATGTATCTATTACTGATTGTGCGATAACACATGTATATGATATGTTCCTGTAAGACATCACCACGTGTATGTGTTCCTTTACATCTGTTACACAACGTGTATCTATGAATTATGATGCCCTATGTATCCTTTACTGTAAGCCATCATGTTTATATGATACTGACTTCAAGACACGGCATGTATATATTTATAAGACACATTGTGTACCTGTTACCTGAAGACACGTGTATCTGTTACTGACAGCTATACACAATATGCATCTGATTTATGACGCAACTTGTATCTTACTGTTGCTAACATTAAGACGCAGTATCCTTCTATTGCCAAAACCAAAAACATGTTTATGTTACTGAATGTAAGATACCCCCGTGTATCTGTTATTGATTACTAGCAGCTATACACAAGGTGTACATGTATCTATCAATGATCAAATATATCCTGTGTATCTGTTACTGACAGCTATCTATACACGAGATGTATCTATTACTGATTAAAGAATTTCCGGAGTATCTGCTATCTATGACTGATAAAAGATAACCCGTGTATCTGTTACTGACAGTCATCTATACACAATGTGAATAAATTACTGATTAAAGATTCCAAGTGCATCTGTTACTGGAGTAGACCGTGTGTAACTGTTACTGACTGTAAGACAAACCGTATAATATTATGTATTGATAAGACATCATGTGAACCTGTTACACTATATATGTTTACTTGTCACTGACGGCATGACATGACATATACCTGTTACCAATACTTGTAAGATTGTACTTGAGTTATGATGAGACACCCGTGTACCTGTATCCGTTACTATCTGTACAACACAACATGTATCTGTTAATAACAGTACAACACAATATGTATCTATTACTAAATGTGTAACACGATATATGTCCATTATTAAATGTACGACACAACATGTATCTATAGCTAAATGTATGACACGACATGTATCTATTACTATATGTACAACATTGTATGTATCTATTACTAGATGCATTACATTGTATGTATCTATTACTAAATGTATAACACGATATGCATCTATTACTAAATGTATAACACAATATGTATCTATTACTAGATGTACAACACAGTATGTATCTATTACTAAGTGTATGACATGAAATGTATCTATTACTAAATGTACGACAAGAAATGTATCTATTACTAAATGTACGACACGACATGTATCTATTATTAAATGTACGACAATAAATATATCTATTAACGAAATATATCTACGAAACAACATGTATCCATTACTACATGTATGACACGAAATGTGTATGTCATTTACGACACATTACGAGACTTTATCTATCAAGTTTATTGGAATGTGACATCATGTCCTTGATTATGGGACCGACACTTTATGATAGTGTGTATGACCAGATAAGTATGAACCTATAAATCGAGGACTCAAACACGCGACTAATAATATACTTTATTTTGGACAGGTTGAGGGAGATTAAATAACGTGGTTATGTGAAAATCAATAAATGTTAACAATTGTTCATATATGTCTAAAATCAAACATCTGTATGAGTGAAATGACCTCAATTGATAGGTGTATGGTTATATGATAGACCTTGATCACACACATGCATTAGGAGTCGGCCCCCATTATCGAGGACCTTTGAATTTAGGTACGTAATTTAAAACCGCTGATTATTCGCCGCTGTCCTTAATAAAAACGGAATTTTAAAAATGGTAATATGAAACGCCTTGCTTCAATCATTTATAATGGAACGTGGCATATACTTTATAGTAACTGTCCTCGATTAAGGGTACCGAAACATGATGCAAATGTGCATGGCCACATAAGACGGAACCTATGAATCGAGGACCTAGACACATGTCTAACCTTTATAATGTCGGTCCCCTTTGAATTTAAGCACATAATTTAAGACAGACGTTCTATCTGTAACCAAAACCCGCTTCCAAATTAATATCTATATGAAACACCATGTATCAATAAATAATAAAAAGATATATACTCTACGGTAACTGTCCTCGATTATGGGGACCGACACTCAATGCAAGTGTGTATGGCTACAGGGGTATAATGAGAGATTGCATAATCGGTACGTGAATAAAAATGGAAAGGCGGTAATATAAATATATGAGGAAACTTATTAACTATCTATTCGGCCACAAAATCCCCTGGGTTTTTTTTCGTAAATTACACCGGTATGTTATAACTTAAGATGAAGGTGCGGGGGTGCCTACTATGCATCTATTTATAACGACCATGCTCAAAATATGTCCGCATATGTTACTGACTGTAAGACGTGGCATGTTACACACAATAGGATATTGTTCGTACCTGACTGTAAGACCTATATCCGTTAGTAATCATATGTCGCAACGTGTACCTCATGCATTCATGCACCGCGGGTATCTGTTGCTGACTGGGATACATGTATATGTTACTCCGTTTATCTTTTTAGTTAGTTTAAACAGTATTTTATTCAATAAACCGTTTATCTGTTGCAGACTATAACCTTAATCTATTACTAAGATCCACATCGTGTATGTGATACGGATTGTAAAACAACACGTATATCTGTTCTGTTACTGTAAGACATCATGTTTATCTGTTACTGTTAAACACGACATGTATATATTTTTAAGTCACATCGTGTATTTATGTTACTAACTGTAAGACACGGCATTTATTACCTGGAAGCAAAACATGTAAGACACACGAATATATCTGTTATTATGTATTATTCGTTTTCGCTTACTATCCAAAGCGGCGTTTGACACTCTAAGAATTGGCTGTCACGTGACCATTCGTGTGTGTGTTGTGTGCCCATTAACCGAGGACCCTGTATTAATTGGCATAAACGAGGACGTCTTAAATTTAGCCGATACACACGACAATTTTTCTTGTTAAAAAACGCTAAACACACCGATACACCCCAACGGTACAGAGTCGCTTTATCGAGGTATGAATTATAATCAAGTGATTTTTACACATATATCTATTTTGGGGTTTCTGAGCATGCCTGGATAGCCAGTTCTAATCGAGGACGTCCTCGATCAAATCGAGGACGACCTCGATTCGGGCCATGTCCGCAAATAGAAGGTTTAAATCCTTATGTGTGTCCTCGATAAGGACCATCCACAAACGCACACACACACACACACACACACAATCACTCCGCCGGTCCTGTGAACCTTTAGTAGTCACATTGCATGCGACTTTGGTGAAACTTAAAATGTATATATGTTTATATCAAACAGATATCGGCTCCTGTCGATATTCGTGTATATTGGACTATAACTTCATGGAAGGTGTCCCTGATTGTACGAAAATTGCGTTTTCTTTTTAGTTGTTCTCTGTCCATCTCCAGCAAAATGCGGATAAATAAAGAATTGTCATTGTGTAAATTTACGCTGGTAGCTCAGATTAACAAACAAATAAAGCCGGAAATATAACATATATGAAACAATAATCGTGATCTCTATGTAATCAGACCTGAAAATATTGTTCTAAACCCGCCACAGTTCCAAATCGACATGATTTTCAGCATTACTTCAGACGAGTGATTTGAATAAAAACTAATGAAGGCCATAAACCGAAGATCCTGAGGACAGATTGTCTTCCGGTCCTTTCTTATCCTAAATTCAAAGTTAACAACCTCATAAACAGCGGGGAAAACAAATAATGACGCCATTTCTCTGCCTATAGCAAGTGCAAAGGCGGGGGGGGGAGGGCTTATACACACACAATTACACAAGGCAAACCGAGACGGACAAGACACAATATTCAAACATCGCAAATAACAAAACGTACATATCAGATTAAAGAAATAGACCCGTCCAATGTGTTGTACATTTCCGGATCTGTAGTGATGCAGACTCAAACCAAATGGAAATTAAACTTACAATACCGGAAGCAGAAAGAAAAGGGGAATATGTCCCAAAAGTTTGGAGGCGGACATAAATAGACACCATATTTTTATTATATTGCGTCAAGCTTTAAATGTAAGCAAAAATGGGGTGACATGGACAAACCCACTGGCACAGACGGCTATTAAACTTGTAAACTTACTCACTTGAAAGCGTTTACTAAATTTGCACACGAAGTCATGATCGTTAACACAGGATGCTGGAACCTCCGAATCGATACTGCCACAGTTCTGTCAGAACCGACAACCGAGGACACGTTGAGTAGAGTCGTGACGGGACTAAAAATAACGAATATGTTTCAGCTGCCATGATTGGCTGGGATACATTACACTCCCATGTCTCCCTTTTCACCAATCTGATTAAAACACAGGTTCTGTTTCATTTCGTATTTTATAGTTTAATATATCGGTTAATTTGTTTTTACTACACTGGGATCTGGAGGAGTTGTTAGATAAACCGCGTTCTGATCAGGGGCGGATTGGGTCGAACGATCACCCGAAGGGTTGGTCGGACAAAAAATAAAGACAAATAATTGTGTCCAATTCGTCTAAAAAAACTTTTCTGCCGAACATTATATAGGGGAGGGGGTATTGGACCGGCCATGGAGCGATGACGATCATGTTTTATGTGGCCGGTGGCTTTAACAGGCCGCCACGCCATCACTGGAATGGGCTGGTATAATAGACTTTCTGGGTCGGGTGTGCTGGGTGTGGGCCAGAATTCTCCTGCAATGGCATTTCGAATTTCACCCGAAAATTTGATCGGTTTCACCCGACGCTGTCGCCCGCAAATTTACTAATTATTAAGTCACCGGCATCCTGTTTGTGTGGATAAGGCAGAAACCAAAATTCAAATAGCAGCTTTTATGAATTTCACTTTCGCCACTCTGTACCAATGTGTCTGTGGCCTTCCATCACAGGAGGAATCAACTAGCGCTCCCAGCAACAAAAATGGGAAAATATTCCTACTTATTCAATATTCCTAACTGGTTAAACAAATGGTCAAAATTTTCTCAACTAGTCCCATTTTTTTAGCCAGTTAAATTCTCTTGACTCTTGGCGATACAATGATAATTTATGACGATATGATAATTCCACAAATTGATGGTTGTAACTTGTAAATTACTTGAAGGTCGGGATATTGGCCTAAGTTAATCGATTTATGAAATATATTATTTGACAGCGATAATAAGAAGATATGCCAGCAAATCACATATTTAGGATTCATATTTCAAAAATTGACAGGGGGCTGCGCGGTCAGTAAAAGGGGCCGCTCCGACACAGGAGCCCGGGCCGGCTTCCGGCCCCAATCCGCCCCTAGTTCTGATTGACGTGAGGAGTTAACCAGTGAAACGGTCTGTTGCAACGAGTTCTTGGCATGTCATGTAGGGAACTGTGGGTATCCTACTAATGTATGACGTCATTTAGTAGCGGCCATCGAAAATATAAAAAACCGAAACGAAGTATAGATCATTTAAGTCAATCGGGTATCATTTGTTATTGTTTTGCGTGTATTGATGTAGATGCCGTGCTCTATCAGTTTTCACTGGATTTTATTTTTAGTTTCTACACAATCATACCCTTGATAATCTTCTGTAGGCTTTCACTTTTAATCATATGGACATCGATTTTTCGTAGGACTAGAAATTAGACATTCACTGGCCATGCCATAACAATTACATTTGCAGGACGTAACAGAAACTTGATCAAAAGATTATATTTTACTTTATGGTTGTTTTGAATGAAAAGGTTGTACAAAATACCAATGGTAACTTTAATGGTCACAATATTTTAACAAGTACTTTAAAAGAATAATTGGCATAATTATTTTTAAAATATAAATGCGTACGTAGATCTAGTGCTAATCGGGTGAAAATGTACAATATAATAAGTCTATTATATCTCGTTTCACAGATGGTATCACGGAGGTTACTTAGACCTTTGCATTGCAAGGCCCCACTATTAGATTACTAGGTTGCGAGTTACCCCGAAGATGTCACAACCGGCGCTGTTGTACTCAGGGCTCAGCATTGTAGAAACTACTTCTTTACCAGGTAATGAATAAATTACAAAGAATCTGCAACTTGGGAGACTTCGCCTTTCAGTCAAAAAATATTTTTTACCGATCGGTGACGATCAACAAAATTTAAATTGTTTAAAGTAGCGTAAAATTCATATTGCTATGTTTGTTACAGTAAACTAGTTCAAGGTAGGAATTTTCTATGTGGGATACAGGTTGTAGACATTTACCAATCCCTGGATTAAACAACTGTAATGTAGAATTCTGAAAAAAAATAAAATGTTTAAGGGTTAACGACAGTATTTAAAGAGGAATAAGGCTGTGGGGGTGGAGGGTAGAGAGAGGGTTAGATATGTAAATCCATTTTCCGTTAATGTAGATACCCGAGAACTCACACCTTACTTCTAAGATTGTAGTCACGACATGCATTGATGATGAGGGTTGGTGACAAAACCCTGTTAGGTGAGATAGCTATAAATACCTGTTGTCTCCAGATAAATATCTGAGAAGCCTCGTATATACACTGTGCCATCATCATTCTACCATCGGGACTTCCGGAATCAAGACAAAAGTTGCCAGCTCCTAGACGGAATTCATTTCTGTTAGTTTCTGTCCAAACCTATAAAATGTTGGAATTCAACCGATGAAAGCAAAAATATCGTTGCGGCTCTGTTCCTGGGGAAACAAACCGAATGAAGTATTTTTAAAGAATAAACGGCTTCTCTACTAAAGCTTGCATCAATGAAAAAAAGACAAAGGTGTATCGCTAAAAATATCCTTGGTACCGTATTTTGAACTATTACAGCAAGGGTGGTGAGCTCTGTATCTACTTCTTGCATAACACGTTGTAAATTATGTTTACATGGTATAAAATGACAACATAAATTTGAAGAGAACTTACAGCATCTGGATTATCTTTTGAACATGTCTTCATGGTGATGGTTCGTTTATTATTCGTAGGATAATAATGTAGACACAAACCAGAATCACGGTGAAAAATCTAGAAAAGAGAGAAGACATTTTTAAATAACAAATGCGTTTAGATTTTTGTTTTTTTATTTGTTTTTTTGTTGATATTTTTAACGGACCGAAAAATTTAATGTCCTCACGACCTAATTAGCGATCTTGATTATAAGCACTATTGATTATTTCGAATTTATATCAGCTCGAAATATGACGGGATAATTCGTGGAAGTTCGAAATAACCGTGTCGGTCACTTCATGGCTCACCTGACCACTTCTAACAGCTTTGGATACTTTATTTCGAATAACAGTCTGCCTTCTTCTTGATTCTCTGTCAGCCTCTTTCTCTTTGAATAAGAGATCGGATGGCAGTATCTGAATTTCACAAAATAAAAGATGATTTACTGGAGAGAGAAAAACTTATAAATAGCAAAACAAAATGCTTGAAGAAGCAGAAAATGGATATGACAGTTTGTTCACTTCTGATAGACAAAAATCCCCGAAATCGAGACCATCACGTTTAAAAAAATAAAATTAAAGGAAAGAGCACACCGCGCTTCTACCTAATCTGAACGACAGACTCACCCTACCTACAGAGAAGTGACTCTGACACAGTGGATAGCCATGATATCCATATGACGTTATCTAAACGTCACAGGTCACGAGGTCACATCAACAAACAAAATGTCAACATTATCATTATGATCATTATCAACATTACAAGACACAATGTAACATTATATACAATAGCCTTCCGTGCAGCCATAACGTCTTATCGCTTCTTCCAATGATTTTTCACAAAAATAATATCTAAAACTCTAGATTTGACGTCGGCATATTGGCACTGTTTTGTGCTTCGGTCGTGTCTATTTCAGATATACACAATCAATTCTATTAATGTTTTTAGCGCGGGGATTGACTGATAGTTAATTTATCTCAGTTCTAAACAAAAATTTAAAACTTTAGCGCAATTTAAAAAAAAATAGCCAAAGTCTGGCTGGGATTACTGAGCAAAATGGCCATTCACTGTATACGTGCGAAAAAAAAAGCCAGCTACCATTTAATTTTCGTACCTTAGTTACATACGCGCTTCTACCATGACTGTTATGGGTTCAGACATTTTGTGTATGGGCACAATGAAAGAGTACGCACCAACGATAATGGGTTCAGGTAGCTATAACAGTCTCAGTTCCTTAGACACTTTGGATTTTTGTGTTGACACAGTTTGCTATTACTGCACAAAATGTCTTCAGAACTCGCAGTTTGTTGGTTCATTTTTACCGTTCAATGCCGAGTTTTCCACGTTTCACCATGGCTTAGTGATCACATGACCCCGACTCTAACTGTATCCAAACTTTTGGATTCAAGGCGTTTTACCATAGATGGAGCAACATTTGACAAACTCTTGTTTAAAAGCCTGAATGGAGATCAACATGGAAATCGTGATCCGGGATAAATAAATCTTCACTATATAAACTGCAGCGTATACAAGACAAAGCAGCGCAGATGAGAGACTGGGTGCTTAACAAATTCTATATATATTACATTACGTCAGTTTAAATCCAGTTTTAGGTTTATTCAGTTTTCAAAAATATTTTCAAACAAATTCACGAAACCGACAAAAATACTTGATGACAGCTATCGAGTTCACTTGTTTTTGTCAGGCATGCCACCCAAGAAAATTAGTTTCCGTGTGATAACATATCAGAAATATGACCAGGTCGTACCAAGAATATTACCCACAATGGCCTACCTGTTCAGGGTAAATATTATCCAAATACCATTTAAAACTTTTACATCCTAATTTCTTTCGTAAAGCTACACGATCTGACACGTTTCCAATATCCATAGACAGTGCTTGAGGGTTGAACTGATAAAAGTATTTCTGAAATAAACAAATACACTTGTGCATAATACATGTCTAGTAGGCCATAATTTTCGATGCCTATATAAAAAAACCTCCTCCGACTTGTCCGCGGTGTGATAGTTTCGAGCATTCCAGTCGCCAAGGAACATTTTCTTTATATTAGAAGCGGGGACTATGGTGTGATCAAGACTAACAACAAACTTCCTGTGTAGACAGGGCCGGGATTACCACATTAATTTGACCAATTTTCCCAATTATCTACAACCGTTCTTGTAAGGATTGCCATCTTACTGGGGACGGAATCGTCTCTTAGCAAGTAGCCGACTAAAACAAGGGTTGTAACAATCGCTACGACCAGTTGTAAATAGTGACCGGTCCAGTGTGTGACTGGGGAGGGACTAAAACAAAGGTTGTAACAATCACTAAGATCAGTTGTAAATAGAGACGAGTGTCGTAAACGCGGATGTGTCTAATAACTAATTCAAGAACACCAGTTGAAGATTTTCCCAAAACTAACAGATTTTGCTGTCTGGGCATTGAATAAAATAAACACTATATAAGGCATTAATCTTCCATAAATTTAGAGATCAAAAACGAGGACTTTGCTAATGAAATTCTGTAAGAAAGTGGAGTGTAATCGGGTGTTCCGAAAAGGGTAAACATACCCGCCTCGCTCGAAACACCCACCACTACTATTCTAACACATAGGTGTGGTATAAGTATATAAAAACAACATTTATAAAGAAGACACCACTGTTTCATACTTATTAACATATGATCCTAAATTGTTTGAAACAATTAAGTTTCAAGTATTCCTACAAAGAACCGTAAATTGGAATGAAATAAGAATATAAACCTTATAATCATCCATCCAGACATTGGCCACACGAGCTGTGTTACGATGGAGATGGTCATTTGAATTACCACCATTTGGTCGGGACTTCCGGAAGATATGACCAACTCGTGAACATGGTACGACCTCAAGTTGTCCTCCACATTGCCATACCTACAAACACCACAAATGAATTAAAAAAAAATCAAAAACATCTAACCAAGCCTCCGGCCCATTAGGCGAGTTTTATAAAAGTGCGGAGGATTAAAAATCCCAGTGTCTGTAAATCAGTTTGAAAAGATACCACCTCAAGCATTTGAAGCTTAATCGTACCATCGACCACAAAAAGCAGATTATTGTCTGGATAAGCAAAGCTTTTAAGAAGATTTTACAGAATTTTCTGCGTCAAACAATTAGATTGGTATATTGATCTTATTATATAAGCCTTATAAAGAAATGGCATGAGATCAAACTGACACGGAATAGGAAATAAGATAGACAGAACTTTTTTATAATTTTGACAAGATACTGAAAATCCACGTCTGTTACAATTGCTAGGGCAATAAAACTAAGTGAACCACTAAACGACCGTTGAAGGAACGCCTTAAATTACAGACCTCTGTGTCGGCACGTCTTTTTTTAAGATCTTGCCTTAATTATTGACTACGCCATGTTATTAATGAATACAGGCTAAATAATGACAGCATACTTTAAAAGAGAGTTCCATGTTTTCAGCTCCCCAGATTTGTAAATCAGGATCATATTCTCCTAGTTCCTGAAAATATTTTTTGTCGATAGCAAACAATCCACCAGCCATAGCAGCGGCCCTGAAACATATATACACGTATTGACAAAACCCCAAATAAAACAAGATCCCGAGAACTAATTTCATCCAAATGTCAGATTGACAGATTAAAATCAGAAGGGTCTGTGCTAAAATCTGATGGACAAATTCGGTGTTGAGATTCAAACCGGTATCCGGTTCAGCTCGGTTCCTTAACCATTCATTATTTACAAAATAAGCAATATAGCTTGATAGTTTTACAAGTATATACAGTGTTTTAAAACTTATCTAGCAGAGGATTATGATGACATGTTTTAAAAGAATAGCAAAGGATTATGATGATATTGTTTAAGCATCGTTGTCTGTGATAACACTAAGGTGGAAGCTGGGGTAAAACAAAGATATTTCACACACACATTTAACATCTTTTGAAGCATAGATGGATTGCCAATGAAAATGAAATTGGGTTTGGCATCCTATTTCTATACACTGACTGGGTTAATGAAGATGGGTATTTGCCATATAGTGTGCTATAGGGGAAATTTTGCCCGATCAGTGCAGCTATTTGACCTATATTGATATCCAACTTTCAATGGGTTTTTTTTTACGTGCATGCCAATGTGTACATTGGCCTCGATCACTTGTCCTTTGCCAGACCCTCCACCCTGAAACACTGACAGGAGGGAACAATCCTTGTTTCGACTGAAACTGAATATTTGTTGATGTGCTTACAAATTTTATCAGTAGCCAATTAAAAGTAGCCAAAATTGGGATATCCTTATAGCGTGTTCACTTTAAAGTAACTACGCGCACTTCTCATGTCATCTTTCATAGGGTAAGGGTGAAACAAGGCCCAAGGATGATCAGTATGAAACAACCTCCCTGTTCTAACATGGGAACCGAAGAGTCCGGTTTTCTAAAGAGTCTTACGGTGATTGGTGTGAAAAGGTGTGCAGACTATGATGATAAATCGTTAGGTGAGAATTTTAGTGTAAAAATCAAACCAAATAAACGAAACGAAACTGTAATCTATTTATATTGAAGAGATCCTCGGTGGATCAAGGGGTCCGCGATTCGATCTCCATGTTGGTAGAGAACGTTCTACGGGATTTTCCAGCGTGACTCCCCCTTGTCAGTGGTCCAGTACGGAGTGCAAAGACAGTGTCTACTCGTTCGGATGGGACGAAAAACCGTTGCAGTGTCTGTAAAAGAGTGGTTAACAGTCGGATGGCCGAATGGTTACCACGTGCGTGCTGTATCATGAAGTCTGTCATTGATTCAACTGGCGTGATTTCCAATTCCCGGTTGTACGTGACAAGGAAAAGGGTCGACGGTCCAGCGTCGTGGGTTTTCTGTGGGTCCCCCGGTTTCCTCTCACTGCTAAAGACCTCTTTGGGCAAGCGAATAATTGTACCGATATGACCCAGTTGTGTCCAGTGGACGTTAAGCTCTCTCTCTCTCTCTCTCTCTCTCTCTCTCTCACTCTTTAGCCCAGTTGGTGAATACAAATAGGACGTTAAACCCCATTTCATTATATTTCTTACTAAAGAAGAATAATATTAACCTCATAGGATATGACCTAGCTGTCTCGTTGTTTTCAAGTTCTGCTGGTAGTGGATCCCACCGAAATAAGAGTTTCCAATTGAAGCCAACTCCTAGCAACTGTACTGGTTCATATAACATAGTGTCCGTATTCACAACGTCAATTATTGGTGAAGGTACAATCCGTCTATTCTCCATTATCCTGGATAATAGTGGCTCTAACCATCCTATATTTACTTCACAGTGACTGTCTAAAAACATCAAAACCTTCAAATAAATAAAAACATTGTGTCAGTATAAACAGTCTTATATAATTTTGGTTCAACCCAACCAATATATATTTAAAATTGCATTAAGAGCTAAATCTACCCAAAAAATAATCAATTAGACATATATTCACAGGCCGAGACCATAATTAACACAATATTGTAATTATTTGATTTTCAAGCTTGTCTGTCTCATTTACTCAAGGAGTTTATTCTAGGAGGTTATTGCAACCCACAGTCTTGATATTTTACTATCGCTTTCATCCTCGTTTGTACCGTCGAAATATAAAAAAAACCAGATTGAATTGCGGCAACGATTGAGAAAATGAAACCTGCCCTAAACTTACATCCCCTTTTGCTGCTCGTGATCCTCGAATTCTTGACGAAATCATCCCCTTTCGTTCCCCATTTCGTAAAAGTATAACATTGTGAAAATGCTCTTTAATATAATCATCTAAGGGCTGCTTCAAATCACCTGTAAATAAACAGTTTCTAATGAATCTTGTTGTTTAATAGATAGTGCGTTCTTGAAGTTGAAGATCACCCTGGGCTATATTCTTATTGTACACAGGAGCGAAGTGAAAGAGGCCCAATGGCAAGCTTTGGTCATGATTTTGAGTTTTTGCGCGGTTTCGGTGCGGTTTCAATATTATAATCATAATGCTCAACTAGTGTCAGATCGTGGGTCAGGTATGCTACAAATCGACACGAACATGCTCCACACAACCCATTATTACCCGATGGCACTGAGAGGAACTGTCGCCCTCTCCCCGAATTAATATTCCCCAAATTACTGATTTATTTAAAGAGGCAATTGTGGACTCCGGAAATTCCAGAACCTCCCCATGTGGCTTGCAATTAGCATCCACCAGCTGTTTGTCATCATACGGATACAGCTCACCACTTATTCCTACGCCATCAGATTGTCGTTATACGGACACAGCTCACCAATTACCCCTATTATTGTCATACGTACACAGCTAACCAATTATTCCTACGCCGAAAGCACGTTGTCATGGGCACTGCTCACCAATTATTCCTACGCCGTCATGAAACAATTTTAAGGGCTAAGGTTATTTACCCCTTCACTCACCCCTACTCCCTTCGCATGGCGGTATTTGTTAATTCTTTGGTGTAGAATCGAAGAAAAGAATTTGAATATAAAGTTTCTGCCAGATTTGGTGAATACTTGTGATTGCACTCGGCAAATGTCGGCAGATTTCGGAACCTACATCTAAGTGATATGTAACTACGACCAAAAATTTGCGATGCGGCTGTGGGTTTACTTCAACAGGAAAACTTGACACTATTACAAACAAACAAGACACCATGGGCGCAGTCATATTCCATCCGTGACCTTTAAAGTAGTTCCAATATGGCGGAATTCGTCATAAAGCCGAGACTAGATGTAGGTTCCGAAATCTGTCGAGATTTGCCGAGTGTTTGTGATTGTTAGGCTAAAGGATACGAGAGTTATGAGGTTGGTTACGTTGAAATGTAGGACGGAAAAGTGTATTTTATTGCTCTCTACTTCCAGTTTATGTATTATAAGTTTTCCACGACGAACCTCATGCGTATTTTTGAGCAAGAGGTTGACACATGTTGCTCCATCTGTGGTAGAAAGCTTTCTACCCAAAGAAACGAGAATTAACTTCATTGGTGATCTATGACCATACAGTCAATGAATTGGAAAGTGTTTTATCAATAATAGAATGTTACTTACCTAGATGACTGTTGTCATCTATAAGAATAATTTCAACCAATAAATGGGAAGGTGTTTTATTTATAACAGAATGAACCGTTCTTATTAAAGCTGAAAAGGCTTCGTTTATAAAACATATAACTACACTGACAGTTGGCAGCTTATCACCATAGTTACGAGACTTACACCTGAAAAACAGACATATATCACCACAATTATGGAATCTTCACCTGAAATATTTGCAAAATATATCACCATAGTAACACGATTTATGTTGACATATACAAAACATGTCACACTAGTAACAATAATAACATAAACATGTATACTGGTGTTCTTTCATTCCAATTAAAAGTAAATCCCTACTCGAATATTATGCGGATATCACGAAATTATTCGAATAGTTGCTAAAAGAATATAGAAATACGACGAAAACAGAACTTCAAATGAATTGTATTATTTCTCAATAATCTATATTTAGAAAGTGTTATGTGGTTTTAACTGGTTTCATTTCATTTTTTGTCACAGTATTAGGTGGAAACTGTTCATTTTCTGACTAAAGTATGGACATGTCCATAAAACGTAGTTTTTGTTGTGTATGTTTGTAGCTTTAACCTCCTTACCAGATTATGCAATCGTAGTACAACAATAACTAAAATTTTGCTGACAAGAGTTACTGACCTTTTATTTTACGAACGCCATTTTGAAACATATCCGAAGGGTTTGGCAAATTTTATTAATCTAGTCAATCTATAACTTGGACTATCGGCAACATAGAGTAAAGTGCTAACCAAGACTTTTTGAGAAAGTTTATCTCGATATTCCGGCGTGGTTTCCCCTTGTCAGTGATGCAGAACGGAGGGCCTGGCTAGGGCAGCTATCTAGTCGTTGAGATGGGACGAAAAACCTAAGTCCCGTGTACACATTGGCGTGCGCGTAATAGATCCCTTGGCAGTTGGAATTCGATATAAGAGTAGGTCGCAGCGCCGCTGCCCGGGAAAAATTTCCCTCATAGCACACTGTGTGGCGTATGCTCGTCTTCCAGTAGCCCAGGTGGGTGTATCTTCTTGCATTCGTTTGTTATTTTTCGAGAATAATTTGTATTTATTGTGTCTTTGTATCGGTGCATTTGAGCAGCGTCTATGCTAGGCGCATTATAAATTATTATAAATCATTATGTGTGGTTTTTATAATAGGGTCTGTCATTGAGTCATGTCACAAGGGATAGGGTCGCATGTCCAACCTCGTGGGTTTTCACCGTGTCCTCCGGTTTCCTCCCATTGCGAATTATTGAAATAAAACTGAACCATATGTTACCCGAAATGACCTAGTTTGTGTTAAACCCCCTTTCCCCCTCTCTCTCTCTCTCTCTCTCGCTCTCTCTCTCCCCATAGCAACGACAAATGTACGTTTAGAATGTATACAAGATATGCGATAGAAATAAACTCAAAAGGGCATTATTTTAATAATCATATTAAAATAAAAACGATATACTCGTATATCATAAAAATACTTACGCGGGGTATCTTGCATCCGGTGTGAATCTATTAGGATCTATTTTATCACTGACATACTGATTAAAGATATGTTGTTTATAACCTGCATTGTATTTCTCTTCATCCTCGGCATTTTTTACAAGGCTTAACTCATAAATTTCCCTCATACCTTCGAAACGAAACACAGACTGTGGTAAACCCTCTTTACGGTTGATATCTAGATCTGCTGTAAATGTAACATTATACGGATTTGCACAGATGGCGGCTGCTATTAAAGTAAATACGGTAGTCCACGTTACAATTCTACCAAATGTCCACGGTGTATTTGATTCTTCTGCTCTTTGCTTTTCCTTATTTTTACTCCCCGTTCCTCCTTTTTTCGTGTTTCGTCCCCTTTTCATGCTGACCCGAAAGCTTTAAAAATAAAAATGGCCAAGATGTTATTTGCGTTGGAATTGGTGAATAATATTAATTAGTTACGGGTATGTTATTTTATGATACGGTTAGGTTACAACAAATATTTTGTTTGGGTGATTTTCAGGATAAAAGTTTTAAAATTTGAGATAAAGAGGAGGCCTAATTTTTCGCGTTTTAAAATGTACAATCCACGTCTGTGTAATACGCTACAGAATATGACTGGTTGGGCTAGTTTATTGATTATTAAGGACAAACACACCTGTGTTCGGTTAACTCCAATATATACAATACTGTTTATATTATGTACAACTAATTTGCAGAGAAGTCCAGCTCGCCATACTGGATCGAATTTTTCTTTTCTTATAATTTTCGGTTAATGATAGTCTTTATTATAAATAAATTATCTATTGTTATTTTTCCTGGTCTAAATCCTCTGATTGATGAAAAATGTTATAGTTTTCTATGTTTGTCCGATTGTATTCTCAATAAACTTTTATTTTTTGGATATTTTTTAAGTTGCCATTTGGCTTTAATCTTATCGGTCTGATGGCGTTTATTACAATCTCTATCATACCATTTGTTCTTCTTTTGACTTCTTTTCTTTTTATGTTTATCCCGCTTAATGAGCTGTAGAAGATTGAGAAGATGAAAGTGCTCGAGCGTTTTACCGAGCCAATAGTTTTACACAGAATTTAAGCGCCTCGCCAGAGCCCGTTGCCCAAACAAAGTTAGCAGCATGCAAACTGTTGTCGGTATTAATTGGGGTTACAGATGTGTTATCGCATGATGACCTTCTGGGTTTATGAGTGTAGTGACGGGTTTGACCACGACTAAACTGGCAAAAAAGAGACGATGATAAGGAAATTTATTGATTGGAAGTATATTAAATGAAGTAATTTCTTATGGATACCTTGCTACCTAAACCGTGCGAGGGGTGGGGTGGGGTGGGGTGGGTGGGGTGCGGGTATATATAGGTTAACGTAACTACCACTCTACAGGAAGTGACTTACCTTGTTAATTTATATACCGACTATCTGTGTGCTTGTGCAGATCATTTGTCCTATAGGTTAACGTAACTACCGACTATCTGTGACTTACCGACTATCTGTGTGCTTGTGCAGATCATTTGTCCTATATATAGGTTAACGTAACTACCACTCTACAGGAAGTGACTTACCTTGTTAATTTATATACCGACTATCTGCGTGCTTGAGCAGATCATTTGTCCTATATACAACAGCTTGCCTAAAATACCCTATGTATATACATATATTGATCCCCCGGACCTTACATTGCAATAGTACATATCAATATATAATAGTTATATTTCGTTTTTCAACAAAATCAATCTTTGTTTGTGTTTCTTTCGTAATTATGCGTTGTTGATATTCTAAATTGTTTTTAATCTATAAGTAATGTTGCAATTCTTGGTGACATTTCACTGCGAGAATAATATCGTTACTCATGTTAAGACCAGCGCACACCAGCAGTTATTTCTCAGCCACAACATGATTTCTCCTTTACAAACTATCTGCCGGGGAAAATAAAGAAATCAGCAGTGACAAAACAGTGAGATAGCCATTTCGGCAGTGTTCCGTTTGATTAGAGCTAATCCCACTACTCACTGCTGTAAAGAGTGAAAATTCTTGTTCTAAATTATGATTGACCAATAGTCCGATTAACAACAAATCGCCAACTGCATAGTAGAATATTGCAGTAAATCAAATGCGTGGCAAACGAGGCTATCAAATCGATTAAAATTTAAACAATACTGGTTGGAAACAGAAAATATTTTCACCGTTTTTAATACCTTAAATCACCGTCAGAAGTTTTAGGGAAGACCCAGATTAAACGTAGGACTGTCATGTTGTTGTACTCAAGTGACAGATTAAATTTGACTGAACGGTTAAATTTGACACATTCCCTCAAAAGTTCAGGTATCGAAGGCCAGTCCAGCAATGGTCAGAGAGGGATTTCCCGGCCATTGCTTCAGAAATATGGTCGGCACCATGCTCTTGTCAGCTTAATTTTGCACAAACGGATTATGGAAACAAAATTGAACCGTGTGTTACCCAGTTCCCCTCTCCTCCCTCTCTCTCTCTCTCTCTCTCTCTCTCTCTCTCTCAGAGTCTTTAATTCTTATTTCTTCATTTGTTGTTGTATTTCGATATTTATACACTAAAATAAACATTATTGTATTTTAAAATCCATTCTTGTTTTACAAATTCGACATCTGTCATTTCGGATTTGTAAATGGTATATTTTTGTTTAATTTAAAAGATTTATTTTAGAAAATCAAAATATTACATTATATACATTTCTTCAGAAACATAAAACGAAAAACAAATCTCGAACAATAAATTTCCAAAAATAAATCTCCCACTACAAATCGTACAAAACATTTGTCAAAAAACATGTCTCCAAATAAAAAAAAGAATCCAGAACGCTAGTGGTGAACCGAAATGAACCTAACATATAATAAGTCACTATACATTTCAGCGCCCACACCATTAATTGTTATCTTTTTACATAATAAATATGTATTCTAAATTGTGACATAAGAAATATCGCCGGATGGCCGTGAACGTGACAGTATAGTGACAGCAATGAATTCACCTGCGTGATATGTCTAATCCGGATCTTCGATAAAGAAATAAATTGAAAGTTGTCTATATTTCTTTGCGCCAACGAAAATGTGTTTCTGTCTTGTTTAAATTGTGTAACCAAGACTTTTAAAATATCTAAATAATAAAAATGTTAGAAGTGAAGGATACTTACTATAGTAATAAGAAATAAACAACACAGTTAAAAATGAGATAATTTACAAATTCGGCAGTTTTAGTTCTTTAATAAAGTGTCAGAAATTTAACCCAATAACTTTAAATTTGCCAGATTCTAAGTTCAGTAACAGATGTCAATATGTCGTGCATGTTATTACAACTTTAATATAAAGCTTACATTGGTCGGATTTAATTTATGTAAGATCTTTGTAATGTAAATTGCATTATATAAAGAAGCTCATGTAATATGTGTATACACTAGTAAAGGTGCAACCACACAGATTGTCTACGCATTTCTCAAAAATCAATGAAATGAAGATAGCCATACGCCACACAATGTGCTGTGATATAATGCCCGGACCAAAATGAAAACGCAAACTCCCAAAACGTTCAAAAGAACGGCTTCCAGTGGCAGGGTCATATTTGTCGTTTTGTGGGACTCTGAGGGCGTAATGAGGTAGTGTTGCATGATAAATGGTCATGGTGCATATTACGCAGATGAATTGCGCATTCTGTGTGATCAAATCAAAGAAAGGCGCCGCCGTCTATCTGATTAAAACACATTTCGATTCGTTTTTATCATTCAGAATTTCGTTTTACTCGTCTTTACTACACTAGGATGGTAAATGTGATGAATTAGCCAATGAAACGGTCTGTTGCAGCGAGTTCTTGGACGGAACTGCGGTTATCCTACAAGAAACATCAAACCTGATTAGTTAATCAGATGCCTGACGTCATAAGTTCGAAAGCCGCTTCAATGACACCTGACGCAAACCTCCAGTACAACTAGTGACATCTTTATGTAGTAGAGGTACTCGAAAGTATCAAAACGAAACGAAATATAGATCTGTATTTTGCTGAAATATCTGAATGCTCTTGGATAATGATCCCACCATCCCAAAGTTTATTCTCCAAGTCTGGCTCTCCCTAACGTTTTTCTTCTCCCTCAACTCAAGTTCTAGGGTCACGTAGCAAACAGTGGATATCTGACGTTTAAATATGCTGGAGAAATGGAGGAACAAGTGCATTGATGTCAAGGGATAAATCAATATAAACAATTTTTATACAGATCGCATATTACATTGGGTGCCCGAAAACTTTTCAGACTCCCTTTCGTAGGTGCTGTATTCTAGTTTACAGATTCACGATCCAACAGTAGGGCGTTAAATCCCATTATATTTCATTTCATTTCAGATTCACGATCCATCCAATACCCCAATGAGACAAATATCCACAACTGCCGATCTAATAACATATATTGATAATAAAATAATATTTGGACACATCAGTACAAGTATAACAGCGTTGGTCGGAATCAAGGCCCTCTCGGTGTTGCTGAAGTATTTCCCAAGTTAGCTGAATTGCACAATATATTCTTTGAATCGGTTTTTTCCAATAATCCAAACCAGGGAGATATAGTCTCTCAAAAACATCACATTTATTTAATCTGTACATCTGAAAGCGGAGAATGTTTACAAGCCGAGACGTTTTCGCCAAGATTTATAGTCATTTTGAAAAGTCACCTCCAAATGCCTGTTTTCGAAGACTTCCTTTATTGCATATAGGGATGTCTAGTGAAAGTGTCGGCAATATAAAATCCTTTTTAGTAGATAGTGTAGGTGTTTCTGTTTCAGTGGGTTGGGTGATACAAACTCATGGTATCATCTGCAAATAATATAAGATTGGAGTTTTCAACAATATCATTAACATATATTGTGAAGAGGCGTGGTCCGAATACAGAGCCCTGTAGAACACGAGCATGGACAGTCAAACGAGAGGATTGTTACCACTTACAACCAACTATTCACATTTTACAAATGAATTGACAAGATGCCACCAGTCTTTACTGCCAATATTTTTGAAATCTTTGATTTTATCGTCCTAATTAAGTCAATATATACGTTTGTAATTGTCTGAAGTTTTGTCAATATTGGTCAAAATAAGATTTTACAGCGCCCCTGTGAATTTTGCTTTTCTTTCTTGCAAGTTTTCTAATACTATTATTCATGCAGGGTTTATCACGTGGTCTAATGTTTACTTCTTTATTTGGAATATTTTTCTTAGCAATTCACGTGTAAGAGCAGGAAAGGAAAGCACCAAAAACTAATCAATAATGGGCTCCTAGTCGTCAAAATGTCGTGTCTCAGCCCGTCATAGTCGGTCTTATCATAAAGCCAGATAGTAGGTTTAAAGTATGTGTTTCGGGAGAGTCGACAGTATACAGGACAGTGGTCACCACAAAAATCACCAAGATTCGGAAATAAAAATAGAACAATTACATAAACTAAGATTAATTGATTAAAATTAAACAGAAACTGAGCATTGTGAATAAACGTATTAAATTTAGTTAATAACAGACCTTATGATACAGCGCGTGCGTGCTAACCATTCGGTCATCCTACCCTCTATTATATAGTACAAATATGAATTGGATGTATCACAATAATAATTATGATCATTTATAACTGATAAAGTGGGGGAAATATTAAGTATTGTTTCGATTGGATCCTGTTATAAATAAACCTTGTATGCTAAATAACGGTAAATTATTCATATTCAATCAATAAAATAATGTTCGATAAAATTTGATATTCAAAGGTAGGCTGTATAATATCAGCCATTAAAATAAGGGTTCGATATTATGTATGATAATCATGAATACTGCAAGATAATTTCATGATTCGTTTATATAATGTATGATTATCATGAATGTTGTATAATATCTAAAGATAAGTTGTATAATTTAATTCATTAAAACAATGATTCGATGATATAATGTATGATTATTATAAAGACAAGTTGTATAACTTTATTCATTAAAAGGTTCAGTATAATATATAAATATATTTAGCATTGTGTAGCATTTGAGGGGAACCTGTATTATTCCATTCGTTAAAACAAAGTTCAAATGTAATGTAAAATCTGCATGATAATTTAAGCTGTATAATTTCAATCATTAAAGAGGCTAAATCGCTAATATTTGTAATATGAATATAATATGATGTACTGTATATAAACTGATTTACATTCAACCGTTTTCATTTTTACGTTAATTTCGTATCGGTTATGTTCGGCGAAATACGCCGAAAGTCTCGATCGAATGGCAATCTCTAACGTCTGGTTATCTACATACGGACACAGATCACCAAATATTCATGGGCCGTCACGAAACAAGGGCGAGAGTTATTTTTAATCTTTCTCTTCCTTTTCCTTTTCCCCCCTTTTGTATGGCGATTTTTGTTGAGTTTTTGGTGTAGAATTGAAGAAAAAGGTTTGAAAATACATTTTCTGTCAGGTTTTTGGTGAATATTCATGGTTTTGAGGCGGAAGGATACAAGAGTTGTGAGGTTGGTTACGTTGAAAGGGAGGGCCGAAAATTGCATGGTTAGCTGTCTCTACTTCCAGCTTCTCTAGCTCAAGTTTTTCATGAAGAACCTCATACGTGCTTTTGGGCAAGTGTGTGCCTCACGTTGCTCCATCTGTGGCAGAAAGCATTTTACCCAACGAATATTTTGGGAAAAGTTACAACCGGTCTAACAGATGAGAATTAACATTAAAGTCAATGGGGCAATAATTAGTGATCTGTGGCCATACCGATAGTAGGCCTATTTATTGCGCATGCTCTCCAGATAAAAATCAGATGTCACATTTTGACATGACTCCTGGAATATGTCTAGCCTCGTTCTTCGAGTCTCTTGTTACAAATGGCACTGAAACGCAATATGGTACACGATTCGTGTACCAATTGTAAAATGTTTATTTTGTCTTAAATATTAGATGTCAGAAGTTCATCTTTTACCAGTAAGATCACAACATCAATGTTGATTTAAATTGACAAATAATTCGTGTTTTCATTGTCGAAGATTTTGGATGATATTGAGTTAGAGACTTAGCTACTTTAAACAATAGTCAATACAATATATGACTATTTTGAAAAGTGTGATATTTAAAGGTTTACCAAGTGAAAATGAATAACCCCACCCTCGCTCCGCTACCAAAATAAAACCCTCTTAGTCTGTAAACTTGGTCCAAACCCAACGGTTCTAGAAAACCGCAATTAATGTTGAGTATGTGAATAAATAAAAGTCGAGTCAGTAACCTTGGTAAAAATTCAATATTTCAATTACATACAACATTGTGTTTTTCGAGGTGTTGTGATAAGGCATGTATACTTAGGTATCGTTTAACATAATATCTATACACAAAAACAGTACTTACACATTAATATTCGCAAGTAACATATGTCTTTACTTTTAACGTATGGATTTGTTTCAGTTAATCGAACTTTTATTCATATAAGTGTGTAAGCATACATTCTGTCACTGATGGATGTAACCGTTAAATGGTGATAGTTGGACGTCTGGGTATCGTGTTAGACAGGTAGGGTTTCATCGAACTGGCCTATCCATATTCCTACAATTAGTTGACTCGATTTACAAAACTTATTTTTTTTTCGAAGTTCATTAAAACCCGTGACGGCTTCATGCACGAAGTGGGATTATTTTTGGGTATTAATCTGGAGGGTTTGCCAATGATTCCGACATTTTGATTTGGCTGTACCGTGTGTGTATGCTATTTATGGTCAGTTTAGCAAAACGGTGTCTGTTTTGCGACTGTATATTTAAAAACAAATTAATCTAAGGTAAGCTTAATATATTTTGAAATATAAACGACTAACCTCGACCCTATCATCACATGTAAGGGTGTATAACACAGGGTCTTCATTCTCCATTAGTGTAGGGTTGTTTCAAACTTCTTCGTGGACACTTGGAAGCGAACTAATCAATAGCCTCATCAAAATTAACAGTACGCGACAAGCCATTTTTGATGCTTAAAATTGCCAGACAGTGAATAATAAGCTTCTTCCGGGCATACTCTTAGTTACGAATAACACTGTAATTGGTTGGCAAGGGGTCCGCAATTTGCAAAAATATCGACAACATCGAGATTTTTCGCACTAAACGAAACGAAGACGAAAGTAAAAGTTTTTCTACCCGTTTCGTTTTTTTAAAATAATCTCATACCAGTCAGCCAACATCACTAGCGGCAAAGCGACACCTGTGTGCTCACCAATATCATCATTGTAGCGTTCTACGGGTCCAGACTAGACCTTGCGTTTACGGGAGCATAAAACAGAACAGAGGATTGATCGGGCCGGGCCCCCACTTGTTGAAGGCTGACACATGGTTTATAGTTTGAAATTCAACAATTTGTCTACGCCACTATAAGATACGTACATTCGGGAAAGTCACAAATTGTCTTTTACTTTACCATCAAGTAACGATCGTGTTAGTCACTCAGGTTGAACTTAAAAACAAAGATCACCCACGTACTCGTGTGCGTACATGCAAAGGAACCCCAGGCAGATGGAATTTGGAGAAGAGAAGTCGTAAATGCCGCTGTGCAGACACGACTTCCACTACAGCACACTGTATGGCGCATTCCCTTCTTCATTAAGCAAAATGTTTTGACCGTAAACATCTGTACAAAAAGATACATAATAATATATGGGAAATTAACTTGGCTATTGCCTCAAAGGATTAGTAAATTATGACATGTAACGTCAGTAAGTGGGTAAGATCAATAGCATAATATGACACAATTATATGGGAAACAAGTTACTTTAGAAGTTTATTTCTGGCGACATTTTGACGAAGGTTCCAGAGAACAATTATCGAAACGACGCCTTGAATAACCTTCTAAAATAACTGTTTTCCGTATAATTGTGCCGTGTGTTATTTTCATTCCATTACTAAATGCCTCTGAAACAAAGCACGATAAATAGCATATTAAGTATACAAAGTTAAAGGGATGGTGTCCCAATACCACAGCTGTTAACTAGTCGGTGTGAGCTGTCTTTGTTTCAAACATAGCAGGTTTTCATCAATCAATCTTATTTTGACCGAGGCCTATTCTCTCCACGCCTGGGGATCATTGAGGAAACTTTACTAATCCTGTCTCCTATTTTGGCACCAAACTTGGCATGCTGGTTCCTTGGGCAATTTGATATGATCGCACATTTGTAAGATGGGTGCGATCGTCCGTAGTACACGGGAATTGTTTTCATATGTCGCCGTCTTTTAGTGTAAGTTACAGATTATTTTAATGATTTACATAAGCTCAGATGACTTTAGATGGGGTTATTACAGTACCATGCACATTATTACAATTGGCCACTTTAATATGCAGCTCACAGTGTTGTGAAAAATATTGGTGCAATGTTCGATAGCAATATGTCCATGATGTACAACTGACGTGCATAGAAGTTATATCTCATATCATGTCTAAGATATCTTTCAGAATTTTCTTTGTCCACTCTTGCAGTGACAGAGGAAATGAAGTCAAATGGGGTTTAACGTCCTATTGAATTGTTCCCACTGGGCTAATGAAGACGTGCATACAATGTACTATGAGGGAAATGTTGCCCGGGTAGCGGCACTACGGCCCAAGCAAGGGCCACGCATGGATCGAACACGGGACAAGCAGGTGAGCCAGTCAACTTCTTACACACGGGGCCACCGTGGTTCCCCTTTGACAGAGGTGTGGAATGGTTGCTTTAAAGGTCTGTACCTGCTATGAAGCAGGCCACCTTACCTCTCGTCAGGAACAAGTGCGTGATTGGGCCCTTAACGGACTACGTGTATATTGTAAAGATTAACAAACTCTTTAATGAATAAAATGAAAATCAAATTTTAATAACATTTATTTGATACTGGTCTCATTTTGATTTACAGATGACAAATATGGATATGAAAAGACAGACTTTAAAGACTTTGATTAAATCGACCAAAAATGTTAAAAAGCGGAAAGGTCAGACCTGTAACTCTTGGTTTCATGTAGCAATTGGAATAACTGTGACGCTTGCGGTTGGTTACTCTTTTCAAATTATGTCCAATCAAACGATTTTTACAAGGCCCGAAGAATCGAGTTTAATTGTTTTAAATAAAAGTGTGAGTAAAGTGTCGGGTTATAGAGTGGATGATTTGTATAGTTTATATGAGAAGGGTTTAGTATTAACACCGGAAGATGAAGAGTTATATGAACAAGGGTACAAACAACATCACTATAATCAGTACATCAGTGATAAACTAGATCCAAATAGACGTATACCTGATGCTAGACACAGTCGGTAAGTCATATATACATATCTGGTGTTTGTCTTATTTTCATGTTATATATTTAAATTTACAAAGAAATCCGGTAACTATGGTAAAATTCGCCTTTGTCATGACATTCCAATATGTCATATATAAATTAATGTTACTATGGTGATATATTTTGTATATGTTTCAGGTGTAAGTCTCGTAACTATGGTGATAAGCTGCCTACTGTCAGTGTAGTTATATGTTTTATAAACGAAGCCTTTTCAGCTTTAATAAGAACGGTTCATTCTGTTATAAATAAAACACCTTCCCATTTATTGGCTGAAATTATTCTTATAGATGACAACAGTCAGCTAGGTAGGTAACATTCTGTTATAGATAATCCCCCCCCCAACAACATCAATTATTTTCAGATGAGTAGAATTATACGGTATAATATTTAAATCAGGGTAATGAGGTTTGGGCCATTTGACGTATAATATATTGTTCAACACCACCATTTTGACCAGTTCATATAAATGATAATAATTTTGAATTATTTCCCATTCATTTTTCAGTTTTTATCATCTCGTAATGAACCGCGTTTGTGCGTTGAGGGTGGGTGGGGTGGGTGGGGCATTCACTGTGCTAGTAGTATTAAAGTAGCTAATTCAATATCATCCAAAATCTTCATCATTTAAAACACTAATTATTTGTCAATTTAAGTCAATATTGATGTTGTGATCTTACCGGGAAAAGATGGGCTTCTGATATCCAACATTAAGACAAAATAAACAGGTTACCATTACCAGGTTACCAGTTGTAAAAAGCGACTCGAGGAACGAGACTAAACATATTGCACCAAATCAAACGGCGTATGTAGACTGGAATAACCAGACGCTAGAACTTTGCATTCGATTGAAACTGCTGGCTTATTTCGCCGAACATAAATGATTTGAAATTAGAGTAAAAACGGAAACTATTGAATGTAAATCAGTTTATATACATTCATATTACAGTATTATATGCGTTCCGACCCACTTGTGTCAATTTCTAGGTCCCAAATATTAGCGACTTAGCTCCTTTAATGGTTTCAATTAAACAAAAGGGAACAATACAACATACCTCAATGTCAGCACACTGTAGAAACCGACACATAGAAATGAATTGAAATGGGGTTTAACGTCCTACTTTTATGTGCAGACTGGGCTAATGAAGATTGGAAAACAAAACGATTTTATAACCAACCAGTTTATATAAATGAGCCAAACAAGGTCGTCTGCTAAATGGCATCTGTTTGAGGTGGTAGTAATGGATGCAGCATGACGTCATTTTGATGCAGTCATCGACGCCACTTATTAGTTAACCCAAAACACCGTCTATCTAATTATCTTGACAATATACCTGGCTGTTTCGGGTAGAAGGACAATGTGAAAAAAATAAAAAGAAAAGAAATCTGATAGATCTTGTGAAAAGAAATCCTTTTGCCTTCTTGTCAATAAAATAAGATACCCGAAATCATATTACTTTTTTACCAATCTTCATGCGGCCTACCACAGTTTTCGGGCTTTGAATTCATTAATGGATAAAACGTTTAAACACAGAATAATAAATACCGTCTGGCGCAATTTCTTGGCGAAACGACACGTGTAAGATATCATTTAATAGGGTTTTTTGGTTACCGAACTGACCCATTGTAAACAGTTTCTGATTCACAGACGGTTAACCCAAAATGGCGGCTGAAATCCAATATGGCGACATAAATTGGATCGAAAAGTATTCTTCCTATGCCAATAGCAGCATACACGTGTGAAATATCGTTTCAGAAGTTGAGGTGCGTGAAACGCGAATATGCCATTTTCAAGCTGACAGAACTAATTTTAAAGAAGATAACATACATAGGTTAAGCTTTTTTCGCCACTCCAAACCTGCACAGGTAATAATAACAATCATAAAGTGTTCCAGACATCCATGAATCTTATCTTTCATATATTACAGCTATAATAATACATTATAAAGCACAATATATTAATGTATTCCCCAGTAGGACTCGCAAATCTCATAAAACAGGTGTCAAGAATCTTCACTGTGGTCCTTTCTATCAGAAACCATCGTCAAACCATGTTCCCCTAGAAATGGTCACGGGTCTGTGAATTGTGACACGACTATATGTCCATGTTCACCTCTTCGGGGCCTGGTCATAATTAGCCCATTGTTTTCAGAGGTAGCTTAGTGAATCAAACTAGTTTCGTTTTCTCATCATGTCACTTATTGTTCATCCCGGTGGATACCAGCCATACCATAAATCGACCATCAGCAGCGTTAATTGGTCCCCTGTCCAACTGAGGACTAAAACCAACAAACATGGAGGGTTGTTTAATGGTGCACATGCACTTACATTAAGGGGGCACATTTTCGGAACAGAGAGCACAGAGCCCCACATACTCCTACATTCTGGTTGGAAATCTCACCGGATTCGGATGTTATCAACCATTCCCGGTTTCTTTTGTTTTTGAATACACTGCCTACCCTGCTTACCGGCCCAGCATGTCTATGATGAAGCCTCTTGCATACACGGCTACCCTGCTTACCCGTCCAGCATGTCTCTGATGAAGCCTCTTACCTAATATTCTAATAACACGGTTTTTTTAATATAGCAATCAATCATTTCATTTTATTAGATTTGAAATATTTTGTTTTGAAATTAATTTCATAAATCTATACAATCTGCTGTATGTAGACTATTTGTAATTCTATAACTTTATAGAAATTAAATGATTTATAATAACTGTATATTTATAAATTATACAATGTTTTGTACATAGGCTATATATTACAGACATTGCATGATTTATTATAACTTAATAATTTGTTATTTATATCTGTACATGTGTTATCTTTCAATGTATAACCCGATTTCCTCTGGGATAATTAGGTATTATGTTATTATTGTTTTAAAAAAAGGGTTTTATTTACTACACATAACCAATTAATTTTAATAGTTGGGTTAACCAAAATGGCGTCACTGGCTTCAATAGTCATAATAGTAGTATGTCATATGACGTCACAAAATAGCAAGTACACTTAAACAAAACCCACAATAAAAACGCACTGCAGCAATAAGCAGAAAATGTATATATTACATCAAATCAATGGACCCATTTTGTGGAGATGAGTAAATACTCCATAAAGCAGCTACCACAAAGAGCTACAGTGATAAGACGTTTTTAATGCTTCTTTGAGATGCAGCCAGGTGCCACGATAGTGGAGAACAGGCAACTGCACACCTCTGCTTAAACCAGGAAAAGAGAGATCAGAATGATTGAAACCCACACTCTTAAACGATGATAAAAAAGACTTATATCTGGAGAGTAACCAACTAAAGAACTTTACAAGACTGCAAGTTCCAGCTCTTCCTGAAACTCGACCTGCAGTATCAGACCCTCGAATTGATCCACAATCTTATGACGGAAGTCAAACTAACTGGAATCTTATGACGGAAGAAACTAACTGGAATAGTAAAGTACGGTGCCTAAGTTAGATGCACTTCGCGCCTAAACACTATTCCACCAACACAATGAAAATATAAGAGAATACGTTTGAAAAGGTCATGGCCATATTTGTGTATGGTGTATACCTCGTCTTTTTATTGTTATTACACGCACACCAGTTATTGAAATAAAATTAAACCATATGTTAGTCCCGAAATGACCTAGTTTGTGTCGAGTGGACACATTTCTCTCTGTGTTTATATTTTCAGATGATTTACAACAGAATCTTGCATCCCATCTCCAGCAGACATTTTACTCTAAAGTTAGACTATTTCGAAACAGTGAAAGAGAGGGATTAATACGATCTCGTATGCGTGGTGCAGGAGAGGCTAATGGTGAAGTAAGTAGGTTTACTGCAGTAAAGCAACAGACGCTTAATAATTTTAAATTACTGTTTTAAATATTTAAAAAATATGTTTTATGTTTGGGTCATGTGTTTTAGTAGCTGCGTGCTGTCTTAGGTGAGCATAGTCTAAACGCTATCGTTTTAAATTAT
This sequence comes from Patella depressa, assembly GCA_948474765.1. Lineage (NCBI taxonomy): Eukaryota > Metazoa > Mollusca > Gastropoda > Patellidae > Patella > Patella depressa. Next base: position 10,215,410 of record OX419723.1, read on the forward strand.
AAATATAAAGTGTAATATTGACTCAAGTGGTATGGTTTAAATCACACACTTTTACTCGACAGGACAGTTCCAGTTTCCGGGTTTATAAATTTTAGATAGCTGTTGTCAAACAATAAAATAATGCATAAACTAGCATTACTCAGTCTGTTTCCCAGAGATTTACGAATTATCTCTGTCACATATGACTGTCTTCAACACGTACAATGACATCACGCGGCGTCAATCATTAGCTCAATGGCGCGTGCATTGTTTACGTAAAAAGTAACTGCGTCGGGCAAAATGATGCCTTCTACTCATTTTAAAACACATTTACACAACAGAACTGTACTATGTTTACACTAAATAGGAAATACTTTTAACTACAAATACTTCAAACGTCTTTACTTATATTTCTAATACATACATACAGCAAATGCTTTAGAATTTAATTTGTAAATATGGGGGACTCATTAAGTCGCGTCGATGTCATCTTTATCAGTGACTGTAGCGGGGTGGCGAATATACACTGCTGATCAGTGTGATCATTACTATGCATAAATCAAAGTCATGAACTACCGAGGAATAGCTTCTAGTCAAGGTCCACCGTGCCAGATTGGGGGTTAAATACCACAGGCACTTGAAGGGGTTAACATAAAACTTCTTACTACTCTTTGACTATATATCACAGTAATAACAAGGTGTATCGGCTGCCATTTTGTTTATCATTCACTAGTTCTAATACTTCCCGTTGTTTTTATCGCCAACGAGACTTTATTTGATCATTATACACCTTCAGTGTAATTAAATGCGTCATTTTATAGCGTGATCACTTGGCTATAAGTATATATATATTATAAATAATGCGTGTTGTTTGTTTTTGAAGGTTTTAATGTTTTTAGATAGTCACTGTGAAGTAAATATAGGATGGTTAGAGCCACTATTATCTAGGATAATGGAGAATAGACGGATTGTACCTTCACCAATAATAGACGCCATAGATACTAATACGATGGCGTACGATCCACAGCCTGTATTTATCGGCGGGTTTAGTTGGGATCTGAATTTCAGGTGGGATCCACAACCCGATAAAATACTCAATAACAAATCAGCGCAGTCATTTCCTATAAAGTGAGTTTATTGTCATATTTTTTCGTAAACCCCAAGCCTTTCTGAACCTAACTATTTTGCCAATGTCAGATCACTACACCACATCAAAATCATCTTATTGTGCAATTCGCGGACTTCTCTTTTCATTAGACGTCAACGTAAGCATTGCTGGGCTGGACCGCATTTTTGTGTCAAATTAAAATTGGTTAAACTAATCAATTACCGCGTAAAAGTTCATACGGGTTTAATGTGTGAATTTGTGGTGCCCGACAATCATTCCTGAGAAGTTCAAGACCACCATCAATGTGCACTTGGAATTTTCGGGCAAATGTAGTCCATCGCACACAGAGACCGTCTGTGTGCTACCTAGAAATGGTTCCACTACTGCTGTCTTCCGTCTTACTCCAGTCGCAGTAGTGGTTTTTCCTACCGAGTTCCTTTGCGCAAGTTTTTTAGTCAAATGACTACAAAACGTTTACCGGCCTATAGCTCGCTTAATTTACAAATAAACTGACCCAAAACAGTACTGAACGCAGCTTAACATATAATAAATCAATTCTTATTGAAATAAAGGTGAGGCCTTACCGCATAATTATATAATTTGATGAAACTCATCTCCTACGCGAAATTTCAACTGGCCGACCGTCATGGCCGCAAGTTGCGTAATATGTCATTAGGCCTACAACATAAACAGCGCTATGCAGAGAAAAACTGTTCGGTAACTATTTTAATGGTCCAGTCTTCATTATTTGTGATAGAATTACTTATTTTAATACAAACTGTAATGATGTGTGTTGACAATTGTGCGTTTGAACCTATTCTTAGACTGTACCAATTGTTACCTTAAACACAGTTTAAGGTAACAAGTATAGTTACTATGTGCTACCCTCATCTAGTTTAGCTCGCCAGCCAAAGCAGTTTACCAGGATGTGACCGACGCTGTGCAGCAGGACCTTCTTGGAACCATAGATGAGAGTTAGGCCAGTGGTGAGGACCAGAGTCAGTAATCCATGCAATGGATGTGACTGACTGCTGAAACAATGGTAGGCCTACTACCTCTAACATGCAAACGTACGAAACTCGTGAATAAACATGCGAAGTGAGAAAATTATGTCTCGCGGTGTGAAGAAAGACAGACAATCGTGTTTTTAGTTGTAGAAATTAAAAAAGATATGTATTTATTTGTACTTCTCCTATGAAAATATGTCGCGGAGTGCTTTTTGAACAGGAAAATGTAGTTCAGCGGGCTTTAAAACATACGAATCAACACTAAGATATTGCAAATCAAACACCTACAAATATTTCTAAGCAAACAACGTCGATCTTAGATTTTGGCCAATCGGGCAGATTTGATAAGTATCCATTGGACAACAATTTTGCCAAATTTGATACTTGTATCATCATTTGCACGATTCTTCCCCAAATTTGCCCTTACGTCAATGCATTTGGGTATCCCAAAAGTGAGCAAACGAATTATTCCATTGGTCATTATACTGCAGGCCAATTAGCTAAACGTAAAAAAAAATTATTATTTAATCTAATGCGCAATACATTAATGTATACTTTCATAACACTAATAAGAGCGATTTGATTATTTTCAGAACGCAAACAATTAAGATTAAAGAATATCTTTAGAACTTTTATAATAATGTTAATATTTTCAGAAAACGACCCAAAACGATGTAAGTATTTTCAGAACGCTAAAAACAATTACTTTGTGAATATTTTCAGGACACCAACAATGGCGGGTGGGGTATTTGCTATAGATAAAGGATATTTTCAAGAGATAGGACAGTATGACCCTGAACTTCACATATGGGGAGGAGAAAATATGGAGTTATCATTTAAGGTAATACAGATTCAGTCTTGTAATTAAAGTAATCCAAAGTTTTATTCGATTCCACATACATTGTGAGAGAGAGACAGAGCATGAGAGAAATGTTCTAGGATTATTAGCATTATAAATGATGTTACTTTAAATTGTAGGTGTGGCAGTGTGGTGGCCAAGCAGAGATTGTGCCGTGTTCTAGAGTAGGGCATATTTTTCGTAAAAAGAGACCCGGTGCTGATAAAGCAATTTTATTGTTGAGAAGAAATTTACGGCGTATAGTTCATACCTGGTTAGATGAATATAAGGTAAAGAATCTGTATAAAGCTGGACACACTCGGGTTGAAATAAACAATAAATAGATTTGTTCGACCCGCAAAAAAGAAAATCACAAACAACCGCACAAAAGCGTGCAAGGAACAGCCAAATAAGTTTGAGCAATAAAACCATAGACAATTCACATGATTTCGAAATGGCGGCTTACAGTAAGTTTAAGCGAATTGTCCTATAGGTAACGCCCATTTATTGTCCATAATATTATGCTAACAAGAATCTCTTCGGATTTAGAACCCCAAGTATTTTAATGGTTGTTACCAGTTTGAATGTCACATGAAACTGGCCAGAGGCGGATCCAGGAATTTTTGCAGGAGGGGGTTTGACAGGTTTCTGTTACGGAAATCTGCCATCATTGTCTCTAAATTACATAGGCATACATACAAATTGAGCTTTTTAAACAGGGAAATCATTGTTATACTGATGTAGCATCACTTTGTGATGTAATTTCATTGATGCAAGGCATTATTTTTTTTTCATGTAGCTGATCCGCCCTCACCTCCATTAATACGAAAAACAACATAAACAAAAATTCGTCAGGGGCCTGGAGAATTCACGAGGTCGTGCTGGTTAATTTAATACCACGTATGTGAGTGTGGCGGCGACAAAAAGCGATGGCCAAACACACACAGATTCACACGGACATCTTTGATTTTATATGTAGGTTTGTGTGAACATGCGTCTGGCTTTACTTCTTACAAACTATGTAAGGTCTTAGAAATATCATTACCCCAAGAACATTACATTTCTCCTGTAGCTTGTTATTATATAAAAGGCGATATGTGTTAATAATATATCTTTAAATGGAACGAAAGACCGAGGTCCTGTGTATGCATTGGCGCTCACGTAAAAGAGCCCTTAAAAGTTGGAACTCAATATAAAATTGGGCCATAGCGCTGTTGTCTGGGCAAAATTTGCGGAATTTGGTCACAGGAAAGGGACTTATTTAAAGCCAGTAATATAAGATTTGATAACGGTCAAAATTGATCTAAATTTGATAACTATTTTGGAGCTAAGGCTTCGTGGCGATTTGTGTCGACAGTGGAATACAAAATACGTTATAATTGTTGAACAGTGGCTCTATCTATTGGCGTTAAAGTTTTAACCAATACAGATTGTCATCACACCAATCTCATTCAAACATACATCCTATTTCGGTTCGTTTTTAAATTGTTCAAAATTTTGTTTTATTTGTCTTTTTTAAACTGGGATCTGGACGAATTGTTATATTACTAGTGTTCTGCTTGAAGTGAGAGAATAGCCTATGAAACGGTCTCTTGGCGTTCGATGCACGGAACTGTGAGTAAACCACTAGAAACGTCATAGGTTCAAAGGTCACCATTACGGTCCCAGACACGACCTTTCAGTACAACCGACCAGATCTTACTGTAGTAAAGGGCATCGACAGTTTTTTTTTTTAAAAAAAGAAACTAAAAATAGATCTGTATTATAATCGGGTTATCATCAAACACAACAATTCTTTAATAAAATCCGGAGAAATCCCCATCAAATGGGGAAAGCTTTTTTAAATAACATTTTTTTTTCTTCAGAAAGATTTTTATATGTTGAACCCTGAATTTCAAGGTATTTTATATGGGGATATATCAGATCGTCTAGCTTTAAAAGAAAAATTAGGATGTAAAAGTTTTAAATGGTATTTAGATAATATTTATCCTGAACAGGTAGGTCCTATTGTTTAATATTCTCAGATGTAAAGAACGCTGTCACCTTTCGGTCATGTGCTAGTTGTATTTTACTTTAGAGATTCCGTCATTCGAATGGTACACGTTGCACACATTGGCGGTGCACCAAACAAAACCTTGACAGTTGGAATTTGGGATAAGAGTAGGACGTGGCGCCGTCGATTCCCGCCATTGTACACTGTTTGAGACTCAATTCTTACCAGTCTAAATAGTCCGAGACTAATAATTACCAGCCTAAGAAGTCTGAGGCTAATAATTACCAGTCTAAGAAGTCTGAGGCTAATAATTACCAGTCTAAGAAGTCTGGGACTAATAATTACTCGTCTAAGAAGTCTGGGACTAATAATTACCAGTCTGAATAGTCAGTAGTGGCTAATAATTACCTGTCTAAATAGTCTGGGACTACTAATTATCAGTCTTAATAGTCAGTGACTAATAATTATCAGTCTAAATAGTCCGAGACTAATAATTACCAGTTCTAAATAGTCTGAGACTAATACTGAACGTCTTTGATTTCATAATTGCAGTTCGTCTATTTATGTATAGCTATTCTTTGGCAGATTTTACCATCCGCCCCCAACTATAAATCTCTGGAAGCTGGCAGATTAAATAGAATGGATGAGATGATTTTGCGTCATAACAAATTCTCCATCACAAGAGTCGGAAAGGTAGATATGTTATATATTCTCGATTGGAAACAAGATCCTCTGTTATTTTAATTATTAATGTGAGGGTTCAATTAAACTTGTCACAGAAACTAATAAACAGACGCCGTTGGTATTGTTACTGGTGACTAATATGATAGGAAATTGTAAAGATTACATTGCTCGACTAAAAAGTGAATTTCCAGATAAGAATAATATTTGCTGTCACTAATAGGATGAGAGGGAGAGAGAGAATGTGGTTTAACGTCCACTCTACACAGTAAGTGATATGTACCTACGCCCATGCATTTGCGTTGCGGCTACCGGTTTACTTTAACAGGAAAACGTGACGCTATTACAAACAAACAAGACACCATATAGGCGCAGTCATGTTTCATCCGGGACCTTTAAAGTAGTTCCAAGGCACCATGGGCGCAGCCATGTTTCGGCCGGGACCTTTAAAGAAGTTCCAATATGGCGGAATTCGTCATACAGACGAGACTAGATGTAGGTTCCGGAATCTGTCGAGATTTGCCGAGTGACACACATACACACATACAGATATTACCGTTATTGCTATACTAGTTTCATCTAAAATGGAATCACGGATAATAACGTTATTGCTATACTTACAGCTAATTGAGGAGGTATTCCTCGTGCTACTTGTATTAAAGGTTACTGAATGCTGTTTATGTTTTATTGTGTAGATATTACATATATCATCTGGAATGTGTTTATGGTATCAAGTTTATGAAACAGAAATTACAGTTATTTTAATACCATGTGTTACAAAGCAACAACCGGTAAATACACAATATCACTTACTTCACGTCATATTTATCTAACTTTCGTCATGATTTCTAAAAGAAGGTATGTGACCATAGAGTTATATATAACTCTATGTATGTGACTTATATTTTATTATCTCTATCTTTGAAAACAAATCATGAGTAGCCGTTATATTTTCAACCAGTAAGTCTTTGTGTACTATATTTATTTAGTTCAGCGCTTTTAACTTTCTTACCCAATTCATACCCTTCTGGACAATTGTCAGTCAAGTTTATTGTTGTCAGTGTGCAAGAGGACGGATTGCCTGGCAAGTAACAGCTCCTAGTCGGATAGGACGAAACACTCGCATTACGTGGCAGAAAGTGGGATGTTAAACCCCATTTCGCTATTTTATACATACACCCCGCTATTTTATACATACACCCCGCTATTTTATACATACACCCCGCTATTTTTTCTTCCCTTTCTATTTATCCTTTTGTCTGATAATTTTTTCAACACCAGTTGCTACTTGTCTACTAGGTAAATTGTTGACTATTAATTCGGATAGGGTGGGGGCGATGTTTGTGTGTACGGCACCGGCACTGTTGATGCAAAATTCTCCTCTCTAGTATGGATTTTGGTTGCAAATTGGTCGACATATCGTGTTGTGGACGTTAATCGTTAGTCTTTTTCTTCTCTCTGTACCTGTGTTACAGATCTTTTTTCGTGGTCCACTTCCATTCGAGATGATATCGCAAACAAGCCTATGATTTGTCTTCTGATTACCCCACCCCCTCCCACACATACACACATGTCCATATCAACCCTTATATTAGATAGAGGTGGCTAATTGGTATCTTTATTATCAACACAAATTGTGATATTTATTTTAGACTTGGCGTGAAGCTGATAATCATAGTTTCAGACCATCAAATTTACACAGAAAATGTTTACATAGTAGCACAGATATTACTACGTCACAGATTCGATCATGTGACTTTAGGTCTTTCCAAACTTTTATATGGCGGCTACAGGTAAGGTTCAGTGTTATATATCATTTCAGATTTACATTTATCCCCTATCTTCCTATTCAACCTATTGAAGGTATGGCTATATAGATTACTCATGGGGGCCACGGTGGCTCAGTTAGCAAGACGTTGACTCGCTAACCTTAGAAATCCCGTGTTCGCTCCCAGCGTTGGCCGAGAAAATTCCACCGGTTGTTTCTGACGTGGTTCAGCCTCTTTAAGTGGTGCATGACAGAGTGCCTGGCAAGAGACATTGTATAGCCTAATGATTCACATGGAAAGACAAAATGAGGCCCTGTGTAGACCTACACATTGAAAGGAACGTACAACATCCTTTGACATCTGGAATTCGATATGTATTTGGCCCGGTCAAATAGATCTGACCCGCGTTGCACCTTGTCCGCCATGTTTAGCCCAGTCGGAGCAAAACAGTAGGGCGCTAAACCCATTCATTTTATATCAGATACAAGGGAAATAACTCCATACCTATTTATAATTTCAGAATTCTACAAGTCAGTTGTATCATCCTGCTAGTGGTAAATGTTTGGAACCAGACTCAGATTATCAACAATCTGTAATTCGTCTGACACCATGTACAGCTAATAATAAACGATTACATTTTGTTATGATTAAATAAAGAACCAAAGTTATCATGTAGTTATAGGCGCTTGTCGAGAGAGAGGAGAAGAGGCAGAGGGAGAGAGAGATAGAGAGAGAGACTAGGTTATTTCGGAACTATGATACGGTTCAACTTTATTTCAATATTTCGCTTGCGAGTTTTAGCAGTACCGTAGGAGGAAACCGGAGGACCCGAGCAAAATTCACTCGAGTAACAACTGACAGGGGCCGTATTTTTATTATATCAATTTCGGATAAATCGTGACACCGAAAAGTAATTGTATCCTCATTTTCTGATTATTGGTGGAATGCGGGACAAATAAATTACCCGTCGATCTCAGGAACGTTTGGGTTCTGTGGCACATGTTAGTCTAGTGTAAGTATTCCACATTTTATAAATAAATGCTTACTGCCAGGTTTTTGTATCATATTATCGTTTACTGTGTGATTGATAACAACAAGGGGATTTTTGTTGAAACGTTGCACTATTAAAGTTGCTGGTGATCGTTATCCATAAGTTTTGTTAGTGTTTTTTCAATGTTATTCCTGTCACTAAATGCCCTTTAAACAATATGTTAGAAGAATTTATTTTACGTATATTTGAGTCGTGACATACCGGACTGTAGCACTTGGATGAGGGATTAAGTCCTAAAGATAATATGTTGAAAGTCGTTAAAAACACACATTCAGATGTCCGTGAATGTCTAGAGTCTCAATAAAGATATGAACATAAACATTGTATTATGCGGGTGTACTAGATTAACAGTTTAAAATCACCTCACTGATTGGTAGATTGCAATCTGTATTCGGTGAGGACTGGTATAGGAGTTTAAATCATCTCAGTCAAGTTAATAGATCAATCTGTTCTGAGTGAGTAATAGATTAATCTACAGTGCGTAATAGTATAACAGTTTAAAATCAAGTCAATCAAGTTAATAGATAAATATGTATTCAGTGAGTACTAGTTTAACAGTTTAAAATCAACTCACTAGTTAATAGATCAATCTGTATTCAGTGAGTACTATTATAACAGATTAAAATCAACTCAATCTAGTTAATAGATCAATTTGTATTCAGTGAGTACTATTATAACAGTTTAAAATCAACTCACTAGTTAATTTGTATTCAGTGAGTACTATTATAACAGTTTAAAATCATGTCAGTCTGGTTAATAGATTAATCTGTATTCAGTGAGTACTGATATAACAGTTTTAAAATCAACTCAGTCTACCTAATAGATCAATCTATTATTCAGTGAGTACTATTATAACAGTTTAAAATCAACTCAGTCTAGTTAATAGACCAATCTACATTCAGTGAGTACTATTATAACAGTTTAAAATCAACTCAGTCAAGTTAATAGATCAATCTGTTCTGAGTGAGTAATAGATTAATCTACAGTGCGTAATAGTATAACAGTTTAAAATCAACTCAATCAAGTTAATAGATAAATATGTATTCAGTGAGTACTAGTTTAACAGTTTAAAATCAACTCACTAGTTAATAGATCAATCTGTATTCAGTGAGTACTATTATAACAGATTAAAATCAACTCAATCTAGTTAATAGATCAATTTGTATTCAGTGAGTACTATTATAACAGTTTAAAATCAACTCACTAGTTAATTTGTATTCAGTGAGTACTATTATAACAGTTTAAAATCAACTCAGTCTAGTTAATAGACCAATCTACATTCAGTGAGTACTATTATAACAGTTTAAAATCAACTCAGTCAAGTTAATAGATCAATCTGTTCTGAGTGAGTAATAGATTAATCTACAGTGCGTAATAGTATAACAGTTTAAAATCAACTCAATCAAGTTAATAGATAAATATGTATTCAGTGAGTACTAGTTTAACAGTTTAAAATCAACTCACTAGTTAATAGATCAATCTGTATTCAGTGAGTACTATTATAACAGATTAAAATCAACTCAATCTAGTTAATAGATCAATTTGTATTCAGTGAGTACTATTATAACAGTTTAAAATCAACTCACTAGTTAATTTGTATTCAGTGAGTACTATTATAACAGTTTAAAATCATGTCAGTCTGGTTAATAGATGAATCTGTATTCAGTGAGTACTGATATAACAGTTTTAAAATCAACTCAGTCTACCTAATAGATCAATCTATTATTCAGTGAGTACTATTATAACAGTTTAAAATCAACTCAGTCAGGTTAATAGACCAATCTGCATTCAGTGAGTACTATTATAACAGTTTAAAATCAACTCAGTCAAGTTAATAGACCAATCTGCATTCAGTGAGTACTATTATAACAGTTTAAAATCAACTCGGTCTAGTTAATAAATCAATCTTTATTCAGTGAGTACTCGTATTACAGATTAAAATCAACGCAGTCTTGTTTTTTGATCAATCGGGTATTATTAGCACAGATTTAAATCAACGCAGTTTAGTTAATAGATCAATCGATGATTACTAAAAGTTAATTCAATTAAGTCTAATTAATAGATTACAAAATTCCCCGTTACTTTTTTTTATTTTTATTTTTTTTATTCAAATTACAGTAACAGGCCTTCAGCCCAAAGTACATGTGATATTATTCAATATGCATAGTTATAGGAATAATGGTTATACCATAGTTACATAGAATCATACAATAAAGAATATAAAATCGCTGACATGCTTATAAATGATTTAGAATAAATTATCTAAATACCTTCCTTAGTCTTATACCCTTATCAATATATTCAGCTAAATTACTAGATGGGTTATTTATGATTTGAATAATATATGACATCATACAATTATAAGACTTTTGTTTAATATCATACCTTTTTCTTAGACTAGAATAAAGTAGACATTCAAATCTATTTTTAAAAGTGTTATTACAATACAGACATATTCTTTCATCTCTTTCAACATTTTGCCATCGACCTGTTTCAATTGCTAGTTTGTGACAGCAACATCTAAATCTTGCAATAATGTTTCTATGAGTTTTACTTAGTGTGCTTAAATAGGGTTCACAGTACAGGCTTAACTTATAGTTTTTATAGAGGCAAAGTTTTTCACAGCTTTGTAAGTTTTCATGCCATGACTGATACCAGGTATCAATGAGTCTCTGTTTTAAAGTTTTCAGAAATATAGTTACATCTGTTACGCCTTGTGAAAACTAAGCATAGCTCTAAAGGCCTAAATTATCTAAACAAGATTTGACATGTGATGCCCATGTTTGTCTACCAGAGCAATGTAATTTGTAGAGCATGTCATAACAGGCCTTGGGATATCTATCTAAAGGCATTATCTTAAGCCAATATTTGATCATATTATATTTATGTAAAACATGTATAGGAATTCTACCAAGTTCACCATAGATAGACAGTTTAGGTACATTTGAATTAAGTGACAAGAGTCTTCTACAAAACTTTAAATGGACAGCTTCTATATGCAGTGATATGTTTCATATCCCCATACATCTGACCCATATGTTAGGACAGGTATTACCATTCTATCAAAGACAAAATAATGAATTCAGTATACTGAGTTTTTGATTTACACAAAAAGCATACAACATGTTCATGGCCTTCTCTCCTTGTTGGGCTAAATGGTTACAACATTTGCTCCAAGAAAGTTTTGGAGTAAAGAACACACCAAGATATTTAAAAGCAGACACTGACTCGATTACCTCCCCTTGATAGAACCATTTCTCATAATGCTTTATAATGCCACCTCTTCTAAAGACAATAACTTTGGTCTTAGGTAAATTAATTTTCATGCCATATTTTATACAGAATTCACTAATACAATTTATTTCTTTTTGCAATCTCCCCACAGTGTCTGACACAGAAGCTATATCATCTACATAACATAGCGCTGAGAAGTTTTCCACGGATTCATTTACATAGATTCCAACACAGTTATTCAGATTTAACATTTCTAGTAACTCGTTCAGAAATAAAGTAAAAAATATTGGGCTTATCATGCAGCCCTGTCTTGTACCCCATGCTACAATTAAAATAATCTGACAAAAGTAACTTATCAGTTTTGACACATGATTTAAGTTGAGAATACATGGAGGTTATCACACGAAAAAAATCTGCCCTTCATACCATTTTTAACAGAATATAGCGTAGATGACAATGTAAAATACAATCGTAAGCTTTCGAAAAATCAACATATAAGCAATAGAAGCGACCTTTTTTACGTGTGAGGTATTTTTGAACCAGAGCATATAAGCAAAAGATATTATCAGATGTACTATCCTTTTCTATAACCTGACTGTTCTTCATATAATATATCCTCGGCTTCACACATTTCAGACAGACGAGTATTTAGGATTTTGGTAAATACTTTTCCTATCACTGATAATAATGAAATCCCTCTGTAGTTTCCAGGATCAGTCTTCTCTCCCTGCTTATGTAATGGAACAATGACGGCTTTACACCATAATTTTGGATAATTTCCACTCTGTTAGATTGTGTTGAACAGTATGGTAAGAAGTGGGAGCAAAAGGAACATAGAGTACCTTACGTGCTCATTCAGAATTCCATCTGGACCTGGGTCTTTTCCATTGGGTAGACTTTTTTTGGCATTTTCTATCTCATTAACATTTATTGGTTCATCTAAAATACAACCATCGACCTCTTCATTCATGTTAATATCACAGTCCGCTTCATAACTTCATAACAGTCAACATAACTCTTGACATATTCTGTGAACACCGGATCAAATTCATATTTCGTAGCGTTGTACAAACCATTAAAGTATGCATAACAATCATCTGGAGAAATATTGCTTGTAGTTTTGGTTCCTCTTATATATCTCTTCAAACTTCTCCATAGTTGCAAGGTATCTGTAGTATTAGTAGGTAATATATGTGACAGGTAGTTGCACGGTATCTATAGTATTAGTAGGTAATATATGTGACAGATCATCTCTTATTTCTTTATTTTCTTTTTTCATGTTACATAGAATTTTGAATTTGTTCTTTGCTTTTTTGTACTTAGCTAAGTCATCATCTGTATTTGACAATCTCCATCTGTTTAGTAACATATAATATTTGTTGTTTTTACTCAGATTACATTCATTGTCCCACCATATTGGTTGTTTCTCTGTTGTGTGAAGTTTTACTGGATTCCTACATATCGTCATTCCACTGTGTTTTCCAGCATTAGATATGGCTTCATGTAATAATACAACCACACTATTGGTATCCCCGCTATCTTTACATTCTATAAAGGAAACATGCAGGTCCCCGTTACATGCCTCTGTATGTATAATTTTCAAAGGCCAAATTGCGTCCATGTAGAGGATCTGGGTTGTTTCATGAAAGATGGGGCATGTTATAGAGAATGCTGCCTGTTGTGACCCACTCTATAACAACCACATCCTCACCCCTAAGTTTGATTTGCCCCAACCCCCATTCGGAGCCTTCAGTACGCCTCTGCTATTACGCACGCTCACTGAGCCAGACAGTTTGTCACGCAATTACTTTTTCTACAACATTCTGCTATGCACTTGTTAATTGGGTATTATAAAATCGTGACCCATGACGTAACGTCATATAAACATAATTGGTCCAATTTGGAGCCTTGTTTAAAGCAAGACGGGGCACGCCGCTGCAAGACAGGTTGAGTGAAGGGGGGGGGGGGTCCCCAAGACAATTATCCGTCATTTCCTTGCATCTGTAGACATTCCAAGAGCTATTTGGCTGATATTTTCGTCTAAGTACACGTTCGGAGAGGACATATTTGGGTGTGAAAAAAGGCTCTTTCAGCAGTAAAAAAGGGCACTGTCGAAAATTAGGGGGGGGGGGGCAGGGGGGCCTCTGCATTTAATTTTCGTACGTTAGTTACGTACAGGGTACCATATAGACCCTTCCACGCTACCGTTCGACGTGGACCGTCAAGTGTAGGTACATCAGCGCCCCCAGAAGCCTTTGTCCCCCCCCCCCCCCCCCTTAGCAATTTGGGGCTAGCTACGGGCCTGTCATTGTATAAAAGACTAATTTAAGAGATATATAGCAGTTCAGAAAATTCTCACTGGTGCTCTTATAAACGTCTTAATTTGACAAATAAATTATCTTTGCTCTCATGTAGCTGTTAATAATGACTGTTTGGTTTTTCTAACCTTTGATTCACCGACTTGAGTATTTTCATACAGACACTATGGTCCACTGTCATTTGATATGGATATTATCAACATAACATAATGATTTTGACCCATAACCTGAGCACCCCACATTGTTGTACTGTCCCCCCCACCAACCTAACGCAACCGCGATTTATCGTCTAACTTATAGCTCGTTATTATTTTGACCTAAACGAACCAAAGCAGATAATAGTTTTACTGATGTCATGCATAGCAAGTTATTATACGACAACTTGATAACCAATGAATTCAGTGAATTTATTAAGTGCGGTTAGATACAGCCAGGAACTTTCTCTACGAACACAAGATTCAACCCATTATTAACACAACATGTATTAGAGTAAAATTTTATTAAGTGTATGATAGAACAATGAAAATATGATCAAATTCATTAATATGTTTGAGATGGCAGAATGTAATTATTCTAATTTCAATCTGCCACAGAAATTATTCTCCTTGGACGAATTTTCAACTGTTGGATGGAATAAATAAAAGATCAATATGAAATTAGTAAATTAGTTTGATAAAGCAGGACGGGTACAATTAAAGCTTGTTTTTAAGACTCATTTACAGTGCCATATTTAGATTAAGGCTTGCCTTAGGCTAATCTACTTATGAGGCCTCTCCTAGCAGAGTCAAGGTTTTTTAAGATTTCATTGCATGTAGGAAATGCACCTTGATATCCAAGGCTTCAGTCTGCCAAGCCAATAGGCAAATCCGGCACTGCATATTCATCAGAGAATTACTATAAATCATTATACAGCTGAGATTTAGTAATTGAGAAACATTAAAAGAATGTAGTGCTTTTTACTTTAAGTTTACTAATCATAAGAGGATACTTGTTGAAATGCTGTGCTCAAAATAAAACCAGGGTTTGTAGCCCATAAAATTTGTGTTCTGTTAATATGCAGTTGACAGCCTGTATAAAACCTGTGTTAACAGGCTCTAAATATATAATTATATAATAAATTAATTCCATACAGAATCAATAACCAGGCAGTGCCGTTCTGATGGTGATATATGAATACAACAAATACATATAATTTAAGTGACTTAACAAAATAATATGGACGGCAGTCTTTACAACAATATTATAAATACATCAAAATAAAATAAAAAGATAACAGAAATTATTATTTTATCAAATATACAATTGCAATAAATTATTTACATTTATGCATAAATAATATTCAGATACAAACAAACAAATATATGATGTAGCCAATATGTTAAACTATAAACACAACAAACCTCTATCTGGAATACATACATTCACTGGCTTATAGCACTAAGTTTTGACAAGTGTTCTGTGTAGCCGAAAGAGAGATAGAGAGGAATCGAATGGTGTTTAACATCTACTCGACACAAACTAGGTAATTTGGGGACTAACACATGGTTCAATTTTTTTTCAATAATTCACTTTCGCATTGGGGTCTTAAGTAGATGGAGAAAACCGAAGGACCCAGAGAAAACCAAGGAGGTTGGACAGGCGACCCTACTCCTTGTCACGTACAACTGCGGATATGATACAAGGCACACACCCTAACCATTCCCCCCCCCCCCCCTTGTAGCGGAAAAGAAAAAAGACATAATAAACCAGTGATCATATTCCATATAAATGGTCTTTGAGTTTTTGATGTGTTCTATCACCAAATTCTCCTTAAGAACTATTATAAAATTAAAACATACGCCCACAGCAGCTAAATCGTCCGGGCAGTCAACAAGGGTTGTCGCATATTTTTACTTTTTTTGGTAATGAAACAACTCATTATGTAATTATCTGAAAATCATTAGAATTTGTTTGCTTTTTATAAAGTTTTGCCCCACGCTATCAATTAGTATAGGAAACATTTAACATCATGGATTTAGCTGTTCTGTTATCAAAATTCATTGAAAATCAAAATACTTGTGCGTTTCAACACCTTAAACCTCTGTGTATCAATCTGAAGTCAAACGGATGATAAGTTTGGCATCTGTAGCGTCACAAGGTTTTTTGAAGTGATCAAGGGAGATAACTCTGGAAGTAATTATTTGAAATCAATGAAAATCAGTAGGCTTCTTCGTCTCATGACCTTAAACAGTGTGTGTAAATTTAAAGTCAATCAGATATTAACTTTGGCCTCTAGAGCGTCCACAGGATTTTTTGATGTGATCAAGGGCCATAACTCTGGCACTAATTATCGGAAATCGCTGACAATCAATAGACTTCTTCGTCTTATGACCTTAAACACTGTGTATGAGTTTTAAGTCAATCGGATATTAACTTTGGCCTCTAGATCGTTCACAAGATTTTTTGAAGTGATCAAGGGCCATAACTCTGGCACTAATTATCGGAAATCGCTGAAAATCAATACGCTTCTTCGTCTTATGACCTTAAACACTGTGTATAAATTTAAAGTCAATCGGATATTAACTTTGGCTTTTAGAGCGTCCACAAGATTTTTTGAAGTGATCAAGGGCCATAACTCTGGCACTAATTATCGGAAATCGCTGAAAATCAATAGGCTTCTTCGTCTTATGACCTTAAACACTGTGTATAAATTTAAAGTCAATCGGATATTAACTTTGACTTTTAGAGCGTCCACAAGATTTTTTGAAGTGATCAAGGGCCATAACTCTGGCACTAATTATCGGAAATCGCTGAAAATCAATAGGCTTCTTCTTCTTATGACCTTAAACACTGTGTATAAATTTAAGGTCAATCGGATATTAACTTTGGCTTTTAGAGCGTCCACAAGATTTTTTGAAGTGATCAAGGGCCATAACTCTGGCACTAATTATCAGAAATCGCTGAAAATCGATAGGCTTCTTCGTCTTATGACCGTAAACACTGTGTATAAATTTAAAGCCAATCGAATATTAACTTTGGCCTCTAGAGCGTCCACAAGATTTTTTGAAGTGATCAAGGGCCATAACTCTGGTAGCTATTATTGGAAATCGCTGAAAAACAATAGGCTTCTTCGTCTCATGACCTCAAACACTGTGTATAAATTTAAAGTCAATCGGATATTAACTTTAGCCTCTAGAGCGTCCACAAGCAATTGTGGACGCCGGACCGACGGACCGACGGACGGACGGACCGACGGACGGACGGACGGGGGCGACGACAATATACGACCACATTTCAATGTGGGCGTATAAAAATGTTTTGATTAATAATTTGTCATTCATTCATTAACAATTTATTGTGAGAATCATTTGTAATAATAATAACAGTAAAAATAACATAGTGCAAAACAAATACTTTTATAGAGATTTCTTTTTATCATACACTGCTGTGACACTTAATTACCAGTGAAAGTAGAAATTTACCAGAAATTAATAAGGTTCTTCAGTAGTTTTAATGTATGATACAAAATTTGTGAATGGTGAAAGAAAAGAACAGTTTAAATCATGTTCTTAAATACACCAAATATATACCTTTGCTAATCTTAAAACTGATGATAAAATAGTTTAGTTGGACGGTGTTGCCCTTATTTTTGGTGTTTAAGGGACTAAGAGAATTCAATTCCACGATGTTGGTTTGAATAACTCCATAGTTACAATGTTCAATAACCCCATAGTCACAATATTTGTCTGAATAAACCAATGTTTGTTTGAATAAACATGTAGTCACAATGCAGCATTTCTTGTTAACAAATTTCTGGACACCTTTAGTTTAAATGGCCATGTTTTAAAGCACTATAAATGGCCAGTTACTTTCAGGATTTCAGCAGCTAAACTTGACATACCAACATCAGCATGAGAACTGAAAATGTAACAAAGAACTTAGTTTTATAATTCAAGTGTGGAATTAAAAAAACACAGCATTGTCAGGTAACTGATATACGTCCACCAGAGCCATTTTGAAAGTTCATTTCTTGAGCCTTTTAAGGGTCAGGGCCAATAAATAGGCATAACATGAAGAGGCGACTTTGATTCACAACTAGCCGCCAACAGAACATAAAATTGGTTGGTCAACAGAGAGATGGGATTGATGTCCACTCAACCCAGACTAGGTTATTTTGGGACTAACATCTGGTTATTCTTATTATAATAATTTGCTTGCATGCATGGAATTTATACCAGAGGACCCTGAGAAAAGACTTGATGTTACATAGGTAACATACAAACATGGGACATAAACTATCCATGATGACAACTAACTAAAGCTGTGTCAAACAATCCAAGCAGATTTGAAGAAAAAACATGTAATGAAAAAAGAACTTAAAAAGCAATGGGCAATATGGGATTTCTTTTTAGGACAGATTGGATAATCCAAGCAAATTTGAAAACAAAGTCTCAACAACTCTGACCTGTGGAGCATTTATAAAAAGCTGGGAATGCACCATCAGCATACACCATGATCTAAAATAATTATTCAACACAACAGTCAAAAGACCATGACTAGATGTGTCTGGTTAGAAATTTCTGACTCTTAACCGCTTTAGCTGTGCTTGACTATGATTCAATTGTAGATTCTTGTCTTATTTATTTTCCCACACACATGATATTATCTCAATTTGTTATGGATGTGGGCATGGTGTCTTGCTTATAAAGGCAGGTGTATATTCACATTGGAATTTTCTTAAAAGAAGCATAAATCTCACCTAGCTGTTTGTACTAATGATTTTATAGTATTAGCTAATAACTGTCCATGTTGTTTCATACTATCAGCATGTTTACTATCTGTTCCAACCTGGTATAATCAAATATACATTATATATTACTTCATACATGTTTACTATCTGTTCCTATTGGGTATAATCAAATATACATTACACATTTACCATCTGGTCCCACCTGCTATAATAAATTACACGTTATTTCATACATGTTTACTATCGGTACCAACCTATGATACATTATTCATTTTTTCATACAAGGAAAATGAAATGAAAAATTTTGAAAAATTTTGACTTCAATGAGAGATAGACTAGTTTACCAGGATAATGCGGAAACTTTCTGTGAGCCTCCCAAAGTGAAATTGTAGTAACATAAATAAATACAATAATTCTGCTTTTATTCATTCTTTAGACTGCATGTGGGAATTCCATAGACCTTTTTTAAAGTGGGCATTTTGCAATAAATCCATCTAAAAAATTTAGAACAATTTAACGACTGTACACAAATGTGTTTCACATCAAAAATCAATAGTCATGTGAACTTCTCAAATACATGAGGAGTGTTATCTGATGTTCTATAACAACAATAATATAATCTTTATCTCTTACTAATCGTTTGATGACTCGGAGTAGAATTTTCTGTTTTTTCACATCAGCTTTTTTCAGAGCATTACTGTAGAATTCCTGTAGGTAAATAAAAGAGATTTTGTTATTTGGTATTTTTTTGATTCATATTATAAGATAAATGTCACAAGGACAGTGTTAGTATTTCAATAAACGATAAAACATGAAGAAATATTCAGAAAGTCATCCACACAGAAGTAACAAGTTTTATTGGTTAAAATATATATGAGACTGTCTTTCCATGACCACATTCTCCAAATAAACACATGTAATATGAACTCACCATGTTTTCAGTGGACATAGAATCTTTATGTTCTCCACCATATAACTGAACTAATAACGACAGCGATTTAACAGTTATATCATATATATCACTATCATCATAACATAACTGTAATATACAAACAGATATATCATATATCACTATCATAATAACATAGCTAGAAGCTGACAGCATATCACTATCATCATAAGATAGCTGCAATATACAAACAGATATATCATATCGCTGCAATATACAAACAGATATATCATATAACTGTAATACACAAACAGATGAATAGAATGGAGTTTAACATTTAATCAACACAATACTTTAGTTTATTTGAGACAAGAAAATATAATCTTGCTCAAGCTGCAGTGTTTATATCAGACTCTCATCAAATAACAACTGTCACGAGCTATTTTATATGTACAACGATGTGAACAAAGTGGGAATACTTATCAGCGTATAAAACAATCCAAGATATATACCAGTATGTAAAATGATTGGGTTGAAGCCATAACTATAATTGTAGGAGACTGAAGATCTTGTACAACCCAATGCTCAAACATCTGCCCAGAAATGCCAAAAAGATACTACTGAACTTCTTCAACACATCTTCGTTGACAGGGGAGGTACCTAAAGAATGGCGGAAAGCCAACGTCATCCCTCTTCCGAAACCAGGGAAAGAGAGAACAAAGGCAGAGTCCTATCGACCAGTAAGCTTGACTTCCACACTGTGCAAAACCTTGGAGACAATGGTTAACATCCGACTTCAGTTCTACCTGGAGAGTAACCGACTGATCGACGAAAATCAAAGCGGGTTCAGGAAGGGACGATCAACAATGGACCACTTGGTGCGACTACAGCAAGTCATGTCTCAGGCACTCCTCTCGGGGCACCTGCTATGAGCGATAGAAGGATACAGGTGAATGTTGGCAGATTCCTGAATGCCGAGCAAACATTAGAAAATGGCACGCCTCAGGGGGCGGTCATCAGTCCCACTCTCTTCAATATTATGATCAACGACATACAGAAATCTTCATATCTCGACGCCAGAACTGAGCTAGCAAAATTTGCTGACGACAGCACAATATGGAGGAAAGGGACGAGGTTCTGTGAACTTCAAAAAAATATGCAAAAGGCCTTAGACAAATTCATGACATGGGCAAACGACTGGAGATTTAAGGTCTCAGAGAAGAAAACAGTCGGCATGCTTGTGTGCAGGGATAGAGGGATAAGCAGAATGACTCTGTGTATGAACGGGAAAACCATCGAGTTTAAAGACCAAACCAAGTTCCTTGGCGTAATCTTTGATCGAAGGCTGACCTGGAAACCGCACATCGACTGGACTGTAGATAGATGCTCCAAAGTCCTAAACTTAATGAGAAAAATAACGGGTAGCACCTGGGGAGCCAATAGAGTTACACTTATAATAGTGTATCATGCTCTAATACGCTCTGTATTAGACTACGGATCTTTGGTCTTCATGAACTGCGCGCCAACACTCTTAAGTAAGCTTGACACCATCCAATACAAAGCTCTGTGTATTGCGACTGGCGTAGGGCTTGGGACCAGGAGAGAGGCATTACTACAGGAAACCGGAGAGTTGCCCCTATCACTAAGAAGAAAAGAACTAGCAACAGGGTATTGGGCTAAGATCTCGCAATTAGGCGAGAGATCCCCGGCCTTTGTCAGCCTAAAGAAGACAAGATATGTAAGAGATCCTAGAAAGAAAAGCTTCGGCCAGGGTATCAGGGAAACAGTCAAGGAACTACGACTGGAGGAGCTCGTGATAAACGAACACGACCCACCATCGATCGCTCCTTGGACACTCCCAATACCACCGGTCAATCTAGATCTGCTACAGAAAACCGACAAGAAAAACAACCCCACTGCAGCACGGGCTCTCTCTCTGGAACACCTGGAAGACAATTGGCCGTCGGATGACTGGGAACATGTTTATACGGATGGCTCACGCAATCCTGAAAGGGGCACCAGCTCGTTTGGAATATACCTGCCAAACGGGGAACAGGGAATAAGCAGGAAACTGCCCAATAACTGTTCGGTGTACACTGCAGAGATTGTGGCCATCAGTGATGCTATATCATGGATCTCTTATCAAAAGACTAGTAAGTTTCGTCATCCCAAGCGACTCTCTGAGCAGTCTGATTTCAATCCAAAATGACAACTCGGACTCAAGACCAGAAGTTATTTTGGAAATCAGGCAGCTGTACCAGAGGGTCCTAGAGAAGGGAAGCAAATTAGAGCTCGTGTGGATTCCATCACATGTGAACATTAGAGGAAACGAGGAAGCAGATCGACTCGCAAATGAAGGTCTCGGGGACACAGCACCACTCCGCACCATAGAATACAGCACCACGGAAATCTACAGTATGGTAAAAAGACAGGTCAATTCACTCTGGGAATTAAAGCTCGTTGAACTTGACACATACAGATTCCGGCTGGATGACCAGATCTACACGAAGACAGCTATCAATCACCCTAGAAGAGATATATGCAAACTTATATCGAAACTAAGGGTGAAAGAGCGGCTGCGAGACTACAAACACCAAGTCATCGTCTGTGAGTGCGGAGAAGAATGTACCACCAACCATGTCCTGGTAGACTGCGAGGTATTCAAGGAAGAGAGAACGGAACTAGTGGAGATGATGGAGACCAACAACATACCGCTCAACACTAAGAACCTACTCTTTCCAAGACCCGATCTGAAGCTGCAAATCTTCGAACTAATCCACGATTTAATGAACACCGTTGGATTAAGTAAAATAGTGAAGTAAGAGGGGGCTACGATAAGACGAGCTCGGCATCTAAACACTAAACTACATAGGGGATATACACCAAAGTAGCGGGCTAGTGGAGTAAGGGAGGGTCACGGTAAGACGGGCTCGGCATCTAAACACTAATCCACTAGAAAAACACCAAACCTACAATGTGGGATAAGTGGAGTAAGGGGAGGCCACGATAAGACGGGCCTGGCACCTAAACACTATACCTCAAAAGATGACTTCTACCAATCCAGAGACGAGACACATATATGTCTGCATAAATGCTGTCCCTACAGATCAACTACCAAACAATATGTGTTTTATTAAATAAAGGGAAGAACTTCTCACTAAACCTATTCCATGGTTCAAGGCCGCAAATGGAAAGATTGCAAAATCATATTCTAAAAACAGGAAGAAGCCTCGGCTCTCCTATGTCTTGTCTGCGATATCACTTCTGTGGAAGCGGACGTTAAAACATCAGGTAGTAGTAGTAGTAGATCTTGTACAACCTGTCTGAGTATGATATATAATATACATACCAACTGTGTTAAAACTGATGTAAGATCTGTTAGAGGTTTATTATACATCAGTAGTTGTTCAGCCCATTCAGCTTCTTTACTTGCTGTTGATGCTCCACCCTTCTTAGACTGAAAAATAAACAAATTATCTAATTTATTAACACTCTCCTGTCTCTTTACTTCATATCTTGTGGACAATTTTAAAATTTACCTTAATATATGTAACATTTCTTTACTCAATTCATATTGACTGGTAGTTATATGGCACATCAAATACTTCAATATTTTTTTTATTAGCTTTAATAACACTATATTGGGAGTCATGACAACTCAAATCAGGATAAAATCAAGGCAAACAATATGACCAATGTCTCATTTACACAATATTTGTGTCAATTTGTGAGAGAGAGAGAGAAAGAGAGAGAGAGAGAGAGAGAGAGAGAGAGAGAAATGGAGTTTAACGTCGCATCAACATAAACTTGATCATTTCAGGACAAACATATCATTCAATTTTCTTTCAATAATGCACATAAGGGTTTTTAACACTAGGAGGAAACGAGAAAACCCACGAGATTTACCAACAGACTGAAGATTTTTTGTGCCACCTACCTGTAAAGCTTTTCGTACAATATCTGAGACATATTTAAGTATATTATATAGGGTGTCTAGTAGAGCTTGTAACATGGTAGTAGCTGATTTAATATCTTGTCCACTCTCTTCTCCATCAAAACAAACACCAGATACCTCGAAAAATAACGTTGTTATACAATCTATCATACCTGAAATATATCAAATATTTTATGCACAAATTATCTGGTATAAATAAAGGCAAAACCTTGATTCACACAACAGAAACCTTGATCCGACCTGAAAAAGTCCAATATTATCTTTCTTATAAGGCATGATCTTGTGCATAGCTATAAATTTGTTATTCAAGGTAAATGTAATTGAAAAATATTATATAAATGACTAACTGAGCATGCCATCTGTGACTGTGCGATGTAAATGGAATAAAATGAGGTTTAACGTCTGACTGTTCTGCTCCGAATGGGCTAATGTTGTAAATGGGTTTAACGTCCACTCGACACAAACTAGGTCATTTCAGGACTAACATATGGTTCGATTTTATTTCAATAATTTGCTTGCGCGTAGGGGTCTGTAGCAGTGGTAGGAAACTGGAGAAACCCACAAGAATGGACAGGTGACCTTACTCTTGTCATGTGCAAGCGGGGAATCAAAAGCACATGATTTGACTCAATGACAGAACTTGTAATCCAATGGGCACATGTTTACTATACGGCAACCTCCCCCCCCCTCCAAAAACAATATTAAAGAATATCATCCTTAAAGATACATTATGTGAGATAAGATAAATGGAATATGGTGAAAATTTCAGTCAAATTGATCCACACCTAACCAAGTATTTAGACAAGTCAATTAATGTCTCATTGTCAGATTTAGTTCTTGCATAATGTATATCTAACAATCTTACCTTGATCATATAATTCCTGTACATTCGTCTGTTTATGGCTGACCAGACAATTTATAATACCCACAATACTTAGCATGGTGGTACTGAAAGGATTATTCTGATGATCCTAAACATTAAAAAACAATATTTACAGGTATAATCAAATTCAAAACACTTTTATTCTACAGATCTCATGAATGAATTCACAGTGTATTTTAAGTAATTGTATAGACTAATAGAAGTAATATCTTAGTTACATGAAATGGGACATATTCCATGGTATAAATACTGAAACTTGAAGTTTATGCGCGTCACAATATTGTAGTCTGCAAAGGATTCTCCATCAATTGACCTTCAGAAGCTTTCATAAGACATTTAATTGGGGGTTTTTTCTATGAAAAGTAAACATGCAACACATGATGAGGTGTATATAGATGTAATCTGATAACTATAATACACAATATGCTGGATTCATTCAAGGATAAACAATAATCATTCTGGGGTATAGGTAAAACATTCTATACTAGTGGGTTATATATCTATATGTTGCAATATCAATGGTATAAATAATATTAAGGAATACAAACAGGAAAAAAATGAAAAGCACTAGGGATACTTTAGTTACTAGCTTGAACCCATGTATTCTGTTCATATTTACTATAAATTATTCAATGAGAAATGATTGGGGTCATAACCTCCTGTATAATCTTCAACACATTGCTTCGGACATTTTAAAACTAACATGCTATGGTTAATTTCTTTGTTACAATATGTCCATACAAGTCTTTGTTACAATATGTCCATACAAGTCTTTGTTACAATATGTCCATACAAGTCTTTGTTACAATATGTCCATACAAGTCTTTGTTACAATATGTCCATACAAGTCTTGCATAAAAATGAATGGAAATATTGCATTCCAACTCTTAAAGTTTATTCTTTGTGTAGGACCTCATTTTTCAGTCCCATCCGTGCAACTAGACCCTTTATCCCAACATGGGGAAACCACTCTGTATTTCTTACTAGAATAACAGTCTCCCTTTGAATACATGCATATGAAAATTCTGTACAGACTGATGTGACATCACAATAAACCGGGTCTAAGTTGGACTGAACACCTGTGGTGTGTATTAGCGTCAATGATTTTAAATATATTTTATATGTAGAAATAATATAGATATCATTCTCCAACCAACTCATGCAGTAATATAGACCTACTCACATCATCTATATTATCCTAAATATAATAAATAAAATTCAATAGCTAGATATACTTTCATATAATGCATATGGCATTATTAGCCAGGTTTTAAAGAGAGCGTAAAATGGGGTTTAACGCCCACTCAACACAAACTAGGTAATTTTGGGACTAACACATGGTTCAATTTCATTTCAATATTTAGCTTTGTGGGTAGTGGTTTTTAGCAGTGGGAGGAAAAGGTTGGACAGGCAACCCTACTCCTTGTCACTTACAACTGAGGAATCGAAATCATGCTACTTGACTCAATGACGTACCTTATGATAACCATTCGGCCACCCAAACCCCCAATTTAGGAACAGACTGAACAGGTCATAAAACAAAGTTAGGCCTTGTTGGTTTTTAATAATATTTATAATATATGTCTGGTACAAAGTTCAAAATATCAGATATTACATGTACATTATTTCTAGATATGAAGATTACACATAGGAATATAAATACACTTTAATGTTCCATAACAAGTTGCCTTTTATTGTCTTAAAACCCCAATACCTTAATGTTTTATTTACAAGTTGCTTTTTATAGTTCTATATCCTCAAAATTATGTTAATGCCCCAATATTATCATTTTCTTTTAAAATATTAACTATAAAGTATTCTTTAGATATTAATCTAAATAATTAAAACCTTTTGCCCTCTATGATTGGGAGTTGAAATATATTATCATTCAGGCACTAGCTATCAATATTAGAGTGAAATGATGGTGATACATGTATACAGTCAATAAAAAGTAATGAGAAGTTTTGATTAAAACTTTTTAACCATAATCCTTTTAATTTTATAATGAGTATATGAAAGTTTATATTGCCTTTTACTCTGGAATATTGTGAAATGAAATGTGGTTTTATTTTGATCAATCTGATTAAAATACAGATCTATATTTTGTTTTTTTCATAAAGTTCTGACTGGTTGTAGTAGAAGGTCGTGCAGGAGGTCACATGAGTGGCTTTTGACCCTATGATGTCAGACAATGATTAATCAATCAGCTTTGACGTTTCTAGTGGTTTAGCCACAGTTCTATGCACTGCACGTCTAGAACTCGCAGTAACAGACTGTTTTATTGGCTAATCCCTCACATCACCCAGAACACAACTTATATAACAACTCTTCTAGATCCAAGTGTAGTAAAGACAAGTAAAACGGAAATTTGAATTATAAAAAACAAAACGAAATAGCGTCTAATCAGATTGTATTTTGATTTAACAGTCATGCTACTGCCTACTTTTTTTTCAATTTTGGGGGACCTTTAACATACTGCAAATGAGGAATATTGTGTCTTTAATAGAACTAACCTGTAGAACTGTGAATATAACTGGTATTAAACCCTTATCTTCAAACTGTTTTATAAAACTTGTATTCTGTTCTAGTAATGATAGAATTAACTTTAACGCATAACTAGGTAGCGGGTCCATGTCTAATAATATTGACTCAAATCTGAAAAATCAACAGAAGCATAATAAAAATTTCTTATTTTTGTAAATATAACTACTGAAATAAATATGCAGTACAGATGACCCAAGACATTATGTAGTCAACACTTTTGGAACAAATTCTTTATTTATAATTAAAAGATACCTGGTACATTATGCGAGATTAGATAAAGAGCTGGCAGTTCGCCCTAAAATAGTTAAAAACTACATAATGTAGACAGAATTTGTTGAAAATTTCAGTCAAATTAATCCACTCTGACCTGAGAATTTAGCGACTGAATTTTGGGCCTAGCCTCGATCATCAGTGCTAAAGTCGATACGATAAAAAAACATTGTACCGATCCAATTTTGGATTTGACCAGCAGCAGTAGATCAGGTTCTAATCCAGTAAATATTGCAGGCTAGCACTGAGATGGAGAGTTGATTATGGTCTTGATAAGTTAATTAATGTCTCATTAATAATTTAGACACCATTTCATTTCAGGCCTAAATAAAGACCTGTAATTGGCAGATTTACCTCTTGTGTAATGTATGTTTAAGATCACATCAACCACCCTCCAAGCCCCAAATCCTAAAAGTCGTAAGTGTGTAAGTGTCACGCCATAGTCCATTGGTAATATCGTCAGTAGGTAGATATACCAACATCTACCTTATTAAAGTTGCATTATGTAAGTCCTAAATCTGTCCATAATAAAACTCTCTATGGCTCTGATTTTTGGTAGATTATCAAAACACTATGGCCGTTGAAAAGTTTAACTTTAAATCGATGGTCAAATACCATTGCTACAATCATAAACAATCTACCCTATATTTTGTCAAAACTTCAAACACTCAAACTTTTGCACAGAATAAAGTAACTTGACTGAAATTTAATCTTTTTTTTTTTCATTATCTATTATTTTTATCAACTATTTTAGCAAGAATGGACAATTCTTTATCTAATTTAAACATATTGCATCTAACAATGTTCTCTCATCAGTGCTATATTCAAACTCTAAATACAAAATAAATCTGACTAAGAAAATAAGCAAATTACTGAGACTGATAATTATGTACTCAATATACAGGTCCTCCTAATGTTAAGTAAAATGCTGTTTCTACTCACTGTGATAGAAGATTTTCTGTAATGATCTGATGAAGTCGTTGAGTGTCGAGTTTATTTTCCGTATTATTACTATACTGATCTTGACTTAAATATATTGATGATATCTCCGTAAAAAGGCGTAAAGATAAAACTTTCGTATCAACTACAAAATAATAGAATTGTCGTTAATCAAACATATTCATACTTTTTGTCAAACTGCTAAAACCTACATGATAAATATCAAATCTCAGTAAGTACTCCAATACTGCCTTAGAACAGAGGTAGTATTTTGATATTGCAGCTTATTGGGATCAAAGAGGAATTGTCAGAGGACTTTGTCAAGAAACTATGTTTTGACAGGGTTTAGCTAAAAATTGCATCTTTCAAATCTAAAGAATAAATTAATTGAAACTTACCATTTGAACTTTTAATAAGAGTAGCTAAAGATGGAAGAATGGTTTCCGTGACAACCTGATGATATTGTATAATGATTGTTGGATGCTGGGATATACCTTCTAATATAGACATAACCGTATTAATAAACTCTGTAGCACCTATAGCAGCTGTAATAAAATAATTCAGTGATGAGATGAGCTATTACCAGCATAAATTAAGAACAAATCACAATTATTTTTTATTCTTATATGATATTTATTACATATGAAAAGTCCAGGGAAAGAATGATCTAAGTAACATTTTTGTCTTTTCGCATAAAAGGCAAAACAAACTTTTGGACGAGAATGCTTGACGCGAACAGAACAACAAGTGGGTTTAATTACAACTTCAAAATGATGTTTAATAAGAATCATAATACCAGTTCAACAACTGATTTCCCCTTAAGGTCAAATAAAGGGCATGATGGACGTGTTTGTCCGGGTGGTCATTTCAGAAAGGCCTTGGTTCGATGTGACTTCCATCGTTTTTACCTGAAATTGATTGTTCCACAGAAAGCTTATAAAATTTGCTACCAGATGGTGCCATTAACTGGGATTCGTTGAAAAGTGACTTAGATCGTTCTTCCCCTTTGCTCTTCATATGATACATTTTTTTACACATGAAGTCCTAAGAAAAAAGCTCTATCAACAAAATGCTACACATTCCTGTCACGGTGAAACTGTGGTATATTTAAGAGTATTTTGTGTATGGTATTATGTTAATATGGGAATTAGACTACACAATGGGGGTGGGGGGGGATGATGGGTAAGCATGCGCATGCTATACCATGAGGTCTGTCATTGAGTCAGCTGGTGTGGTTTTGATTCCCCAGTTCTACAAGACAAGGAGTATGGTCGCTTGTCTAACATTGTGGGTTTTCTCTGGTCCTCCCGTTTCCTCCCACTGATAATAAGTAAAGACCCCTACATGCATGCAAATTATCTAATCATAACTGAACCATGTGTTATACCCAAAATGATGTATTTTGTGTTGAGTGGATGTTAAACCCTATTTCTCCCCCTCTGTTTAGACATCACCATCTACTTTTAAATCAATATATATGAAATGAAATGGGCTGATCGATGTAAGGTATATGTACATCATCATAGGTTAACTGCTTGTGCCTCAGACCACCTGTTGTTATTGGTGTTTAATGTCCTCTTTAACCAAGGGTGATGTCACAGACAGGTTGACACATTTTCATTTTTATCATCCTAGCACACACACACTTGCACTGGGGACTTTCCTGTGAGAGGAAAACTACAAGGTTAAGAAGGCACCCCTATCTCCAAGCCACATGCGTTTACACAAGGGATGGAAGCACAGCCAGCTGGAAGTCGTGGTGTGATGCTTTAGACTACTAACATAAGCCAACCCAAACCACCTGAGTCAAGTGAACAGCTGTGAATTATATTAAGGACTAGTGTTCTGAACCTTGGGCAGTTTGAGGTTGTCTAGTAAGCAGTAGTTTTGGAAAAGGTAAAAAATTTGTTATGAAATTAATGTAATTACAATGAGACATTTCAATAAGTTCTTAAAGCCATGGAACAAACGAAAACACTTACAGTATACTAGAATATAAATATTGATATATATATATATATTATTATCACAGCAAATAACTCAACCTGATTCAAGCACAGATCCTATTTTGTTTCGTTTTTTTATAGTTCAAAATTCAGTTTTACTTGTGTTTACTACACTAGGATCTGGAAGAGTTGTTATATAACCTGCCTCCTGGTAATGTGTGGAATTAGCCATTGAAATGGTCTGTTACAGCAAGTTTTTGGTGTCATGTGGCATGGAACTGTGGGTAACCCACTGGTAACATTAACGCTGATTAGTTAACCAAATGTCAAAAGCCGTATGTATGACCTCTGACTTGACCTTCCACTACAACCGGTCAGATCTTCATATAATAGAGGCCATCGAAAGTATAAAAAGAAATGAAACAAACTTAAGATCTTCATTTTAATCAGATGTGAAATAAAACAGACTATCTACATCACTCTCTATAAACTACAAGCAATAACATCTACAATAGCACTAAATATATAAAATAGAGTTATATTCAGGTCAGAATAAAGGGGCTCCACTCTCCCTGGTAAAGGCAAAGGGTAAACTTCCTGGTAAATATTATTGATTTAACTATAATAAAAGTAATATGTACATAAGCATACATGAATCATCTCACTAAAAGACTGAAACATACATTACACAAGATCTAAATCTGCCTATTGCAGGTCTTTCTTAAGGCCTGAAATGTTATCTATCAATTATAAATCAATTAGCTTATCCAGACCATAATCAACTCTTGATGCCCTTGTTATCCTGTGATATTTAGTGGATTATAATTTTTGTGATGGATAATAGAGACATGGTTTATTATTGCACCTAATTTGGTAATGACATTTGTGGCTAGCCTAAAATTGAATCACTAATATCTCGGTTCAGAGAGAAGCAATTTGATTGAAATTTTCATCATATTCTACATTATATCTACATTTCATCTTTTATATTGAGAACTGTCAGCTCTGTATATAATCTTACTCAATGTGCCTTGCAAGACCCCCTGTTTTATGACTCACCACCATATCTCCAAGCAACTATAGCGAACCAAGCACATATCTTCAAATTTGATAATTGAATTAGATTTCTCTTTAAAACTAATACATTACTGGTTTTATGTAGAGTACTGTTAATATTAATAAACTATAGGTAAGGTATATATATAGAAAGAGAGAAAGGTTAAAATGAAACATTAAGTACCTTTCATTTTTTCTGCAAAAAAAAGTAATAGAAAAGAAATTGAAATCATAAACAATATTCTAAAAGCTTTGCAATGTGTCAATTAATGTGCAAGGTGTATTTATATAATTCATGCACAAAGCAATAAGTGAACAGACTCATATCTCTACTCAAGAGATCTTATTCACAAAAAACTTTAATATTCATAACTTGCTCGATAAAGTAATATATGCCCCACAAGCCTTGTTGCTATTTCAAAACATTTCTTTCTGGACATTTTTACCGAAAATAATGGGAAATAACTATTTATTATTGTTATTTAAGCAGGCGGAATCAAACCACAATAAAAAATAAGAAAATTACACCAAATTACAGAGCTTAACTCTGAGCAGGGTGTAGTAGGGTAATCTACATTTATCACCATTAACGATAGATGTAATAGAGATGATTGTTACCAAAATATTTATTCTTGGTCAAAATATGATCAAAATCAAGATTTAGGAGTTTGGTAATCGATGTTATTAACAATTGCATCAGTCAGTGGTAGTAACTCTGAAGCGTTCTGCAAATATACTCAAAACTAACAACAAACATCCCTTCCCAATTACCAACTATTTCCTGAAGTTCAATCAAAATTGGTAAAGAACTTAACACTGTAAAATTGGTATAAGAAAGTGTCGACAGACAGAAGGAAGAAGTGAAAACTGTCAATAAAATTGAATAATTTTGCAATTATTCACAATGAAAAAAACTGTATTGGATAAAAACTTGAACAATACATGTTGAAGGGATATATTGTTTGGTATTCTGCTGATCATAGTAGAGATAAATTTAACACAGAGTTTGAAAAAGCAATGTTTCGACCCAGGCTATAATATGCTCTTAAGATCCTTGGTGCTCATGTGAATCTAACATTTTATTATGAAGCTCCATTGAACTAACATAACTTGATGTATAGGTATGTGCAAATTGATTTTCCAAAAAGAAAGTAGAAAGTAAAACATCAATACCTGAACTAGCATCTATATTTGTTTCTTTATTTTCTATATTGTTGACATGTGACAGAAGTAAGCCTAGATCCTTTAAAAACTGTTCATTTACCACACGATTACGAAACACCTAAAATAAACAAGGGTTGATAAAAATTAATAAGAATAAAAGTATCTAAAATGAACAAGTAGGGATATGAATCAATCAATTATCAATACCCTAACATAACCTCTTCAAAGCCATAAACTGACATGGTGCCCATGCCATAACAAATCTGAGTTTGGAAATCGTCAAGTTATACTCTGGTAAATTTGTGCATTTTCTGGCTACTTTCCATGGATTGACATGTATCCTGCAAACCTGCCTTTGTATATAGAAAATTAGTTTTACATCAGACAGATCATGTTGTTTAGTTCATATTTCAAATAGGTTCCTCAAGTTTTATTTTAGCAAGTGTACACACACCACTTTTGCATCAGACTAATGAAGATGGGTCTAAATCAGACTATGTAGACATTTTGCCAGGACAGCAGCATTTCTGCCTACACTTCATAAAATTTCAACTGTCAAGGGTTCTTTAACATGTACACATGTGAATGGACATATCTTATTTTTTTTATACCACTCTAACAACTAGACATTTTGTCTTTAACAGAATCCCCATCTTGCATCACTTTCAAGAAGCCAAATCAAGAAAATAATAGTACATCTACGCTGTTTGATAGTTCCAAAGTAAATATTTGTATCTATTACCTGACTTGTAACAAGATGTAGACCAATAGGTAAGAGAGGTAAATTACATTTCAATTGTCGTGACTGCTGAGCTGAAGGATGTTTTCTACCAGAAACAGAATCAAGTACACCCAATATCTCTTCTGCAAGATAACAAATACATAGGCGTTCAACATGATTCCAAGGAAAGCATAATATTCTTAGGGCATTGTTAAATGAAGCCTACTGCAGGCAGAGTTGGATGGAAGCTAAGTTCATAAATTGCACCAAATGAATGAAACAGATGAAGATGGGCACATTTTCGATATCTTGGTAACATCTATGCAACATTATCCTTGATAAAACTATTACACTTTTTGCTTTTAGAAACACCTTGCCCACAAATTTATGAACACTTGAAACATTGACTACTGTAAGTTTGAAAGTCCATAAAATACATTAACATTAATGAAACAGTTCAAAGATTAAAGACAATACATGAAAAACTGTAAAACGCCAAAAAAAGACCACAGATGGACAATGAACTACCATAATATGATACATTTAAAAAATGAGTAAACCAAAAGGGCTTTTAAAGGCACTATCAAAAGTGCACTTTTCTTTAAATTTCCTACAACATATTCCGATGTTTTGTCCAAAATACAACCGTAATACTAAATCTTACTGATGTTAAAATACATGTTTAAAACTAAATCTTACTGATGTTAAAATACAACTGTAAAACTAAATCTTACTGATGTTAAAATACATGTTTAAAACTAAATCTTACTAATGATATTAGGTAATGTATCTGTGATACTGTTGATCAGTCTATCGAGTGCCTGGTTTAAAAACGCCACAGTTTCTGGTGTTTCAGTTCGTGGTTCTCGTGGTGTCTGACGTCTACTGTCACGTTCGATATACATCACTAACCTGTTACAAAAACAATAATAATACACTGTCACTTTCGATATATACAACTTGTTACAAAAACAATAATAATACACGTTCGATATATACATCATCAACCCAGTACAAAATGATATACATAATTAACCTGTTATAAAAATAATAATAAAACATGGCAGACACATTCTATATTCTCAATATTTATCAAATTGTTCAGAGGCACCGATTGTCATCTGAGGGATTTAAAATCCCATGCAAAATTTAATATTGTGAATTTTAAAATGAATATCAGCCAAAAATGGTTCAGCTCAGTTCAGCATTTACAAAGAATTAGTGAATTAAAAATTTTGAAACAGTCAACAATGTCTTCAGATGATATAAAAAAGACACAACCACCTAAAAAATGCTGGACAAAACCTTTTGAAGGACCTCTATTTAACTCCCCCTTAGAGATTATCTATTCTTAATATTTTTGTTTTAGATTAAGTAGTGATCAATTAGATTTGCCAAATGATCAGCAGCATTGATAATCTTATACAACAAGAATCTTTATTTGGCAGATGAGATTAATTTTGCTATTGAGATAATTTAATAAAAAAATGATGATGTTACCTAGCATTACAACCTGCTAGTAGAAGGTCAGAACTAACTTTAGTTAATTCATGTAACACAATAAAGGCTTTAGCTCTTATAACTGTTGATGGACTTTCAAATAGACGCATTATCTTCTGTAGAAAATCCTAAGAAATAAAAATTACTCTTTTAATTAATTCATTCATTCAAGATCAAAGAGAGAGAGAGAGAAACGAAACTTTGTGTCCATTCGACACAACCAGGTAATTTCGGGACTATCATGTTGTAATCAGTAGTTTAAAGGAGATAACGCTGCTTATTTGTATGAGAGTAAAAGACTAAATCATCAAGGCTACTAACTCATTGAAGGCCTATTGTAATGTTCTAAGGGTTTCGCTGGATTAATTTTGAGTGACAACAACAGCACTTTAATTCAATGTTTACAACTTGAAATCAGGGGATACGATGAGGTAATTCTGCTTAATTTGTAATTTTGGACCAACGGGCCTGAATCATCAGGGTAAATAACTGGTTAATGACCTATTCTGAATGTTCCAGACTCACAGTCAAGGATTTTTCAAATTTGCACCTACCTTATCTTGTAGGAAGCGATTGATATGAACTCCGGAACCAATCAGTGCCCCAAACATAGTTATAACAGCCTGTTGGACTCTCGATATACCCAGAGTTAAAGATGTTAAAACTGTTGTCAAGCCAACCGTATCTATGACACTCTGAAATACCTGGGGATTGTGCCACATAATTCTACATAATGCCTGAAATTACCCATAGTTATAGAAAAATATTATTAATGCAGATATTTAATAAATATTTTTACTTTCAAACGGTTAAGCCTTGATTATCGCAAAATTGAACTGTGTATGTTATTAAACAAAGAGGTAATATGCACTTTTCTCAAATATTCGCATGAATAAAAACAATTGTCCTAAAATGATAGTAACATAATGATTTTAGTAACACAATGTGTCAGTAACACAATGACATCAGTAACACAATGACGTCAGTAACACAATGTCAGTGTCAGTAACACAATGTCAGTGTCAGCAACACAATGGTGAACATATCATTAAAATATTTTTAATTTCTCACACAAAAGAGAAAGAATGTAATTAAAGTAACTTACAGACATAGCTGTACATCTTAAAGCATCAACTGTTGAATGTTTAAATAAATACCATAATGCTTGGCCCATTTCATTGGATACAAATTTCTAAAATATAAAAGACTAGGAATTATTAGAATATTATTCGATCAAATAAATATATTATAGGATTTAATAAGTCTAAATGGTAACCATAGAGCTAAGTATACATATATTTGGTTTCAATAATTTTCTAGCGAACTTTTTAGTGGTGAAAGGAAACCAAAGGGCCAGGAGAAAACCCACTAGGTTGGAAAGGCAACACCATTCCTTGTCATGTACAAATGTGGGATAAGAATCATACTGCAGGACTCAATGACAGGTCCTATAATCTATCATAGGATCAAATAAATATATAGTTTATTGTAGGAATAAGTATAAAGTTTATTGAGGGAATAAGTATTACAGTCTATTTTAGGAATACATCCAATATATTGATGTTAATCAAATCAATATGTTAAACTTAATGAAATTGGAGTGAATGAATACTCACCAGAGCATGTGAACCTTTAACAGAAACAACATTTTCTACTGTTTTAGCTGCTACATGATTAACTACTGGATCTTCCTGTAATATAAACACACACACACATAACTACGAGCACCTATTTAAACTTTCTTACTTTTAATTTAACTCCCTTGGTTTGTTTTCTAAAAACTTTCTTTCGGCCATAACTTCTGTTAGGAATGATTGATTTAAAAAATTAATGAAATCAGGGGTTAACCACGATTTCCATTTAAAAAATTCACTGTCTGTCATTTTTGATAATGCACAGAAGCTTTGCAAATTAAATTCATATTGGATGATTTTATTTATGGTACAGTGAATTCATGTGTCTATTTACAATCTACTTTTCTGCACGAATCAGGCTAAAAAAGACGGAGTGCTAAAAGAGAAATTCAATGTCATATTACAGTAAGCAGGTTGACTTTATAACCTAATCAGTGAATATTTAGCTAATCATACACATATTATATCGCCCAGAATTAAAATTTCAAACACATAGCATAAAACATATTGTAATTTAAATATAACTATTAAACTTACCCCTTCTCTACAAGAGCGTGATATAACTGTATATGTCATAGATGGTATTGTCCAGTTCTCATTATTCTCACTTTTACTAGCATCCTACAAAAAATAAAAATATGAAACAATAAGTTAAAATGTATGTTATGGAGTGACTCTCAGCAGTCAAACTAAAAATTAAAATCACATGACATTATATTGGGTACAAATCACAATTTTGTATTGTACTAGATGTTACAATGTACATCCAATGCTGATTTTACAATTCGAATACCATTTCAATATTTTTTTGACTTAAAATGTTCAATTTTTGGATATGTTTTACTGATTCATTTTTCAGATAATACTTCTTTCAGACAAAACATTTCCTTCATTTATTTTTTTAATATTGAATGATTTCACTGAAGACAAAAACCAGATTCAATTCCAGAGGCTTAGGCAGGTTTATGAGGCAAATTTTGCAAGGACCACCTCATTTCAATCTTATTAAACTGCAACTGTGAAAGTGTATGCCAATGAGTAGACTAGGGAACCTCGTTTATTTTATTTCATCAAAATAACTCGACACATTTAACTACCAGTCCATATATCCTGCGCAATGTGGGAAAACCACACTAGAAAAACTGGATAAAGCATGAGCACCCAATTATGCTTAGTGAATTAGGCCTATGCTACATCACTGAATCATTATGAATATCTTCAACGGCATTACGCCACTTCAACCTTTCTCATGATTAGTAATATTTTATCCTAAATAAGATTTTTCTGCAGCAAATAAGACAACACTTCAGGATATAAATAAAAGAACGAACCTGTGAAGCCATTAAAAACAACATTTCACCAACAGCAGGTAATAAACCAAGTTTTAGTTTACTGTTTTTAACATTCTCTCGAATTATTTCCGTTAATATTGTTATAGGCTGAAATAATTATATCATCACATATTGTTATAGGCTGAAATAATTATATTATCACATTTGTTGTTATAGGCTGAAATAATTATTGTCTTTCTTTAAAACAAACTTCTAGAGAATAATGAATAGAAAAACATCAGATTATTGCACTATAAAGCTATTGTGAAATTGTCAATATCAAACTCAAATAAAGCATAAACTTAATGTTTGTCATGGATCAAGATATATAATAAAATAAGCACCCTCTGACTGTGCCTCCAGAAATCTTAATAATTCATATTTCTCAAATTATAGAATATCCCTTGTTTTAACTTTAAAATATAACTTTTATCCACATTGATCACATCCTACTCTCTTCTGACTATAAATTAAGATACAAGTCATACCTCACAAACATTGATATTTTCATCAACAACATCGGAGTTTAAAGACATTAAAGCCATCACTCTTGCTAATTTAACTCTCCTAAAAAAATAATAGTCAAAATATAAGACATCCTTTCTATATATCTATAGCATGATTTATTCGTGGTTGTAAACCTGTATTTTCACACTTTATGATTCAAATCCATCCAGTATTTACTAAGATAAGATGAATTAAAAATTGAACAATATTCAGAATTCGCTCTCTGGAGTCCATATAAACAGGCGATATAAACAGACCAATGCCACCTATAAGTGGTGGGTAAAGTCTTTCGGCACACATCTTTTTTAATCTATCTCAATACAAGATTGGAGATTATCTACCATTTATATTTCATGTACAGAGGTCTAATTAAGTTTGGTTCCCTTCAAGGTAATTAGAAGGGTATCTCTGGTTGGTCATGTTGTTGGCCAAGTATTGTTGTTTACATGTGTCTTGTTAGATTTTATCATAGCTTGATAATGACTAGAGAAGCCTAGTGGAAATGTTGCTCTGTAATAAGCAGTAATTGAACTCCAAACAATTGTGACCTGTATGTCATATTTTTGGGGTTATTTTAATTATATGTATATA
Source organism: Patella depressa (assembly GCA_948474765.1). Taxonomy (NCBI): domain Eukaryota; kingdom Metazoa; phylum Mollusca; class Gastropoda; family Patellidae; genus Patella; species Patella depressa. Next base: position 10,254,047 of record OX419723.1, read on the forward strand.
TTAGCATGGATCATTCTGAAAAAAAAAAATATTTTCTAAAAAATACAAAAGACAACCAGCAGCTTTAAAAGAAACAAACTCCAAAAAATACAAATTGAAACTGGAATAAAACTTACACGTCAACATGCTGTGTTTCTTTTAACTGTTTAGATAAAACGGCCAATCCGTTCAGTTTTACCATTTCTTCTGCTATTTTATTATTAGTTGCTATACTCGCTGCATAATGTAGAAGATGTATTCGTTTCTGGGACGGTGGACCCTTTTCTCCGGTCCCTATCAGATCAATTAATGTCTTCACATGTTTTTGATAATCTTTTTCTGGTAATGCCAATAATTTTTCCACTGAAAAGATATAGAAAATCTGCTTGATAATATATTTCTTTAATATGACTCTGATGTCTAAAATAAGAAATACAAAAAGGGCAGCCAAAAAATAACTACAGTCAATATTGTACGAGAATCAGAATATTTAGATTAGTTTAGTCTTAAATAAAGTATAAATAGAAGCCGCCACTCACAGATTTCTAATTTTATTTACGCTCATTGCTGAGTAACCTTACCAGCTGAAAATTTCATAACTTCGGTCACCTCAAACGAGAAACCGAACACAGTGTCAAACACTACCTAGGGAAAAGTTGACCCTTTACCGAAACAACTTAGATAGATTATATGTCTGGAACATCACCAGATAATATCTGCCAATCAGAAAGCTTTATCAGAAACTTGAAAAGCAAATTTAGACAATTTTGATTCCATGTAAATCACCATAATCGTATAAACTGAAAAAATATTCTGGTTCTTATACACCTGATAATATCTACTCTTAAAGCTGAGTGAAAATTATTTTTACTTTACCGAAACAAAATTATATCCTTTATATAATGCTTTATATTATGCCCCTGTCATTGTTCAATTTAGTAAGCTCTCCCAAGAGAAATGGCATCTATTACCCTATTCGGAAAAAGCACATGCCGTGCACTCTCCATAAAAGCCAATCAAATCATTTACCCGATTGAGATGCAAGTAGAAATTTTACGATACAAATAAGTGGGCGTTCCATGACTAAAAGCGGCTGAGACACATATGAGATGTCTCAATGGATAATATTTGATTGAACCTTTTGCAGGGAATTGCTATACAATTTCATTAAGATTTAGTCCCAAATGGTTCCCATATAATTTATATTTAAATAAATTTTTTTAAGGTTTACCTGTATATGGTGGAACTAGAAGAGTTTTGGTGTCATATTTTGTAGATGCTAGCTTTTGTATCTAGAAAACAACAAATTATGAATATATGAATTTCAAGTTTTCTAATGGACATAACCAATCAAAAAGTCATTAATGATAATGGCTAATTCATTTCAAAATATCCGAGAAGTGGAAACACAGAGACAGACAGGTAACTTACCTTTGGATTATCCACAATGCTTGTCACTATAAAGTCACTGGGGTGATAGATGTACTGGAGCACCTCATTGGTTGGTCCATCTGTTTCATCCCTTACGATTGGTTCTCTTGTTGTTAGGGGTGACTGAAGAGTGCGAAATGGTGAAGCTACTCTCTCATCTGGTTGAGATGCTGTATGAGGACGAGCACTGAAATCATAAAAAAAAGAAAGTAAAAGAGAGAGACTGAGGAATGGTGTTAACTTATTTGTCCTTTTTTGCTTAAAATGCTAAAATGTGCACAGAAAGATAAGTCTGCCAAACAAGTTCAACATTTACGATTTTGAGAAATCTTGGTATTTGGAATCGCAAAATTCTAAGTTCCGATTGGTTTCTTCCTTATGATCAAATGAACCATCCCTGGCAAAATGTCAAGAACACTGGTCAGTAGAAAAATGTCAAAAACAGTGAATATTGTTGACGTCTGGATTAATAGACAGAAGTGATGGCAATATACATGTATGTCCACATTAACCACTCAATATTTTTGTTCACCTTAAAGTAAAGAGACTTTCTCCACCATCAGAACCCGGGGCTGTTTTAGGCCGTAAATATTCTCCCATAGTTGACCCTGAAATATAAACGATTCCTCGGTTCAATCTCCTTATAATAGTAAGTACATTAAGTCTCCACTAAAATCCTGTGGACTTTTCGACTAACAATTCAAATTAAATGGACATTAGGTAAAATTAGATAAAGAGCTGACAAGAACTGAGATTCAAATTTAGGCTAGCCTTGATCATTACTACCGTTGGCACAATAATAAACAAAGTCTTGATTATCCATTTTAAGCGTATTTAAATCCACTAAAAAGTTGATTATGGTCTTGATAAATTATTTAATGTCTTAATAATAATCAAGATAATATTCAAGGCCTAAAGAAAGACATGCAATAGGCAAATTTCTCTTGCATAATGCATATCTAAGTAAACGTAAACAAGTAGGCAAGAACTGAGCAACTTATCTGAATTCAAATTTTTTCCTTCCTGCTTCAAATATACTTTAAATATTACTCAATATTACAAATTGACCGGTTTCAGACCACTACAGTTTATGTCAGAATCCACGATAGTAAAAAGAAACTTGATATAATACCTAATTCAGGAAACAATGTGTGAATCGTTCTCTACAGACTTACCTGGTCTCGTTCCATCCCCTGTATCTAGTCTAGATGTTGGTCGATCAGTCATTAAATCTAATCCCTTTATTTTACCCAGTACGGACCCTCCACCATGTTCAAATACACTGCTACGCCCAGTAAATGTAACACTACCCTGGACATCTTGTGACATAATTAAATCTTTTGCTAGATCAGACAACTTGTCCTGCCAAAATGGATGATTTACTAAACCTGGCCATCCTAGCCTGAAAACCAAAGTAAATTAATTTTTTAAAATTTATACAGTTTGTTTATGATTTTAATTAGATTTGAAAGGTAAACACAAAAATTCAATTGGTTCAGACAATAATTTGGACTAGATTTATTCATTATTAACAAATTAACAGGCATTATTTCCTTGCTCACATTAACAAAGTAGCAAGCATTATTTCCTTGTTCAGATTAACAAAATATAAAGCATTATTTCCTTGCTCAGATTAACAAATAGCAAGCATTATTTCCTTGCTTAGATCAAGTATCAACAAAATAATAAGTTATACCTTCTTGTGGGATCTTTCTGTAATAATCCCTCTAATAAATTCAAATAATCTGGTGATGGTTTTGCTGAGAATCTTGTACCTTGAGTGAAAATACACAATATTCATCCAAACAAATTATAAAATATATACTGTATGGCTTGTCTAAATGAATACAGTTTTCACCTAAACATTTCTATACAAATGTTCAAAACTGACCTGAGAATTCAATGTAGAATACAAAGTTTTATATCAAGACACAGGCTATGTGAATGCTAATCTAAGAAACAATTTACCTCTAACTTTAGGTGGAGGGAAATCTTGAGTAATAATTTTATTCTTCAGTTGTTCCAAACTTTCAGACAAAAATGGTGGGTGACCTATAAATAAGAGTTCAAAAGAGTGATAATCTTCTAATAGTGACGTTGACAATGTTGTTTCAGAACTTAATCAATCAATCTATAAAAAATTCACAAATTAAAATCCCACATAATTTTATTACCTGTAAATAATTCATATAAAATACAGCCTAACGACCAAAGATCACTCAATACACTGGGTTCTCTCCCTTGAAATAATTCTGGAGCTGAATAAGATGGATTCCCTGGAAAAAAACCAAAGAGATTTGTATTCCTCATATCAATGTTTAAACATACATAATGCAAGAGAAAAATCTGCCTATTGCAGGTCTTTCTTTAGGCCTGTAATATTATCTAAATTATTAATTAGGCATTAATTAACTTATCCAGACCATAGTCATCTCGAGATGTCAAGGATAGCTGGGGATATTAACTGGATTAGGATCTGATTTGCTGCTTAACTTTCATTCATGATTTAATCATGAAATGGATAATCAAGAGTATGTTTTGATGATCGAGGCTAGGCCAAAAATTCAATCGCTAAAATCGCTAAAATCTACTATAGTGTGAACTGCCAGCGCTTTATCTAATCTCCCATAATGTATCTTTAATTCAAGAACAGATAAATCTACTATTACAATTAATCACTATAACATTATAATAAAAATCAGAACAAGCATTGAAATAGGCTGTCTGTCACCACAATTATTAGGCTGAAATTCAGACATAGTATACAATGTATACTATACATGTAGATCAAATATATGTTTTTTGTCTTTTTAAGTTATTTTTAATGTATAAACCATTCACATTTTAAAACCTGTTGGACGCAACCAGAATTTCTTATTTTCAAAACAGCAGAGAAAGAGAAAAATTGGGTTTAATATCCACCCAATATAAACTATGTCATTTCAGGACTAACATATAGCACAATTTTTATTTCAATAATTTGCTGCCAAATAGGGGAAGGAAACAGGTGAACCAGATACAACCCTGGAGGATAGGCAGGGGACACTACTCTTTGTCACATACATACTTGGGATTGAAACCACATCATTTAACTCTATGACAGACCTCATGATCTATGGTGCATGCTTGAGACCACTCGACCACCCTATCAACTTACCCCTTGTTACAATGTTATTATAAACTTCTGCCATATTTTCTGGATTCCATTGATCTCCTGCATCAGCAAAACCGTGGAATAATTCTTCTAAATTTTCACCTTCGCCTTTGGATAAACCGAAATCTCCATATTTCAAAGCTCCAGTTGTATCCAGTAAAACCTATTCATAACAAAAAAATATTTGTTAGGCAGATTTACAAATACTGGTCTAAAAAATTAGTTTCATTTAAGTTTTTCTTTTTTTTTCTTGTACTAATTTATTCATTAAAGAACTCCTCAAATAAAAGTGAACTGGTCTCAGCTGTTCAACAAAGTATAAGCACATCCTGCCATATCCATAACACCCACTAGAACAGTTACCTTAGAGGGCTGAAGATCATTGAATATTATTCCAAGTGAATGAATATGATGCAAACCAACAACCAAATCTACACCAAAACTACGAACAGAACTTTCTGGTAGACATCCATCTTGAGAAATGATACTGGATAATGTTCCTCCGGTACATAACTCAACGACCAGCCACAGATGATTGCTCGTTTCATACCATTCGTAAAACTGCACGATATTATTGTGACTTATATCATGGGTCATACGAACCTGAAAAAATTTATAAATCTATCATTGTCAAGTAACAATAGAAAAGAATTTAAACAGCTACAAAAGGAAATCAACTGAATGAAATGAGTTTTAAGGTCCTAATGTTCTGCCTCGACTGGACTCATGAAACAGGCATACAGTAGGCTATGATGGACATTTTGCCAAGATAGCGTTATTACAGCCTACACTTATTTTAAATTTCAACTGTTAAAGGTTCTTTTACATGCACACCAATCTGTACACAAGAGCTTGGTTTTTCGTCCCATCCAAACGAATATACATTGTCCCTTGCCAGGTCCTCCGTCCTAACCAACTAACAAGGAGGAACCATGCCGGAAAATCCAGATGGTCTTTGTCAATACCAATAGTGGTAAATTCTTTGATAAACATTGATGTATGTACTTTTGTTATATTGGACTGGAGAGAAATAAATACAAATTTTGATAAACATGAAACAATGTAAGATTGGACGATAACTTACTGTATTGGTTACTTCTGGTCGTTTACATTTATCAATACAGTGAATGGCTACAAAATGTATTGTTCCTTTTCTTCTTCCTTTATAAATAGTCACATGTTCCTTCTTCCCTAAACTCTCATATAATACAAAGTTCTCCATTTTGGCCAAATTAACATTCAACTAAAAAAAATAAATAAATAATAGTTACACAATCATGGATGTTTCAATTAGAAATGCAATGTGTACTACCGTATAGAATCAAATGAGGCTGTTGAATGGATAACATGTGTGTGTTGCATCCTAGTCCTAAGGTCTAGCTGCTACTGAGTCAAGTGGCATGGTTTCGATTCCCTGTTTACCTGACAAGGTGTAGGGTAGCCTGTCCAATCTCATAGCCACTTGCTTCCAATATTTATATTATTTTCGACTCCATGCCCTGATGCCACACAAAATCTAACCTAACCATTGAAGTCTCTTATACTTCCGCCTCAAAAGCATGAATATTCACCAAAACCTGGCAGAAAATGTGTATTCAAACCTTCTTCTTCCATTGTACACCTAAAATTCAACAAAAATCACCATGCAAAAGGAGGAAAATAGAAAGGGAGAGAAAAAATAAAAACATCTTTGGCCCTTGTTTCAATTAAATGGTTTAGTCACTGCAGATAGATTTTGTGTGATATCAGCGCATATGCTGACATGGAATACAGTATTTATGTGCAAATCAAAATGGTTAAAGGTAATCGGCAGAGGTTAGATTGCCTGGCATTACGAATTGTTGAAAAAAAAAAAGAGACGAAGCAACAGCAGGTAAAATCAAGGCTTTAACAGACATTGCATTCCTGCTTTTTTTTTTTATTATATAGGTCCTAATATCTTGTTCGGTATGGTTGATGGATATGGCAATGCAAAAGCTCGCTAGAGGCGCCACCGATACTGACTGTAAATGTGTCGTTTTTTGTTCTGCGAATTCGGGACGTTGTAGAACTACCAAAATCGATGACTTTGCTTTTCATGTTGAGGAGAAAACAGAGTTTGTGTCGAGTGAGGTTTGGAATTCAGAAACGTATTTACGACTTATTTCTTATATTTTGAAAAATAAAATCATCAAGAAAAGGCAAAAACGGCACTTGTCATTGAAAGTAAACTCATTTTCTCACAGGAGAAACCCCTACTGGTATGTCAAAGGAAATAAATCATATTGCCAAAATTTATCAATTCCAATAAAAGCTTAATGGTTGGAAGGATGTTTCCTGAAAATTTGAGGCCTTTATCTTCGCAGATTGTTGCTGATAAATTGTCTTCTGTCACATTTTTTGCAAATTTAAAAAAAAAATTTAAATCAATTTTATTTTGGGTCATAAAATATAAAAGTGCAATAATTTTTTCATTTCTTAATCGATTTTGAAATTTTGGGGGGTTTCATAAAATTAATGGGGGAGGGGTTGGAAAACTAGTAAATATTCAGTTTTAGTTAGATTCAAAAGTTCAAAAAAGCTTTTGCATAAATATGATTGCTAATAATAATAAGAATAAGTAGGTCAGATGAGATTCCTGTGTCACTCACAACTTCACTCTTTTTCAGGCCTCAAAAAAGACAAAACTTGAATCTATGGTTGCATAGAGCTCACTGTTATCTTGAATATAATGGCACTGTATATGTTTGATTGATCAAATGATCAATTTTAAACAAATATTTTCATATTCACAAATTAATTTCCAAACATGTTTATTCTTCGCAACCATTTATTTACATTGGTGGAGGTACGTTTGGTGCCTAAAATATCTATCGAAGGATTTCATTGGTCAAATCAGAAGAAATATTCCACCATCAGCCAATCAGAACGGTTCTTTTTGATATTACAGAAGAGCTTTTAAAGAGAGATAAATCTAATGGAAAAGTAATATTTTGTAAAATTGAAAGTCAAATAAACGTGTGTTTACTTTTTTTTTATTAATTTGTTGTTTAAAGGGAAGAATGTATTAACTTATACCCAGAAACTGTTTCAATGGCATTTAGTAATTGAACTAGTAGTACTAGTATACAGGTCACAATTCTTATTGAATGTTGTTAATCATTAATTAAATTATATAGTACAGTGCAAATTAAGGGAGATCTCTGGTTTGTCAGCATTAAGTATGTATTGTTGTGTACATGTATATATATATTGACTTGTCTTATTTTTAGATTTTATCATTGCTTGATAACAACTAGAGAAGCCTAGTCAAAACGTTGTCAGTAATAAGCAGTAATTGTATTCCATGGAATTGTGACCTGTATAACTATAAGATTGCATGGGATGAGGAATGAGCAACTTGCGCCTCCTCATCTAACTTAGCCTTGTTGACATGTCCCAGCCCTTGTTTTTTATACGCCCACATTGAAATGTGGTCGTATATTGTCGTCGCCCCCGTCCGTCCGTCCGTCGGTCCGTCCGTCCGTCGGTCCGGCGTCCACAATTGCTTGTGGACGCTCTACAGGCTAAAGTTAATATCCGATTGACTTTAAATTTATACACAGTGTTTAAGGTCATGAAACGAAGAATCCTATTGATTTTCAGCGATTTCCGATAATTAGTGTCAGAGTTATGGCCCTTGATCACTTCAAAATATCTTGTGGACGCTCTAGAGGCCAAAGTTAATATCTGATTGACTTTAAATTTATACACAGTGTTTAAGGTCATGAGACGAAGAAGCCTATTGTTTTTCAGCGATTTTCGATAATAACTACCAGAGTTATGGCCCTTGATCACTTCAAAATATCTTGTGGACGCTCTAGAGGCCAAAGTTAATATCCGATTGACTTTAAATTTACACACAGTGTTTAAGGTCATGAGACGAAGAAGCCTATTGATTTTCAGCGATTTCCGATAATTAGTGCCAGAGTTATGGCCCTTGAACACTTGAAAATATCTTGTCGACGCTCTAGAGGCCAAAGTTAATATCCAATTGACTTTAAATTTATACACAGTGTTTAAGGTCATGAGACGAAGAAGTCTATTGATTTTCAGCGATTTCCGATAATTAGTGCCAGAGTTATAGCCCTTGATCACTTCAAAAAATCTTGTGGACGCTCTAGAGGCCAAAGTTAATATCCGATTTACTTTAAATTTATACACAGTGTTTAAGGTCATGAGACAAAGAATCCTATTGATTTTCAGCGATTCCCGATAATTAGTGCCAGAGTTATGTCCCTTGATCACTTCAAAAAATCCTGCGGACGCTCTAGAGGCCAAAGTTAATATCCGATTGACTTTAAATTTATACACAGTGGATGCTCTAGAGGTCAAAGTTAATATCCGATTGACTTCAAATTTATACATAGTGTTTACAGTCATGAGACTAAGTCGTCTATCGATTTTCAGTGATTTTCAATAATTGCTGCAAGAGTTATGGCCCTTGATCACTTCGAAAAAATCCTGTGGAAGCTCTAGAGGCCAAAGTTAATATCCGATCGACTTTAAATTAACACACAGTGTTTAGGGTCATGAGACGAAGAAGCCTAATGATTTTCAGAGATTTAAGATAGGTTGCCAGGCAACGAAACATACGCCCACAACAGCTAAGTCGTCCGGGCAGTCAACAAGGGTTGTCGCATATTGTTTCTTTTATCAGTCAGGAGAACATTTACTATTTACAACACATGATAATCTTATTACGAGTAATAGCCCATTAAATAATTATCAGAAATGATTAGAATAGTTTTGATGGTTTGTCTCATGGCCTTTGTCCACATGATATTTCAAAGTGATCAAGTGCCAGAAATTATCAGATATCACTGAAAATCAAATAGGATTCTTCGTCTCATGACCCTAAACACTGTGTACAAATTTAAAGTCAATCGGATATTAACTTTAGCCTCTAGAGCGTTTACAAGATTTTTCAAAGTGATAAAGGGTCATAACTCTGGTAGTAATTATCGGATATCACCGAAAATCAATAGGCTTCTTCGTCTCATGACCTTAAACACTGTGTATAAATTTAAAGTCAATCGGATATTAACTATAGCCTCTAGAGCGTTCACAAGATTTTTCAAAGTGATCAAGGGTCATAACTCTGGTAGTAATTATCGGATATCGCTGAAAATCAATAGGCTTCTTTGTATCATGACTTTAAACACCGTGTATAAATTTAAATTCAATCGGATATTAACTTTAGCCTCTAGAGCGTTCACAAGATTTTTCAAAGTGATCAAGGGTCATAACTCGGGCAGGAATTATCGGATATTGCTGAAAATCAACAGGCTTCTTCCTATCATGACCTTACATACTGTGTATAAATTTAAAGTCAATCGGATATTAACTATAGCCTCTAAAGCGTTCACAAGATTTTTCAAAGTGATCAAGGGTCATAACTCTGGCAGTAATTATCAGATATCGCTGAAATTCAATAGGCTTCTTCGTCTCACGACCTTAAACACCGTGTATAAATTTAAAGTCAATCGGATATTAACTTTAGCTTCTAAAGCGTTCACAAGATTTTTCAAAGTGATCAAGGGTCATAACTCTGGCAGTAATTATCAGATATCACCGAAAATCAATAGGCTTCTTCATCTCACGACCTTAAACACTGTGTATAAATTTAAAGTCAATCGGATATTAACTATAGCCTCTAGAGCGTTCACAAGATTTTTCAAAGTGATCAAGGGTCATAACTCTGGTAGTAATTATCGGATATCGCTGAAAATCAATAGGCTTCTTCGTTTCACGACCTTTAACACCGTGTATAAATTTCAAGTCAATCGGAGATTAACTTTAGCCTCTAGAGCGTTCACAAGAAATTGTGGACGATGGACGGACGGACGGACGGACGGACCGACGGACCGACGGACGGACGGACGGACCGACAGACGGACGGACGGGGGCGACGGCAATATACGACCACATTTCCATGTGGGCGTATAAAAATAATTATTGCCAGAGTTATCTCCCTTGATAACTTCAAAAAAATCTTGTTACGCTATAGAGGCTAAACTTATCATCCGATTGACTTTAGATTGATACACAGAGTTTAAGGTGTTGAAACGAACAAGTATTTTGATTTTCAATGAATTTTAATAACTGAACAGCTAAATCCATGATATTAAATGTTTCATGTATATACTAAATGTTAGTGTGGGGTAACACTTTATAAAAAGCAATCAAATTCTAATGATTTTCTGATAATTACATAATGCCGTTACTCTTAATCAGTTTTTAGTGTATTACAAATGTTTCATTAGCAAAAAAAATAAAAATTTGCGACAACCCTTGTTGACTGCCCGGACGATTTAGCTGCTGTGGGCGTATGTTTCGTTGCCTGGCAACCTATCTTCTATCATACCACATTATCTTGGAAAAGTTAAAAAAAAAAAAAAAGAGAAAAGATAGGCCATTAAATTTAAAAACGTACCGTATCGTTATTATCACTTTAACCAATTAATTAAAAGATAAATGTAATTTAATAGCACATCATAAAATAACCTGAGACTTCAGACTCCTCTTATCGAGAATCCTAGGACTGACCATCTTGGAGTAAGATATCTGTCACCAACTTTCTTTAATCTTGTTGAAAACAGGATTAAAATCAATAAGACTAAATAAACTTATATTTAAATTACCCGTTCCTGTATGTCTGTGATGGTTTGGCAGACTGCACTCAGATTTTGCACTTCCGTGATGTATCTGTATATATATATATGTACCGGTAGTGTACACAAAGTCAAATGAGTTTGTTTCAGCCAGGCATTTATTTTTTCTGTTTTGGTTTTTTTTTTCAGTAGAAAGTTAAAGAAAAAGTCCTGATCTCAAAGATCCCTTTTAATGGAGTATTCACTGAAGTACAAAATATGTCTGGATTAGTTAACAGGATTTCGTTGAATTTGAAAAACCCACAGAAAGGCTTGGTGGGATGGTGGCTGGTGAATGAATAAATATTCTTATTGCTGGGTTATGGTAGCTCTGTTACTTGTACTGTATTAGTATGGTTTTTTTATGATCCCAAAATGAATTTGTTGAATAATTTTATGCATGAGTATGAAGACGACCCAAGGCAGTTCTCATCGGCCCTTCTTGTTGGTTTTATGCTCTTAAGCTATATTCCAAAGCGTGGTCCAAAAAATAATTCAGCAGAGGCAAAACAGCTAATTTCATTTATCACAAAAATTGAATAAATGGCAACTATACCTGTCTGTATGGGGCGAAAAAAACAAAGGTCCTGTGTACACATTGGCTTGCACATAAAAGAACCGACAGTTGGAATAGGGCATAGCACCTGTCCTCTAGGCAAAATTTCCGTCAAAGCACACTGCATGGCACATGTTCAACTTCATTAGCCGGGTATTCCATTAGCCCAGTTTATGCAGACAATTAGGACGTTAAAACCCATTTCATTTCATACCAGGGGCAACATAATTGTCAGTCCAGAACATGGCAAAAAGGCGTAAGTCTAGTGTTTACTCTACTGACACTTTTTGAGGGACTATGATAGTTTAATTCTGGAATGTTCAATTGAATGTTCGTGTATTGAGAAATTTTTTCACATTTATTTTCCTCTTTGTTTCAGAATTCAGCATTTAAGAAGCGAAATGCATATTTAGAAGAAAATGCTGCTCGTTTGTGTAATATCCAACCTGATCACCGAGTACTAGAAATAGGTTTCGGTCCTGGTTGTGGGTTGAAGGCAGCATATGAATATGTAAAAGGTAAAATAATGATTATTTATTTTATTTATAGCCAAGTCACAGTCTTCTCCAATTCTTATTGTTCAGATGGCGTGCAAATGAAAGAAGCCTTGACAGTTGGAATTTGAAATCACAGTGGGACGCAGAGCCTCTGTCTGGGCAAAATTTCCCTCATAGCACACTGTATGGCGAATGTCCATTTGCATTAGCCCAGTTGGTGAAGTATACCCCTTTTTAAATTTATATAATTCTGCCAATCTAATTCAATTTTCTGTTGTTTGTACCACATCTGTCGTTTGTACCACGTCATCTTTGACTAAAGACATTATGAACAGATTGTGATTCGTTCACACCAGATTATCCTAAAAAAAACCCAGAACAAACGATACTAAAAAAAAGCTCCTTGATTTCCAAAATAAACACTCCTGAATTATGCTTATCCAGTTTAGAAAAGGGATATGGTAAATAAAGAGAACATCCTTGTAAGGAGAGTGATTCACTCTGTTCGAAAGCCCAAGGTACTTAAAAAGGCTATATAGCCAAGACTTTATTCTGTAAGTGACTTTGGCAGTTTTATAGTACTTTTAGGAATCTGTTTTGTAGAGTAATCCAGAATCCTACATACAAAGATATACAAACAGCAAATTTATGCGAACATGTCATGATTTTTTTGGTTTTTTTTACTATATTTCAGAGGGAAATGGAAAAATTCATGGAGTAGAGATATCAGAATATATGTTAGAATTTGCCAGTAAATCATGTCATCAATTGATTCAACAAAATAAACTCCAAATTTTGTTAAGCAGTGTGCATCATATGCCTTTTAATACAGACACCTTTGATAGCGTATTTCATGTAAACTGCTATTATTTCTGGCCCTCTATGAAATCTTCTTTACGGGAAATTTATCGTGTGATGAAACCGGGTGCTGTCATGGTAACGACCCTTAACTTAAAAAGACTGAAAATTATGCAATCGAAAGGATACTTCAAGCATGGTAACATTGATCCTCTGAGATACATGGTAGCTCTAGAAAAAACTGGTTTTGAGAATGTTCGAATTGAATACCTTAAGGACAGTCTGTACGATGAAAAAAAACCTTATCAAGCCATATTCGCGGAAATAAAAGAGAAGCCAGCGTATGATGAGGAATTTGAAGATGTGGAATATGAGAATCTAGACATTAAAAATAATGAAAAATCAGACAATTTTAAACCTCTTTAATTGGCTCATCTGGACTTTCCCCAACCTTGTATTGAATTTTAGTTGTATAAATGCTTTGCCGTAGCCAACTTCACTATTTTTTTGTGATTAGTGCTGCACACAATCGTCCCAAGTATGACTTGGGTACCAATAAAGTAAATGATTAGAACTTTGAACAGTTTTATGGGGAAATATCTTACCTGATATTGCAGCCGTGTAAATTGGGTCCAATAGAAACTGATGGTGACATTATATATCGGCACTCGGCAGTGCAACAGTCATGCTCACATTATAAGATAATGTGTTTTATGTATCGCAGAATGACTGTACGTGACTGGAGGTCAAAAGTTACCATATCAATAAGCCTAGATTTAAACATGTACAAGTGTACAGTGGACCAAGAACAGGGCATAATGTCATCGCCACTTTCTTGGAATTGTAATGCCATATCCAAAATCAAAGTCCACCAATCGCTGCACAAGCATACCAAGTATCATGTCAATCACACATAAATTGCCTGAGCTTGTTTCAAAGAGTATCACCCTCAAGAACAGGAAGATGATAAAACGCTATGGGACAAATGCCTGGTCCAAAAGAAAACAAGACAATTATTTTGGTATCTTCAATGTTTATTTCCAGTTTGATTCTGACTTTGATAAAAATGATTTATAAAGAAATGAGGTATGATATATATATTATATAAAGAAAGTTAAATAGGAACTGGTGGTATTCTATTTATATTAATTACTTAATTAGCTTCCATAATTAATAAATATACAATCTATTCAAATGCTGATTAAATTATGCATCCGTTCAATTAATATTAACAAATTCTAATCATTGTGCAATAAAAAAGATCTATGCAAAAGAAGTTGAGTTTTTGAGTGCTGTACTCATCTCGATACGACACAAAAAAAACAAGACAAAATATCTCACAAATTGTAGAATAACGGATTAAAACTGACAACAAATGGTGTATTTTACTGAAGATTTGTGGAAGAAGGGTCCAAGCATGTTCAAAAACATATTAAAATCAGGGGATTTCATTCTGTTTATTATGAGCCAGTTAAAGACAGCATAAAAGTACCCTTGTCCTTTGCATCTGTAGTACAGATATTTTCATGTTACACAGATCTATTGTCGAGTACACTCTATAATAGAAATGTCTTCAGACAAAGCTGAAGTGGAGTAAACAATCAAAAAATAAATGGACCGAAATGTTGGTTTGGAACCGCAAATATTGAACAAGTGAAGACAGGTACATGTATAAAAGCTAGTTTGAGAAATGCTTCAACAGAACTTACTTCCTGTTTGGGATCACTCTGTTGATTGAGATAGGATAAGCAATGTGTCTATTTTGTAAGCAGAAAAGAAAAGCTGGGTCAAGATCTGCTTTTTCTCTAATTTCTGTAGAAATTGCATGCACAGGTAAACCTTGCTATTTATTCTACTAGTGTCTTGGGGGTCTATGGTCTAGGTGAATATTTCTCAAAACATCCTATTAGATAATGAAATCTTAATATCCTTGGTTGAATTATTAACATTTAGTGTCAAACTATAATTGAGATACAGCGGTTTGAATTAAAAATTTTCTTTGCATCTTTAAAGATTTTTGCAAATGCTCATTATAAATAACTTCATTCTCAAAAGTCACTGATTTGAATTTTCAATATTTCCTGAAGAGTGATAATATCTCTTTAAGATTAAAAATCAACATGTTTTACATGGTCTTTAATCAAAAGGATATCATGTTACATTATTACAGATCATATATAGTCTAACTTCTTTTTTTTGTCATGGATGTCGGCTCAAAATACAAAACAATTTGTATTTTAGCTCTTTAAGTGTACCTATTAAAACACAATTTTTTTGTTTCTTTGAGAAATTTATAGAAAATAAACAAATATCTTAAAGCTGTTAGCTCCAGACATTTGCATTTGAAATTTTAGAGAAATGAAACAAGAGACTATATGCATTTTGTCAAAATCCTGACGAACTGAAAAAAATAAATTGGTTTGACCTAAATAGCTATAATTGGTGCAATCGAAAAAAAAATAGAGTTAAAAAATAGAGTTAAAATATTACATACTCAAAAAGAGACTAAAGATCCTCATAACATTATGACAAGACCTTTTAATAAGAACATAATTTATTCATAATAGAGAGGTCAACTTTAAACTTGACCCTATAATCACATAACTATCATAAAAGTTACATGTATACAATAAATGAAAAGGCACAGCCTTATATTGAACCGGTAAATTTGTTGTTATTATCAATGGAGCCTTATTCATGAAAATTTAAACTAAAATATTTTAAGAATGAAGCCTCTTCATTGGCTGAGAGCTAAAAAATTTCTAGGATGTTGTAAACAGCCGATGAAAGATTGCATTCTAAAATTATTTCAATTAAAGTTGTCTTGATTAAGGCCACTGAAGCCTTATCCACAAACGAAAAAACACATCGAAATGTATAACACATAAATAATTACATGTATAACAGTAAAACAAATATGTGTATAATTTGGAAAATAAGCTTCTATTGTTTGTATGAATTTGTCATTCAATTGATTTAGTATTATTTGGGCCAAACAAGAAAATTTCCTTACAGTGTGCATGTGGTTTAAACATGTCACCATTTTGTTATAATTATAAAATTAACAGACAATTATTTTCTGCAGTCTTTAACAGCAGTGGATATCACAATAAGTCATATAATAGTATTTGGATCGTTTTATGTGGTTCTATTGCTCCAGGCCAAATGTCTCTGCTTCAACTGCGACAAATATTGGTCCAAATAAAACAGGGTGCTCTAGCTATTTTCGTATGACTGGTTGGGAGGAATAACTACCTGCACTTTGTGTTTGAAATGAAATGGGTTTAACATCCTACTTTTTTCTGCACTGACTTGACAAATGATGACGGGCCATTACATTGGATGAAGTATGCCGAATGGATTTTTCTGGACATTACTTGCCAAGTACACAAGCAATATTTACTGTATTGGAAGTAGAGACCATTTATGCTGGAGGCTACGACTTTTCTGTGAATGATTTCTGGAAGAATCAAGACGATTCTGTGAATAAATTCTGGAGGAATCTGGACTATTATTTCTCTGTGAATAAATTTTGGAGGAATCTACACTGATGTAGCTGTGAGTAAATTCTGGAGGAATCAAGGTTATAATTTTACTGTGAATAAATTCTGGAGGACAAAGATTCATCTGTGAATAAGGCTCATTATGCAGCAATAATATAAAGAAATATATCTATGATATAATATATATTATATAAAACACTATCTTACAGTTTAAACGTAATACTATATACAAAAAAACTTTTACTAGAAAATAAAAGACAATAAGCTTACAGTGTATATACAATAATAAACTATATACAAGTCAACTAGGTTTCTTCTGTCTACAGAGATGCAGGATTTAATTCAGTACTTAATATATCGTCACATTCTATTACTGGCTTGTGAATCCGATAAATATTCATTAACTCTATTTTACCAATGAATTTTACACCAAGGCAAAATGAAAAGGAAACAAGAGTGGAACATAGTGAGAAAATGCAGCCAGACAATCTAAATGTTTAATTTTTCCATTGTATTAATATTACTAATAAAGGACTGACTGGTTTTTAAGTTCATGAAAACTAAACATGAAACATACACATATGTATCTCATATTATATGCTATTGGGTTTTAAACAGTCAAGAATTTCTCACAGAATATGTGTTGTTCAAATACTGATTTATTTAAGGATTTTGGGTCTCTCCCATGGTCCACTACTTTCATACCCTTAATGCCTCAAAAATATGGACAAAACAAAGAACTATATCTTTTGTTTTGCAATATTAGCCTATATCAAAATACTTTAGCATTTCATATCAAAATACAACATGACAGAGTCCATCGTTTATCAAGTTTATCTCTAATGAAGGCAATGAAAGCTCTATTTTTACCAAGGAAATTGTAATAATTGGACCAAGGAGAAGTCATGATATCCGTATAAACCATATTTTAAATCATAGATAACTCTCATTAACAAAACAATAAAATCACCAAAATAGATATCCTATTATCTCTCTAATAAACAATAAATTTGTTAATTGTTATTTTACTCAAATTATTTTCAATGATGTGTCATTTAAGAAGGATGGATGAGATTATACAATAGTTTCTCATATAAATGAGAATTTCTGGCCCTGAAGAAATAACGAATTAAAAATTTGTCAACATTCATCATCGCCTGAAGAAGATATGTTGAAAAGTCAGCACCACCTGTAATCTTCCATAATATCATTGGACAGGCCTCTTTTTAACCAGACGGAATACAAGCCGAAAGGTTCCACCCTTAATATTTTGGTTTTGTAGGGTTTTTTCTTCATTAAATGTTAAATAATCAATTTGAGAAAATATAGGAATGAAAATTTCAATAAAATCTTTTATTATTTATTTATAAGCTACAGAATTCTTAATAAAGTCTAATTTTTATCTAAGGCAACAGTAGTGACATGCAATACAATATTCAAGTTTATGCTAGGTTTCACCGTATATTTGCATAGACCTATGATCACATAATTATACTAAAGAACAGAAAATGGACGGACTACATTATTATATTATGTACCCCAATATTTCAATATCATCTAGAAGTAGTTCTCGATTTCATCAAAAACATACTTTTACTTTTAAATATACTTATTTCCTTGCATAATTAAAATAACATTGTCTATGACGTTTGAAAATGTCGCCCATTTGCTTGTGAATTACTCAGTATGTTATTACACGTACATTTCAAATGTGGTTTCAAATTAATATGGCTGACAATTAGTCAGCAGACTAATCCATTAAGTATTATGAAGGGAAAATTTGGTTTCTATCACATCAGGAAATGCATCAATTGTATTTGTGGTATATACCCAACCCAAATTATGCATAAATATTAAAAATTCTCTAGTAGCAAAATATAAATTTGACATTAGACAGTATAAACATTTCAAAACAGCATAAAATGTTAGGTTTATATGAGAATTTTAATGTCCCTGAAGCCTATTAATTGTGTCCTTAGTTACCATATCTGTCCAGTTTGATCTAGTATTCATCTGTACAATGTAATGTAAATTTCATTATTATGCTGTATTAAAACTGGCCTCAAAGAATAAACCATTTTACCTATAATGTTAAGAATTCCATTGTCTGTCTAAAAAATAAAAAGAAGACCATTACCAGTATCTTATTCCAAAACCTAACACTAATTACCTTTCCATTGGCTGAGAGATTAAATCTTTGCACAAATTCATCATATACCAGGATTTAAGTTTTTATGAATAAGTTCAAGAAATAAATTACGCATAGAGAAAATAAAAGTGAGGTAAATATTAAAATATCTATTGTGTATTCAACTCTTTTGAGAATTCTCGTTCACTTTAACCCATAAAATGCAAATATGTACTTTATCTGAAAATATGTTTCTTGTAATAAATGTGGAAAGATGATCGTTATTTAATATCCCTTGTGAACTACAATATGGCTTAAGCCGAATGTCTAATAAAGGAATACCAGTTCAGTATTCACAAATACATGATAAATTGAAAATTTCACAAATTTTTTTAGTATAAAGAAGCCAGCAACACCTGTTGGGTTTAATGTTTTGGTTTTGGAAATAGAGGGCCTGATCTTAAATTGATTGTGTCCTGGGGCCTGTTTCACGAAATTTTAATTAAGATAAAATCCAAATTTTAGTAATTTGGTTGGATAATACTCAATTGATTTTAGTGCGTAGCCAATCAAAATTGAAGTTGGATTTTATTTTTAGTTTATTATTTCATAAGAGTTGATGATCTTTATATACTGGTAATATGTAAGTGTGTATGATAAAAGGTTGATAAGAAGCGTGTGATAGAGGCATGCATGATAAAAAGAATTATATATATTTACAAATATTCAATGTCTATACTATATCCAGTATTTGAAACCGTCTCTAGCACTTTTTCAGCAAGTTTATAATATATATAATCACAATAGCATGGTTATAATTCATCCAGTAAATATAAAAACAAAAACAGAAAAAAAAATTCATAACAATATTCAGCACTATTTATTAGTTTTAAATTAAAACAAATGAGATGTCTGTTCATCCAGCCTTTTGATTTCCTTCACAGCAAAAAAATAAAAGAATAAAACAACACGGAAAGCTTTGGCACACTCTCAGCTCATTTTGATCTTGTGTTCAAATATAATTCATTGTTTTTACGTTATCCGAGAATCTGCTTAATCCCTCCAGCAAACAAGTTAGAAACAAAGTATTCAAGAAGAATTCCTGTTGCCATTTGTTAAGCACACTATGTTTCATCAACCATAACACAGATAACACTTTAATGATAAACTATCCTTCATCATCGACTCTAAACCCTGAATTCCACAAAGCTTTACCTCGAGTCATTTCCCTTCTCTGGATATTGACACAATCTTGGCACTGAACTTGGTGTATCTCCTATCATTATAGATGAAAAACACTATACTCTCCAACACAAACAGTCAAAATACACATGTGTATTGTACAGAGAACGTCTGCATATAAAACTCAATTTTACATTTAAACATTATGTTTGTTTCAAGGTTATTTGGATTTTCCATTGATTTTGCAAAAAGTCTTAGCATTTCTATACACAATATCATAATCACTATGTTCCATCGTGAACAAATCTATGTTTTAGCAGATCATCAGCAGACGGACGATCAGCTTGAGTTCTTTGAAATGCATGTGCTAAAAATTCCTTGGCCAAACTGGTCACATTTTTTGGTAGTTCGTATTTTGGATGTTTACATGTTGCTATTTGAAACATTGCAGCAAAAGGTTCATATTCATGGAACGGAGGTTTAGAAGAAAACATCTCAACAATCGTACAGCCAACACTCCTGAAACCCACATAAAATGTATATGTCAAAAATAAAAATGGTTATTACGACAATACTTACAAAACCACAGCTGGTTCTGTTTACTCATTAGAAAATAAAAGGAAAAAGATGACAGACATTTTGTTGATTTTTGACAAAATAACTGTACTTGTAATACACTCCCGAAGTAATGAGCAAATTGGTCATTCTAATTTTCATTCATACGCACTTAGCCACCGTGCCAACCCTGTTATCATAAAAGTGGAATAAATTGTTTTACCAAATATCAGCTTTACGGCCATAACCTTCACCATTAATGACTTCAGGTGCCATCCAGTGTGGTGTTCCTACAGCTGTCTTTAAGCCAGTAGCACTACGAATAGTCTGAAGTCGTTTAGAGGCACCAAAATCTCCTAGTTTTATATTGCCTTGAGTATCTCTTAAAACATTGGCAGCTGAAACAGAGAATTAAATTAAAATTGTTTTCGCTCAATATTTAATTGTGCAACATTCACACAAGGTAAATAGGCTATTTCTTTACATGTCTGCATTTGATTTGTAGACATCAAATATTTTTCAAGAATAGCATATTTAACTTAAAACTTCTAGGTAACTTTACACTCACTGTCAAAAATAACAAAATATCACAAACCTTTAATATCGCGATGTACAATGACATTTTTATGAAGATACGATAAACCTAGTAACATCTGTCTCGAATACTTTCTAACGATTGGTTCCTGAATACTACCAATTTCATTGATTAAATCTTTTACTGAACCCTGCAAATACAAAATCAAATCAATCTAATTGTTTCAGTTTTATACTAACATGAAATGGAACATTACAATCTGGTCATGGTTCTCACACGTGAAAATATGAATTAAACCAATCTGAATCAAAGCGTTACATGCAAATGGTGGGTAGAGCAAACCAAAATCAAATATGGCTTCACGTTGTGCCCAGGTCTCTTTTTATATTGGAGTCAAATTATTTTGCTGCAGAAATGTCACAAGGACAATGCTTTCATTATACTATTCAAAAATCGGTAAGCAAGAAAAATCGATTAAGTCGCATACGTTTCCATGGATACAAAAACAAGCCAACAGTGAGGCTGATGTCCCCCGCCGAAATCCCAAAATAAATAGATGACACATATTAATTAATCGCACATTTATTTTTTTCAAACGTATCGACCAATCAAACTGAACACGAAGTGTCATCCAAAAATTGCTTATCTCTGCCTACCGTAAGAAGAAAATGCTCATCTTCGAACTCCATCAAGGCATTGACCTAATAAGCATACACACCAATTTTGAACATTTTAACTCAATTCGAAGGAGAGTTATTGTGTTCCAAAGTCTCGGCAAATCAAATTGCTTATTGCTCTGCTTACCCTGAGCAGAAAATGCTCATTATCGATCATAGTCAAGATATTACTGTAATGAAACTATACACCAAGTTTCATCACTCTCACTTAATTAGAACTAAAGTTATCGTGTCTCAAAGCATCAACCAATCAAATTGCTTATCTCTGCCTACCCTAAGCGGAAAATGCTCATCTTCAAACTCCATCAAGGCATTGACCTAATAAGTATATACACTAAGTTTGAACATTTTAACTCAATTAGAAGGAGAGTTATTGTGTTCCAAAGTCTCGACCAATCAAATTGCGTATTGCTCTGCTTACCCTGAGCAGAAAATGCTAATTATCGAACTTAGTCAAGGTATTACTGTACACCAAGTTTCATCACTCTCACTTAATTAGAACTAAAGTTATCGTGTCCCAAAGCATCAACCAATCAAATTGCTTATCTCTGCTTACCCTAAGCGGAAAATGCTCATCTTCGAACTCCATCAAGGCATTGACCTAATAAGCATATACACCAAGTTTGAACATTTTAACTCAATTAGAAGGAGAGTTATTGTGTTCCAAATTCTTGACCAATCAAATTGCGTATAGCTCTGCTTACCCTGAGCAGAAAATGCTCATTATCGAACTTAGTCAAGGTATTACTATAATGAAACTATACACCAAGTTTCATCACTCTCACTTAATTAGAACTAAAGTTATCGTGTCCCAAAGCATCAACCAATCAAATTGCTTATCTCTGCTTACCCTAAGCGGAAAATGCTCATCTTCGAACTCCATCAAGGCATTGACCTAATAAACACATACACCAAGTTTGAACATTCTAGCTCAATTAGGAAGAGAGTTATTGTGTCCCAAAAAGTGTGACGGACGGACGGACGAACCCATTTTAATAGTCCCCCAACTTTCTTCGAAAGGCGGGGGACAAAAATATGCAAATTATCTTATTAGCAAAAGGCACAACCATGAAACAGACAGACGAACGAAGGACATTTCAGTATCCCTGATTGGGTGCTGGATAATAATAAATAAGAACTTACCCCAGGCATATATTCTATAAATATTGATAATACTTTATCTTCATTCTGACATCCATAATATTGAACTATTCTCTCATCTTGAAAATTCTTCAGCAGATGTAATTCATTCTCTAAGGCTCGTACTTCCTGTTAAATAATAAAACTTTGATAAAAAGACTACTTAACATTACCAAAAGACTGTTTTTTTAAGATCAACAAACAAATTTTATTCCTATGAATATGTGTGAAATACTACTAGGAGGGTGAGGAGAAATCACAAGTTTTGACCTTGGCGAGTCGGAATCCTCAGAACATGAGCTGAATATGTTATTCAGTACAAAGACAGATCATTCAACTCAACAAGTGTTGAATTTCTTGTTTGGGACTAACATATGGTAACCTTTGTTTTGATAATATGTTGAAGAAAACAAAGAAGACAAGTTTACTTATTGTCACATAAAAGTAAAAGCTTGGGATTTAAACCACAAAACTAGACTTAATGACAGCCGACCAAACCATAAATGACACTTTGTCAATAACGTTTACTTGCTGTATTTGAAGTTTATCGAGTCGAGATTCTTACCTTGGAGGTTTCAGCATTAAGATTACCGAGTTGAACCATTTTAACAGCGTATTCATGACCTGTATCCATGTCATAACATTTATATACCTCACCAAACGCACCCATACCTAATAACTGACCTTTCTTCCAATTACTTGGCGTACGTGGAGCTGAAAGCATACAAATACACAACCACATTACTTTCCATTGTGATCAAACCTCACCAAAATTTAGTGGATTAACACTAATTTTTCTACAAATTGTCAAGACAATTTAACTTATACATGCAATACAGACATCGTTTAACTATCAAAAAGATATGTTTACAAGACTTGAACTTGAACTGCACAGTGTCAGGTGACACATAGATATTATCTAATTTACTGGCATTTTAATTTCCATTATTCTTTACATAATTATCTCCCTTTAGTCAAAAAATTTCATTCAAATGAAATATCAACAATTTTAAAGTTGCATTCCTGGTTACAAACTGGGTGATTTGATGATATATTAGTACTAAAAACATATTAAACTAATTAATTTATCATAATTTTGCTTCAAATCCTTCTCAAAACACTATAATTGCCAAGTATACCCTGCTATAAAAATCGATCAAAAGAGGCCATGTTTGTGTCAGGGGATTACCCCTCTCTGTATCTATAGCAACAGCGGGTGGAGACGGGTGAGAATTCATTGCATACACAAGATGATGTTGCCTGTAATCTCCGACTATTTATTGCAATTATCGAATCCTAATTAAATTCTTGGATTATCCACTGCCCGCGTCTTCTTCCGTGATTTTTATCTCAGAAAGAGTTGTACGTCTAACTCTTTATAAAGTTTATCAACATGTATACAAAGCGTTCAATGTACATGTACTCGTGCAAACTTCAACGTCACACGTGGGGATAGCCCTAATCGTCGGGCTGTTGATTAGGGGAACCCTTACATTTTTGTCCTGTATATGCTCCATGACTGTTTTTTAGGGAAACCAGTATTTTTCTAATAAGATTGGATATTTCTATTTTTTATATACCAAATTTGCCATACTTTTATTGGCAATAACCACCCGATAAATACTTTGCTGGGAACCCATCTTTAAAAAATCTCTATACAAAAAAATATTTTCACTGATTTTAAAAAAATAATGATTAATATAAATATGCATGTGATACTTACATTTAGAGAAGTGTGGACCAGATAAGCTATACATAGTTGGACTCTCGATATCACTGTTTCGCTTTTTGAGATGTCCACCAGGAGAATCCATATCAGGATCTGTGTATAATCCACTACTACTGCTGCTACAGTTACTAAGGGTACCCTCGCTACCACGCGACATCAGAGAGGACAAGGACGTTGTGTCAGAATCAGGACGACGGAAAGTTGAGCGGGGGAAAGTCTGACGACCTGAACAAAATAAAGAGACAACAGATTAAATTAAGTACAGGGAAAGGAATTATGTTTTGAAATCCACTCAAAATTACAGGTATGTCATTTTGGGACTACAATATTGCCTTCTAATTACAATAAGTCATTTGTGTATAGTAAAAATGAAGAATTCAGCCCAAGCACTTCAAATAATGATAAGAGTTATGCCCCTTTACGTTCAGATAGTACCGACATGAAAGCAGTTCATTATGTTCCTACAAAACAGACAAGGAGATACTTATGACTGAACTAGAGCCTGATACACTGTGCCATTAGATGCATGCAACAATGAAAGAATATTTACCCTCCACAGATGATGTATGAGCAATAGATTCCATTCCACGTGGAAACGTTCCAAAAGGTTTTTTTCCTGCTGTAAAAAAATTACTTTTATTTCAGAATTTAAACAAATATGTTGTCTTTACATTTAAAATGCTGCAAGTAGAAAATCGGTAAACTCCAAAGACAAACACAAAGTTAATATCAACCCTTGAAGAAAGTTTGGCATGAAAATCTTTGGATCTATCGAGCTGTCCTATCTTTAGTTTTATTATTCACAGATTACTGACGACTTACCTTCATCTTTGGCACTATCTGATAAAACACTTCTCCGTGAATCACGTCGTCTCAATGGATATGTTTCATTACTGCTATAAATTCAAACATTATTTCATTTATTTGACATACAATGAAACCTGACTTTAGAAATTGAGGCCCAAACATCTGAGAATAAAGGTTAATTATAGAACATAGGATGAATACTATACTATATTATTAGCAACAACCCTTGAGCAATGTTTGTGGAAAAGGTGCTATATACTGTATAAACATTCTTAATAACAATAACATAAGTTATCATCATTTCTAGTTTCTATTGATTTCACACTGAAATCTCTATCTCATAAAACATTTTAATTGTGCCATCTGTTTCATACAAGCCACTTTAATTACAAATTACATAATGACAACAGCCTATACATGTACATTCAAAACTGATTTTTGAAATACATGAGAATGATCAGGTTTGCTCTGCCCTGCTCTTCGTTTTAACTCTGAATTTAACTAGAAAATAAACTCACTGTCCGCTGATATAACTACTATCGATGGAAGATAAACTATTTACTGAACCATTATGACTTGGTGGACGCTGGAGATTCTAAAATATCAATATCATCACATTTAAATGTGGGCGTATAAAAAGGAGCAACTAATAAAATAGGTTGAGGACACATGTAATCCTGTTTCTCACAAACCCACGAATCTCACAAACCCATACTGAATCTCACAAACCCACGAAGTATTAATTGAGAATTAGGCGTTTGAAATTTGCTCTCTGTTGTTATCTCTGTTGTTAATAACATTTATTTGCTCACAGAAACACCAGGGCATGGATTGATGGAATGCCATTTACTTAATGTTATTATTTTATGGCCAGTGCAGAGATAAAATAATTCTCAAAACTTGAATATTAGATTCGTCATTCATCGGTTTGTGTGAAACATGACAATGAGTGCAACAATTCACAAAGATCATGTGAATGGTGTATTTGATATGATGCCCCAAAATTTAATGGAATGAATGAAGTCTGTATATGGATTTAGCCTAATCAAATATCATTCATCATACATAATATAATCCATAATATAATCCATAATATAATTGTTATTGTTCATTTTGTCAAATTGAAGTTTATTTTTGTCGTCTTCTACATGGTTTGAACACTTGCCTTGTTAGTACTGCACAAATTATTTGGTTAGTTGACTGAGTCTCAGACATATAATTAAGGTTTATTTCACATTTTATTTCTCTGCAGTAACTGTGTTCTGATGAATAAGGGTAAATGTGCATATGCTAAAAATGTTATATTTGGGACGATAACTAAGTCTACCATTATGAACCATGTTATATTTCATGGAGGCAGTGGGAGGATTGGGTTGGAGAAATATTATCCTATTCTCAAACCGCCCTTTTGTTTGACTCATCAGAAGTTTGAATATTTTTTCTTCATATCGTACAAGATGTTTAAATTACGAATGGTATAAATAGATATCATCTTGTATCAGGATAGAACATAGGAAACAAACTGTTGACAATCATCTGCTACTACAACTTCATATTAGTCAAAGCTGTGTAATGAAAATTTTACTTCCGTTGTGTGATTATTTAAAGCCAAACATATTGTGATTCATGCCTCATGGTTCAAACGCTATATAGATAACTATCATCAGATATGTGACTTCCCTTTTTAATTTATTTCTACAAATTTTATTCAAACATTAGAAGTTATATCCTGTCTCATATTATTATTAGCACAGTGAGGTTAAAGTCTTTACTGATTATCACGACCATCAAGCCACAAAAATCCTTCAGATGTTTAATAATCATGAAAATCTTTAATAAATCATAGAAATATACTTACCCCTTCTAGGTAAGGTTCCGGTATGAACTGTCCCCCTTCCCCTATAGTAGGGGAATTAAAAGGACTACTATGGAAATGTTTATCGTGTGTAGGTATGTACCCAGGAGGAGGACTGGGTGAATGACGGGTCTAAAAAAATAAAATGACATATGTACCAAAACAAACAAAAAGATTTGAAACATTTTCATAAAACAATTTCAACATCTAATAAAAGTATCTTACAAACATCCTATATAATATGAACACTTAGCCATCTCCAAACCCCATCTCTTTCCATATTTTGTTTATATAAAACTAAAAGACAGACACTATAAAACTTGATGATTATCAACCTAGCTAAAAACAAATGAGGATGACAAGTACGTATACATGTATTTAAGTCAGAATAATGTTCGTTTAAAGGTCACATGATTCATTCTTGTACTTCCTCCATCACTTCCACTATACAAAACATAAAACCTATTTACATACAGCACGCTTAATGTTCATTAATAATACATATAATTTGAGATTCAAAGTTCTTTCCATAATTAAATATAATTAAATTCACATCAATTTTTAATAAAACAATAAAATTGAACATTTAAATTGTAAGTTACCATTTTACGAAGAAACAGAATTTGGCTGCCACAACTTTATGTCGGAGATTACTCATGAACAAAATGGCAATTTTATCAGGTACGAGTCGTATAAGTGGAACTGCATCTTTCTGACCGTCATCAATAGATAAGTTAAATAAGTATAAGTTAAGACAAATGAGTTTCAACTCCAATACAATCTTGTATTAAGTGACAGTCGGGCGTATAACTGTGCCATGTACCGGTACTAATCAATTAATGTAAAATGTACGATGAACTAGTGTAATATTCCAAAAGTGTTCTCGATGATTTGATTTAAAAAATACAGGACAATAAACAGAATCTGTCTTCACACGTGGTGATAATATGATAACAACCATATGTAAACTTTCAGACTATTTAAACCATAATGACACTTACTGCTACAGAACGAGATGAAGAATTGTCTATAATGGCTGGTTGTGTTAAATAAAGACGAAGACTACTAGTATTTTCATTCTGATCAACCAGTTGTACAGCACTCTCTACATCCTTTTGGCAAGTTAAAGGTACATAAATCTGAAAATACAGAGAGAACCATATTACATGACATGTCACTGATGATTGCTCTGCTTTCATTCTGTATTTTATGGATAGATTCAGGGTTAAACGTCACACAATCTGACATAAACAATGCAGTTTCTTAAATGAAGCAAGATGAAGCTTGTTGGAGGTCACTTTCATACCGTCTAAACAGTAAGGAAAAGGAGTTTTATTGTATAACCATTCATGTTGTATATTAAGAATCTTTAATTTGAACTAATGATGGATATAAAATAGTCATTGACTTGTAACATGCCTGTGCAGTTTATACACTAGAAGCGAGTGGATTGTTGCTGTCCAATAAGGCTCCAATTACACTGATGCAATACCACTCTGCTGAGTTAAGTGAGGCTGAGGGAAACTCATCAGTCATATATTCATTTCACAAACAGAAACTGTCACTCAAACCATAATTTCTTGCCACATCTTCAAATCCAGATCAAAGACAACATGCAAACAGAGTTGGATGACAAACTCAAAGATAGGTTGCCAGGCAACGAAACATACGCCCACAGCAGCTAAATCGTCCGGGCAGTCAACAAGGGTTGTCGCATATTTTTACTTTTTTCGGTAATAAACATTTGTAATTCTCTAAAAACTGATTAAGAGTAACAACTCATTATGTAATTATCAGAAAATCATTAGAATTTGATTGCTTTTTATAAAGTTTTACCCCACGCTAACAATTGAATTAGTATATATACATGAAACATTTAAAATCATGGATTTAGCTGTTCAGTTATAAGTTGTCTGCGATATCACTTATGTGGAAGCAGACGTTAAACACTAAGTAGTAGTAGTAGTAGTGTTCAGTTATCAAAATTCATTGAAAATCGATATACTTGTTCGTTTCAACACCTTAAACTCTGTGTATCAATCTGAAGTCAATCAGATGATAAGTTTGGCCTTTAAAGCGTCCACAAGATTTTTTGAAGTGATCAAGGGCCATAACTCTGGCACTATTTATCGGAAATCACTGAAAATCAATAGGCTTCTTCGTCTCATGACCTTAAACACTGTGTATAAATTTAAAGCCAATCGGATATTAACTTTGTCCTCTATAGCGTCCACAAGATTTTTTGAAGTGATCAAGGGCCATAACTCTGGCACTAATTATCGGAAATCGCTGAAAATCAATAGGCTTCTTCGTCTCGTGACCTTAAACACTGTGTATAAATTTAAAGCCAATCGGATATTAACTTTGGCTTCTATAGTGTCCACAAGATTTTTTGAAGTGATCAAGGACCATAACTCTGGCACTAATTATCGGAAATCGCTGAAAATCAATAGGCTTCTTCGTCTCATGACCTTAAACACTGTGTATAAATTTAAAGCCAATCGGATATTAACTTTGGCCTCTATAGCGTCCACAAGATTTTTTGAAGTGATCAAGGGCCATAACTCTGGCACTAATTATCGGAAATCGCTGAAAATCAATAGGCTTCTTCGTCTCATGACCTTAAACACTGTGTATAAATTTAAAGCCAATCGGATATTAACTTTGGCCTCTATAGCGTCCACAAGATTTTTTGAAGTGATCAAGGACCATAACTCTGGCACTAATTATCGGAAATCGCTGAAAATCAATAGGCTTCTTCGTCTCATGACCTTAAACACTGTGTATAAATTTAAAGCCAATCGGATATTAACTTTGGCCTCTATAGCGTCCACAAGATTTTTTGAAGTGATCAAGGGCCATAACTCTGGCACTAATTATCGGAAATCGATGAAAATCAATAGGCTTCTTCGTCTCATGACCTTAAACACTGTGTATAAATTTAAAGCCAATCGGATATTAACTTTGGCCTCTAGAGCGTCCACAAGATTTTTTGAAGTGATCAAGGGCCATAACTCTGGTAGTTATTATCGGAAATCGCTGAAAAACAATAGGCTTCTTCGTCTCATGACCTTAAACACTGTGTATAAATTTAAAGTCAATCGGATATTAACTTTAGCCTCTAGAGCGTCCACAAGCAATTGTGGACGCCGGACCGACGGACGGACCGACGGACCGACGGACGGACGGACGGACGGGGGCGACGACAATATACGACCACATTTCAATGTGGGCGTATAAAAACATAATATAAAGCTTTTTTTCTAACAAGGGGCATTTAAAAAATCTCTTACTCACCTCTCCATTACTTTGGGTATAAAAAATATTGAGGTCAATTTGGTACATGTCTTTTATTTTTCTCCGCAGTTCATCAAAGTCTGCTGGACGACTTATAGAAATCGCTCTGAAAGTAGAAAATATAACCAGTAAAAAAAAAAGAGAATTTGTGACTGAAAACTGAATTTTCAGTGAATCTACATATTCTTCGAGCTGTCATTGTACAGTAATAGACTACAATGAACCTATGGTTTCACTGCCAATGTCCTGTATAACATTTAAATTTTACCCGTGATCATAATTAGGCTTATGCAGAGTTCATTTGTTAGTGACATCAAGAAATTATATGCACAACTATCTCACGTCTGGAGTCATGCATGGCAGATGAGAGAGAGAGAAATGGGGTTTAACACCCACTCGACACAAACCAGGTCATTTCGGGACTAACATTACATACGTTTTTATTTTATTTCAATAATTCGCTTGCGCTAGGGGTCTTTAGCAGTGGGAGGAAACCGAAGTACCTGGAGACAGACAGAAAAGTGATGCATTTAACTTTTTC
The DNA here is from genome assembly GCA_948474765.1 of Patella depressa. Classification (NCBI taxonomy): domain Eukaryota; kingdom Metazoa; phylum Mollusca; class Gastropoda; family Patellidae; genus Patella; species Patella depressa. The sequence continues at coordinate 10,285,082 of OX419723.1, forward strand.
CTTTTTTTTACACTGACCCACGTAAAGAAGACAGGCATGATTGTAGACCATGATGCCTTCTACTAGTATGACTATGAGGGAAATTTTGCCCATTTTTCTATCTGTTTATCGCTGGTATACATGGGAGTCTGGTTTCCATCTTACTCATACATACATGCTTTCCTTTCATGGCCCTATGCACTGCACCACTGACAATCTCAAAAACTTTCCCGGTTAACTGAGGGATCGAATCTGGGGCCTCCTGGTATTTGAGGCTGCACCATACTCAGTGAGCCACTGTGTGATGGTATGAGTGTCTTAAGATTAGAAAGATAGGTTGCCAGGCAACAAAACATACGCCCACAGCAGCTAAATCGTCCGGGCAGTCAACAAGGGTTGTCGCATATTTTTACTTTTTTCGCTAATGAAACATTTGTAATACACTAAAAACTGATTAAGAGTAACAGCTCATTATGTAATTATCAGAAAATCATTAGAATTTGATTGCTTTTTATAAAGTGTTACCCCACGCTAACAATTAGTATATACATGAAACATTTAATATCATGGATTTAGCTGTTCAGTTATCAAAATTCATTGAAAATCAAAATACTTGTTCGTTTCAACACCTTAAACTCTGTGTATCAATCTAAAGTCAATCGGATAATAAGTTTGGCCTCTATAGCGTAACAAGATTTTTTGAAGTTATCAAGGGAGATAACTCTGGCAATAATTATTTAAAATCTCTGAAAATCCATAGGCTTCTTCGTCTCATGACACTAAACACTGTGTGTTAATTTAAAGTCGATCGGATATTAACTTTGGCCTCTAGAGCTTCCACAGGATTTTTTCGAAGTGATCAAGGGCAATAACTCTGGCAACAATTATTGAAAATCACTGAAAATCGATAGATGACTTAGTCTCATGACTGTAAACACTATGTATAAATTTGAAGTCAATCGGATATTAACTTTGGCCTCTAGACCATCCACAAGATTTTTTGAAGTGATCAAGGGTCATAACTCTGGCAGTAATTATCAGAAATCGCTGAAAATCAAAAGGCTTCTTCGTCTCATGACCTTAGACACTGTGTATAAATTTAAAGTCAATCGGATATTAACTTTGGCCTCCAGAGCGTCCGCAGGATTTTTTGAAGTGATCAAGGGCCATAGCTCTGGCACCAATTATTGGAAATCGCTAAAAATCAATAGGATTCTTCGTCTCATGACCTTAAACACTGTGTATAAATTTAAAGTAAATCGGATATTAACTTTGGCCTCTAGAGCGTCCACAAGATTTTTTTGAAGTGATCAAGGGCCATAACTCTGGCACTAATTATCGGAAATCGCTGAAAATCAATAGGCTTCTTCGTCTCACGACCTTAAACACTGTGTATAAATTTAAAGTCAATTGGATATTAACTTTGGCCTCTAGAGCGTCCACAAGATTTGTTTAAGTGATCAAGGGCCATAACTCTGGCACTAATTATCGGAAATCGCTGAAAATCAATAGGCTTCTTCGTCTCATGACCTTAAACACTGTGTATAAATTTAAAGTCAATCGGATATTAACTTTGGCCTCTAGAGCGTCCACAAGATTTTTTGAAGTGATCAAGGGCCATAACTCTGGTAGTTATTATCGGAAATCGCTCAAAAACAATAGGCTTCTTCGTCTCATGACCTTAAACACTGTGTATAAATTTAAAGTCAATCGGATATTAACTTTAGCCTGTAGAGCGTCCACAAGCAATTGTGGACGACGGACGGACGGACGGGGGCGACGACAATATACGACCACATTTCAATGTGGGCGTATAAAAACTGTAATGCATATTTGAGAACTTGACATCAGACTTGCTAAACTTGTGCAAAATACATGTATATGTATAAGAAAATGTGAATGAATGACGTCCCCATAGCAGTGACAATAATTTTGTAGGTGTATAAAAACTGCCATTAAAAGCAATATGTATACCTATTCAATACCCTTTTTAAATAGTAAATTTATATTTGATATGTATGTATTTTAGAGAGAGACTATATAGAGTAGACAGTAGACAGTGTTGAGTGTTGCTATTATACAGACAGACATGTACAGTAGCTATATTTTGTTATGTTAAAACTAGGTCATCACCCACAACTCGGTCATAACTTCATTCCCCTGGCTATATACTGTAACAACCATCATAAACAAGATAAAATCAGTAATACTCAGACACATTTCTTGCTGTAGATATTGAAATAAAATACATTTGTAACTGTACACTTTAACAAAATTAAAAGTAAAAGGCACAACGTTAACAAGTCAGATTTCACGATTCAAGAATACTGTACTTAAAGCTTAACCTTACTTTAAGTCTAACTCAATATTTTCTCAAATATTCGAAATTAAAAACACAAATAAAAATCAATATTGGTCCATTTCAATCAAATATTGTAAAAACTAAAACATAATCAGTACAAAGAGTCATGTAAAGTATGGTTTTGGATGCCATTTGTAATTAACAATGAAAAACATACCTTAAAAGTCAATGTGGAAGTAATAATAATGACTGACTCAAATAAAACGATAAAAAAACGTGTTGAGTTGAATGAACTGTTTACGTATTTCACCAAACATAATTGATTAGAAATTCAAATAATTATTTCAAAAACTGAAATAAATCATTTTATACACATACCATTACATTAATTTAAATCTATTTTTGTCTATTTCAATTTCAAGATTTCAAATAATACAGTCATACACTCTTTAATTTCACTATATATATATCCAACATAAACTTTATGTGTCAACTTTAAAAAGCCAAAACTTCATTCAGAATTGATCGTTTCAAAGAGATTTTAAACAAAATGATTTTATAATAGTACTTTGGTAAAAAAAAAACAACTATTAACCTTTATTCTTGCATGTTGGACCTTTAAAGAAGCCACCCCATTATTTAATTGGGTTGATTTTATGTGTTATTCCGATTCAATCAATTAAATTTTCAGCTCGATAGATGAAATAGAGGCCTAATTTCAACTGTCTGGGGGATCTATTACGTGCAAACGGGACCTTGATTATCATCCTACCAGAACAACTAGATGCAGTTTGTTGCCAGAGCCTCAGTCAGGGCTGCTGGTTCTTTTAGTTACACAAAATTTAATGTGGACACAGGACCTGAAGAATCGTGAACAAGTTTCTCTGACAACACCAGGATCAAATCCCAGGGTATCTTGGAGTGAGCCAGCGTTATCACTCACAGATACTTAATTGAAATCATAGCGATCATACCAGTTTTAAGCTTAAATATTCCATGATGAGCATTTTTTCATGCAATATGACCACAGACTGAACCTTCACCATCATGGTTTATGATCACAGTAATAAAAATATATTTCTCAAATAGAAAATGTCAAATATTTTCAACATCAAATAAGTCAACTTGAAAAGTGTGTGTCTTTTTTACGTCATCAATTTTTATATACCAGTTGAAAGGAGTGTTTGTAGGTATTTTTATTAATCTAAACTGTTCTATTACGTCATTTAGTCATGTACTTTGTCACTATTAATAAAAATCTGAACGAATTTGATTGTATTCTAATATAGCCTGATTTTCATGAATACAAATACATTGGATGATAGCAATTTTGCTTGAAGAAGCGCGCTCACTTTGAATGACCAGTACATAATCTGATTATTAGTTCAATTAACCTATACAAGAGTTTGGGTAAAACACTTTCTAATAGATACACATCTTGGGTTATTTTAATATTTCGAATACCGTATTATGTTATGAATACAAAATTTATTCCATTTATTTTCATGACAGTGATAATGCCTTTTAAATCTACCAGTAACATACAAAAAAGGTTTTATGTTTCATTTAGGTTTATACAAATTTGATCTTTGGATTCTACTTTTATTTTCCTACTAATGGTATGTTTTTAGTGTTTTATACAAATTTGTCCTTTGGATTCTATTTTTATTTTCCTACATATGTTATGTTAAAGAAGTATGCACCAGAAATTTATCTAATTTCATCAAATTAATATGACAGAAATAAGTGATCCGGTTGAAGGTCACAGGTTAATTACGTTCACCTGCCCCTAATACTATAGTCACGATATTCTTTAAACCACTCAAAATATTGATAAAGTTATCACATATTTATTGACATAAGTTAATCTGTGTAGTTCTAGGTAGCCATCATGACTCCTACAGCTCCAGATAATACAAATAAAGGTCACATCTTTCTTAATACCATACTGCTAAAGTTTCGGGAATTATATTTAACAGATACATCATAATTTAGCAGTTAAAAATTTGGCAAACTTTTATTAAAGTAAGCTGAAATAACTATATCCAATCAAAAACTCTTTTTTACAACATATATATCTCCCCTTTCCCAACTCTGTCCAGGATCTCACTCAATTATTATCTCATTGCTTTTGTACTTTATTTCCAAGATAGACTCAACCTAGTTCCTTTCTTTATGCTCACCCACCACGTCAATTACAACTATATTTGTTTCTTCTTCCCCACCTTTCTTCAATTCTATGATACCCATCACCAGCCCCCCCCCCTTACAGACACCTGCTCAATCAAATAAGTTAATATGGCTGGCCATATGATATTAAGTGATGTCAGGTGTCTTTTGTCGACCACAAAGACAGGGTTTTTTTATTGACATAAACTAAGTTGATTGGTTGTCTACTTGTCCTGAAGAATGACATTTTTATAATTATTATCCAGAGACTGGCTCAAACTGTTCAGTCAATAATAACAAGGACATGATAATAGAGTCTACAGTAAATACATAATACTTATTTCTTTTTATTATCTAAATATAGAAACTCAACAAGATTAATATGACCCTTTTACCAGCAACAGTCATTATAAATATAAAACTAGTCAATTTAACTGGTCGCTTCATTTACTTGATTTTGATTTTTAACAACCAACATATAGCCTACAATGCAGTCAAGTCTTGTGTTTAAAATGACCATATGACATCTTCCTATTATCATAATTCATATTATTGATAAGTGTATGTGGTTAACTTCAATCAATGGGAAAGAATGGGAATAGAGTGATGAGACTAACATTATAGAATATCAACAGGCAAGGGATCTTTTACGTGCAAGCCATTTGTACACGGGAACTTGATTTTCTGTCCCATCCAAACTTTTTTGCATTGTCCCTTGCCACACCCTGAGTTCTACACCACTGACAAGGTCGAACCATGCCGGAAAATCTTGATTAACTTTCTCAGCCTATGCACGGGTAGAAATGAAATGAAATAGGATTAAACATCCTTCTGTTCTGCTCCGAACTGGGCTAATGAGACAAGCATACGTCATACAGTTGGCTATAAGGAAAATTTTTCCTCCCATCCGAATGACTAGACAACTGTCCTTGTCAGGCCCTTTGTCCTGAATCACTGACAAGGAGGAACCACACCAGAAATATGGATGAACTTTCTTGGCCAATGCAGGGATTGAACACAGGACCTCCATGCCAGCGAGCCAGGGGATTGAACACAGGACCTCCAGGCCAGCGAGCCAGGGTCTTGCCCACTCAGCCAAGCAGGGATCGAACATTGGACCTCCAGGTTAGCAAGCCAACGTCTTTCTAACTTACCCACCATGGCTCCTATTTACCAAGAAAACAACAGAATAATTGATATTTTTAGTCCTGCCGATGTCACGATATTGATGTACAGATACTTTCCACATAATATACAATGTTACTGAACAGCACTTAGAAATGACCATTGGACATACTGTAGCGCTATACAAGACAATTATTATTATTATTATTACATGAAAATAAGGACCAAAACAAATTAAGAGAGTTTGTCGACATATGGATAATGTGTGACGTGGATAATTAAAAGTGACATGTTACTTACTGAAGCACAAAAAAAAAACATTAAAAAGGATCGGTGTGATTCAAAGATATATGGTATTAGCACTAGTATAATATGTACCAATACTCATCCCATTCAAACTACCAGGCAATACCATAGGCCTACTGAGTCTTTTACCCACCTAAACATAAACATTTCAGCGCCATATTACTAGACTGATCAATTTTTCCCATATTATAATTTTATTTTTCAAAACTTGAAATAAAATTTTAACAAATTAATGGAGATATACATCAATTGATTCTCAAGAACAGACTAAATAATTTGCATCATGTAATAAATAATAAGAACGATTCAAATAGTTGCTATAGAAACAAATCAAATATCTGTTTGTTAATAAAGACTAGAAATTCAATTCCACTCTCTCGACCTCTGACCTGAGAGTAAATACAGTATATATTGCCAGTGGTAAATATACACTCTGACTAAACTTACTAGGATATATATGTTCAGTTACAATAAGTAAGTATGTTATTATTAGCTAGCATGCTTCAAGTTATCAAATGTGTTAAAAAGAAAAAATAAAGCGTAGTTAAAATGAACGAGGTGACCTAGGTCTAGGGATATATAGATAGTAAACAGTGTGTTGTTACATGATAAATAAACAATATGTCCTGAATACTAATATGTAATTTCTCAATCATTTATGCAATTACTTTCTGGAATTTTCTAAGAAATTGAAAATTGAAGGAAAGATAGGCAACGAAACATAATGCTAACATCAGATAAGTTGTCCAGACAGTCAACAAGGGTTGTCGCATTTTTTTTCTTTGTCAGTAAGGAGAACATTTACAATACATAAAAATCTTTTCATGAGTTATAACCTATTATCATTAAGAAATTATCAGAAATTGTTAGAATTTGTTTCGATTGTTTGTCTCATGGCCTTGAACAATTTATATTAACTTTGGCCTTTTAGCATGCACAAAATTTTTCAAGTCATCAAGGGTCAAGTTTGTCAGTAATTATCCAAAATCACTGCAAATCAACAGGTTTTTTCGTCTCGTGACCTTGAAGACTGTGTATAAATTTACAGCAATCGGATATAAACTTTAGCCTCCAGAGCGCCCACAAGAATTTTCGAAGTGATCAAGGGCCATAACTCTGGCAGTAATAATTTGAAAATCAATAGGCTTCGACATCTCGTGACCTTAAAACACTAAAACACTATGTATAAATTTTAAGTCAATCAGACAACCAAATCTTTTAAGTTATATATCTAATAATTATATCCCCTGACCCTGTCAAACTCAAAGGCTTATCTACTTTGAACACTCTGTTAATGTGTATACCGGTACTCATTAAAATCAAATAAAATTTTTGCACTCTAAGAATATTCTCTTTATTTTATCAACTCTGTACATGTAAGTTATATATTATAACTGTTCTAGGGAAAAGGTCATCACAAAGTATTTGTTCTCATTATTTAGTAGGGCCTAACTAGTGGTAGATCATCTTTGGTTACATGTATCATATGAACATGTATTATGTAATGGTGCACAAAACATTTTTAAAAGAATCTATGACACATTAATCTTTCAAGATCTAGTAATTTAACATCAGTGTACTAATCTGGATAGAAAACTGCAGCAGACAACAATTAAAGAGTAGACGACAGTTAAAAAACGTATATATTACTAGATTTGTTACTGATGGTATAAATGTGACTAGTTCATGTTAAAGCCCCAATAACACTCTTGTTGTAACTGAATAATATGTCCCAATCTTCATTCTGGTCAATAAATCGTATTATTTTACAATATTCCAATTAATTGATGATATAAATTTCATCTTAACACACCTAATTTGAAAAATTGGAAAAATTCAACTAATTGATTTGAAAAGTCTAACGTAAACCTTTTCAAATGTGACTTTGATTTAAAATATTTTCGAACCCTCTGGACAAGTAAAATAGGTTATAATGGATAATTTACACAACAGGTAGGACACTTAAACATCTAGTACTTAGAATAAGGCTATTATTTATTTTCTGGAGCTGCCAAGCCAGCAAGAGTGTTATTGTCCCTTTAAGTATCTGGTTATTTTGGTTTCCAACTGCCATAACCAACTATACTGGTAATGTCAGTGTCTGTATAGAAACTAACTAGAATTGAATTACAATTAAATATCAAACAAGGCCAAACAGTTTTAAATTTCCTGTTTTAACAAATATAACTTGATATTCCATTAAACTTTTCCCGAATAATCAAACAGTATTTCTACCAATTTGATAGATCTTCTAATTCTAAAGAAAAAAAATTAGCCGTCTTTGATTCTAACTTTTCATACCTGTACACAAACTTTCACTCCCCCACCTTCACAAATTTCAATTCCCCATTTCTTATTTGGAAGTTTGTCAAAATTATGTCAATTTTTCTTTTTTGATTTTTACACGTCATGTACATTGTTCTGTAACTTACTTCTTTGAATGTTGTTAGAGAGAGTTTTATTTGTATGTAACCTGTATCAATCAATTATACTATAAACCAAATCAAATAACATGACTTTTAAAAAAAATTTAATTCACAAAAAAAAATTGCAATTTTGTATACTAATTCAAACAATTTGACAGCCGACCAGTAAAGTATATTATTGCTATGAAAATTGAAACCCAACATAAAAGAAAATCTGTCAACTTTATATGTAGTAAAGGAAACATTATAACTGGCATTTGATTTAAATTCTGAATATTTAATATTTATTTGTAATCTCTGAAAGATAGGGAATTTAACCAATCTGATATTGACAGAATAGCCATAGCAACCACAGAGCAACCACAGGGACCAGTAATTTAATTATCATCAAATATTCTTGTTTTGTCAACTTTAGATGTGTGTTTCAATATGATCAAATTTCGAAATGGAGGACATACAAGCTAGTGTAAATCATTTATCCATTGTGAAGACAGTCTAGTAGCACCAAGGGGCAAGGAAATATATATTTGCAGAAAAATAGAAATTTTCAATTTGACTACATATTTTATAATCTGTATGTCATTCAGTCATGTTCTAGCTCAAATTTATGTTCTGTTTAACAAACATTTTTTGTTTATTAAAGTGTAAAACAAATTAATTATGAATCTGACTTTCAATCTTCTATTTTGAGATTGTACTTATCAACTCACCTTCTTTTGACTACATATTTTATAATCTGTATGTCATTCAGTCATGTTCTAGCTCAAATTTATGTTCTGTTTAACAAACATTTTTTGTTTATTAAAGTGTAAAACAAATTAATTATGAATCTGACTTTCAATCTTCTATTTTGAGATTGTACTTATCAACTCACCTTCTTTCTCCATTGAAATCTATTTTAACTTTTAATTCATTCCGCCGCTAAAAAAAAAAGACATTATATAATCATAAAAGATAGGCTGGCACTGCCAGGCAGGATACGCCCACATTTTCGAGAGATGGATAGAGAACAAGCAATACCGAAAGTGATTTTTCCTACATCATTAAGTCCTGTATTTCATACTGTATTGGGAGCAGTCATTTAGTTGGTCAGTTCCAGTCTGATATTCATGAAATTCGAAGCCGACAATGATTATGGTGTGACGGTACACAACCTAGAAATGTGACTTTTCATCAAAATCGGATAAGAATTGTGACCTGTAGAGAGTCCACAACCATGATATACCATATTTTTACACTATTCGTGTACAAACGGCAACCATTTCGTCCGGCAATTTTGGTACCATTTTCACGAAATTAGAACTCAACCTTCCTCATCAAAATCGAATTAAAATTGTGACCTATACAGGATCCACAACCATGATATATCATTTTTTTAACAGTATTCGCGTACAAATGGCGGCCATTTTGTCTGTCAATTTTGGTCCGATTTTCCCGAAATTCAAACTCAACCTTCCTTACAGTGTAACGGTGATATAATCAAACGTTTTTTTAAATTGGATAATAATTGTGACCTCCAGAGGGACCACAAGCTAAAGAAAGGGGGATTTTGCGTATAACCAGGGGCCATAATTCAGGAAGTTACGATCCGATATGCGCAAATATTGAAAAGAACCAAGATCTTTGGGTTATAACGATGAATTTCAAGTTTCATCAAAATCAAATTAAAATTGTGACCTTTACAGGGTCCACAACCTTGATATACCATTTTTCAACAGTATTCGCGTACAAACGGCGGCCATTTTGTATGGCAATTTTGGTCTGATTTTCCCGAAATTCAAACTCAACCTTCCTTACGGTGTAACGGTAATATAATCAAACGTTTTTTTAAATCGGATAATATTTGTGACCTCCAAGCTAAAAAAAAGGCGATTTTGCGTATAATCAGGGGACATAATTCTGGAAGTTACGATCCGATATGCGCAAATATCGAAAGGAAGCAAGATCTTTGGGTTATAACCATGAATTTCAAATTTCATCAAAATCGAATCAAAATTGTGACCTCCACAGGGTCCACAACCTTGATATACCATTTTTTAACAGTATTCGCGTACAAACGGCGGCCATTTTGTATGGCAATTTTGGTCCGATTTTCCCGAAATTCGAACTCAACCTTCCTTAGGGTGTGAAGGTAATATAATCAAACGGTTTTTTAAATCGAATAATAATTGTGACCTCCAAGCTAAAAAAAAAGGCGATTTTGCGTATAATCAGGGGCCATAATTCAGGAAGTTACGATCCGATATGCGCAAATATCGAAAGGAAGCAAGATCTTTGGGTTATAACCATGAATTTCAAGTTTCATCAAAATCGAATCAAAATTGTGACCTCCACAGGGTCCACAACCTTGATATACCATTTTTTAACAGTATTCGCGTACAAACGGTGGCCATTTTGTATGGCAATTTTCGTCTGATTTTCCCGAAATTCGAACTCAACCTTCCTTAGGGTGTAACGGTGATATAATCAAACGTTTTTTTAAATCGAATAATAATTGTGACCTCCAGAGGGACCACAAGCTAAAAAGGGTGATTTTTCGGACAATCAGGGGCCATAATTCAGGAAATTACATTCCGATAGCCGCAAATATCGAAAGGAACCAAGATCTTTGGGTTACAAACATGCATGTCAAGTTTCATCAAAATCGGTTCAAAATTGTGACCTCTATAGGGTCCACAAGCTAAAAACGTGATTTTTCGTACAATCAGGGGCCATAATCCATGAAGTTTTGATCCGATACATGCCAATATCGAAAGCAGCCGAGATCTTATGGGGATAAACCTATATTTCAAGTTTCGTCAAAATCGGATAAGAATTGTGACCTGTAGAGAGTCCACAAACAAATTGTGGACGGACGGACGGACAGGGGCGACGACATAATACGTCCACATGAAAATGTGGGCGTATAAAAACATTATACAACTTTAAAAATTTTCCTTCAGGAAATTTTTAAGCTGTTTTGATTTACAACATTTATCTGAAAATCTAAATATTCCATAAATGTCTTCCTCCCATAAATTTGTTTCTTGCTTTTACATGAACATTCAACAATACTTCAGTGTAATCAAGGTAAAAAAAAAAGAAAGAAAAAAGTTATTTATTTAGATTTGATGACATGCTAGTTGACGGATAAGATGTACTTTACAGTCAGACATTTCTAATAAAAGCAGACATTGACTGGCAATAACGGCTGACATGTATGTAATAATATGGATGTACCTTAGATTTGACTTACCTGTAAATTAGAATAGGCAGCTCGTTTTACTTGTTTATTACCAACTCTTAATCCTCTTTCTAAACCACTTTCAATAGATGCCAATACCTCTACCATAGGAGGTTGGCTTTCTGTAATAATAAAACATATTTTATTTAAAAGGCCAATGCAGATAATATTTTAGGGAATAATTCAAAATAATTGTGTGTTAAAATCCCTTAAAACCCTCTACCTTAAGGCCCGTGTTTCAGTTTTTAGCACTTTGCAAACTCTAAAGGACGAAAATTATAATCTGATCTGAAATTGTCTTATAAATGCCCACCCATTACCTAAAAAGATTAAAAAATTGACCTGAAATCTTAAGAGGGTTACGTGTCCAGATAACAGTTTTGAGGTTCACATCCAAACGACTCAATATTTTGAGCTGGAATTTTGAGACAGTGTTTATACACTATTCCTCTATATTTTTGCGCTTAAATTTCATAGTTACTCAGACTTTGATTTTTGAGACTCTTTTCAAATTGGGATAGTCCCTTTAAACAACAGTGTATCATTTAAAGGACAAAAATATTGTGGATACATTGCAAGCAATATCAGTTCTGGACGTCAGCAACAACATACTTGTAAATAAGCAACATTGGTTGTCATACCTGGCAATAACAATAAATGCTATAACATTCATACAGATAAACAACAACAATACATGTAATAATAAAAATAAACAGCAACTGTCATAAACTAAGACAATTTAAACTGTCATAAAAACTATCATACAAACAAACACTATGTATAAATTTCAAGTAAATTGGGCAATGACTTCAGCTGCTCCATGGTCTGGAAGTAAGGTTTTTCAAAGTGATCAGGGGTGTTTAAAATTCTTTGTTTGATGTCGAGAAATTAACATTTAATATCCCACTGATCTGCATTAGTTGGCCAATGTAGACGGGCATACACCATGCAGTGTGCTACGGTGTATGAGGGAAATTTTGGCAGGACAGTGGCACTATGGTCTGTCTACCCTTATATCGGATGATGGTTCTTTTGTGAGAAAACAGAGAACCTTTTTTGTACCTTCGCAATGATAAGACACGGTCCTTGTCAGAATTTTTTTTTTTTTTAAATATAAATATAAACAATACTTTTATTCAGGTTGTCTGAATGAGATTGGCAAACAGCCTTAACCTATGTAAAACCCCTCTCCCTGGATGTTGGAAACTTTCTCAGACAAAAGTGAGATTGAGCCCTGTGCTTCCTGTTAAGAGAGCGAGAACCCTACTCTCTGAGCCACCATGACTCACTATATATACAACCGCATTTAAATAATATTATGGTTATCATATTTATTGATAGGCAAGTACAGATAAGTGATTCTAGTCTTAATAGACTCTATTGACATGTGACACATCACCCAGTGTAAACAACCTACATTAATTAAATCAGAATCTTTATTTCAATATAAAAAACAGCCAGGTGAATAATAGATGTTTGTATCCAATTACATATTATTAGAAATATTGAGTAAATCCTGCGAAATTTTTACAAGGTTGACTGATTACAGAATAAAGAGATTTTAATGCGTTATATGTTCATGTATAGATAATTTAATAAAATAAATACTGATAGAAATTTTAAGGAAGTCAACTTTTAGTCTTTTTGCCGACACCATGCACAGTACATTCAATATGAGAAACGACAGTTTGCCAGGCAACGAAACATATGTCCACAGCAGCAAAATTGTCCAAGCAATCAACATGGCTCATATTTAATCTTTTTAGGTGATGGGGGGGCATTTATAAGACAATTTCATATAGATAGAATGATAACATTTGTCTTTAGATCATTCACAAGGTTCAACAATGTGAAACAAGGGCCATAACTCTTAGACATAATTCATGTATTCCCAGGCTTCTTTCATTGTCATTAGAGTATTCCCAGGGTTCTACAGAGTGAAACAACGGCCATAACTTAAGATATATAATCAATGGAAATGGCTGAAATTTTACTGACTTCTTCGTTTCAAGGATTTAAATATTAATGCATACATTGATTTCATTAGACCGTTCACTGGGTTCAACAAGGGGAAACAAGGGCCATAGCTCTCTAAATGTAACAGAAATTTCCATGAAGGCATATAAAAAACAAAAACTTCTGACGAACATGTATTATATATGTACTTGAGTATAAATCTGAGAAATGCTAAAAGACAAGACAAATTTGTCCGTCATTGCCAAGATACAGGTGTATAGACAAGTTTTAGGTTTAAAATTACAGGCTCTACAAAATAGATGTATTTGAGTTTTCAATAATTCGGTATATTCTGAGGTACTTTCACATGGTATCATTCTAAATTATTTACTGTTATCTTCTTGGTGAGTTTTTTTTTTGTTCGCCATAATGTCCCTTCAAATAAATCATGTAGTTGTCAAGATGTTGATATTGTGATTAGCACTTAAATAACACAGATGGCTAAAAAGCTTTATAATCTAAATACTTATTCAATATGAATTTCCAAATCAATATTAATCAACTAACATACTGTTTACTGAGGTAAAGTAACAGCTGAGTTGACAAAAATTAAAGACATAATAAAATACTCTGTTTAACCAGCCTATTCCCTTGCTATTGATAATTTACTCACATGTTTGAAATATTTTAATACTCATGGCATACATGTTTGAAATATTTTAATACTGGTACTCATCATGCATGTTTGAAATATAATAATATCCATCAGAGTGAGAAGAGTAAAGACGAATTACTGGTAGATAAAGGGCTGGTCATTCTTCTACATCAGTTCAAAATGAATACTGAAAATTCCCTTCTTGAAAATTACTTTATTTTAGGCAAAGGTTTGACTGTTTGAAGATGTAGCAGATTGTTTATCATCAGAACAACGTACTTGACAACTGAAGTAGAGTCCTGATTATCCAGTTTATTGATAAGTTTTTAAATTTCGAGGATGTTCAAAGTTTAAATCCAATTAAATGTTGGTCACCCAATGGTCTACAGGGTTGATTATTGGCTTGTCATGTGAATAAAATGTCTAAATAATAATTTATGAAGTCAAACAAAAGACCTGTAATAATAGGCAGATTTAGCACAGCCACTATGACCAAAAATTAAGTTTAAGGCCATACATTATCATTCAAATCCCACTATTCTTACATTTAACTTGCATGTGCATGCACATACAGTAATATGGACATTTAAAAGTTTTTTTTGATTCACCTTGTTGTGTGTGCTTTTCATTTAAGCTTTTAAGACATCGCAGGCACCAAAGAACCATTTAAATCAATTTTTAACATCTACTTATTTCATATTCATAGCCTTAGCTTCCTTGTTAAAAAACTTTAAGGCATACTTCCACCGAATCCCATTCTAAAGAGGATCTGGGTTTGACAACAAAATGAGGAGCATATCCTAACAAAGCTATTACTGTAGAGTGTGTGTTGAGAATAAAGTGTAAATACAGCAACTGATATCAAGTATAAACACTACATACAACACTGGTATATTGACATGTTACTATAAATAGAACAATATACCACACTGTCACCTAACAATATATCACAGTTAGGCATGGTACATGTATATTTACATGTTGTATGTACCATATTATATGTACATGAACATGTAGCCTTGAGATTTGCATTTTAGGGCAGTAGAGCAAACTATTTTCATCAATCTGAGATTTGAAATTAATATGAAATGAATGAAAACATGTAGTTATTTATATAAAATATGTTTGGGAGTTAGTATCATAGAAATATTCAAATTTTTAACAAGTCTGAAAATGAGGTCAATTTTTACCCCTTGTGTCTACATGTAATTTCACAGTACAGTCAAGTTATTATGGCTTCCTGATTTTGTGTTTCAATATTGATGGAACAAAGATCAGTAGAAAAATTGACTACACTCATCACTAGGGATCGGGTATCATTCAGATTTGATGAAAAAAGGAAAGAAACTGAACTTACCATCTATAATCTAATACACATATTCAGTTAATAGATTGCTGTCCAGAAAGTGTTAAATACCATCAAGATTCATTAAAGATACATTATTAAAGATACATTATTAAAGATACATTATGAGATATTTTTATAAGGAGTTACATGTAGCCATTCTTGCTATAACAGTTCAAAAATAGATGACGAAAGAAGAATATATTGAAAATTTCAGTCAAATTACTTTATTCTGAACATAGTTATCACCACTATAATTTTTGACTAGAAATGGTATTGAACTCCATCTTCACTGATTCTTAGTATGGCCGATCGTTTGATTGACAGGCGTTAACTCCACCTACATAATCTCTGCTGTCACCATATCCGAATTTGTGTTTCACCTTTTAGGATTTTTATAACAATGAGACAAAATGAGAGGGCAAATTTTCTTTCCTACTTGTATTTTGGGCATGCATTAAATCAATTGGATATAGGACATAATATCATCATACAATTATGATAAATCTATAGGTGTACACCAGTGGCATCATCGTGCCTATTTCGGAAATAAAAATATTTTTATTGATATTATTAAGACCTGTCCGTCTGTATTAGTCATCATACGGTCTCCAGGAATTGTATAATTTGTCATTATCTGTGTTTAGTTTATTGCACTTTAAATAGTTTAGTTAGTTGTCATTTGGCCCTCGCTCAACAGCGGCCTTGCATAGTACAATCTATCATTATTTAGCCTCGATCCAAAATTTCCGAGAGTATGATTTAGCAGTTAATCTCCGCCCACGACGCTATTGTCATTTGGGCCTCGCTCAACAGCAGCCTTGCTTCGTACAATCTATCATTATTTAGCCTTGATCCAAAATTTCCGAGAGTATGACTTAGCGGTTAATCTCCGCCCACGACGCTATTTAAAATTTAATCAGTCAACGAAATCTTGTTTAAATCCATGCTGAATCCAAGCCATCCGTGGGTCTACAGAGTTGATTTTGTGCTTGTTGTGTAAATAAAGATCTAATTTATAATTTCTATGACATCTGAAGCCTAAATAAAGAATTGCAATAATCAGATTTAGCTCTTGCATAATGCATGTTTAAAGTAGCTAAGTCTTTAACTCAGTGTCATCCAAAATCTTCAAATTTGAAAACACAAATTATTTGTCAATTTATATCAACATTGATGCTATGATCTTACCGGAAAAAGATGGGCTTCTGATATTTATGACAAAATAAACATTCTACCATTGGTACCCGAATCGTGTACCATAATGCGTTTCAGCCCCAGTTCTAGCAAGAGACTTGAGGAATGAGGCTAGAAACATTGCACGCTAGAGATTTGCATTTAATTGAGACGATTGGCTTATTTCGCGGAACATAACTGATTTGAAATTAGAGTAAAAACGGAAACCGTTGAGTGTAAATCAGTTCTATTCATATTACAGTATTATATGCGATGCGACCCACTTGTGTCAATTTCTAGGTCGCAAACGTTAGCGATTTAGCTCCTTTAAACAATAATTTCTGTTGACCAAAATCAATTTAAAGAGGTTTAGTTGCTTTTTAATTCAAAAATATTTTCTAACCTAAATGAAATGTTTGCAAAAACGTAAATTCACAACCTCTTCTTACATTAGGCCTATAAAGGTCCTCTTTTGAATCATTTTGAAATTTTTAATATTTCTCATTCTCAAACTATAAATCTATTTTCATAGATCAAAAAACTCTATAATGATGTTGCCAGCAAGGACAAACAGTTCAACTAGGTACATTTATTCCATATGTATCAAGCCTATATCAGTTCATCCAAGCGATTCATCCAGTCATTGAACCATAATATCAACCATACAGTTATTAGTCAACATTTATCCTTACAAATACGGCCAACCATTTCACATATCACTGAACAACCTGATGGATTTAGATGGAAAATACCTCTCTCCACTCAGGGTTTCATTCTACATAGTAAATTATATTACACACAAGTCACGATTTCTTTTCATCTCAAGTTATAAAATATTTATCATCAGCTTCCATCTTAGTTAATATTATTAGTCTACATTAAAGAACCATGGACCTTATAATATATACTTATGAATTTACAAAATGTAGAAGTCTACATTTTCAGCATTCTGGCTTATTGTTGACTAAGACAATAGTCAAAATATAAATTTTTATTTTTTAATGGAGTTTTAATGACTCCCTATTCTTCTTCACCAACCAGACTAATAAAGATGAGCATAAACATATATATATGCAGTGTGCTATGAGGGGAATTTTGCTCAAATGTAGCTGCGCTTCCGCTTGTATAATGTCATCTTGCTTAAAATTGAAATGTCAGAGGATTTTTATTAATACAGACTACAGAGGACCTGAATTTTCCATAGCTTCTGAAGGACTGACATGGTTCCTTGTCTAGAAATGTTACTGTAGCCTACATATACAACAAAAGCTAAGGTTTGTTACCGGTACAGTAATACTCATTGAGAAATATATTGAATAGCGCTAGCAATGAATTTAGGTGATTCCATGCAGGTTATAGTGTACTGATAGACATATCAAAAAAATGTAGGGGAATACCTAAAATCTGGCTTCACAAAATGAACAGTCAAAGATTTTATTGAATCTTGCGTATCCAAGATAATACGGCCCGAACATACAGTGTTATCATTTGAATATGTACATGTTTAAGTGACTTACCTTTATTTGTAATAGGTTTATCCATAATAATAATAATAATAAAACTGTGGTCCACATACACCAGTAAGGTGACATGGATAATTACAGAACTTATTATAATCCACTTTAGCCATAACACTCACATACCTGAAATAAAGTATAATTATAGGTTAACTAAATGACAGTTACAAATCATTTAATTTTACAAATATTTACTTAAAGATGCATGTAGTTTAGTAATTATTAGAATTCTATTTATTGTGTATAATAATTATTCATGCTATTGCAATAGGTGAAAAAGAGTGCAATACCGGTATGTACAATGGTTTCCTAAACATTTCTACTTGCAAAGAGAGTAGGCCTAAAAGAGAGAGAAATGGATTTAATGTCTGCTTGACACAAACTAATAAAGCCCCGTTTACATGACGACATTTGCACACGTGCAAATCTTTTGCATATATGCAAAATTACTCATGTATGCAAATTTCGTCATGTAAACGCATTTGCATACATGTGTAAAAATACTGCAGGTGCAAATTTGCACCTAGTCTTGACCAGATGCAAAAGTATATTTGTATATGCAAAAGTATTTAGGGTAAGTATTTGTGCAGATTGTGTCATATAAACGCTCAGCAATATTTGCAATATGTGTGTATATCTCATTATCAGTTGCATCATCGCTAAATACATGTATATGATGTTGAGTGGTGTTTTGGGTAAAACAAATACGTCATTAGTAGTCTGTCAATAGTCAGCAACATGTCTTGAGGTAAAGTCGGTCACAAAAGTCGCGGAATCGCATGGGATGATGAAGCAACTAGGGCCTTGATAAGTATACCAGTCATTTGACCTTGGCTTCATCCATGTGTCTCTGTCACGAGACATTCCTATGATAATTGCAGCACTAAGTTTACATGGAAAGGTTCTTTGACGACGAATCCTTGCTATCCGCTCCATGACTAAATGGCATCTAAACACTTTATTACATATTTACTGTGAATGCTTATATAACATGTGAACGCTTAGCAAATATACTTTTGTATACGTGAGTAATTAATACATATATGACACAGGCCACGATAAGGTGTAGAACTAACATATGGTTTTGCAAAAATTGATTTTTCCCAAAGCTAGGACAAATCCAATGTAATTTTTGGTATGGTTATACACAAAATATAATAAAGAGATAATAAACACAACTTCATGATCAAAATAGTACAAATAAAGTATTTATTGCGAAACAAAAATAAAAATACCCCCTTTTTTGATGTCTAAATTTGTCCCTCTTGGTGGTGTTAAAAAAAGGTAAGTATTTTGATACTGAAGACATAGATTGAAATCTACAAGTTGTTTCTTAAATTGAAGATAAAGGATGTTTCTATCCATCAGAAGTGTCAAATTCCAAAAATCTTAATATTTTTCAATAAAAAAAATTGTTTAAAAAGTGTGTAACGGACGTGACAAATTCCGTCCAAAAAAAACAATTTTTTAATGCATTGAAAGAGTTGCTCACCACCTGCATCTATATGTATGTTTATGTTACAAATCAAGAGGCATAATTGAGTGATATGATGTAAGTATTTCTGTTGATTTAGAGACGTTTGAGAAGAAACTATTCGTATTTTCGATCGTCCACTCGAGATTCCGTCAAAGAATCACGTCCGTTATTTGCGTTTACGATGATCGATATTTCCCCTCCCGTTTCAAATCCATGGCTCTTCCGCGGTTATTAGCTCCCTTGTTCTACACACAGTTCGTATACCTCACGATTTTGCGGGTAATTAAAAATGGTCGACGCCGGGACCCCCACAAGGAAATTCCGTCCTCAAACTTTTGTTGGCGTCACGTCCGTTATATCAAAATCACGTCCGTTATATTATTACAAGAATTTGGCAAAAATTGAGGATATTAAAGATGTCATAGCCGCCTGCTTTGCGCTCAAAATCAAGAGCCGTTCCACACATTCGGGTGATCGAAAAAAAATGAAAGAATCATGCAAATTTGATTGATAACAGTTTGACTTTCGGTTTTACGTGTAACGGACGTGATGGTGGACGAAATTGATAATGTCAAACATCACTACCGTTACACAAGGAGCTAAGATGACCTAAAGAAAATTACGACTCTTTATTAAATTTAATAAAATTACATAGATTGCCTTCTTTTTTAAATTTCCTCAAACTATGCATGGAAAAGATCGTTAAACACCTCAGATACACCTCGCACTGTTAATTGGGTCAATAGTGACGTCCGTTACAAAAGGTCACGTCCGTTACATAGTAGGGAGTCACGTCCGTTACAAATATTTTGTGCAATATTGACAAAACAGTACACAGAAGTAAAATTTAATAACAAAATAATAATTGATCAAATATTGTAACATAATGGCTAAGAATGACAATGAAATCATGCCCAAGAAAGAGTGTAAAAGAGTTATCAGTTCAGACATTTCACACTGTTTTGAAACCAGATGTCCATGAAAGATCTTTGCCAATTTTGGGGGGTAAACAGCGCACAAAGACATTTATTTACATTCTAGAATATAGATTTTGATATTATCACACTCAAATCAACTGGGCTGGTAGTTATTAGCAAATTTGGGGCAAATATTAATTGGACATGTAACGTCTGTTACAAGCTTATATGGTCCGCAAAATATGTATTTGCACAAAAACAGAACAACAAGTTATCTTTTCCTTTACAAAATTTGAAAGATGAATTATTAATACAAGTTTTTAACCCCCAAAGAATTCGTAAAAATTTATTTAAATTTAAGTGCTTTTTCATCTGAAGTTCTACACCTTTTCGTGGCTTGTGTCATATGCAAATATGCACATATGTGTATTATTTCGTCATGTAAACGGGGCTTAAGTCAATTTGGGACTTACACATGGATCAATTTATTTCAATAATTCTGTTGTTTGTGGGGGTGTTTAGCAGTGGGAGGAAACCGAAGGACCCGGAGAAAACCCATGAGGCTGGATTTCGACGGATTTTCTACCCACAAACCCCTCGAGACATTTTTATAGATCAACAGGGACCTCATATTACTAGAGTTTACTCTATGTAGGTAAACAGATTTCCAATATTTTGGGTGCTACAACTTGAGACTTTTGTATACGAGGGATGATAGGGACCTAATATCAAAGTTTACTCCAGTCAAACAGATTTCCTATATTAGGTGTGCTACGACTTGTGCATTCTTCACAAAAAACTTTGATAAACCTTAACATTGGCCATCTTAATCAGACCAAATGAATTATCAAACAAATGACACAATACATGTACAGTTCAGTATTTTGCCCACAATTTACAATTTTCTTCAGTGCAAGTTTTGAAATATTATGAAAGTTAGTCTATTCATCATTTCATTTCCAAACCTTGCAAACCCTTAAATTTTAATGGTCTATGAATGGGAAAACTGATAAAATGCATTACAGAGTAATACAGACGTCAATATTCAAATTATAGAGTATACAAGAAGATAAAAATTTACACTTCATGCTAGTCACTAATAAAACATGTATGTCGACAAAAATCAAAACAATGGTTTATTCAATGATTAGAATGATCAAAACAATGGTCTGTTCAATGATTAAAACAAAAGATTTTTTTTTAAAAAAACTTATTCAGTCAAAAGTCAAATATCTCAAAGAATGGACTAATGGAGTTCGGTAAGTACACATGACAATGACATAAAAATGCACACAGATTGAGTTGACAAAATTACATGACTGTTACATTTAAAGGGACAATCCCGATAAGAACAGAGTCTCAAAAATTAAAGTCCGAGTATTTATGAAATTTATGGACCAAAATATAGTGACATGGTGTATTTACCTTGGTTCAAGATTTCAGCTCAAAATATTGAGTCGTTTGGACGTGAACGTCAACACTGCTTATCCGGACAAGTAACCCTTTTAAGATTTCGGGTCAATTTTTTCATTGGGTGACCAGATAATCGATTAATGTTTTTTGAGAGGTCTATACAGTGAATGACCCATGCCCTGTACTTGATAACAAAAGGTAAATTTCACCTACATATTATTTTTATAGAAAAAAGTCTGGTTTTAACCAGATACTGTATAATAAAACGTTCTCCATTTCCATATGAAGACTGTCATGTTTAAGTTATTTACAAGCGTACCACAAATATCGGATTAGTAGGTGGGCCTTAGGTTATGGATTTTAAAGGATTTTAACACAAAATTAAGCAGTTTTATTCCCCAAAAAGTTATCGGGATTGGCACTTTAATTAATGTTTCTTAAAACAGTTTTATAGAAGTCCTTCAACAATGGATAGATATTTAAATTAAATTTATCTGCATGCATGTTCTCATATTGATAGAATAGCTGTAGCATGAAATATCGTAGGTCTACCAGAACCCAGTATACATGTACATAGATTACTCCTTCACAGAGATAATCTACACTTAATCCAAATCAATGTTCGCTAACACACATTGTTCAACTAGTACACTAAAGTCAGTCAGTGCGGTGTTTTCCCCTGTAATTCTTATACAGTTATAAGTTTCACTGTTATATAATAGATTAGTGAATGTAATCTATATATAAATTTAATCCTCTTTCTTTGGTAATCCTTTGGATCTATTTTTACCTATTCTATATTCACTTTCTAAACAATAAGCTACAACTGTCCTTGACCACTCGTACATTCTAAACTAACAATCCTCCTACACACATGTATCTCAACATGGATCACCAGATTTTCTTTTATATCAAGTCAACATAACTTTTATGTAAAATATCAAATGAAATGAGGTTTAACTATTTAACTGCACCAAGTAGGCTATTGATGACAGACATATATATACAGTGTTATTTTACAGACCAAAGACTATTCGGGTGGACCTTATTTTTACGACTAATCATCTTTTTTCATGTGAGGCCTTCTGTTGTGCACATTGATGGGGATAAACCAGACTAGAAAATCCCAAGGAATTTTTTCGGCCAACATTGGGATAGACACTAGGACAGTCGGGACTGAATTCTCAAGAAATATCTTTGACCCAGAAATACAAAACTTTACACTTTTATTGATGTCTTTGATACATTAAAACAACAAAACAATTATAAAGGGCTATATTTTATTTAAAATAAGGCAAACAATTTTGGGTAAATTCTTCTGAGAATGGTTTGTGAACTCAAGGCCTGGTTAGGAAGACGGCGCCTTATTTAATTCATGAACGTCATACTGTACATGTACATGAACATGTATACACTGTCACTATTGGGTCATGACATTTTCAATAAAACATTTATATGATTTTCACTTTATATTGTACAAGGCTCCTGACACCAGTGACAAATATTCATGTATGCGTAGAATCTTTTTTAATTACTACTTACCGTACTTACGTTTCCTTCCACTTTATTATCATATCATGTCAATATTCGGACTGGACGCAATAGTATAAGTATATTTGACACAATTTATAACAAAAGGCGTCATTTATGACAATTATGTCATAATCTTGTATGAAATAAAGCAGTTCTCTTGCTGACATGTACGTCATCCACAACAGACAGACCATAATGTTTTTAGTCACATACTAAATTGTTTACAGACTTGCATTGTGCATCATAAGTCATTAACCGACATCTCATGCACAAAATAAAATTCAACTTCTTGAGTGTTGCTCACAATCAGAGTTTGCCATAAAAATAGGGGGATAACTCTCTCTTACATTATCTTGTCTGTTACAAATAAATTGATTGAAAACTCGGTAGAGTCATTCATAGCAATTTCTTAGAGCACGGTCTGGGTCAATTTATTCTATGTCAATGAGGTATAGCCTCTAAAAAATCACAACATACAGCAGCAACCCCTTCGTGCCTTATTAGTATGGCACTGGATACAGATGACTACAGACAAATATAATTGTATTAAATATTTTTTTACAGATAAGAATAAGTGTTTTTTGTACGTAAGTGTATGACATCAACGGCTACTCATGAACAGGAAACGGTTTGTTTTGTGGTGAGGAGATCCCTATCTTCATAGGATTGGTTATGCATATAAAATTAAATCGACAATTGGTACAAATGACCATCCTTGTGTGCCTTGAAATTCAGACTAGATAATAAATATGTACAGAAAGGTGATGGTCCCAAATACCCATTTTCAAATTTCAAAGCTTGTTCTATACGCAAACTACATGTACATGTAACATTACCTACATGTATATCCGGTCTTGTAATAAGTGGTCCATGGAGATCTAAATGGGCATTAACTTTGATAAAATATGTGCCATGTAAGAACTTACTATCGTAGGTCATTATGATTATTATTTTATAGGATAGTAGACTCAGTTCTAAGACAGAATTTCACCAGAGTGGGATTGAATTCCAGTCTGTCCATAGAACTTTAACATCTTCTGCATAACGTCATGAAGGACCTTTTTCTTTTTATCTCACCCTAATGATTAAACAAGCCACAGGGGTGTGTATGTGGGGGGGGGGGGATATAAAATGTGCATAACGATATCGCTCAATATTGGCCATTTCTGAGGAATTCTTACTTATACAAAACCTGCCATTAATCATAAAGTAATCCCATGCTTATATGCATATTAGCCACCAAAAATGAAATAAGCATTTTATTTTACAAGTTTTTTTGTTTTGCTTTTTTTTAAGGTTTGTGTGACCTATATACTTAGGGAACACAATAATCACACTACTGCCACAGTCTGATAAACCTGTCAATCTACTGGTTACCGTAGTGATCTATCAACAAATAATAGCTTTTATACATAACCTTCACCTTAATCTAACTCAATGGAATGCACAAAATATGTCAACAATTTAATAATAACAGCACTTCATACAGGTATACCAACAGGTACATGAGTGACATAAGTGTGCATAGTTTATCATAATACCAAATCCAACTTTGATATTCACCATATAAATACATCTACCTAGGGAACACCTGTAACAGACATTTCTGGGCAAAAATTCCTTGTCCTTCTTTCCAGAACAATTTTAACCCTTTATAATAATGCATGGCATCTAGCTTGTAATTTCAATATGGCAGGTAACTAGTCACTACTTTCAGACGTTTTGTCAGTGCTTGTATATAAAAAATGTATACAGATGTGAGCTTCCCATAATTTGGAAATGAACAAGGAATCACTCCCATGTAGCTTACAATTTCCTACATGTAACCTAATTTTCTTTCACTTATCCATTGCTTTTATATATTTCATCGACTTGCAGTCCATATTTATTTTATGACAAAGTTGGTCAATTTTAACATTATTTGCCGATTAAAACCATTTAAATGGCTATGCGGAAAGGAGCCTCTGTTTTTTTTTTTTTATTCTAAACAATATTTTTTCACAGAAAGTGGATTGGAGAACAGACAGAAGCTTATATACCCCACTGTTTGCTGAAACCATGGCATTAATTTACAAAATTTTGAGCAATAACCCAATTTTTGAAACATTGTTAACTAAGCGTTTTTATGATGACTATAAATTTGACTTTATCTTTAGATGTGTTTTAAGATTAAATTCTAATTTCATAGCCTGTAAAGAGGTAAAAGAGCCCTTAAGAAACTGGCAAATATGACTAAAGCGAGATCTACCCCCCCCCCCAAAAAAAAAAAAACCATTGAAATATTCCATTACTTGGTAATAATAATACTTAGCAAATATTTGAGTGAAAAGCAATGTCAAAAAATCCTTAATCAAATTATAGTATAGCACCTTACCAATCCATGATGGTTCTTCAAACAGTTAAGGCTTGGGACAATTGTTGACATTGCCAGACCTTGACATTGTAAAGAATATGGACTTCCAGGAAGTACACTGTTACTGAATTATTTCACTGACACTAAAGGTTCAAAATGATCTAATCAAGAGTTTGACCTGATTATGTCTATTTACTGTTATTCATAGTTGCTTTTAAAACTATATAATCATTTATTGTCAAGGCACTCAATCACTTATCCAGAACAAAAGATTGATATTTCACAAGGTCCTCTTATGACTAGTGCCACCAGCGAATGCTGTTTTGTTTTTTTTTTGTTTGAATACTGAATCAAATAACAGTAAATGTAATATTTGTTTAGAAGCTTGAAATAGACTGAGAGAGAGATCAACTCAATTTAAAACTTGAAATTCAACACCCCATATTACAACTGATGTAGTGAAATGTACCACTGTAATATAATAAAGCGTTTATTACAACACTGTCAGTCATGTAAAATAATACCATAGCAAATGACTCAGACTTCCAAACATTATATTACAGTTTTAAAGTTATAATCTTGATTGTTGCGCAACCAATTGCTGCAAAATACAGTACATTAACATAGCACTGGATCTAATTTCGTGGTTATTACAAGCCACGAAAGAAATTAAGACCCTAAAAATATTTGTAATGGTCCCAGTCTTAATGGCATGGTCTCTGTTTTTGATTGCAATGAAATAACAACTGAACAAATATAACTTTTACATTTATTTCCCATACTGTAGATATATTTTGGCTGTTTATGCATCTTTATCTAGGTTTAAAAGTTTTGAAAGTAATTTACGGTTCAAATCCATAGAACTGTTATTTTTTCAGGAAACAAATGGGATCGACTGTGGGTGAGGCCCATAAATAGTTGAGCAAGACTGATGGGAGGAAAAAAGTGAGCGGCATAGTGGTCTATAGTGTTGCGTTTCGACCACCAGCTGGTCGATCACATCTAGCTGACGTTGTGGTTTTGATCCCTGGTATTACTGTTATGAGAGTATGAAGATTGGAGATAGGGGTACCTTCTCAACCTTATGGTTTTACCTCAGATACTCTGCGGGCGATATCTCCCCTAAGTGAAAGCAGACATTTAATGGCACGAACAAAAACCAATGGGCATGGGTGCCGACCATCGGTCAGGTGTTAAATTCTTTCACTGGTTACATGTATAAAGCTAATGACAATATACTAAATGAATGTAGCTTCCTTAATGCAGAGGGCAAAGAAAATCATTAAGTATTAAGCTGACCAGCAGTCTTTCGAGATTATCTGCATTTTGATCTACGATTTAAATTTAAAGTACCGGTAGCTAAGTCTCTAACTCAATATTATCCAACATCTTGAACATTGAAAACACATTGATGCTCTGATCTTACCAGATAAAGATGGGCTTCTGATATCCAATATATTTAAGACAAAAACATTTTACCATTGGTACACTTATCGTGTACCATAATGCATTTCAGTCCCAGTTCTAGCATGTAGACTGGAATAACCAGATGCTAGAAATTTGAGACTGCTGGCTCATTTGAAATTAGAGTAAAAACGGAAAACATTGAATGTAAATCAGTTTATATACATTCATATTACTATTACAGTATTATATCCATTGCGACCCACTTGTGTCAATTTCTAGGTCCCAAATGTTAGTAATGTAGCTCCTTTAAGCTTAGGTATTCTTAGTAGAAATTTACACATCTAATTAATAAATCATAAATAACCACAGATTAACATGAATAACGATTTGTTCCTATTATTTCACTAAAGGAAGTGTCAAGCAGTAAGCACTGACATATAAATTGTTTGCTGTGCTGTGGTGAGTGTGACTGCTCAGGTACGGTCCCATTAGCAATAACATTTAAAGTTCCAATAGCATTTTTTTAAGTTATATTTTTAAAATTTATGAAAATAAAGCCCCAAAATAGATTGAACCTATAAACAGTCCTACCTTGTTAAAGAATAATCCTATTAATCCTATTATTCACTATTGCCAGTTGAGAAATTGGCAAAAATATCATTTTCAACTTCAAATTCAAACGTTTGAAGATGGCCGTCCATGGAGAAGAATGGGAAAACAAGGGAGGTAATTGAGTAACTATTTCCTCAATCAACCAGTGTCACCCTTTCTAACCCCCCCAAAATTTTGTCCATGATCGTATAATAGTGAGTTGACAACCTTTTGAGCAAAAAACATAGAAATAATTATATTTTGACTTTCTTAGAAAAAGTGAAATTGGAACTTTAATTATAATTGTCAAGTCAAAGACTTTAAACCCTGTGGCCTTTACAATAATAAGCTTCCTTTTATTAAAGAATCAAAACATAAGTATGATAAGTCTTTCCCGTTTTTCTTTATTTTAACATCGATACCCAAACTCGAAGGAAAAAGTTTTCTTTTTAAAAATAAAAGTTGAGAAATTCCAAATTTGCATGCAACCCTTACTTTCCCTGAGGCCCAGGAATGTGTTGCATTTTGCTCGTTATTAGAATTGTGTTATTAAATATTGAAACACATTTTACAGCTAAAAATAGACCAAACTATATCCACATGGTTTACATTTGTATAATACAGTCGTTCGTGTGTTTTGACAAAAATACAACTGCTGTAAACGTCACGAGCGAAAAAAAGTATGTCGTTCGTTGATGGATGTCAAGTCGTGCACTTGCCCCGTCCGAAGTGAACTTCCACTATTGGGGGATAATTTACTCGTTCCACAATAACTTTAACAACAAAACCGAGTGATTTGTAATTCAGAATGATCACTAACAACCCAGAACCGTTAATTAGACATCGATAATTAGCCGAGAGACCCGAAATAAACTCAAAATAAAACTTACCGAACTCCTCATATATCCTGTGGCTGCCATTACGGTGACGTCATATTACACTTCATATTCATTTCATTGGTTAATCTG
This sequence comes from Patella depressa, assembly GCA_948474765.1. Classification (NCBI taxonomy): domain Eukaryota; kingdom Metazoa; phylum Mollusca; class Gastropoda; family Patellidae; genus Patella; species Patella depressa. The sequence continues at coordinate 10,313,920 of OX419723.1, forward strand.
ACTAAACGTGCTATTTCCCGCGTTTTTAATGATGTTTCTCTGGTAAATATAGGTCATAACTAGAATTCCCTTTTAATATAATTTTTTAAAAAATCCCCAAGTACTTCTAAAGTATGATGCCAGTTTAAATTTATGTATCTAGTTTTAGTTTATTCAGGTAAAGATATCGAGGTTCAAAAATTAAATTTGTATGTTTTTCCATAATGTTCAGTTTTCTGGAAACGTGATAAAATATATAAGATCCGCGGATTCAAGCAATCAAATAAAAAAAAATAAAGTAGTAGAAATAGAACTGGACAAACAAATTTTTTTTTTCCTTTACGGCACTTTGTATTTATCCTCATTTTGCGGCCAAAGAAAAGGATTTGGGTTAATTTTCGGAGCGCTTTTACTTTCCCGAATCTTAGTGTTTAAAGAAATAAAGCTTGGCAGGAAAGGCACGTGTAGAGTACAATACCTAAAGACTCCCCATATTATTTAATACCTAAAAACAAATTGACTGAAATTGTAATTTGGATTCCACGGTAATGATTTTATGTCTGGGGTAAATTTACTGGTAGGTGCGCCGGATAAATTTCATATCCTATTGTTCAAATTGTTGCTTTAAAGGAGTGTGATTTCTACCGTAAGTGTTTTATTGCATTTTGTTGTCATATACATTTTGAATTTGGGACTGCGGGCGGAGGGGGGGGGGGGGCGTTTAGGTGGGGCGACAGTGTCGGAATCACATTAATGACGCCTGATACAATTTCCGCAAAAACACATATCTTTGTCTTATATAATGTTGTATTGTATAGTAGACGGTGGGAGTGTGGTGCCAAACTCCAAGACAACCACAGACGTCACAAACTCTTAATGCGCATTAAAGTAATCAAGTCTCTAATTTTAACTCAGTATTATCCAAAGTCTTCGACATTTGAAAACACGAATTATTTGTCAATTTAAATCAACATTTGTGTTGTGATCTTACCGGGGAAATTTGTGTTTCTCATATCTAAGACAAAATAAACATAATTTTACCATTGTAACAAGGGACTCGAAGAACGAGGCTAGACATATTCCACAAATCATGTCAGGAAGAGCATGCGTAATAAATACTAACCCGACGAGATTGCCATTCGATTGAGACTTCTGGCGTATTTCACTGAACATAACTGATAAGAGATTATAGTAAAACGGAAAGGATTGAATGTAAATCAGTTTATATACATACGCATTCATATTTCATTATTATATGCGTTGCGACCCATTTGTGTCGGTAGCAGGAGCGTGGTGAGAATGAGTTCATGAGTAGCCATACTCATGCGCCAAAAAGTTTTTGCGCCAAAATCACAATCAAATTACTCAAAAAATGAAAAACATTTGTAAGTGGAAAAATTGTTTCATCTGACCCAATTAAAAAAATTTTGAAAGAGTCAAGTTGGAAAATTTAATCATATTTTATTACCATATTTCTTGTCTCGGATTGCTGGAGATTGCGTTTCTGGGCTTCTAATTTTCGAAATTTTCCCGGGGGAGGGCCCCCCGGACCCCCCGCCGCGGGCTCGCTCGTTCGGCGCTCGTGGTGGCCGTCTTCGCCGGCCACAGCACCGCGGTCAGTAAAAGGGTTTTTGTGCCAAAATCTTTTTTGTTACTCATAATTTCTTCTCAATAATTGCCCTCACCACGCCCCTGGTCGGTAGGTCCCAAATATTAGCGATTTAGCTTCTTTAAGTGGTTTTATTTGGCTACGTTATAAATATATTAAATTATTATCGCCCCACGAGAGAAATACAAGAGTTACCCCCCTTTATCTATTGGTTCAAAGCCATTGTCGCTGATATATCTTATTTGGAAGCGGGTAAATACACACTGATTGCCGCTACTGATCGATCCTTCATATTTATTATGGTAAGACGTCGCCGTTAAGTTCTACCATTTCAAAATCAAAGAACCAAATAAAAGACGACAACTTCAAGTATTCGTCCCAACGAAAATGAAATTTGAAATTTGAAATCAAACATGAAATATAAATATCATCATCATTTAGATGACAAATATTTCTTTCTTCATATGGTATCTATATTCTTTTTCATTTAAATGATGACACGAAATTGCATGGGGTTTAACGCCCTACTGTAGCCTACTGATCTGACTTGGCTAATGTTATCAGGGAACTGTTTTGAATTCAAACTGTCAAAGGATCTCTTACGTACACGCCAATATACACTTGACTTCGATTTTTCGTCCCATCCGAACCACTATACGGTGTCCCTTGCCAGGCCCCATGTCCTGCACCACTGACAACGACGAATCACACCGAAAACCCCATATGACGTCAATACTACCGAGCCAACATCTTATTAAGTGAGCCACCGCGGTTCCCACATCTTAAATGAAATAAAATGGGATTTCACGCCCCACTGACTGTTCAGCTCTGACCCCATTAAATACCCCCCCCCCCCTCTAACACAACGGGGTTTAAATCTTTCTGAAGTTTTATCTTGAGGTGTCGTATGCGATCTCACTCGGCAAACCTCGGCATTTTCCGAAACTTACATCTAGCCACCGGCTGTATGACAGTAAGTGGTATGTACCTACGCCTATAAAGTTGCGATGCGGCTCCGGTTTACTTATTAGGAAAACAGGCCGCTTTAAGTAAGAAATTGTGTCGCTCGAAGGGTGTGTAGAATTTTCAGTGTAAACTTGGATAAACTTCAAAGAAAAACAGCTCCAAACTTTGTAAGATAAAACGTTCTCCAAAGGCGTCGTCATGGGCAACGCCGTTAATTAATCCGGGAACTCGAAAGTAGTTCTAATGGTGGACTTCGTCATACAGCCGAGGCTAGATGTAGGGTACTGGAATCTTTTGGGGTTTGCCGAGTGATGCGAACCCAGTTTTGGCCTTGAAAGTAAAGTTGCTGGGTACTTTTCGGTGTGGTTTCTTTTATCAGAGGCGCAGGTCAGATGTCGTGACAAAGAACAGTGCCTAGGTACACGTTGGTGTGCAAGTGTCATGAAAGGGCGTTGCATTTAAAGACCTCTGTCCTGGGACATTCTAAGGATATACCTATGCTTGGCCTTGCGTCAACACGGCACGTTCGTTGAGACATTCATATTAAAGATCACTATACGTCATTGTAGGCCTACAGTCATAATGAAATGAAATATGGTTTAACGTCCTACTGTTCTTCATCGACAGCGGCACTACAACCTTCTCTTGTATCGAATTCCAGCTGTGAAGGGATATTTTACGCGCATGCCAATGTGTACACGGGACCTCGGACTTTCGTATCATCCGACCGACTTAATAGCTGTCCTTGTCAGGCCCCCGTCCTGCATCACTAACAAGGGGGAATCTCAATGAACTTTCTCGGCGATGCAGGGATCGAATACCTGACCTCCAGGCTAGCGAGCTAGCGTCTCATGACCCCTACCCCCAGTCAAAATGAAGTATACGCAGACCACGATATCGGTTTGGCGTTTGCAGACCACCTGTTGACACTTCTCAGCTAACAATTCGTATTGTAACAACTTGACTAAAGACAGACCGTGTACTAAGTTTACTTTTGGTTTCTAAATTCAAGTCCAAGATATCACCCATTCAACTCAAAGGAAATCAACGAGTGTCGTGCACGATACTGGTTGTCCTATTTCGAGAGTACCAGAAACAACTTCACATAGCTGACCATAACTTACACTAAAATAATGCAGCGTTTGGGAGTATTATTTCTCCCATCTTTTGTGAAATGCCTCTACAATAAACCGACGTTTATTGCTCACGCCAAGACAATGACTTGAACTGATATGCATATTTTGTTCTTTATTACTTGTAATACCTGTTTATTGTGTGTCTATGTGTTTGCTTTTGTGTGATGCGGTCCTCCTGAAACCTGCATTTACTAAGCCTGATTACTGTAGTTAGTAACTCGTTTATCACCCGTTCTAGCATGCTACACTGCTGGTGATTATAAGTTAGGCTTACCCATTTCTTCAGTGCCATACAAGTTCACCCCCCGCTTTGGCATCAGTGTCACTGAGAAATGAGGACTCGTTTAAATAAAACAACATTTCTATTGCACCATTTATTACATTATACGGATATAAATACAAATATTTGGCCATTATTTTGACAGGATCACATTTAAAACTTTTTCTACGTTGCCATTGGGTAGATTGTCTTTTTAAAAAAATGCACCATCTTAAATGGTGCTGCGCAGGCAGGGGGTGGGCAAAGATGACAAATGTATCGCTGAAATTGACTTGGTCAGCCACTTATTTATTCAATTTTAAATGGACGATTGTCCAAATCCAAGCTGTAGCCACGCTACTAAAGGGTCTACGGAGTTGATTGTAAGCTTGTCGTGCAAATAAAGATCTAATTAACCATTTCTGTAGCACCTGGAGCTTAAATAAAAACTTGCAATAAGCAGATTTAGCTATTGCATAATGCATGTTTAATTGTACAAGCTGCCCCACTTAATTTGAATAAAAAGTTCATTTAATCTGTTTTGACTATAATTAAAGGTCTTCTGAGTAATATATAGACCCTATACTTGAGTTCTGGAGACATACAATGCGTATACAAAAAACATGCATTATGAAATACAGAATATAACCTAATTATATGTATCCCCACCCATATGATGTAGGGATGTTCTGTCGGCCATTATCGGATGTATAGAATAAGGCTGGGACTTCATCACTGATGATCTGTTTGGTGGAAACCCGCATTAAATCGCAAAAACATAAAGCGTGTTATAAACTAAATAAACAAATAACCTTTAATAAATGTCTCAAATGAATAACTTGCAGTTTTTTTTATTATCCTTATTCCGATCCCGGCAAACCCTTATGAGTCATCTATATCTTTGTTAACGAAACAAATTATCTGGTTAATCAAGGTAACTTTACTAAATCTATGACCCGCATACGTGTACCTATATCAGCGAGTAGTTATTTGCAAGCGAGGTTGGATGAATTAGTGCCACCCTTACAAGTGATTCTTTTGGCGATTTCATTTCAGTTTCATTTATTTTGGCGATAATTTTTGTAAGAAGCACTATCGGTAGTGTCCATAATGAACATGTTGTTTATGATAGTGCACCACCAACAACAAGCACTGATATGCATATAATGGTCACCAAAACTACCAAAACTAGAAAAAATCGAAAGAAGAAAGCGTCGAAAATCTTAGACATATCCACCCATGAGTATTCGCTGTAATCTAGTTTTGATCCTTTCTCGGTTGACCAATCCCTTGACTTTGCAATTCTGGGGGAGACGTTTGGTGATGCGTCTTCGGAAGGAGTCATAATTCTGGTCTGGTCATCTAACGGAGCTACCTTATCTTTTCCAGAAGCCTTTCCTGTCGACGATTTATCGCCTCTTTCATTCGTCATATCATATGATGTTAACTTATGCATGAATCCCAGGACGACGAGTTGAATCCATCTTGGAATTGGTTTGATTGGCGGTTGATGGTGGAGATACAGACTGACAACGGCCAGTATAACCGACAGGGCACCAACAAATAGAATTAACGTCAAATATACACCTGGAAATACAAGATACAATAAACACCATTAATACTGGTCAATCCGAGATGAACGTGTTGATTAACCTACATCTCGTTCTATCGTCATGTTTTTCTGTACCAACTAGGTTGAAGACGGTCATACGCCAGTGCGCTATAATGGAACATTTGCCCGGACTGCAGAGAATTCCAACTGTCATGTTAAGTTCACGGGTGGTTCTCTCATTCCCTCGTTCGTACCTTGAGGCTTAACGTCCTATCCCAACTTAGGTGATATCGCAGACAATTGTTCTCTGGGCAATGTGCAAAGGGGAGCCAAATAGGTGGGAAATCCGTTTCCTTTGGGTAAACACATGATGCATTTTGAGGGACAGTGTCCGAGTTAAGTTTCACCCAAAGGAGTTTCTTATGGTATAAGGAATGGGATATTGCAAAGAAGACCGTACATAGAAATGATGATGGCGTGCGCAGTCTGATCCGACTGGCGGGTGGGTCTTGGGTTCAACGCCTGTCTGACTTTGGTCCTGTCAGTTTTCTATTAAACATCTACTGGGCCAGGCGTTGGAGTGTCATTGGCTTTGCGGAGCAAACGACCCTTTCCAGGCCACCCGAATCCCTTTATGTAGGTATGTCGGAGTAGCGTTAGGTCCCTGGATAATCATTGATGGATCCCATCCATAGGGTTTTGAGGCAAACCACAATTCATCACAGAATAGACCACAAGGTCTTTGATACCAATCTCACACACGAAATTGTAGAAATCTCGTGCGTGTCTACCCTAAGCTACTTGGATAGTGTAGGCTGGGAACATTGAGGGCAAAGCTAGCGGAACTCAATTTATCTATGAGATATGTCCTTTCTGCGCGAGGAGCGCGCACAGTCTACTTGTACAAGCGTTGGAGATATTCCCATGCCGCAGCCGCACCCTACAGACCTGAATTTATAATTTCTAAGCAACTTTTTCAGCGACTATACTGTTAAACTCGTTGGTGCTATGGGAGAGTCACATCTTAAAGGAAGAAATCAATCAATTAGTATGGAGCTCTTAGTCTATGGGGCGATATTAACATCGGATTGGAACCGTTTCAGCATTGAACTAAAGAAAACAATCTCGGGAACTTTATTGGAAGATATACGTTTAAACGAAATTATTTAAAGATGATTTAGTTTAAGTTTTTGTGAATAAAATTCCAGGTGATGAATGGATAGCATAGGCAATGCAGACATTTTCCTGCACCACTGAAAAGAGGAAGCAAAGCTGGACACCCTGGGGACCGAACCCTGAAGTCCCAGGTAAGTGAGATAGCACCTTAGTCATATAGCAAATTGATAGAAATATTCCAAAACTTACCGAGAACAGCTACGTGATGCGATGTGGATGGCATATGGTCAGAAATCAGAGTCAACAAGACAGCATAGGCCAGGAGGTTGGTTAAATTATAACCCACTTTCTCACCAGAGTCAGCAGGTAACACAAAACCGATGACACTCAGAAAAGACAACAGCATGATCGGGAGGATAATGTTGAATATGTAAAATGTTGGACGACGTCTGAACTTCATGACGAATTCCAACTGAGAGAAAGTCTCATGGCCATCGAAAAGCTGATTCGCCTCTAAATGAGAACTGACCATGATCCATTCTCCGTTAGTCTTCAAAGTTGATATGAGATTCCATATGAGTTAGATTGACCTCGCCTATTGTGTAAGCCCAGCTTACGATTTCCACCATACAGTTCTGGACATCAAAGGGGTAATAAGTTATGACGCTTTCGCAATGTGTTGTGTAAATGGATGGGGGTTCCCACATTACCTCCCCTGTGTATTTGGCGCGCATAAGTACAGCACTGTCCGTCATCATGCTTACTGAACCAATTCTGTAAATGAAAATACAACTATTGAACAAAAAAGTATGTTTTAAAAATGAAGTTATTTGTTAATCCTTGCACGTGTAGGCCTATAAAAGCAACCCGACCCCGTTGACAGGCAGTAGACAATGGACACGAGTCTGACATCGAAACTAATCTATTGTTATTTTATTGCTATGGTCACGTGCAATGTCATTTGGGCGTTTTATGCCGGTTACACCCCGCCAGGGTGTGGAAGAGTGAACAGCGGTTTTTGGACCCACCCGAAATACTAGACATAATTTCATTGTCGGCTATAGTCCGGGAGCTTGATGAGTTTTGTTCAACATGAAAGGTGCGGAAGGTTTGGATAGTGTGTGTGGCTGGGTAAAGAGACGCCAGAAACTCAATTCTTAAGTTGCGCCAGTGGTGTGTGGCTGGTAGGAGGAGTCACCCATAGTATCCTCCAAAATTGATTTATTCAACATGGCGTGTACGTATTCCACTTCAATGGCATTTGATAGAGGAATTTGCCCTTGTGGGTTTTGTTCAACATGAAAGGTGTGGAAGGTTTGGAATGCTAGTGGTGTATGGCTGGGTTAAGAGACCCCAAAAACCAAATTCTGAAGTTGCGCCAGTTGTGTGTGTGTGTGTGTGTGTGTGTCGCACGGGAAGTCACCCAATAAACCAGAATCTTACTTAGGAGAAGCAACAGTCTTCATCAGAGGAAACAATGTCGAAGTCATCAATAGAGGTATCCTGATCAGATTCCTCGATGTCTCCTTCAACAAATGACTCCCTGTGTTCAAGACCATTAAACCATATGATTACATATTGTCTTTCCTTCAACCCCCAACCCTCTTCTTGCAATGGATGCTGGTTAATTCTTGATTAGTCAACGCTTCCCGACATCTTTGCCACAAAAGATTCCCCACTTGATGTGTAGTGGCAATTCTGATTCGTAGGGAGGAATCATCATATTATCGCTGTCTTTCAGTTTCCCTTGAATATTTCTACATCTTGCCTTTGGCACATTACGTCTTCTCGAACACGGCATGGCGATACCGGTTGAGTGAGGAGATTGCTTGTTATTTAGCCCCATACATCTGCGCAGTGAATGATATCAGGAATGTTGGCTTGCCTGTAGTCGTCGTCTCTCTTGAAAGTTATGCATATGGCCGAATCGTTCCTTTTCTGTGAAAACCTGATGCGTAGGCTGGCCCAGTGGTGGTGTTGAACCCTGGCATAAAATCGCAGTTTGGTTGCCCAATGACACGACTGTTGGTTGTGATATCTACGCATCTTTGATTATTGTTTACAATTGGATGGTCACATCTGCATGAATATCATCAATATCAGCCTTCCACAGAAAAGGAAAGGTTTGGTCATATGCAAAGCTTGTACAAAACACTGCGAAGAGAGGAAAGCTACTAGATGTATGAGACTAAGGGGCAAACACCATGTCTGAGACGAATATTAACCAGCACCCATCACCAGACGATGGTTGAGAGTAGAGAGATGGTCCTGAACCCCGAGAATTATTGGTTGGGGGATGTGATCAGGATACCTCTGAAGATGACTTCGACTTTGTCTCCTCTGATGAAGACAGTTGCCTATTCTAAGTTAGGTTCTGGTTGACTGACGTCGGCAATAACATGACATGATCTATGTTTTAAATGACTATTACAGTAGTATGAAGGATGTGGAGATGTGGACGGTAAGATCAAGAGGAAATTAACATTCCGGCCATGTTCACTGCTTGTCACATTTTTATGGGTATTGATCACATCTGGTGTTCTGAAGTTCAGTTACCACCAAAATATTCATTCTTAAGTTAGTGGTCGTGAATCCTATGATCATTCTCTACATTTTATATCTTGTTCCAATGTTGCACCATTCATGTTAATTAAATTTCTAATTAGGGGCCATTCGGTGCAAACCTGCATAATCACCTTCTTAGGTTGCTGATAATGACGCCTGATATCATTCCGTACAATTTAAGCTTGATTTCACACTGGCACCTTTCATGTTGATTAACATTTTAATTGCCGATGGGGGCCAAGTTATATTTTTGTCATTTTTGAGACTCATAGTTATATAGATATAACTTCATTAATTTTATATCTCAGAGTAAAATAAAAAAAAATTGCTAATTGGTGACCTTTTACCTCTTCTTATGTCGCCTTTTCATCAAAAATCACATTCTCAAATCTTATTTCCTAATTCAGGGCACATTCGTATATTAGATGCCAATGAAGTGGAACTTGCACCTTCCATGTTGAGTAAACCAATTTTAGGGGGTACTATGGGTGACTCCTCTGCCCCTACCACACCCACCACTGACGAAACTTGAGAATTGGGTTTCTGGCGTATCCTAACCCAGCGATAAACCAGTAGCATCCTTAACCTTCAGCATCTTCCATGTTGAACAAAACCCACCTACCTACCGGACTAGTGTCTATGGGTTTTTGCTTTTGTGTGATGCCGTACTCCTGCAACCTGCATTTACTGGGCCTGATTACTGTAGTTAGTAACTCGTTTATCACCCGTTCTAGCATACTACACTGGTGATTATGAGTTAGGCTTACCCATTTCTTCAGCGCCATACAAGTTCTAACCCCGCTTGGGAATCAGTGTCATTGAGAAATGATGACTCGTTTAAGTAAAACATTTTTATTACACCATGTATTACAATATAATTACAAATGTTTGGCCATTATTTTGGCAGGATCACATTTAATTGTTTTTCAACTCACTACGTTGCTCAAAGATTTAATTGCATTTGACAAACATCGTCGTTAACAAGAAAGATAGCTCGCTATCTGTTTCTACATTGTCATTGGTTAGATAAACTTTAAAAAAATAAATAAAACAATACATCTTCTTAAAGGCATGAGGTAGCAAAGAGAACAATAGTGAAATTAATATGGTTTTTTTTTATAAATTTGAAATTATTCATGTTAACTGTACAATCTGTTTTGGCATAATATGGGACACACAATCAGTATACAAAGAACATGTATTATGAAATACAGAATATAACCTAATTATATGTAGCCCCACCCAGAGTCCCATATGATGTAGGGATGTTCTGCCGACCATTATCTGATGTATAGAATAAGGTTGGGACTCCATCACTGATGATCTGTTTGGTGGACGCTCACATCAAATCACAAAACATGTCTATACATAAAGTAGGTTGTAAATTAAGTAAATAAAAACTTCTAAAAAAAAGTCTCAATAAGTAATTTCCAGTGTTTTAATCCTTATTCCCATATACTTTATCCCCCCTCCCCACACACTGTGGGACAAGCTATCTTGTTAATCAAGGTAACTTTACTAACTCTTTGACGCGCATACCTATATCACCTAGTAGTTGTTTCCAGACGAGGTTGGAGGGTTAACAATAAAGGATTCTTTTGGCGAGTTTGGTTCATAAACTCGGTCGTTCATTTATTTGGCCGATAACCAAATTATACAAGTTTAATGAATATGTTATTTATGATAGTGCACCACCAACAACAAGCACTAACATGCATATAATGGTCACCAAAACTACCAAAACTAGAAAAAATCGAAAGAAGAAAGCGTCGAAAATTTTAGACATATCCACCCATGAGTATTCGCTGTAATCTGGTATTGATCCTTTCTCGGTTGACCAAGCCCTTGATATTGCAATTCTGGGGGAGACGATTGGTGGTGCGTCTTCGGAAGGAGTCATAATTCTGGTCTGGTCATCTAACGGAGCTACCTTATCTTTTCCAGAAGCCTTTCCTGTCGACGATTTATCGCCTCTTTCATTCGTCATATCATATGATGTTAACTTATGCATGAACCCCAGGACGACGAGTTGAATCCATCTTGGAATTGGTTTGATTGGCGGTTGATGGTGGAGATACAGACTGAGAACGGCCAGTATAACCGACAGGGCACCAACAAATAGAATTAACGTCAAATATACACCTGGAAATACAAGACACAATAAACACCATTAATAATGGTCAATCCGAGACGGACGTCTGAATTAACTTACGTCTCCATTTTGTTTAATCAGAATTCTATCCACATGGGTGTTGAGGTAAACGTAAATTCGTCAAAGAGTAGATACCAATCTCACACAAGAAATCGTAGATTAGCTCTTGGAATCTGTCTACCCTAGGATAAAGCAGGTTGAGAACATCAAGGGTAGCGGAACTTAATTTATCCTTTCGGATGAGGGGCGGCGCACAACCTAGGATAAGCGTTAGAGATACGATCGTCTCTTTCATCTTTAATTTTTAAAAATGATTTAGTTTATGTTTTTGTGAATAAAATTCCAGGTGATGAATGAATGGCAGGCGCAGCCCCTGGCTAGTGGCACAACACCTTAGCCATGCAGCAAATTAATAGATATATTTCAATACTTACCGAGAACAGATATATGATGTGATGTGGATGGCATATTGTCAGAAATCAGAGTCAACAAGACAGCATAGGCCAGGAGGTTGGTTAAATTATAACCCACTTTCTCACCAGAGTCTGCAGGTAACACAAAACCGATGACACTCAGAAAAGACAACAGCATGATCGGGAGGATAATGTTGAATATGTAAAATGTTGGAAGACGTCTGAACTTCATGACGAATTCCAACTGAGAGAAGATCTCATGGCCGTCGATAAGTTGATTCGTCTCTAAATGAGAACTGACTAAAGTCCATTCTCCGTTCGGACGGTAGTCTTCAAAGTTGATATGAGTTTCCATATGAGTTAGATTGACCTCGTCTATAGTGTAAGCCCAGCTTACGATTTCCACCATACAAGTCTGGACATCAAAGGGGTAATACGTTACGACGCTTTCGCAATGTGTTGTGTAAATTGCTGGGGGTTCCCACATTACCTCCCCTGTGTATTTGGCGCGCAAAAGTAGAGCACTGTCCGTTATCATGCTTATTGAACCAATTCTGTAAATGAAAATACAACTAGTGGAGAGAAAAATTAAAAAAACGGTATGTTTTAATAATGAAGTTATTCGTCCCGATTACTAGTCAAGATGTAGGCAATGGAAGTGTGTTCGATATCGCGTCTACACAATACTTGGATGCTTTTAAGACTTACCTTTTGACTAGCCCAAGCTAGTGTTGTAAAAGGGGTGAACCGTTCTCAACCCACGATTGAAACCCAAATACTATAATCATGAACCTTATAATACATGCACTGGTTACGAGAAGCAATATCACTGAATGCCTGCCGCACGAGACTTCGGCCGATAGAACGCGAGATAAGCCAATTGAGTCATAACTCAATGTCTTCACAAATTACCTAAAATCACTCCTTCTCATCGTTCCACTGTATTGCTTTTACTATAAGTCGTGTAACACATGGTTTAATTTCTGTCAACATACAACTATGGTCTTATTGAACCTATTATAATATGGTGGTCTTTCAGGTTGACTGTCACCTGAGAATTATGGGAGTGGGGAGAAGTTTGCCCCCCCCCCCAGCGGTATGTCAATTTCCGATTATCAAGAGTCTACTTACATGAACGCTAATGTGTATCATTGCTAGTAATCTAGGAATCGTTTATTATCGTTACTACTATTACGATCCGATAACCGCGTGAATGTCGATTTCAGAAGTTTTCTAGTGAAGCGCGGCAATTCACGGAGGCTCGGAGCATGAAAGTCGAAGATGTGTGTTTTCGGTAACTTAACATGACAATGAAAAAGCACTTCTGGTAAATTCACATAGATTTCGACACTTAGATCAAGTGTCTATCGTATCGTGAGCCCAAAATTTCATATTTCGGAAGCGACCACTTTGAATCAAAAATGACGGTCGAAACTGGTGTCAGATTGCGTGTGTGAACCATTTTACGAAAATATCGACCTAAGCGGCTGGACTTACAACAAAGATTGCGCTTCGTTGGGTTGTGCGCCCATATTACTTACGAGTTATCAACAAATAACAACGGTCTCCAGAAGGACGATTCCGTTCCAAACATATAGTTTATTCCACCATATGACGCTGGCGTCCATGATAACCGCGAATCGTTCCATTGCTATAATAAAAAATACAAAACAAAATCGTTAAGATATTTACAAGGCACCAATAGATCTCAATATGGTGGATACTCGATTAACCATTCCGGAATTGAATTCAATCCAGTAAAAACGAGTAATCGACTATTTCAACATTCACTAACTGAATTGCATACTATATAATCGTGCAATCACAACTGAGAGGTTCTACGTCTGGATTCTGGGTATATCACGATATCGGGCAGTTCAATTTAGCCTGTTTTTAATTCCGGCCATTGTGAATATTCCAATATGAAAGGTGATCACGAAGACTACATATCTACTGGTCAATGGTATTGAAGTATTGGCAGGTTGTTAGCTGTTAGTGGTGAGTAACCATCTCCCGGATAAATGTGGCAGCAGAATAGGTGGGTTGTAATGGGGTAGTGGCGTACCCGGTACCCGGTGCGCGGTACCCTGTTTCTTGCCAAAATAACATTATATATCATCCAAACTAAAAATAAGATAAATGTAATTGTAACTGTCTACTATCAGGCAGAAAAAGAACCGCAAAAGAACCCGAACACTTTATTATTGTTGGACGAAAAATTTGAAATGATGGGAATATCGGATTTCGGAGGGGGTGGGGGACAGGGCATTATTTGGTAGCATATCTCGGGACAGTCTATTACACTATAACACCACTCTAAATACCCCAAAGAAGGTGTTTATCTTATAATGCTAGGTTCTCACAGTCGTGGGTTGCGTTACGATTGGGTTGTCTCTATTGATCTGGTACGCACAGATACGTTCAGATAAGTTTCGATACGATCAACACAATTGCAACGACTGACCTCGATATTTGAGAAGACCTGATGGGATCACCACGAGTACTCCATAATTAAAATCACAGTTTCAATCGCAGAACGAATCGTGATAGTGGAAACTTAGCATAATATACAAGAACTGGAGTCTATGAACTCCCCCATAGCAATAGCCAACATGTTTACCTCTTTCCGTTTGTCAATTATTTGATCGGTCAATGTGGTTTATATTCACCCATTTTGTGATGATTATTATATTTTTATTTACTCATAAACTAAAAGGTACTCCATAAAAAGTATACTTAGTCGACCCAACCTAAAAGCTATAAAGTGTGCCATAAAAAGTACCTTTTCGGTCAGTCTAACAGCTAAAAGGTATACCTTAATAGGTGCTTCTAAATGTATAATTTTCATGGTGTAAGCAGTCTGTAGCGTATTTGTCACATCGATTTTTAAAAACATGTTTGAACATTTAGTATATATTGTGAGATAATGAACATTATTCTAAATCAGTACATGGCTCGTGTATTTTATGAACAGAATGGTTTCGAGTGCCATTTTCAATAATCAAAGACAAACATATCTCAGGAGACAATACGGAAGCTGTTTTGTCGTGGTTTTGTACAATTAGTCTTAAATTAGACCAAAATGGCTCTAAAAGCATATTAATATAATATGAATGGATAAAGTGATTTGCACCCAGTTGTTTTAAAAAAGAAATATTTAAATCTCTAATCAATTACGTTCGACGAAATACGCGATCAGCCAAGGTTTGATGGGTAATCATTCGTGTCTGCTGCGTAGTCCATATTTTTTTTTTGTTTGTGTGTTTTTTTAGGGGTAGGGTGGGTGATTTTTTAGCATTTGTGGATCAGCCATACTTATTTACTTCCGTATTATCTACTGGGATATAAACCACTTTGTCTATAAAATACACGAGTCATGTTGTGATTTAGAATATTGTTCATAGTAAGATAATGACATCAATACTTATTGAAATGGTTCAATAATGAATTCTAGTTTGTGTTTTTAATTTTCAATATTATGGGCAATATTGAGTTTGGGGTTTATCTCCTTTAAATAGTAGGAAGCTTCTAATCCTTGAAGACAAAAAGCAGTAAACAAAATTTCTGCATTTTAACTTGTTTTAGGGTCTGGACCCCCACCTCCAACCAAACACACACATACACACACCTCCTCTCCCCTCGAAATACAATACTTCCTAAAAATAAGCATAGAAGAAGGTGTTTAGTCCCATGCGATATATTACATTGTATGCACAGTACCTCTTTTTATGAATGAAATCAGTTAGTAGGATGGGGTTGGGGAAGAGGATGTGAGAATAACTTAGTCAGTAGTACTGTAGAGATTGATATTTTGTATTTGTATGATAATTAGTCAGCAGTACTGAAGAGTTTAAGGTTTTGTATTATTCAGTATTTAGTAAAACACTTACACGCGGTTTAAAACGTAACATGTGACCACTGGTGGAGCTTTCAATATTAAACGATCTGTACCGATAAATATGAAAAAAAATTCTCCATGGAAATTATTACAATAATTATAACAAAAGCAATATACTAGTGGGTTGTGAGTTATTTAGATTGGTGATAAGCTATGAAATATACCGCATGGGATAGTAAGTTGACAATTATCTATATGCAGTTGATTGCGGTCCACTCAGTAAGAAGACAAAGGGTCGATAATTTATATCTAAATAAAAGAATATTTTATGTCCAGTGCAAACGTTAAAAGGTTCCAAAAGTAAATACAGTCACTGGGTGTCTTCTACATAAAGCAGAAGGCCCACACGTTCAGATGTAATAACAACATGTAACTTTCATTTTAATACGCCCTCGTTTAACGCATAATTGTCCTCGACTCCACCATAATCCTTGACTGGAATTTAGCGAATGAGCTCATTAGAAAAAAAACCCGCACACACAACACAATTTATATGGAAAACAATCACTGGTTTATAGTCCACATGATAAATTAGTAAACTAAAAGGTAATGTCGGGGGATCATTTTTCTGGTCAGATTATTGAGTACTACAAAAACCCATTTTAAAGTCTAGAAGTTTTCGATGGCAAAACGCGAGGAATTTATTGTTAAATATAATGTCGCGGTTTGAAGGTTATTGATAAAAGCAAGGAAACGACGTGTATAGGGTTTAACGTCCTACTGTCTCATTTCTACTGGAATTATGAAGATGGACATACGCATATTTCCATGTGCAAATAAATAGATAGCCTACAAAACTTCGTTTTTTCTACTTTTCAAACCGCGATAGCGGCGGATTGGGCCGGTGGGACAAAAAATGAAATAAATAATTTTGTCCAATTCGTCTAAAAAAAAACTTTTTCTTCTGAACATTATATGGGGGTGGGTATTGGGCCGGCCATGAAGCGATGATGGGCATGTTGTATGAGGCCGGTGGCTTTAACGGGTCGCCACGCCATCACTGGAATGGGCTGGTATAGTTGACCTTTCTTCTGGGCCGGGTGTGCTGGATGTGGGCCGGTATTCGGAAATGGGGATCCGAATTTCATCCGAAAAGTTTCATCGGATTCACCCGCCACTGTCGCTCGCAAATTTACTAATTATTAAGTCAACTGCACTCTGTTTGAAACGTCTGCCGATGGTTCGTAACTCCAAAAGATTTCAATTTTAAGGCCTCCGTAAAATTTGATGATAGCTAGTCTCCTGGCTGAATATGAGTACGGGACGATTTCCTGAGGCTGGTATTAAACATTCCTTGACATTTTTATTAACTCGTTATTTTCAGAGATGCAATTACAGAATAGGGATGTCGGGAATGGCCTAACATTGCGGGAAATGGCCTCCCATTTCCAAAAATTCAAAAATGAATTGTGTCCCGTATATGCCTATATGCATGTCGGCTCTCACTCCGTCAAAGCCACCTGTTATACGGCCTTAACTCGGCGAAAGAACGTTATCTCAGTCCCCGTCCCCATGCAGGCATTATGCCAATGAGGAATCAACTAGCGCTCCCGGCAACAAAAATGGGACATTTTTCAATGAAAATATTCTTACTTAAAGTTCCAATTTCACTTTTTCTAAGAAAGTCAAAATATAATTATTTCTATGTTTTTTGCTCAAAAGGTTGTCAACTCACTATTATACGATCATGGACAAAATTTTGGGGGGGTTAGAAAGGGTGACACTGGTTGATTGAGGAAATAGTTACTCAATTACCTCCCTTGTTTTCCCATTCTTCTCAATGGACGACCATCTTCAAACGTTTGAATTTGAAGTTGAAAATGATATTTTTGCCAATTTCTCAACTGGCAATAGTGAATTATAGGATTAATAGGATTATTCTTTAACAAGGTAGGACTGTTTATAGGTTCAATCTATTTTGGGGCTTTATTTTAATAAATTTTAAAAATATAACTTAAAAAAATGCTATTGGAACTTTAATCAACATTCCTAACTAGTTAATGAAATGGTCAAAATTTTCTCAACTAGTCTCATTTTTAAACCAGTTAAATCGTCTTTGACTCTTTACGATACAATGATAATAGGCCTACGTTAATAATTAATAATATGACGATATGATAATTTCACAGATTGATGGTTGTAAATTACTTGCAGCTCGGGGTTTTGGCTTAAGTTAATCGATGTATGAAATATATTATTTGACAGGGATGTTACTAAATCGCATATTTGGGGTTCATTTTTCAAAATGTCCGGGCTCCGCGGTAAGTAAAAGGGGCTGCTCCAACACAGGAGCCGCGGTCCGGTTCCCTGAACCCAATCCGTCCCTGAACCGAGTCCAGCTTGTTAATCCGCCACTCTGGAGGTCAATATTAAAGTATAAGACGGACTTTTGATAATTAAATATACTTACCGCGGTTATCCAACCAGTTATGTCTAAAGTCTGTGTTTTTATATTCTGTCAAAAAAGGAGAAAAGTATTTAAGAAAATTTGTCTAGTAAAGTTATAATATCTTTGGTGTGTCCCGGAAAATTAGCAAGGCGGGGTCCAGGGTTGAGAGAACGTTAAGTCTGGCGTAAGATCGCGAAAATGGGAAATTCTAGGGAAATTTTTCTGCTCATTTAGGTGCATAGTCTACATGTGAAGGATTATAGTGTGGAGTGAACAAGTGGCGTGTAATGGCGGTGCCTTTGGGTTCGAGGTCTTTGGGTAACAAAGAAAATAACTAACTTTAAACTATAATTAGTGGCTTCCTGAAGAAATTATATTGAAACATGTAAAAGCAAATCGATGTTATTTTATAAATTTTGAATGCGATTGTACGCAACCCACTTTCTTTTATGATTTAGAAAAGCGTTATAGAACATCAAAAATGTTTGTATCGCTCTGCTCGGCAGCAATTTTATGTGCATGATACCCATCAGCATGGACAATTGAACGCGTTTTGCTTAAAATCGTTAATAATAGGGCCTACATAATATATTGTTTTATAGGGGCTCGAGGGACGGGATCTTTTACCTCGTCCAAATCCACGTGCACGCTGTATCATAAAGCCCGTCATTGAGTCAACTGGCGTGATTTCGAATAACGTTACCCTCTCTCTCTCTCTCTCTCTCTCTCTCTCTCTCTCTTCTCTCTCTCTCGTCCAAATCATGGGTCACCGGTATCAACCAAACTATTTCGGTGAAAATAAACTGTCTGGATAATCGTGCATGTAAAAACCGCCATGTTTGTAGCAGAAATGAATGTTAAAAAAAAATCTAAATAACAGACAAATAGGACGACTATAAGCGATTTAGATGAATGACGGGATTTGGACATGGTAAAGATGATATCTTATTAAGTAATTTGCTTATAATGATCAGTTTAAATGGGAAAGTAGAAGATTTTGAAGTGTAAAAGGCACCCCATAACATGTAGTATTGGGAGATAGTATAATATTGATTGGTCTATATACTGTAATATCCACTGTTGCAATCGAGGCGCCATAGCTCAGTTGGTTAGAGCGTCTGTCTAGTAAACAGAAGGTCGAGGGTTCGACTCCCCCTGGTGCCTATCTGGCGACTCCTCAAATGTTTTTTTGGGAAATTTCACAAACCAAATCACTCCCCATATAAATGTCCAACCGTTATTTCCCACCTGGTAGCGGTTCCAGTAACCTACATTCTCTTTTCAAAAGAGAGTAATGAGATTATGGACAACTTTACCGGACAAAAATTGTTAATAGGCCTACATTGGCTACATAACATACAGTAGGGGAGACCGGGGTTGGTTTGGACACGTCCAGGTTGGGACACCGACTCTGTCTTAGAATAGTTTTAAATGATATAACTCAAAACGCACCAGCACATGTCGCACGTCATCCGCTATCTTTAATATACTTCCTAGACGTAGACGAAGGAAAGAATAGAATTTTTTGGGGAAAAACAGTTTTTGAAGTAAAAAAGTTAAATCGTCATTGCATGCATTTTTTGTGATTCGCTTGAAGAGTAAGAAACTCCAAGCATTATTATGCCGGAAACATTTTATGATTATTATAGGGACACAAGTTAGGGAGTTAACACTTGGGTGCAAAGTAATCCTCAAACTGCTATTTTCAATCACACGTCGCGAGTTGTAGTGGGGGAGGTTGGGACACTCGCATTGGGGAAGGTTAGGACATTGTCCCAACCTGCCCCACACTATTGCCAGACACACCCCTTTCCCTCTTTCACCAATCATTGCCGGGTGTGTACGGATTTTTGATATATATTATTATTAACATGACAAAAACGAAAAAATCGACAGCAAAGAAAATTCAGTCTTGATAAAACGGGGGTTGACGAAAATAACGGAATGAAAGTAAGTACAGAAAAGAAAGAAAAAACGCACTGAAATTTCCGATTCCGACGAAGACGACGCTGACATAGATTGTTTCGTTTGTGGTGAACCCCTCATAGTCGCCCTAGAGAAAATGGGCCAGTGTTGTCTGTACGATGTGGGCCCACGTTATGTGCACTCCCCAAGACACACCCGCTTTTACGTGTCAAAACTGTGATCAGATGATGATATATAAACACTGCACCTTGAAAATGCCGAATGCTGAAAGACAATGATAAGACAGATACTATCTGAAATAATAAGGCTATGTGTTTCAGATTTATGTTTCATATTTTATTACTTTCAGATTAAATAAAAATATGTTATTTCCTCTCCAATCTAGTTATCAAGTATCTGCTCCACCCATCCTCCTCCCCTCCCTACCCCCTTTGCATTCAGATCGCTTCAGTCTAATACTTTTAAAGATTACCTTGCTTAAATTCAGAACCTTTCAAATTGGGGTAAGTTAGGAAACCTTGTCCCAACATGCCCCGTGTGATGTCCCGACCAGCCCCTACTTGGGTTAGGTTGGGACGGTTTCAAGGACTGTACTAAATTGACGAAAGAATGTCAGATCTGTTTCACTGGATTCTGGGTTAGGTACCAACTATTAGAGCAATATTAGATGATAGTTTGGACTATATACTTTACCTTGCCAGGCTAGCCTTGGCTTCAGTATATTAGAAAGTGTGAAAAATGTCCCGACCAACCCCGGTCTCCCCTATAAGCCTGCATGTCTGTATTATTTCGTACAGCATACAATAAATAAGTTAAACTTAGGGACTAGGCTAATATATTTTAAAAGTGATTACATATTCACGATAAACAAAAGGTTTGTATTATTTCATTTGTGAAATATTTTATTGTATGGTCCCTATATATATTTTATTGGTCTCTAATATTTTCACATAGACAGTACCGGTAGCTTTCAAAATTAATATTTTCAACAATAACTAAACTATGTTTTAGCGGAGTAGTGGCTCAGATTTTTTAACGAGCGCTATAGATTTAACGAATTTAAGCCAGACGCGTTTAATCGTACATGCCGATGGGGAACCATGCATATAAAGTTGCTGCCGAGCGGAGCGAAGCACACATTTTTAATGTTCTATGACACATTCAGAATTTAAAAACTTTACATTTTTACCATAAAAGCAGCGGTTTCATTTTTTTGGTAATATTGTTCGGGCAGTTGTTTTATAGAAATTGATAGATCTTACAATATATATTATCTAAAACATTGTTCGGACAGTTTCGTTGTTCTATCGAGATTTACAGTTTCAAAATATTATTGGTACATCTTTTGACCTATCACTAAACGCAAGAAATTTTTTTCTTCCCGTCTGATAAAATGATTATTGTTGTAATGTGTTTTCCATTGTACTTACCAATTCGTTTAAAGTTAAAACATTAAATCTAATTGATATTTCGACTTTTTCATCGGGTCGAACATCTTTACTATAACTATTTGTAGTTAATAAATCTGTTCTTAGCTGAGTCTCATTTCCAATAAAATGCGCCGCCGAGGTTGAACCTGAAACCGAAAAGAATAAAAATAAGAACCTGAAATGATCAGACAAGTGTGGATTATATTTTTCTTAACAAATATACAAAAAGAAAAATACATAATAATGGCTGTCCTTTTCGGACTATAATCAGACAGGTGCCCAGTCTGAACGAATAAAGGTGGTTTGCCGAGTTTGGTATGGGCGTGGCTCATTGTTAGTGAGATTAAGATTACGAAAGATAAACATATTTCTTAATCTCATACAAACAATTTTTATTCGTAATCTAATGGAAATGAGAATCGAACCACTAAATTCTCTGAATTTAAAGCCATGCCAATGCTCAAACTCAGTATCCAGATTCTAAAAGCATCTGTGTAAAGTATTCAAATGGGTTTACTTCGTACCATACGCACGACTAGACATCACTCCTCCCTGCACCACAGACAATAGGAAACCACACCGAAGTAACGCGAGGAACGTTCTCGACCAACACCAAAGCGAACGGTATGTACAATAATATTTAGACGTCGTTTTTAATTCGCATAATAGATTGCAGACCTTTCTTTTTGACCTCATATGTTATAGAAAGCCCATAATCAAGTCTCTAGACCATAGGACGATCGTGATTTTGAATGGATTGAAATATGATCGCCATTTAATAATTTAATTTAAAAATGGATAATCCAACAATGAAGATCGTAACTATGCCATTCTATTCTTCTAATATTCATAACCTCGCCTTGAATGAAGTAATTAGCTTCAAAATTTTCAATATATTTCTGTCTGTTCAAGATGAATTATTTGTAAAGACAATGTTATGAAATGAAATCGGGTTTAACGCCTCTACTTGTCTGCTCCGATGGGAGTATAATCTAAATCTTACATAATGTATCATAAATTTACTCTCCAAAATGTTTTAACTTTCCACCTTTAATATTATATGACAATGTAGATGCTTATATTCCCAGTAATGTTGCCAATATTCATTAATAACATCGTCTTGTATCAGTTTCAGCCAGATTGAATATTTTTATAAAGATGACGATGATGGGTTTATTTTATAATTTTAACATTAATCTGGTCGGTCGTTATGGAAATATGGTAATATATTGAATACATCAAGGTATTATAACGTCCACTCAACTAAAGCTATAGGTCATAGGGAGTTCACATATGGTTCAGTTTCGACGCATAAGAGTGGGACAGAAAACCTATTACATTTTAATTCAGGCACTTGTCCTTACTCTTTGTCAGGTACAAGGGATCTTTTACGTGCACTACAATACGTACACGGGACCTCGGTTTCTCGTCCCATCCGAACTACTACACAGCTGTCCTTGCCCCCCCCCCACCCCACCCCCCACCCCTCCCCACCCCCCGTCCTGTGTCACTGAAAAATAAGGGGGATCACGCCAGTATAAATTGAGCTTTAGAGTATAATCGAATGGCTTTTAACGCCCCGTCGACACTTTGGGAATAGCACCATTTCAAAAATTCATATCTTCACCCAGAAAAATGTAATTTGACAGAAAGTTTCATTACATTCATTTTGGATAATCTATTTTTTAACTATTATAACGAGAAGTATCGACTCTTTATCTAATCTCGCATAGAACATTTTTAAAAAAGTTCATCTAGATTATTGTTACCGACGAGGCTGACTGATTCCAAAGACAATTGTTTTATATAGGACACCCTTCATTTTGTTCCAAATGCAGAATATTTAGGGAAAGTAAGAGAACTAAAATTAACAATAATAGTTTGTATACTCTCTTATTGCAGGAAAAGATATCGTCTTTTTAACGGATGCTATCTGCCACACATTGCTTTAGGTGCCGATATCTGAATATACACCTGTTATTTATATGACAAACTCTAATTACTGATATTTGAATCTGTTCAATAAATTACACACAGGTACTTATCTGGATTTAAATAAAACTTTTTACAATAGCTTCACAATATACTAGAATCATACTACTATTATTATACTATATAGTCAACCTATTGTAACAAATGTTATTTAAATCCATTCCATAGGCGTTCGAGGGGGGACGGGCTGAGCAGCAAAATAGAACGGATAAAGCAAAAGGAAAACATGATTCAGAATGAGTAATTTTTCTTGGGTTAGTAACCCGAAGTTTTTGGAAGCTGAACCCCTCCTGTGAATATCGAAACTGCCCGAATTGTTCCGATGCACTCAGACCGTGATGAAATAAACGCCAAAGATAAATCAATCTCGGTTCCAGCTTTCGGATGCAGTATGACTATGCCGAGACGTTGGTCTAGTTATTTTGCCCCCGACCCATCCGAATTAAAAGAAGTAGAAGAAACTTACCCGAAGTAAATAATGTCAAAAAGCACAAAAACTGCAAAACTCTCACCATTCTAACGGTAACACAGATCACAGTAACATTTGAGATGCAGCTGATAGTCAAATGATATTACAAAAATACCCCGGTCCGTTATATAATGGTTTTAAAATATTACTAAAAGTCAGTTATAGTAACGTGTATAGTGTCTTTTCCCTCTCTTCAACCGATTTACCAAATTACCAAAACATAGATTCTTATTGACTCCTGTACTAAAGCACCGCTGCTATTTATGCTACATTTTGACATACAATAATAAAAAATGTGTGTTTCCTCAATTCGAAAATATATGTTCTACCAAGTTTCTTCGAGATAGAACCACAAAACTACTTTTCAGTAAGAGTGATGTGAGACGAAACTGTTGATATATGACAGTCTGTTAATGTTAAGAGCTATATAACGCCAACTAAACTTATTATGATTTTGTAGAAGATTAATGGGATAGCTATAGTGATGTATACGTAAACATTGGAAAGCCATTAAGTTTGTATTGTTGGCGCTTATTATCAGACTTATTATATACTAAGCCAATCACTAATTACACCGATTGTTTCAAGAGATCGCTTTACTAAAATCTATTTAGAATCATTCAATAAGTATTCGTGATTTATAATAGAACTCATGGTAATCCGTTTATTATTAGTGTAGTGGGATTATCCAGGGTAGAGAGCAAGTACGATATATAACTGTGTTCTATGATACTGTTTCAACATTAAAGCTGTATTGTCCCTTTTCCATTTCGTCGTATTATTCGCAGGATTCATCTTAAAGGTACCACACAGCCATTTGGTGTGTGTGGGTGTGTGTGTGTGTGTGTGTAAGAGTGCGTTTTGGGGGCTAGGGGGGAATTGAAGCCTTGGCAATGACGGCATTTAACTTTCATTTAGGCCCATGCCAGCTGTGCCAAATCAGTTAAATATTGCAACCGCTAAAAGCACAATAGAAATCAATCTAATTACTAACCTGTTGCGTTTGTTCACGTGGTCATCTAGAGACGTATTTAAGTAACGCAATTTCTGGTTATTTACTACAACCTGACAACAGGCTTACTTTATTGGTTAGCCATTTAAATGTTTAGATACTCCCTGTTCAAGGGGGTTGGGAGTGCCGCGCTTCGACCTCTAGCTGGCCGGTCAGCTCTGGCTTGCGGCTGTGGTTTCGATCCCTGGTGTGAGCGTATGTGGCATGGAGATAGGGGCGCCTTCTCAACCTTGTGGGTTTCCCCCGGGCACCCCGGTTTCCTCCCATCACTGCTAAATACACCTACGCGCAAGCGAATTATTGAAATAAAATTGAAACCAAATGTTAGTCCCGTAATGCCTTAGTTGTGTCGAGTGGACGTTAAACCCCATTTCTCTCTCTCTCTCTCTCTCTCACTCCCTGTTCATAGGTTTTCGGTAGCATGGGTTTTGATTCATAGATTAATCTGCCATCAAATCTGCTCATGGCCAAACACGTCATAAAGATACAGTCCTGAGATGACGTGGAGTAAACAACCAAAAAATAATACTGAATGAAATGTTGGTATAATTTTAATTAGCGTAAACCCGAGATTTTTTTCTGCATTCCGATATATTACTTTCACCTTTAATAAATAATGCAAAAACATGTTGCTTTGGTTATTAATCAAATCATATTTAACGCAATCGTAACGGATTGTTAATTATAATATATTATAGATTCTAATCTACAATACGAATATTGATTTTACTACGAGACGTACAATTAAAATACATGTATAGTCAATCTGTATCTTCAATAATTGACTAACTTTATTATTCAAATGATATGAAATGAATGGGATTTATCGTCCTAATGTTCTGCTCCGATTGGTTTAAAGGGCCAATCCCGATAACTTTTTGGGGAATAAAACTGCTTAATTTTGTGTTAAAATCCCTTATAACCCATTATCTAAGGCCGACCAACTAACCCGATATTTGTGATACGCTTGTAAATAACTTAAACCTGACAGTCTTCATCTGGAAATGGAGGCCGTTGTATTATACAGTATCTGGATAAAACCAGACTTTTTTCTATAAAAATGATATGTAGGTGAAATTTACCTTTTGTTATCAGTACAGTACATGGGTCATTCACAGTATAGAGCTCTCAAGAAATGAGAATCGATTATCAGGTCACCCAATCAAAAAATTGACCCGAAATCTTAAAAGGGTTACGTGTCCGGATAAGCTGTGTTGACGTTAACGTCAAAACAACTCAATATTTTGAGCTGAAACTTTGAGCCAAGGTATATACACCATGCCTCTATATTTTGGTCCATAAATTTCATAAATGCTCGGACTTAAATTTTTGAGACTCTGTTCTTATCGGGATTGTCCCTTTAATAAAGAATTTTGTCCGGACAGCGGCGTTATGGCCCACTCTTTTATCGAATTCTTACTGCCAATGGATCTTTTACGCACACGCATTGTCCCTTGTCATGTCCTCTATCCTGCACCACTGAAATTTGTCGACCACACCGGAAAACCCGGGGAACTTTTTCGGTCAACGCAGGGATCGGGTACTAATTTTTGTACCCCAGTTTCCTGAACAATTTAATTTAATGTATGTTCCATATTTGTTTTTGTTCAAGTTCATGTGTTGTAGCCTTAGTTGCTCTTCTTGATTTTTTCTATACGCTTTTCAATTGCCTAAGTTAAGATTCAACAGAATATTATGTTTGGTATTGATGCATGACAAGATAATGATGTATCTTGTCTTTTTAACCTAATAACATGATGGATATACATCTCAATTATTTTCACAGCCTTCTACGTGATCCATTATAACTGAAAAGTAACCAGATTTAATTTCTGATAATTTTGACAGACTTGTTGAATCGTAGACGTTTACATTCGTATCTTTTCCAGTGAAGTTTCTCCCGAATAAATTACCCCAGTTGGTATGGTATATAGTATGACGTTAAACCCCATTTCGTTCCAAGAAAAGCTTCCGTAGAATAATTACATATTGTCAACAACAAGCGGGACCAGAATACGTCACATCAATTGAAGCCCCTGAACGTCATTTGAGGAATATAAAGTTTATATGTATAGATTTATGTAATTAATTATGTGATTCGTTTAGTTAAGCCCAATTACGTCAACCATTACCCAAATATGGAAATTGGCCTTGATGTTATTTTTAAACAATAACAAATGAGCCTTGATTCTAGATCTCATGACCTAATACCGAAAGCATATTATTTGCCTTTTACATAAACCCATACCTGGTTATTATTCATCTGGCAATAGAATTAGTGATTGAGGTAAAGAAGACGGTCAAATGTCAGTTACTATTATTATGTCATCAATTTTGACGTATTAACTTTATGTGTATTCCATCATCTTACGTATTATCCAACTTAGAGGTAGCTCAATATGACTATGGCATCCCCGCTGTTTGAGTAGCATGTATACCCTAAATTCCAAGCCCGGGGCAGCCCTAGTGTAGCCTCCAACCCCGAATCGTGTCGTGTAACATAATGCGTTTCAGGCCTCGAAGAACGAGGCTAGACATATTCCACAAGGCATGTCAAACGGTGACAACATTCTTATCTGGAGAGCATGCGCAACAAAGACTATGTAAATTGGAATAACCAGACACTATAGATTGCTATTCGATTGCGACTTCTGGGGTATTTCGCCAAACATAACTGATTTGAAATTAGAGTAAAATCGGAAACGATTGAATGTAAATCAATTTATATACATTCATATTACATTATTATATGTGCTGCGACCCATTTGAGTCAATTTCTAGGTCCCAAATGTTAACGATTTAGCTCCTTAAAATACGTTACTCTGATAAAGCCCACGTTCAGTTATAAAAACAGCTTCTCGGTGTCACTGTGACACTAGCCTCTCTAGGAAATTTGGTAGAAATTTTCAATATATACATTTTTCATAAAATATTGTGAAACTAGTATAGCAATGTATTATTCATAAAGCACGTTTTTCCACTTTTTGAAAAAAAGAAATCAAGCTATTTATATCGCAGTTTATTTATAATCGTTGTTAGACTTATATTTTAAATATATCTCACTGTTTAATGATTTATGATGTGTTCACGTTATTAGATATAAATTTAGATTGCCGACTGAAGAACAAAATAAATATCTTCATTGATCTCGAGATCTTTTTTTATGGTTTTTCTTCTGGTTTTGGTTGTTAAAGTGTACCTCCTGGATTTCACTTGGCACCGTAATAAAACTGTACATAGTATAGCCAATGCCTTCAAATTGAATTCTGTATTAACATAGATTCTCGGGACAATAACTATTCGATTCCTTCATTACATTAATCGTGTGTGTTTGCAATAAAACAAGTGACTAGCCAACGATGAAATAATGCTAAGTATTGCGAATGACATGTTAATTTATAATAATTGTTTATAAAACTGTTATAGACAGGAAGTAACTGCCAATATGGCCTGTCTAGTAAACATGCCAATCGCATGATTAAAGAGGCATTATGGAAATGCTGTTTAAGGATTTCATCTCGGTTAGGAGCGGGGCAATTTGACTGAAATTTTCAGCAGATTCTCTTTACGGTATGCAAAATGTCCCTTTAATAATGTATGTATACAACATTTAATGACTAAAGAGAAAGAGGGGGATAGAGAGAGAGAAGAGAGAGAGAGAGGGAGAGAGAGATGGGGACACGGAAAAAACCCTATGAGGTTGAGAGGACAACTCTACTCTACAATTGGGGATTTGAAACCACGCCACTTGACTCAATGACAGACCTTATGATCACATGCGCATGCTAAACTATTGGGACACCCAAACCCCAAAGTACCAAAGAAAAACTTGCACTAGATTTAGCTTATGCATAATGCCTGTTTAATCTATCGATTGTTTTTTTTTACCATTGTTGTATTTCTTATATTGTAAATTATAAGACCAGTGCTTGTTTATGTTAGAAATATTTCAACATGTGATTGTACATCGATGTGTTAATCTATAGGTCTATTCGATTTAATAGCATTAAGGGTTGGGTGTGTGTGTGTGTGGGGGGGGGGGGGGTATGTCGACCTTACAACTGACAGCAACTTGCGTTTCGGCATTTGGGAGCAACTGGGCTTCAACTGATCGCAACTGAACTGAAAATGTCGAACTGGGCGCCTCTGGCCTCTTACAACTCGAAGCAACTAGTTGCAGTTAGTTGCCCATGTTTAACTTTCTGCAGCTCGCTTCAACTAGCAGCAACTAGTTGCAGTCGACATGAGCGTTCTTACATCTGGCGTCACTCGCTTCCGTCGAAATAGCATCACGAGACTTTATAAATAAGCAAAATGGAAGCAAGGGAATTTTCAAACGTTGATGACGTCGACAATAATTATAGAATTCTGGCCAAACCGACCATGACTTGGGAAGGGTGGGGGAGGGCTTCTAAGATATTCGCCATTTGGTTCGTCAGGTAAGAAATAAATTAACAGACACGTGTAAAGTTTAAGTCGACGCGAGCGCTCCGAATTCATTTGCTCTTTGCTGTCCTCAGTTGCTGGTGTGTTTGACATAAGTACACATGCAACTGGCTGGAACTAGGCCTCATTTAAGGTACTAGTCGGTTATACAGGCTCCTGTAATTGTACCGGTATGTAGATAATTATTATGAGTTTCCAATATCAATGAATTGAAGAGCCATTCCGGACACTTGTAATATTTGAAGGACTAGCTCTGTCACAATATGATGAAATAACATATTTACCTTTTAGAATTAGCGCTAAATGGGCTACGTCTCTCATAATATGCGAAATTCGCTAGAGTTTATGTGTGACTAGATAATCTCGATGAATAGTTGTCGCATTAATTTCCAGGCACTTAAACATCGAGGAATTTGGGGACTTATGACCAACTGACACAGAAACAGCGAGCTTATTATTAAAGAAAAAAAAGCACTGCGAATTTTGAGATACATGTAGTTGCACAGGACATTGAATTGATTGAGTCTTGTGGCATGACTTCAATCGTGGCCTTATCAAACATTTCGTTAATACTGATTTGTGGAGAAAGTCTATTTTCAGTTGGCGCATGCTTGGTCTC
Source organism: Patella depressa (assembly GCA_948474765.1). Taxonomy (NCBI): domain Eukaryota; kingdom Metazoa; phylum Mollusca; class Gastropoda; family Patellidae; genus Patella; species Patella depressa. The sequence continues at coordinate 10,343,848 of OX419723.1, forward strand.
GCGTATGTAGACTTTCAATGACTAACACTTATATTTGACAGTTCTGAGAAAAAAAAGGAAGTCGGTAGGAAACAGGCGTGAATTCCTTGTTTAGTGTTTACTCCGACAACTAGTTGTAATCGGCATCCGGACATTCTGAGATGTGACGACAAAAATATAAATTATAAACAATGCAAATAATATAAAAAAACCTTTAAATTAAATTTATTTTATTGATATTGTAAATAAAACAGGAATAAAATAATATAATTATAATATGATATTCCAAAATAGTTATGTGTACAACTCAGCAAATTTCTAAAATGGTAGCAGGACACAGAACCATGAAATATTTTTTAAAATTTTAACGAATTAATAACGCACTGTGTAATATACATATAATAACCTGAAACCCCCAAAATGCAAGAAAATGATAAAATACGGAGTTTAAGGCCATACAGAATCACAAACTTCATAAATACATTTTGATTCAAAAATTATGCAAATCAAACAAATCGAACTACGTTATGACCATTTAAACTTTACTCCTCTAGGTTAAAAATAGTAATAAAATTACTAGTTAACCTGCCAATAAGCGGTTGAACTTTAAACTAACCGGAGTTGAGCGAAAACAAAAGTTCTACGATCTTGTTTATTGACCTCTTGTTATTTTTAAAAAATATTTTTCCTAATCTTTGTTACCCAGAACGATGTTGTCTTCGCATTATCTCGATGAGCATAGGCTATGGGAACATTGGTCTTTGAGTCGACATTTAACCGAAACAACTGCCCCCTAAAATGTGGTATGGTATACTTGTGCGCCACAACAGACCGTTTCAGCTGCTAATCCCTCGCATCAAACAGAACGCTGGTTATATAATAACTCTTCAAGATCCTAGTGTAGTAAAGACAAGTAGATCGAAATTTTGAACTATAAAAAAACTAAACGAAATGGAATCTGTGTTTTAATCAGATTGTTTATAGACTCAACTTTTACCATTTCAATTAAACAAACTATTCATTAAAAACATACCACCCATACCGCCCATACCACCCATACCTCCCATACCACCCATACCACCCATACCACCCATACCTCCCATACCACCCATAGCAAAATAGGGTAACATATCAAAGAATCTGTCGCCTCCACCGAGAAGCGACATACTGGCTAAACCCATCATATTATTACCACCCCTTCTTCTAGTGTTGCCACCATATAAGGAACTGATGACATTAGCTAATACCATGGGGTTTACATTCTTTCCGTTGGTCATACCACGTAAACTTCCAGTTCCATAATTTTGTTGACCAAACCCTCCGCTTCTTGCTGGTGCCATGGCAGTTGGACCCAAGCCAGATTGTGTTGCTACTCCGTTAGGACCACTGGTCAAAGGAAATATGGTACCCGGCATCCGACCTGTTAAACCGGTATCCGTTGTTGTTCCAACCGGTCCAGTGTTCTGAACCCCTGTCCCGGAAATGCCATTATTTGGTAGTCCAGTGTTACTGAACCCAGTTCCAGTTGAACCAGTATTTGTCATTCCATTTAAACCTGTATTTGTCATTCCATTTAAACCTGTATTTGTCATTCCATTTAAACCTGTATTTGTCATTCCATTTAAACCTGTGTTGACCATTCCAGTTAGACCTGTATTTGTCATTGCGGTTCCAGTTAAGCCCGTATTTATCATTCCGGTTCCAGTTAGGCCCGTATTTGTCATTCCAGCTCCAGTTAGGCCTGTATTTGTCATTCCGGTTCCAATTAGACCTGTATTTGTCATTCCGGTTCCAGTTAGGCCTATATTTGTCATTCCGGTTCCAGTTAGACCTGTATTTGTCATTCCGGTTCCAGTTAGACCTGTGTTTGTCATTCCGGTTCCAGTTAGACCTGTATTTGTCATTCCGGTTCCAGTTAGACCCGTGTTTGGCATCCCTGTTCCAGTTAGACCCGTTTTTGGCATTCCGGTACCAGTTAGACCTGTATTTGTCATTCCTGTATTTGTCATTCCGGTTCCAGTTAGACCTGTATTTGTCATTCCGGTTCCAGTTAGACCCGTGTTTGGCATCCCTGTTCCAGTTAAACCTGTGTTTGGCATTCCGGTTCCAGTAAAATCTATATTTGTTAAACCTGTAATACTCTGGCCTGTACTTGGGGTGTTAATTCCAGTAGGCCCCGAATTAACAAAACCTGTCGATAACCTGTCAGTAATTGGTTGTCCAGTGTTGGTGAATCCGGAAGTCTGTAATCCTGTTCCAGAATTATCAGTATTTTGAAAACTGGCTACTGTAGGACTGGCATTTGGTATTCCAGTTTCAGTTATATCGGTTCTGGTAGTTTGCGATCCGGTTCCACCTAAACCAGTATTTTGTGATGTGGTGAATGTTGATCCGCTAATTGGTAATGCGGTTCCTGTATTAACCGATGCTGTATTATCTGTATATGGCAAACCAGTGTTGGGATTTGAAATGCCACTTTGGAAAAGTTCTGTAAATAGAGAAAAGACAATGTTTCATGGGCTACACGATAGGATAATCGTCTCTATGGACTTTACAGTTCCTAGGCATTTCAAAAGAGGCGTGTGTGATGTTGATGTAATTAAATGTTAAGACAATCAGAAGTCCTTATATATCTAGACGGGTTTAGATTATATCCCAAAATGTACGGATGGAACTGAATAAAACGGATCAACATCCTGCCATCGTTTCGGGTTCCTTTAAAGAATTCTGTCAACGATGAACTAAATGACTAGTTTCAAACTGACCAGACTTTACCGTAAATAGTTAACCATACTTCTAGATCTCATTGGAAGAATTGTACAGACTGCACCACATATTAAAAAATAAATTGTCGCTTATCACTACACGAATGGGTATAAAATCAGGTTCTAAAATCGAACACAATTTGGAGAAATAGACAGTACTGAAATAAATGCAAAACTAAAAGAGAAACCATTAGCTATATTCAAATGACAAGTGATATCGGGTGTTAAGACAACAAGTAGGGTATGATATGTATGGGTCATTATTTACAGTTAAAACAATCACTTGTTTAGATTAGTCTATGAGTTTGAACATAAATTCGGACTTGTATTGTGCTTTTACACTTGGTCTATAAATTTGGACATGAATTAAGATTTGGTGTATGAGTTTGTTTTCGTAATTAAATAGCCAAACCTTTTTGATAGTTGGATTTTATGTGTTGGTTTGTTTTTGTGGGAAAAGAAACGGCGTGTACATACATAAGGCAAAATATTAATAATAGCTGATGTTGTGTTCCACTGTCGACACAGTTAGTGAACCGACCATCCAATTTGATGCATTGTTTTTGAACAAGGAACACCGTGTCGTCCGATTATGGAAGTACGTTCGACATTAAACTTGACATCCGTGTTCCTTGGACGATTTCGCATCGTTTAACAAAAATGGATTTCTGATATGAAGTCACAATTCCAAGATGGTGGCGATGACGTCATCTTCCGTTTCTGGTCCACAGTACTTTCGAACTTATTTACCCAAGTAAACAAAGTACAATGTCGTAGCGACTAGATTCCTGTCCTATAGAAATTGTGGAATATAGCCTTAAATCAGTGCTTTAGTCGGTTTAAAAATATAATTATTCTTATATTTACACAATTAATGGAACGATTAAGTCTTGAAATTAACCTTTTTTCAAAGTTCTCTTCGGAGATCAATAGGAATATTTACACTGACAAATGGGAGATGTGATCGAGCTTAGGTTTCTAGTTACCTTGGTGTTTAAATTCAATATTGATATTGCATGTCATAAACCCGTTTCAATACAGACATTTATATATCAATAGATTCATAGTTTCCATTCATTTGCGTTTGGCATAGAACTATTCTACTTTTGTTCTGAACGTGTCCATTCTGTGATCACCAGAGCACGGAACCATGGTGTTTCATTAAGGTGCTAGCTTACTAACCTTGATGTCCAGGGTTCAATCCCAGACTGGACCAGAAAGGCGTCTCGGGGATTTTTTGAATTCTTGTCCAAGGCAGGGGGTGGGTGTGGGTGTGCAAGGAACAGCTTCTGGTGAGGCTGATGAATATAAAAAACCTGTGTACTGATTGGTATGCACATTGGATAAGCCGTGGTGGGCTCTATAGAGAGTAGACGAAAACGCCGAGGTCCGGGCAAAATTTCTCTTGGTATGCAATGATAGAGATTTGACAGTCTTTATTAGCCCATTTGGTGCTAAAAAAAGTAGGACGTCAAACCGAATTTACTGTCACCACCATGCTAATCGAAATCCACTCCTACTCGAAACTGTCGAGCGGACCGATCCAAATACGTTTTTACATTTACATGTATTCTTGCTCGAGTAGGTTGGATAATTATTGATATGCCGTTGATGTTTTATATAGTGAATACGATGCTGATTTATCGTATGAATTTATAAGATTTTATATTATGATATATTTGTCAACTCAGTAGTACGATAATTACATATTTTTATGTCCTATCTGGCGGAGCAAAGACAATTATAGTTTATGAAAATACATATAGCCAGCCGAATGGATCGAGTTGGTAATATGATATTTAGTCTTACTCACCAGTACAACACCCCACCCCCGCACCCCGATTAAGTCTCGACAATCTGTAATAGTTTAGAGAATTGTACTATTACGAGATCAAATAACAATGAATAAATAAATGAGGACTATTGAAAGTTTATGCAGATTTGAAGACAATACGACAATAATACTGTAAACATTGGTAACCCCTGGAGGCCTGCCTTTTGTTAGAAAAAAAAATATCCAAATATCGACCATTACTAAATGACTATACAAAAAAAGCATTCCAGCTCATATTTTTGTAAAAATTTAATAGAGAAAAATGTTTGTGCCTTTCTAACGCATTGTGGTCCTAAACAAAGTTTTAACTAATCAGTACTGTTTTTATGTTTAACAGCAATGAGGAGGGATATCATCTAGTGCAAATGCCTGATAAACTTTATTTACTTCCGATGTGATATAATGGAATCTTTGTATTCTGAATAAATTGCTTGTGGGTTTATGAATCTTCATTAAAGGAAATAAATATAAAAGTGCACCTGAACGCTACATCTGCTAAATGAATATTCAACATTACATCTCCCAAATGAATATTTAATTAATTAAAAGCTAGAAAACAGTAGATCTGTCTGTAACACCACACCTGAACGTTACATCTCCTAAATGAATATGGAGCATTACATCTCCCAAAAGTTAGAAACTGTTTTATCTAGAAAACAAGACAGTAGATCTATCTATAACACCACACCTGAACGAAAACCCGATCGAAACTCTGCCTAGTACACCCGGTGATAGCTGTATCTAGAACATCTAATCGGAAGTGGATCTGTGTAGAACACTCATAGGTAACTCTATCGGGAACAACCGACGGTAGCTCTATCTAGACCCACTGGTCGGTAAAACACCCGAAAGAATCTCTTTCTAGGGCAGCTGATATCTAGAAAAGTCGACAGAAACTCTGTCTTGAACACTCGGCTCCATCTAGAACACGTGGTCGATGGCAAACGTGAGCACAAAACTAGAAGATTATTCTAAAGATTACAAACTTGAAAAAAAGTAACTTTGTCACTTGACGTTGGTTTTGAACATGCTCAAAACAAACGCCGTGACCCAGCAATCATTTGTGACCATGGAGACCACAGCTCGATATCTGGCGTTTCCACCACGCTTTTACCACGCTAATGACGACCTTGACGCGCTCTACGACCATTTTCCATCGCCGTAGTAGCGCAGTAAGGACGCCACTCCGGGGGTATAAAGTACCCGTTGTCACTTTACGTCAAATATATTAGAAGTTCACATATTTAACGGCTAGGCTAATGACTGCTGATGGCCATTGCTCCCAGGTCTAGAATCCAAGTCCAAACCCTTTTTACCGGTGGTATCATGCTCAAGAAGTTAGTGTTTTTTTGGAACCCGTAATGTCACGTGTCTCAGATTACAAAGATACCGCACGTGCTATTCCTATATAGGCTACATGTTAAAACATGTATACCGTTCAGACGCTTATTTTTAAGCCAGTTCAAATTAGCCGTGTTTTTTAAGACAGGGTCGTGTTGCGTTCACATCACACTTACTAGCCAAACCAGTTTAACTATTCTGACCTCGCCGAGCTGGGGTTTTTTAAACTGGTTTATTTGCCCAATATTTGCGTTCAGGCGACAAAGTTAAACTGGTTTAACGATCCCCCCTTTTTTTTTTGGTTTTTTTTTTAAACCTGTTCAACTTAAGCGTCTGAACGGGCTAAAAGGATATCATTGATTCGACTTTGGATGTGCGTTGAGACAACATAGATTTTTCTTCGCATCCAATAGGTAATTCAATCAATTAAACACGTGTCCAATATAAACTTACCGCAGTGATGTCCCTTGATGGAACATTGACCGCAGAGCAAGGTAAAAAATATGAATTATAAATAGAGCTTAAAAATAATTAATTTACTTACGTGCTGAAGCAACGGATGAACAAATAATAACTAGAATCGAAAAGCTCGTTTTAGTCTCCATGTTCGATAAATAATTCAATGGTTCCAAGCTGTAACAGAAGAATTGTTTTATTAACAGTTAGTGTTTATTATTCAATCGAATTCTTCTATTGTGTTGATTTTATTAATCATTACATTCGTGTCTTCGATTAAATGAAATGGAAACCCACGTGGTTAGAGGAGACAAGTGTACACCATGCAGTGAGCTATGAAGAAAATGTTGCCCCGACAGCGGTGTCAAGGCTTATTCTATGTGCATGCCAGGGTGTACATGGGACCTCGCGTGTTTGTAGCATCCGAAAGACTAGACACTATCATACCACCCGCCCCACATCACTAACAATGTGAAACCATCACGAATGAGAAACTTTCTCGATCAACAGAGGTAACGAACCCGAGACCTCCTAACTAACCTCCTAACTATAGCTAGCGTCTTTGTATAATGAAATGACATTGAATTGTGAAACATTCTACCCAAATTTATAGCTTTTCAACATTAAATCACAAGATATTCAAATTTTGAATGAAAGTTAGCAGTTTGTTTACGATTCTCAAAAAACATAGAATATACGATACGAATGACAAGATAGTTCTATCTTACTTTAGAGAGGGGGGGGGGTCACGGTGGCAAAGTGGGTAAGACACTAGCTCGGTAGCCGGGACATAGGGTATTCGATCCCTGCATTGGCCTAGAAAGCTCATCCAGATATTCCGGCGTGGTTCTCCTTTGTCAGTGATGCAGGGCGGAGGGCCTGATAAGGACAAATGTCTAGTCGTTCGGAGTGTACAAAAAGGCGAGGTCCTGTGTACACATTGGCGTACACGTAAAAGATCCCTTGACAGTTGGAATTCAATAAAAGAGCAGGCGGTAGTGCCGTTGCCCGTGCAAATTTTCCTCATGGCATACTGTATGGCGTATACCCGTCTTCATTAGCCGAATTCGAAGCAGAACGGCAGGTCATTTGCTCTGGAGAAAATTGACGTATGGATTTAGTTTTTAATTAATTTCAAAACCACTTTAATAGGTTTTCTAAAGAAAAACAAATTGTCCCATCTCTAAATTGTTTTTCAAAGGGCATACTAGCCGCTCTCCTACTATCTAAGGACATAGAACAGTCTGGTTGTCAAATGCTATAGTATCGATTTCAGCTGAATGCATAAAACACTTTTGTCTTGAAATTTTGAAGTACATTTTCTCAGAAATAACTTTTATGAACTCAGATAACAATATGCATGAATCAATCCGAAATAAGATACTGATTTTAAACTTACCTATATCATCAACTGACAGACAACTGATATACCATGAGCAATATTCCCCACTTTATATAGCCAAAATATTACTTATTTCTTTTAATGTACATCATGTGTTTTTACATAAACTTACATATACAATGATTGATATATCTACAAATAAATTATCGTCCATTTTTTGGGCTATTCCTTTGACCAGTTTCCAATTTGTTTGACACATTTATCTCCCTTTAATCTGAATACAGTGCAGATTACCTTTTTTGAAGCTTCGATCTGCGTATTTTGTACACGGTGAACAGTCCATTCCGATTACACTATTTTGCCTCAACCGTTTTTTCGGACCAATTTTGGATTGTTCGTACGTGTTTTTTGTTTTATTCTTTACAAGTGTTATGGGGTTTGTTTTTTTACATAACAAAAACACAATGTTTGGATCACACTATTGATCTAAGTTCACGGAAAACTCTTGGATTGCTTAAAGATTAAAGATGAAACAAGCTGATGGTTCAGGCAGTAACTGCAGGATTGTTAAGGTAAACAAGCGCTTAAGAGTGCTGGGAGTGAGGAAGAGAAGGGGACATGGTCAGGCCTTTACGGAATTATTACAGACTCATTGGTTTATTTACCTGAAAAGCATGACGGGGTGACCCGAAACTTCAAATAGCCACAAGCTATAGAGACCTGTATTCCATTATAAACAATAAGTGTAGATTTTAATACAATAAACACAGTGGCTTGCCATAACACACGATTGTTCAGAAAGATTTAATATCGATCAATTCTGATTTGAAGGAGCTAAACCCCTAAATCAATAATTTACATAATATTTTAAAATTGAAAACATGAATTAGAAATCAATTTTGGGTCCTTATAGATTTGTAATGAACATAGAAAAATATGTCCTACAAGACAATGCAGAAGTTACTAACAACAAAACAATATTAAAAGAATGAGTAGAATGGAGTAAGCAGAGCTTAACTGATTAGAAGTTACAATAAATACACTTAAAATAGAATAATAAGCACTTTATACACCTTCATATTACTTTAATTTGTGCTTTTAGATATATTTTTGTCAATTTTTAAGATTCTAAAGAATAGTGCTGTACTCCCATTAAAGTAACGATGCATGATTTTGTCATCATCTATATTTCCCTTGTAATCGTCTGAACATCGAAGCCAAGATGGAATCTAAACTACGATTTTTACTTTAATCGTCATAATTAATATGTAAAGGAAAATTTACAAAATCCATATAATCCGTTAAATGCAAAATAAAAAGAAACGTTTATTGGTCCTTGGATTGCTAGGCTTTTTGATTCTTAGTTAGGTCCCTTTAAATAATAGACACTTTTTTGGTACAGGTACGGGGTATATTTTTATAGCCAATACACTGTAAAGGGTAATATTGTTATTCAGATTCTCTGTCTTTGGTAAAAAAAATATAACGGAGGTTAACAGAGGTGACTCCATTTTTGGGACATTCATCTTGCATTCTTTGTAAACGTGACGACGGTCGTCTGTGGTTTTTATGATTTTTGATGTTTATGTGTTAGGATAAGATATTACCCGTGTTAAACGTGTACACTATGATAGGCACTCTATCACAGAGGTCAAGGTTAAAGGTGATGACAGCTAATATATCATACATGTTGAGGTCAATAGTGGTAAGAGGCCTACTTATTATAACGGCAAATCTCTTTGATCTTTGGGGTATATTCTATGCCCGGAATAGTTTGCAGTATGAATATATAGAGGAATTTGGGGTTATTCCTCTGAAATTGTTTTTCTTAAAACCAGTATTGGGTTATTCCTCCAGGGTAGGTTTATTTTCCATAAGAAAACATGAAATAAGGTTTTTCTTAATTGAATTCTGGGATAGGGCCTATTCTCATTTTAGTACATTTATAAGCAAGATAAAGTCCTCGACTTCGGTTATGATGGGGAAGAAAAACTTCAGAAAAAACCCTCGATAGATTCTTTTTCTCGGGTTATTTTATTTAGTCTTTCTTTCCCCAACAAACCCCAGTCTCGTGCTTTATCCTACACAGAATAACCGAGATGCTATAGATAAGCAGTAGTCAAAAATAATCTTATATTTTGGGCCCTTGGAATTGACACAAATTGATCGTAACGCATATAATAATGTATTATGAATGTATATAAATTTAGTCTCTATCATCCAGAAAAATTTTCTACGTTGAAGACTAGGTGGTTCTGGGTGACCGAGACTAATATAAACTGATTTACATTTCTGTTTTTACTGTAATTTCTAATCAGTTATGTTCAGCGAAATTCGCCAGAAGTCCCAATCGAATAACAATCTCTAGCGTCTGGTTATTCCAGTCTATACCGATGGTATTTATTGCTATTGCTCTCCGGATAAGAATATGACTTGTGAAATATGCCTGGCCTCGGTAAGATCATAACATCAATCACGATTTGAATTTTCAAATAATTCGTGTTTTCAATGGCAAGGATTTGGATGATATTAAGTTAAAGACTTAGCTACTTTAAATGGGTAAAAGAACAATTAAATGGGCTAAGTTCCACGAACTTCAGAAATAAATATTAAGTGGTATGTGGTGTTTTAAAAACAGTTGTAATATCGCCACAAAAGCATTTGTTTTAGTTATGTCGATATTTCGTATAAAAGGGAAGTAACATCATGTGTTCTTTCAGCGGTGAACATTTTTTTCGCCTAATGTTTCAATCAATGACATAAAGGAAGTCACGTTTGTTGGTTGGTTGGCGGGCCCTTGGACCCCCCCCCCCCCAATAAGTCAACTAGCGTGGTTTCGAATCCCCGGTTGTACGTGGCAAGGAGTAGGGTCACCTGTCAAACCTCGTGGGTTTTCTCAGGGTAATCCGGTATCCTCCCACTGCTAAAGACCCCTACGCACAAGCGAATTATTGAAATAGAATTAAAACCATATGTTAGTCCCGAAATGACCTAGTTTGTGTCGAGTGGACGTTAGACCCATCTCTCTCTCTCTCTCTCTCTCTCTCTCGCTCTCTCTCTCTCTCTCGGGGATTGGGATGGCCTAGTGGACTAGAGTGCCGCGCTTCGACCTCTAGCTGGCCGCTCACCTCTGGCTTGCGGCTGTGGCTTCGAGCCCTGGTGTGAGCGTATGTGGCATGGAGATAGGGGCGCCTTCTCAACCTTGTGGGTTTCCTCCGGGCACTCCGGTTTCCTCCCACTGCTAAAGATCCCTAAAGATCCCTACGCGCAAGCGAATTATTGAAATAAAATTAAACCATATGTTAGTCCCGAAATGACCTAGTTTGTGTTGAGTGGACGTTAAACCCCATTTCTCTCTCTCTCTCACTCTCTCTCCCTCTCTCCCTCTCAGATATATAAGGCCCGACAGGAACTGTCAGTGGACATCGTCCGCTCCGAGACAGTTCCTAAAGGAACTAGTAGCAGTATAAAATCATTCTAGCCCCAAGTTCACAAAGCATTCTCGGACTTAAGTTGAGAATTTACTCAACTTCCATTCACTGTTTATGAGAAATATCTTTAATCCAGAAACTCAAAACTTTCCATATAGTTTCTTATTGTCGTATTTGATACATTAAAACAGTAACAGCTTTATAAAAGGCTTTATTTTAGTTAAAATAAGGGGAACAATTTTGAGTAAATTCTTAACTGAAATCTGAGAATGCTTTGTGAACTCGGGCTCTAATGGCGGTGCACGTAACATAACTCCTGACAGTTGATATTCGAAATAAGTGGCACTTACTGTGCACAATGTCCTTCACAGCACACTGCGTGGTGTATGTACGTCTGCCTTTCCAGTCGTCGCAGGAAAATTTTACGTTAAACCCCATTCCATTTCAACTTTATAGCATGCACTTCGCAGTTGTGTTGTTTTTTTTTAAATATTATGTTTGGTTTGTACAAGGAAAACATTTTTACATACAACAATGAAGAAGATAAAACCACTCGTCGACACAATACGCACTCTTAATTGCCCACATGGAAATGTTCTGCATCCGTTTTCGTTTAAGTATGTTTGTCTAGCAAACAATACAAACGTATCTTCTCTTATTGCACTTTCGTTTTCTTTTATTTCATGATTTTGAATTAAAAGATGTTTTGGTATCCACTTTTAAAAAATAAAAACTCCATAGTTTCTATTATTCGAACATTTAGGCTAAAACAATATGTATGGGTTTTTTTTCAATGGAAATATAACGTGTCATCACCATCGATCTTTTCGTGTTATTATAACACTTTCTTCTCTTTCAACGATGCTTAAAATGAAACTTTTACAATGGGTAAATGGACCCATTACATCTGTATTAGAACGACCTTTTCCCCCGCGATAACTCGAGTGTAAACGTGTACACGGAAGTACACATAAAATGAAATGGGGGTTAACGTCCTACTGTTCTGCGCCTAACCTCGGCTAATAGAAGACGGACGGACATACGCCATACAGTGTGCTATGAGGAAAATTTTGCCTGCATGGGCAGCTTCGCTACGGCCTACTCTTATATCGAATTCCAACTGCCAAGGGATCTTTTAAGTGCACGCCAATATCTACACCGTTTTTGTGCCCATCCGAATTACTAGACAGCTGCCCTTGTCTGGCCGGCCAATGCAGGGGTCGAACATCCGACCTCCGGGCCAGCGAGCCAGCGCCTCACCGTCTGACTTTGTACCGTTGATTACAGATTAAACATCCATAAGTGTACAAATGTGTTTTTATTGATGAGTTTCCAGTTAAATATTGTTCACAATATTTAATAAGAAGCAAAATAAATAAGATGTTTACAGGATTTTTCTTTTATACGAAAAACTAAGTGATGCGTTTTCTATGGCGCTCAGTATATTTAATACTTTATATCAATCCTATTAAATACACGGGACCTCGGCTTTTCGTCTACATTTGTCAGGACCTTCTTCATGCACCGCTCAAGAGAGAAAACCACACGGGAAAATTCCGAGGAAATTTCAGGTTTTCAATAGACAAATAATAGTTGTCTTGATATAATTTATTTTTTTCACAATAAATCGACATGTCTTTTTTTTAAAAATAAAATCTATGGTGTACGTGATTTTGTTGAAAAGCAGTGCCACAAATCGTGACGTTTCAGACTTGTATAAAGTACTGTCTATAAGACTATAAATAATCTTTCTTAAACTAATGGACTACTTATAGTAAGTCAGATGAATTGTTTTCTGAACAATAAATATTGATACCGTTATTTTTTCAGACATGGTTTTTTCCATTAATGAGATATTTGGTAATGCTTCTAGACCTAGACCTCTTAGAAGCCGAACAATAAGTCACTTTATTTCGATCTATGTTATTTGCTGTTTTAATGTCTCAACCAAACAATACATTTCTTGACATGTCGCGTAGTTTGTCTTGTCCGAAGGTTTGTCTTATAATATTGCTTATAGTTCAGTCCCCCTGGACTTATTGTTTTATCCGTTTTAATAAATTTAATGGCCATGTTTTCCGTACTATGAGAATTTTGGCTAGTTAGTGACCTTTCCACCTGATCAGTCAAAGTTTATTTTTATGGATCTCAGTTTTTCTCACTATCCGAACGATAATTAGTCTGCGCATTACTTGTGTAGGACGACGGCTTTGAAAATCTGGTATATGTTAGTCGAGCGTCCATTTCCGTTACCAACCGAGTACCACGGACCCTTACCACCTGACTACAACGACATTTTACCCACTTAATTTTCCAGACCTTTTATCATATGGTTATGTACAGCGTGCTTTGAGAATTTTGGCATATGATTATTTTAAGAGCACGCCAACATGTACACTGCACGCCAACATGTACAAATATTAAATCTTACCTTTAATAAAGATAACACATTTTTTCAATCAACCAAACTGTGTACATAAAAGTATGTTAATAATGAATAGACAGGTATTGAGTTGATCTTGTGTATTTCGTTAAACAAATATCAAGGAAATAAAAGAAAGTGTGTTAATTAAAATCTTTTGCAAACTACAATATCTTGAAAGTTCAATTCCTAAAAGAAGTATCCGTCTAAAAATGAAAGACCTTAAGTTGAGTATCAGTCCCACAATGACAGCCTTTAAGTTGAGTATCAGTCCCACAATGACAGACTTTAAGTTGAGTATCAGTCCCACAATGACAGCCTTTAAGTTCAACATCCCACAAGGGCTCCTTTCTCATCAGTAGATACGGTGATTTGACAATCACGCAACATTCGGATTCGGATTTACCGGATAGGGTCAACACAGCCCAGTGCCACCTAAAATCGCTTAATCCACCGCTTTAAATCCAATTCAACCCCATCACGGAGATTATTTACTGTTTTGTTTTCTAAATTAAATGTTAAATAATCAAATTAAATATCAAGCGTGATATTGTCGCTAAAATGCAAATGAAGTGAAAGGAAATGTTTAAGTTAACGAATGTTATAAAATAGCGTTTCGAATCAATTACATTCCTTATTCGCATATCCTCTTGTTAGCGGTGCAGGATGGGGTGCCTGTCAAGGACATATGTCTAGTCGTTCGGGTGGGACGAAAAACCAAGGTTCCGTGTATACATTGGCGTGCACATAAAAGATTTCTTGGCACTTAGAATTCGTTATAAGAGTAAGCCATAGTGCCTCTACTCGGCAACATTTCCCTCACAAGACACTGTTTGGCGTATGTCCGTCTTCATTAGCCCAACCGGGGCAGAACAGTAGAACATTTCTGATAGCTTAGGTTACAATCTGATCCAAGCTCATAATATATCCTATTTCGTTTCATTTTTTTATAGTTCAAGGTTTCGTTTTATTTGTCTTTACTACAAAGAGACCCGGAAGAGTTTTTCTTGGCGTGAGATACACGCAACTGTGGGTAAACCGCGAGAAACGTCAAGCGGATTGATTAATCAATGTAGACGTCATAAGGTCAAAAACCGCTCTTACGACACCTAATGCGGCTTTCCAGTACAAACGATCAGATCGAAAGTAGTGTATAAATTAAACGAAACGAAACATATATCTGTATTTCAATCAGATTGTTTTTGCCCAGAAGGGAATAAAATAGCACATTGAATCAATTCCTATCTTTATTTTCAAAACATGAGAATCAGGGGAGAAAACACAACATTTTCAAATATAAAAACGTTATTTAAAAAATGTAAGTTCAATCGATGCGTAATTGTTTAAAGAATAAACACACCAGGCTTCGTGTCAATTGTATTACAACGTCAAAAGAAATAAGGTTATATCGATTGTTAAAAATCTCTCAACCAGCGGTAACGCACCATGATCCTCCAACAAATTAAATTCTAAAACATTTTGTTTGTATTAGAAAAATAAATAAAGACGTGAGTAAAAGACACCATTCTATCCGAACCAGTTACGTTCTGTGTAAACAATACACGCGCCATTGAGCCAATGATTGCACGTGTTGAAGACAGTCATCTTTTACAGAGATATTAGAAGACTTTCGTAATTCTCTGTGAAACAGATTGGCGGTAACGTACGCTTTCGCGGACACAAAAAACGCGGATGATATGCCACCGTGGATGATATGCCACCGTGGATGATATGCCACCGTGGATGATATGGCAAACAAACAAATCGGCTCCATCTCCGTTGACAAGAAAACGACTGGTAAGCGAAATCCACCCAGTTTTGTGTAATATACCTGGAATACATTAGATCACGAGATGGAGTGGATGTTTTTGATACTGCTAAGAGTAAAAATATGAGACGTAAAGGTGCGAATGAGAAACCAAGGCTAAATGGTACGGAATGATATCAGAAATCATTATCATCAACTGAAGAATGCAATTTCGGGTGGTCAGTGAAGAGACTAATGCTGGTTTGCACCGAATAACCCCTAATTAGAACTTTAATTAACATGTATGTTGTGACATTGGAACAAGGTGAAAAATATAGGGAATGATCATAGGATTCACAACCATTAACTTAAGAACAGCAGATGTGACGAATAACCTTAATCAGTGACACGCAGTACAATATGCCCACAAGTTTCCCCTTGATCTCTGGTAGTAACAGTGATACATTAATTACCACCCACGTCCTTCATACTAACGGTCATTTGAAATATAGATCTGTGTTATGTTTTATTGCAGATATCTAATCAACCCAAACCTATTAGAAAGGTCACCATCTCCACCAGATTAAGCAATGTCGAAGTCATCAAATGCCATAGAAGCCGAACTTGCACCTTCCCTGTTGAATAAACCTATTTTGGGAGGTGGATCCCCCTACCATACCCACCACTGGCGGAACTTAAGAATTGGGTTTCTGGGGTGTCCTAACCCGGCCATACGCCACCAGCATCACAAACCTTCCGCACCTTTCATGTTGAAAAATACCAACCTAACTCCCGGACTAAATAGTATCTACCTATGCTGTAGATTTACCTCCACACATAGATATTATTAGGTAGACTTACCTTCACATCTTATCGTTAATTTTCTCTCTGCTCCTTTTTTCTACATCGTCAGCGCACATTCGAACATTCACCGCCATAAGTAAAGGCGTTATCTGAACTCAACAGTCTGACAGAACACTGCCCGTTAATATACTAATTATTCTGGAATATTACACGTCTTTTAATTAATAATACAATTCATATTTTTAATAAACAGTTTCTGTCAGTTAATGTATAACGGAAAGTGTGTAAAAATACCAACGTTGGTGTGCAAAAACCGAAATGCAAGTAAGAACAGATTTTTGCCGTAAAATACGAGTTGTGTATTTCATATAACATATATTTCTTTAATAATATGGATAATTTCCTTCAAATAACAAAAAGTGGGGATTTAAACACACATATTGTTACAGTGTATGTTGATCAAAGTTGGAAAGATACAGAATTATATTAAGAATAAAATGAGAAAAAAATAGGTTTTAACGTCCGAATGTTCTGATCCGACTGGGCTAATGGAGACGTGTAGGCCTATACGCCATAAAGTGTAATGCGAGGGAAATTTTGCTCGGCAGCGGCATTATGGCCTGCTCTTATATCGAATTCCTACTGCCAAAGGATCCTTTACATGCAAACCAATGTATACACGGGAACTCGATTTTTCGTTCTACGCCGACGACTAGACGGCTTTCCGTGCCAGGTCCTCCGCCCTGCATCACTGACAAGGTAAACCACACTGTAAAGTCCAGATGAACTTTTTTAACCAATGCAGGGATCGAATATATCAAGAATAACATTCAAAAGATGTCGATGTTCTCAATAAACATTTGCACTATGCATTATGTCAAAAATATCCAAATTCGTAATAAAAAGAAGAAAGAAAAAAGGCATTATATATAAATTATATCATGGATCATGTAATCAAATTTTGTGAATTTTTTTATCTTTGATTTTTCTAAGAGTCTTTATTCAATAAACATTAACATTATACTAATTCACATTAATTACTTTAAGAATCCGAGATTCTATGTATAACGTCATCTCGTGTAAGCATTAAGGCGGTAGCACCAGCAGCCAATGAGATGCCTGAGTTTAACTGCAAGGAAATAAGGAATCGTTAATTATACAGATCTGAAATCTGTACTGACAGCCGAGAAAGAAACCAAAAAAATACCTACTCCGGGACTGAACGACACATATTTAGTTAAGACAGAATATTATAGAAAGTGTTATGGACGTATTATAAAACCATTTATTTGAGTCTAGACATGTAGATGTAAATATCTAAACAATTTAATATATAGCAGGTTACTTGGTAAAGTCATGGAAGTTGATGATAATTAAAACAAAACCAGGAAATATCCATTAAGAGGACGTGATTTATCGATAGGAGTTGTTAATTACTATATGGTGTGTTAGGAAATCTTTGGATATTAGAATCATAAAAGATTCAAATAGCAATATTATGAAAAGGAATTAGCTCGGTGCAGAAAAATCAATTGGCAAAAATCAGGTTTGTTATATCTTTATTCAAACAAAATCGGTTTTATTACATAATTAACGATTTTTGTCTGAAGTATTTCTATAAAGGTGTATTAGAGGAATGTGTGTCATAGTTTGAATTGTTCACTTTGAAAGACATAGAAGGTCTCCGACAGGAATCAATTTCTCAGAATTAGATCGCGATAATTCTTCTGGAGTGTTCACGGGAAATGTCTTAAAGGGGTCAACCTTTAGAATAAATATGTTACTAAATTGTCCAGTTGGAAAGATACTTGGATTTCTGGAAGATTTAATCAAGAAAGGTGTTTTGACTTTTTAGTTCTGTGCTTTATTTTTGGTTCTTTTCTGTGTTTAGAGGAATTCAGGGGGCAATTTCTATTAACTTAAAAAAATAAACAAAATGAAATCACTTGTTATTGCGTTTTGGATAATTGTAACTACGGCCAAGGTGGACTCGAACTCTGAGACTGTACTAGATGATTACATAGTCTGTAAAGATCACTATGCTGGAAGTAGAATACAGAATACAACCTACACTAAAAGAAGGATTTTGTGTGCCATGTATTGTAGTCGGTTTAAATGGTGCCGAGCTGTTTCCATTTATAAAGAATCGCCAACTCGACATAAATGTAATCTACATGATGGTTTCTATGGTGTAGGATGTAACAGTTTTCCTGTTATGGAGACACTCCAGGTCCGCATGTTAATCAAGGTAATATCACATTCCCTTTAGTTCAAATTATAAACAACCTCATCGCCTTTGTACCGAATTTACATTTGTAGAACTAAAACTTAATGTCCTTTCTTTGAACTACAACGATTAGGGGCCCCCCTCCCCGATTAGGAACAAACTCCCCCTCATTAAAATAAATATCCCTACATCCCCTCAAAAATTTGTTGTCGTTTCTTTGACCAGTCGTTGATTTCTTTTTTACCTAAAACGTCTAACCATTTCTTATATCTACAGAAGGATAATGAATCAAGTCCTCTAGAAAATGGGTGTTATAATGGTGCCTCACATGATGGTTCTGCTTGCGTCTGTAGACTTGGATTTGCTGGTACAACATGTGAAAGATATATTTATGGTAAGGTAAACTTTCTGATTATCGATACAGGAAGCTCAAGTCTTGTGAGCTTAATTATAGGACAGCCAGTTTTTCAGGGAAAAGAATCTTTACAATTTCAGATTTTATGTTTTCAAAATTTTATCGTTTTCATGTACAGGTGGTTTGTACCACACACAAACAATTACCAAAGTCAAATTTACGAAAATGAGATCAGATCAAAAGAAATGGGGTTTAACGGCTTAGTGTTCTGCTCCGACGGAGCTAATGAATGAGGTAAATTTTGCCCGCGCAGCGATATTATGGCCTACTCTAGGGGCCAAGAGAATTCAACAATGGCCGTTGAATGGGCAATGTTTTGTTAAATTTATTAGCAAAATAGTGACCGCTGGCCGCGTTAGAGGAGTTACCGTTAAATAAAGAGATGAAACAATAGAATTTTTACGGGGGGAATTTATTGTGACCGCTTACAAGGAGATATCGCTGAATAGGAGTAGCTGCACATACGGATTCTACTATAATGAAAATTCTTACATGTAGTCATATAAGCGAAAACTGTATTTCAAAGTTTCCAACAAATGTGGTTCTTAATGATACCCGTCAATTTCTTGTTTAAGACATTATACGCCGACATCTTTATGTGGACATAATATTGTCGTCGCCCCTGTCCGTGTGTCAATGGGTCTGAGTGTCCGTTCACATTTTGTTTGTGGACATTCTTCAGGTCACAATTATCATCCGATTTTGACGACTTTAAGGGTATGGTTATCTCGCACAGATCTCAGTTCCTGGCGACATTGGGGCCTTAGATTGTGGACACAGTCACAATTTTTATCCGATTTTGATGAAACTTAAAATATAGGTTTATCGATATTCGTATATATCGGAATAACTATAACTTCATG
The DNA here is from genome assembly GCA_948474765.1 of Patella depressa. Lineage (NCBI taxonomy): Eukaryota > Metazoa > Mollusca > Gastropoda > Patellidae > Patella > Patella depressa. The sequence continues at coordinate 10,363,474 of OX419723.1, forward strand.
AAATATGGTTTTCTGGTTGTACGACCTCATGCCATTGCGTCCTTTTATGTTGCGGACACTCTAGAAGTCACAGTTTTTATCCGATTTTAAAAACCGTTTAAATATATCACCGGTACACCGAAATGATGACCGAAATTGCTCCGCGTAGTACGCAAATATTATAAAAGTATGTAATACCAAGACTATGGTTTCTCTAGAGGTCAGGATTTAAAATCGGTTTTGATGAAGCCTAAGTGTTTATATCCATGGATTATGGTCTCTGATTGTACGAAAAGTCATTTTTCTTAGCTTGTGAGCCCTCTGGGGGTCATAAATTTGTATCCGATAAATAATGGTTGCTTGCGAATTTCGTGAAAATCGGAACGAAATATGGCAACAAAATGCCCGCAACTCGCATTCAAATAGTGTACAATACCAAGATGGTGGACTCTCTGGAGGTCACAATATTGATTTAATTTTGATCAAATTTAAAGATACATTCTCATGGGTGGTTATTTCCAATAAAATTATCGCGAATTCGGCAAATATGTAAAATAGAGAAGCCCAATCTTGTGAAACAAACTGGATTCCTTGAAAAACAATCATGGCATCATTATAACTGTCAACCCGACTGGATAATTAGTGTCCAAATATATGGATAATCGGGACTTTGTTTCATTTCGCAACCAGAGTGGCAAAGAAAATCTGGACTACGCTATCCCTCAAACAGTCATATCATCGCTCAGAATGAAATTTGATTGAAATTTTCGATACATGCATATTTATTTGTTATTACATGTATCTATTTTTAAACTATTATAACGAGATTTGTCAATCTTTATCTTACACAATCCATCTTTAACAATGCATCTCAAAACGTTTCCACATGCTCAATTCTGTTTCAATAATTCAATTTAATCACCTGGAAACGGTTGGTTCCTGCCATTGATTGGATTTAATCATCGTCGATGTTTTAGGATATGTAAAAAGAGCAATATCTATGATAAAAAATATCTGTTAACATGTTTCTCAAAATTTGTTGATTAATCTGTAAAAGTTCCATGAATCATTTATTACTCCTGGGATCCCGTCAGTTCACACAAAGGCCCTCTTGGGGCAGCGAAATCATTTTCAAAGCTGACATCGAATACTTTACAGTTGCTTTGTTTGATACGTTAGAGATGATGGAACACGGATAAAAAAAATCCCTTCTTCTAACAACAATAAAATGCCTTTATATGGTGACTCGGGCAATCTGATTAAAACACAGATCCCATTTCGTTTCGTTTTTCTAGACCTGGCAAGGTTTGAAGGCGTTTTGAATTTGTTTTTATTTTGCTGGAACATTGCTAGTTTATCTTATCATGTTGTAAGTGTAATCCACCAGATTATATTCTCTCATTTTGTTCAAAGATTTCTTCGCAGATCTGGTATGCATGTGTGGTACCACATTCAACAAGATTTTCAACTTCAAACAGTGTTTTGGAATTTCCACCACAAGAGTTCCACAAGTTATTGGACTTATAAAAAAAAACCCTATTATTTCAAAAATTTCATCCCAGGCCCCCTGTGTGGTACCACTATAAGAACTGTACTAGAAAGGAAACCCGACTGGTCGTTTAAGTTATACATCGCATGCGCGAAAGAGATGTACCACAACATACTTCCGGTAAATAAAAACCTAAAGAAATGAGCATGGGGTCCTGTGAGCTTCGAAATATAACAAGAATAAAACGTCGTCTGCACAACTACCTACTACCAAGATATATCCGAAATGAATTTTGAAACATGTGTAAGTTATTTTGTATCAATACGATTAGTTGTCAGTACATATTTCATTCCTATAAAAGGATTTTGCCGTACACAGGCCCACCAACAATAACACATATTGAAATAATAATCATTTTCAGTGAGAATGTGTCCTGGAACATGTATTATAAAACCTAATTTGTTTTTATTTGATATAATTGTTTTCGTCGAACCTAATAAACACTACGCAGCTAGTCTAAAATCTACAAAATTCTAATTAAACAGGCCTACATGTCTTACCTTTAGGCCTACGTTTGTTTTTTGATTTGGTTGTTTTTTGTTGGGTTTTTTTTTGGGGGGGGGGGGGTATCATATTCATTACTTCAAGGTTTCTTCATAGCCAAAAAAAGTTAATAGCTAAAAAGATTTGTTTTGGATTGTACGAAAAATGTTTTGTTTATAACTTCGTTAGATATACCATATACGTGTTTCAATAAATAAATGAAATTCTTGTTTTTATTAATTTCATTAAATATGTTGGAATTTCAGCTAAGATTCTAAGGAAATTCAGACCTTAATAAATGGTCTCAGCATTTTGCCAATTCCAAATGTGCTATCGGTATTTTTAAAACGATATGATGCACACTGAAATTTCAAGGTAAAAATTTTAAAAAATCATTTGAAAGAGTGTCTGCTTCTAAGCCCTCATTTAATATTGAAAACATTATCATATTCATTCAATATTGGTGTATTTAGATACAGTAAATACTCAAAAGTAGGCTCAATAGCTAAAATGTGTATAATATTTCGTTATATGTTCAAGCCAGATTTAGAGTGTTTAGACTTTCTTTTTATGCAAGTAAAATAATAATATTGATCGTATTGGCATTATAAAATTTGCATGAATGTAAGTGTGAAAATCAGATAGTGACGCTGTTTTTTTTTTCCTTCTTACACAATGTTTATTTAATCAATATTAAAGTAATCTAAATATACATAATTACTGGGTCTGAAAACTGTCTGTTAGGATTATGTTGAGTATATTAATACCCCCTTTAAAGTCATCAATTTCTTTATGAATATTTTAATACCCCTTTGAACCTTGTATTTTCTTTTTGTAGGCCTCTGAATATAAGATGAGCTCTTCCCTGCTACAATCCTCCGTGAATAACAGAGTGTGAAATTGGAGTACATGTAAAAGAATCCTTGATAGAATTCGAAATAAAGAGTGGGTAATTACGCTGCTGGCTGGACAAAATTTACTTCATAGCACATACGGTATGACAGACATCTGTCATCTTTTACCAAACAAAGCAGAAAAATAGGAGATAAACCCATCTGCTAAAAGATGTAACCTCTTTCATGTTTGAGAAAGAAGGGGGTGGGGGCTCTGGAACACCACGTCTGATATAAATCTGTTATTAACTGTATCCTCTATTACTTTTCCGAGGTTCGATTCGTTGGAGTACATGTAAAAGAATCCTTGATAGAATTCGAAATAAAGAGTGGGTAATTACGCTGCTGGCTGGACAAAATTTACTTCATAGCACATACGGTATGACAGACATCTGTCATCTTTTACCAAACAAAGCAGAAAAATAGGAGATAAACCCATCTGCTAAAAGATGTAACCTCTTTCATGTTTGAGAAAGAAGGGGGTGGGGGCTCTGGAACACCACGTCTGATATAAATCTGTTATTAACTGTATCCTCTATTACTTTTCGGAGGTTTTCAGGCGATAACTACGGAACGGAGTTTTGTGGAGCACTGATTATCGATGGAGTTTTTGAACGAACAATCAGGGGTAATAATTCAAGAATTATTAAAGGTTCAACATGTGTCAGAGTTATGTGGGAAATAAACATGTATTGTAAACTAAACTTCAACCCAATTGGATTAAAATTGTGGACCTGTAGAGTGTTCATAAACAAATGTGAACAGACCTCCGGAAGAACAATGGTAACAGCATAATACAGGACAAAGCGCCCACGTGAAGATGTGGGCGAATAAAAGGTGGTTAAGATACAGAAGTTGTTTTATGTATCGGCTTATTATATTGTTAACATCCGTAATTGGTAAAAATGAATAAAGGAGTTATTTTTATGTACCGGTATCTTGTTGTTGTGTAAATATTTGTTAGCAATATTGTTTTAAGAAGAAAAGGACCCTGACGTATGTACTTAAAAGAACCCTTGCTAATTCGAAATTGGGGAGTTGGGATAACCTAGAGTGCCGCGCTTCAACCTCTAGCTGACCGGTCACCTCTGGCTTGCGGTTGTCGTTTCGATATCTGGTAGGGGTCGCCTTCTCAATTTCATGGGTTTACTCCGGTTTCCTCTCACACGAAAGTCTCCCTGCGCGTGCGCTAAGATGATAAAAATGAAAAAAAAGACTTGTGTGCGATATCACCTTCAGCAGAAGCGGACGTTAAACACTAACAAAAAGCGTGGACAGACAGACGTTTTCCGGGCAAAATTCTCTTTCCTTGCATTTTACAAACAGTCATAGGATAAAGATTACCATGTGTTAACCTAACGAAATACTGAAGTATTGCATGTGTTGACATTATAACGTTAAACCCCATTCCATAATATACATATATGTTTATGTTTTGCTATTATACGCAATTTAATAGCGCCATAACAGCGTTATTCATTTTAAATTATAATTTCTTGATTACCTTTTCTCTACATTTTTTATATAAATTTTTTTTTTACCAATTGAGTGAAATGGGGTTTAACGTCCAACTTTTTTTTTTCTTTAAAAATGGTTTTAAAGAATCAGTTTGGTTACAAAATACACAATATGCCAATGTGTCCACTTGAGCTTGTGTTTTTTGTCTCATCTACACAAATAAACACTGTCTCTTGCACCACAGACAGGGAGAGACCATATTGCAAAATCCCAGAGAACTTTCTTCATTAACACCGGCATACATAATTCTTATTTTCAGTTTGGTATTTATTTCTATGAAAAAAAATTGTAATGAATCAATTTGAATTAAAAAGCTCAAGTATGAAGACACGTAATTTTAATAAAGATTTTTATTTTTGCTACGAAAATATTTTAAGTGCATCGTTTATTTTTCTTTGAAAATAGTTTTTGTAAATCAGTTTGGTTACAAAAATACACATGATTTTTACATTCTCAAATATAATAATTGACCCAAAACTTAAAGAATATCTGTAGATCTAAAATTTAAGTACTTTTTTAAAAATATACAAAATGAAGGTCAAAATATGGTCTTCGTGTTGTAATTAACTTCATAAATAAAGGAAAGTTGTCTCAAAATTTCCAGTCGCTATCTCAATTACAGTTATTACAAAATAATAATATCAAATATTAGATCATACGACTTCATAAATAATAGCCAAGCCTTCTACCGGAAGTAACTTCTGGTTCATCTACTACGCGCATGGAATGTACATCATAAATCATCGCCCAATGACAGATACTGCAGTCAGTTATCAATATTTATACGATCTATGGTACCACATTCCACAAGATTTCGAAACAAATTTATTGAGTGTTTTACCACAAGAGTCGAATCAATTATTTCAAAAGTTGGATACATTCCACGCGATTTTTGGCTTTTCCAAAACCTTTTCTCAGACCTCCCTATATACCACATTCCACAAGAGTTTCGACTCAAAATAATTTTCATTGAGGGTTTTGTGTCTGTGGTGTTTTTTTACCACAAGAGTTCCATAAGATATTGGTACCACAATCCACAAAATTGTCGACTTAGAAAAGCTATCATTTATTTTTTAAATTTCTAGAAAAAAGTAGTCGTATGCTAAATATACACGATTGCGTTTAGAATGTGCTTGGTTGTTGATACGACGAGTGCCCGTGTGGTAAACCCATAGAAACTAACGAAACGTCTGAATTAATTCTATAATAGGATAATAATCCACTGAGAATGGAACAAAAAGATTCATTAAATATGCAGTTTATTGTGTATCTTGAAATACACTTTTGTTGCAGATATTTTTATGGCGGATTACCGGGTTCCAAATGTGATCTGACGTAAAAATAAGAAAATGAAAAGAAAAGGGATAATTCTATCACTTGATGCATTTAATTTGCACAATAACAAAGCTTTTCAACTGTACTAAATTCTAGATTTGATGGGCAGCAGTTATACTCTCTACCATCCATTGTTGATAGTAGAAAGCAGAAATTCTGTCCATGAACGTATAATCCCGACGAAGTAAATTTGAAAAGGTTGATAATTTTGCAAATCGTATAATTACAGGTGTGGGGTGGGGTGGGATTCAAAAAACGTATGGCTCCATCTTTTGGCACCTTAAAATAGACTAAAAAAAAAATGGTTATAAAAGCACATACTAATGTAATATATGTGAAGTCTTTTATATTCAATTTTTGGCAAAAATATTGTAATTTCGAATCAATTATATGAAATACGTGAACAGATCAAATTGAACGGCAGTCGTTTACGCCCGCTCAGTGCATTCCACACGTTTTTTTTAAAAAAAATTATTATTCTGTTGTTTGTGAATCAGCTTTCAGTAATTACTTCCACATTGTGTAGAAGGATATGTTTTTATTTGTTCATTACGAAATGACGTCAACCTCCAACAAGCAAGAACGGGGAATATTTTAATCCAACAGAAATGTACTTGTAATGGTTGATTAGATATACAGCCGGGTCTTTGTCTAGAACCACCGCGTCGTTAGAGATTTATAAATAAAATGATTCCGCTTTATGACATTGTAATACATGAATAGAACATAATCAACGTATTTTCATTAATAACGTATATTATATTCTGGTGGAACATATTCGAGCGTAATCAGTGATCCAGGACAGAAATTAGTCCTGTATGATACGAACACAATTATCCTTAAACCTGAAATTATATTAGAATCCAAGAGTTTCAAAAATGATGTGTATTGAATGAAGTTGGGTTTTACGTCCTGTTTGTCTGCACCGACCGTGCTAATAAAGACGGGCATACGCCAAACAATGTGAGGGGACATTTGGTCGGACAGCAATGGGAATTCTGACTGTCATAGGTTCCAACGAAACAGGCCGGAAAGTCACATTGTCCCCTCGTCAGGGCGGGGAGCTCAGCACAAACATATTTCAAGGCGAAGAATAACAGCTAATGCATGAATGCTGTATTCCCAGTATCACGAGTAGCACTACGTATAAAATAGTTGTTTTAATCTAGGAGATATCGTGCTCATCCTACCAGGTCTTATTAAATGTTGAGGGCAGTCGTAGCGATATGTCGATCGTAGAAAAGTTTTGTACAGTTCAAAATTATTCTACGACCAACGTGATTATTTGCCAATCGTGATCATGGCTTCAGATCGTATTGGGTCGTAACAAGTATAGGAAACAATGAAGTCCATGATCAGTTGGGTTGTATACATACCCATCGGGGTCCAATCGTAACTTAAATCGTGATCACTTTCTATCCACAATCGAATGACAATGCAAAAAAGTTCATCGTTTCCTAATGATCATATCGAAACGTACCCGAACGTATCAGCACGTACCGTGGACTTTAATGTTAATTTTCGTCCCTAAGACAGGCTCTAACTTTTGTCCAAAATTTTAGATAGGTAGAACGCTTTCTACCTCATATTACAAAACGTTTCAGTTCGTAATCATACAAAATTTTACATTTAAATGATGCCAGTACCGTGTAAATGCCATCGAGTATCTTTCTTTTTCTTCTTTTATCTGTATTAAATGAAGCTCAAAATTAGTAAATGGTTACCTTCTTTCCGACTGACAACGGTTTATATTTTCAATTAAAATTAATACGATGAAGACGACAAACAAATAAAAATAGTACCCCCCCCCCAAAAAAAAAAACCCCAAAAAACCAACATTTGTCGATGTGGTGTTGATAGCCCCCCCCCCTTTATCTTTATTATTTTTGTTTCTTATTGTGTGTGACCTTAAAGGGACATTCGTGCGTATCTGATCTGAAAATAACTTTACTGAACCAAAGCAATCAAAGCATATATTGAAGTACAACATATGAAAACAAATCAACTTTGTTTGTTAACAAAATATCAAGATATAAATATTTAGTATTCCCCTCGTGAGAATGTCCCTTTAAGAAACCCAAAACCCTAATTGTACATAATATATGTTTTATACTAATATTAATATTATGGCTGCCAGTTGTAAATATATTAAAGATCCGTTTTAGGAAGCGATTTTATATAAGCTGATAAAGCTTGTTATCGTATCCTATATTCATTATATAAATTTTGTAAATTTAAATGAATAAAATATTGTTTAAATAAATATTGAGAAACATGTGGCAACCTCTTACTCAAAACTTGAGACACACAAACTGGAAGTAGAGACAAATAAACGTGCAATTTTATGCCCTACTTTCAACCTGACCGTCCTCTTAACTCTTGTATCCGTCCACCCCACAATCACAAGTATTCACCAAAACTGGCAGAAGATGTATATTCAAACCCCTTTTTCCATTTATAACGCCAGAGAGTCAGCAAATATCGCCATGCAAAACAGGGAGAGACAAAGGGGGAGAACTATTAAAGATATCCCTGGCCCTTGTTTCGTAGGGTGTATTTTGTCTATTTATGTCCATTACGAGAATGGAGATAATGATAATTGGTATAATTAGACGGACCTTTTCCGACGTGGTTCCTACTTGTCAGTAATGCTGGGCAGAGGGCCTGAAAAGGACAACTGTCCAGTCGTTCGTAAATTCTGAGGTCCCGTGTACGCATTGTTGTGCACGTAAAACATCCCAAGCCTTGAAAGTTGGATTTTTTTTATAAGAGTAGGACGTAGTGCCGCGGTACGAGCAAACTTTCTCTCATAGCACACTGTATGGCTTATTCCCGTCTTCATTAGGCCAGTTCGGAGCAAAACAGTAGGACGTTACACCCCATTTCATTTAGCCAAGGGGGATGGATGGTCGAATGGTTAGCACGTGGTTTCGAATGCCCGTTGTACGTGACAAGGAGTAGGGTCGCCTGTCCAACTTCGTAGGGTTTCTCCAGGTCCTCCGGTTTCCTACCACTGCTAAAGACCCTTATGCGCAAACTACTCCCTCTCTCCCTCTCTCTTAGTCAGTCTGTTCAGTGATTACCTAAAGCTGACTATTCGTCGACCTCTCACCTGTTTGTGGTCAGATAACCCAGACAATAATATGATAAATTATCATTTCAGATTGCAAGGAAGGGAGGGATGTTGGTATACCCGATCTGGGTACGTTGGCAGTCATGGTCAAACCTGTGAACTCGGAGTTTGCTTTCGAGACTCGTTGTAACTCTAAGTTTGGTATGTCAATCTTGGTGGCCAGACGATTTAATTTGAACACAAATTTCGTCAGAACCATGAACGAGTACAAATACTCCTTTGGTTATGGACAAGACTTCTGGTGTGGACTCGAAGGCATGTACGCTCTGCTAAATCAACCTGGCACGGAATTCAAACTTCAGATTTACTGTTACGGGTTTTCTGATACTACTGGCGATACAGTGAACTTTAGCGTATTTTACAGTGATTTTAAGGTTGGTAGTCAAGCGGAACAATACGCCAGTAGTAACACAGGAGGGTATACAAGTTCAACCAACAGCGATGGTCTCGGTGCCGCAAAGGGTCATATGCCCTTCTGCGCCTATGACGAGAGGGGATCATGTCATGGGCAACCTCCAGGAATTGATGGAGGCTGGTGGTATACCCTAAATAATACATTTTATTCAATGACTTCTAAAGATCGCCCTAAATGGTTGCATAATGGTAATGTTGTCCAGTGTTCCTACATAAGTATGCAAGTCGAAAAACTTGCTTAAAAATTCGCCTTGATAGTTCCAACTGATAAAATAAGGACGGAATATCGTCAAAATAAGGACGGAATATCGTCAAAATAAGGACGGAATATCGTCAAAATGAACCCTTTAATCGTTTTTGTTTCTTTCATTAAATCAAACAAAACGTCATAGTATGACCTGACCAAATTGAAACTGTAACACCCCTGTCAACATTGGATAAAGTCAAACATGTTTGTATAATACTTTTGAGTTACTTTAGTTCTAAGAAAGGTGTTCTGTATAATATAGAAATTCTTTACCTACATGACCATAGCCTCCTCGGCTTAGCGGCTAGGGTGATCGCATCATCCTAGCGCGAGCATTACGTAGAACAATCACGAAGTATGTGGCTCTTGCCACGTTTTAGCCGTTAGGTCTGAGTTCGAAAGGATACTGAACTCAGACCGTGGATATTTTAATAACTCGAAAAGTACTATCATAGATAGTGTAGTTTCACGTATTTAACCTTTGCAGTTTGCTGTATTTGTTATATAACCTTAGTAACAACATAAACGGTGTTCCAGAGTCAGTTAATTGAAGATTGAAATAATTGATCCAACAGCGTGAAGTTGAAAGGAGGCCTAGACGATAAGTGACCAGGATAGTCACCTCTGTTCCGGAAGTGTCACATTCGGATGAAGTAATTTATGAGAAAAGTTCGAATACGTAATTGTTCTCAATCAAGACATCATGTTTCACAATTTGCCAACTAAGAATTATTGGTTTACACGTGGAGGTCGAAGTCACTAAGTCAAGACAGTTCGTAAAATGAGATGATTTGCGAAAGTAAAACCTGTTCGATTTGACTCGAGTTAACACCCTGGGCTAAACCTGATTGTCCCCTGACCGATTGTGGAAATAAATTTTCCGATGGAACGACTTTTAATCCTTTTAAGAAGAATATTGAACGCGTCTATCAATATGATTTATTCCGGAATTGTTTATACTTGCTTATTTAACCGTTCCTCGCTTTATATAGCCTGAATCATAATGCATTGTTTCAATTGAATTTAATAAATGTATTGGAAATACAAAGAACATCATAATATTGTGGGCCACTGACTGTTTGTCGAGTCATTCTTGTTGTATTTTAATGACTTAAATCCTTTTATGTTTTTACACCTAAGTTAATATTTTATCTTCTATATATTAAATTTCCCCATTGTTTAAAGTCATTACTCAAGTTTCAGAGTTTGGCTTTTGTGCTATCATTAAATTTCTTTATAATTGTGATCAATTTGCCTTAATCTCCAGTCAAAAGTGTTTATTAGCATTTGATCAATAATCATGACTTATGTATAAATTGATATTCTCAACTGGGTTGTAGAAAGACGGCGAAAGGGGTGGGGATATGTTCTGGGAATTTATTAAAGTGTGGTCACCCAGGGCGTTGACCTAAGAGGGGCGCAGTATTTAAAAATCATCGATCCACGTCCCCGGACTCGAAAAGAAGACACCATTGTTCCGTTCCGACAAACATTAATGATTTTAGAAAGAACGAATTAGCCTGAAGAAAACGGGGTAACCACCACCTCCCCTCTTTGTGCCCGCTCCTGTACCTGCGACTACAGTAGTACGCTACCGACACACCTCTCCCTCGCCCTTCCGATCGACCAACATAATCTAGATGTACCTGTATCATCCTTATTGTATATTCGTTTTAGTTATTGTTGCTTTATTTATCGTGATGGATTAATCTTTCCTGCCGTTATGGATTAATCTTTCTAATAAAACATAGATATCCTTTTGTCATTTTGTACACAATTAGATATTGTCTCGTAGAAATGCGTTTGTATTATATCAATTATACTTTTATATTCACCAGAACAATCTTCTTCAATAAATCCGAATTCCTGGAATTATAATACGTAGTCGAGAAGTATTGTGTGGATGTTTTTCTTTATAAACAATATTTAAAAAATAAATAATAATAACCACCCACACATTACTTCTTGCCTAATTATTATAATGTGTTGATGTGTGAGGGTTGAGATAAGGAGCGGGAGCTCAGATTGTGCTGGGGTAGGGGTGCTGGGAGTGTCCAGATGGGATGGAGTCCTATATGAATCGAAATAAACAAGCGTTCGAAACATTGCAAATGTTTTGGACTCATCTTCACTGTAATCCTATACATGTATCATCTGTATGGGCAGAAATATTGTCTCAGGCATTTTATAAAATTATCGGATAGTCCACCACGTGGGGTGGGGTGGGAATATGGTTTGGCTGTGGCTAAACAATTACGTAGGGTCTCCAAAATAAATATACATATTCAACACCCAATTAAACGGGAAGTATACGGAATGAGGGAGATCACGTGGATAACTGGGTAAGACTCTGGCTCGTTAGTCTGGAGGAGGTCGGGTGTACGATCCCTGCATTGGTCGAGAAAGATTTTCCAGCGTGGTTTCCCCCTTGTTAGTGAACCAGGAAGGAGGGCCTGGCAAGGACAGCTGTCTAGTTGGAATTCGATATAAGAGTAGGCCAAAGCGCCACTGTCCGGGCAAAATTTCCTTCATAGCACATTGTATGGTCATATGCACGTCTTCATTAGCTCAGGTTAGGAGCAGAACAGTAGGACGTTAAATTTCATTTCATTTCATACGAAATGAAGTGAAAAATTAAGTGGGCTTAAGGTTCTGTGTTTGCACCAACAGTGCTATTGAAGACGGATATACGCCGTACAGTGTAATACGGGGGAAATTGTGTCCGACAAGGTTCTTTTGCTTTCTACGCCCTTACTTGCCAAACTGGCGGTAAAGCATCACAAGGAGATTTAAAGTATGGACGATCCCGATAAACTTTCTTCGCCAACATAGAAAGCGGATCAAGGACGATCTAGTCTGATCAGGTTAATGTTCTATTAATAATGATCGCAACGGAAAGAAGTCTATCCAAAAACACGACGCCATAGAAGTCATGTTTTTAAGTCTTGTAGTACGTGTACTTCCGCTTTCGAAAAGTCATACCAACCTATGTTCCGAATGCCTACAAAGTTCCAAGATTTGAAATATCTTGATCGCTAGAAATCACGTCGTTTGAAGTTGTCTAACTGTATCACAGTGGGTGAATAACACTTTCCACCCCCTTTATTCTTATCAATCCCTGCTTTGAATGACTCTCTGGAAGAATTAAGTTATTTAATTTATGGTGGGCTTATTAAAGATACATTATGGGAGATTGGATAAAGAGATGACAGCCCTCGTTATAATAGTTACAAACTAGATAATTGAAAGAGAATTTTCCGAAAATTTCAGTCAAATTGATCCATTCTGAACCTAGAATTTTTAGCGATTGAATTTTCGGCCTAGCCCCGATCATCATTACTAAAGTCAGTACGATAAAAAAAAAAGCATAGTCTCGATTATCCAACGGAAGTTGAGCAGAAAATCGGAGCCTAATCCGATAAATATCGCAGGCTAGTGATGACACCGAGTTTTGATTATTGTCTGGATAAGTTAATTAATGTCTAATTAATAATTTACATGACATTTCAGGCCCAATATAAGACTTTTAATAGCTCATGCATAATGCATGTTTATAAATCACGCAATCTGAAAATATAAGTTTTTTGTTTTTGTGGTCATTAAAACTTCAGGGATCGAACAGTAGACCCGATTAACTGGATAAACAATGGTAAAATAACCGCTGAGAAAGGGGTTTCAAATTCAATTTAATGAACACGACAAATTAGTAAAACACTATAATAATATTATGTAATTACAAATTTCGTTCCCGTTATTTTTCTTATTTTTACACCACAGACTATAAATGGTATACGGCATACCCCAAAACCCTTTACTAACGGATCGTTTTACTGAATATGCGTCAAATCTCCTCCTTGTAATTTGTACAGTTGTCAATCTATGATTATTTTAATGAATTTAAGAAACAAAAATGAAAACACGTGTTATATTATTATTGAAAGCTGGGGATTCAAAACAACGAGTTAATTCATATTTTTTTTTTTTTTTTTTTAAAATAATGAACATTGATTGAAATATTGTTCCTTAATGTAAACTATAAATGTTTTATTCCGTTTCTAGCTACTCTCTGTACATATTGTTGTTCCCCAGAGTACACTATAATCTTTTCCTTAGTGTAAACTATAATCTTTAACCAAGTTTCTAGCTACTCCCTGCAAATATAACGGTTATGGCATGGCCAGTGAATGTCTAATTTCTAGTCCTACGAAAAATCGATGCCCATATGATTATAAGTGAAAACCTACAGAAGATTATCAAAGGTATGATTGTGTAGAAACTAAAAATAAAATCAAGTGAAAACTGATAGAGCACGGCATCTACATCAATACACGTCAAAAAGAAAAATAACAAATTATTTGCGAACACCACGTCGATGCCTGATTGATTAAAATACAGATCGACATTTTCTGTGAAATAGCTTTATTTAACGCCCGCTTCCACCGAAGTGATATCGCAGACAAGAGATCAATATTTCGTTTCGTTTTTTTGTTCCGTCAAGAGCTCGTTGCAACAGACCATTTCACTGGCTTATCCCTCTCATAAACCAGAACGCGGTTTATCTAACAACTCCTCCAGATCCCAGTGTACTAAAAACAAATTAACCGATATATTAAACTAGAAAATACGAAATGAAACAGAACCTGTGTTTTAATCAGATTGGTGAAAAGGGAGACATGGGAGTGTAATGTATCCCAGCCAATCATGGCAGCTGAAACATATTCGTCGATATAGTTTGTGGTTGTTTAAAATATGATATTATCTAAAATAAATCACATTAATTTAATGTCTAATAATAGAAACGTTGTAGACGACGTTGTAGACGGACTAAGACAAGTAATTATTTCCCCTTATTTCATGCGTGTTTTTGATGAAAGTGTCAAAAAGTCTAATATTGCATCATGATTAATGTTTTAAAGTATTTCCATGTTTCATTTATATTGAATTTATCTCATCTTTTTACAGAATGCATTTATGTTCAATAATAAAAATTCATGTGCTTTCAAATTATAAGATTTCATACTGGGGGTAGGGTTGAAAAAGCTGTTATAGTGTTACACAATCAGATTATTTCAATTTACTTATCCTATGGAAATAGAGCTATATAGAAGACAGTTTAAAATTGATAGGCACTGCAGGTTTAACATCTTAGATTTAACCACAGTTTGGCACTTGAAACTACGTTAACAGCGAAAAACTGTGTGGTTTTCGATGAAAGTGTTAAAAAGTATAATATTGCATCATCATTGTTAATAGAACACAATTTTTATGGGAAACAATAAAAATTGTGTTCTATTAATGTGTTTTCCAATCGCTAAATGCCACTTAAAGATTATGTACATCATGATTGTTGTTTTAAAGTATGTTCATATTTGATTTATATAGAATTTATCTCATCTTTTTACAAAATGCATTATGTTCAACACTAAAAATGTTGTGTGGAATTCAAAATTCATGTGCTTTGAAATTTCTGTCTGAAATTCCGCAGTTTTCTGCTGTATTATAGTGTTTGCAGAATGCAGCACTGCTCATCTGAAAATGCATGGATTTTCATAATCTTTGGCCAGGGAATTGCATATATGTTTGTTTATTAGATTACATAAGATTTGTTCAAATAGCAGCAAAATGTGAATTATATAGGACTAAGACTAGTAATTATTTCCCCTTATTTCATGATGTAGTGCGAGTTATAAATAGACAATTTTTCCTTTTTTTTCTCCCCTCTTCCTGTATTTTTGGTCTAGAATAGGAGAAAAGGCATCAAATTTTCAATTTCATATCAGTTTTGGGTGATTGTGATGATATTACAGCGGAGGGATAGGGGGTGTAAAGTGTCTTTCTGCAGGGCAATCATTGTGTCGGAAGTTAGGCTGTGATTTAGCCACGAAAATCGTTTCATTTTGTCTCAGCAAATTCCAGGTGAAAATCTGAACTTTGCTGCACAAGTAAGTCGTCACTGTAGTACACATTTCTATTGCGATGTTTTGCACAATCAGACCAACACTCGAATTACGCCTCAGACTATATTTGTCAAGTGTAGTAATAATGTGGTGAAGAAATCATATTCTAAGCCAATCAGAAACCAGAAAAGCAATCAACGTCATTAGGTCAGGGGTCAATAGCCATAAATAGACCAGGGAATACCTTTTACGAGACGGAACAAGTTGGCTTGTTTACATTTGTATGAGAGAATTTTTCTGCAAATATGCCTGAATTACGGGACAATAACATCAGATAAATGTTGTGCTGACACCGTGAACACGGCTAGCCCCTGATTTGCGGCAAAAATATGGTCAAAAGCGAAATTGTATCAATGAATGTGATATATCCTGAAAAAAGTATTTTTTCCATTTTATTTCAATACAATATCCAAAAGAAATATAAATATAGTATACAGATGAAAACGTTTTTGGCATGATTGAAATACTGGTTCGGTATAATAATTATATATAATGTTGAGAAAAAAACAAAAAAAATAATACTATCTACATGAGCCCACTGATACAACAGAATATTAATAATGATTCACCTAACAACCCTGAACATGCAATTATACTTGTTTTTTTAAAAAAAAAACAATAAAGACATATTATAAGAGATGTCAAATAAGTATACATTTATTTAAAGAAAGAAATACAGTACTAAAAAAAAGAAATGAATGCAATTTTATATACTTCCTCATACAGATATCAACAACAACACTCGATGGCATGAGATTTCTCCGATATTAAATAGATTAAAATGATTCAGCGATACTTTGATTTAATCAAATATGGAGGACCGAGACTTAGCTTTGATCAAACAGTACAGTGGTTGAAATTGTTGAACACGTCTGTCAAACCTTCAAAGGCTAATATCTTTGCTTGCAATAGAGTAATTTGAATAAAATTTTCAAATTATTCATTTTACATTATCTACACTTTTGAACTATTATAGCAAGAATGGCTAGTTCTTTATCTAAATCTTATATAATGTATCTTTAATGAAAAATGTATATAATAACATCATTTATATAGTGTATTAATACTGGAGAATGGCTTCTAATCTGCTTTTCAGATTTTTATATCCACAGAATCGGGCCCGTCGCCAGCTCATAAAATTGGGGAGGGGCTGAGGATGTTGCCGGCTAAGAATACTACTAAGAAATCATCAATTTTTTTTTTTGGGGGGGGGGGCTAAGCTGCACAGAATACATGTATTTAAACACAGATCAGGTCTTGTGTCCATATACACTGTACAAAATTAAAAGATATATACCAGTAAAGAAAAGTACATATAAGAGAAAAACAAACAGTTAACTGAATAAAATGGTTCCAGTAAAATGAATAAGAAATGAAATGGAGTTAAACGCCATCCTACTGTTTTGCTCTTATACATGTACTGGACTAATGAAGACGGGCATACGCTATACAGTGTACTTTGAGGGAAATTTTGCCTGGGCACAGCACTATGGCCTACTCTTATATCGAATTCCAACTGCCAAGGGATCTTTTTACGTGCACACCAATGTTACACAGGAATTCGGTTTTTCGTCACATTTGAACGACTAGACAGCAGTCCTGGTACCTTGTCAGCCCCTCTGCCTGCACCACTGACAAGGAGAAACCACTCTGAATTGAATTGGAATAAAAAAGGAAAATAAAAACATATGTCAACTTAAAATAGCTAAATATGATATGAACATTTATCGACATGTACAGTACATTTAAGTAAAACATGTTTAAAATATGTAATGTAAAAACCACAAACAAAAATACATATGTATACAGGTTTAGGCCTACTCATAAAAATCACATAATTTCTTCAATATGATTTGACTGTCACTTTCATATTCGAACAATTTTCACAAATCTATACTAGAAAACTTTCACTTCTAAAAAATACATCTATCTGTAGCTCCTATATACTTGTACTGGGTTAAGGAAGACGGGCATGCGCTATACAGTTTATTATGAGGGAAATTATGCCTGGGCACAGCACAATGACCTACTCTTATATCGAATTCCAACTGCCAAGGGGTCTTTTTACATGCACACCAATGTCAAAATCGCTTACAAAAATACATATGTATGTACACAGGTGTAGGTCTATCCATAAAAAATCACGTAATTTCATCAATATCATTTGACTGTCATTTTCATATTCGAACAATTTTCACAAATCCACACTAGAAAGCTTTCACTTGTAACAAATACAACTATCTGTAGCCTAATGCAGCCTGATTTGCATCCACAGAGAAAATATCGTTTGATTCTTGATCTCTATAGTCAACCTAACCCTGTCATTTGTTACAGTAGAGTTTAACAAGAAGGGCATAAATTTCCGCAGCTACAGTAAGGCAACTTTAAAGTAATGCACACAGTCTTTACCATAGTGGTCTTCTGTCTTGGTCTGAGTAGTCCTTGGTCTGAGTTGTCATACATTTAGGAGAGTATCTTCATCAACTTGCATTTGCAATAAAATTGGAAAATGTTAAGATATGATCCCCTTAACAAATTAACCAGACCTATTATTCTTTTTCTTATTTCGCTGGTAGAATATTAGCTGCTCTAAACATAGTTCTTTATTCATACACAGTTGTTGGTTGTTTTTTTTTACGTTGGTAATGTATGTGAGAAGTCTGTATTGTTAGAATGAGAGAGAGTTTTGTCTGTACATTCCTACAATTCTTTGTCCAACATATCAATATTTCCATCTAATTTGATCCACTGGTTAGCACATACCCTAAATTTTTCCCAGTTTCTCACAGTAAACGGTTTTAGATCGGTGTTTTAAACAAAAATCTACACGGAGTATACAGCTCTAGTTATTCTTCCGCTTTTTTTACTATCAAAACGTAAACAAACCGGTGACCTTTCACTCTACACGACCCGTTGACCTTTCTTCGTGTGTGTCTGATTCGTTCGTTCGTTCGTGGGGTTTAACGTCCACTTCCACCTAAGGTGATATCGTAGACAAGAGTGTCTGATTGGTGAGCTTTGTCACGTGATCTATCAAAACCAAATCACCGCGAAATTCAAATACCATCGCACATTGATAAGTAAGTCCATATTTATTTTACGTTTTCTGTCAAATTTCAAAGAATTGATAAAAGAAAAGTTGTGTGGAAATACAAAGTAATACTAGAAGAATTAGATGATGTAGTTTGTTTTCCGCCTGAAAATGGTCGGGATGGAGCAACAGAAGCAAGCTTGCTAGAAATTTCACATCACGGCCTAAGTGAGATTTTGACCCCAGTCAACTTCAAATCCCCGTAGCAAAAAATCTAAACAGTCAACCTACAAATTTATGATGAGGAGATTACTAAATGTGGTGCCCATTGTGCCTATAAAGATTGGAACCAACGGAATGTTGAGCAAAAAGCTACAGCCTGTGATGTTACAGCCATTTTAACATTGAAGTCAATGGGCAAATAATTACTAGTCTGATTCCAGACCAATAGGTGGGTTGTCTCCCATTAACGACAAAGCCATTTATGATGGTGCCCTAAAAATCAGTGGCGATTAGAATAATAACCGATTCAAAAGACAATATTATGAAAATATAAAAGCTCGGTGCAGAAAAATCAATGGGCAAAAATCGGGTTTGTTATATTTTTATTCAAACAAAACCGGTTTTATTACCGCTAATTAATGATTTTTGTCTGAAGTATTTCGATGAAAGGGTATCGGAAGAATGAGTGTGGTAGTTTGAATTGTTCACTTTGAAAGACACGGAAGGTCACCGTCAGGAATCAACTTCTGAGAATTAGATCGCGAGAATTCTTCTGGACTATTCACACGGGAAGCGACTTCAACACTTTCTTAAAGGGGACTATCGTTTGAAGAAATTTGTTATTAAGTTTGAAAGAAATTTTAGATTTCAGGAAGATTGTAGCCAAGAAAGATGTTTTGGTTTTTTTGGTTCTGTGTTGGGGAGGGGGGTGTTTCTGTATTTTGAGGAATTTAAGTGGCAATTTCTATTAACTTAAAAAAATGGAAATTGTCAATCTAAAATGAAATCACTCTGACTCTATACCAAGTGATTACATAGTCTGTAAGAATCGCTATGCTGGAAGTAGAATACAGAATACAATCTACAGTAAAAGAAGGATTTTATGTACCATGTATTGTAGTCCGCGTGGTAATCAAGGTAATAATTAATTCCCATTGTTCAGATTATAAACAACCTAATTGACTTTATTGAACAAAAAAAAAAACCCGAATCGTTCCTTGTTGTACAAAATCTACATTTGCAGAAGTAGGTAATCCATTGTAAAATTCCGCTTTGTAGAAATAATTACCTCTTCTTTAAACTAAAACTGACCCCGTAAAAGCAAATTTCCGATTATAAAACTAAAAATTTCCTTTCATTTATATCCCTTGAGAAAACTATGTATTTTTGTCTCGAAACCAAACTATACTAAATTAGAAGCCTGGGACTAGAGAAATCTAGATGCAGCGTTGCTCAGTAACAAACAGTAATTACAGGACCACAGTAGATTAGAATCGCGAACACTTCAAGATGGTGGCGAGCGAATTATAACACCATGACGTCATCCAACAATACAAAAACTTATTTACTGGCGATTAGCCTACCCAAGATTGAAAAAAGCGCGTAAAGTTTAGCGTGCAGTTTCCCGAGAGCTTGGATATAATATCACCATACAAATTACTTTCATAGTGTCTGGGCCACTCTGTTCTTACTTCTGAGAAAAATGGCGATTAATCGCACATAACTACATCTTCCTTGATCTTTAACCCTTGTAGTCAGTAGTTAAAAAAATCATTAGAGGTAATGTGCAATGATATTCACCCAATAATACATTCTAATACATATCGCTTGTGTAACGATCGAAATTAAACCCAAAATTTCAGTTATTTCTGAGCAATGAACAATTTTGTACAAAGTTCCTTGTTTATGTAATAATACATGGAGTAATGAAAGGCGTCAATAATTGTTAGATTTTTTATAAATTATTCAGTATTTGTCGACGTTTGCTAATGTTCATTATATGAAATCAATGAAAAATCTTCGATGTCAGCAGAAATGTCACCATTAGTGAAAACTGTATTTCAATCCACATAACAAATGTGCCTTGCTTCTTACTTGTTCAGGACATTTTGATTTTCGTACCACCGGGAGTCGAATTTATAATTTAGATTTCGTTTTTTCGCTAATTTGATTAATTTTGTTTAGAAATGCCTATATAACTTTTTCGTTTTTTTTCTAATACGGATGGATACTATGAGAATTGTTAATTTATAGTGTCATCCATTAACGAGAATTCATAAGTGTGACTTTTCAGACTATTTTGTATATTTGAATGACTACTTACTGTCTGGCCATGAGTTCAAGTAACATCAAATGACACACAATAACAATCGACGTTATCTTGACAAAAACTACAACTAATCTGAGTTAACATTAATCTAACGTTTAATTATATATGTATGATTAATATAATATCAATAATAAATATACTGAGCGCCATAGAAAACGCATCACTTAGTTTTTCGTATAACAAAATGATCCTGTAAACATATCTTATTTATTTTGCTTCTTATTGCGAACAATATTCAAATGGGAACACGAAAAACTATGATAGGCGTTTTCTATGGCGCTCAGTATATATGATGCAAACGGCCATCGGGAGATGAATTTACATAAGCTCCGGGTTATTTTCAAATCCCATATTTATATATTGCATTTTATAATATGTAGATATTTATTGAATAAATAGTGACAAAACGGTTTAATAATTTTTATCCTATCGATGAAAACGAAAACTATTTCTTTAACCTTTAAAAAGATTTTTTTTTCAAACGATTGTTATTCGTAACCCTTTTTTCGTGTGCACAGATCGATTAAAGATGGATTATGTAAGAGGTAAATCTGCCTATTGCAGATCCCTCTACAGGCCACAAATATTATATAATTATTAATTAGAACTTTATTAACACGACAAGCCTATAATCAACTTATTCGTTCTGATGATTTTGAACGGATTGAAACACAGTTCTCACTAAATAATCTATTATAAAAATGGATAATCGAGACTTTATTTATTAATGCAACAACGGTAACAAAGGAAATCGAGACTACGCTATTCTTCAAACTGCCATATCTTCGCTCTGAATGAAATTTGAAAGAAATTTTCAATACATGTATATTCATTAACTATTAGGGCGAGATTTGTCAATCTTTTCTAAATCTCACCTTATAGTTCCTGAAATCGTTTCCACATGCTTGATTCTGTTTCGTTAAGTCAATTTAATCACCTGGAAACGGTTGGTTCCTGCCATTGATTGAATTCCTTTATCATCGATGTTTTCGGATATGTAAATATCTGTTAACATGTTTCTCAAAATTTCTGGATTCATCCAAGAATCATTTATTTTCAATCTGATTTACTTGTCTTTGTTACACTAGGATCTGGAAGAGTTGTTAAATAACCAAATGGCGCGTGGGGCGCGGAACTGTGGGTTCTGGGTAGACATTAGTTGTTATTGAATGAAGCGATGCAAATCAAAAGGTGTATTTCCGAATAACCACTTGAAAACCCGGAACTGATTGGTTAATTAAATGACTGGCGCCATAGAGTCAAACGTCGCTCGCATGGCCCCTGGCACAACCGCCCACTACAACTACTCAGAGGCAGGTCGCTCAAAACTCAATAAGGAAAGTCATTTTCTTCCTAACAACAACTTTTAAATGAAATGAAATGGGGTTTAACGTCCTACTGTTTTGCTCCGAACCGGGCTTATGAAGACGAAGCAACTTTTAAAACGATGATTGAATGTGTCTATCAATGTGATTTGTTCTGGAATTGTTTATTTTCTTGCTTGTTTAACTTTTCCTCGCTACATAGCCTACATTGTAATAAATTGTTTCAGTGGAATTTGTTTAATGAATTGGAAAGAACATCATATTGTAAACCACTGACTGTTTGTTAGGTCACTCTTGTTGTATTTCAATGAATTAAATCCTTTCACGTTTAAACACCTAAGTTAATATTTTATCTTCTATTAAAGCGAGAATTTGATATTTTCTAAGAAAGTCAAAACATATTTCTATGTCTTTTACTCAAAAGGTTGTCAACTTACTATTATACGATCATGGGTATTATTTCCCAGGCATTAATGTCAGTGACACAGGAAATAATAACACAATTGCTCCCCTTGTTTTCCCATTCACCCCTATGGAATGGCTATCTTCAAACGTTTGAAATTGAATTAGAAAATGATATTTTTGCCAATTTCTCAACTGGCAATAGTGAATTATACGATTAATAGGATTATTCTTTAACAAGGTAGGACTGTTTATATACAATCTGTTTTAGGGCTTTATTTTAATACATTTTAAAAATATAAATTAAAAATATGAAATTGCAAATTCCCCATTGTTTTAATGCCATTGCCCAAGTTTCACAAAGTGGCTTTTGTGTTATCTTTAAAATTACTGTCATTTTAAAATATTAATGCACGTGGCCTCGAAACCTGCACTGCAATGCGATACATGTATCATCTATATGCTCGGAGATTCTGGTTATATGATCGTCTTGGATAATCCTCCACACCCCACTTCACGCCATAATTGTGTGTTCTCCACCTAGATCATAGGCTCAGTGCGCGGGGGGTGTCCATCAAATCTGCACAAACCAGACCCAGCTTTTTCTAAAGAGAAATTGTGCGTAGACAACGATGCCGCGAGGTAATCAGCCCGCCGTTGTGGCGTTTTCGAGATATTCGCGGCCAAAGGGCAAATGGGGTCATTTGCACTGAAAGTGAATGCGCAGCCATTCGTGTATATCATGGAAACATACTGAAAATGATCGAAAGTAATCACACTTTCAATAAAAGTGTAAACATGCTAAATCCACCCTTGCCCTAGAAAGATTTAAAGCAATAAAATGTCAGCGTAAAATATAAAAACTAAAGCGAAACCAGTTTTAATTAGTGATAGGAGCATTTAAAACTTATCTTAAGATGGTTTTAGCACCATACATTTATTTTGGAACGTCGAAAAATATCTATTTCTGTGCAAAATTTTACTATAGAAATCTTGGGTTTGATTTTGTGCCCATTTGATGGACTATCCACCCCCAACTCCTCGCGCTGAGCCCCCAGACAAACCCGGATCCTTCCCCGCTTAAAACAAAGCAATGATTTACAAGAAAATGACAAAATGATTTTAAAACGAATACCTTTTACTAATTCAACAAACGTGATTAATTGGAAATTACAATAAATATATTAAAAGAACAATACAGTTTAAAGGAGCTAAATCGCTAACGCATATAATAATGTAATATATGAATGTATATAAACTGATTTACATTCCATCGTTTCCGTTTTCGGACTTGAGGGTAGTGTGCTGAATTGGTTCGGGTCATATCTCACATCCCGTCACCAATCTGTTGTCATCAATAATGTAAGTCTGCATCTGTAGAACTTAAATTCGGCGTGCCAAAGGGATCGGTACTCGGACCGTTGCTCTTTAACGCTTATACCACTCCTCTAGGGCGTATTTTGAAATCTTTCAATCGGAATTATCATATCTATGCTGATGATACTCAACTCTACATTTCAATTAATCCGAAAATGAATCTTTGTGAGTGTCTAAACTTGAATCGTGCATTGAAGTGCTGGATGAAAAAGAACTTCTTAAAACTCAATGATGAAAAAACAGAGTTCGTGCAAATCGGTTCTAATCATCTTTTATCCAAAATATCTGTTAGTAATATCTCTACCCAGTTAATAACGTTCGAAATCTTGGTGTAATTTTGGATAAGAATATGAACATGAATGCTCACATCTCCTCAATCTGTAAAGCTTCCAACTTCCAACTTCACAAAATTGGACGGATCCGCAATTTTCTCGACATTGACTCTACAAAACTTTTAATCAACTCTTTGGTGACCTCACGTCTCGACTACTGCAACTCGTTACTCTACAACCTACCAGCATATCAAATTAATCGACTACAGAAGATTCAAAACAAAGCTGCAAGAATTGTTACAAGAACTAAATTATACACCAATATTACTCCCGTTTTGAAAGAACTCTACTGGCTACCGATTAAGACCAGAATTGATTTTAAAATTCTCATGCTGACTTTCTGTGCTTTTTCATGTGATGACTCTCCTCTATATATTAAAGGATTAATTCAACCCTACCACCCTACCAGAAATCTTCGTTCTGAATCTAAGTACCTTATTAAATCAGTAACTGCAAACTCTTCTTTCGGTAGACGCTCTTTTGCTTTTGCGGCAGCAGAACTGTGGAATTCAAATGATTTTCCCATAGAACCCAAGTACTGTGCATCAATTGACAGTTTTAAAGGAATCTTAAAAGCCATCTTTTTAGAAACGTTTTCTTTTAATTGTTGATCGCATACTCCTTTTATCTAGTGTTTTCTTTTAACTGACCATAATGTTACCAAACAACAGATTCGGTTGGATTTTAGGACATTATTATTATTTATTATTAATTTTAAATTAGTTATGTTCGGCGAAATACACCAGCAGTCTCGATCGAAGAACAATCTGTAACGTGTGGTTATTCCACTCAACATAGTATTTATTGTGCATGCTCTCCCCAAAATATATGACGTCACCGTTTGACACAACCTGGCAACCTGTGGAATATGTCTAGTCTCGTTCTTCTATTCCCTTGTTACAAAAGGCGCTGAAACGCTTTATGGTACACGATTCGTGTACCAATGGTAACCTGTTTATTTTGTCTTAAATACTGGATATCAGAAGCACATTTATTCCCGGTAAAATCACAACACCAGTGTTGATTTAAATTGACAAATATTTCGTGTTTTCAATATCGAAGACTTTGGATGATAATGCCTTAGAATACACGATACTATGTAAGTTGGGTCTCGAGAAGAAATATCCGTCCGTTTAGAATTAGTATTTTGTCAAAATTCGACAACCCCTCTATGAGTCATTAAATACGATGTAAGGGCAAGATAGTCAAAGCCAGCCCCAAATAATCAATTTGAGTTCATCTGAGCGTGGATTAGGCTGTGACAATTTAGATTTTGCCTGAAAGATTCAAACAATTATCAACACTTTCAATACTTCCGTTGAAATGACTAACCCGTGGATTAATCACCAATCACCTGCCTTTGGGCTACAGGGGCGAAGGAAATGTTGACAAAATAACAACATATAATTGATCATTTTCTATCTAAGTATGTAACATAACACACAACCCTTTCTTATTAAACAGATATTTTATTTCTACATCTAACATATTTACATACTGAAGTCATCGTGGTTAGATCGGGAGACTAAAGATGTTCTCCTAAGGTCCCAGAAAACCCAACTTTTCCCGGGGTTTGAGGGCAGACCCACATGGTCCGTGACGGATCGGATTCGCCTCCAGGTCTCCCGAAGACCTAACTGCCTGAGACCTAACTACCAAGATATCTCTTAACTAGGCTTTATATATTCTCGAGCAATCTATGTCGCGTCAGCTAGCTAGGACACGCCGTAGTTAATGGCATTAGAAATCAGAACAATGAAAACTAATTATTAAGAGTCACACATCTTAACTCTAACAATACCTGTTAAACAATTCGATGATACAAGTTTGTACAACCCATACATCTTATATAATACTAAGTCCAAAAGAAACGATACCAACTTTCCTTCCAATTAATTTTCTATAATACTAAGTCCAAAAGAAACGATACCAACTTTCCTTCCAATTAATTTTCTAAGTGAAATTTTAAGTATGAAAACATGCCAATTCGTATTGCACATTCCCAACACAGCATAGTCCATAAAAATACCGGGAACACTTCCGGGAAAAAATTTTCGTGAAAGTGACATTTCCCTGTCTAGCATGTTCTGCACGCGTATGAAAACTGTATAAAACGGCTGATCAGACACGTTGATATCACAGCAACAAAAAGAACACAAGATATGCCACGTATGACAGCCATCGAGCGAGAGAGAGCCGTTGGAATGGTTCAACAAGGAACGTCACAATGTGGACGTCGCCAGAAGGTTGGGCTGCGCACGCATCATAATCACCAGGTTGATGCAGCGGTTCCGTCTGACAGGTCATACGTCAGACAGACCCAGGAGTGGAAGACCACGAGTAGCCACCCGAGGAACCGCACCGTAACAGCGACATCAACGGCGGCGACAACACTGGGACACAGGATCAGTCGGCAAACCGTCTACAGGAGACGACGGCAGTATGGTATCCGGCCACGTCATCCCTACCGCGAACCGCACCTGACGCCTTGACACCGGCACGACAGACTGATATGGACCAGGCGAGTTCGACGTTGGCAACGGCGGGACTGGGCACGTGTTATGTTCTCTGATGAAGCAGATTCCTCATGTTCCGAAACGATGGACGGCAGCTTGTATACCGAAGAGTTGGTGAATGTTTGACGCCTAACTGTGTCCTACAGGTCCGGCCATTTGGAGGTGGAGGGTTAATGGTTTGGGGTGGCATATGTGGTGACGTCACAACGAGGCTTGTCGTAATTCGTGGAAACCTGAATGCACAGCGTTATCGTTATGACATCTTACGGCCTGTTGTGGTGTCCTTTCCGCAGCAACAGCCTCGTGGAATCATTTTCCAACGTGACAATGCAAGGCCGCACACAGCAAGATTGACACAGAACTTCCTTGCCAACGCCAACGTACACGTTTTGCCATGGCCCGCATGTTCGAGCACTTATGAGACCACCTCGATCGACAAATGCGACGCCGCCTTGTGCCTCCAGTCAACGTGCAGGACTTGGAACGATGTCTCCTCGAGGAATGGCAACAAATCACTTCCAACGTCATCAGACGTTTGACGTCATCAGTCCGCGGGCGTGTTCTGGCATGTATTGATGCTCAAGGTGGACATACCCTATACTGACTTGACTTTTAGACATGTGGTGTGTCATTTCCCGTTGTTTCTGTGATCAGTGTTCTAACGAAATGTTTATTTTTCAACTCCACCGATCTTTAACGGCTTGTCATATTGATTGTACAGATTTGATTGAAATGATTTTGTGTACAGATGTTGTGAAAGGATTTCTCAAAAGAATAACACTAATCCTAAACTGCTTTGTTCAGTTTTTCTTTTCTGTCGTTGCAAACAGGTGGTATCGTTTCTTTTGGACACTAGTTTATGTCATATAATCTCACACCTGCAACAGATTAAAGCTTGCAATTAATCTGTCACTTAAAATTGTCCAAAGTGAGTTACAATTGAAAATACAATAATAAAATATGAATTCAAAATACAATATTAAATTTTAGACCCAAAATTATATTGTGTAACATCTGTGGTGTCTTCCAATCGATCAACTCTGTTCCGTGGTTTATTCCTTATTCCACACTCAAGACAACTAAAAAAGGAGTTACGATATTATTCCTAATAAACTTATGGAAAAACAGTTACTGGGTTATTTATTTGATACAGGCGCGGATCCAGAGGGGGGGGGGGGTCCAACCCCCACCCCCCTGCTCAGCTACATAAAAAAAAATAATGCCTTGCATCAATGAAATTACATCACAAAGTGATCCTACATCAGTATAAAAATGATTTCTCTGTATAAAAAGTTCAATTTGTATGTATGACTATGTAATTTAGAGACGATGATGGCAGATTTCCGTAACAGAAACCTGGCAAACCCCCTCCTGCAAAAATTCCTGGATCCGCACCTGTGATAATAATGAGAGAAAACTCTTCGAAACCCCATCTACATGTAAATAAATCAGTAGCTATTTTTCTATAAGTATGTGTTGTCGTTTATTTATCTATCCAGCCACTTAGAGAATATGATATTATTCCTGTTGACGTACCAGTATTATAAACGGTATTGTTGGGTTTTTTCATTTGTCTTACATTTTCGTACGTAACTTGAAATCAATATGGTATGGTGTCTTGACGACACATTATATTTCTAATCCAAACTTCAGTTTTTATCGTTATTAAAATATCCACGGAGAGAACGAACATATTGTCTGTGGTTGGGCAAGTGGAACCAAAAAATGATTGGATAACAAAAACAAAAGCTATAAAAATGGAATATATAAACAAGTCCCAAAACATATCTCAATTAAAGGAGCCGTTCCCAAACATATTTAATCAAATGGAATTGAACGTCCTACTTTTCTGCACCGACTGGGCTAATCGACGCATGCAGACGGGATGGGACGGAGGGTAGGAAAAATGAGACCGACTGATAGACATGCCCCTAAACCGAGTGACACAGTCACGAGCCGAGCACAACCAGCGCGAACTATCTTGTGAGGTCCGGAGGCATGCTCAGTCGGAGAAATTTTTGAATTTAGATTCCCTGAAATGCCATTTCCTGGACTTTGATGGAATATTTTGCACACTTATATCATGAGTAAAATTGAGTACTTCGCATGAGAATTCATGTTATTTATTAAGAAATTTGCAAGAATGTACAAAGCAGTGGTAATCTGTGACCGATTGCACTTATCCCCCCCCCCTCCATACACACATTTACGCCCCTGATGCCAACGTGTGCGCGGGATCTCGGTATTTCTTCTCAACCGCACAACTAGACACTATTTCTTACCAGGCACAATGACAAGGGGGAGCTCGGAATATCTCGGCTGTCTTCTGAAGTGAAGTGAGACCTCTTGGTTCACAAGCCAGTGCTTTCATCACTAAGCGGTCCCATATATTTTAAAGAATAAATTCTCAATGTAAGACTTGGGTATGTCTATATTCCAATTGCAATAGTGTGCAACTATCTCAAGCTCTGCCTTGTGTCTTGCTTTTTTATTAGCGGAAGTTTTTGTGGAAAGCGATCGTCGCGATTATCAAGTAACTCACACGTTTTAAAGCTACAATTTCATGTTATATTTTCGAGTTATATTTTTGAGTTATATTTTTAAAATGTATTGAAAAAAAGGCTTTAAAATAAATGGTATCTATAAACAGTCGTATCTTGTTAAAGAATAATCCTATTAATCCAATAATACACTATTGCCAGTTGAGAAATTGGTAAATATATCATTTTCAACTTCAAATTCAAACGTTTGAAGATAGCTATTCCATGGAGTGAAAAGAAAAACAATTGTGTTATCATTTCCGGTGTCACTGATTATCAAGTGTGGGGAATAATGCCTATAATCGTATAATAGTGAGTTGACAACCTATTGATCAAAACACATAGAAATAATTATGTTTTGACTTTCTTAAAAAAGGTAAAAAAAAATATATGAATTTCTCGCTTTAAGTAACCCCGTTAAGTAAAACAAGCGTTAAATATTTAGATTTAAAAGTTTTTCACAAAGCTGCAATATTATATTCATTTTCGGTGGGTTTTTTTTAAATTTCGGACAGCCCCTTTAAATAATTGTAGTCATAAACTTTGTATTGGCATGGATTGTATTACTTCATTCGTCAACATCAAAGAAAGAACACGTCACTATGTGGCCGGATATCAAGTGGCCATTCTTCTGTTATTTTCGTTCCCTTTCTGTTGATGGCAATCATTGTAGGAAATGAAACGAAACGAAATATCGAATTAATTTGAATCGGACTGGGCCAGCCTCAAGATAACAGAAGTGATTTAAAACAAGTGGACATTTTAAATGTTTTGAAAGGGGAAAAACATCAATGAAAATATTCGTGGTGTAATCAAAATTTAAAGAAAGGCAACAATTTGCTTACGAAAAAATATTGCAAGAAAAAATTATGGGGAGAGAGAAAAAGTTGACTATTAAATATTATTTACAGTTTATCATTGCAACCGTAACATGGACAGTTTTTGATTGTGCCCGAACTAATTATTTTGTGTGTAAGAATCATTATGCCAACAGTAGAATCAGGCAGACATTTCATGTTACCAGACGAATTCTGTGTCCTGTATATTGTGCACGGAATGAATGGTGTCGAGCAGTTACGGTTCTGAAGGAAACCCCCGATCAGTATAAATGCGACTTACACGATGGTATTTACGGTCTGGGATGTGAAAGGTTTCCACATGTCGAAACTTTAGATATACGTATGATATTTAAGGTAAGTTCACTTGATAAAATCTGGAGAGACAGATAGACTAACATATGGTTCAATTTCATTTCAATAATTGACTTACTAATACCTAGTTCCTTTCGGAACTGTCCTTGAGCTAACGATATATTCGCTGACAGTTCCTACCCGGCCTTCTATAACTGCAGTATGAAAATACCGTTCTTCCACACCTCTGTTCTAAGGCTATTTTGGAATCCTTACCTACTATTTTTCATCTTGATTCTACTTTATTCGCCAAAGGAATCATTTCTTGCCGCAACTGACACATATTTATAAAGATTCAACACTATTTTCAAGTAGAATTCTGCGATTAAAAACATACACCCAATACGTTTAAACTGAAGAATCATACGAGACCCGGACATGCGCAAACCGCATGTTTATTTCATCGCCAAATTTTACTTGAAAATGGAGTAGAATTAGAATTTGTGTCAAATATGGTGAGAAAGGATTCCTTTTGGTGGAAAATAAAGAATTGTGGTGCAAATAGACAGTAAGGGTTCTAAAACAGCCTGGGAACAGGGTTGGGGAATAGCGGCATGTTATCGGATTTTCATATTGCAGCTTAATAAGGCCGGATAGGAAGTGTCAGCGAATATCGTTCGCTCAAAGACAGTTCGAAAAGGAACCAACTAATACCCTATTCACGTATCATCAAACTCAATTCACCAATCACCAACCCCTACTCAATGACCAATAAAACCCACTCACGTATCAACAAACCCTACTCAATTACTAACAAACCCTACTCAATTACAAACAAGTTCAGTAATATCAAAATGACCTCGCTCCCTTTTATCTGTTTGAACGTTTGACCAACTAACCCAAATGTGCGCCAAGATCTCATAATGAATGCACACTGGTTGTTGCGTATACGGTGATGCAAGCTGTATCTCTGTTGTACATCGCTTTTGGAATCAGTTGTCAATATACACATAATTTCAAAAAGTGTAATGGTCTTTAACGTCCTACTTTTCTGCACCGACTGGGCTAATGAAGTGTGCTTTTAGTTGATTTACTGCAGCTAAATTGCTACTTTAACTAAGTAATGGCACCATTATTACTTACTTTTAAATGTTTGAATAACTTAGCTCTAGTTTACCTCTCAGATCTTTGAGAACTTTATCCACATGGCCGAATATTGCGTACATCGGATAAACTACTTAAAAGTCCCAAACTTTTCAATTAGTCTCTTATGGTCAGTGCTCTTTTAGTTATCAGGCACCTGTTTTGTGGAATAATCTACCATTTAGTTTAAGATGTTGTACATTTCTTTATTCTTGGTATTTCACCCCATTCGAACGAGTAGACACTGGTGGATTTGTGGGGTTTTTTTAGTAGAAGAAACACTTTTATTATTATCTATCAGCAAACTCTTGAGTAGTTAAGATCAAATCATAATTCCTCATCAACGGAACATTATAACAATTATTTCAGAATGACAGTGCAACAGTACCGCTTGACAACACATGCTACCACGGTGGTACCCTGGTACCTCCATCTAATGAATGTGCCTGTCCACCTGGATTTGTCGGAGAGCAGTGTGAGAGATATGTTTATGGTAAGACCATATTAACATGGTTAAATGAGTTCTAATTTTCTTTCTGATTGTCTTCACTGCCCATAGAGATCTATATGTCGTTTCAATTTGTTTAATTTCGAAGGCTTCCAGTACAGTAAGGGGTTACACCACGGTTCATGCAAATTAGCTTTGAATGTCGTGGGGTTTTCATTAAATTTTATTGGCGTCCTTCTGTCGATAACAATGGATTTGCGCCTTCCATGTTGTTGAGGAGCGCCGTCTGCTGTGGCTGTACAGCCCGGTCCTAGATTTGTATTTCCGATCGCAGCCGTCGCATGTAATGGTTGATGCAATGTCCAATTTGGTCGTGAGGCTGATACTGGCTGACATTACTCTTGAATCTTTTTTCTGCTGCTTGACCTCCATGTTTGTTTTCACCCACGGTCAGTCCATTTGATAAATTAGCTAAGGTTACGATACGTTAGCTTCTTGTGAACTTGGGGCAGACAAAGTGGCATCAGATGTAACAGATAAAGAATGTTTCGCGTTCCTGGATTGCGCGTTTGTTCGCATGATAAACTTTGGCTTGGGATGAAATACAACAGCTAAGGTTACGATACGTTAGCTTCTTGTGAACTTGGAGCAGAGAAAGTGGTATCAGATGTAACAGATAAAGTTAATATACCCTACATTTTGAATATCACCCTTCTCCTTGTAGCCCATAGTACCGGAGCAATGAAAAAGGGGCTTATCATCCCATTTATGCTCTTGGCCATTGATACTGTAATATGATAAATCTCGTCATCATTGGTATAGAAATAATAATAATCTTCTTTACTAGTGCTTTTGAAAAATGAAAATATCGTAACCTTTGCTCTTGATATATATTATAATGCTCGTAACTATTGCTTCGGGGATACGGTAATGCTCTTAGCCATTGCCTCTGATATAAAACATGCCGACAGTCATTGCTTTTTGGATACGATCATACTCGTAACCGTTGCATTAGAAGTATGTTCTTTAACTCTCGTTTTTATTGCAGATTGTAAAGAAGCTGGAGAGATTGGTATGCCAGGAAGTGGATTCGTTTCAGTTTTAATGCAACCGCAAAATTCAAATTACGCCTTCGAAGCATTATGTAATTTCAAATTTGGCTTTAATGTCCTCATGACCCGTCGAGTAGAGCCGGACAAACCGTCTTTTATCCGGACTTTTGATCAATATAAATATCCGTTCGGTTTTGGTGAAGTTTCTTGGATGGGTTTAAAAGGTTTACACGCAGTTACCAGTCAACCAGGCCATACCTTCCAAATTCAAACATATTGTCACACGGTTGATGGCGCACATTTCAGTGTATATTACGATGATTTCTCCATTGCCAATGAAGCCCAAAAGTACGCGATGAGCAATTCGGGTATCCGGGTTGATCCCGGTAACGAAAATAGTGACGGCCTCGGAGCTGGTGTAAGCGCCGTGCCCTTTTGTACCTATGATCAGCCATGTGTAAACCTGCCGACCGGAGAAGACGGGGGGTGGTGGTTCTTAAGCTCTAAAGCTCAGTATGCGATGACGAATTCCAAAAGCACTCCGTTGTGGCTGATTCGTGGAACGGATACAGGATGTCAGTACGTATCTATACAACTGATAAGAAAAACTTAACAATGCACAAACAGACCCTTATGGTTGTCGTGCTAGGGTGGGAATGGGGGACTTACTCCTCTAACCCGAATTGCAATACGTATACCCACTTATATTTATTATTTTATCTCCACTTCATTCGGTTTTGACCAAAACTCTTTGCCATATTCGGTCACTTGGCTTTTGGTTTAATAATTATTCAGTATTAACGCACTATAATGACGATATTTTTATTATTATTAGGTATAATATTCTACTTGTACGTGATAGCGTATCAGACCGCATATAGCAACACATACGTGCCTTTTTATATGGTAATGCGTCATTTTGTATTACATTCTGGTAATGTGCGATTTTCCATTACAATATGTTAATACGTCATTTTGTATTTCAATATAGCATTAGTCATTCTATATGGTAATGTGCAATTTTGTATTGCAATCTGGTAATGTGTCATTTTGTATTTGAATATGGTAATATATCATTCTATATTACAATATGGTAATATGTCATTTTGTATTAAAATGGTAATGTTTCTGTTTATATTTGTAAAGGTTAATGTACGCCCCTATTTATTTTTTATGTAGGCCAACATTGTACTTTCAATTTATGTGGTTGTATTTCTATTTCAATTAGCCTTGTAATTTCAATTTATATGTTTGAATTTTATTAACCTTTCGTAAAGTCTTACTGTTTTGCACTAACTAGCCTAATAAAAACGAACATAATAGTACGCGTTATGCTATGAGGGACATTTTGTCCGGACAGCGGCGTTTACGCCTACTCTTTATCTAATTCCAACAGAAAACTGTTGTGTTTAAGTGCATGTTTTTGTGACTCCATGTTTCATAATAATAGACAATATTTAAATTTTATATGGAGTCATTGCTCATGTCCCTGAAACCATATAAAGGCTCTACGAAGCCAAAGGGTGGATTACTCCTGTCTCAAAAACCTTCTTACACCGGTCAGATAATTTTAGATATTTTTTTAAAACTTATTTTGATTATTCAGCTAGCCATGCTGTGAAACGGCGGAGGTAATACCTCTGTCATCAAAACCTAGTAAATGCTCTATATAAGTCTGGCATTGAGAATAGGGGATTGTTTAGAACACGCATCAAAAATTCTGAGATTTTAATGTATTTTTAATTCAAAACAGACAATGACTTTTTTTTTACCTTCCTTTACAAAGTTCCCGATGCGCAACTCTCTGTTTATTTCCTCTTTCGATTGTAGATGAACCTAATGAAATTACAATTCAATAATACGAAAGTCAACTGCAAGAGATAATTGTTACATTTCATTCATAGCAATTCCGTTTAAACTGATTCTGATATCATAGACTACATTATACTAGGCTTCAGATTCCATTGTAATACATCTAGATTGAACTGTAATAAATTCTACTGCACGATACTATAAGCAGCGTCTATTGTAACATATTCCACTGTAATAGACTGAACTGAAAAAAATCGGCTCACCTCAAATACATCCGAAGCGCCTCAGATAAGCCCACATTCATTACTTTGTATACGACTTATAAATTTGTGTGTGTTTGTGTATGTGGGGGGCGGGGGTGCCTAGTGCCCCGCTAGATCAGTCCGTTATCGATCCGGTATGGGGTTCGATTCAAGCATGCACATGAGAACTAGTATGTCAAGAGATTTGCAATACGCGATGATTCTCATTGACTGGAGATGCGTGATAGGGCACAACGAATGTTTGAACTAAACTATAGGCTTGTTTGCAATATAGATGGCGATTCCCTGTTCCCAGTATGCCAAAATTCAAGAAGTTACACTCTTCTCCAAATCCTTCTAGCGCCTTTTACAAACCTATCTATAGTATTCTGGGTTTTACAGCTCTGCCTATTTATATTGTATATAGTCTACTAAGTATGCTCGGATTTTCTGACACAATCAAATGTAATGGTTGTAGCTTTCGGGAAAACCCTGCTACGCTGCAACGCGGGGCTCATGTTGAACAATTAAAAGAATCTGAATTTCCGTGGCATGGGGTAGCAGTCCATAATTCCGGGATCCGAAATTGAGATATAGAAGTCTGTATTTTAAACATGGCGAAGCGAATACAATGTTCACCTGTATATTTTGAGAGTAATATGTCCAACCTGATTAAAATACAGATCTATATTTCGTTTTGCTATTTATACTTTCGATGGCCTACTCTACAAGAAGATCTGACCAGTTGTACTGGGAAGTTGTGACAGGGATCAAACGAGTGGCTTTTGACCCTATGACGTGAGACATTTATTTATCAATCAGCGTTGAAGTTTCTCGGGTTTTACCCACAGTTCCGCCAATAACTCACCGTAACATACCGTTTAATTGACTAATTCCTCACATAAGCTAGAACGCCTGTTACATGACAACTCTTTCAGATCCTAGTGTTGTGACGATGAGTAAAACGAAATTTTGAACTAAAAACAAATGAAACGAAGTAGGACCTGCGTTTTAATCAGATTTGAGAGAAATGCAGTCGTAGCACAATATTCTCAGGACTATTGAAATTAAATTTATTTGAGTTTGTAACAATGTTTTACTTGACACCGCACCGCCTCCCTTAGGGTTTAAATGTTAAATCAACCGACGGATCACTCTGGTGTGAAACACTTCAAACAAAACAGCGGCATCAGGTTCCATTATATAACTGTTCTCCAGTAGAAAGTAATGTCCCCAGTGTTCTATTAAAAACCATTTTATTTTTTATATAATCGGTTTTGCGGTTTAAGAAATAATGAAATATTTAAACAATGAGATAACGACTTTCTGCTTGAATTATAATATACAAGAAATATCTTTATAATTATCACTGGCAATGACGTGATGAATCGATTATTTTCCATGCCAGGGGACGGATGCCATTCTTACAATGATTCCACTACTGAAGTCTTCCGTCTTGACTCCAAGCTACCATTGGGCAATGACGTGATGAATCGATTATTTTCCATGCCAGGGGGACGGATGCCATTCTTACAATGATTCCACTACTGAAGTCTTCCGTCTTGACTCCAAGCTACCATTGGGTAAGTTGTGTAGTCATTTGAGAATAGGCCATTTAGGGACTAATGGTTCAATTTTATTTCAATAATTCGCTTGTGCGTAGGGGTCTTTAGCAGTGGGAAAAAACTGGGGAACCTGGAGAAAGTCTACTTATATATTTACTTGTAAATAATGTTTTAGTGGAATGTGACCTTTAACCGCACATTACGTCATTGTTTCCAGTTGCCGCCAAGCCTCGCTCTCAACTCAACGCCACCACGCTTTCTCGTATAGCTTGCAGCTCGCTATGTGCTAGGCCTGCTTAGAACTTTTGTTCTGATAAGTTATGTCAAACAATGACAGTAGACCCAGACGGAAAAAGGCCGGTAATCGTCTGACCGAAGCATTAAATGTATTGAAAGAAAGAAGTGAAGACAGCGAATCGGAGGCCGAAAACAACGATGCAACACCTTTTACAAAACCTCAATCGGACGACACAGTCGTTCCGCCATTCAACGAAGAGATCGCTGAACAAGCACAAGGCGATCCCTCAGCTGACCAACACCACAGAAACGCTCAATCTGCAGAGGTTAGTACTGATGATTTGGATACTCTTAGACGAGAACTTTGTCACATACGATCCCTTCGAGAAAAGGCCCATATCCAACGTGAAATTGCCGAAGAAAAACGACTACTGGCATTAGAATTAAATGGACATCCACTGTCTAATCAGCCGAGCACCAGTAGTACTACTAGGCCTCCTTTGCCTGACAACACCAGGACTAGTGCGATTCAGCATACCATTAATAACAACGCCTTACAATTTGACACACATCAAAACCAACGACCTGCAGAAGCGGAAAAGGCCACGACTAGGCCCACCCAGGTACACGCCCAAGCAGGTGAGCCGTTTCTTCTTGGGGACTTATTTTCTTCTGAAACGAGTAAAGCTCTTGATATCTTACAGTTTCTTTGGCCAGATACTTCTTCTCAATACAGTAGTTATGTTTTTGGGTCTGATGTGGAGTTCAGAGTGGGGAAAAAGAAAACATTGGATAAGGTGACTTTAGGAGAGTGGGGCTACGCAAATAACCGAATCATGCTACATTTGGTCAAAACTGGTGTGCTCCAGGATTTTACTGGTTATATGAACTACACGGCAGATATTTTTCGGCTAGCTTCAAAGTACGTCTGGTATTCAGTACTTTTGTATGACAAGGAATACAGAGAGAAACAAGTCGAATTGAAGTTTGAATGGGGAGTTTATCGTCAGGACATTCGGGATTTTCAACTGATTCCTAAACGTGATAACGCCACGGTTCGAGCTTTTCGCGATACAGGTCTCTTTACTCCACAGAATTACTTTTCTACAGCGCCCAACACTCAGAAAGCTTTCAATAATTGGAAACCCAGTGAGCGTAGAATTAAAGGATCTTTCCTTCCGGACGGTCGTGAAATATGCAGAAACTTCAATTACAACCTTTGTTCCAGGGTTGACTGTAGACTCATGCACAATTGTAATATTTGCTTCTCGAATAACCATTCAGGTATAGATGGACACCGCCAGAACACCTCAAAAAACCTGAACAGGCCTTAAGTGTCAAATCGGAGCAGGTTTTTGCGACACCTGCTTTGTTTACTAATTCCTTAAATCTTGAGGCCTGGGGTCGCTTATTGCCTTATGATATAGAAAATAGAGATTTTTTGTTAGATGGGGTGGAAAATGGTTTTCGTTTAACCACTGTTTTTGGTCCCTATGTGCAAGTTCACCGTGATAATTATTCCTCAACGCAACAGTTTCACGAACTTGTTGAACGTCAGATACGCAAAGAGATCGAGAATGGGAATTACTGTATTGCCGACATCAGGCCTACTATTGTGAGTTCCTTAGGGGCTATTCCGAAAGATAACATTGATATCCGCATTATTCACGACGCTAGTCAACCAGTCGGTTTATCCCTCAATTCCTATACCTCAAATACAAGTTGTGAATATATGGATCTCCGACATGCCTTAAAAATCATCAAACCGGATAACTATCTTGCAAAGGTGGACTTAAAGAGTGCTTACAGATCTGTCAAATGTCACATGTCTGATTTTCCTTTGACAGGTTTTCAGTGGACTTTCTCTGGAGACAAAGAACCAACTTACCTTTTTGATCGAAAGCTACCTTTCGGTCATGAGCGGAGCCCAATGATTTTTCAGGCTTTGAGCTCAGCTGTTTGTACCATTATGAAAAACAGTCATAATGTTACTTGTATTGCGTATCTCGATGATTTCTTGGTCATCGCGGACTCTTTTTCAGAATGTAACCGTGGTCTTACTTTGTTAGTGAAAACTTTGAGGGAGTTGGGCTTTAATATTAATTGGCAAAAAGTGGAAGGGCCTTCACATTGTTTAACCTTTTTAGGTGTAATCATAAATACTCAAGATTTAACCCTGTCGATGCCCAGTCAGAAACGCGCCGATTTCTACAATGTGTTGTCAACCTTTTTAGGTCGTAAACGAGCAAGTGTGAAACAGATACAGTCACTGTGCGGTAAACTCAATTGGGCGTGTCAGATGATTAAAGGGGGTCGAACATTTTTGCGCCGCCTTCTCGACATCATCACCCCCATCAAAAAGCGAAGCTCAAAAATTGTATTATCTCAAGCCTTCTTCTTAGACATTAAATGGTGGCTGGACTTCATGAATGTATTCAACGGTACTGTCAAATTCTTAGACTTAAATCCGGTCACCGGTTTACAGACAGATGCCTCAAAATATGGAGGGGCAGGAATTTATAACGGCGATTATTTTTATATCAACTGGGATATTGACCTCCCTTTTATTGCCAAGGAACACATAAACATCAAAGAATGTCTAGCTGTCGTGTTATCCGCGATGCGGTGGGGGCACATGTGGTCCAATAAGACTGTTCTTGTCGCAACCGACAATATGACGACAAAATCCGTATTGAACAAAGGTACTTCAAGCAACCAGGTACTGATGTCATACTTGCGAACGCTATTTTGGTTATCAGCCATTCACAACTTCGACATTAAAGCTCGGTATATTTGTACACGAGACAACAAAGCCGCCGATGCTGCATCAAGGCTTCACGAGCCAGACCAACTCGCCAGACTTTATGACATTTTGTCCAGTTATCAGCTCTATGGTTTTTACGCACAAGAACTTCTCTGTCATATGTCTCTTGAATTTTTTACTTCCAGATGGGGTGACCATTCAAAGATTACAACAAGCGGTTCTCCGCATCAAAAAACAGGGGTGGGCTAAATCCACCTTACGAACGTACACATCTGAAGTGTTTTGTTGATTTTTGTTTTAAATTGCATTTAAAAACTTTACCCGTAAATGGGAAATATATTGAACTATACATAGCATATCTTGTCGATGTTAAGGGCCTAACCTTTCATTCTGTAAAAACTTATTTGAATATTGTCTCTATTTTGCATAAACTACATAATTTTGCAGATCCAATTGCAAACTCATGGAATATTTGTCATATTATGAAAGGTGTTAAACGCGAACTAGGCGCTAGTCAGTCATGCAAATCCCCCATAACGCCGAATATTTTGCTTTCTGTTTTGTCTATATTAGATTTGCAAAATCACGACAATGCTGTCTTTTGGGCAGCCTGTTTAGTTGGCTTCTATGGGTTTTTACGACCTAATAATTTTTTGGTTATTGGCAAATTTGATAGTAATGTACATCTACAACGCAAGGATGTGTTTATTCACAGTGATCATGTCACTTTGACCCTGCAAATTATTAAGACATTGCAATTTCGTGCAACTCCTATTCACATTATCTTGCCAAAATTGGACTCGCACCCGCTATGCCCTTGCACGGCGTTGCAACGCATTTTGTCCAGTCACGGACAAGCTCATCACCCCCTTTTTGTTCTGAATGATGGTTCATTTTTATCTTATACTGCTTTCCTCCAAGCTTTGTATCGCATTTTGCGACTTTTGGGTTATGACCCAACTACTTATGGGGGCCATTCTTTCAGACGTGGCGCTGCCACCTGGGCTAGTAGTGTCGGTCTTACGGCGTCCCAAATCAAGTTGTTGGGATATTGGTCGAGTGATTGCTATTTACGTTACTTGGACACAGACTATAAACAACGGTTATCAGCAGTTGCTTCCTTTAGCTCGAACTTGCCATACACCAAAACCCACTAATAAAATAAAAACTCTTTGGGTTTGGGACCTACTAAGGTTTATCACTACTATGTACATTCGAAGTTCATACTTTATTTTGTAAGGGGTTTTTGTTATTATGTTTTATATGAGTTCATTTATTGCTTGGGAGTCCGGGCTATTAAAATGTTGTGCCAATTCATAATATTCGTCTTTGTTGTATTTCGTTGTGTGGCTAACTAGCATTGAAAAATGTTGGTAAATCCCTGTCACATACAACCGGCGAATCGAAAACATTCAGTTGATTATACAGATATCCACCTTCCGCTAAAAGAACAAACTTTCAACTGAACAATATTGGAAGAATTCTACTATTTATATTCCACATGTATGTCAACTCCTGATGACTGTAACTCATTACTAACATGCCCACCAGAACAGCTACAAAACAATCAGAATTGTGACCAGAACTAAACCATCAAAACATATTACATCATTTTAAAAGATCTGTGTCGATTTACTAGTATTAATCGCAGAATTAGTTTTAACCGTAGCAATAAACCCACTGTGCCTGCCTATTCCACTGGTCTATTGACCCATAATGTTCCAGCTAGAACTTTACTTTCATCAACAAATTGACCTAACCAGTTGGTTTATAATGAACCCAAATACAAATCAAAATCGTATGAAGGGTGTTCGCTTATGGTGCTAAAAAGCAGGAAGTATAAATTACCAACAGCTATAAATAGAAGGAAAATAATTGATGGTCAGTCTCCCCTCCCCTTACATTTTGGTGCCTATTGTGTGGTAGTCGCTATCATTTTGATATTTTGGATATCAATAATGTCACTGGTTGATAATCAATGGACTAGACAAGAGCACTTTTCTCCAATTCATCATCTTCAGAACTTCAGTTTAATTAGTTAAACACCTAATGCGGAATATAAATAAAATTATACTTTCTTGTAAACTACAATACTACGGAAGTTGGACCCCTTAAAGCTGAACTCCGGTTACAAAAATGCCGAAATAATGTAATAAAAAAAAAGTTAACGCCCTGAAACCACCATACTTGTTTCCAATTTGTGAAATAGGTATGGCGGACATGGAGGCTTATGACCTGGAGAGGTTAGCCGATCTAACTCCCAGTTTGTTTCTTGTCAGCCAGCTATACACATCCGGCTTTATTCTCTTCACACGGTTACTGATTGTTGTATTTTTCCCCAACAGTATACCAAATTATTGAAGATTGCTAAATGTCTGATCAGGTAGGCCTGTAAATAATTATATGAACTGCGTCTACTACAATATCAATTTCTTCCACCTTGGTAAAATGGAGAAAAATAACATAACATCAATAAATTTACCACTGTCAAACACTCCCCAATGAGAGCCGCCCCAAAACATGTAGTTATGTCATTAGGAGGGGACGAATAACCGAGGTCCCGTGTACACATTGGCATGTACGTAAAAGATCCCTTGATAGTTGGAATTCGATATAAGAGTAGGCCGTAGTGCGGCTGTCCAGATGTCTATGATATCACGCTAGGTGTAAGTGGGAGTTAAACGAACGAACGAACGAACGGCTGTCCGGGCACAATTTCCCTCATAGCACTTTGTATGGCGTTTGCTCGTCCAGTTTGGAGCAGAATAATATGACGTTAAACTCCATTCCATTTCATTTTTGTTATCTAAATTATTAATAATCGAGACTACGTTTTCTTTTTTCATCTTACCCATGTCAGTAATGATCATCGTGCGCGCTTCACCATAAAGTCTGTTATTGAGTCACTGGCGTTGTTTCGATTCCCCGGTTGTACGTGACAAGGACTAGAGTCATCTGTCTAACCTCGTTGGTTTAATCCGGTTTCCTCCTTCTGTTAAAGACCCCTACCCGCAAGTGAATTATTGAAATAAAACAGAACCATATGTTAGTCCCGAAATGTATTAGTCCCCATTTATCCCTCTCCCTATTTTGAGACTGATTATTTTTTTCCCGGTGTTGGGGGTGGGGATGTAATTATCTTGGCGAATTACTGTGTATTATTAAATATATTACGGGTACCGTGTATTTTTTTTTTCATTAAAATATAAATTTGGTGATTATTGAATCTCACCTTCGATCCGTATTCATTCCATATTCAATGTCAATGTGGTCAGGGGGTGCAGGCCCGTGCGGTTCATGTCGGATGGCTTCTATAGAAAAAGGCCATTTTCAAGTTCCTATGAAACGCCTGAAGAGTGCCTGAAATGGCTGGAAATCACATTTCCGGGCTCCAATTTCTAAAAATTTCCTAGGGGGGGAGACCCCCCCCCCCCTTGACCCTCCTTGACGAACTTCGCGCCTATGGCGCTCGCGGTGACCTGCTTCGCCGGCCACGGCTCCGCGGTCAGTAACCTCTTCAAAACTCTGGGGGTAAATGGATTGGTTGAGAATTCATTTAGGGGTGAGCGGTGAGAAAAGGTTGAGAAACGTGGGTCTAAACTGACACTCTAAATTTTACATTCCTAGGCTTGAAAAAAGTTATTCTAACAAATCTTGACCCCCCCACCCCCTTTCTAGATGAAAGTAGATGTAAAACCCAAGGAACGAACGAACATATCTGCATCGGTTGCTTGATAACTACGAGAGTATCCTCGTCGAAACGTCGCTTAGTACCTTGTATGAAGATGATTCTGGCTCTGAGATGGTCCTAACTGACATCCTAAAATTTGCCCACTAGGTTTGAAAAAAAATATACTGACAAGTTTCCCCCCCCCTCCACTTTGATATGCCGAGGACTGCATGAAACGTTCTGGGCCATTTTTTGAAAAAATTGTACAAAGCCGATGGTTCCATAAACCTTTCTACACTATTGCAAACGATGCTGCAAGGCCTGGATGCCGGCCAGGAAGAATTATTTTTATTTTTTACCCCCCCCCCCTTAAAAAATTTCACGTAGCTGAAATGGTTAGTCCTTTCAGTGGCAGGTATTTGATAGCTGTCCTATAGCCAGTTTTTCCATTTCTGGTGATTCCTGATGGGTTCACAAGATGGTCTGGTATGAAAACAATATTAACACTACAGGTGCAGTTCTTATGTCCATGATTGTACTTGTTGGTGACAAAAATCTGTTTCAATCTGGCCTCACAATACCATTTTATGCATTTTGTCAGTTTGAACCATCATCTGTTATGGGTCATTTCGTTATCAGCAAGATGCACACTTTCATTTAAAATTAAATTGAACTGATACCTCGAATGTGTGAATATAAACTTTTCTCGAGCCTCGAGGTCGATATTATGGTGTCACCTTGGCCCCCAGGGCCGAATCGAACTGTTATGGACAATTTCGAACTCAGTGAGATGTACTCTTCAATTTAAAATTGGTTTGACTGGTACTTCGAATATATGAGTATAACCTATTTTTGACCCTTCGCTCTGCAGTCCATATTTAGGGGGTCAATTTGGTCCGTCCAAGGGCCACAAGCGTCTGTTATGGGCAACTTCGAACCTAGTGAGATATACTCTTTCATTTAGAGTTGGTATTGACCGGTACCATTCATTCACATCCCATCGTCTTTGGGCGTCAATT
Source organism: Patella depressa (assembly GCA_948474765.1). Classification (NCBI taxonomy): domain Eukaryota; kingdom Metazoa; phylum Mollusca; class Gastropoda; family Patellidae; genus Patella; species Patella depressa. Next base: position 10,407,919 of record OX419723.1, read on the forward strand.
TGGGCCATTCCATGGGCCCAATCGTCTGTTATGGACAATTAGCGGCATATACTCATTTAACTACTAATAACTCGAATGTATGAATATAACCCTTTTTTAAGCCGCCCAGGGAGGATGTGGGGTCATATTTATAGTGTCAGTTTGGGCAGTCCCAAGGCCAAAATCGTCTGTTATGAGCAATTTCGCACTCAGTGAGATGTACCCTTCCATTTAAAATTGGTCTTGACTGGTACCTCGAATGTATGAGCAAACTCTATTTTTACCCCACCCCACTCCCTTCGGCTTTGGTGTGTCAGTCTGGACCACCCCAGGGGTCTAATCGTCTATGTGTAATTTCGTACTCAGTGGGATATACTCTTTCATTTGTAATTGGTTTCAACTGGTACCTCGAATGTATGAATATAATTTTTTTTTCAAGCCCTCTGGGGTTCATATTTGGGGTGTCAGTTTGGGCCATCCCAGGGCCAAAATCGTCTGTTTTGAGCAATTTCGTACTCAGTAGAGTGTATTCTTTCATTTAAAATTGGTTTTGACCAGTACCTCGAATGTATGTTTAACCCATTTTTGGGGTCATTATAGGGGTCACCAGGGTCACCAGGGTCACACTTATGGACTGGGCCCCGGCAGACGCCCACTTCTGTGCATCCCAGGTTAGTATGTAGATGCCTATATGGTCAGATATTGGTACCTCGTTCGTCTAGGTTCGACCCTCTGGGCTCCTGGTCTAACATCCAGATCATTGAAATCGGGGCAGGGTCAGTATATGTTGCTCTCCTCATCACTACTCTCACCACGTCACAACAATTGACTAATGTCTATGGCCAGACTATTATTAAGATATTCTCTTTCAACCCTTGTTATAGGTAACACATTGTGTATAATTTATCTAGACATTTATTTCCCTTTGTTACTTAGGTAATTGTGTGTGTGTGGGGGCGGGGCTGGTATGGAAGACCAAACAGCTCTTTATTCAGTGTTCTTAATTCATAGTCCTTAATTCTTACTTCTTCATTTGTTGTCGTATTTCGACATTTGTACACTAAATTTAACATTTGTATCTTAAAATCAATATTTGTTTCACAAATCAGACATTTGTTATATCAGATTTGTAAAATGTATTTTATATAAGATAATTTTTTTTTTAGAAAATTCAAAAAATCAATCTATATTTACATTTCATCAGAGAAATACAACGAAAAACAAATGTCGAACAACAAATTCCAAAATACAAATCTCCAAATACAAATCTTGCAAAACATTTCTGTATAAACATTTCTCCAAAAACATTTCCTCGAAAACATTTCTTCAAAAACATTTCTCTTCAAAAACATTTCTCTTCAAAAAAATTTCTTCAAAAACATTTCTCCAAATACATTTCTCAAAAACATTTCTCCAAAAACATTTCTCGAAATTCATCGAACCGGAACATTAAGACGGCATACAATAAGTCACAATACAATAATGTGAATCGAGTATAAGCACATGTACAATAAGACCAAACGCTCGGTGACCGCGACGCCAGTGAAACGACCCCTTGGCTGTTGAAATTAAATATATAATAGGCCGTATCGCCGCTGCCCGGGCAAAATGTCCCTCATAGCACACTGTATGGCTGAAGCCTGTCTTCATAGCCCAGTTTAGGGGCAGAATAGTAGGATGTTAAACCCCATTTCATTTCATTTCATTTCTCTAGCGAAACTACGTGCGTAGAACGGCTAATTGGACCGGGCCTTCGATAACGAAAATAAATTGAAAGTAGTCTATTTTTAGACAAGGGGGTATCACGCCTGAAAATCTGTATGAACTTATTCCCGGGTACATTCATGAAAACATGATTTAGAAGAGGTAAAACACTCTTTCGTTTGAGCAAAGAAGGGGTGGGGTCGAATGAATAGAACGTACGCGCTGTATCATAAGGTCTGTCATTGAGTCAATTGGTGTGGTTTCGATGTACGTGAGAAGGAGTAGGGACGCCTGTCCAATCTCGTGGGTTTTCTCCCAGGCCTCCGGTTTCTTCCCACTGCTAAATACAACTACACGCATGGCAAACTAATTATTGAAATAAAATTGAACCATGTGTTAGTCCCGAAATGACTTAGTTGTGCCGAGTGGTTGTTAAACCCCATTTCTCCCTTTCTTTGAACAAAAAAATATGTCGCTATCATACAAAGCCTAATTTCAGAAAATAGACTAGCCGATTAGCCATTCTACGCTCGTGGTTTCACTACAGAATTGAAATGAACTGGGGTTTAACATCCTACTGTTCTGCGCCTAAACTGGGCTAATGAAGACGGACGTACGCCAGTGTGCCATGGGGGAAATTTTGCCGGGGCCTCCGGTTTCCTCCCACTGGCAAAGACCGGGGCCTCTGGTTTCCTCCCACTGGCAAAGACCCCTACGCTCAAGCTAATTATTGAAATAAAATTGAACCATGTGTTAGTCCCGTAATGACCTAGTTGTGTCGAGTGGTTGTTAAACTCCATTTCTCACTCTCTTTGAACAAAGGAATATGTCGCTATCAGACAAAGCCTAATTTCTGAAAATAGACTACTTTCAATTTATTTTCTTTATCGAAGGCCCAGCCCGATTAGCCATTCTACGCACGTAGTTTCGCTAGAGAAATGAAATAAAATGAGGTTTAACATCCTACTGTTCTGCTCTTAAGCTGGGCTAATGAAGACGGATATATTCTATACAGTGTGAAGGAAATTTTGCCCGGTCTATTATATCGAATTTCAACTACCAAGGGGTCGTTTCACTAGCGTCGCGGTCACCGAGCGATTGTTCTTATTGTGCTTGTACTCGATTCCAATTATTTTATGGTGACTTATTGTGTATGCCGTTTTAATGTTCCGGTTCGATGAATTTCGAGAAATGTTTTTGGAGAAATGTTTTTGAAGAAATGTTTTTGGAGAAATGTTTATACAGAAATGTTTTGCAAGATTTGTATTTGGAGATTTGTATTTTGAAATTTGTTGTTCGACATTTGTTTTTCGTTGTATTTCTCTGATGAAATGTAAATATAGATTGATTTTTTGAATTTTCTAAAAAAAAAATTATCTTATATAAAATACATTTTACAAATCTGATATGACAAATGTCTGATTTGTGAAACAAATATTGATTTTAAGATACAATGTTAATTTTAGTGTACAAATGTCGAAATACGACAACAAATGAAGAAGTAAGAATTAAGGACTATGAATTTAGAGCTAAGAACACCGAATAAAGAGCTGTTTGGTATTCCATAAGCTGGAGGCGGGAAAAATGAACTACCTTGATATAAGTCCCATTGTGTACGTGTTATGTTCGACATTATCTATATAACTGTGCTTTGACAATCACTTCGCCAGTCTTAACTCAACCATAGGATATCACAGTGTAAGCTATAGACGGGGGAAGGCTGACAAGTTAATTTGTGGTATTTCTACTCCGGGTCTGGGGACTTTTCCTAGGGCTTATTTGAGTAACTAGTACCCTGTGTGTAGCCCCACTACAGATTATCAAGGTAGCCTACTGAGGGAGGGTGCCTAGTTCATTATATACCAGTTATTTTACTGACAACGTTTTGGAGGCGATATTTTTAAGTAAAGGAAGGTGGAAATCACTTTTCCTTTCTCCTTGTCATAAAATGAATATGCAATGGTTTTTTAATGGATTTTTTCAGACATGTACGAACAGTTTCAAAATATTATGAAGATGGGACCTTTCAGTCGAATCATGGTAAGACATATTATATATAATGATGTACATTTAAAATATATTTGGTAATTTGTTTTTAATTTTCAGTAATTTTTTCAAATTAATTGGTGAATTATCTCCCGTGATCATATATTTTGATTTGAGATGTTTAATCTAGTCAAGTGCTAAAAATTTATTATATACCCCTTTAGTTGGCACATCTAATAACATGTTTATTTTGTTGAAAAAATATGTACAGATATTTCTATGGTACAAAATTAAGGCCAAGACAACTCTTGGTTTAGTTCTTTAGTTCAGAGTCTTAATAAAAGAATAGGCCCTTGAATATCTTTGTATAACGTTTTGTTTTTACAAAATTTTAAAACTTGAAATCAGAATGAAAATCTTAATACATATTCCTGTAGAACAATAATTCAGATGAATGTGACCCAAGGGTGCTGTATTCTTTGGTCATAATTTAGAGATTTTGACTCTGTAAATACATTTTTAAAGAGTTAAATCTGCCTATTGCAAGTCTTTCTTCGGGACTGTAATTATTAATTAAACTTAATTAGCTTATCAAGACCATAATCAACTCTCAATGCCATCGTTAGCCATCCCAAACATGAGATGTCTATCTACAGCTAGCTCCGCCTGAGAACACGTGGACGTATGACGTAGATGAATCGTTGAAGCAATTTGACTGAAATTTTCAGCACATTCTCTTTTCGTACTATTATAGCAAGAACTATCAGCTCTATATCTAAACCTTTCATAATGCTCCTTTAAATATAATATATTATTAAATTAAAATAGTTAGAACCTATTCAAAAAGTTGATTAAAGACATAGGCGTACGGGCTCGATGACAGTTAAGGGGGGGGGCAGAACCTGAAATGCCCGAAAAAATTTCGGGTTTACAAAAAGTGGTGCCGGTCTTCCTCGAGGGGCGAAGAAGCGGAGCTTACCATGTAGGACGGAACCGTTGGGAGAAAAATTTTGAAAATTAAACTGCCACAAACGCGTTTCTCTGCTATTCCAGCAGCTTCAATTTAGGTCCAATATAGCCTACCTGCTTGACCCAAATTCCAAACAACCAATCGTCGTTGGGTTTGGGGGGTCTTACCTTCCCGGAGAAAATTAAACCATCGCAAATGCGTTTTTTGCTTTTCTAGCCTGTGTAAGCAACTCCAAAATTTCCAATAGTTTTCTAACCGAAATTTCAGTCTGAATTCCAACCATCCAATCAGACTGCTGCAGCTGCATTCACAAAAAATATTAGTGGGCGTATGTTTCGTTGCCTGGCAACCTATTTTAAGTTTTATTAAATCATTGGAACGTTCAAACATGTACAACATTTTCTAATCATCATCAATTATTGCCCTTTTACTACCATGGTTCATTACAGCCGCCGGCGCTGGTTCATTAATCTGGCTCCCGAGTACACAAAGCATTCCCAGACTTATGTTAAAGTGCCAATCCCGATAACTTTTTGGGGAATAAAACTGCTTAATTTTGTGTTAAAATCCTTTAAAATCCATAACATAAGGCCCACCTACTATACCGATATTCGTGATACGCCTGTAAATAACTTAAACCTGACAGTCTTCGTATAGAAATGGAGAACGTTTTATTATACAGTATCTGGATAAAACCAGACTTTTTTCTATAAAAATAATATGTAGGTGAAATTTACCTTTTGTTATCAAGTACAGGGCATGGGTCATTCACTGTATAGACCTCTCAAGAAACATTAATCGATAATCAGGTCACCCAATGAAAAAATTGACCCGCAATCTTAAAAGGGTTACGTGTCCGTATTAGCAGTGTTGACGTTCACGTCCAAACGACTCAATATTTTGAGCTGAAATTTTGAGACAAGGTAAATGCACCATGCCACTATATTTTGGTCCATAAATTTCATAAATACTCGGACTTTAATTTTTGAGACTCTGTTCTTTCGGGATTGTCCCTTTAAGAATTTACTAAAAGTTATTCGCTTTATTTTCTTCCCTCAGTGTATCAAATTCATCAATAAGAAAGTATGTGCAAGGTTTTGTGTTTCTGGATCAAAGATATTTGTCATACACAGTGACTGAAAGTTTAGTAAATTATTATCTTAAGCCTGAGAATGTTTTCTGAACTTGCAGTGAGGAGGTCTTGGATTCGCTCCCAGTATAAAAACCTTACTAGTCCATTTGAGAAAAAACCCCTTTATGTTTACCATTCCATTAAAAAGCGACTAAATGATTTGTAAATATAAAAACGTGTTGTGTGTATTATCTGTATAACAATTAATGGTGATATAGTTCATATATTATGGATGATTCTAACCCTGGTTGATATATAAAAATAATCAATTAATCACCATTTGCACATCACTCAACAGGTTAATGTCCCCCACTCCCTGTGCACCCTGTGCGTCATATGAGAGCAACTTATCATTGCCTCATTGTCCAATTTCACATCAGCGTAACAACATGTAGAATTTATAGTTAAAATCAATGTCATGTATAATTGGGTTCAAATATCATCTCACTATTACTGACTAATTAAAATTAGAAATTCGCGAATATTGGAAACTATTCGTATTTTTTTTATACGCCCACATTTTCATGTGAACGTATTATGTCGTCGCCCCTGTCCGTCCGGACGTCCACAATTTGTTTGTGGACTATCTACAGCTCACAATTCTTATCCGATTTTGACAAAACTTGAAATATAGGTTTATTGCCATAAGATCGCGGTTCCTTTCGATATTGGCATGTATCGGATCAAAACTTCATGGATTATGGCCCCTGATTGTACGAAAAATCATGTTTTTAGCTTGTGGACCCTATAGAGGTCACAATTTTGAACCGATTTTGATGAAACTTGACATGCATGTTTATAACCCAAAGATCTTGGTTCCTTTCGATATTTGCGCCCATCGGATCGTAATTTCCTGAATTATGGCCCCTGACTGTCCGAAAAATCACCCTTTTTAGCTTGTGGTCCCTCTGGAGGTCACAATTATTATCCGATTTAAAAAAACGTTTGAATATATCACCGTTACACCCTAAGAAGGTTGAAACCGAATTTCGAGAAAATCGGACCAAAATTGCCATACAAAATGGCCGCCGTTTGTACGCGAATAGTGTGAAAATATGTTATATCAAGGTTGTGGACCCTATAGAGGTCACAATTTTGAACCGATTTTGATGAAACTTGACATGTATGTTTATAACCCAAAGATCTTGGTTCCTTTCCATATTTGTACCCATCAGATCGTAACTTTCTGAATTATGGCCCCTGATTGTCCGAAAAAATTGCCCTTTTTAGCTTGTGGTCCCTCTGGAGGTCAAAATTATTATCCGATTTAAAAAACCGTTTGATTATATCACCGTTACATGGTAATGAAGGTCGAGTTCGAATTTCGTGAAAATTGAACCAAAATTGACGAACAAAATGGCTGCCGTTTGTACGCGAATAGTGTGAAAACATGTTATATCAAGGTTGAGGTCACAATTTTGAACAGATTTTGATTAACCTTGACATGCATGTTTATAACCCAAAGATCTTGGTTTCTCCTGATATTTGAGCTCATTGATTCGTAACTTCCTGAATTATGGCCCCTGATTGTACGAAAAATCACCCTTTTTAGCTTGTGGTCCCACTGGAGGTCAAAATTATTATCCGATTAATAAAAAACGTTTGATTATATCACCGTTACATGGTAATTAAGATGGAGGTAAAATTTCGTGAAAATCGGACCAAAATTGACAGACAAAATGGCCGCCGTTTGTACGCGATTAGTGTGAAATTAGTTATATCAAGGTTGTGGACCTTATAGAGGTCACAATTTTAAACCGATCTTGATGAAACTTGACATGCATGTTTATAACCCAAATATCTTGGTTCTTTTCGATATTTGCGCCCATTGGATCGTAACTTCCTGAATTATGGCCCCCCGATTGTCCGAAAAATGACCTTTTGTGGTCCCTCTGGAGGTCAGAATTATTATCCCATTTAAAAAAACGTTTGATTTTATCACCGTTACATCATAAGGAAGGTTGCGGTGGAATTTCGTGAAAATCGGACCTAAATTGAATGAAAAAATGGCTGCTCCCGCTTGAACACAAAGAGTGTAAAAATATGGTATATCAAGGTTGTGAACCCTGTAGAGGTCACAATCTTCATTCAATTATGATGAAACTTGAAACACATGTTTACAACTTAACAATCTTAGTTCCTTTCGATATTTGTGCATATCGGATTGTAACTTCCTGAATTATGGCCCCTGATTGTACGAAAAATGACCTTTTTTTTTAGCTTGTGGTCCCTCTGGGGTCAGAATTATTATCCCATTTAAAAAAAACGTTTGATTATATCACCGTTACATCGTAATGAAGGTTGAGGTCGAATTTCATGAAAATCAGACCAAAATTGACAGCTGTTCTTGTCAGGCCATCCATCCTTCATCACTAACAAAGGGAAACCACGCCTGAAAATCTAGATGAACTTTGTCACCCAATGCAGGGATCAAACACCCAACCTCTAGGCTACAGAGCCAGCATCTTACCCACTTAGGAACATGATCCCCAGTCGAATTTGAAGCCTACTGAAATGAACCTTTTATAACCCAAAGATCTTAATTCATTTCAATATTTGCACATATCAAATTCTAACTTAATGATGTAGGAAAAATCACTTTCAATATTGCTTGTTCTCTATCCATCTCTCGAAAATGTGGGCGTATTCTTCCTGGCAGTGCCAGCCTATCTTTATTATCCATATATGTTTTTATATTTCTTTAAAATTCTCATGGTTTTTTTTTTTAAGCGAAGTAGGCCAGATTCTGACATCGATTATCGTGTCACCCTTGCTCCGACAACTGGAACGTTAAGAATTTAGAAAACAAATAACTTTATTAACGTATATTGAAGCCTTACGAAAAAGTTCCTAGGTAACGGCGCAGCAGTTATTGCTAAATAAATGGTTTAATTTTGATATTGTCGGTGTTGATTAAACTGGTCATGTGACACGGTCAAAGGTGACTAAAGGGACCATGTGACGCATCTTGACCAATAATAAATCAACAATAACGAAAGTGGCAGCCCTCAGTAAATATTGTTTTGTTATCATTCAAAGCTTATGTTTTACGTTTTAACCTGCAACAAACTTCATGTGTACAGCAAAACGAGGGAGTGGAGTGAAGAAAGGAAATGTCGACAACGGTTAAAAGAAAGTGTCTTATGCGTTAATGATTTTAAATAATAATCCAATATTTGACATGTACACTTAGGTTTTCTGTTTCACTCATATTTTGGGGCTCAAAGACCGGGTTTCGGTGCAATTTTTTTCTGTATGTTTCAATTATATTGTATGAACACTTTTTTGGCATTAGATTTTAAATGTTTTAAGTATGTTTCTTTTTAAAATAATGTGTATTAAAACCCTCTAAGTGAAAAACATGATACTGAGCAGACAGACGTACATGTTTGTAGTTCTTAAAAAAGCACACAATTTAAACCCTTTTCTTACCAGACCGCTGCTACCTAGCCAATCTGTCAAACCCTTGTCTAAACTTGGAAGTACAATTTAGACAATTGTATTGTAAAGGAGGAAAGGAAGTGGAAATTGATTTTGGTGCTTGGGTTAGAGGGGGCTGCAAGAACATGATTTGGTGTCTTTCTGAAAATTCATTTTGGTATTAATAATTAACCGGAGCTGCAGTGGGAAGTTAAACACACTACAGTGCAATCAGGTCATTATAAAGTGTGGTATGGGGGTGGGAAGGGGTGTATGATTTTATTCATTTTCATATTTTTTTCTTGTTAATAATTACAAGTTTAAAGTATGGAAATAGGCCATTCAATACTTTAAACATGTAGTTATTTTTCAAGGAAACATATGAAAATGAAAAGTGTAATTATTTGTTTTGAGATTAATAATACAAAAGCAATGGTCGAAGTATGTGTATTGGACTATGAACATGTGTAATTTCTGTCATAAGATAATATTACAACAGCATTTGCCTAATATGTGTAATGACATGGAGTAACGTGTGGGAATGGGAGAGTGGTGTAATATGTATTATGTGATAAATAATACAAAAGCATTTGCCAAAATCTATGGAGTAACATATGGGAAAGAGGGAGGCCAAAGGGGTGTTATTTGTGTTATGAAATAAGTAATACTGAAGCACTGGCCAAGTATATGTGTATCGGACTAGGGAGTAAAGTGTGCAAAAAAAAGTATACTAGTAGGCCTACTGTTTGTACTTGTAACTAATGACCCCAGTTTCAAACGTAGCATAGTAATTATAAATAGATTGTAGTTCAATGCAGAGTGAAATTTAATTTGATTTAACAAGATCCGTTTTAATAAAGACTAAACTGGGAAAGTTATTTTATTGACAACTAAAAATAAGCGAGTATTTGTCAAGGAAACACGTTCAGCCGTGCGCTATTCTCCGGCGAGTTCGGGAGTTGGATTTAATTACCGCGTAACTATTAATTTACAAAACTTGAATGAAAAATATTATCAAACTATGTAAAATTGATATTTACGCTATCAAGGTACAATTAAGATCAAGTTAGAATCGAAGTTTTCATACGTTTAAGTTTAATTAAAGTGTGTCGTGTAGTTTTGTTTACCGTAGTGTCTAAAACATCTCACGCAGTTCGTGGAAAAGACCACGTGTTTTAAGTGTTTACTTGCCGGTGATTGGCTACTTAAGAATACTACGTAACACGCTAGTCTAAATATAGTATAAAAGCAACTCTTCGCGCAACAAACAAATATGATCAAAGAACTAATTTACTGCTTCTGTCCCATCTAGGAACTTTTGATATAATGTTCAGAACATTTAGTTCTATCATTTAAAGCAAAAATATCTTAAAGTTCAAAAGTCGGAGCAAACTTGGTTTTCTGTTAAAAATATCGATCACAGATACTGTCCTAAAGATGTTGAACTTGAATACCAAGGTTTTTACCCTTTTTTATTATTTACCTTTTTTTGCTTTATTTTCACTCCTGTGAGATTTTATTTTAATCAAAATATTCGTGTGTCAATCTGATTAAAACACAGATCCTATTTCGTACCGTTTTTATAGTTCAAAATTTTGTTTTATTTGTCTGTGCTACACTAGGATCTATAGGATTTTAAAGTAAATCGGATATTAACTTTGGCCTCTTGAGCGTCCACAAGATTTTTTGAAGTGATCAAGGGCCATAACTCTGGCACTAATTATTGGAAATCGCTGAAAAACAATAGGCTTGTTCGCCTTATGACCTTAAACACTGTGTATAAATTTAAAGTAAATCGGATATTAACTTTGGCCTCTAGAGCTTCCACAAGATTTGTTAAGTGATCAAGGGCCATAACCCTGGCACTAATTATCGGAAATCGCTGAAAATCAATAGGCGTCTTCGTCTCATGACCTTAAACACTGTATAAAATTAAAGTCAATCGAATATTAACTTTGGCCTCTAAAGCGTCCACAAGATTTTTTGAAGTGATCAAGGGCCATAACTCTGGTAGTTATTATCGGAAATCGCGGAAAAACAATAGGCTTCTTCGTCTCATGACCATAAACACTGTGTATAAATTTAAAGTCAATCGGATATTAACTTTAGCCTCTGGAGCGTCCACAAGTAATTGTGGACGACGGACGGACGGACGGGGGCGATGACAATATACGATCACATTTCAATGTGGGCGTATAAAAACAAAAACAACAATATGTGGTTGCAATGATCCAAGACCCTTTCAAAGATATTTTATTCACATGACAGTGATGATGATGAAGAAAACTTGTGAATTTAACAGATAATGACCATTAATAAACATTAAAGGCAAATAGAAAACCACAAAAAATCCATAAGCTTATGATAATAATAATTAAGAATAATTTGATACAATTATAAAGCTCACACATTACAAGAAGTGCACCTGTAGAAAATATGTATAAATTTTGTTATCATTGTTATTATTTTATACTGAGATGCAATGAAAAATACACCAATTTTTAAAATGGATGAATGTAAATCTTGTTTGAAATGAATCCAGGTTTAACGTCCTACTTAGTATTTTTCAAGATTTGCTTTAATCTTATTATTCTGAATGTACAACAACATCAGCTTACGATGATAACATGTGACAATGCTTTCAAGATTGCATAAATGCACCCCCGAACAATTCTCAAACAAAAAACAAATCAAACTCGAGAAAATCAGATAGGCTGGCACTGCCAGGCAGGATACGCCCACATCTTCGAGAGATGGATAGAGAACAAGCAATACCGAAAGTTATTTTTCCTACATCATTAAGTTAGAATTTGATATGTGCAAATATTGAAATGAATTAAGATCTTTGGGTTATAAAGGTTCATTTCAGTAGGCTTCAAATTCGACTGGGGATCATGTTGCTAAGTGGGTAAGATGCTGGCTCGGTAGCCTTGAGGTTGGGTGTTTGATCCCTGCATTGGGTGACAAAGTTCATCTAGATTTTCTAGCGTGGTTTCCCCTTGTTCGTGATGAAGGATGGATGGCCTGACAAGAACAGCTGTCAATTTTTGTCCGATTTTCACGAAATTTTACCTCAATCTTCATTACCATATAACCGTAATAAAATCGAACGGTTTTTTAAATCGGATAATAAGTTAAAAAGGGTTATTTTTCGGACAATCAGGGGCCATAATTCAGGAAGTTACATATCAATGAGCGCAAATATCGAAAGGAACCAAGATCTTCGGGTTATAAACATGCATGTCAAGTTTCATGAAACTCGGTTCAAAATTGTGACGTCCACAACCTTGATATAACATATTTTCACACTATTCGCGTACAAACGGCAGCCATTCTGTCCGTCAATTTTGGTTTGATTTTCACAAAATTCGAACTCAGCCTTCATTACCATGTAACGGTGATATAATTAAACGTTTTTTTAAATCGGGTAATAATTTTGACATCCAGAGGGACCACAAGCTAAAAGGGCAAATTTTCGGACAATCAGGGGCCATAATTCAGGAAGTTACGAATCAATGAGCGCAAATATTGAAAGGAACCAAGATCTTCGGGTTATAAACATGCATGTCAAGTTTCATGAAACTCGGTTCAAAATTGTGACGTCCACAACCTTGATATAACATATTTTCACACTATTCGCGTACAAACGGCGGCCATTTTGTCCGTCAATTTTGGTTTGATTTTCACGAAATTCGACCTCAGCCTTCATTACCATGTAACGGTGATATAATTAAACGTTTTTTTAAATCGGGTAATAATTTTGACCTCCAGAGGGACCACAAGCTAAAAAGGGCAAATTTTCGGACAATCAGGGGCCATAATTCAGGAAGTTACGATCCGATTGGTGCAAATAGCAAAGGAACCAAGATCTTTGGGTTATAAACATACATGTCAAGTTTCATCAAAATCGGTTCAAAATTGTGACCTCAATAGGGTCCACAAGCTAAAAACGTGATTTTTCGTACAATCAGGGGCCATAATCCATGAAGTTTTGATCCGATACATGCCAATATCGAAAGCAGCTGAGATCTTATGGGGATAAACCTATATTTCAAGTTTCGTCAAAATCGGATAAGAATTGTGACCTGTAGAGAGTCCACAAACAAATTGTGGACGTCCGGACGGACAGGGGCGACGACATAATACGTCCACATGAAAATGTGGGCGTATAAAAAGTTGATTGTTCGTACAATCAGGGGCCATAATTCAGGAAATTACGTTCCAATAGGCGCAAATATCGAAAGGAACCAAGATCTTTGGGTTATAAACATGCATGTTAAGTTTCATCAAAATCGGTTCAAAATTGTGACCTCAATAGGGTCCACAAGCTAAAAACGTGATTTTTCGTACAATCAGGGGCCATAATCCATGAAGTTTTGATCCGATACATGCCAATATTGAAAGCAGCCGAGATCTTATGGGGATAAACCTATATTTTAAGTTTCGTCAAAATCAAATAAGAATTGTGACCTGTAGAGAGTCCACAAAAATTGTGGACAGACGGACGGACGGGGGCGAGACATAATACGTCCACATGGAAATGTGATATAAAATAAGTAGTAGAATACAATATCAAAAAACCATCGTTTTTGATATTGTATTCTACTACTTATTTTATATCAACTTATCTGAATATCATATGCATCATTTTGACTTTCTCAAAATCGATCCCATCAAATCGTCTGTATTTGGTTTGTGTTTCCTGTTTCTATTGATTAGAAGTTTCACATGGAAATGTGGGCGTATAAAAACAAGGTTTTGTGCAATTGTGGAAAGTGCAAAGTTATGAGATGTCATATCAGAGGTGCTATTTCATTTCAACTCGATATATTCTGTTTACAATTATCAACCTGGCCCCAAGTTGACAAAGTATTCACCTAAGAATTTACTCAACTTTCAATCACTGTTTAAGAGAAATATCTTTGATCCAGACACACAAAAATTTGCAGATAGTTTCTTATTGATGTATTTCATACATTAAAACAACAAAAGTTTTATAAAAGGCTTTATTTAGCCCAAATAAGACAAACAATTTTGAGTAATTTCTTAACTTAATGCTTTGTGAACTCAGGCCTTGATTTTTTTTTCATTACTTATTAACTACAATAGTAACAAGAAATACAAAATCAGTAGAACACCGCTGATTAAATTCTAGATTCAATCACATTTGTTTTTTTATACTTTGAATAGAGCCAGGAAATGATTAGGTTAATTATACACTTTCTATTTCTTGTATGAGATTATCTGTATAATCTGTTTTTGTTTCCTTCATTGTGTGAAATACTTGCAGCAAAGTGCAGTAAATAAAATAACTGACATCATTGATCAAAGTTTAACTCTATTATTTCTCATTTGACCTCATATCTATGTGCAGTGGAGTCAATTGGAAGAAATAAATCAAAATGGATTGAAATCTAAATTTTAATTTAATTCGTACCACATGATTATATTTTATCACCTTTGCTGGTTTATATGGCAACTCAATATTATTGCTAAGCTATTTTTGAATCGTAAAATACATTTACAAATATGTAAATATTGATTCTTTGAATTATATATTGTCAATCAAAATCTAAATATGCAATGTACTATGTATCCACACATGTAAAATAAACTTTTATTATTGCTATTTACTTTTCAGTGTCTTCTCTGAATTCATCCCTACATTCGAAGTTTAGTAATTTTATTTCTGCTTCCATGAATTGAGACTGCGGAGCAGAAAAAAGTTGGCGTGAATTTCACCAATCACTACCTTGTGCTGCTATGGAAATTTCAGAAAACGTCAAACTTAACATACTTCGAATTATTGATAAAAATCAACCTATTATCTAATCAAGATTGTAAACAAATTACTGAGGTTAAGTTTGTTAGTTCTGGGGAGAAAGAAATTATCTTTTATATTGCTGGGAGTATTATTGGAAAACTTCTTCACAAACTATATAAAAAGCAAGACAAACAACACATTTACAAAATACTTAAGGCTTTAAAAACTGATAAAGAGAATTCCTCAGATCCAAATGCAAAACTTGTAAAGTTATTTGACAGGGGAGGGCTAACATATATTACTCAGAAATCTTGGGTTTAGAAATTTGTTTCCGTAGATTGTATCCAGGTAGTCAAATTAATTTAGAATTGTCAAAACTTGAGTTCCTCAATGCTTGTAAATCTAATGAATTAATAACGAGAGACTTTTTGCAAGCACCATCATGTACAACTCAAACAGAATCTTATGATGAAAATGATTTAAAAGAATGTATGACATTATGTATCAAAATGTATTTCATAATACGAGCCCATCATAAATGTAAACGAATGTTACAAAAATTTGTCAGGGAAACTAAAGGGAAAAAATCAAAAATGTCCAAGGGTCTTAGAACAGAGTTGCAAAAAAAAGAAGTGAAAATTACTCAAGCTTTCGTTATTATTTAATATTAGTTAAAAATGCAATATGTAAGAACCAAAACTGCCTATTGCTGGTGTATGTTGTCTTCATTAGCCCAGTCGGAGCAAACATGAGAACATTCATCTCCATTTATTTCATGTGAAATACAAAATAATATTTAGACATTTATTGACAAGACACTCATAATTAACTCTTTGTGATCTTATGGCTAAAATGTTAACGCATTAAACACTGTCCGTCAAAGGACTGAAAATCAAGACTTTGTTTATTATTGGAGTGGCAGTGATACGTAAGATTATTTACACTATATGTGGTCAACTCAAAACTTCATTATGCATCTTTATTTCATATAATTTGGTTTTAAAACTAAAAATGGGATGTTTTGTACACTCAAGTTTCATCAAAATCGAATAAAAATTGTGACATAGTGTCCACAAGCAAAATGTGAATGGACGGACAGGTGTGGCAACAAAATACATAACATGAAAATGTGGGTGTATAAAAAAGCGGGCTGAGGTGTTTGCATAAACATGGTGGGACTCAACAAGCTTCTGTCTATGTCTTGTGTTTTACAAGTGTATTGCGTCGCTTCTTCTTTAAAGGAGTATCATCAATCTCTATTTCACACAGTTTGCTGCTTCTTTTGACCTTTCCATTTGGTTTTATTTGAAGAGCAAGACTTCTTTGTAAACAAAGTTTTTTTTCTTGGTAACTGTAATTTAAAAATACATCATTATATTCTTGTAAAAAAAAAACAGCTTGTTATTGTAGTTGTTTGACATATAATACTTTAGTCATATCTCAAATACAGATATGACGTCATTCTTTGATGTTAGCGTACTATTATTTTGCAAAATGGTATAAGCAATGTGCCAATGGTACATTATTACACTAGTTGCAATATTGGATGTGCGTGACGTATTTCATTGAAATGCACATTCTGAATAGTGTTTGTATTTTAAGTTGTTTAATGGTCTTGTGTAAGACATTGCGCAATATATCGATATTGCCCTCGTGCTATTGCACTCATACAATACTAATATATTACTTAATGTCTCGCACTTGACCATTCAACTACACATACAATACTCTTGAAATGAACATTAATAAAAGAGATGTTGTGGGTGGGGGAGGACTTACCCAAATTCATAAACCGTTGGGTTGTCACTCTGTCTTCCCAAGGCCCTGTGTCGACCAAAATGTTCCTCAACAGGATCCTGACAGAATTTGTTTGTCAGCACAAAATTGACCCCATGTTGAATAAGATACTTTGTGGCTTCAACAACAGCTTTGGCTGCAAAAAAAAAAAAATGGTATTTTTATTTGAAATACACCTTTATTGGATAATCAGTAATTTAAAAAAATATGTAAAAATCAAAATGAATTCGGTAAGTAGTACACACCGTTACAAAACACAACCCATAAGTTATAAGATATTTATAAATGACACAGTGTCCATAATATAAATGTTACATAAACTTACTGGTTATTACCAAACCCTTATATGTTTGATATGATAAGAACATCTTGGATTTTTCTGTTTTGTTGAAGCCTTGTCTGTTGTCAACTTGATCTTTCCAGTCTCTAAGATAACCCAAGAAGTCTTTTGTTAAAAACTATAGAGATAAAAAAAAAAATCAAAATTAATTAAAGATGCATTACTTTACTCAAGTCCTTTGGCTTCCAATGTTATATATATAGAATATATTTGTCGTTTTAGAGTGAATAACATATTTTATTTCATCGAGAAGCAAGAAAACTAATATTTTCAGGTATGCGTATATAGCATGCGTGAAAATATAAATGTTTTCTTGCTTTAGAGATGAAATAAAATATGTTATTCATGACAAAACGACAAATGTTCTCTTTATTTTATGCTTTTACAATCATTTTAGGTAAAACAACTGGTGGCCAGTGGAATAACACTTTTATTTCACTGATAAAACGCGGTATTCCACTACTGACAGGCTTGGATCTAGAGGGAGGCGGCACTCGGCGCATGCCCCCTCTATTTTTTGAGGTGGCGAACAATTTTAGCTCCATATGTTCAATCTGTTCCACAGAGAATTACTTACGAAATATCTCTGTAACAGACGACAGTTCACAACAGGTGCGTTGACTGAACGCGCCGTTAG
This sequence comes from Patella depressa, assembly GCA_948474765.1. Lineage (NCBI taxonomy): Eukaryota > Metazoa > Mollusca > Gastropoda > Patellidae > Patella > Patella depressa. The sequence goes on from OX419723.1 coordinate 10,425,648, forward strand.
TCATTGGCTCAACGGCTCGTGCAATGTTTACTTAACACCTAACTGCTTCGGGCAAAATGATGCATTTTACTCGTTTTAATACCCATTTACACTAAATAGGAAATATTTTTTAACTCCAAATACTTCAAACGTCTTTATTTATTTTTCTTTTACCTCAAAAAAATGTTTGAGAATTTAATTTGTCAGAGTTAAAAAGTTAATATGCGGTACTCATTAAGCCTTGTCGATGTCATGCTTATCAAAGATTGTAGCGGCCAAGCGAATATTCACTGCGGGATCAGTTTGCCATATGTTCTCGCGCGATTGGAAAACAAAGATAGTTTTACTTGGAAATAGTAATTTACAGTACTAGTATGAAATTACTCCTTGTGGGCATTTATTTCACTAAAAAATTGAGGTTCCGGGCTTCGCACTCTTTATGAAAATCCTGAATCTGCCCCTGACTGATCATACAATAAAAATCCTGGATCCGCCCTTGATTTATCATAAAATAAAAATTATTTAGGAATTTATTTACATACATAGCCAATAATCAACTCTCTAGACCAGTGGATGGACAAGAGTTAAAGGGATTTGAATAGGAGAGAGATTTAAACTTCGCCCAGAATCTAGTAATTTAATAAAATATTCAATATACAAGTAATATATTTTTCATTATCTATTTTTGAGCTATTATAGCAAAAACAGTCAGCTCTTTTCATCTAAATCTTATAATATGCATCTTTAAGATAAAAATAGACTAATTTTGTGAGCTCCTCAAATTAAATGAAAAGTGGAATGGTTGTTTTATAAACACTCCAAAAGTTGACAAATATAAATATCTAGATCATATTCTCTGCAAACAAATTAAATGAAAATAATAATTTTCTCACTTGAAATCGTGGGTCATCCACGCTTGTGTATGGCATTAAATCTGGTTTCCTTTTTCTTTCCCCTTCATACAAAGATCTAACATATTTATGATCATAAATCAGACATATTTGTGATTACTTTGGCAAAATATTTAAGTTTTCAGTATTGTATTTAATATTTACAAAACAAGCTTACCTGAGCAGCAAGGTTCACCTTCATAACGGAAAATGATGATAGATGAATGTGGTTGTAAGTCAGTTTTGTAGCTTTGCTCAATTCATTTGCATGTCTCTCTCATTTTTCTAATAAAACAATGGATCTATTAGATTTTGATACAAAGCTATTCATAATAAAAATACATTGACTGAATGTCTCCTTTTACAACAGATTTAAATTTTTTTAATCATACATTATGAAAGAGCTAAGTCTGCCCATAGCAGGTCTTTCTTTAGGCCTGATATGTTATTTAAATTATTAATTAGACATTTATTAACTCATCCAGACCATAATCAACTATCGATGTCATCATTATATTAGCCTGTGATATTTAGGTGATTTGAATACATTTTGTGATAATTTAAGATAAATTGGATAATTATGACTTTCTTTATTATAATACCGATGTTAGTATTGATGATCGAGGCTAGCCTAAATTTGAATGGCAAATATCTTGGTTTCGAGTAAAGCAATTTGACTGAAACTTTCAGTATATCTGTTTTCATACTCTTGATTTAGCTCTTTTACTTTAATAAGCTATGAACTCACCCATAACAATCTTGAGTTTTCCTTACTTCCTGAAGCTGAAAGATTATTCCTTATAGTCTTCAAAAGATGTGGAGCATCTGAGAGAAAAAATATCTCTCTATCTGGCGAAAACAGATTAGTTGTTTTATATACCATATCATCTTTTCTATGAAGAGCAATAAATTTCATATTAGAAGAAGCCTTATCAGATGTACTAGCTATAACCTACAAATACAGAAATCATTAACATAGATTTGAATTAAGAAGGATACAGCTATTTTGTGACAAATATAAGTGTCAATAAAATGGTGGTATTGATATTGAGTAATGCACAACATAGTACATGCCCTTTCATTTGGGTTTTCAATTACAATCTGAGTATATTCAGTCTGTGCCATTGAATACATCTACCTAATAAGCTTATTCTTTGTATGAGTGTTAATAATAAGTTTAACAATAAATTTCCATAATAATACTAACCTTCAGATTACAGTAAGTCTCAAGATGGGCAACAGCTTCCCAAAATATTGCATATAAATCAGTCGCTGTGGTTGATTTTGTAGGAAACCATCCAACACTATACTTTAAATTTCTCTTCACCCCAATAACCATCAAAACCAGACAATGTGTAGCAACATTCTGTGAAAGACTTCCACATTCATTAGCACTGAAATATATATTGATACAATTTTTCCAGTTATTTTATGTTTAAAATGTGAAGAAATTCATATAACAAAACTGACAGTAGTTTTAAATTTTAAGACCAAACAATATTCCAGTCAATTAAAAATATGATAATTTAGATGTCTTTCCATTTGGGAACATAAGCATTTTGGCTATGCATATGTGCAGACTTTAGCAAAAGATGTCAACTATCATCCTCCTTTATGTTAACTTTACAAATTATATATACAACACCTACATGTATATCATGCCACCATTATGTATGCCAACCATTAACTTTGTTAAGAAAGGGAGGTGTCACTGTCTGCTGTTAGTGCTCGTATGTAAACTCCCAGTTTGTCAAGAAATCTGATTAGTGGTGGGTATAAAAACGAATTTTGCTATATCAACTTAGTTGTTAAAATAAACACATTAGTTTTACGGATGAAAATTTCTATTAAAGCTACGTTTCAACAATGATACTCTTGTCATTATCTTGATAACATGAGAATCATAGTTGAAACATAGCTTTAATAGAAATACAGTAATTGTTATCGATAGTCACTAGTCAGAACTGTTGTGTTTATTTGAATGTATTCAATTACTCAATGCCATTCAAACAGTATAACTTACTTGTTAATAAAACCAACAACATTACCAGTCTCTCTGTCAAAGACCAAGTCTGACTTGACATTCATCTCATCATGAATTATGGTAACCCACTTCTGATTCTCAGGAAGAAGATCTGCGGCCTGTCTTATTTCGTTCAAAACTTCGTGATGAAAGCCTGACAAAGGTTTTATGAAATTGGACAAATCACGAAGTGTTGATTCACCTGGCAGACGGAGAATGCCAATATCACGGAGAGATCTGTATGATGCTGGACTCTGGGAATGTAACAAAATTGACAGTCGTATCATCATAGGATGCCACACATGTCCTCTATTCCCCTTTGAAAAAGCTAATTTCTGTTGTTGCCAGAATAATTTGACAAAAGACTCTGATATGATGTTTTCATTGATTACTCTGTCCAAAGATTCATGTAAATCGTTGTTCACCATGACACTTTATTAATCTTCTTTTGAATAGACTGTAGCTGGTTGTTAAGATATTTAACTCTCCTACGGGATTCCTTTAAGGCTTTAGATACCACTCCTTTCCTGACTCGCTGTAGTGGAGTTTTTAAAGAAATGGTTTTACTTGATATGTTTGCTCGATCATACTTCCGCAGTAAATCTCTGTTAATCTGTCAACAGCTTAAACAGATTTCTTTTTGGATGTCCTCAACAAAGCCTTTACAAACAGTAGCACGAACACAACTTTCGTAACTTATGTTTTGACTCGTGTCCATGAAAAGATTTATGTGTCGAAAGTATTTTGCAGTTGAAGGTTCAAGTTGAGAATACGTCTGTAAATGTTTTGATGTTATGCCAGTACATATCTTTCTATTCTCAACAGTTCTTATAAGTAAATCAATAGATGTAGCTTTAATTTTAACAGGAAACAAAAAATGATCATATCTTACTTCACAGTTCAAGTCCTTGTCAATGGTTAAATGGTATTTTATTCTGTTATCTTCAGTTTTCAATAGGTAAATATAATCATTTGTTGACTGACATAGCCATGAAGCAGGTATTTGACCTAAAGATGATTGCTGCAACATCTGAAATGTTACTTCTTTTACACGTAAACATTCTGGTCCCTCTTGTTCCTCGGTTTTCCTAGGATTCTGAATGAAATAGAAAAATTCATAAAATCAAATTTAAACAAGAAGAAATTGGATTATCATACATATATATATTCATAATTTTATTAATTTCCTCCGTTTGTGAACAAAATTGAAAATTTATAAAAGTAAATTATAAGGAGAATGTGATGTTCATGCAAGTATTTATAATTAATAGGGAGGAATTGCATTTTCATATATACTATTCAAAAAAAGTAGGGGATATTTGATATTTAAGTGTTATTAAAGTCACCTAATGAAACTGACGAAGAAACAAATGACAAAATGAAATGAAGTTCACATTCATCGATTTATTCCAAATGATCGTTAGACTAAGTAAGGCACAGACTGACCATTATAAGGGTAAATGATACCCGGGGTCAAACAGCAAAGTTACCACAGCATCACAACAAAGCCAGTAACGGGTAAATCCTCCTCTGTTTGCCAAACAAGCATTGATCCGACGTGGCATACTCCTAATGAGACGTCTAAGGTCATTTTGGTCCAGATTGTCCCATTCCTGTTGCAACGCAGCAGCAAGTTCTTGGACATTGGGAGGACGTTGTTGACGTTGACGTAACCTCTGTCCAAGCATGTCCCAGACATGCTTGATGGGGGAGAGGTCTGGACTCAGTGCTGGCCAAGGTAATGTGGTGATGTTCTGTTGTTGGAGGTAACCTGTAACGATCCTGGCCCTGTGACATCTTGCGTTGTCATCCTGGAAGATGAAACGGCGGCCATGACGTCGTGCGAACGGCACAACATGGACTGCCAAGATGTTGTCCCGGTAGTACTGGCCTGTAACACGCCCTGCAACAACATGTAAAGCCTTTCTTCCAGCAACAGTGATGCCTCCCCACACCGTAACAGAACCACCCCCAAATCGATCATGTCTGATGACGTTAACGTCTTGGAAGCACTCGTTTCGACGACGCCACACCCTCCTACGTCTGTCCAAAAAATCAACAGTGAACCTTGACTCATCTGAAAACATCACATTGCTCCAGCGTCGATTATCCCAGTGTTGACGATCCCTACACCAACGACGTCTTGTCTGAATGTGATGATCTCTCAAACAAGGGATCACGCGAGGACGTCGGGCGCGAAGGTGACCCCTATGCATTCGATTCCGAATCGTCTGGCCACTCACTCTCACACCAGTGTCTGTTTGAAGACGAGCGCTGATCTGATTTGCTGTGATGACACGATTTCTCAAGGCCAAGGTACGGATAAATCGATCCTGGGCTTGAGTTGTCGCCCTTGGTCGACCTGAGCGTGGTCTGTCCTGTACAGATTGTGTATCACGGTATCTGGACCATAGCCTGCTTATGACAGACTGAGAAACATTCATCGTCCGCGCCACAACCGCCTGTGTTGTGCAGATCTGTAGCATGCCAAGGGCACGTAACCTTTCATTTTGGGTAAGCCGACGCATATCAAAATTTGTTTTCTGGTCACTAAAACAATTAAACTGATGTTTCCACCCTGGAATTCAATGCCACAATGACTGTAACATTCAAAGTCAGAGTCGTGCAAATCTTGGGTTGGACCCCCATGATGATCCCAAGCATCACCTGCATTCCATGCGGTAGCTATTGGTGCGTTTGGGCGTCACATGTAACTGGAAATGTTTCTTCTGTTAGGTTCTATAGTGACTTTTTTCGTAGTCATTTGCATATTTTAGTATTATCCCCCCAAAATCAAATATCCCCTACTTTTTTTGAATAGTATATTTACATTTAAACATATGCAAGAGCTAAATCTGCCTATTGCAAGTATTTATTTAGGCCTGAAATGTTTTCTAAATTATTAATTAGACATTCATTAGACATTAATTAACTTATCCAGGCCATAATCAATACTTGGTGGCATCAGATTTCTCCAACATTAAATAGATTGGAACAATTGAGCCGTATTTTTATTTAAGCTAAAAATGGAAGGTTGGGACTCAGCTTTGAACAACCACAACTGTGGTTGAAATTATTGTACACATTTTATCCAACCGTCAAAGGCTAATATCTTGGCTTGCATAGTAATTTGAATGAAATTTTCAATTTATTCATTTTACATTATCTACATTCGAACTATTATAGCAAGAATGACTAGCACTTTACCTAAATCTAAATCTTACATAATGTATCTTTAATATGGAAGCATTGAATGTTATATTCATATTCATAATTAATATTGAAGAGGGGAAGGGTGGGACCAATATCGCAAAAATGATTTTCACCAAAATAAGCTTCATTTCAAATAAAAAAGATTCATATAAGCTTACTATGGTCCACCCAATCCAATGAAAATCAATCTAGTATTAATAATAGAGAATTAAGTTACCGGTGGCTTCTTTGGGTCCAATTTCTTTGTCGTTACACTTTTCTGTGGAAGATTTAGGGTTGGTAGACTCCCTTCTTTTAATCTTCTATATGTAAAGCCAGATTTTTTGTAAACATCTGAAAAATTCATAAAATAAAAATAAAAAGGTTAAAAAAAACATCACAAAAGGTTCAGGCATAATTGTTGGAGTTTATAATAATATGGGGAACATGATTATTTTGAGTGTAAATGTAAAAGGATTTGGGATACCACTCTCGGTATTTGACAGGTTAAGGTCAGTCATAAATAAACAAAACAATTTTATTTTATGAGGCTGCTCTCAAAACTTTGACCACACATCCTTATTGGACTTTTAAAAAATTGAATCAGTAATTCGTGAAATTAAAATAAAAGCACTAGGACTCCTTAGACCTCCCTGTCATATGCACTGGTGTTGCACACGCCTGAACTAGTAAATTGTTCTATAACATGGAAAGGTACATTGTATTCATTTATAACAGATGGCGGGAGGTGGATTAACGAACAGCAGTATGAGACTGTTTCGGCCTGTACAGGGATGTTCCAGTAGTAATATACCACTTTTCTTTCATTTTCTTCAAGGAACTGGAGTAATCATTATTTATAAGTACCCAGTTATAAACGGTTAAACTCTTCTTTCTTTCTAATCTAATCTAATTTTGATTTTTCATACTGAGAAAAAAATGAGACTTTAGTATTTAATAGACATATTTTAATTAAATGATTCACAGTGTAGTATATATCTATATGAAATTTGAAAAATATATTGACAATAAATTCAAACTTGGACATATTATTGGTTCACATTGCATAACACGTAACTAAATGTACGTAGGACAGGACTAATGGGTGCTGAGATAGTGATCCCCAGCCCCCAGGCCCCTCCCCCCCCCTCTGCAAAACATTTCCCCCCACCCTGGGAAAAAATTGTTGACCATAAAAACAGTAGGTATACATTGTCCGTCAATTTTACAGCACCCCTGGGAACACTAGCTGCCCCCCCTCGTTGCTCTGAGCTAGTTCCCCCTAGTTCAGCTCTGAACGTAGGTCTCATTACACTCACCGCGAATGTAATGAGACCTACGTTCAGAGCTGAACTAGTTCCCCCCCCCCCCTTCCCCGTATTCACACAAAGTAGAAAAATTATAGAAGTTAACCATTAAAAACAGATAAAGGTGAAGATAAAGTATTGGATTTGATTAATGTAAGGGTATCTCAGTTTAAAGCAATGTGATTTATATATGTACAGAATTTAGTGAATAAATAATGAAATAAATCCTTTACAAATTGATAGGTAAAGGGAGATAAATTAAGTTTAAGGAGAAAGGTAGCAGACCAGTTATTTTCGCCATTGACTTTATTGTTATTTATATGCCTTGCCTCAGCCCCAAACCCCATACTTCTTTTATGAATATTTGGGGGATTATTATCCTTGTATCCACCTTAAGTCCACCCATGTGTCACAATTATTTCATCAAAATCTTAAAGGTGGTGTTACCTTGACTACGGCACGCAGGATAAATTAAATCGTTAAGTAAAACTTTTTGTTTCGCTGTTATCCTCTGACCATTTAGCATCATAATCATAATTACTCACCAACTTTTGCCCAAAAATTACAAAGTCATAGATTCTAGACCAGAAGATCAGAAAAAATTGACACAGTATGAAATGCTAATATAGTAAGTGCAGGGGTATGGATTTAAGTCAAAACTGAAAAACAAACAACTTAGTAATATCCTATTGCAGTCCCAATTCTATGTAACAACTTTTGGTCTTTGAAGGAATTATTAATGAGCAGAAATTAGGCGATGTATCTGTTATCACTCGTCATTTTTTTTTAGCTTGTGGTGCCTCTTGAGGCCAAAATTATTGTCCAATTTTAAAAAAAAAACGTTTAATTATATCACTGTTACGTTGTAAGGAAGGTTGTGTTAGAATTTCGTGAAAATCGGACCTAAATTGACGGACAAAATGGCCACTGCTTGTACGCAAAAAGTGTAAAAATATGGTATTTTGAACCGAATTTGATGAAACTTTAAATGCATGTCTATAACTCAAAGATCTTGGTACCTTTCCATATTTGTGCATATGGATTGTAACTTCCTGAATTATGGCCCCTGATTGTCCGAAAAATCGCCTTTAGGGCTTGTGGTCCCCCTGGAGGTCGCAATTATTATCACTGTTACAACGCAATGAAGGTTGAGTTCGAATTTCATGAAAATCGGACCAAAATTGCCGGACAAAATGGCCGCCGCTCGTACGTGAATAGTGTAACAATATTGTATAATGTATACTAGGTTGTGGACCATGGGATCTTTTACGTGCAAGTCAATGGGTACACAGGACCTTGGTTGTTCGTACTATTCGAACGACTACACAGCTGTTCTTGTCAGGCCTTCCGTCCTGCCTCAGTGACAATGGGGAACCACGCCGGAAAATGTGGGTGAAATATCTCTGCCAAAACAGGTATTGACCTCCAACGTCTTACTCATTTTAGAGCCACCCACAACACTAATCCCGTACAAGCGGGGAATCGAAACCACGCAAGTTGGCACACTGACTTTAAGGAATAAATCGCGGGGTTTACAGAGCTGGTTAACTACTCAGTGGGTGGGGCAGGTAGATGGGTTTCATATAGTCAGTCGGTAACCTGTTGTTCTTGGTGTTTAACATCCACTTTCACCAAGTCTGATATCACACACAAATTGTCTTTTTTCATTTTTACTATCTTAAAGTTCTAATTTCATATTTTTTAGTTATATTTTTAAAATGTATTAAAATAAAGCCCTAAAATAGATTGTATCTATAAACAGTCCTACCTTGTGAAAGAATATCCTATTAATCCTATAATTCACTATTGCCAGTTGAGAAATTGACACAAAAATCATTTTCAATTTAAAACGTTTGAAGATAGCCACTCCTTTGGGGGGTGGGGGGGGGGGGTGGTAAGGGACGTAATTGTGTTATTATTTCCTGTGTCACTAATTTTAATGCCTGGGGAAATAATGCCCATGTCTGTATAATAGTGAGTTGGCAACCTTTTGAGGAAAAGACAATTATGTTTTGACTTTCGTAAAAATTCACGCTTTAACGCAAGTACATAGGTTTTTCCTGTAGGACGATCCTGGAGTAATCATACTCCTTGCAGTGTTTGGTTTGATAAGACCTCATCCCTGTCAAGCACAGCCGTAATGAAAACAAATTTCTGTTCCAAAATATGACTGGTCAATAGTCCGCTTTACAACCAGTAGTCCAATACCTAACTGCGTAACAATATCATTCGGATTTAAAAACATCCCCACATTATGTTTACATAACGTTACGTCATGACTCTTGGTATTTATTATGTCCAATTAACCAGTGCATAGCAGAATACTGAAGAAAAACTAATTGCATGACAAACGAGGGTTTTCTTCATCTGTGCCCACAATTCTGTCTCCACCATTCTCCATCCCCAAACAGGGCTCCTGAAAAAGAGACTAATATAGCAGTTAGTACATGATCAATGACAAACAAAGAAAAGGGAATTGAAATTCAAATGAATTTAATCCCCCTTTTTATGAGGGCCACGCAGTCTGCAGTCTGCCGCCACCCTCAAAAAAATCAACAGAAAATAAATCTGTACTCTCCTTTTAAGCAAAATCGCCCAAACAGAACACCATACTGCCATCTTCTTCGTTCATCTTCTTCATCTGTCTGGAGTCCTTTTCTTCATCTGTCTGGAGTCCTTTTCTTCATCTGTCTGGAGTCCTTTTCTTCATCTGTGCCCACAATTCTGTCTCCACCATTCTCCATCCCCCAACGGGGCTCCTGAAAAAGAGACTAATATAGCAGTCAGTACATGATCAATGACAAACAAAGAAAAGGGAATTGAAATTCAAATGAATTTAATCCCCCTTTTTATGAGGGCCACGCAGTCTGCAGTCTGCAGCCACCCTCAAAAAAATCAACAGAAAATAAATCTGTACTCTCCTTTTAAGCAAAATCACCCAAACAGAACACCATACTGCCATCTTCTTCGTTCATCTTCTTCATCTGTCTGGAGTCATCTTCATCTGTCTGGAGTCCTTTTCTTCATCTGTCTGGAGTCCTTTTCTTCATCTGTGCCCACAATTCTGTCTCCACCATTCTCCATCCCCCAACGGGGCTCCTGAAAAAGAGACTAATATAGCAGTTAGTACATGATCAATGACAAACAAAGAAAAGGGAATTGAAATTCAAATGAATTTAATCCCCCTTTTATGTGGGCCACGCAGTCTGAAGTCTGCCGCCACCCTCAAAAAAATCAACAGTAAATAAATCTGTACTCTCCTTTTAAGCAAAATTGCCCAAACAGAACACCATACTGCCATCTTCTTCGTTCATCTTCTTCATCTGTCTGGAGTCCTTTTCTTCATCTGTCTGGAGTCCTTTTCTTCATCTGTCTGGAGTCCTTTTCTTCATCTGTGCCCACAATTCTGTCTCCACCATTCTCCATCCCCCAACGGGGCTCCTGAAAAAGAGACTAATATAGCAGTTAGTACATGATCAATGACAAACAAAGAAAAGGGAATTGAAATTCAAATGAATTTAATCCCCCTTTTTATGAGGGCCACGCAGTCTGCAGTCTGCCGCCACCCTCAAAAAAATCAACAGAAAATAAATCTGTACTCTCCTTTTAAGCAAAATCGCCCAAACAGAACATCATACTGCCATCTTCTTCGTTCATCTTCTTCATCTGTCTGGAGTCCTTTTCTTCATCTGTCTGGAGTCCTTTTCTTCATCTGTGCCCACAATTCTGTCTCCACCATTCTCCATCCCCCAACGGGGCTCCTGAAAAAGAGACTAATATACAGTTAGTACATGATCAATGACAAACAAAGAAAAGGGAATTGAAATTCAAATGAATTTAATCCCCCTTTTATGTGGGCCACGCAGTCTGCAGTCTGCCGCCACCCTCAAAAAAATCAACAGAAAATAAATCTGTACTCTCCTTTTAAGCAAAATTGCCCAAACAGAACACCATACTGCCATCTTCTTCGTTCATCTTCTTCATCTGTCTGGAGTCCTTTTCTTCATCTGTCTGGAGTCCTTTTCTTCATCTGTCTGGAGTCCTTTTCTTCATCTGTGCCCACAATTCTGTCTCCACCATTCTCCATCCCCCAACGGGGCTCCTGAAAAAGAGACTAATATAGCAGTTAGTACATGATCAATGACAAACAAAGAAAAGGGAATTGAAATTCAAATGAATTTAATCCCCCTTTTATGTGGGCCACGCAGTCTGCAGTCTGCCGCCACCCTCAAAAAAATCAACAGAAAATAAATCTGTACTCTCCTTTTAAGCAAAATTGCCCAAACAGAACACCATACTGCCATCTTCTTCGTTCATCTTCTTCATCTGTCTGGAGTCCTTTTCTTCATCTGTCTGGAGTCCTTTTCTTCATCTGTCTGGAGTCCTTTTCTTCATCTGTGCCCACAATTCTGTCTCCACCATTCTCCATCCCCCAACGGGGCTCCTGAAAAAGAGACTAATATACAGTTAGTACATGATCAATGACAAACAAAGAAAAGGGAATTGAAATTCAAATGAATTTAATCCCCCTTTTATGTGGGCCACGCAGTCTGCAGTCTGCCGCCACCCTCAAAAAAATCAACAGAAAATAAATCTGTACTCTCCTTTTAAGCAAAATTGCCCAAACATGTGGGCCACGCAGTCTGCAGTCTGCCGCCACCCTCAAAAAAATCAACAGAAAATAAATCTGTACTCTCCTTTTAAGCAAAATTGCCCAAACAGAACACCATACTGCCATCTTCTTCGTTCATCTTCTTCATCTGTCTGGAGTCCTTTTCTTCATCTGTCTGGAGTCCTTTTCTTCATCTGTGCCCACAATTCTGTCTCCACCATTCTCCATCCCCCAACGGGGCTCCTGAAAAAGAGACTAATATACAGTTAGTACATGATCAATGACAAACAAAGAAAAGGGAATTGAAATTCAAATGAATTTAATCCCCCTTTTATGTGGGCCACGCAGTCTGCAGTCTGCCGCCACCCTCAAAAAAATCAACAGAAAATAAATCTGTACTCTCCTTTTAAGCAAAATTGCCCAAACAGAACACCATACTGCCATCTTCTTCGTTCATCTTCTTCATCTGTCTGGAGTCCTTTTCTTCATCTGTCTGGAGTCCTTTTCTTCATCTGTCTGGAGTCCTTTTCTTCATCTGTGCCCACAATTCTGTCTCCACCATTCTCCATCCCCCAACGGGGCTCCTGAAAAAGAGACTAATATACAGTTAGTACATGATCAATGACAAACAAAGAAAAGGGAATTGAAATTCAAATGAATTTAATCCCCCTTTTATGTGGGCCACGCAGTCTGCAGTCTGCCGCCACCCTCAAAAAAATCAACAGAAAATAAATCTGTACTCTCCTTTTAAGCAAAATTGCCCAAACAGAGCACCATACTGCCATCTTCTTCGTTCATCTTCTTCATCTGTCTGGAGTCCTTTTCTTCATCTGTCTGGAGTCCTTTTCTTCATCTGTCTGGAGTCCTTTTCTTCATCTGTGCCCACAATTCTGTCTCCACCATTCTCCATCCCCCAACGGGGCTCCTGAAAAAGAGACTAATATAGCAGTTAGTACATGATCAATGACAAACAAAGAAAAGGGAATTGAAATTCAAATGAATTTAATCCCCCTTTTATGTGGGCCACGCAGTCTGCAGTCTGCCGCCACCCTCAAAAAAATCAACAGAAAATAAATCTGTACTCTCCTTTTAAGCAAAATTGCCCAAACAGAACACCATACTGCCATCTTCTTCGTTCATCTTCTTCTTCTTTCTGCAGTCCTTTTCTTCATCTGTCTGGAGTCCTTTTCTTCATCTGTCTGGAGTCCTTTTCTTCATCTGTGCCCACAATTCTGTCTTCACCATTCTCCATCCCCCAACGGGGCTCCTGAAAAAGAGACTAATATACAGTTAGTACATGATCAATGACAAACAAAGAAAAGGGAATTGAAATTCAAATGAATTTAATCCCCCTTTTATGTGGGCCACGCAGTCTGCAGTCTGCCGCCACCCTCAAAAAAATCAACAGAAAATAAATCTGTACTCTCCTTTTAAGCAAAATTGCCCAAACAGAACACCATACTGCCATCTTCTTCGTTCATCTTCTTCATCTGTCTGCAGTCCTTTTCTTCATCTGTCTGGAGTCCTTTTCTTCATCTGTCTGGAGTCCTTTTCTTCATCTGTGCCCACAATTCTGTCTCCACCATTCTCCATCCCCCAACGGGGCTCCTGAAAAAGAGACTAATATAGCAGTTAGTACATGATCAATGACAAACAAAGAAAAGGGAATTGAAATTCAAATGAATTTAATTCCCCTTTTATGTGGGCCACGCAGTCTGCAGTCTGCCGCCACCCTCAAAAAAATCAACAGAAAATAAATCTGTACTCTCCTTTTAAGCAAAATTGCCCAAACAGAACACCATACTGCCATCTTCTTCGTTCATCTTCTTCATCTGTCTGGAGTCCTTTTCTTCATCTGTCTGGAGTCCTTTTCTTCATCTGTCTGGAGTCCTTTTCTTCATCTGTGCCCACAATTCTGTCTCCACCATTCTCCATCCCCCAACGGGGCTCCTGAAAAAGAGACTAATATACAGTTAGTACATGATCAATGACAAACAAAGAAAAGGGAATTGAAATTCAAATGAATTTAATCCCCCTTTTATGTGGGCCACGCAGTCTGCAGTCTGCCGCCACCCTCAAAAAAATCAACAGAAAATAAATCTGTACTCTCCTTTTAAGCAAAATTGCCCAAACAGAACACCATACTGCCATCTTCTTCGTTCATCTTCTTCATCTGTCTGCAGTCCTTTTCTTCATCTGTCTGGAGTCCTTTTCTTCATCTGTCTGGAGTCCTTTTCTTCATCTGTGCCCACAATTCTGTCTCCACCATTCTCCATCCCCCAACGGGGCTCCTGAAAAAGAGACTAATATAGCAGTTAGTACATGATCAATGACAAACAAAGAAAAGGGAATTGAAATTCAAATGAATTTAATCCCCCTTTTATGTGGGCCACGCAGTCTGCAGTCTGCCGCCACCCTCAAAAAAATCAACAGAAAATAAATCTGTACTCTCCTTTTAAGCAAAATTGCCCAAACAGAACACCATACTGCCATCTTCTTCGTTCATCTTCTTCATCTGTCTGGAGTCCTTTTCTTCATCTGTCTGGAGTCCTTTTCTTCATCTGTCTGGAGTCCTTTTCTTCATCTGTGCCCACAATTCTGTCTCCACCATTCTCCATCCCCCAACGGGGCTCCTGAAAAAGAGACTAATATACAGTTAGTACATGATCAATGACAAACAAAGAAAAGGGAATTGAAATTCAAATGAATTTAATCCCCCTTTTATGTGGGCCACGCAGTCTGCAGTCTGCCGCCACCCTAAAAAAAATCAACAGAAAATAAATCTGTACTCTCCTTTTAAGCAAAATTGCCCAAACAGAACACCATACTGCCATCTTCTTCGTTCATCTTCTTCATCTGTCTGGAGTCCTTTTCTTCATCTGTCTGGAGTCCTTTTCTTCGTCTGTCTGGAGTCCTTTTCTTCATCTGTGCCCACAATTCTGTCTCCACCATTCTCCATCCCCCAACGGGGCTCCTGAAAAAGAGACTAATATACAGTTAGTACATGATCAATGACAAACAAAGAAAAGGGAATTGAAATTCAAATGAATTTAATCCCCCTTTTATGTGGGCCACGCAGTCTGCAGTCTGCCGCCACCCTCAAAAAAATCAACAGAAAATAAATCTGTACTCTCCTTTTAAGCAAAATTGCCCAAACAGAACACCATACTGCCATCTTCTTCGTTCATCTTCTTCATCTGTCTGGAGTCCTTTTCTTCATCTGTCTGGAGTCCTTTTCTTCATCTGTCTGGAGTCCTTTTCTTCATCTGTGCCCACAATTCTGTCTCCACCATTCTCCATCCCCCAACGGGGCTCCTGAAAAAGAGACTAATATAGCAGTTAGTACATGATCAATGACAAACAAAGAAAAGGGAATTGAAATTCAAATGAATTTAATCCCCCTTTTATGTGGGCCACGCAGTCTGCAGTCTGCCGCCACCCTCAAAAAAATCAACAGAAAATAAATCTGTACTCTCCTTTTAAGCAAAATTGCCCAAACAGAACACCATACTGCCATCTTCTTCGTTCATCTTCTTCATCTGTCTGGAGTCCTTTTCTTCATCTGTCTGGAGTCCTTTTCTTCATCTGTCTGGAGTCCTTTTCTTCATCTGTGCCCACAATTCTGTCTCCACCATTCTCCATCCCCCAACGGGGCTCCTGAAAAAGAGACTAATATACAGTTAGTACATGATCAATGACAAACAAAGAAAAGGGAATTGAAATTCAAATGAATTTAATCCCCCTTTTATGTGGGCCACGCAGTCTGCAGTCTGCCGCCACCCTCAAAAAAATCAACAGAAAATAAATCTGTGCTCTCCTTTTAAGCAAAATTGCCCAAACAGAACACCATACTGCCATCTTCTTCGTTCATCTTCTTCATCTGTCTGGAGTCCTTTTCTTCATCTGTCTGGAGTCCTTTTCTTCATCTGTCTGGAGTCCTTTTCTTCATCTGTGCCCACAATTCTGTCTCCACCATTCTCCATCCCCCAACGGGGCTCCTGAAAAAGAGACTAATATACAGTTAGTACATGATCAATGACAAACAAAGAAAAGGGAATTGAAATTCAAATGAATTTAATCCCCCTTTTATGTGGGCCACGCAGTCTGCAGTCTGCCGCCACCCTCAAAAAAATCAACAGAAAATAAATCTGTACTCTCCTTTTAAGCAAAATTGCCCAAACAGAACACCATACTGCCATCTTCTTCGTTCATCTTCTTCATCTGTCTGCAGTCCTTTTCTTCATCTGTCTGGAGTCCTTTTCTTCATCTGTCTGGAGTCCTTTTCTTCATCTGTGCCCACAATTCTGTCTCCACCATTCTCCATCCCCCAACGGGGCTCCTGAAAAAGAGACTAATATACAGTTAGTACATGATCAATGACAAACAAAGAAAAGGGAATTGAAATTCAAATGAATTTAATCCCCCTTTTATGTGGGCCACGCAGTCTGCAGTCTGCCGCCACCCTCAAAAAAATCAACAGAAAATAAATCTGTACTCTCCTTTTAAGCAAAATTGCCCAAACAGAGCACCATACTGCCATCTTCTTCGTTCATCTTCTTCATCTGTCTGGAGTCCTTTTCTTCATCTGTCTGGAGTCCTTTTCTTCATCTGTCTGGAGTCCTTTTCTTCATCTGTGCCCACAATTCTGTCTCCACCATTCTCCATCCCCCAACGGGGCTCCTGAAAAAGAGACTAATATAGCAGTTAGTACATGATCAATGACAAACAAAGAAAAGGGAATTGAAATTCAAATGAATTTAATCCCCCTTTTATGTGGGCCACGCAGTCTGCAGTCTGCCGCCACCCTCAAAAAAATCAACAGAAAATAAATCTGTACTCTCCTTTTAAGCAAAATTGCCCAAACAGAACACCATACTGCCATCTTCTTCGTTCATCTTCTTCATCTGTCTGGAGTCCTTTTCTTCATCTGTCTGGAGTCCTTTTCTTCATCTGTCTGGAGTCCTTTTCTTCATCTGTGCCCACAATTCTGTCTCCACCATTCTCCATCCCCCAACGGGGCTCCTGAAAAAGAGACTAATATACAGTTAGTACATGATCAATGACAAACAAAGAAAAGGGAATTGAAATTCAAATGAATTTAATCCCCCTTTTATGTGGGCCACGCAGTCTGCAGTCTGCCGCCACCCTCAAAAAAATCAACAGAAAATAAATCTGTGCTCTCCTTTTAAGCAAAATTGCCCAAACAGAACACCATACTGCCATCTTCTTCGTTCATCTTCTTCATCTGTCTGGAGTCCTTTTCTTCATCTGTCTGGAGTCCTTTTCTTCATCTGTCTGGAGTCCTTTTCTTCATCTGTGCCCACAATTCTGTCTCCACCATTCTCCATCCCCCAACGGGGCTCCTGAAAAAGAGACTAATATACAGTTAGTACATGATCAATGACAAACAAAGAAAAGGGAATTGAAATTCAAATGAATTTAATCCCCCTTTTATGTGGGCCACGCAGTCTGCAGTCTGCCGCCACCCTGAAAAAAATCAACAGAAAATAAATCTGTACTCTCCTTTTAAGCAAAATTGCCCAAACAGAACACCATACTGCCATCTTCTTCGTTCATCTTCTTCATCTGTCTGGAGTCCTTTTCTTCATCTGTCTGGAGTCCTTTTCTTCATCTGTCTGGAGTCCTTTTCTTCATCTGTGCCCACAATTCTGTCTCCACCATTCTCCATCCCCCAACGGGGCTCCTGAAAAAGAGACTAATATACAGTTAGTACATGATCAATGACAAACAAAGAAAAGGGAATTGAAATTCAAATGAATTTAATCCCCCTTTTATGTGGGCCACGCAGTCTGCAGTCTGCCGCCACCCTCAAAAAAATCAACAGAAAATAAATCTGTACTCTCCTTTTAAGCAAAATTGCCCAAACAGAACACCATACTGCCATCTTCTTCGTTCATCTTCTTCATCTGTCTGGAGTCCTTTTCTTCATCTGTCTGGAGTCCTTTTCTTCATCTGTCTGGAGTCCTTTTCTTCATCTGTGCCCACAATTCTGTCTCCACCATTCTCCATCCCCCAACGGGGCTCCTGAAAAAGAGACTAATATACAGTTAGTACATGATCAATGACAAACAAAGAAAAGGGAATTGAAATTCAAATGAATTTAATCCCCCTTTTATGTGGGCCACGCAGTCTGCAGTCTGCCGCCACCCTCAAAAAAATCAACAGAAAATAAATCTGTGCTCTCCTTTTAAGCAAAATTGCCCAAACAGAACACCATACTGCCATCTTCTTCGTTCATCTTCTTCATCTGTCTGGAGTCCTTTTCTTCATCTGTCTGGAGTCCTTTTCTTCATCTGTCTGGAGTCCTTTTCTTCATCTGTGCCCACAATTCTGTCTCCACCATTCTCCATCCCCCAACGGGGCTCCTGAAAAAGAGACTAATATACAGTTAGTACATGATCAATGACAAACAAAGAAAAGGGAATTGAAATTCAAATGAATTTAATCCCCCTTTTATGTGGGCCACGCAGTCTGCAGTCTGCCGCCACCCTCAAAAAAATCAACAGAAAATAAATCTGTACTCTCCTTTTAAGCAAAATTGCCCAAACAGAACACCATACTGCCATCTTCTTCGTTCATCTTCTTCATCTGTCTGCAGTCCTTTTCTTCATCTGTCTGGAGTCCTTTTCTTCATCTGTCTGGAGTCCTTTTCTTCATCTGTGCCCACAATTCTGTCTCCACCATTCTCCATCCCCCAACGGGGCTCCTGAAAAAGAGACTAATATACAGTTAGTACATGATCAATGACAAACAAAGAAAAGGGAATTGAAATTCAAATGAATTTAATCCCCCTTTTATGTGGGCCACGCAGTCTGCAGTCTGCCGCCACCCTCAAAAAAATCAACAGAAAATAAATCTGTACTCTCCTTTTAAGCAAAATTGCCCAAACAGAGCACCATACTGCCATCTTCTTCGTTCATCTTCTTCATCTGTCTGGAGTCCTTTTCTTCATCTGTCTGGAGTCCTTTTCTTCATCTGTCTGGAGTCCTTTTCTTCATCTGTGCCCACAATTCTGTCTCCACCATTCTCCATCCCCCAACGGGGCTCCTGAAAAAGAGACTAATATAGCAGTTAGTACATGATCAATGACAAACAAAGAAAAGGGAATTGAAATTCAAATGAATTTAATCCCCCTTTTATGTGGGCCACGCAGTCTGCAGTCTGCCGCCACCCTCAAAAAAATCAACAGAAAATAAATCTGTACTCTCCTTTTAAGCAAAATTGCCCAAACAGAACACCATACTGCCATCTTCTTCGTTCATCTTCTTCATCTGTCTGGAGTCCTTTTCTTCATCTGTCTGGAGTCCTTTTCTTCATCTGTCTGGAGTCCTTTTCTTCATCTGTGCCCACAATTCTGTCTCCACCATTCTCCATCCCCCAACGGGGCTCCTGAAAAAGAGACTAATATACAGTTAGTACATGATCAATGACAAACAAAGAAAAGGGAATTGAAATTCAAATGAATTTAATCCCCCTTTTATGTGGGCCACGCAGTCTGCAGTCTGCCGCCACCCTCAAAAAAATCAACAGAAAATAAATCTGTGCTCTCCTTTTAAGCAAAATTGCCCAAACAGAACACCATACTGCCATCTTCTTCGTTCATCTTCTTCATCTGTCTGGAGTCCTTTTCTTCATCTGTCTGGAGTCCTTTTCTTCATCTGTCTGGAGTCCTTTTCTTCATCTGTGCCCACAATTCTGTCTCCACCATTCTCCATCCCCCAACGGGGCTCCTGAAAAAGAGACTAATATACAGTTAGTACATGATCAATGACAAACAAAGAAAAGGGAATTGAAATTCAAATGAATTTAATCCCCCTTTTATGTGGGCCACGCAGTCTGCAGTCTGCCGCCACCCTCAAAAAAATCAACAGAAAATAAATCTGTACTCTCCTTTTAAGCAAAATTGCCCAAACAGAACACCATACTGCCATCTTCTTCGTTCATCTTCTTCATCTGTCTGGAGTCCTTTTCTTCATCTGTCTGGAGTCCTTTTCTTCATCTGTCTGGAGTCCTTTTCTTCATCTGTGCCCACAATTCTGTCTCCACCATTCTCCATCCCCCAACGGGGCTCCTGAAAAAGAGACTAATATACAGTTAGTACATGATCAATGACAAACAAAGAAAAGGGAATTGAAATTCAAATGAATTTAATCCCCCTTTTATGTGGGCCACGCAGTCTGCAGTCTGCCGCCACCCTCAAAAAAATCAACAGAAAATAAATCTGTACTCTCCTTTTAAGCAAAATTGCCCAAACAGAACACCATACTGCCATCTTCTTCGTTCATCTTCTTCATCTGTCTGGAGTCCTTTTCTTCATCTGTCTGGAGTCCTTTTCTTCATCTGTCTGGAGTCCTTTTCTTCATCTGTGCCCACAATTCTGTCTCCACCATTCTCCATCCCCCAACGGGGCTCCTGAAAAAGAGACTAATATACAGTTAGTACATGATCAATGACAAACAAAGAAAAGGGAATTGAAATTCAAATGAATTTAATCCCCCTTTTATGTGGGCCACGCAGTCTGCAGTCTGCCGCCACCCTCAAAAAAATCAACAGAAAATAAATCTGTGCTCTCCTTTTAAGCAAAATTGCCCAAACAGAACACCATACTGCCATCTTCTTCGTTCATCTTCTTCATCTGTCTGGAGTCCTTTTCTTCATCTGTCTGGAGTCCTTTTCTTCATCTGTCTGGAGTCCTTTTCTTCATCTGTGCCCACAATTCTGTCTCCACCATTCTCCATCCCCCAACGGGGCTCCTGAAAAAGAGACTAATATACAGTTAGTACATGATCAATGACAAACAAAGAAAAGGGAATTGAAATTCAAATGAATTTAATCCCCCTTTTATGTGGGCCACGCAGTCTGCAGTCTGCCGCCACCCTCAAAAAAATCAACAGAAAATAAATCTGTACTCTCCTTTTAAGCAAAATTGCCCAAACAGAACACCATACTGCCATCTTCTTCGTTCATCTTCTTCATCTGTCTGCAGTCCTTTTCTTCATCTGTCTGGAGTCCTTTTCTTCATCTGTCTGGAGTCCTTTTCTTCATCTGTGCCCACAATTCTGTCTCCACCATTCTCCATCCCCCAACGGGGCTCCTGAAAAAGAGACTAATATACAGTTAGTACATGATCAATGACAAACAAAGAAAAGGGAATTGAAATTCAAATGAATTTAATCCCCCTTTTATGTGGGCCACGCAGTCTGCAGTCTGCCGCCACCCTCAAAAAAATCAACAGAAAATAAATCTGTGCTCTCCTTTTAAGCAAAATTGCCCAAACAGAACACCATACTGCCATCTTCTTCGTTCATCTTCTTCATCTGTCTGGAGTCCTTTTCTTCATCTGTCTGGAGTCCTTTTCTTCATCTGTCTGGAGTCCTTTTCTTCATCTGTGCCCACAATTCTGTCTCCACCATTCTCCATCCCCCAACGGGGCTCCTGAAAAAGAGACTAATATACAGTTAGTACATGATCAATGACAAACAAAGAAAAGGGAATTGAAATTCAAATGAATTTAATCCCCCTTTTATGTGGGCCACGCAGTCTGCAGCCACCCTCAAAAAAATCAACAGAAAATAAATCTGTACTCTCCTTTTAAGCAAAATTGCCCAAACAGAACACCATACTGCCATCTTCTTCGTTCATCTTCTTCATCTGTCTGGAGTCCTTTTCTTCATCTGTCTGGAGTCCTTTTCTTCATCTGTCTGGAGTCCTTTTCTTCATCTGTGCCCACAATTCTGTCTCCACCATTCTCCATCCCCCAACGGGGCTCCTGAAAAAGAGACTAATATAGCAGTTAGTACATGATCAATGACAAACAAAGAAAAGGGAATTGAAATTCAAATGAATTTAATCCCCCTTTTATGTGGGCCACGCAGTCTGCAGTCTGCCGCCACCCTCAAAAAAATCAACAGAAAATAAATCTGTACTCTCCTTTTAAGCAAAATTGCCCAAACAGAACACCATACTGCCATCTTCTTCGTTCATCTTCTTCATCTGTCTGCAGTCCTTTTCTTCATCTGTCTGGAGTCCTTTTCTTCATCTGTCTGGAGTCCTTTTCTTCATCTGTGCCCACAATTCTGTCTCCACCATTCTCCATCCCCCAACGGGGCTCCTGAAAAAGAGACTAATATACAGTTAGTACATGATCAATGACAAACAAAGAAAAGGGAATTGAAATTCAAATGAATTTAATCCCCCTTTTATGTGGGCCACGCAGTCTGCAGTCTGCCGCCACCCTCAAAAAAATCAACAGAAAATAAATCTGTACTCTCCTTTTAAGCAAAATTGCCCAAACAGAACACCATACTGCCATCTTCTTCGTTCATCTTCTTCATCTGTCTGCAGTCCTTTTCTTCATCTGTCTGGAGTCCTTTTCTTCATCTGTCTGGAGTCCTTTTCTTCATCTGTGCCCACAATTCTGTCTCCACCATTCTCCATCCCCCAACGGGGCTCCTGAAAAAGAGACTAATATAGCAGTTAGTACATGATCAATGACAAACAAAGAAAAGGGAATTGAAATTCAAATGAATTTAATCCCCCTTTTATGTGGGCCACGCAGTCTGCAGTCTGCCGCCACCCTCAAAAAAATCAACAGAAAATAAATCTGTACTCTCCTTTTAAGCAAAATTGCCCAAACAGAACACCATACTGCCATCTTCTTCGTTCATCTTCTTCATCTGTCTGCAGTCCTTTTCTTCATCTGTCTGGAGTCCTTTTCTTCATCTGTCTGGAGTCCTTTTCTTCATCTGTGCCCACAATTCTGTCTCCACCATTCTCCATCCCCCAACGGGGCTCCTGAAAAAGAGACTAATATACAGTTAGTACATGATCAATGACAAACAAAGAAAAGGGAATTGAAATTCAAATGAATTTAATCCCCCTTTTATGTGGGCCACGCAGTCTGCAGTCTGCCGCCACCCTCAAAAAAATCAACAGAAAATAAATCTGTACTCTCCTTTTAAGCAAAATTGCCCAAACAGAACACCATACTGCCATCTTCTTCGTTCATCTTCTTCATCTGTCTGGAGTCCTTTTCTTCATCTGTCTGGAGTCCTTTTCTTCGTCTGTCTGGAGTCCTTTTCTTCATCTGTGCCCACAATTCTGTCTCCACCATTCTCCATCCCCCAACGGGGCTCCTGAAAAAGAGACTAATATACAGTTAGTACATGATCAATGACAAACAAAGAAAAGGGAATTGAAATTCAAATGAATTTAATCCCCCTTTTATGTGGGCCACGCAGTCTGCAGTCTGCCGCCACCCTCAAAAAAATCAACAGAAAATAAATCTGTACTCTCCTTTTAAGCAAAATTGCCCAAACAGAACACCATACTGCCATCTTCTTCGTTCATCTTCTTCATCTGTCTGCAGTCCTTTTCTTCATCTGTCTGGAGTCCTTTTCTTCGTCTGTCTGGAGTCCTTTTCTTCATCTGTGCCCACAATTCTGTCTCCACCATTCTCCATCCCCCAACGGGGCTCGTGAAAAAGAGACTAATATAGCAGTTAGTACATGATCAATGACAAACAAAGAAAAGGGAATTGAAATTCAAATGAATTTAATCCCCCTTTTATGTGGGCCACGCAGTCTGCAGTCTGCCGCCACCCTCAAAAAAATCAACAGAAAATAAATCTGTACTCTCCTTTTAAGCAAAATTGCCCAAACAGAACACCATACTGCCATCTTCTTCGTTCATCTTCTTCATCTGTCTGGAGTCCTTTTCTTCATCTGTCTGGAGTCCTTTTCTTCATCTGTCTGGAGTCCTTTTCTTCATCTGTGCCCACAATTCTGTCTCCACCATTCTCCATCCCCCAACGGGGCTCCTGAAAAAGAGACTAATATACAGTTAGTACATGATCAATGACAAACAAAGAAAAGGGAATTGAAATTCAAATGAATTTAATCCCCCTTTTATGTGGGCCACGCAGTCTGCAGTCTGCCGCCACCCTCAAAAAAATCAACAGAAAATAAATCTGTACTCTCCTTTTAAGCAAAATTGCCCAAACAGAGCACCATACTGCCATCTTCTTCGTTCATCTTCTTCATCTGTCTGGAGTCCTTTTCTTCATCTGTCTGGAGTCCTTTTCTTCATCTGTCTGGAGTCCTTTTCTTCATCTGTGCCCACAATTCTGTCTCCACCATTCTCCATCCCCCAACGGGGCTCCTGAAAAAGAGACTAATATAGCAGTTAGTACATGATCAATGACAAACAAAGAAAAGGGAATTGAAATTCAAATGAATTTAATCCCCCTTTTATGTGGGCCACGCAGTCTGCAGTCTGCCGCCACCCTCAAAAAAATCAACAGAAAATAAATCTGTACTCTCCTTTTAAGCAAAATTGCCCAAACAGAACACCATACTGCCATCTTCTTCGTTCATCTTCTTCATCTGTCTGGAGTCCTTTTCTTCATCTGTCTGGAGTCCTTTTCTTCATCTGTCTGGAGTCCTTTTCTTCATCTGTGCCCACAATTCTGTCTCCACCATTCTCCATCCCCCAACGGGGCTCCTGAAAAAGAGACTAATATACAGTTAGTACATGATCAATGACAAACAAAGAAAAGGGAATTGAAATTCAAATGAATTTAATCCCCCTTTTATGTGGGCCACGCAGTCTGCAGTCTGCCGCCACCCTCAAAAAATCAACAGAAAATAAATCTGTGCTCTCCTTTTAAGCAAAATTGCCCAAACAGAACACCATACTGCCATCTTCTTCGTTCATCTTCTTCATCTGTCTGGAGTCCTTTTCTTCATCTGTCTGGAGTCCTTTTCTTCATCTGTCTGGAGTCCTTTTCTTCATCTGTGCCCACAATTCTGTCTCCACCATTCTCCATCCCCCAACGGGGCTCCTGAAAAAGAGACTAATATACAGTTAGTACATGATCAATGACAAACAAAGAAAAGGGAATTGAAATTCAAATGAATTTAATCCCCCTTTTATGTGGGCCACGCAGTCTGCAGTCTGCCGCCACCCTCAAAAAAATCAACAGAAAATAAATCTGTACTCTCCTTTTAAGCAAAATTGCCCAAACAGAACACCATACTGCCATCTTCTTCGTTCATCTTCTTCATCTGTCTGGAGTCCTTTTCTTCATCTGTCTGGAGTCCTTTTCTTCATCTGTCTGGAGTCCTTTTCTTCATCTGTGCCCACAATTCTGTCTCCACCATTCTCCATCCCCCAACGGGGCTCCTGAAAAAGAGACTAATATACAGTTAGTACATGATCAATGACAAACAAAGAAAAGGGAATTGAAATTCAAATGAATTTAATCCCCCTTTTATGTGGGCCACGCAGTCTGCAGTCTGCCGCCACCCTCAAAAAAATCAACAGAAAATAAATCTGTGCTCTCCTTTTAAGCAAAATTGCCCAAACAGAACACCATACTGCCATCTTCTTCGTTCATCTTCTTCATCTGTCTGGAGTCCTTTTCTTCATCTGTCTGGAGTCCTTTTCTTCATCTGTCTGGAGTCCTTTTCTTCATCTGTGCCCACAATTCTGTCTCCACCATTCTCCATCCC
Organism: Patella depressa; assembly: GCA_948474765.1. Classification (NCBI taxonomy): domain Eukaryota; kingdom Metazoa; phylum Mollusca; class Gastropoda; family Patellidae; genus Patella; species Patella depressa. The sequence goes on from OX419723.1 coordinate 10,451,183, forward strand.
CCAACGGGGCTCCTGAAAAAGAGACTAATATACAGTTAGTACATGATCAATGACAAACAAAGAAAAGGGAATTGAAATTCAAATGAATTTAATCCCCCTTTTATGTGGGCCACGCAGTCTGCAGTCTGCCGCCACCCTCAAAAAAATCAACAGAAAATAAATCTGTACTCTCCTTTTAAGCAAAATTGCCCAAACAGAACACCATACTGCCATCTTCTTCGTTCATCTTCTTCATCTGTCTGCAGTCCTTTTCTTCATCTGTCTGGAGTCCTTTTCTTCATCTGTCTGGAGTCCTTTTCTTCATCTGTGCCCACAATTCTGTCTCCACCATTCTCCATCCCCCAACGGGGCTCCTGAAAAAGAGACTAATATACAGTTAGTACATGATCAATGACAAACAAAGAAAAGGGAATTGAAATTCAAATGAATTTAATCCCCCTTTTATGTGGGCCACGCAGTCTGCAGTCTGCCGCCACCCTCAAAAAAATCAACAGAAAATAAATCTGTGCTCTCCTTTTAAGCAAAATTGCCCAAACAGAACACCATACTGCCATCTTCTTCGTTCATCTTCTTCATCTGTCTGGAGTCCTTTTCTTCATCTGTCTGGAGTCCTTTTCTTCATCTGTCTGGAGTCCTTTTCTTCATCTGTGCCCACAATTCTGTCTCCACCATTCTCCATCCCCCAACGGGGCTCCTGAAAAAGAGACTAATATACAGTTAGTACATGATCAATGACAAACAAAGAAAAGGGAATTGAAATTCAAATGAATTTAATCCCCCTTTTATGTGGGCCACGCAGTCTGCAGTCTGCCGCCACCCTCAAAAAAATCAACAGAAAATAAATCTGTACTCTCCTTTTAAGCAAAATTGCCCAAACAGAACACCATACTGCCATCTTCTTCGTTCATCTTCTTCATCTGTCTGCAGTCCTTTTCTTCATCTGTCTGGAGTCCTTTTCTTCATCTGTCTGGAGTCCTTTTCTTCATCTGTGCCCACAATTCTGTCTCCACCATTCTCCATCCCCCAACGGGGCTCCTGAAAAAGAGACTAATATAGCAGTTAGTACATGATCAATGACAAACAAAGAAAAGGGAATTGAAATTCAAATGAATTTAATCCCCCTTTTATGTGGGCCACGCAGTCTGCAGTCTGCCGCCACCCTCAAAAAAATCAACAGAAAATAAATCTGTACTCTCCTTTTAAGCAAAATTGCCCAAACAGAACACCATACTGCCATCTTCTTCGTTCATCTTCTTCATCTGTCTGGAGTCCTTTTCTTCATCTGTCTGGAGTCCTTTTCTTCATCTGTCTGGAGTCCTTTTCTTCATCTGTGCCCACAATTCTGTCTCCACCATTCTCCATCCCCCAACGGGACTCCTGAAAAAGAGACTAATATACAGTTAGTACATGATCAATGACAAACAAAGAAAAGGGAATTGAAATTCAAATGAATTTAATCCCCCTTTTATGTGGGCCACGCAGTCTGCAGTCTGCCGCCACCCTCAAAAAAATCAACAGAAAATAAATCTGTACTCTCCTTTTAAGCAAAATTGCCCAAACAGAGCACCATACTGCCATCTTCTTCGTTCATCTTCTTCATCTGTCTGGAGTCCTTTTCTTCATCTGTCTGGAGTCCTTTTCTTCATCTGTCTGGAGTCCTTTTCTTCATCTGTGCCCACAATTCTGTCTCCACCATTCTCCATCCCCCAACGGGGCTCCTGAAAAAGAGACTAATATAGCAGTTAGTACATGATCAATGACAAACAAAGAAAAGGGAATTGAAATTCAAATGAATTTAATCCCCCTTTTATGTGGGCCACGCAGTCTGCAGTCTGCCGCCACCCTCAAAAAAATCAACAGAAAATAAATCTGTACTCTCCTTTTAAGCAAAATTGCCCAAACAGAACACCATACTGCCATCTTCTTCGTTCATCTTCTTCATCTGACTGGAGTCCTTTTCTTCATCTGTCTGGAGTCCTTTTCTTCATCTGTCTGGAGTCCTTTTCTTCATCTGTGCCAACAATTCTGTCTCCACCATTCTCCATCCCCCAACGGGGCTCCTGAAAAAGAGACTAATATACAGTTAGTACATGATCAATGACAAACAAAGAAAAGGGAATTGAAATTCAAATGAATTTAATCCCCCTTTTATGTGGGCCACGCAGTCTGCAGTCTGCCGCCACCCTCAAAAAAATCAACAGAAAATAAATCTGTGCTCTCCTTTTAAGCAAAATTGCCCAAACAGAACACCATACTGCCATCTTCTTCGTTCATCTTCTTCATCTGTCTGGAGTCCTTTTCTTCATCTGTCTGGAGTCCTTTTCTTCATCTGTCTGGAGTCCTTTTCTTCATCTGTGCCCACAATTCTGTCTCCACCATTCTCCATCCCCCAACGGGGCTCCTGAAAAAGAGACTAATATACAGTTAGTACATGATCAATGACAAACAAAGAAAAGGGAATTGAAATTCAAATGAATTTAATCCCCCTTTTATGTGGGCCACGCAGTCTGCAGTCTGCCACCACCCTCAAAAAAATCAACAGAAAATAAATCTGTACTCTCCTTTTAAGCAAAATTGCCCAAACAGAACACCATACTGCCATCTTCTTCGTTCATCTTCTTCATCTGTCTGCAGTCCTTTTCTTCATCTGTCTGGAGTCCTTTTCTTCATCTGTCTGGAGTCCTTTTCTTCATCTGTGCCCACAATTCTGTCTCCACCATTCTCCATCCCCCAACGGGGCTCCTGAAAAAGAGACTAATATACAGTTAGTACATGATCAATGACAAACAAAGAAAAGGGAATTGAAATTCAAATGAATTTAATCCCCCTTTTATGTGGGCCACGCAGTCTGCAGTCTGCCGCCACCCTCAAAAAAATCAACAGAAAATAAATCTGTACTCTCCTTTTAAGCAAAATTGCCCAAACAGAACACCATACTGCCATCTTCTTCGTTCATCTTCTTCATCTGTCTGGAGTCCTTTTCTTCATCTGTCTGGAGTCCTTTTCTTCATCTGTCTGGAGTCCTTTTCTTCATCTGTGCCCACAATTCTGTCTCCACCATTCTCCATCCCCCAACGGGGCTCCTGAAAAAGAGACTAATATACAGTTAGTACATGATCAATGACAAACAAAGAAAAGGGAATTGAAATTCAAATGAATTTAATCCCCCTTTTATGTGGGCCACGCAGTCTGCAGTCTGCAGCCACCCTCAAAAAAATCAACAGAAAATAAATCTGTGCTCTCCTTTTAAGCAAAATTGCCCAAACAGAACACCATACTGCCATCTTCTTCGTTCATCTTCTTCATCTGTCTGGAGTCCTTTTCTTCATCTGTCTGGAGTCCTTTTCTTCATCTGTCTGGAGTCCTTTTCTTCATCTGTGCCCACAATTCTGTCTCCACCATTCTCCATCCCCCAACGGGGCTCCTGAAAAAGAGACTAATATACAGTTAGTACATGATCAATGACAAACAAAGAAAAGGGAATTGAAATTCAAATGAATTTAATCCCCCTTTTATGTGGGCCACGCAGTCTGCAGTCTGCCGCCACCCTCAAAAAAATCAACAGAAAATAAATCTGTACTCTCCTTTTAAGCAAAATTGCCCAAACAGAACACCATACTGCCATCTTCTTCGTTCATCTTCTTCATCTGTCTGCAGTCCTTTTCGTCATCTGTCTGGAGTCCTTTTCTTCATCTGTCTGGAGTCCTTTTCTTCATCTGTGCCCACAATTCTGTCTCCACCATTCTCCATCCCCCAACGGGGCTCCTGAAAAAGAGACTAATATACAGTTAGTACATGATCAATGACAAACAAAGAAAAGGGAATTGAAATTCAAATGAATTTAATCCCCCATTTATGTGGGCCACGCAGTCTGCAGTCTGCCGCCACCCTCAAAAAAATCAACAGAAAATAAATCTGTGCTCTCCTTTTAAGCAAAATTGCCCAAACAGAACACCATACTGCCATCTTCTTCGTTCATCTTCTTCATCTGTCTGGAGTCCTTTTCTTCATCTGTCTGGAGTCCTTTTCTTCATCTGTCTGGAGTCCTTTTCTTCATCTGTGCCCACAATTCTGTCTCCACCATTCTCCATCCCCCAACGGGGCTCCTGAAAAAGAGACTAATATACAGTTAGTACATGATCAATGACAAACAAAGAAAAGGGAATTGAAATTCAAATGAATTTAATCCCCCTTTTATGTGGGCCACGCAGTCTGCAGTCTGCCGCCACCCTCAAAAAAATCAACAGAAAATAAATCTGTACTCTCCTTTTAAGCAAAATTGCCCAAACAGAACACCATACTGCCATCTTCTTCGTTCATCTTCTTCATCTGTCTGCAGTCCTTTTCTTCATCTGTCTGGAGTCCTTTTCTTCATCTGTCTGGAGTCCTTTTCTTCATCTGTGCCCACAATTCTGTCTCCACCATTCTCCATCCCCCAACGGGGCTCCTGAAAAAGAGACTAATATAGCAGTTAGTACATGATCAATGACAAACAAAGAAAAGGGAATTGAAATTCAAATGAATTTAATCCCCCTTTTATGTGGGCCACGCAGTCTGCAGTCTGCCGCCACCCTCAAAAAAATCAACAGAAAATAAATCTGTACTCTCCTTTTAAGCAAAATTGCCCAAACAGAACACCATACTGCCATCTTCTTCGTTCATCTTCTTCATCTGTCTGCAGTCCTTTTCTTCATCTGTCTGGAGTCCTTTTCTTCATCTGTCTGGAGTCCTTTTCTTCATCTGTGCCCACAATTCTGTCTCCACCATTCTCCATCCCCCAACGGGGCTCCTGAAAAAGAGACTAATATAGCAGTTAGTACATGATCAATGACAAACAAAGAAAAGGGAATTGAAATTCAAATGAATTTAATCCCCCTTTTATGTGGGCCACGCAGTCTGCAGTCTGCCGTCACCCTCAAAAAAATCAACAGAAAATAAATCTGTACTCTCCTTTTAAGCAAAATTGCCCAAACAGAACACCATACTGCCATCTTCTTCGTTCATCTTCTTCATCTGTCTGGAGTCCTTTTCTTCATCTGTCTGGAGTCCTTTTCTTCATCTGTCTGGAGTCCTTTTCTTCATCTGTGCCCACAATTCTGTCTCCACCATTCTCCATCCCCCAACGGGGCTCCTGAAAAAGAGACTAATATACAGTTAGTACATGATCAATGACAAACAAAGAAAAGGGAATTGAAATTCAAATGAATTTAATCCCCCTTTTATGTGGGCAACGCAGTCTGCAGTCTGCCGCCACCCTCAAAAAAATCAACAGAAAATAAATCTGTACTCTCCTTTTAAGCAAAATTGCCCAAACAGAACACCATACTGCCATCTTCTTCGTTCATCTTCTTCATCTGTCTGCAGTCCTTTTCTTCATCTGTCTGGAGTCCTTTTCTTCATCTGTCTGGAGTCCTTTTCTTCATCTGTGCCCACAATTCTGTCTCCACCATTCTCCATCCCCCAACGGGGCTCCTGAAAAAGAGACTAATATAGCAGTTAGTACATGATCAATGACAAACAAAGAAAAGGGAATTGAAATTCAAATGAATTTAATCCCCCTTTTATGTGGGCCACGCAGTCTGCAGTCTGCCGCCACCCTCAAAAAAATCAACAGAAAATAAATCTGTACTCTCCTTTTAAGCAAAATTGCCCAAACAGAACACCATACTGCCATCTTCTTCGTTCATCTTCTTCATCTGTCTGGAGTCCTTTTCTTCATCTGTCTGGAGTCCTTTTCTTCATCTGTCTGGAGTCCTTTTCTTCATCTGTGCCCACAATTCTGTCTCCACCATTCTCCATCCCCCAACGGGGCTCCTGAAAAAGAGACTAATATACAGTTAGTACATGATCAATGACAAACAAAGAAAAGGGAATTGAAATTCAAATGAATTTAATCCCCCTTTTATGTGGGCCACGCAGTCTACAGTCTGCCGCCACCCTCAAAAAAATCAACAGAAAATAAATCTGTACTCTCCTTTTAAGCAAAATTGCCAAAACAGAACACCATACTGCCATCTTCTTCGTTCATCTTCTTCATCTGTCTGCAGTCCTTTTCTTCATCTGTCTGGAGTCCTTTTCTTCATCTGTCTGGAGTCCTTTTCTTCATCTGTGCCCACAATTCTGTCTCCACCATTCTCCATCCCCCAACGGGGCTCCTGAAAAAGAGACTAATATAGCAGTTAGTACATGATCAATGACAAACAAAGAAAAGGGAATTGAAATTCAAATGAATTTAATCCCCCTTTTATGTGGGCCACGCAGTCTGCAGTCTGCCGCCACCCTCAAAAAAATCAACAGAAAATAAATCTGTACTCTCCTTTTAAGCAAAATTGCCCAAACAGAACACCATACTGCCATCTTCTTCGTTCATCTTCTTCATCTGTCTGGAGTCCTTTTCTTCATCTGTCTGGAGTCCTTTTCTTCATCTGTCTGGAGTCCTTTTCTTCATCTGTCTGGAGTCCTTTTCTTCATCTGTCTGGAGTCCTTTTCTTCATCTGTGCCAACAATTCTGTCTCCACCATTCTCCATCCCCCAACGGGGCTCCTGAAAAAGAGACTAATATAGCAGTTAGTACATGTGCAATGATAAACAAAGAAAAGGGAATTGAAATTCAAATTAATGTAATCCGCACAGAACTGAACTCAACTGTTCAGCTGGCCTCTTCCCCCTTTTTATTAGGGCCATGCATTCGGTTACATACACACCAATGTTTTCTTTTAACCAATTTCTTTTTGAGAGTATGAGAGAGAGAGAAATGATGTTTAACATCCACTCGACACAAACTAGGTCATTTCGGGACTAACATATGGTTTAATTTTATTTCAATAACTTGCTTGCGCGTAGGGGTCTTTAGCATTGGACAGACGACCAACTGGGGATTCGAAACCACGCCCTTGAGAGTACGAAGGTCACATCAGACAAATATTCTGTATATGACTGTTTTTAGATATGTTATACAGACATTATAACCAATGGCTGCCAGGCAGGATACACCCACATTTTCGAGGGATGAATAGAGAACAAGCTAAAAAGAAGGTGATTTTTACAACGATCGAGGGCCATAATTCATGAATTTACAATTCCATATGTGCAAATATCGAAAGGAACCAAGATCCTTGGGTTATCAACATGCATTAAAATTGTGACATCTACAGGGTCCACAACCTTAATATACCATATTTTAACACTATTCGCATACAAGCGGTGGCCATTTTGTTGGCAGTTTTGCTTTGATTTTCAGGAAATTCGAACTCAACTTTCATTGCGATGTAACAGTGATATAATCAAATTAGAAGTAAACCCAATTAAATCTAAAATAATGTGTTTTATAAATTCATCAAAAGATAATCAAATTTTCAAGCGGAAAACAGTAAATTTTACTTTCGCAATACTTCACGGAACATTGTTAATTCAAGCTAAAAAGGGCAATTTTTAAGACAATCAGGGGCCATAATTCAGGAAGTTACGATTGGACGGGTGTAAATATCGAAAGGAACCAAGATCTTTGAGTTATAAACATGCATTTCAAGTGTCATTCAAATCGGTTCAAAATTGTGACCACTACACTGTTCACAAGCTAAAAACGTGATTTTTCGGACAATCAGGGGCCATAACCCATGAAGTAACAGCCCGATACACGCCAATATCGAAAGGAACTGAGATCTTAGGGTGATAAACCTATATTTAAAGTTTCATTGAAAATCGGATAAAAATTGTGACCTGTAGACTGTTCACAAACAATTATGGACGGATGGACGGACGGACAGGGGCGACGACAATATACGTCCCTATGAAAATGTGGGCGTATAAAAACCGAACGTTAGGAAAATATAGTTCCTTGAATAAAGGAATATTGTTATGCACAATTTCAGGATAAAAAATATGCGATATGGCAAGTAATGTGTCAAACAATTATATTACTGTAGTTATTTGAGAAACATAATGCAGTGAATTATAAACCAATTAAAAATTTTTTAAAAATATTGTCAACGTTCTAAATTTACATGTAAATTGTTTGTAAGGGGTTTTGCAAAACCGGATAGCGAATTAAGGACAGTTAAAAACTGTTTACCGAAATTAAATATATTTGACCTGACCAGTTAGTGGAATGACTAGTTTGTAAGTGAATTTCTTTTCAGGATGCATTATGTAAGAGCTACATTTGCCTATTGCAGGTCTTCCTTTTTAGGCACTAAATGTTATTTAAATTATTAATTAGACAATTATTCTCATGACTGTTAGGGTGCACACGTTGCCCCATGATCTTTAAATTTTATACCGATTTTCTTGTAGATTGCCTAGAGTGTTCCACTACTATAGTACACTAAACGTGCAAAAAAGGAAGAGAATAGAAACATTTTTAGGGGGACAACCATCCACTTCAAATTTTGAAATTTTGACAAAAATTCAACATGCAAAATTGTTTAAGAAAAACTATTTATATAACATATTAAACTCTTTATAAGTGTTTCACATCAATTATCATCTGCACACTCCTCAAGCAATCTTAACTTCACCTGATCTCTGATGTTGTAGGGAGTCCAAATACGGATATATTAATCACACAAGGGTTCAGGTTTACAGAAGTTTATTAAAAACTAACCAATAAACTAAACCTCCTGAAATTATGCAAATTTAATATAAACAAAACAATGTAATGTATAATTAAGCTAACATTTAATATGAGTGCATTTGTATCATTAAAATAAATTATTACATATTAACAATAAAACTTCTAAATACTATTTTAGTCCATAATGTGTATATGTTAACAGGGAAACTACCTCCTGTTACCCATATACAATCAAATTAACCTTAATAATAATAATAAATTCTTACCAAAAAGGAATGAACCAGCCAGAGACTCTGGGACAAGTTGAAGTACCTCATTGTCTGTCTGAAAATTCGAGCTTAACCGTCATAACAGTGTAACAGGGATATATTCTAACATTTTTTTAAAAATAATTGTGACCTCTATTGGGACCACAAGCTAAAAACGCAATTTATCGCACAATCAGGGTCCATAATTCATGGAAATTAAAATTTTGACATGTAGCAAGATGGAAGAACAGGCATAATCCCCCCACCCCATCAGATCATGTTGGTATGTTGAAAATTTCGAAATCGTATTTAACAGTAATGTTCAAAGTTTAGGAAAATGGAAAATTTAGAATTTTGTTAACATGAAATATGGGCACAAACAGGGGCGGATTGGGCCATCGGGCGGTCGGACGATCACCTGAAGGGCCGGTCAGACAAAAAAATAATGTTGTCCAATTTGCCTAAAGAAAGAAAAAACCCCACCTTTTTCTGTTGAACATTTTATGGTGGAGGGGGTATTGGACCGGTCATAGAGCGATGATGATCATGTTGTATGTGGCCACCATGCCATCACTAAAATGGGCTGGTATAATATACTTTCTGGGCTGTGTGTGCAATCAGGATTCCGATCAGGATTCCGAATTTCATCCTAAAATTTCATCGGATTCACCCGACACTGTTGCCCACAAATTCACTAATTATTAAGTCACTTGCACCCTGTTTGTGGGAATACGCCAGAATCCAAAAGGGGCCGGGAGCCCGGGCCGATTCCCGGTCACAATCCGCCCCTGGGCACAAAATCCTGTTTATTGTTTCATATGGGCATATAAAAAAACCTTTTAGGAAAATGGAAAATTTAGCATTTTCTTCTGTAGCATGAAATATGGGCACAAAATCTGATTATTGTTTAATATGGGCCTATCAAAAACCTAAATAATGTACATTAATTCATATGTCCGATACATTATATCATATAATCTATTTCGACTGAAAAATTATGAGTTGGCCTACCACCCCCACATGTTAAACCCCATCTCTCTCTACAACACTAACTGCAATTTAGGAATGGGGAGGGGAGTGTTAACCCAATTGGCCTTACAGATGTCTGTGCTATAAGTTATGTGCAAAATACCATTTCGGCAATAACATGATTATAATAAGAGTTTGCCACGCAAGATACGCCTAGATTTCGATAGACAGGGCAGCGTCAAGGAGAATAATCCATTAAATTACAGTCGGATAAGTGTCAATATCAAAATAAACCGAGATCTTTGGGATATAAACGTGTATTTTAAGTTCCATCAAAATCGGATAAATAGGGTGTAAAGGTGACATTTTTGATTAGTGTTTATAATCGAAAGAAAAGTTGTACCAAGATTGAAAGGAACCAAGATCTTTAGGTTATAAACATACATTTTATGTTTTATCAAAATCAGACTCAAATTTTTACCTCTACAGAGCTCAAGTCCTAAAACGATAATTTTTCATACAACCAGGGACCATTATGACTGGGGTATAACGTCCACTCGACACAAACTAGGTCATTTCGGGACTAACATATGGTTTAATTTTATTTCAATAATTCACTTGGGCATAGGGGTCTTTAGCAGTGGGAGGAAACCGGAGTACCCGGAGAAAACCAAAAAGGTTGGGCAGACGACCCTTACTACTTGCCACGTACAAGTACAATCAGGGATTTGAATTGGCATGCACTGGCCTGTACCCTCTTCCATCTGTGTCCACCATTCTGCATCTATCAACGTGGGTCCTGAAAAACAAACTTAATGATACATTATCTGAGATTAGATAAAGAGCTGTCAGTTTTCACTATAATAGGGAATTTGCTGCAAAATTTCAGTCAAATTGATACACTCTGAAGCAAGAATTTAGCTATTTAATTTTCTGCCTAACCTTGAACATCATTACTAATTAAAGTCGGTATGATAAAAAAAAAAAAACAGTCTTGAAAGTTGAGCAACAATTCTGATCCTAATCCAGTATATATTGCAGGCTATCGAGAGTTAATTATGATCTGGATAAGTTAATTTTAAAATGTCTAATTAATAATTTAGATAACATTTCCAGCCTAAAGAAAAACATGTAATATACAGCTTTAGCTCTTGCAGAATGTATGTTTAAGTGGCCAAAAGCAATTAGTATTATGTGCAATGAAAAAAAAACAAAAAAAAAACTTCAATGAATTTAAAGCCAAATTAACTCAGAATTTTCTTTGTTATCGTTTTCTTTTCTAATGTAAGTAGTAATCAGTCTGTGATAACGAACTGTATCAGTATTTATGCACCAATTTGATTATCCAATTCGGTTCTTTTCCGTAATATTAAGAATTTTTCTGAATGAAATTTTATTAATGAAGCACGAATGTCTCAGCAGGCTTCCGTTTCAAAAATCAAAATTTTCTGCATTCGGTTACATACACACCAATGTTTTCTTTTAACCAATTTCTTTTTGAGAGTATGAGAGAAATGGGGTTTAACATCCACTCGACACAAACTAGGTCATTTCGGGACTAACATGGTTTAATTGTATTTCAATAACGTTCTTGCGCAGTGGGAGGAAACCGGAGTACCCAGGGAAAACCCACGAGGTTCGACAGACGACCCTACTCCTTGCCACGTACAACTGGGGATACGAAGTTCAAATCAGACAAATATTCTGTATATGACTGTTTTTAGATATGTTATATAGGCATCATAACCAGCGGCTGCCAGGCAGGATACACCCACATTTTCTAGGGATGAATAGAGAACAAGATAAAAAGTAGGTGATTTTTACAACAATCAAGGACCATAATTCATGAATTTACAATTCAATATGCGCAAATATCGAAAGGAGCAAGATCCTTGGGTTATCAACATACATTAAAATTGTGACCTTTACAGGGTCCACAACCTTGATATACCATATTTTAACACTATCCGCATACAAATGGTGGCCATTTTGCTTTGATTATCAGGAAATTCGAACTCAACTTTCATTGCCATGTAACAGTGATATAATCAAATGTTTTTTTTAAATCAGATAATAATTGTAACCTCCAGAGGGACCACAAGCTTAAAAGGCGAATAATAATTGACACTTTTATGGATCAAAAACCTTGAAAAGTGACCCGTTGAAAACAGCCTATTTCTCTGCAACTATACAAGTTAGAAACCATTTTGTGATATCTATATGATCGAATCAAATATCGAAATTTTAAACAAATAACAAATACGACTCATTTGAATGAATTATTTGTTTCGAAGGCTTTAAAATAAAGTTTTTGCCCAAATTACATCATTTCCGGTGACATTGAAAATGTTAAATTGGTTTGAACTAGTCACAATTGACATTGTGCATCAATTGGTGTCACTATGAAAATCCAATAACAAATGCATCTTTTACCGGCAAAATAGCATAAACAGTGACTCATGCAAAATTGACCATTTCTCTTCAACTGCTCATATTACAAATTAATTTTTAGATGGATTCTCTTCGTATGGATTAATGCTACCAGTTTACGAAAGTTACGAAGAAATGTAAATAGCTCATTTTTACACATTTTTACACCTTTAAATCAAAATGGCGCAAATACAAAACCAAAGTTTAAAAAACGAGTCTGAGATTTTTTGCTGACGAAAAGGTGTTCTGACTCGTCAAAATCAGAGTTTTCAGCAAAACTGCATGGAATTACGCGAAAACCTTAAATAAGAATGAAGGGCTATGAATTAATATATGCTTGTGAAAAGATGTTCCCTAACGATCAAAATAGTACCTTTAGGCAAAATTAAGTCATTTCCAGTGCCGAAAGAAAATTGAATTGGTAATAAAAATGTTGAGAATTTGCACCATGTTACATTATACAGCATTTTATGTTCTAAATAAAACTCATCATGTTTGAAATTTTCTATTAAAGTAATAACACTTCTGATTTTGTTTTAGAAATACAGAAAATATTGATATTAATGCTTACCCTCATCAATTGCATATCAATTGTCTTTACAATAATACTTCCACATATATAATATGTTGTGTCCAGCTCATCCACAACTATCACCGTCTTCATACGTCCCTTACAAACCTATCCCCACAATCCTGTAAATAAGAGGAAGATTATTATGTAATGTACATTCTAAGTTTCCAGACTACATCTAATCTCAGTTTATGTACTTAAACCAGCGTCGTCAGTATTTCTAAAGAAAGAAATATATTTATGTTTAGTTAGATTTACATAGACCCTTTACCCAATTTTTTTTTTATCAAACTTACAATAACAATCTGAGAAATACAATCTGTCTATGGACTAATAAAAAAGACAGCATGTTTTACTTTTATCATACCAAAACATATTAAAATCTACCTATGGTGATGTATAACGTACCTGTATCCGTAAACTCTCTAGACCCCACTATCAACAATACACATCTAAGCTAATCATAGAAACACGTTATACAAGATTATCTTTACTGGACTTTCAGGAGAAATTTGCAATATTACGTTAAAAGCATTAAAAATCTCAGATAAACCAAATATCAGAATATATTAAATATAGCATCCCTTAGCAAGCAAATGCAAAATGGTGAAAAACATGCAAAAAATAAATAAAAAAATATTAGTTGCCTAAAGGAGATGTGGGATTAGTCGATGCCATATTAATATATTCCTATTTAGTTACTCCCCATGTCTACAACTTTCAACCAAAAAACCCAATAATACATCATGGAAAACTTCACATGATATTTACAAACGAATCTGGTGCACAAGCCAAGCTTATACAACATCAACAAACCAAAATATAAAGACAGGCCCAGAATAAGATAAATAATTTGGATCTCTCTATGATACCATAAACTCTGTGTCTCCTTTAGTGTAAATCTGAAAATAAAAACCAATGAATTAAAGATACATTATGGGAGATAAGATAAAGAGATGTCAGTTCTCACTATAATAGTTAAAAACTAGGTAGTGTAAAGGTAATTTGCTGAAAATTTCAGTCAAATTGTTCACTATTAGCCGAGAACGAAGCAAGTGAAATATTCACATAGTCTCGGTCATCATTACTAAAATTATTAATATAAACAGCATAGTCTCGATTATCCACTTGATTGATTTAATTATCAATGGCCGTTAAGCGGCATATAGGAATTTAATCCACCAACATCGAAGGCTAGCCTTGACATCAAGTGTTTATTATGGTATGGATAAGTTAATTAATGTCTAATTGATTATTTAGATAACATTTCAGGGCCTAAAGAAAGACCTGTAATAAGCAGATTTTTCTCTTGCATAATGCTATTTTAAACTAGTGTTAACTCTTTTCCTAAATTCAAATGAATATGTGCATCGATTGGCAAATTCATTTGTGTTAAATGATTACACATACATGATGCTATGCCAAAGAAATGCCAAAGAAATACAAACTTTCATTAGTCAGATATAGGATGGAAAGTACTCTATGTCTACAACAATCTAAAACTATATGATGCTATGTCAAAGAAATACAAACTTTCATTATTCATTTGATTTGTATACCTGGTGAAAGCTGGCACTTCCCCTTTAATGATGTACAATGCCTATGCTGTCTCCCACTACTCATTTCTGGGTATTCAAATCCTACTTTGAACCAGTGGCTGCCAGACAGGCTATGCGTACATTTTCGAGAGATTAATAGAGATCAAGCTAAACAGCAAGTGATTTTTCCTTCAAACAAGGGCCATAATTCATGAAGTTAAAATACCATATGCGCAAATATCGAACGGAACCAAGATCTTATATACATGCATTTCAAGTTTATATACATGCATTTCAAGTTTCATCAAAATCAAACTAAAATTGTGACCTCTATAGGGCCCACAATCTAGATATACCACATTTTTACACAATATTCATGTACAAGCGGCGGCTATTTTGTCAGGCAATTTTGGTTTGATATACCATATAGTTTTATGCTATTTGAGTATGAGGGGCGGTCATTTTGTCTGTCAGTTTTGGTCCAATTGTTATGAAATTCGAATTAAACCACCCTTAGGATGTGGCAGTGACATATTTAAATGTTTTTTTAATCAGATAAAAATTATGACCTCTGTAGGGTCCACAAGCTAAAACCATGATTTTTCGTACAATCAGGGACCATAATTCAGGAAGTTACAGTCCAATATGCTCGAATATTGACAGGATTCAAGATCTTTGATTTGTAAACTTACATTGAAAGTTTCATCAAAATCAGAAGAAAATTGATATTGATATACCATAGTTTTACGCTATTTGAGTACGAGGGGCGGTCATTTTGTCGGTCAGTTATGGTCCGAAATTCACACTCAACCATCTCTAGGGTTCAAGGGTGATATATACTATTCAAAAAAAGTAGGGGATATTTGATTTTGGTTGCATAATACTAAAATATGCAAATGACTACGAAAAAAGTCACTATAGAACCTAACAGAAGAAACATTTCCAGTTACATGTGGCGCCCAAACGCACCAATAGCTACCGCATGGAATGCAGGTGATGCTTGGGATCATCATGGGGGTCCAACCCAAGATTTGCACGACTCTGACTTTGAATGTTACAGTCATTGTGGCATTGAATTCCAGGGTGGAAACATCAGTTTAATTGTTTTAGTGACCAGAAAACAAATTTTGATATGCGTCGGCTTACCCAAAATGAAAGGTTACGTGCCCTTAGCATGCTACAGATCGCCACAACACAGGCGGTTGTGGCGCGGACGATGAATGTTTCTCAGTCTGTCATAAGCAGGCTAGGGTCCAGATACCGTGATACATAATCGGTACAGGACAGACTAGGTACAGGATCGATTTATCTGTACCTTGGCCTTGAGAAATCGTGTCATACCAGCAAATCAGATCAGCGCTCGTCTTCAAACAGACACGCAAGATGTCACAGGGCCAATCTGGACCAAAATGATCTTAGACGTCTCATTAGGAGTATGCCACGTCGGATCAATGCTTGTTTGGCAAACAGAGGAGGATTTACCCGTTACTGACTTTGTTGTAATGCTGTGGTAACTTTGCTGTTTGACCCCGGGTATCATTTTACCCCTATAATGGTCAGTCTGTGCCTTACTTAGTCTAACGATCATTTGGAATAAATCGATGAATGTGAACTTCATTTCATTTTGTCATTTGTTTCTTTAGGTGACTTTAATAACACTTAAAAATCAAATATCCCCTACTTTTTTTTAATAGTATATTTAAATGTTTGTTTTGAATCGGATAAAAATTATGAAAACTAGTCTAGGTCACCCAGACCCCCCCCCCTACCTATTCTTCAACGTACGGAGGGTCTGGGATAATCTACCACTTCAAAAAAAAAACTCCCGTTTACACATGGGCAATGGAACTTTTTGGTTGAAGTCTTGAATATATCCCACAATTCACAAACTCAAAATCGGATAATAATTGTGGCCTCCAGACACCACAATTCAAGAAGTTATGATCCGATATGCGTGAATATTGAAAAGTTCCAAGAGCTTTGGGCTATAAACTTAAATTTATAGTTTTATCAAAATAAGAAGAAAATTGTGACCTCATGAGGGTCCACAACATTGATATACAATAGTAATACGTTACTTGAGTATGAGGGCGGCCGTTTTGTCTGTCAGTTTTGGTCTGATTTTTACAAAATTTGAGCTCAACCATCCTTAGGGTGTAACAGTGATATATTGCAACGTTTTTTTAAATCGGTTAAAAATTATGACTTCTATAGGGTCCACAAGCAAAAAACATGTTTTTTTTACAGTATCAGGGTCCATAATTCAGGAAGTTTCGATAGGCTCAAAAATCAAAAGAAACCGAGATTTTTACGTTATAAAATTACATTTCAAGTTTCAACAAAATCGGATAAAACACGATTTTTTTTACAATCAGGATCCATAATCAAAGAAGTTATGGTCCGATACATGCCAAAACCAAGATCTTAGAGAGATAAACTTATATTTTAAGTGTCTTTGAAATCGGATAAAAATTGTGACCAGTATAGTGTCCACAAACAGTTGTCAGGACAGACAGAAGTGATGACAATATAAACCGAGTCCGAGATTTTTTTGGCCTTTTGTAGAGGCATTTATCTTGATCTATCAGATTTGCAAAAAATAAAGATAAAAAATGGGGTTCCCTCAACACAAACTAGGTCAATTCGGGACCTTTTTCGTGTACACCAATGTGTACACAAGACCTCGGTTTTCCGTCCAATCCAAACGACTAGACACCTCTCCTTGTCAGATCCTCTAACCTGCATCACTTAACAGGGGGAACCATGCGGGGAAATCTTAATGAACTTTCTCACAGGACCTCGGTTTTTCATCCCATCCAAATGACTAGACAGCTGTCCTTGTCAGGCCCTCTGTCCTGCATCACTCACAAGGGGAACCATGATCGAAAATCTGGATGAATTTTCTCGGCCAATGCAGAAATCGAACACCCAACCTCCAGGCTAGCGAGCCTGTGTCTTACCCACTCAGCCATGTGATCCCCAGAAATAGGAGAAGAATTCAACAAATTTCCGTCTTATGTATATTCAAAAGCCTGTTATTGTAGATTTTTCACTATTTTTCGTGTTCTATTCAAAATGGTGACCATCAATAATTGACCTTAATCAAAATGCTGCTCTAAACATTTTTTAGGCATTCCTTCAAAGATTCAGAAAATATATAACTCCCATATGTTTGTAAGTAAAATATTGAAAAAGCCTTAAAGATTTTTCATGTTTCAAGATGGTCATATTTCTGGTTAGATTGGCAAATTTCATATTTTGTGTGCGCATCAATAATTTCTTAGCTAGTACAGAAAAAAAATTTCAAGGCATTCTGACCTCTTTTTTTTTTTAATTTTTCAAAAGTTTGTCCCTAAATTTCTCCAAAGGGAGATAATTTAGGAAACGTCTAATGATATCCTTCTTCGTTGCATCAATCAGAACATATCCACAAGCTAAAAACATGAAGTTACAGTTTGATGATACATGCCAATTTTGAAAGGAACCAAGATCTTTTGGAGATAAAACCTATATTTCGAGTATCGTTTTCTTAAAGTTTAAAACATGCGGTTGCCAATTACAAAATTCAAACTCAACCTTCATTGATGTGAGACGGTGATATATTTAAACATTTTTCAAAATGAATATAAATTGTGACTTCTAGCTGGTCCACAAGCTAAAATGCAATTTAAAAAACAATCAGGGGCCATAATTCAGGAATTATCAAAAGGACCAAAGATCTTTAAGATATAAACATAAATTCCAACTTTCATCAAAACTGGATGAGAATTGTGACCTCTAGAGAATCCACACCCTTTATATGGCATATTCATAGGCGTACGGGCTCGATGGCAGTTAGAGGGGCAGAAGCCGAATTGCCTGAAAAAATTTCTGGTTTACAGTAATATTAGTGTTTTATTAGGGAATATTTGACGCCAGCAAACATGTTTTACTGCTATTCCAGCCTGTAAAATTACTGTTTAGTTAGATTTCGGGTACTTTATTTTGCCAAGTAGATGAAATAATTTTTTTTCTCACTTTACCTGTCTGCCCGAAAAGTCAGCTTGCCCGAAAGTTAGGGGGGCAGCTGCCCCCCCTGCCCCCCTGGCTCGTACGTTTATGGCCATATTTTTACATTAATTGTGTAGAATGGGCGGACATTTGTCTCCAGCAGTTCAATTTTTACAAACTTCTGACTGAACCCCCATTAGGGTGTAAAGGTGATATATTTCTTGGTGATATATTTCAAGTTTCATCAAAATCGGATACTAAAGCACAATGAATAGTTGGTATTTTGATTTTGTTTTCTTAATCAAATTTTACATAACCTGAGTACATATTGGGTGTCATTACTTGAACAAACTCAAACATGTTTAGGGTGTAGCTTTTGAAAATTCAAATAATTGTGACCTCTGGAGAGAGCTGAAGCTAAAAATGTGATTTTTCATACAATCAGGGGCCACAATTGAAGAAGTTGAGATCCAGTATGCATGAATATTGAAAAGATCCAGGATCTGCAGGCTATAAACTTACATTGAAAGTTTCATCAAAATCAGAAGCAAATTGTGACCTCAAGGGGTTCCAAAACATTGATATACCATAGTTTTACGCTATTTAAGTAGGCCCTTTTGTCTGTCAGTTTTGGTCTGATATTTACGAAATTCGAACTCAACCATCATTAGGGTGTAACTGTGATATATTCATACGTTTTTTTTTTAAATCTGATAAAAATTATGAAATCTATAGGGACCACAAACAATTGTGGACGTAGTGGTGATATATTCAAATGTTTTTTTAAATCGAATAAAAGTTGTGACCTCTATAGGGTCCACAAGCTAAAAATGCATTTTTTGGTACAATCAGGGTCCATAATTCAGGAAGTTACAGTTCGATATGCACGAAAATCAAATGGAGTTGAGATCTTCAGGTTATAAACTTACATGTCAAGTTTCAACAAAATGCGATAAAAATTGTGAGCTCTAGATTGGGTCCACAAGCTAAAAAAGCCATTTTTTGACAAACCTATATCTTAAGTTTCGTTGAAATCAGATAAAAATTGTGACCTGTAGAGGGGCTGCAAACAATTGTGGCTGACCAGACGGATAGAGACGAGACAATATAAACCGAGTCCGTGATTTTTGCTCCTTTTGTAGATGCATTTATCTTGATCTCTCGAAATTGCAAAAAAAAAAGGGAGAAAAATGGGGTTAAACGTCCACTCAACACAAACTAGGTCATTTTGAGACTAACATATGGCTTAATTTTATTTCAATAATTTGCATGTGCGTAGTGGTCTTTAGCAGTGGGAGGAAACCAGAGGACACAGAGAAAACCCTACTCCTTGTCAAGTACAACCGGGGATTCGAAATCATACCAGTTGACTAAATGACAGGCTTTATGATACAGCGCGCATGTGCTAACTATTCGACCATTCGACCATCCAATCCCCCTCTTATAAAAAATAAGATTTGTTGACGAAAAAATGTTGCGACTCGTCAAAATCTGAGTGTTTAGCAAAATTACGTCACATCTGGTGCCGAAAGAAAACTTTACCGGTAATAAAAAAATTGAGAATTAGCACCGTGGAGCATATGAACCTTGTTTTATAAAAATCAGGCAATTAATGAAATGAAATGAGATTTAACGTCCTACTATTCTGCTCCTAACCTGGGCTATTGAAGACGGGCATACGCCATAATATTGCCCAGCCAGCAGCGCTATGGCCTACTCTTACATTGAATTCCAACTGCCAAGGGATCTTGTACATGTACGCCAATGTGCACACAAGACCTCAGGTTTTTGTCCAATCCGAACAACTAGACAGCTGTCCTTGTCAGACCTTCTATCCTGCATCACTGACCAGGGGAAACCACACCGGAAAATCTGGATGAATTTTCTCGGCCAATGCAGGGATCGAACACCCGACCTCCAGGCTAGCGAGCCAGCGTCTTACCCACTCAGCCACGTGATCCCCAGGAATAGGGGAGGAATTTAACAAATTTCCCTCTTATGCATATTCAAAAGCATGTTACAATAGATTTTTCACTATTTTTCATGTTCAATTCAAAATGGTGACCATCAAATGATCTGAACTTATTTTAGGCATTCCTTCATGGATTCAGAAATTATAACTCCCATATGTTTGTAAGTTAAATATTGATAAAGCCGTAGGGATTTTTCATGTTTCAAGATGGTTGCACTTCTGGTTAGATTGGCAAATTTCATATTTTGTGTGCGCATCAATATTTTCTTAGCTAGTACAGAAAAAAAAATTTCAAAGCATTCTGACCTATTTTTTTTTTATTTTTTCAAAGTGATATTTCATACGAGATTCAAACTCAATCTTCATTGATGTGAGACGGTGATATATTTAAACATTTTTCAAAATGAATATAAATTGTGACTTCTAGCTGGTCCACAAGCTAAAATGCAATTCAAAAAACAATCAGGGGCCATAAATCAGGAATTATCGAAAGGACCAAAGATCTTTGAAATATAAACGTAAATTCAAACTTTCATCAAAATTGGATGAGAATTGTGGCCTTTAGAGAATCCACAACTTTTATATGCCATATTTTTACACTAATTGTGTACAATGGGAGGACATTTTTCTCCTGCAGTTTTGGTCCAATTTTCACAAACCTCTGACTGAACCTCATTAGGGTGTAAAGGTGATATATTTTAATGTTTTTTAAAACCGATAAAAAGTGTGGCATCTTGAGGGACCACAAGCTTAAAATGTGATTTTTCATAAAATCAGGGGCCATAATTCAGGAAGTTATGGTCTGACACAGGCGATATATCGAAAGGAACCGAAATCTCTTGGTTAAAAACATACATTTCAAGTTTCATCAAAATCGGATACAAAAGCACAATGAATAGTTGGTATTTTGATTTTGTTTTCTAAATCAAATTTTACATAACCTGAGTACTTATTAGCATGGATTGGGCTGTGCGAAATGTAAATTGGGTATCATTACTTGAAGGCTGATGAGTGCTGAAAATTAATAGTGTATTTCCTCCCATGATCCAAACAGTGATGTGCGTTTTTTTTGGTTTAACCGTACGGTATAGGTTTTTACACATAAACCGAAAACCAAAGCGATAAAATCTATTCCTAATTTTTATGTAGCCGTACTTCCAGAGGGACCACAATCTAATAAAGGCAATTTTTCGTACAATCATGGGCCATAATTCAGGAAGTTACGATCCGATATGCGCAAATCTCGAAAGGAACCAAAATCTTTACGTTATAAACATGTATTTCAAGTTTCATTGAAATTGATTTAAAATTGTGACCTCTACAGGTTCCACAACCTTGATATACCATATTTTTACACTTTTTGGGTACAAGTGGCGGCCATTTTGTCCCACAATTTTACTCCGATTTTTACGAAATTCGAACTCACCCATCACTACGGTGTAACGGTGATATAATCAAACGTTTTATTTAAATCAGATAATAATTGTGACCTCCAGAGGGACCACAATCTAAAAAGGGTGATTTTTCGAGGGGCCATAATTCAGGAAGTTACAATCTGATATGCACAAGTTTGCAATGGAACCAAGATCTTTAGGTTATAAACATGTATTTTAAGTCTCATCAAAATTGGTTCAAAATTGTGACCTCTATAGGGTCCACAACTTTGATATAACATATTTTCACATTATTCACGTACAAACAGAGGCCATTTTATCCATCAATTCTGGTCCATGTAACAGTGATATAATCAAACGGTTTTTTAATCAGATAATATTTTGACCTCCAGAGGGACCACAAGCTAACAAAAGCGATTTTTGGTACAATCATGGGCCATAATTCAGGAAGTTACAATTCGATATGCGCAAAGGAATCATAAAACTTTACGTTATAAACATGTATGTCAAGTTTCATCGAAATTGATTTAAAATTGTGACCTCTACAGGTTCCACAACCTTGATATACCATATTTTTACACTTTTTGGGTACAAGCGGCGGCCATTTTGTCCGACAATTTTACTCAGATTTTCACGAAATTCGAATTCACACATCACTACGGTGTAACTGTGATATAATCAAACGTTTTATTTAAATCAGATAATAATTGTGACCTCCCGAGGGACCACAAGCTAAAAAGGGTGATTTTTCGTACAATCAGGGGCCATAATTCAGGATGTTACCATTCGATATGCACAAATATGTAATGGAACCAAGATCCTTAGGTTATAAAGATGTATTTCAAATCGGTTCAAAATTGTGACCTCTATAGGGTCCACAACCTTGATATAACATATTTTCACACTATTCGCGTACAAACGGCGGCCATTTTGTCGGTCAATTTTGGTCCGATTTTAACAAAATTCAAACTCAGCCTCCATAACTATGTAACGGTGATATAATCAAACGTTTTTTTTAAATCAGATAACAATTTTGACTTCCAGAGGGACCACAAGCTAAAAAGGGTGATTTTTCAGACAATCAGGGGCCATAATTCAGGAAGTTACAATTCAATTGGCGCAAATTTCGAAAGGAACCAAGATCTTTTGGTTATAAACATGCATGTCAAGTGTCATCCAAATCTGTTCAAAATTGTGACCTCTACATTGTTCACAAGCTAAAAATGTGATTTTTTGTACAATCAGGGTCCATAACCCATGAAGTTACAGTCCGATACATGCCAATATCGAATGGAACTGAGATCTTAGGGCGATAAACCTATATTTTAAGTTTCATTGAAGTCGGATAAAAATTGTGACCTGTAGACTGTTCACAAACAATTGTGGACGGACTGACGGACAAACAGGAGCGACGACAATATACCTCCACGTGAAAATGTGGGCGTATAAAAAGTGTAACCTCTTGAGGGTCCATGACCTTCGTCTTACATACTTTTACACAATTTGCGTACAAAGAGCGTCCATTTTGACGGGTATTTTCAAGTCAACCTACCAGTGGCAGATCCAGGAATTTTTGCAGGAGGGGGTTTGCCAGGTTTCTGTCACGGAAATCTGCCATCATTGTCTCTAAATTACATACGCATACATAGAAATTGAGTTTTTTAAACCGAGAAATCATTTTTATACTCATGTAGGATGACTTTGTGATGTAATTTCTTTGATGCAAGGCATTATTTTTTAGCTGAGCAGGGGAGGGGGGGGTGGACCCCCCAAATCCCCCCTCTGGATCCGCCCCTGCCTACATTATTGTAGAATGATGATAAAAAAAATTGTAACCTTTAGAGAATCCACAAGCTAAAAATATGATTTTTCTTGCAATCAGCGGCCACAATTCAGGAAGTTATGATACGATATGCGTGAATATCGAAAGCAAATCGTATCAAAATTGTGATATACCAGATCTTTACACTATTAGCATAAGAGGGGCAGCCATTTTGTCACCCAGTTTTGGTCTGATTTTCACGAAGTTCAAGCTTAACCGTCATCAAGGTGTAACGGGGATATATTCTAAGGTTTTTTTTAAATAATTGTGACCTCTATTGGAGCCACAAGCTCAAAACGCAACCTTGATATTTTTACACTAGTTTGTCCTGCAGTTTCACCCTGATTTTCACGTAATTTGTACTCAACCATCTTTACGGTGTTTCAGTGATATATTCAAAGGTTTTCTTAAATCAGATTGGGACACAAGCCAAAAATGTGATTTTTCGTACAATCAAGGGCCATAATTCAGGAAGTTACAATCCTATATGTGCGAATATATGAGCGAATACCAGGATCTTTGGGTTATAAACATGGATTTCACGTTTCATCAATATCGGATCAAAATTATGACCCATAGAGGGTCCACAACAGAGACGTGTAATATTTGCGAACGAGGAGTGTCCATTTTGTCTGGTAGTTGTGGTTAAATTTTCACGAAATTCATACTCAATCAACATTACGGTGTAACGGTGATATTTTCAAACGCTTTTTTGTAAATTAGGTAATAATTGTTACCTCTAAAGGGACAACAAGCTAAAGTTTGATTTTCAATGCAATCAGGGACCATAATACAGGAATCTACAACCCAATATGCATGAATATTGAAAGCAAGACTGACAGAGGCGACGACAATATAAACCGAGTCCGCAATTTTTTGCGCCTTTTGTAGAGGCATTTATCTTGATCTATCAGATTTGCAAAAGAATAGAGAGAAAAATAGGTTGCCAGGCAACGAAACATACGCCCACACAGCAGCCATATTGTCCGGGCAGTCAACAAGTGTTGTCGCATATTAAGGAATTATCAGAAAATCATTAGAATTTGTTTGGTTTTTAAAATCAAACATTTTTTTTAAATCAGATAATAATTGTGACCTCCCGAGGGACCACAATCTAAAAAGGGCGATTTTTTGGACAATCAGGGGCCATAATTCAGAAAGTTACGATCCGATGGGCGCAAATATCAAAAGGAACCAAGATCTTTGGGTTATAAACATACATGTCAAGTTTCATCAAAATTGGTTCAAAATTGTGACCTCTATAAGGTCCACAACCTTGATATAACATATTTTCACACTATTCGCGTACAAATGGCGGCCATTTTGTCCCTCAATTTTGGTCCGATTTTCACGAAATTCGAACTCAACCTTCATAACCATGGAACATTGATATAATCAAACGGTTTTTTAAAATCCGATAACAATTTTGACCTCCAGAGGGACTACAAGCTAAAAAGGTCAATTTTTCGGACAATCAGGGGCCATAATTCAGGAAGTTACGATCTGATGGGCGCAAATATCGAAAGGAACCAAGATCTTTGGGTTATAAACATACATGTCAAGTTTCATCAAAATCGGTTCAAAATTGTGACCTCTATAATGTCCACAACCTTCATATAACATATTTTCACACTATTCGTGTACAAACGGCGGCCATTTTGTCCGTCAATTTTGGTCCGATTTTCACGAAATTCGAACTCAACCTTCATAACCATGGAACGGTGATATAATCACACATTTTTTTAAATCCAATAACAATTTTTACCTCCAGAGGGACCACAAGCTAAAAAGGGCGATTTTTCGGACAATCAGGGGCCATAATTCAGAAAGTTACGATCCGATTGGCGCAAATATCGAAAGAAACCAAGATCTTTGGGTTATAAATATGCACATCAGTTCAAAATTGTGACCTCTACACTGTTCACAAGCTAAAAAACGTGATTTTTCGTACAATCAGGGGCCATAACCCATGAAGTTACAGTCCGATACATGCCAATATCGAAAGGAACCGAGATCTTAGGGTGATAAACCTATATTTTAAGTTTCATTGAAATCGGATAAAAATTGTGACCTGTAGACTGTTCACAAACAATTGTGGACGGACGGACGGACAGACGGACGGACGAACAGGGGCGACGACAATATACGTCCACATGAAAATGTGGGCGTATAAAAATGGGGTGAAACGTCCACTCGACACATACTAGGTCATTTTGGGACTAACAAGATGTTCCGACTTGTCAAAGTCGGAGTGTTTAGCAAAATAACGTCACATCTGGTGCAGGCAGAAAACTTTACCGGTAATAAAAAAATTGAGAATTAGCACCGTGGAGCATATGAACTTTGTTTTATAAAAATCAGACAATAAATGAATTTGGGTTCAACGTCCTACTATTCTGTTCCTAACCTGGGCTATTGAAGAAGGGCATACGCCATACAGTGTGCTTTAAGGGAAACGGCCTACTGTTATATCGAATTCCAACTTCCAAGGGATCTTGTACATGTAGGCCAATGTGTACACAAGACCTTCTATCCTGCATCACTAACCAGGGGAAACCACACCGGAAAATCTGGATGAACTTTCTCGGCCAATGCAGGGATCAAACACCCCACCTCCAGGCAAGCGAGGTGGTCTACTTACATTCCTGATTTCACGGAAATCATACTTATATTCAAGAAGTTGTCATGTCATCTTTTTCTTCCAGGATAGGATGTCAATGACGTAATTTTTGATTTTCAAAAATCGAAATTAGGCAGATCTAAAGTGAATACACACTTAGCCATCAATGACCTTAACAACGACCACATGGTAAAAACATGATTTCTCACACAATCAAGGGCCATAATTCAGGAACTTACAATCCAATATGTGCGAATATCAAGAGTAACCATGTATTTCAAGTTTCATCAAAATCGGAGCAAAATTGTGAGCACTACAGGGTCCACAAACAGGGACATGAATTATTTGCGTACCGGGGGGGGGGGGGGCATTTTGTCTGGAAGTTTTGATTAAATTTTCATGAAATTCATAAGGGATCTATTACGTGCACGCCATTTTGTATGGAAGTTTCAATTAAATTTTCATTACGATGTAACGTAACGGTGATATATTCAATCGCTTTTTTGTAAGTTAGATAATAATTGTTACCTCTAAGCAGACAACAAGCTAAAAGTTTGATTTACAGTACAATCAGGGACCATAATACAGGAATCTACGACCCAATATGCATGAATATTGAAAGCAACCAAGATCTTGGGGTTATAAACACGAATTTCAAGTTTCATAAAAATTGGATTAAAATTGTAACCTTATAGGGTCCACCACCTTGATATACCATATTTTTACTCTATTCGCGTACATGCGGCGGTCATTATGTCTAGCAGTTTTTGTCTGATTTTCCTTAAATATGAACTCCACCTTCATTCTGTTGTAACGGTGATTAAATCAAACAGTTTTTTAAATCGTATAATAAATGTGACCTTCAGAGGGACCACAAGCTAAAAGATAGGCTGGCACTGCCAGGCCGGATTGACTACATTTTCGAGAGATGGATAGAGAACAAGCAATATCGAAAGTGATTTTTCCTACATCATTAAGTCCTGTATTTCATACTGTATTGGGAGCAGCCAATTTGTTGGTCAGTTCTAGTCTGATATTCATGAAATTCGAAGCCGACAATGATTATGGTGTGACGGTACACAACCTAGAAATGTGACTTTTTGGCAAAATCAGATAAGAATTGTGACCTGTAGAGAGTCCACAACCATGATATACCATATCTTTACACTTTTCGCGTACAAACAGCGACCATTTCGTCCGGCAATTTTGGTACGATTTTCACGAAATTCGAATAATTCAGGAAGTTACAAACCGATATGCGCAAATACCGAAAGGAACCAAGATCTTTGGGTTATAACCATGCATTTCAAGTTTCATCAAAATCAAATTAAAATTGTGACCTATACAGGATCCACAACCATGATATACCATTTTTTAACAGTATTCACGTACAAACGGCAGCCATTTTGTCTGTCAATTTTGGTCAGATTTTGTTGAAGTTTGAACTCAAACCTTCCTTAAGGTGAAACGGTGATATAATCAAATGTTTTTTTAAATCGGAAAATAATTGTGACTTCCAGAGGGACCACAAGCTAAAAAGGGTGATTTTTTGTACTATCAGGGGCCATAATTCAGGAAGTTACAATCCGATATGTGCAAATCTCGAAAGGAACCAAGATCTTTGGGTTATAAACATGCATGTCAAGTATCATCAAAATTGTGACCTATATAGGGTCCAAAACTGTGATATAACATATTTTCACACTATTCGCGTACAAACGGCGGCCATTTTGTCCGTCAATTTTGGTTCGATTTTCACGCAATTCGACGTCAGCCTTCATTACCATGTAACGGTGATATAATCAAACGTTTTTTAAATCGGATAATAATTTTGACCTCCAGAGGGACCACAAGCTAAAAAGGGCAATTTTTCGGACAGTCAGGGGCCATAATTCAGGAAGTTACGATCCGATGGGTGCAAATATCGACAGGAACCAAGATCTTTGGGTTATAAACATACATGTCAAGTTTCATCAAAATCGGTTCAAAATTGTGACCTCTATAGGGTCCACAACCTTGATATAACATATTTTCACACTATTTGCGTACAAACGGCGGCCATTTTGTTTGTCAATTTTGGTCCGATTTTCATGAAATTTGAACTCAACCTTCATTACCATGTTACGTTGATATAATCAAACGGTTTTTTAAATCGGATAATAATTTTGACCTCCAGAGGGACCACAAGCTAAAAAGGGGGATTTTTCGGACAATCAGGGGCCATAATTCAGGAAGTTACGCAAATATCGAAAGGAACCAAGATTTTGGGTTTATAGACATGCATGTCAAGTTTCATCACAATCGGTTCAAAATTGTGACCTCTATAGGGTCCACAATCTAAAAACATGATATTTCGTACAATCAGGGGCCATAATCCATGAAGTTCCGATCCGATACATGCCAATATGGGGATAAACCTATATTTCAAGTTTCGTCAAAATCGGATAGGAATTGTGACCTGTAGAGAGTCCACAAACAAATTGTGGACGGACGTCCGGACGGACAGGGGCGACGACATAATACGTCCACATGAAAATGTGGGCGTATAAAAAGTTGTCTTTCATAAAATCAGGGGGCCATAATTCAGGAAGTTACAATCCATTATGCACAAATATTGAATGGGTAATAAACATGCATTTCAAGTTTCATCAAAAACATGATTTTTCGTACAATCAGGGGCCATGATACATGAAGTTTCAATCCGATACATGCCAAGTTTCGCATGGGATAAGAATTTTGACCTGTAGAGTGTTCATAAACAATTGTGAACGGACGGAGAGGGGCAACGACAATATACATCCACATGAATATGTAGGCATATAAAAATTAAGAAAATTTACATACCTGACCATGTATCATCTGCACACTTCTCAAGCAATCCTAACTTCACCTGCTCTCTGATGTTGTAGGGAGTCCAAATACGGATATATTAACCACACAAGGGTTCAGGTTTACAGAAGTTTATTAAAAACTAACCAATAAACTAAATCCCCTGAAATTATGCAAATTTGATATAAACAAAACAATGTAATGTATAATTAAGCTAACATTTAAAATCAGTGCATTTGTATTATTAAAATAAATTATTAAATATTAACAATAAAACTTCTAAATATTATTTTAATCCATAATGTGTATACTTTAACAGGGAAACTACCTCCTGTTACCCAGTATAAAATATACAATAGAATTAACCTTAATAATAATAATAAATTCTTACCAAAAAGGAAAACCAGCCAGAGATTCTGGGGACAAGTTGAAGTACCTCATTGTCTGTCTGAAAATAAAATAAGGTAATGTATAAATTGTTACATTTAGAGAGAAATAATTGAATTATATATATATATATAATGTAAAGTTTAGAATAAATTAAATTAGCTTAACTTTAAATTACAATTTCCTTAGCATCCAACATGGCTACCACTTAAAACTAAAACCAGTTACACAATGTAATATATATTTAAAACAATTAGTAACACATACCTTTAAACTACCGGTACATGTTTTTAAATCTTTTTGTTGATACAATACAAATAGTACACAGCCAGATATGATGAAAGAAAAACAACAGATTTTTACTAATAAAACTTTTTCTAAATAAAACATCCAACCTCTATGGTGGATGATAGAACACTACAAGATTCTAATTAGACATTAGACATGCTCAACAAATGAAGTAACCTTGGGTGAGTGAACTCCAACTCACTGGACACCTTATACCAAATTGAAAAGTTTAAAAATGCATTCAAGTGTGACATAATATTTAAAATTACATTAGAATGTGACCATATAAAATATTTTATTGATCCTCCAGAAATATTGAGTATTACTGGACAGTGAATATAATAATATAGTACGGTAATCACATAATATAATATTTATATATAGAGGATATTTGTCGTTTTGTCGTGAATAACATATTTTATTTCATCGAGAAGCAAGAAAAACTTATATTTTCACGAATGCGTAGCATGAGTGAAACTGTAAACGTTTTCATGCTTGGAGATAAAACGCGGTATTCCACTACTGATCATAAAATAAAACCATTTATATGCTGAATGATGTCATGATCCATTACACACTGGAATATTAATAATACTGTTTGTTTCCCCACCAAACACAATCAGCGCAAATGAGGACGAGGCGAGACGAGCGGGTGGGATGGGGGTAAGAAGATGCCAAAATAGAAGGAACAACCCCCAATGTATTTCATTTTCGTAAATTCGTGCACCTGAATTGCATACTTGGCATGTTGGAAAAAAATGTTTTTCACTATGTTATGTGGCAGGTATTCGCTTGTGCGTATGTTGCCATGATGGTCTAAGAAATGTTCCTCCCCCGATGGTTGGTCGCAGACTAAATCAACTACTTGGGGTAAACAAACAGTACAATGCCAAAATTATTGGAAAAATCCCATATTCCTAATATATGTATTTGCGTAAATCAGTGCAACTAAATTGCATACGTCACGCTACTCTTGAAAAACTGCATTCTGCACACAGGTGATCGGCTGATTCGGGCCATGGCTGATTAGGACCGGGCTGATTCGGACCAGATTCGTGGCTGATTCCACCAGATTCTTGGCTGATCTTTAGCTGGACCAGATTTTTTTAGCTGATTCGGAATATGACAAGGTTCATTCGGACCATTATTTGAATTGCGAGAGCATTTAAAACATGTTTGCATATATTTAATAATACGACAAAAATGGCAATAATTGGTGATTGATTGATTACTTAAATATCAATGAGCAATTTACGGAAAAGGTACTTCGCATTCTTGGCTGATTCGGATCAGATTCTTGAATAACGAGAGTACTGAAAATATGTTTGCATATATTATGACAAAAATGACAATAAATATACTATTCAAAAAAAGTAGGGGATATTTGATTTGTAAGTGTTATTAAAGTCACCTAATGAAACTGACGAAGAAACAAATGACAAAATGAAATGAAGTTCACATTCATCGATTTATTCCAAATGATCGTTAGACTAAGTAAGGCACAGACTGACCATTATAAGGGTAAAATGATACCCGGGGTCAAACAGCAAAGTTACCACAGCATCACAACAAAGTCAGTAACGGGTAAATCCTCCTCTGTTTGCCAAACAAGCATTGATCCGACGTGGCATACTCCTAATGAGACGTCTAAGGTCATTTTGGTCAGGATTGTCCCATTCCTGTTGCAACGCAGCAGCAAGTTCTTGGACATTGGCAGGACGTTGTTGACGTTGACGTAACCTCTGTCCAAGCATGTCCCAGACATGCTCGATGGGGGAGAGGTCGGGTCTCAGTGCTGGCCAAGGTAATGTGGTGATGTTCTGTTGTTGGAGGTAACCTGTAACGATCCTGGCCCTGTGACATCTTGCGTTGTCATCCTGGGAGATGAAACGGCGGCCATGACGTCGTGCGAACGGCACAGCATGGACTGTCAAGATGTTGTCCAGGTAGTACTGGCCTGTAACACGCCCTGCAACAACATGTAAAGCCGTTCTTCCAGCAACAGTGATGCCCCCCCCCACACACACCATAACAGAACCAAATCGATCATGTCTGATGACGTTAACGTCTTGGAAGCGCTCGTTTCGACGACGCCACACCCTCCTACGTCTGTCCAAAAAATCAACAGTGAACCTTGACTCATCTGAAAACATCACATTGCTCCAGCGTCGATTATCCCAGTGGTGACGATCCCTACACCAACGACGTCTTGTCTGAATGTGATGATCTCTCAAAGGACGTCGATCGCGAAGGTGACCCCTATGCGGTCGATTCCGAATCGTCTGGCCACTCACTCTCACACCAGTGTCTGTTTGAATACGAGCGCTGATCTGATTTGCTGTGATGACACGATTTCTCAAGGCCAAGGTACGGATAAATCGATCCTGGGCTTGAGTTGTCGCCCTTGGTCGACCTGAGCGTGGTCTGTCCTGTACAGATTGTGTATCACGGTATCTGGACCATAGCCTGCTTATGACAGACTGAGAAACATTCATCGTCCGCGCCACAACCGCATGTATTGTGCCGATCTGTAGCATGCCAAGGGCACGTAACCTTTCATTTTGGGTAAGCCGACGCATATCAAAATTTGTTTTCTGGTCACTAAAACAATTAAACTGATGTTTCCACCCCGGAATTCAATGCCACAATGACTGTAACATTCAAAGTCAGAGTCGTGCAAATCTTGGGTTGGACCCCCATGATCATCCCAAGCATCACCTGCATTCCGTGCGGTAGCTATTGGTGCGTTTGGGCGTCACATGTAACTGGAAATGTTTCTTCTGTTAGGTTCTATAGTGACTTTTTTCGTAGTCATTTGCATATTTTAGTATTATGCTCCCAAAATCAAATATCCCCTACTTTTTTTGAATAGTATATATACGTTGATTCTGTCATACGAAGTGATACTGAGTTCCAAGAACTATGAGCCAAAGAGTATAGTCGAAGGAGCGTTTTGTTACCCAGGTTAGATCTAAGCTAATAGATGGCACTGATTAGAGTTGTTTGATGCACACTTAATCTTGTTTGCAGCAACAATAAATTTCAGAAACAACATTATACTTAAAAACATAAAATTTATTCAAGTATTTGAAACGAATGCCAACAACCCAAATAAATGACCTGTGGCACACGTACAACAAAAATAAATCAATCATTTAGTCTTAATATATATGTTTGAGAAATTTAGAGCTAAACATAAACTCAATATTATCCATAATAATAATTAAACACGAATCAAAATTTAATTTTCTTCCATTTCAATTGCACGGGTGTATTCAACCAGCGGTTGAATAGAGAACAAACTAAAAACAAAAGCGATTTTCCGTACAATCAGAGGCCATAATCCAGAAAGTCAATGCCTGAAATGCGCAAATATCAAAAGGGGTTGAGATCTTTGAAATATAAAGATATATATTTCATCAAAATCGCATAAAACTGTGACCTCTCGAGGGTCCACAACCTTCACGGTATGGTCCACAACCTTCATTATGGTGAAATGGTGATATATGTAAATGGTTTTTAAAATAGGGGGAAAAAATTGTGACCTCCAGAGAATCCACAAGCTAAAAGTGACATAATCAAGGAAGTTACATTCGGATATGCGCGATCATCAAAAGGGACCAAAATCTTTGTGATATAAAGAAAAGTCGGGTCAAAATTTTGACCTATAGAGGGTCCACCACCTTAATATACCATATTTTTTTTACATTATTTATGTACTAGGAACCGCTTTTTTCCCGTCAAGTTTAGTTCGATTTTCTCGAAATTCGAACTCAACTGACATTACGGTGTAACGGTAATATATTCGTGCGTTGTTTTAAATAGGACAATAATCAAGACCTCTATAGAGGGACCCTACGCTATAAACGTGATTTTTCGTACAATCAGGCAGGGACGGCGACAATATACGTCCTCATGAAAATGTGGGGATATAAAAAGGGTCGAATCACAAACGACAAAATAATTATAAGAAGCCAACAGCGAGGTTGATGTTCCCCGCCGAAATCCCAAAATAGATAGATGACACATATTAAATAATCGCACATTTATTTTCTTTTTCAAAAGTTATCGAGCAACTATACCTCTAAGTTTCATCACTCTCTATCATATAGAATCAATGATAAAATGAATCTATATTCGGAGTTTTATCGCACTCACTTCATTATAACCAATTTTATCGTGTCCCAAAGCATCAACCAAACAAATTGCTTATCTCTGCTTACCGTAAGCAGACAATGTTCATCACCGAACTTCATCAAGGCATTCGCCCAATAAACGCCTACACCATGTTTGAACATTCTAGCTCAATTAGAAGGAGAGATATTGTCCAAGCCAATCAAATTGCTTATCGATCTGCTTGCAATCACTCTCACTTAATTAGAACTAAAGTTTTCTTGTCCCAAAGAATCAACCATTCAAATTGCTTATCTCTGCTTGCCCTAAACAGAAAATGTTCATCTCCGAACACCATCAAGGAATTGACCTACACCAGGTTTGAACATTACAGTAACAGGCAGACGAACCCATTTTAATAGTCCCCTGCTTTCTTCGAACGGCGCGGGACAATAAAATCGCGTAGAATGAACTAACAAAGAACAAACTTTGCCATTCAATTTGGACTGCTGGCGTTTTTACGAAACATAACAGATTAAAAATCATAATAATATTTTAAACATTGAATATAGTTCATTTTATATACATTCATACAGTAAATTTCTTGAGAATAGACTATTCCCTATGGCGGGGGAAAGCGGCAAAAACCTAATGCTATGTAGAAATGTCTAATTCAAAACACACATGTAACAAAATGCCATGCCAAATACCTAAAACGTCTAATGCAAAAAACAAAATACAAGAAACCTCTAATACAAAATACCTCATACGTCTATTGCAAAAGACAAAATACAAGAAACCTCTAATACAAAATACATATAACCTCTTATGCACAATTGATTTTACAATCTGAAACATCTACCATAAGCATTAGATGACATATCTCGTTGTCATTACTTACATTTCTCCACTGAATTATCTTTATTTAGGTCAATGTCAAGGTCACCGAACACAACTTGGCGACCTATTCGGCTAGCGAGCTATTCGACCGATCCAGCTGGCAACCTGTTCGTTGGCAACCTATTCAGAATTAGACAACAGTCACCCAAACTCATCTATTTTTAACAACCAATAAAATCCAACGTTACGTCTATCAAATGAAAGTAGAATAATATATTATTTTTATCAATTCCTTTAGCTCAGAATAGAGATGTAATTTCGCATTATCGTACAAAATTCTAGACATCCAACTAAATATATTCCGAAAGGTAATTAAATGGGCTTTCTAAGTATTATCAGTAAAAATTGGCACATTCATATTAAAGGGGTGCACTCTCTTCCTGAACATGACCAATTTTTTAAAAGTTTTAAAGGGAAAAACTGTTAATATCCCGTGTCCAAATTCGGACCATCGTACAAAATTCTGGTGATCCAACTAAATATATTCTAAAAGGTAATTGAATAAGCTTTCCACATATTATTAGTAAAAGTTGGCACAATCATATTAAAGGGGTGCGCTCTCAACCTGAACATAGCCAATTTTTCAATATTTTAAAGTGAAAGAACGGTAATATTTCGAGTCGAAATTCGGACCATCGTACAAAATTCTTAGCAACCAGCTATATATATTCTGAAAGGTAATTGAATAAGCTTTCTAAATATTATTAGTAAAAGCTGGCACAGTCATATTAAAGGGGCGCGCTCTCAACCTGAACATAGCCAATATTTCAATATGATTGTGCCAACTTTTACTAATAATATTTGGAAAGCTCATTCATATACCTTTCCGAATTTATATAGCTGGATGCTCAGAATTTTGTACGATGGTTCGAAATTGGCTATGTTCAGGTTGAGAGAGCGCCACTTTAATATGATTCTGCCAACTTTTACTATTAATATTTGGAAAGCTTATCCAATTACCTTTCAGAATATATATAGCTGGATGGTCAGAATTTTGTACGATGGTCCAAATTCGGACTTCGAAAAAAATTCCGGTCTATCTTTACATATAGAATATTGAAAAATTGGCTATGTTCAGGTTGAGAGCGCGCCCCTTTAATATGATTGTGCCAACTTTTACTAATAATATTTGGAAAGCTTATCCAATTACCTTTCAGAATATATATAGCTGGATGCTCCAAATTTTGTACGATGGTCCGGACTTTGACACGGAATATTACCGTTCTTTCACTTTAAAATATTGAAAAATTGGCTATGTTCAGGTTGAGAGCGCGCCCCTTTAATATGACTGTGCCAACCTTTACTAATAATATTTAGAAAGCTTTCAGAATATATATAGCTGGTTGCTAAGAATTTTGTACGATGGTCCGAATTTCGACTCGGAATATTACCGTTGTTTCACTTTAAAATATTGAAAAATTGGCTATGTTCAGGTTGAGAGCGCACCCCTTTAATATGATTGTGCCAACTTTTACTAATAATATTTGGAAAGCTTATTCAATTACCTTTTAGAATATATTTAGTTGGATCACCAGAATTTTGTACGATGGTCCGAATTTTGACACGGGATATTAACAGTTTTTCCCTTTAAAATTTTTAAAAAATTGGTCATGTTTAGGAAGAGAGTGCACCCCTTTAATATGAATGTGCCAATTTTTACTGATAATACTTAGAAAGCCTATTTAATTACCTTTCGGAATATATTTAGTTGGATGTCTAGAATTTTGTACGATAATGCGAAATTACATCTCTATTCTGAGCTAAAGGAATTGATAAAAATAATATATTATCCTACTTTCATTTGATAGACGTAACGTTGGATTTTATTGGTTGTTAAAAATAGATGAGTTTGGGCGACTGTTGTCTTAATTCTGAATAGGTTGCCAACGAACAGGTTGCCAGCTGGACCGGTCGAATAGCTCGCTAGTCGAATAGGTCGCCAAGTTGTGTTCGGTGACCTTGACATTGACCTAAATAAAGATAATTCAGTGGAGAAATGTAAGTAATGACAACGAGATATGTCATCTAATGCTTATGGTAGATGTTTCAGATTGTAAAATCAATTGTGCATAAGAGGTTATATGCATTTTGTATTAGAGGTTTCTTGTATTTTGTCTTTTGCAATAGACGTATGAGGTATTTTGTATTAGAGGTTTCTTGTATTTTGTTTTTTGCATTAGACGTTTTAGGTATTTGGTATGGCATTATGTTACATGTGTGTTTTGAATTAGACATTTCTACATAGCATTAGGTTTTTGCCGCTTTCCCCCGCCATATTCCCTTATAGCGACAGCTGTCATCTCTTTACCGAGGCATTTTTTTAAGGGCTTTGGATGCTTTCATTCGGTATGTTTTTCGTACATTGAATAGTTTTACTCGTGTTTTTTGTAAGCATCGGCTGCTGATAGACACTTTACCGCACTTAAAAATTGTTTGTTTTCACTCAAAAACTTGCTTATTTCCTTCTTACCTGAAAGAAAGAAATAATTCTGATTTATCTAAAAGTCTAATAGAGCATTACCCAAATAACTATTAAAGAAAGTGTTTTCAAATATCCACTGCAACCCATACATCAGTATTCCACTTAGTAATAAAACATATTATGTCCATATAAGCCATCCAAATATACAATGTTTAAATATTTTGATAATTACATCAATATTGCCCTGTCTACTGTGTATTATCGGTGTATACTCAAATAACGTATTGTGAATATAAATGATGTAATTCTCATTAAGTACGATACCATATGCCAAAGGTGTTTTAAAATTTTTAAAGGTCCTTATGTGTAGATATGTATAATGTATATACGTATGTTGTTGATTCAAGTCCCTATGCGCCTTTTGCATTTTCGCTAAAATACTGAATTTTTCACCGCTTAATGTATGCTAATTAAATAGCCTATTTAGATTGATTATTTAACATTTAATTAAACATATATAAAGGCCACAAATCCATTGCTTTTGGCGCATGTCCCGACCCCCAGGAGCAGAGCCATACCCATTCTTTGTTTTCATCGCCACAATTGTTAATGGATCGGCTTGGAACATGACATATGTATTCCGTCTAGCCTATGGACCGCAACTATTAAGTTTGATGCCCCCCCCCACCCACGGAGTCACGTATACCGGTGGCAATTCTCGGATGAGCACATGTATTCTTTATAGTCTAATACTGGGGACTCATTAAGTCGCGTCGATGTCATCCCCATCAGTGATTGTAGCGGCCAAGCGAATATTCACTGCTTTGGGAATATGATAATGCTTCCGATATATGGTCATACTCGTAACCTTTGCTTTAGAAGTATGTTTCTTGCCCTTTGTGCAAAAGGTATTGATCAATGAAAATATTCCTACTTATTCAATATTGCTAACTGGTCAATAAAATGGTCAAAATTTGGGCCCCAATCCGTCCCTGGCCCCAACTTCCAGGAGCAGAGCCATACCCAAATTTTGTTTCCATCGCCTGAATGCCACAAGTTTGAACGGATTATCTTGGAACTCAGCATACTTATTCCTTATACCCCAAGGATGGCAACTATTAATTTTGATGCATGATCTTATCCCACTTTGGGCGGTACCACACCCACTCTTTATTGATATTTTGTCTGTAAACGAAATACAGGTTGCAATTATTAACAGATTTGCTCCATTGTTGATGTCCAATCACCAGAGGCAGAGCAACGGACAATGTTTGTGTTTTTGTCTACAAGCTGGAATTCTGGATGGATCATCTTGGAACTTGCAGTATTTATTTCTGTGCATGTCTCGATCCCCATTGGGCTAGAGCCACGCCCAACTTTTGTGTTTATCGTCAACAGACGGCAATTCTGAATGGTTTTATCTCGGAACTGTGCATATTTATTCATCAGTAGGATTTGATTAAAGAGTAGTCCGTAGTGGGGCTGTCCAGTTAAATGAGTTAATTATCTTTAGCAGGCGCGGATCCAGAGGGGGGGGGGGGGGGGGGGGGGGGGCGGGGGGTCCTGACCCCCCCCCCCCCCTGCTCAGGCTTGAAAATATTTTATGCGATTTTATTGGCGATTTAGACCTGTAATTTTGGAAATTAGCTTCCGGAAATACGTCAGAATGAACCAAATAGAAACTAATTTACCAAATTAATCGGTTGAGCCCAATTAGTAATGCAATTATCAAACCTAGACCCCCCCCCCTGCAAAAAATCCTGGATCCGCGCCTGTTTAGGATGGATTGGTCGGGGTGAGAATAACTTTGTGAACCAGGAGCAAAAATCCTCCCACACCTACCGTGTCTAGGACCGCAACCCAATCTATAAGCTATACAAGAACCTGATGATAATTAAATATGAATCGAAGGGTCAATTACCGGTCAATCTGGTTAAAACAAAGATCCTATTTTGTTTCGTATTTTCATAGTTAAAAATCTGTTTTACTTTTCTTTTCTACATTAGAATCTGGAAGAGTTGTTATCATTGACTGTGGATAATCCACAAGAAACATTAATCCTGGTTGGTTAATAAAATGTCTGGCATCATAAGACCTCTGACACGACCTCCCAAAACACTTGTAACATCCTCATGTAGTGTATTGGCCATCGGAATTTAACAAGTAACGAAATGTTGTATATTTTTACCAGTTTTCAACCCATTAAGTGTAAATAATTAAATTAGATTAACCTGTCCATAACATCATACTAAAATGTATTTGACGTTAAATCTTTAATAAACAAGACCAACTATAACAGATCTGTATATTAATCCGACAGGTTACTGGCACCAATTGTCTGCACTATCAAACTGGATGGAAGTAGAAGTTAAACCCCCATAATCAAACGAACCGGCGCCAAACTATAAATGACAGAGTTTGATATATATTCCATAACCCAAGACTATTTCATTTACCCATTAAAGCATCCCAATGTTCATATCGTTGTATAAAGGTGACAAGTACAAACTATTAATCACTAGAAGAAATAAACATATCCACAGCGGTCAGCGATGCTTTTTTTATATTTTATAAGGTTAATTTGGTGGATGGATTCGTATAATGTTAGATAAACCCCATCGGTTAAAAAAGGGAAATATCTACATCGGTCAGAGATGCTATTTTCATATTTTTTACAAGGTGATCTTGGTGTATAGATTCATATAATGTTAGACAGACTCCATCAATTAAAAAACAACAACAATAGGGTGCATATTTTCTGTTTTTAGTGGGTATTATAGTATTTGTCTATATGATATAAGCCATTTATCACCATATAAAATAACAAGAACGTTAATCCGTGTTTGGTTCAGTGCTACATAATATTACCTCGCCGTTAATCATCACTCGATGCAAAAAACCAGCGGACGTTAACAATCTCAATGGTGGATATTTAGGGTATATAAAGGAACTTATTTGTTCATATTTGTACAGTCAACATTTGATTTTCTCTTCGAAGATAACATCAAAAGTTTAAGGTAAGTGGCTCTACAGATTAATTTGGGAGCCTAACAGTTTGTTCTTGGAGCTATACTTGATTAAATACAGTTTCAATCTAAAAGATTAGGGATCAATTATAGGGAAGTATAACGAACAGTTTAGTTATTTATGGTACACGAATTCCAATAGATAAGATAAGAAGGACGCCACTTTAGAATGCATGGATATCCTGCCACGTACACGACACTTTAAACTATGACATAAACTTGGAACTGATCAGTCTAAATAGCTTTATATATTTTTAGAAAAATTAATCTTGATTTTGACGGTATCTCAGAGAAGCGTTCTTTAACCAGAATTATTTTAGTATAATGACCATTATTAAAACAATATTTATGTGGTTATAAGCATTTACTGTGAGCGATTGTTTAGAATATGTAGCAACTGGCTAGGATATTTTTATTTATTTATTTCATTCATTATAACATTCAAGGTCCAATAATGTGTTACTACATTTTCTTAATTCTATTCGTTTATTTCGCTATTGTGACATTGTAATGAAAACATAGCTGTGGTAGATACTTGTGTGGGGTTGCCACATGGCATATTCCTGAAGCAATGGCCCGAAAAATCCCTCTCTGGCCATTGCTGGATTGGCTTCTGATTCTTGAATTTTTGCGGGAGTGTGTCTATTCTTCCCGTTCAATCAAAGCTATCACTTAAGTACAGCAACATGACAGTCATTCGTTTAATCTGGGTCTTCCCTAAAACTTTGGACAGTGATTTAAGATATTAAAAACGGTGAAAGTGTGTTCGTTTCCAAACAGTATTGTTTACATTCCAATCGACTTTTTTGCCTCGTTTGTCACGCAATTAGTTTTACTGCAGTATTCTGCTATTCACGGGTTAATTGGGCATAATAAAATCGTGAGCCATGACGTAACGTAATGTAAACATATTTGGTCCAATATTGGCACTCGTTTTAAATGTAAAGCTTTTGTAGAGCAGCTGATCATTGGTTGATAGTCAGACTACTGACCAATCAAAATTTAAAACAATAATATCCACTCATTACAGCAGTGAGCAGTGGGATTACCTCTAATTAAACCAAACACTGTGCGGAGTATGGTCACATGGTAGTAACTATACTTGTTACCTTAAACTGTGTTTAAGGTAACAATTGGTACAGTCTAAGACCCCTTACGCAAGTTCAAATAGGTTCAAACGCACAATTGTCAACACACATCATTACATCATTACAGTTTGTATTAAAATAAGTAATTCTATCACAAATAGTGAAGACTGGACCATTAACATAGTTACCGAACAGTTTTTCTCTGCATAGCGCTGTTTATGTTGTAGGCCTAATGACGTATTACGCAACTTGCGGCCATGACGGTCGGCCAGTTGAAATTTCGCGTAGGAGATGAGTTTCATCAAATCATATAATAATGCGGTAAGGCCTCACCTTTATTTCAATAAGAAATGATTTATTATATGTTAAGCTGCGTGCAGTACTGTTTTGGGTCAGTTTATTTGTAAATTAAGCGAGCTATAGGCCGGTAAACTTTTTGTAGTCATTTGACAAAAAAAAACTTGCGCAAAGGAACTCGGTAGGAAAAACCACTACTGCGACTGGAGTAAGACGGAAGACAGCAGTAGTGGAACCATTTCTAGGTCACATGGGTGTGTCTTGGTTCTCAAAATTGTGCTTTTATAATCGTGTTATTATGTGACTTTTGATAAATGCAGTTAGATTAAAATTATGATAATTGAACACACTATCTGTATATGTGTCGGGTATAAATATTTTTATCTTCTTAGTTTACAGAATTTTGTCGTCAGATCATTCTATACCTCAACAGAATGAATTCTTTAGTTCTTACCACCTGTGCAGCGCTTGTATTGGTTCTTTGTCTTTCATCTGTACAAGGTATGTACTAAACTAACACCTATGTCACGGTTTA
Source organism: Patella depressa (assembly GCA_948474765.1). Lineage (NCBI taxonomy): Eukaryota > Metazoa > Mollusca > Gastropoda > Patellidae > Patella > Patella depressa. The sequence goes on from OX419723.1 coordinate 10,493,194, forward strand.
ACCCATTGCACGGTTCCCAGTCCCTTGGACACCAGGAATTTTGTTTGTTTTTTTTTCTTTTGGGAGTTCTGGGTCCTGTTTCTCGAATTAACTAAATCTTGGGCGCCAGGGAAATCCGTTTAACAGCCAATGATTTATTTGACCGGTGACGTCATTTGTTTCGATGTATTTCTTCCCTGCCAGATTGCTTTACCAACCTCAACTGTTTATTCTCAGTATTGGGCCTTCTGCATAACGTTTTACGTGGTTTGTAAATAAAACAATCTGAGGTGCCGCGCCAAACAGGATACCAATACAAACCAAGACACCGGGCTCGTTCATACATTGTTATTTCGGTCGTTGATACAGAGAAACGCCTATAGACATGACAACCCACAAATCATAGTGCTATTCCAAGAGACACAACAATTAACTTGATTTTTTTTCGTTCAGGGCAGTCTAGAATGATGACCATGTACCTTACTATGCCTGGTGGATATTGCGACCCTAAAAGCTTTGGTAGCCAAATGAGTAATATGCTTGGTGGAACGGGGCTCCTGAGTAGCATGCTTGGAGGAACAGGTGGATTGAGTAGCATGCAGGGTCGAACTGGTGGCTTGGGTAGCATGCTTGGTGGAACTGGTGGCTTGAATAGCATGCTTGGTGGAGCGGGTGGATTGAGTAGCATACTTGGTTTAGGCAGTATGCTTGGGGGAGCTGGTGGTTTAGGCAGTATGCTTGGGGGAGCTGGTGGTTTAGGAGTATCTGGTGGGGCCACTACACTGGCACTATTCGGAGAAGTCCAGGATGGTATCCAAGGCATTATGCAAATGATGTATTTGACAAATGGAGACTCCCAACAGATGAATCGTCTCATCACATGTCGTCAACTTATAACGGGTCATAGTATCATCTAAATTATAAATACAGTCGTCATGGGATATAATGCACTTTATCCAGCGAACAATATTTTAAATTTAATGTTTACAAGGTATCAGCGGCATCCATCCGTTGCAAATTTGCGGAAACAACTTGATAAGTCAATATTGTATCGTCCTCTGAGGATTATTGATTTGTTATGGAATATTTTTTTTTAAAACTAAAACCTATTGTTCAATTGAGTGCCTTTATTTAGACAGTAGTAAACATTGTTTTGTTGACCATCAGAATAATGTCCTTGGGTCTACAATTTGAGGAGGGTCACGGTGGCTAAGTGGGTAGAAGACCAGCACGAACGCGCCACTTGCGTCAGGATAAATTAGGCTATGATCAGTTCAATAAATGCAACTTGCGCTATACGACCCACTTGGAAGGGGGTAGATATAATGGGAACTATTTAGTGGTGGTGATGAACGCAGGATGGAGGATTTGGGCGGGAGGGTGGTGTGTGCCGGGATTCAACGTTCAATCCGCCCCACCCCGCCGGTCCTTACACCTTGTTCTAGCAGCGGATTCAACGTCCACTTCTTCCCCTTTCTACGCAACGGGCCTGGGCGTAGGGGTTTATCGACTGGGGCCACTCCCAGGTCACTGCAGAAGCTAGTCGTGCGTTTTGAAGCACATGGCGAATTAATTCTATAAAATGATACTGTATCCATCTGTATCTCATCATTTTGTGAAATAAATTCGCCACGTGCTTCAATTGTCTATAGGTTTGGCCATCTTGGCTCAATTTTCGAGGTTGGTGATCGAAATCGGACAAACCCACGACGCTGTGTCCACCATGTGTACATGGGACCTAGGTTTATTGTACCACCCCAGCTACTAGACAGCTTTACTAAGATGAAAAATGTGTCGAAAATGGAATCAGCTGCCTCCAAAACGTATATTTTGACGCCAAATGTGGTTATTTTGTAAAAATTTCTCCCGCCAAAACTTGCCGGCATCTGGAGTTATTTCCCAATATTGACTCCGGGGTATAACTATCACCAAATGTGTATAGAAATAGATTCAGCTCCCACAGAAAGATATATTTTGCTTCCAAACTCGATCATATTATGATGAGTGGATAAAAATTGACATTTTCCCGTCAAAACTGGCGGCCATTTTGGATTTTTGACAATTTGATCCATTTGGGTACGAATTTCGGATTGGGGCTCTATACCATACGTCTAGATCGACCGTATACCGCAATGGTGCGAAATTGAGTTAAAATGCCTTGATTGGTATTATAGAAAGCGTTCAACCTAACGAAAGTCAGTTATTCAAAATGTCTTTCGGGGGGGGGGGGGGCTAATGGTCTAGAGTGCCTTAATTTTTTGATATGGTGACCATTCTGGACAGAGATCTAATCTTGAAGAATGACGTAGATGGATATCCGTGTACAGAATGCCAATGTCATGCACGTGACTGCCGTAGTCTAAATTTACGAATGAATTTATTGGCTAATCAAGAAGTAGTCTAACCATATTATGTTTCCATTCTTTAGACTAAATCTTAACGAGCAAAAACACGATAAAGCTTGTCATATGTAAAGTAAAATGAACTCAGTCAAAAATAAAAAGAGAAAAAAACTAAGAAAAAAAGAAGAATAAAACAATGTTTGATTCTTAATCAGTGTTATTGTATGCTACGTCACGATAGCTGTTTATCTTTCTTCAAGTATTTCTAATATAATGAAAGAAAACTCTAAATTATTGTCTCCAGTGTGCACGAAATCATGTTTCCAGGCTTTCAGTAATACACAGCAGGCCTACTATCGAATTTAATGATCTACAGAAAAAATACTAGTGAGAATTAAATAATATTACGGTCACTGGTTCACTAAAAAAATGTAATTAAATAACCTATCACAATAAAATATCACATATCAATTAAGAGTTGGAAGAAAACAATAACAATATTTAAATCTATAATAGTTCGACATATACATACTTTGGTCGTATATTACCTACCGTAAACACAAAAGTCCTTGTACTTTTAAACTACAAAAGTATAAGTTGATGATTTTTTTAACTAGATTTTTAAAGCCAGCATTTATCTTACCTAAACATAGAAGTACTTGTTCTTTATTTACTTTAAATAGAAGTACTTGTTCTTTATTTATTTATACTGGTTCACTATCTACTTTAAACAGAAATACTTGTTCTTTATCTACTTTAAACAGCAGTACTTGTTCTTTATCTACTTTAAACAGCAGTACTTGTTCCTCATCTACTATAAATTTAAGTACTTGTTCTTCATCTAACTTTCCGTCTTCATTAGCCCAGGTTAGGTGCAGAAGTAGGACGTTAAATTAAACCCCATTTCATTTCATTTCTTCATTTTAACTCACATGTCCAGCCTTGTGGGTTTTCTACGAGTCCTCCGGTTTTCTCCCACTGCAAGCGAATCATTGAAGTAAAATTAAACCATGTGTTAGTCCTGAAATGACCTAGTTTTTGTCGAGTGAAGGGTACTGCTAAACTCTATCTCCCAACTCTCGCTCTCTCTCCTTCTGCCGCCGGGTCAAAAGTAAGATGTAAAGCGTTACCTAAATTGCATAAAATGTTTTTCCTCAAACATCGAAGCAGGATGGGCGGAAGCCAAGTTTGAATTTGTTCCTAGTAACACCAGTGTTGTCTAGAGACTCTACGTTGTAAATTTTTTATCCACAGTTGAATGAAAATAAAGCTGTAATTAGTAATTATTTCCCTTTTTGACTTAACACTTTATTATAGATAAAACTTTACACTAGTGTTACTTTGCGTCATAATGTTTTGCTTTTACTTGAAAAGAAACTTTTCGTTTTATTCAACCACCAATACCAAAAGATCCCTTACCAATGAGACTGACTGATACACAGCCACCTAATATGAGTGACGCAGCCACGAGCCAAGCACCATAGGTGCGAGCTTTTTAGCGACTAAGCGAGGTATTCTTCTTCAAGGAGATTTTTGAATCTAGAGTCCCTGTAATGCCTTAGTGTGGTTTCCCCTTGTCTGTGCCTAGTTGTTCGGATGGGACGAAAAAACTCAGGTCCTGTGTACACAAAGGCATGCACGTAAAAGATCCCCTGACAGTTGGAATTCGATATAAGAGTAGGCCGTAGTGCCAGTGTTCAGGCAAAATTTCCTTCATATCACACTGTATGGCTTGTGTACGTCTACATTAGCCCAGTTTGGAGCAGAAGAGTAGGACGTTAAATATGGCGGTATATTAGTGCCAAAATTCTAACATGCTTTCGTCTAATTTCTTACTTCTATTCATGTAATTTCTAACCTCCATTCATGTAACTTCTAACTTCCATTCATGTAATTTCTAAATTAAGACAATGTATAATTCAACTTCTTTATTTGTTCAGTGTAAATATCAATTCTATTTCATCTTATTTCTAATATTGGAGCGAAAAATGTCTACTTCATTGTGGTGTTACATGTTAGGCATGAACGGCAAACAAATTTAGAATTTTGATACATCTACCTAGCAACCATCATTATGACATCGTTTGGTGTCGCCACCGTGTGCTCAGTTTGGGAATTGAGCACCTGATCTGGACCTTTCTATTGATACAAACGACTCCCTCTTCGTCAGATTGAGTGGCTTGCCTCCTTGTTAAAATTGAAAACAACATCGGGAGAGAGATGGGGACATGGGGTTTAACATCAACTCGACACCAACCAGGTCATTTCGGTATTAACACCGTTCAATTGTATTTCAATAATTCGCTTGCGCGTAGGAGTGTTTAGCAGTGGGAGGAAACCGGAGGACCCGGAGAAAACCCACAAGGTTGGAAAGGCGGCTCTGCTCCAGGTCACGTAAAAACGGGAAATCGAAACCACGCCAGTTTATTCAATGACAGACCTTATGTTACAGCGTGCACGTGGTAACCATTCGGCCATCCTACCCTCTGAACAACATTGAACGTGATATAAATGTATGGTTTGCAAATATTATTTCGAATACCGTGGCTAAGTGGGTAAGACGCAGGCTCGCTAGGCTGTGGGTCGGGAGTTCGATCCCTGCATTGGTCGAAAAAAGTTCATCCAGATTTTCTGGCGTGGTTCCCCCTTATTAGTGTCTTGTCGTTCCGATGGGATGAAAACCCGAGGTTCCATGTACATGTTGGCGTGCACGTAAAAGATCCCGTGACCGTTAGACTTCGATATAAGTCCACGTCGTAGATCCGCTCTCCGGGCAATATTTCCCTAAAGCACACTGTATGGCGTATGTCCGTCTCCATTAGCCCGGTTCGGAACATAACAGTAGGGCGTTAAACCCTCTTTCATTTCATTTCATTTTCTATTTCAAATATAAGCTAAACGGGATTTGGAGAATTTTATTTTATTTTTTTTTTACGGTTGAGCCAATAATTAATATCTATAAGCAGTTGGTCTGTATTAACACAGGGTATAATAAATGTTATGGATAGGCCTACACAGATACTGAGTTTAATGCTAAGTAACCTCTCTCTCTCTCTCTCAGCACTCCTTCCAACCTTCAACCAAACGATGAATGGGTCGTTTATACCAATTATGGTCCCGATCAGGTGCGCAATCATCCAATTGAGCACACAGTGGCGACACCAAACGATGTCATAATGATGGTTGCTAGGTAGAAGTATCAAAATTCTAAATTTGTTTGCCGTTCATGCTTAACATGTAATACCACAATGAAGTAGACATTTTTCGCCTCAATAATAGAAATAAGATGAAATAGAATTGATATTTACACTGAACAAATAAAGAAGTTGAATTATACATTGTCTTAAATTAGAAATTACGTGAATGGAAGTTAGAAGTTATATGAATGGAGGTTAGAAGTTACATGAATGGAGGTTAGAAATTAGACGATAGCATGTTAGAATTTTGGCACTAATATACCGCCATAGTTAAACCCCATTTCATTTCATTTCCCTGTAATGCCATTTCCTGTATATTTGTTGGAAGATTTTGCTCTTATGAGTAATCCAAGATAGTAAATATAATGATATGAAATTGTACAAAATGGCTGTTCTTCACATCAGTACCCCTTCAATTGTTTTGTTTGTTTATGTTAATATTTTTCCAAATTCATACAATTGTCAAATGTTTTGTGACATTAAAACTACAAACTACTTTGTTGTTTTATTACAACCCTCTTTAATTTACAATATTGTTTCATTTACAACGTCATTAAAACAGAAATATCTCATTTACAAATTGCACAATATTTTAATCACAATTCCATAAAGTTACAGCTTCCACTGATGTTCATCTGGACAGTTATTCTATTTTTAACATTGCTAAGTTCGAATTTAATTTATCTACTTTACAATATTGTTGACTGCAAAATTACTGAACTTATAAATTGTTGTTGACATTACAAAGAAACTTTGTTAATATACTTTAACCACTTTACAAAGTTGTCTTTACAATGTTCTTGACACTATAATATTAAAATTACACAACAAATGATGTGGGAATTACAAAGGAAAACTATTTGTATAGGATAGAAATATAAGAAGATAGAAATATAAAGAAGGCACAAATATATATAATATTAACAATTATAACATCATAATAATATATAAAACATACATGTATATAGAGTAGTAAGAATAGGGTATATAAACATAATGTAATAATTTACATAGTAGTTGTCTCGAACATCAGGTCATGTTTAGTCTTTAACATCCAGTCAATATATCATCCTATCTTTTTGAAATGAGTTTTAAAATCCTGGGATCATTATTTAAGGATGTGGACTTTTCTTTGGTTTAGAGTTAATATCCTAGTACAAAGTTTAGCTGTTAACCAATAATCCCAAAAATCAACAAAATCTCTCAATAACACCATATAATTAATGTTATTCTAGTTCTTCTGATTCTCTTGAACTCATTAAAATAGGATGTGAGACTAGGACGACAAGATTAAACTTTAAACCAGTCTGTAAGACAACAAAGGTTTGACTTGTTGATATGAAAATCTGTTCAGTCTACCTATGTTTTAGGTTTATATCCGTCGTCATAAAAACAACATCATGAAAAACCCATTTTTGTTCATTTCAAACATAACTTACCCATTGTGCACACAACCGAATTCAAACAGTCCTTTGGGTTATCTCCTATTAAATTTTTAATTAAATATCTGACCCTTATTTTGGAGGATTTCTAAAGGGATCCTTTCTCAAGCCAACATATATAATATAACATGCATAGTGACACCAAATTTTAATCCTGAGTAGTTGCATCAAAAAAACAACTATGATTAATTTGTTTTATGCTGTTGAGTTCGCATTTTAAGGATAACCCTTGTATATTGCCATCATCATGTAAGTTATTTTAACAAATAATATATTTATATGGAATCGGTTATGTAACTTATCGTCTTTCCATCAGATTTTTTAAATCTAGGAAATCATTCGACTGAAGTCAGAATAACCATTCCAATATTTGGTAAAAATTTTGCTATGACCAGTATTAACCGTAGATATGGAATGTGGATAAGTTTAAGTTTGAAAAGTATAAATATAGTATAAATAAAAAATGCTGTGAAACACAAAGTTTAGCGCCATGCATTAATTGACAACAAGTCGATATTGGATAAAGTACAACTTTACAATCACAAGTAGATACATGTATATATATATATACAAAGTCCAATGGGCTAATAGGTGATCAACATATTACAAAATATATAATTTCAAATACCTCACAATGTAATCACTTCCTATTCCTGATATGGTAAAATACTACAGAGAATTGTAATATTCAATATTATCTGATTACAATTACAGTAGCTCAAGTTATTCAAAGGGATGTAATTCTATTCTTGAATATCATCAATTGCTATTTATTATTCTTTTATATATAGATACCAACCAATAAAACATGCAAGCTTATACAGATATTGTCATGTGGTTTATGTTCTTATAAAACAAAGTCCACATTCAACTGACTGTTTAAATAGCATCATATCACATAACTAAAGTTAATCTTTAGTAAATAGGGTCACATCTAATAAATGCAATTAACCATTTTATATACAAAGAGCTACTTTTCCAGGTCCAGATTTGCGGCAAATGGAGTTTCCGATTTGGGCAAAAAAGGCCAGTTTAATCAAGTTTGGTGAGTGAGCTGATGACTCGCACTGTCAACAGAGTAAGTAAAATATGAAACTAAATGTGAAGGCAAACTGAGTAGCGTTTAATATTTCAAAATGAAAATATATTGGGATGGTGTTCGTTCACATCAACACTATTCAACACTTTAACCTAACCACTGTAAACAGACATCACATATCTGATACGACTTGATCATCATAGAAAATAAATCATCAAAGATCATTACTTCTCTGGCCCAATACAGTTGAGGAAAGGTATTATATGACATAGTATACATGCAATACAATAAATGTGGTTTCTGTGGATAACCAAAAGTTGGGAATTACTTACCGGTTATCAAATCAGTCCAACAAATATCTGTTGATTTATAGATACCTGGTAGTAATTATAACCTGTATGTTTATTTATTAAAGTTGTAAACATACTAATAATAGGATGGACATTAAGTACATGTATTTACTAAGCTGTACATTTCGTAATAAGATAAGTAAGATGTACTGTACATTTTGTAATGATAAAAAAAATTATTTACTAATATGCAGTACATTCATTATATTTTACGCTCACTAACAGTTGTAAAAATACTAAATAAGCTGTAAATTGACTAAGATTTGCAAATAGTAATACAATGTACATTAATTATATTTACAGAAAGTAACAAGCTGTACATTTACTAAGATGTACAAAAAAGAGTAAGTCCAACATTCACACAAACACACCAATTTGATTTTCTCTTCTTCTGGATTTTCATAAATAAATAGACAATTGAATCACACGAGAGATGTTTCGTTTAAAATTTCACAACTTAAAGGAGCTAAAATATCACTATTTTTTGGCCACTAAAAATGGACACAAATGAGTCACAACGCATACAATAATGTAATATGAATGCATAGAAACTGATTTACATCTGATCGTTTCTGTTTTCACTGTAATTTCATTACAAATGGCACTTAATAGTTTCCTGGCACACGATTTTCATTTTGTCTTAATAAATATATGATATCAGAAGTCCATCTTTTCACAGTAAGATAACAACATCAATGTTGATTTAAACTGACCAATATAATAAGTGTTGGTTTCAAAGTCGGAGACTGGTGATGATTTTTAGTTATATAATTGGAACTGAATGCTTTTAAACAGCACCATTAAGTACTTTTGGTTTTTAAATAATACTTTAGTCCCGAAAAAATAAGACAGAATTTTTTTCCAGGTGTTCTCAGAAAATCAAATTGGTGTGGCCTAATGTCTATCAGATTAAAATACAGATGTATATTTCAATTCGTTTTTTTATACTTTCGATGGCCTACTCTTTATGAAGATCTGATCGGTTATAGCGATAGTTCACATCAGAGGTTATTGGAGCAACTTCTGCCTTTATGTTGTCAGACATTTGATTAACCAATCAGCATTGATGTTTCTCTAGTGGATTACATACAATTCTGTGCAAAACACACCTAAAGCTTTCCGTAACAGACAGTTTCATTGGCTAATCATTCACATCATTCAGAAGACGACAATGATATCAACTCTTCCACATCCTAGTGTAGTAAAGATAAGTGAATCGAAACTTTGAACGATGATAAAACGAAATAAGATCTGAGTTTTAATCAGATTGGCTTACCGTTATATAATTCACATAAATGCTTCTACTGGATAACAAGATATACGTAATAAAATATACAGATTAATAAATATTTACTCATAATGAAATGTAATATGAAAACAAAAATTGAACAATTTACGACATGTAAAATACAATATCTAAAGTTGATATTAAAGGCACAATAATATATGATTATAAATATTCTCATTTTAAAACAAGATGTTTTGTTCTAATGCTGGACCAGCTGCAAGATGTAACAATTACTAACATTGTTGTTGAATTATTACATATCTTATTGTTTATTGGAATCTTGGATAAGTTGTCTGACTGAGCCCTTAATCGCCATTTGGATTACTCGGACAATTTTTCATTATTCACTACTTAATTTGTGTGAAAACGGAAATTGAACCATTAATGTTTGTACCGATATACCTTCTAGAGATTCAACTTGCCCAATATTCTAGTTTGAAAAGGAACTCTAAATCCTTCAAATGACTGTCAGCAGCTTTAACTCCCCAAAACGTTGTAATTGATGGAATACATGTACATACATTGTTTCTGTGAATGAGATGTAAAGAATGCAGGGATCACAAAGAATTAAAGACCGTACTGGTGTTACCCAAGTATGGATGCAAATTTTAATTTATTAAGAAAATATGAAATATCAATAAAATATATAGAATTGTAAGAGTTTCAAAGGTAAAAAATATAAGAATGAAAGGTACAAAGATCAGGTCATTCTGATTAAGAAATAACACTACCATATAAATTATAATATCAAAAAGTATCAGTTTCTATCATTAGCATATAGATATCAACTAATTTCTAAAAATAAAAGTGATTTGCAAATCTGCTTGAATAACGAATACTTAATAATTTTATACTGAGAACCTGGTCTAGTTTTTCATCCCACGGGATGACTAGGTGAAGCCCAGGTTTCAAAATTCTGATGTTTCATCTCTGCAAACACCCTGAAGTCCAGTGTCCTTATCCTTATTGCTTGACAACCATCAGAGCCAACTTTTAAGGTTTGATACCTAGTTAACATCTAAATTAACAAAGCCCTGCTGATTCTCATGTTACAACTAATCATACATTCCCAAAGATCAAACAGTATACATTGAATGATATTACAGTATGTAAAAGATCTAAATAATAGAATAAAAGGACAGAATGTATTTTGACAAAGTTTCAATATCTATAATATGTAGAAAGAAATATTGAATGAATTGAACTACTGAGATACATATAATAAAAGGTATAACATATAACTATCTTAATGGCTACTGTCAGACAAGTATCATATTCCCCTTATAATATTATAATTAGGTAGATAATTTTCTATTTTGAAAATCCTTTCTGTCACAGATTGATTAACTTCAGATAATCAGCAGATTGGAAATAAATCTTATTCCATTTGATAAATCATCTTTAAAATTATCCATCTAAATGAATGTATTAAATGACATGTGGTTAAATGTATTAATGAATTAAGAATGATAGCATGTGTATGACAAATGTATTCTTGTAACATTAATTATTAAAATATTATTGAGATGATTAAATGATTATTTTGTATAGAAAATATTCTAGTACACCAAAAATTAATCACATGTCCAAATCTTGTGCTCACAAAATCAATCTCATTAAAAATATACTTGTATTTCATTTTGTTTTCTATGGCACAGTGAAAACTCCAAAATTCAATTACGACCTAATATGAATTCAGTAAGGTGAAAAATATTCTTAAATACATGAATTTGAATAGTTAAGTCTGCAGTGAAAAGAAAATTAGAAATTATTTATTTTGGCTAAACATGCAAAAAATATGTTAAGAAAGGGACTGAAGCATGATAAAAAATAGAGCATGAGAATGAGATATTGTTCTCAATAAATTTATGTAAACCTATACATGTAGCTAGCTGTGATACGAAACAATAGCAATTGCTTTAGGATTAAATCTTCTTATAAATTTTAATTAAAAACTATAAATTGCTCACATGTGATTATTATTCAATTAATTAGACAAAACAGAAAATAATAGCAATATATTATTATTAGTGAATTTCTAAAATGTCATTTCTGGATATTCCCAACAATTTGAACATGAAAGGTATTCCAAATTGTAATAGATTTCCTAAAACGGAATAAGTGACAATAATATAACCTGTCTCGACGGATGGATGGAGTTTATTTGGCTTTTCAAGATTAGCTAAATATGAAAAATATTGGACGCTAAATTTTTGTAAAATTGTTTTACTAACAGCTAAAACAACTGTTCCAAGCACAAACCTTAAGAGGGATAGGATCAGCCATTTTAAAGATGGTGTCATAACATGATATGGTGTGGGGGCTGTGGGTAATGTGGACACACCCAACTGATAATTCAACCAAATTGCTGTGGAAAGTCCCATGTAAATGGCGACAATACGAACACCAGCTCCTTTAGCTATGTCTTTACCTTCTGCTGGATAACAAACTGTACAGCCAGCCAACCCAAACATCCAGATTATGACAGGTGAAAGCGGATGCATCTGTAGAAAATTGTCAAAACCATCAACAACGGGTAGCGTTACTGCTGTGATAAGAACTGTATAAATGACACCAACACTTACATCCTGAAATCATTAAGTTAAAATTCGTTATTTTAAGACCAAAATGGTTTAAAGCGGCATTAAGTAGAATTCAATAAACAGCTGACATTTCTTGCTATAATACATGTAGTTAATAAATAGATAATAAAAAGAGAATATGCAGATAATTTCAGTCAAATTACTTCAATCTGAGCATAGATATCAGTGATACACTTATAACTTAGCCTCGATTGTCATTACTACCATTGCTAGGATAATCAACGAAAACTTGATTATCCATTTTATACTTTAACCACATCCACCACAAAAGGTACATGTATATAAATCTACTTATATCACACCATCCAAAGGCATAGTGAGTTGATTATGATCTTGGTAAGTTAGTTAACGTCTAATTAATAATTTATGTAACTTTTCAGGCCTAAAACCAGACCCGCAATAAGCAGATTTTGCTCTTGCATTATGCCTTAACTTCAAAGAGAACAAACAATAAACAAACTAAAAAAAATTCTATTCACTAATTAGTTATTAATATTAAGGCCAAATTTGCATACATTAAAAGAAACATTAATTTTTTTAGCTTGTGTACTATAAGACCTGCTGGCAAAGTTTACTTTACAAGGTTTTAATAAATGTTGTTCCAGAGATGATCTGCGAGTACTAGATAATGACAGTTGAAACAGTTCTGGTAAACAACATGATGCCATACACAAATGTTAAAAGAACAATCGTATATTTACATGTAATGCGAAATCTATGTAGACTATAAGTAAACAGTACAGTTTTATTCAAAAAGAAGAAATGTGTTTATCTTGTTTTTTTACCAGGAATTATATTTATCTAATCATGAAGTTACAAGAGAATTTATCAATGATTTTCTGGCATCAGAAGTTAATCTAACATCTGCTATCAGTTATTACTGATATTTCTATGACAAAATTAATAAACAGATCCGCCAAGTCAAAATTGGCCTTGATTTGTCTCCATCCTACATTATCAGTTTCTCAATATATTCAAAATAAATAATATAATCAGTATTCAATAAGATAACTCTGTTCGATCATTTAATGATTCTGTATTTAATCAAATCTACGTGACAAGTTAGTAATGCTGTTCCAAATTTCAAGATAACTCTATAATTTATCATTAAAGAGAGATAACTCCATTCTGTTTTGGTTATTCAATGTATTATCTAAATGGGTGATCTGTGTGATAAATAAAGTACAAAGTTCATTATCTATTTCTGATTTATTACTCATCCTCACACTCATTAGGGTAAGAGAAGGCACTGATTTACATGTACAAATATGGGAGAAGATTCGTAAATTGTATAGTTTGTTCTAATCCTGTTTGTATTATATGCATTATATATTTATATGCCTACATGTATGTATTTGCAAATAAACCTATATTATATAATATATAAAGAAAATACATTGTTTTCAAAATTAAAAAAAATAAACAAATGTAAAAAAATTTGTAATATTTTGTAATTTGTTTCAGTCAAAATTATGTACATGTACATTTACATATGGACTGACAGCTTGAAAATTGCTATTGATTTGTTATGAACAATAAATAAGCCATTACAAACAATATGTGACCAAAGTTAAAACAACAAATTAATATCATATTTGTAAATCAAAAGCAGAAATACATGTCAGAAATATATTAATGTTCCTTCCAAGTACATCTCAAAAACACTGACCCGGCCGGAGGGCCTTTATAGAAATTGTGTAGTAAACTTAAGTACAGATGCACAGACAAACACCCATCCATTTCCAATTATAGAGAGAGAGTAACGTCCACTCGACACTAACTACATGTAGGTCATTTCTGGAATAACATATGGTTTAATTTTATTTCAATAATTCGCTTGCGTGTAGTGGTCTTTAGCATTGGGAGGAATTTTCAATTATAGTAGACTCGAAAACTTTAATGAAAGCCATACAAATACCAAACAGGCATTGTTATGAAGAAATGGGTTATTGTATGCATTAATTTACTACATGTACATGAGAGTGTCCTACATCACTAGCAATGGTAAATCAGGTTCGAAAATCCATTAGAACTAAGTGGGCTGACACCGGAATTGAACCCCTTCGACATAATGACCCACAAAACACACAATGGAAATTTAACTGCAAAATTGGATACCTTGGTTTTATCTTAGCCCATAATTCAACACGTTTCTCTTCCATTAACCAATAATAGTTTTTTTCTTGGTACATGTATATATATTTTTTTTGAATGTCAGTATAGTTTGGGTTTATTGCAAACCGACTCATTGTCATTTTGATACATGTACTTACCAGTATGGAATGAACACCAAGATACAGGCGACTTAAACAGACAGTGATTGTCCATACAGGAATACAACCAACAGCCAACCAAAATGGAAACTGAAAAAAATATATATAACATTTAGAGATAATAATAGATGGGTGTTAAAGATACATTATGTACGATTTATATAAAGAGCTAGCCATTCTTGCTATAATACATGTAGTTCGAAAATAGATAATGTAAAATGAATAATTAGAAAATTTCATTTAAATTACTCTATTGCAAGCGAAGATATTAACCTTGAAAGGTTTGACAAGACGTGTGCAATAATTTCAACCATCCTACTGGTTGTTCAAAGCTACATGTAAGTCTTGCTCTGCCATTTTTAGCTTAAATCAAAATATGGCTACTGTTCTAATCTATCTAATATCGGATAAATTTGATGCTATCGAGAGTTGATAATGACCTGGAAAAGTTAATTAATGTCTAATTAATCATTTACATGTAGATAACATTTCAGGTCTAAAGAAAGACATGCATTAGGCAGAGATTAGCTCTTGCATAATGTATGTTTAATAAATAAACTGTGATTGATAATCAAATCTTGATATGATACAAAATCAAAGCATAAACTAAATTTACTGATGTTCTAAAAAGTGAATAAAGGGATTTTTGTTATTCTAATGTCTAATCTTGTTTACAAAGGATTTTCTGTGTACCACAATCAGTACATGTATATGTACTCCTTGCGACATCACTAGCACTGGTAGCACGGACTGTATTACTAGGACCCCATCAAAAAAAAATTCTCACCATGCCAAAATTGGTTCCCAGAATGTTGGACATCCATGTGGTAAACCTTCAACTACATGTACATGGCCGTTAGCAATATGGGGGACGAGGGTACATTGTACATGTAAGTGGGTAATTTGGGAACTTTAATTCTTGTATTAGAAATTTGTGTTTTATTAGGTACATATAGTGCATGTTTATATTTTACAAATCCTATTTCTATAACTATATACCACAACAGTTGCTTGTATTGCAGTCTTTCACAGTACAGTACCAGCTAATTTCTGCAGTTAAAACATATGCAAGGGTTCAAATGTATCTCTAAAATTGTATCCATTATCGGTAATGGAAAGAGTGGATAAAAAATGTTAAACATGATATTTTCATTCAGAAAATAAACTTAAAAGTCTCTGAATGAGATTTGCATTTTTCGGAAAAAAGTACCATATTAATTTTTCATCGCTTATTGCATTGTTAATTTATTAATATTCAATCAACAATATTACAATACATGTATCAATGGTGCATAATTTTCTGGCTTGGATTCAATCAAATCAAAAAGGGGCTAATCAAAAGATTATAGTGACGATAATCCATGTGGTGCTAGGCTGGTACATGTAGCTTTTTATGACCATATTCCATTGGATACCTTTGAAAATCTGAACAGAATTTAACCATTTTTGGACTGATTACTTGAGTGATTCAACCTTCCAAATACTGTAGTTTGTCTAGGGCTACATGAACTTGTATTTATTTATCAAAATTCAAGATATTGGTGTCACCCAAGGCTGAGTCACTAATAATAATATTCAAGATAAGCTCACTAACTGTGTAATTGCCTGGTTGCCTAGCAATTATTAGACATCCACCTTTCATCAGGTATTTGACAAAATCTGATAATTATTACAAATCAAACAACAGCAGTTTTTTATTTGTAGCACCTATCGGTGTCAAGCAAGATTAAAAGTCAATCAATTAGAAACTCTGTTCCGGGATCCTTCTCAAGTCTGAAAATAAGGCAGCTGTCACAGACATTGTCAATCACAAATTTAGGCTTTAGCAGGGCTAAATCTATTTGTTAAGGCCATCTCAATTTTTGGCAAGGTTGCTATGTGACACAGTTCCCATAAAGCCCATCATTTTGTCCAGCACAGATAATTCTTGTGTGGTTTTCTTACATGTATATTTAATACAAGTCCAGCTCTTTAGGTGTAAAATGTCAATACATCTTTAATGGTGCCTGACTACAAATAAAATTGTTATTCATCAATGCCAATAATACAATGCCTGAATGTTGAGTTGTGCACTGCTACTGGTCCAATTATTCACAACCAGACCAATCTAATCAAACTTTTTATCCAATTTATTCTGAGTTTGGCTGTTCTACATGAGGCACATGTAGAATTAAACTGATACGTCATTAATTCTCTGTTCTCTTTCAATAACTCGAGACACAGTTAATAAAAATTCTTCCTCAAGTCAATTCATTAACGGAATATTTAACTTGGTGATAAAAGTCTTTAACATTGAACAGTCAGACTGTTCATTATGGAAGGGGCATTTAATGGAAGTTTAGATAAAGAGCAGATTTATATATTATTTTGACAGAATGAATGACTGAATTTGAAAAAATATCAAATTTGTAAATCTAGAAATGCCTTTACTGGATATACAATGTAGAGAGAGAGTGTGAGAAATGGGTTGGACATCTACTTGACACCCATTAGGACATTTTGGGATTAACATATGGGATTAACATTCTTGAAGAGGCATTATGTGAGACTTGGAGAAAATACTCTATGAAAAATGAATATATTGAAAATTTCAGTTCAATTATTTTAATCAGAGCAACCTTACGAATGGCTACTTTTAATGGATTTCATTAGCATATTATGCCATTAAATCGGTGTTATTTTAAATCCATATAAGATTTCTATTAAGAATAGAAAGAAATGCGATGAAATGGAGTTTAATGTCCTACTGTTCTACTCCTAAACTGGGCTAATGAAGATGGGCATACACCATAGTGTGCTATGAGAGAAATTTTGCCCGGACAGCTGCGTAACGGTCTAATGGAATTCCAACTGCCAAGGGATCATTTACGTGTACGCCAATCTGTACACGGGACCTCGTTGTTTCCCATCCAAACGACTAGACAAACGGATTGACACTCCGTCGATTAGCAGTAAAAAGTTGCTCAGTAAAATTGACGGGGGCTCTATTTTTTTTTCGGCACTCATTCAATGGGGCAGCCCCCTAAACATTCAGGGTGAGTGTAATGAGACTGACTTTCACAGCTGAACTAGGCCAACCCAACCTCCAAGCATCTTACCCACTTAGCCATCAGGATTCCCAAGAATATAAAGCTGGCATGATAACTCTATTCATTGGCAGTCTCTGTGAGTGATGTCATTTAGCATTTAAAGCAGATATTGTATGACAGACATTGTCTTATCCATTTAATATCTAATGTAAATTGATAAAACTACACTCACCTCATACCGCTCTAATAGCAAATATGCCATCATTATTGGCATGACAGTTCCAGCCATGGCATGAGTTGAAGGCAGCGAAAATTCCCTCAGATGATGGGTTTCAAGGTGGACGACCGGTGGTGATGGGGGGCGTGGCACTTTAAGGTAATCTTTGGTGGCTTGACCAATAAACATTACTAATGTCCAAACAAATATGGTTTTTCTTGCCAAAACAGAATCCATGTTCCATAACAGGAAAGGATAAAAGGTAAGGTAAAATAGTTCATCTCCTAAAAATGAGCCAAGCATGGCTATGTAATAAGGTAACGCATATTTCACTTTATATTCAGGCAGAAAATCTTTAGCGCCATTACTGTGGATTGTTGCGCTACCATTTTTAACACCATTTAGCACAGTCATACCATTTTTTAATAATTCACCATTACAAGAATGGCCATTCGAATTCATATGCAGATTATTATTGACACTATTATTATGATATCCATTTTTATTATTCGATTTCGAGTCTATTCCATTAGAATTAATATCTTTTATTTCATCATTTTTAATAAATCCATTTGTATCCGCCGTTGATTGAGAAGAATAACCATTTTTAATACCATTTCTTGTTAGTCTACCTGAGCACTGATTGCTATAAATCACATTATAATCTGAAATTTCACGGATGCCGTGGGCGTGTCCGTTGTCACACCGTTTTCTAGTCGGCGTTTGAAGTCCACAAAATTCTTGAAAATGCTTCACATGTTTTGGATCGCCAAGATTACGTAGAAAGTCCATTTTGAATTCCAATCTCGATTCCGAAAGCAAGCCGTCGCGTGAGTCAGGAACCTACGGTTAATATCTACAAGTGGTTGTTAAATAGTCCGGGTGTTATTTAGCGAAAATACTTGTTGCCTAACCGGTTGTCCTGTGTTGCTGAAACACCATCCCAACTTAAAGCGCATATCACGTGATGTAAAAATAACAATGGAGTTACTTGCCCTTAACCAGTGAATAGAGAGTATCCTCCTGAGTATCCTCCAGGCGGACAAAATCTATTTGTTAATGCCAGCTCAATTTTCGTCAAGGTCACACACTGATCGATATGTAAAGCCGGGTAGATGTACAAATAAGTTTAGGGCACGTGATTGATGAAGAGATTATGTGTTAGCATTATAGCAAGGTTCAGGATAGATGATCGTGACCTTAGACTAAACTTGAATTTGGCATTATCAAAAGATCTAACCAACCCCTATTAACTTTTAACTTTAATGTATTCGCGACTCTTATTCTTACTTTTAATATTTATTTGACCAAATTTAACTTATTCATTAAAACCCGACGACAGGGGAAGGCGGGGGTGGGGAAGGTGGGGGGGGGGGGGGTATTCAATGCTTTGGTGAGAGAGAGTGTGAGTCAAGGATAGGCGCCTATATTATATAACTGGTAGATTTTATGCTTAAATGAAATTGCGTTGATCTGACAAGGGGCAACGTAGGCCTATTGTCGTTTGGATTTTACGGAAAACGACAAACGTGGAACCACCACACGTACACATTATAGCGTGCCTGAAAAACAACTATTATCTAGAATTTACAATTATTTAATTATTCCAGTAACAGCAAGAATTTAACACCATATGGACAATTGTTCAGCCCACAAAACAATTCATACGTACAATCCATAGACATCGGCCATTTGTTTCACCAGAGATCAAAGCGGCAGTGACATTACGTCCGCTTGCACAGGGTGATATCGCGGACAAATGGGCCACTCGAATGTCTCTTTAAAGTTAAGTAGTCGTTGAGTGTTCCTAATGCGGGTTAGCAAAGCTTGTACTATTATAGACTATTCAATCCCTGCATGTATATTATTACCGTACTATAGGCCTATTAAGGACATAAGACCAGTAACAAAGACCCCCTCACCACCCTACATGCTTTGAAGAAGAGACTCCGTAGATAGAAAAGTAATCATTATTTTTTTCTGACAAACAGATAAAGTGAAATAAAAACTAATTAGGCTTACATAACTTTTTGAGGAGATTTATTTTTTAAATCCGGTGACTGTGACATAAATCACTATTTGTTTCTTCAATCGAAATTTCTTTAAATTGACTAATGGATATATACATGTATTTTGTTTTAAAACATTTGAAATCGGTGTTATAAATAGTATTTAGCGCCAGTGCCATTTTTTTGGGCATCATCATTATTTGTTTCATCGTTTTTCCGTGAAGTGAAAGTTTTGGTGTCTGGTAATTGCAGCTGTAACAATCTGATTGATTGGTTGATTTGAATTCAGGTGGGCGTAGAGTGGGATTTAGGTTGGAAAACGTAATAAATAAGTTGGCTATATTGGACCACTTTCAAGTTGCTGTGCCCAAGGGTTGAAATACAAGTGTTCAGGAATCGGACAGATTAGCACGTCATGAGAATTAAGAATAATTAATTACGATATAATATACGATAATATAGTTCTGTGTGAAATATGCTAAATAGCCTTGCCTTGAGGTGATAAGAATAATTAATAAAATGTAATACACGATAATATTAGTTATTATTTCTATTCTGATTCTTATAGGCGTACGAGGCAGGGGGGTGGGGGTAAAGTAAGAAAAAAAAAATATTTCATCTACTTGGCTCAAAATCTAATAAAACACTAATTCTACGGGCTAGATAACAGGAAAATGCGTTTGCGGTCGTCAGATATTCCAAAATTTTCTTTCTCACGAAGAAAACCGGCGCCGCTGTCTGTTTACTCGAGATTTTTCGGGTATTTCTAGTTTTGCTTACCTGTCATCGAGCCCTAATAACACTAATTTTACTTTTCTTTTAATGGAATGTAATGAGTTGACTATGGATTAAAAAATTTTGTCTGGAGCCACTCTACTTTGTGCGACATTTTTCGGGCATCGATTATTAATTGCGAATGTTGCTGCAACAGTCTGATTGGATGGTTGGAATTCAGAGTGGGATTTCGGTTACAAAACCATTAGATACTTTTGGAGTTACTTACGCGGGTTAGAATAGCAGAAAACGCATTTGCGGTGGTTAAATTTTCAAAATTTTCTCCGGGTGAGTAAGATCCCCAAACCCAGCGACGATTGATTGGTGTGAAATTCGGGTCAGGGCTAGGTTACATTGCACCATAATTGAAGTTGCCGTATTCACAGGCTGGAATAACAGGAAAACGTGTTTGCGGCAGTTAAATTTTCGAAATTTTCTCTCAACGGTCCCGTCTTTGTGGGCTGTAAACGATTGATTGGAATTCGAATCAGCCACTTTAACTAGACGAAAATGTACTTGCACCCGTCAAATTTAAATATTCCAAAATGTCCTCTTTTTATGGGGGGTGGGGGGTCCATACACGGTAAGCTCCGCTTCTTCGGCCCTCGAAGAAGACCGGCGTCGCTTTCTGTAAACCCGAATTTTTTGCGGGCATTTCGGGTTTTGTCCCCTAACTGTCCTCGAGCCCACTCGCCTATTAAGTAGATCGAGACATTTGTCATCTAAGCTTCAACTACACGGATACTTGCCCACTAAATTTAGAAAAACCGTTAAATAGTTTTATGGTAGTCATATTTTGACGTGACTAGTAAATATAACATGCCGCTTTCTGCTATTGTTTTAGATACATTAGTTACTATTGTCCTGTACAACATAATCTGTACCTTAATTACCACTCGATTTGGGAATGATTCCTTTTTTATGATTACGTCTTTTGGTAGGGATGTCGTATAGTGGGGGGGGGGTATAAACAATAGTTTATTCATAATATATCTGAAAAGGAATTGGGGAAGAGGCATGGCATTTGGTCTGTTTAGCTATATTAAACACCTCTCTCTATGTCAGATAGAAATACACGCAATTATTTTTATCAATCACAATTCACTGACAGGATAATGCTATGCGAATATTTATATTATATATTCATGTTTATATTTATACTATATTTGTATTTTTGTTATTATAGCATATTCAATTATATTATGTATCTTCATGTAACATGTTGTTTGTATAATGGTATGTATATAGGTAAATAATTCCTGATTGTCCTTTTCAGTACAATAAATCTTAACTTAAACTTATCTATTAAAGCTGAAGCGATGTATATACATCATTTCTAGAAATTGAGTGTTATCCAATTTTGGTGAAGAAATACATGTTTCGTTAAATAGTTTCAAGCATAAATCCACAGTGTGTTTATTACTGGAGAAGTAAACTCCAACCAATTTTTTATGCTTTTGCTGTCGAGCTTTGGGTATTCTCGAAACGTGTACATCATGGCAGTTCTTTGTACTCGATGGCAGTTCTTTGTACTCGTTATAAATATCCTATACGATACTATATGATTGCTGTAATGGCCAAGCCTGGATGATAGTGTCTATGTTTATAATTCTGTCATTAAGGGGGCGCTGTACTTCTTGTCTTGTTTTCAGCTGGATAAAAATAATTCCTTATCTTTTAGTCTTCGAGAAGATTCCTGAAAGTGAAAGAAAACAGCCTTTTGGAGAATATTTGACTTGAAACTGTCTTTGAGTTTGCTTTTTGCTCTCTCCATACACCACAAGTCAAGATGTTTGGAAGAGTTGACCCCAAAAAATCCCAGTTCCTGGACTCAGCGAAAGCTGCCAGAGAAGAGAGAGCCCAGGAAAGGGAAAGAGAATTAGCAGTTATTAAAATACAGGCTTACACAAGGAGTTTCTTATGTAGAATGAAAATAAAGAATTCAGTTCGATCTGAACTTGATAAACTATTGAAATTGCCTGTTGAAAATGAACAAGAAGAATATAAGCCTTATCTTTCCCCGGCCCTAGAACTTTTCAAAGTTATCCGAAAATTTATGTTTATCTTCGACCAAAAGGTTGACAAACAGAGATTTGAGTATCTTTGTCGTTATTTGCTACTTTCGGTGAAGTCTGATGATTTAAAACTTTCATACGTGGCAATCGGTATGACCAAACATGCCTTACTGTGGATACAACAATTAAAAGACATATTATGGAGGTGCTGTTTGTATTTAAAACATTTACGACCAGAGAATCATTGTGATTCGAACAGTATTAAGTTACTCCTAGGTACATTGATAACATTTACAAACACCACCTCGTGGAAAATCCTGAAGGGAAAAACCGGAGAAACATTTAATAATGGCATGACCAAACTGTGTAATAATATTATGGGTTATCTTAATACAAAAGGACTGTACTCTGTGCTTGAAGTGCTATTAACAAAAGGTCTAGCAAGATGTAAACCTGTTTTTAACAAAAATACATTATCTGCTATGATGACGCTAGCTTTACGCCCATTAATTGCAGCTAACTTTTCTGACAATCTGTTATCTGTCTTTCTGCTTCATATATTATCAGTGCCCGCCCTCATCCACCATATTAGTGTCTTGTCACAAGAAACCCTTTCAATCCTTATAACTCACCGCATATTTAAAAGGTGTCTTGATCTTATGACAAATGAACAAAGCACAAGAATCATTTTCAACTCTCTGGAAGGGAACTACGCTCTGTGTTTGATGGCAAATCTGATTCAGTTGGGATATTTAGAGATGGAGGGTCTGGTGGAGAATACCCAAAACTTCATGTTTGTTATGATTCGATTATTGGAAAGTTGTAAAAAATATGTTTTAAGTAAGAGATCAAACTTGACTCACTGGCATCCAGTCCTAGGATGGTTCTCACAATCCACCAATCAGAGTTTACATGAAGCAATGCATTTCGTTGTTAAACAGCTTCAACTCTTGTGGAGTGACAAAATGATCAAACTTCTGTTTTTAGAACTGATTGAATATGTTGCGACAACACAAGCAGCCAATGAAATAAAATCATCACCATCGAAAAATATTATTAAGAAGGCAATAGAAAAGGCATCATCGAAAAACGAAACACCTAAAATTAAGTTAAGTAGTTCTATGTCCACATCGACTTGCCTACCATGCACTTTATATCGAACTGCTCTTCAGACCTTATCTCAGCTCAAAATGGACATTATTGGGGGATTGAGTTACAACGCGATGTTGTTGCCAAATTTATGGAGGTTTTTGTGTGATCTAGGACCGATGTGCGGAATGAAAATATTTCAGGACTTATTGTCACAGACACCAAATTCTACAATTCATCAGGTTTTTAGTTTATTAACTTTATTCTGTGAAACGGCGAGTCACTTATTAACAACACTAGATGACATCGAGATGTACGAACAACAGAGATTCTTAAAGATATCTGACTATGTTAAAATGAGTGAATTTTTAAATCATTTTGTTACGTGTGTATTGTGGCATGGTCTCATGGACTTGCAGACAGCCTCAACAAGCGATGTTTATAATTCTTGTTGGGTTTTATTGATGATTTTACATGAGCGTGATGCCAGACGAGCATTTACACCGAAAAATCACTGGTTGATTCGCGACGTGAAACCAAGTTTATTTATGTCCGAGTTAGATAGAGGGAGGAAGCCAGTTCAGTTTTTAATGCAAAAAGTTCCTCATATAATTCCTTTTAATGACAGAGTGGTATTATTCCGTAAATACATAGCCAAAGAGAGAGATGTGTTGGGAATAACAGAGTCTGTTTGTGCATCCCCGCAGTCGACACTGATAACAGTCCATCGCAGTCGCATTGTCGAAGATGGATATCGACAATTAGCACAACTTCCTCCCAAAGCCATGAAGGGAATAATCCGTGTAAAGTTTATCAATGAGCAAGGTCTAGATGAAGCAGGTATCGATCAAGATGGTGTATTTAAAGAATTCCTGGAAGAGACAATAACCAGAGTGTTCGATCCATCGTTAAACTTGTTTAAAATAACGAGTGAACAGAAATTGTATCCATCGTCGACTTCGTATATTCAGGACAATCATCTGGCTTTGTTTGAATTTGTAGGCAGTATGTTAGGAAAGGCAGTGTATGAAGGCATAATTGTGGATATTCCGTTCGCTTCATTCTTTCTCACACAGATGTTAGGTCATCAACAGAGCTCTACCTACAGTTCTTTAGATGAGTTACCCTCCCTTGATCCAGAATTGGCTAAGAGTTTAAATTATATTAAACATTATGACGGTGATATTTCTGACTTGGAACTCACCTTCTCCTGTGATGAGGATTGTATGGGTAAAATAGAAACGCACGAACTGGTACCTGGAGGAAGAGCGATTTCGGTCACAAATGAAAATAAAATACGCTACGTCCATTTGATGGCTCATTTCAGGATGTACCGACAGATTAAAGAGCAGACATCTGCTTTTATACGAGGATTTAAAGCCGTGGTGAATAAAGACTGGCTTCACATGTTCTCTGCACCAGAGTTCCAGAAATTAATGTCCGGGGACAACACTGACATGGATATTGAAGATCTCCGTCGTCATACGCAATATTACGGTGGATATCATAATAATCATCGAGTTATCAACTGGTTGTGGGATATCATCGACAAAGATTTCAAGGACAATGAAAGAAGTCTGTTTTTAAAATTTGTTACAAGTTGTTCTAAGCCTCCATTGCTTGGTTTTGCTAATTTGGAGCCGCCGTTTTCCATTCGTTGTGTTGAGGTTAGTGATGATCAAGATACTGGGGATACTGTAGGAAGTGTTCTAAAGGGCTTTTTTAATATTAAGAAAAGGGATGCTGGAGGTCGTTTACCCACTTCGTCCACATGTTTCAATTTACTAAAATTACCTAATTATGGGAAAAAAAGTATTCTGAAAGAAAAACTCAGATATGCTATTCATTCACATTCTGGTTTTGAAATTTCTTAAACAAACCAATTTCTTGCATATATATATATTGTGATAAATATAATAAAATGTTGTTACATGTGCGTGACTTTGTAATATCGAGCAATTATTTTAAATACCGGTACCAAATATACAGTATAATGTATTCAGATCTCACGCATGGTTTTAAATTTTATATAATTATTTAGCAATACAGTTTGTCCACAATATATATCTTTGCTTTTGAAATCATAAATTTTTATTTTAGCTTTTCATTGTTGTAGACAATTTTATGCTTTTAATTTATACATGTACTGTAGGAATCAAGATAAACTACATGTATGAATCGAATAGCCATAAAATTCGAATAGCCATAAAGATTATATCTAGAGTAGATCTATTAGTATTTGCATAAAAAGACCATGCTATAAAAATGAATTAAGACTATAAATAAGGCTGTGACTAATACATACATGTATATAAATAAGTAAATTTGATATCAAGGATAAGAAATTAAACATTTCATCATACAGTGGTTATTTCTCTGTTGTTATTTATTTGTCAGCAAAACAACTATTTTACCCAGGCTTTGATTCTGTTGTTACTGAGTTATAAAATGTAAAATCTGAAATGGCAAAATATTTAAGTTTGTCAATACATTATGCTTTAACGTTAACTTGTGATCTTTATTTTTCTATTAAAGGTCCTTGTCATTTTAATCCCCGGTTTTCATTTCTTTTGAAAGTGGTGAATACACAATAAAACTTGACTAACTATATGTCAACACCAATGTTTTCAGCAATTCTGAATACAGTAATACATGTAGCTGTCATGAAAGTGGTGAACAAAAGTCAAATTCAGTTGCCAACCTGTTGACCTCTTCAAACTTGTAAACACCACATTTGGCAGTAATATATAGAGAATCTCCTACGAGTGTTTTTTGATATCAAAAAATATCAACACAAGTTGATAAAGTGAAAAAAACGAGTTGGAGATTTTATTTATCACTCAATCCTTTCTTACATGCACAAATAAGTAAATATAATTACATTACAGCGTAGTGATACATCAGTTTTTTAACAGCGGTTTAGCTATTGACCCAGTATTTCCTTCATGGTCAATTAAATAAAAAAAGTTTCTTTTTAACTAAAAAAAAGTCACTTTTTATTTAAAATAAGTGGTTTCTTTAAAATAAAAGAAAGTAGTTCCTTTTTGATTGACCAATCAAATTCATGTAAAGCGATATCTCCTAAGGAGATATCGCAGTAGATTATGTAATTTATCATACAAGCGATATCTACTGTCAAATGTGTTATTGGGTGATAATACACATTATACATGTAGGTGTCATGATATTTTCAGTGAATTTATATTTATTAATAAACAGTGCTCAATGAATATAACGTTTTCAAGATTCTTGCTTCAGAATATTGCCAATGAATATTCATCTTAATTGGCTTAAATTATGAACTAATTCCAATGTGTTTTTACTCAAAAATTTTTACAAACATCGTAGAAATTCTTTATATTTCATTATTTAGTTTCCACAATGCTCAGCATTGATTGCAAATTGTTTTGTAACAAGTCAGCTTGGAACTGTATACACATGTATTAGGAATGAAGAAAGCACATGTATACTAAACATGTACGGTATGAACTGTAAGTAGCAGCCATGGTGGCTCAGTGAGTATGGTGAAACTGAGCTCCTCCCATGATGGAATTTGATGACAAGTAATCAGAAATGCTGCTGTTGGGGTAAAATTCCCCGGGTATGGTAGTCTTGATTAGCCCAGTTGGGGCAGAAAAATTGATAGTACATGCTTAGTTAATATTCCCCCACAACCTCACAGTCACTTCTTCACTAAATAGTGGTAATTTAGAGAATGAACACCTGATTTTGTTTATTAATAGTGACTGACAATTATGCTAGGGTCATAAGGTCACTCTAGTTTCAGCATTGTGGAAATTAATTCCAGTACATGTACTAGATAAATTGTTTAAAATCCTTCAAAATACCAATAATTTCAGTCAGTTGTGAGGACAGGCAAATCTGACCACAGCAAATCGGACATGTATAAATATCTCAAGGTCTCGTGTGTATAGATAGAGACAATAGTATATCTAAATCATCTTCACAAGTCAGTTGTTTGTCATATTATATATTATTATTACTGGTGATAATATGCCTGTGGGAAGATATGTTTATATCTGTAGTAATGTTACATAAATACAATTAACTGTAGGCCTACTTGTTATTAATGATGTAGTTTACATATAAATTATACCATATTGTATGAAATTTTATCATGGGGTAAATCATTTAAAAATGTCTAAGGTTAATACATGTAGTTGTTAATACCGCAGGTGCTTGTAAATTAAAAAGTCTTTTTCAAATATAACATTAAACATACATTATGCAAGAGAAAAATCTGCCTATTGTAGGTCATTCTTTAGGCCTGATATGTTATAAATCTATTAATTAGAGGGGGGGGGGGGTTGCGATGGCCTAGTGGTCTAGAGTGCCGCACTTTGATCTCTAGCTGGTGTGAACGATCCCTGGTGTGAACGTATATGGCATGGAGATAGGGGCGCCTTCTCAACCTCGTGGGTTTCCTCCGGGCGCTCCGTTTTCCTCCCACTGCTAAAGACGCCTACGCGCAAGCAAATTATTGAAATAAAATTAAACCATATGTTAGTCCTGAAATGACCTAGTTTGTGTCGAGTGGACATTTAACCCCATTTCTCCCTCTCTCTCTTTGTTAGAAATCTGGAAAGTACTCACAGATCACCAAGTGACTGGGTTGATCGAGTCGACGTCTTTAGCTGTATGGAACGGCAAATTTACAAATATTCATTGGTAATAAATAGATTTTATGTTAGTCTGGTATTCCATAATTCAAATCACTTGTAAATAATGAGCAACCTGTGTGTTCGCGCTACAAACATGTACTGCGATTGACTAATATAACTGGCGGGTATTTGATTGATTACAAAACAATGAAAAGAGCGTGCATGTCTATTTTACATGGTTTAATGATCCTTTAGTGATCAGTGAAAAATCGTTTCTTAATGATATTACACAAAACCATTTCAGAAATCTCCGACTATCGAAGGGTTTAATTTATTGTGTACCCAGAGATGGAAACCAATTGAAATTTCTCAAGATATCCAAACCTTGGCGTCGCCTATCAGAATAAACATAAAATTCCTCACATGCCCCCCCCCCCCCCCGAGTTCAGTGGAAAGACTTTAAAGGAGCTAAATTGCTAATATTTGGGACCTAGAAAGGCATATGAAATATAATACTGTAATATGATTGTAATAAACTGATTTGCATTCTATTGTTTCCGTTTTACTCCAATTTTTTAAAATCAGTTTTGTTCGGCAAATTAAGCCAGAAGTCTCAATCGAATGCCAATTTCTAGCGTCTGGTAATTCCAGTCTACATAATATTTATTGCACCATAGATCATTGCACATACATTCGGCAAACCTCGGTTTTTTCCAATACCAAACATCAAGGTAGATTGTACCAGAATCCACCGAGGTTTGCCGAGTGATTGCACATACTCTCCAGATATGGCGACACCGTTTAATTTGGTAGAATACATTGACGTCATATATATATATATATGACGTCAATGGTGGAATATGTCTAGCCTTGTTCTTCGAGTATTTTGTTACAAATGGAACTGAAACGCATTATTGTACGTGTACTAATGGTAAAATGGTCATTCCAGTACCAAGGCACATAACAAGACATGACCAATTCACCATTCCATAGTGTAAGGCATGGTCTTGCCTTAATAATAATAATAGTCTTTACACTAAGAAAGTGTCTGATTCACTTTAAATATATACACAGTGTTAAAGGTCACGCGACGAAGATGCTTATTTACATGTATTTTCAGCCATTTCCGATAATTACTTCAGAGTTATGGCCCTTAATCACTTCAAAAAAATTATAGACATTCTAGAGGCCAAAGTTAATACCAGATTGACTTTAAATTTATACACAGTGTTAAAGGTCATGAGATGAAGACGTCTATATAATTACTGCCAGAGTTATAGCCCTAGATCACTTCCAAAAATCTTGTGGACAGAGTTAATAAGGTGTTGAGAGACGAACAGGTATATTGATTTTCAATGAACATCGTTTTTTTTCCTATCCAGGTACACATGTGTATTATCTTCACAGACCATAGTTGAAGACAAAAAGATAAGTATATTCTATTAATTTCTCTACAATAATATTAAATTGGATAAGATTTTTGTGACTATATTTAAATAACTATAAACTAGGTCATTTTGGGACTAACATATGGTTCAACCCTATTTCAATAATTCACTTGTGTGTAGGGTTCTTCTAGCAGTGGGAGGAAAGGACCCGGAGAAAACCGACGAGGCTGGACAGGTGACCCTACTCCTTGTCACGTACAAGCGGGCATTCGAAACCATGACACTTGACTCAGTGACATACCTTATAATTTCAAGCGTACGCGTTAATCCACTACACCATCCAACAGGGGTAGGGAATAACCATATGGTTGCCGGGTTGCCATCTTTGGCCCACACCTGGCATCGCATGATTTTCATGTGTGGAACATATTTGGGATAGTTATGCCACCCCTGGCCCTGATGTTGTAGGCCATTTCTTTGCGAGCTGTTAGCCAGATCTGGCCCATACAAGGCGGGCATGTGCATTAACAAATGTGGGCCAGATCTGGCTCTAACTGGGCCACATCCGGCCCAGATATGCCAGACTTGGCCCAGCTGTGGCATACCATATCCGGCCCAATTATTTTGCCAGATATGGGCCGTGCCTGGGCCAAATGTGGTGAGTTGTCTGGGTAGCGCTGCCACAGGGAGTTGATTATGGTCATTAAAATGTTTAATTAATAATTTAGAACCTTTCAGGCCTAATGAAAGACCTGCAATAAGCAGATTTAGCTCTTGCATAATGTATGATTAACCTATACAATTACAAAAGTTGATACCAGGGTTGAGGTTGGGATGTGGATTGGGACTTTGGACAATCTTATTAGAAATTTATTTTCACTATTATTAATATTTCATTATTTATTTTTTGCATGACACTACAATCTTACCAACTTTTTAAAAAAAAACTGTTCGTTCATTCATTGGGGCTTAAGGTCCGCTTCCAGTTATATTTATGTCAGAATAGCCTCTTCTAAAACTGGTTGTAACACCGAATCGTTCCAATAAAACCTTCCCCGTGTCCGCACAACACGCTGTATACCATACAAATTGATTACATGACATTAAAATCTGATGAAGAGTATAGTAATAACTCATGTAAGTAATTATCAGAAATCATTAGCATTATTTGACTGTTAGTTCTGCCACATGCTAACATTTAATATTATGAATTTAGTTGTTCAAGTTATCGAAAGTCGTTGAAAATCAATAGATTTTGTGGTCTCATGACCTTAAACACTGTGTATAAAGATCAAAAATTATCAGAAATTGTTAAAAAAAAAAAATAAAAATAACAATCAAGAAGGTTCGTGAGCCATAACTATGAAAGTAATTATCAGAAATCATTGAAAACCAAGTCTCTTTCCTTTAAAAACTATGTTTAAATTTCAAGACATTTGAATGTTTACTTGTGAATGTGGACGGGGCGACAACAATATTCGACCACATTTCAAAGTAGATTCTAATTAGTAGTTAAGGTTTTCAATCACAACAACCAGTTTCTGCTTAGCAATAGCATTGGATTTTTTTTTATTGTCAATAATTACCTTGAACTTCATACAAATAACTGCTGGTACAAAAACCTGGGCCCTGATTCACGAAATCTTAACTTAAGATAAAATCCAAATTTTAGTAGATACTTCAGTTTTGATTGGCTAAGCACTAAAATCAATCCAATATTATCCAATCAAATAACTAAAATTTGAATTTATTTACTTAAAATTTTGTTAATAAGGCCCCTGTCATGATAAACATTAAAATTTAAATTTATAACTGTGACATGTAACGTTAAATTCCAATATTAAATTCCTTTAAGGCACAGGTGAGATCATAAACATAAAATCAACTTACAATTAGATTACAATTTCATTTCAGCTAATTTTTTTCCTCAGATTTTTACACAACACTCTTAAGAAAGACTGTAGTAAGGTGTTGTCTGAGGGGTAATTTTATATAGCCTATCAATTGAACAAAGCCATTATCAAAGTCTAGCTTTAAATTAATACTTGTAAAACGACAATGTCTTATCTTATTTCAACAAATAATAATCTGCAGTTAAATTAATCTCATGTAGCATAGAAGATTGTAAAAATAAATCTATTATGCATTTTAAAGAGAAGTGAACATTTGATGAACAAAGTATATTTAAACAGCTTTTTGTACAATATTTAAATAATATAGAGTTACTGTTTTTGAAAGCCTCTTATACACCTGTGTTTAATTTTTACTAAACACTATGTCAATTGCAACTTGGCATACCCCTTTGTCTGTTACAGTTATCTGCCCTTAGTAATAGTCAAAAAGTATTTGATGAAATGTGACGTAAACACTTTTATAACAATCTCTTGTCATCCTTTCAATCTAAAGCCCATCAAATCTTAAGTTTGGCCACGACACAGACATACATACAATAGAAATAGCCTAGACTGACTTACCAAGGGTACATAGTTACTATGATAGCGGACCAGGGGGAAGCCCAGAATGTGATAATTTACAGGTTATAATCAGTAAAGAGTATTTTAAAATAATGTCCATAAAATTACATACAAGATGCATCAATTAATGAGTTATAATCGGGACAGAGTATTTTAAAAATAATGTTTATAAAATTTCATACAGGTAAAACAAACATCCAACATAAAATATAAATAAATTCTAGTGGGCATCTTTTCTTTTAGAAATGTTAAAAATTTATTTTAAAACGACAAAAACAATTTCAGAAAAATATATATTATTTTTCATACGATTTTGTAGAAGCACTAATATTAAAATCCACAAAAACTACCATACAACAGTAAAATTTGGGAATTACTCATATACCTAAAACTTAAGGATTCAGTTAAATTAGTTTGTAAAGGCAACGTTGACTGAACTTAACACCAGTTGCCTTTTTAACATATACCTAAAGTAAAATATTCTAGCAATGCAGCCCCCTTAATTGGCACTTCAATGGATTAATGTTTAATTGTTGCTATATTTATCTATAAAGCTCACAGTTGAATTATAGGGTTACATATATTACTTATTATTATGAGCTAAAATCTGTACTAGGGTTTTAAAGCTAAGTCAATGGAAATTCTGGATCCTTAAATTTCAGATGAGGTTTTTAGGAATTTGGTATAAGATAAGATTTTATTTTTATCAAACTTATGGTGTTAAAAATTTGATTTGTAATCCCTCTTGTACCACAAATACAAAAGATGAAACATTTAAATAATGAGCTGTAGAAATGACTTAACACCAGTTGTTGTTGAGTCGAGGCTGCTAGACAGTGGTGAGACAAGGTTCACCACACCCCACGTACAACCATTAGGTGTTGATGAGGACAAAGTCGATATTTGAGCACCAGCTTTCAGCAATTCCCCTGAAAAAGAAAAATGGTTGAATTCCAATCAGCATTTGTAAAGAGATAAATGTAATGAATTGCAAATTTCACATCCTCTGCCAAAATTATAAATATTTGTTAATTATTTTTTGATAGGTCTGTTTCAACGACCGGCTCTATGGTGACTTGCTGTCAATATACAAATACTTTACTACATATGTTTAATTCTATCCACAATTTACATTTTTATTCCTTGCCTAGTTGCCATATAAACAACTTGATCTAAGTAACACACCTCAATTCTAGTAAAAATACTAGCCCCGTCATTTAAGAAAGGTTGAATAAAATTTCGAACATAACACATTAGGAACTGTATAAATGGTTAATGTTAGGTCTTGTTGATCACTTCACCTGCAACCATAAAAAAATTAATGTGTCAAGGGAGGAAACTCCATTTATGTCCAATAGCTGCACAGACTTCAATAAATACCTGTGAGTTTAGGAAGCACTTCTTGGTCATTGCCAGCACTGTATATAATAACTGGTCCTTGTAAAGCTGGGGGTATTGGGAAGGTTGAGTTCTGTATTTGGACAAGGACTGGAGATGTTCCAGATATTGATCCTGATAATACAACTGATTTGTTGCCACTGCCAACCGTCACTGAGATCAGATTGTCAAACGATAATGGAGATTTATTTTCAGCATTAAATGAAACCTGAAAAATATAAATTATTAAAGAAATTAATATTGAGAGAATTGTATTGCAGTAACACTTCTTATGTCACTGAGTACCAAGTCTTAAACCGTGAAAACAGAGGGTAGGGGGTGAGTTTTTCAACAGAAAAGGGAATGAATGGTTTTCAAATAATCAGACAGCGTTAAGTTGGGGATTACTTATCTGCACCCTATCTAAATATCTACCTAGACATGCAGCCTACGATGTAGGGTTTTCAGCTGATCAGAAAGGAGAAAGTTTTGTAAACATGTGTAGGCTACTCTGTTCACCAATAAGGCAGTTGCAGTTGACTTTGACAATGGTAACACAGTTAGTTTGTCTAATGAAAAATTCTTCTAAGAAATGAGTCACTTTAAAGAACATATTACTAATTTGAGGCACATTTTATCACATGCAAGAGGATCCAGTTACAAAAATAAGTCCAAGTAGGTAAATCGGACATTTTCAACAAAAGAATAGGAAATGTGGGGCACCATGACAACCTGCTATTCTATAGGTGATGGCAACAAGATAGAACTGTTTTTAAATGACATTCACTGTGAATAAATTGATAAATCATTTTACCTGTACACCTTTTTCTTTAGCTACAACGGGTGAGTTAACAAGGTTAAAGTTTAAACCATTGTCCCCTACTCCTCTTGATTTTAATAGTCCTGACAGGAACGCAGCTGGCAGAAAAGATCCACCATTTGAGAGTTGAGAACCTGTTAAAAGTAAATTTCATGGCTCAAAGATCATTGCAAGATGGTTGTCAGATTTCCAAATGTAGCAAAGATTAGGCAGAAGATAATTTGTATACTCATTTTATTTTCATTCTTAGCCTTAAAGCTACAATTTCATATTTTTCAGTTTTAAGCCCACGATAGTTTTAAAGTGAGTTGACAACCTTTTGAACAAAAGACATAGAAATAATTATGTCTTTCTCATTGAGCAAAAGACATAAGAAACCTTGTGAAACAACACGAATGGTCCTCAGAAGAGTGAATAAATGCAGATTACTTAGTGGACTAATGTGGATGGTTGTCAGGAGCAACCTGTTGAAATAATGTAGATGGTTGTCAGGAGCAACCCAGTGAAATGTGAAATAAGATGGATGGTCGTCACCAAGTGGACTAATTCAGACTGTCGTCATGAGAAAACTAATGAATGAGTGTGGATTGCTGTCAGGAGAAACTAGTGAACTTATTTGGGCTCAATTTGATCTTACCATAAGCTGTTAGTTTAATATTATCAGGTGTGGCTTCCTGGGATACGGCTGATGCTAATGACCCTAAACCTGCCGCTAACTGAACCCATGGTTGGGTTTCACTACTTAAAGCATTGGTTAAAGCTGGGGCATTGATCTGTTAAAAGATAATAACTAAACATATACAAGATGATCTTCACAAGGTCACAGTGTAACACTTTTTAAAGTTATGAGATGTAGAATTGTGTTAAGATCAAAGTTTGATTCAATAGTTCCATTTGTCACTTATCCCAAATTATCATTTTACAGATTCTTCCATGAAATGATGGGGGAACCTTTCCAATGTCTTTATATCAACATCAATATAACAACACATTTACATGGCTGAGTTTACATAACCATTTTACCCAAACAGGGGTGCTACTGCCTACTTTACATCCAATTCCAACTGCCAAGGGATCTTTCACATGCATGCCAATGTGTAAACAGGACCTTGTTTTTTTTTTGTCCCATCATGCAATATAGTACATGTGACAGGTACCTTAATACCTGGATTGATGTAAGGATCACATGAGAACAGCAACAAATACATCATGAGAATTACCCTCTTTTGTCATATTTCATACACTCGTGAAGACAGAATTATCAAGAAGCAATAAGATTACTCACAGCACCGAATAATTTAACGCCTTCCATTAAATCTATAAATTGTTCAGCTATTTCTACAGCAACGCGACTCTGAGCCTCATGTGTACTGGCACCTAAATGGGGTGTGGCTATAACCCGTAGATGTTGGGCTAATTTATAATCTGTGGGAGGTTCCTGAAAATAGAAATTAATTAATTTGTCAGACAACGAAACAGTATGTGCCGATATGAGTGAGAGAACTGGGGTTTAATTTTATTTCAATAATTTGTTTGTAACTTATTAGCAATTGAAGAAAACCGGACACATGACTCAATGACATTGAATATAGTACACCATTGGTCACCCAACTCCACTTAAAAAATAGCATTTTGAATTTTGAAAAGCATTTCTCTAGAACTATACAGTATAAAACCTTGACCCGAAGTCTCTTTACATGGTTTTGGTAATAGAGAGTATGGTAAAGCTCTAGTATCTGAGGTAAACCAAAGTTGTCTAAAGTATATTACCTGTACAAACACATCTAATCCTGCTCCACCACATTGTCCAGATTCTAAACTACGATATAAACCTTCTTCATCAATTATACCTCCTCTAGCACAGTTTACAACACGTACTCCACGTTTACATTTATTAAATACTTCTTCATTTATTAAATCTTAAATACAAAATACATTTATTAAATACTTTTTCATTAAAACTTAAATAATAAATATGGCTTTTGAGTTTAACAATCATTGTAAGGCCATTTGGGGACTAACATTACCACATATATACATGTATATATATATCAGTTTCATTAATAGGGCACTTTAGCAGGGGGGGGGGGGATGAAAACACATCCATCTGCCATGATACTTGTCACATAATAATCATGGAATCAAACCCATGACTTGCACAATTGACAAATCAATGATTCATAGTCAAATCGTTTCAACTGTATCCTCGCAACCCCTCAAGTAATTTGTAGGTTACAGGCTAAGGCAATGTCAAGCACACATTTAGAACGATATATCTGTAATCTACAGTATGTTGTTGGAAATTTTTTATTCTGTAGCTTGGATCCCTAAATGCTATAACAATAAAACTTACTTTTAGTTTGGGGTATAAGTGGTGTATGAACAGTAATATAATCTGCCAAGGGCCATAACTCTTCTAATGGTAACCAATCCACATTATATGTAGAGCTGACATCACCACCAATAATAGGATCGTATCCAATTGTCTGAAACCAAAGCAATAAATGCAAATGAATTTGGTGCATTTTGGTCTTCCTACTAAATATAAATCCCTTTTTCTTGAGGATTTAAAAGTTGGGGATAGCAGATTTATCCAAGGTGTACGTGGTGGTGGGAGAGTGGTTTAAGCTTTGGGGGTCACAGAGTGTTTAAAGATTTTGGGGTGGCAGAGATGTTAATGGTTTTCAGGTGGCAGAGAGGTTTAAGGTTTTGGAGTGGCAGAGAGGTTTATGGGGTGGGAGTGACAAGAGGGGTTGGCGTTACAACAGTGGTTTAAGGAGTCCGGGAGCGGCAGAGTGGTCTTTGAGCATTTCATACTTCAAAATAAAACTGTTCAGTACAGGTGTCATGAAGTTTTTTGTGGGGTATACTCTGAAGTACATGGCCTGGTTTAAACAATATTTTATTACTTAGTTAGTCACAGATATATTTAACATACAATATATGGATACGATAACAAGCATTGCTGCTTATATAAAATCGCTTCCATAAAAAATGATCATTTAGAAGGTAGACGACTGGATGTATTTGATTTACATATTTAACAGGGTGCAGAGGGTGAAGGTAAAGAAAGTAAAGATCCCTTGGAAAGAACATATGCAGTACACATACAAGTAGATTATAACGATAGATATTCAATGAGACGATGTCGATGCCAAGGCCCAAAATTAGTTCATCAAGTTTTATGAATTTTATGAGTTCATCTGCTAACTGGAGTGGGTGGGGAATTTCAATAATGATCTAGACAGTTTTAAAGCGTTTAGTTAGTTTTATAAATTTATGTACGATTTCAACGATTAAAGAATTTTCCTCAAACGAAATAGCGGTGTTTCCAAAAAGTATTGTTTAGAATAAGAAATAAACTAACCTTCATACCGAATGACTGCATTCTTAATGCTACTTCTTTACCTATTCTACCTAGACCAACAATAGCCAGTGTTTTACCATTTAATTCATTTCCCATATATTTCTTTCTGTCCCATCTACCTTCTTTCATTGACTGAGCTGCATTTGGTATATCCCTGATAATACAGACAACATTACATACATCAGTGTTGGATAAGGGTTACAGGAGGGAATGACGGGAGGGGGGCTGGGAGGAGGGGGGGGGAGAGAAGGAGGGAATATTTGATTACCCTAAAAGAAATCTACGTGGCCTTCTTGGTTAACATTTTAGTTTATAAAGCTGAATGAATTAAAGGAGATTAACCCTTATAGTGCAATGGAAATAAATATCAAGAATATTCTGATTATTTGAAGGATCTCATTTCCCCCAAATGTAGAACAATCTGATATCTCACTGTGTGCTTATATTCTATTTTTATTAGGCACAGCATCAGGTGAATGACCATTATCAATATTACTGACTGGCAAATAAACAAAATCATGTTGTCACAGCATGTACTGTAAGAAAATCTATAGTCAAGTATTGGAGACAGATGTTGCCATATAATGAATCTACTCAGTAGTGATATTAGAATCAATACTATAATATCCTACCTTGACATGGTTACTATTAGAGCACATTTGATATTATATTACCCTACCTAGACATGGTTACTATAAAAGTAATGTGTGATATTATAACATCATACCCAGACAAGATTACTAAGAGCAGATGTGATATTTCATTATCCTTCCTAGATATGGTTACTAAAAGAGCTCTATACATGGTTATTAAAAGAGCATGTGTGTGATATCATATTATATTATCCTACCTTGACATGGTTACTATAAGAGCACATGTATGCTCTGCTGCACTTAGTGTATTACCACCTGGGGTACTGAAACAATCAATAACAATTAATATTAACATAAAATTTAATAATATCACGATATTGTATAATAATCTCTAGATATTGCATTGCAATGTCTAGACATTTCATTACAATGACTAGACATATCCTTACAATGTCTAGGCATTATATTACAAGGTCTAGATGTTAGATAGCAATGTCTAGACATTACATTACAATGTCCAGACATTACATTACAATGTTCAGACATTACATTACAATGTCCAGACATTTCATTACAAGGTCTAGACGTTAGATAACAATGTCTAGATGCTCTAATTAAACTGGAGTTCTAAATTTCAATGAAACTTTAACTATGCTTACTTCATGACAATAATTCCTCTCTGTGTTGCAGCATTACAGTCGATATTATCAACACCAGTACCAGCTCGCCCAATAATCTTTAAGTTGCTAGCGGCAGCGATGACATCTGCTGTTACTTTTGTTGCTGATCTGACAATCAAACCATCATATTTCTGAAATACACAAATGTTTTATAATTATATGTACACTATTAGATACTTATAAAAAATACCTCCAGATTGAAAATATTAAATATATAGTCATTATTAGTGCATGCAAGAAGCGTAGGTCGGAAGACCTCAGGCTGACAAACCGTGAACGACCTTCAAACAGAACAACATGCCTATCATCAATAGCAACTGTGGCACAGAAAAATTTTCAAGGCAAAAACTACTTAATACAGACTCTATTGTTTTATATTTTAATGACTGAACAATTAAGAGGATAATTTGCATAATGAACATGTTATTAACTTAAAAGATGGCATTAATATTTCAAGTAAAATGATATAAAAGATACATTATGTAAGATTTAGATAAAGAGCTGAGCTGACCATTATTGCTATAATAAGTCAAAAATAGATAATGTAAAATGAAAACATCAAAAACTTCATTCTGCGCCAAGTTATCACTGTTTGTAGTTTTGACAAGATGTATTCTTAGCAGTCGTTGTTTTTTGTATTTTAGAGGAGAGTCGAAAAAAGCTCCCCTTAAATGAAGAAATTGAAAAAATCGCTCTCCTAAAAAAAGCTCTCCCAGTTTCGATAAGAAGAGTGATTTAGAAGTTAAGGAGAGTGACTAGTTTTCTGTATATGGAAAATGGTTCTTAAGATCAATAACTTGGTGCAAGGGGTCATCCCTGTTTACATAATTGATAATATACATCGTCTGCTAAATAATATCATTCGTTCGTAGTCGTACGGTCAAGTAAAACTTCTGCTATCGTCCATAACTACTTACGGTATTCCAATAGAAATACTTGTCGAAATTTCTAAATATATTTAGCTTGTATAATTATTTTTAGTAAACATAACCCCCATTCAAAATATAATCATAAACACTTGAAAATTCCATCAAAATATAATCTATTTCTTCCGAAATTATTCGCATTAGAAATTTTTACGTGCCATCTCTTGTAATTTCTCACGTCTCGCGAGAGTTCTACTTTTCATTTCAGTTAAATTAACCAATAATGGCGCTTTGGCGCCATCTATTTTTAGCAACATATTCATCGGAATTTTATTACCATGTGCGATCACATAATAATCGAATACACCAAATAATTTAATTTCACAATGACAGTATGGCGGAGATCGAATACATGTCTATGATTTACAAATATGGAGAGCGATTTTCAATTTTAAGGCGAGGGAGAAAAACCGCCCCTCGGCCGACATTCAGGTGCGCGGCAGGCGCTCGCGAGCGATCGCGCGCCTCAAAAAACAATGACTGATTCTTAGTGGTTACCGGGGCACTGGTATATTCGAAACTTAGCCTCGCTTTC
This sequence comes from Patella depressa, assembly GCA_948474765.1. Lineage (NCBI taxonomy): Eukaryota > Metazoa > Mollusca > Gastropoda > Patellidae > Patella > Patella depressa. The sequence continues at coordinate 10,533,622 of OX419723.1, forward strand.
ACATTTTTAAATTCAATTTTTTTAATGGCGAACCGTTCTTATATAGTTAAATTCTCGATAATCAGATGCCATCGAGAATTGATTATGGTTTTGTTTTGTTAAGCTTGGCGCAGACGGTCAACTTTTCGTCGCTTGTTGCTGCAATAGGCAACTACTGGCAACTACGAGCAATTGGCAACTCAAGGTCTCCCGTGTGCGCTGACTGGCAACGAGAAGCAATTTTTCCCCGGATGTATCCGGAATGCCGATATCACGTGATCATTCAAAATGGTGCCGTACATACAACAACAAAAGCAATACGCGACAGCTTTGGGCATTTATTTGATAATGATGCGCAGAAGAAGACAGAGAAACAAATAATGTTGTTAGCTGTTCCGACGCCGCCATCTTGAAGTATCACATGACAGTAGAGCGCTCGCTGATTGGACAGTTAACCAGTTGCTTGTTGCCTGTTTTGTCGCCTACCGCCGCAGACGAGCAATTTTGAAGCAACAGATGAACAATTTCTCGGCTACGAGCAATTTTCTGTTGTCGAATATCAAACATGTTTGATATTTGGCAACGAGAAGCAACTCGGAGCAACAGCAGGCAACTATTGTTGCCAGTTGGCGCAGACGAGCGATTTTTTTGTCTTTCAACGACCAGCGATTTCACTGTTGCCTGAAAGTTGCTCGAAAAAGTTGCCCGTCTGCGCCTGGCTTTAATAAATGTCTAATTAATAGTTTATTATATAGCATTTCAGGCCTAAAGAAAGACCTGCAATTAGGCAGCTTTAGCTCTTGCATAATGTATACTTGTAACTATTTTAGATAAAATATGTATTATTCACTTTTAAGTGAGAGATAATTGTATGTTATATCAAATAGGTTATGAGAAACAAGGTTATATTTTTTTCTTGGTGGCCTTAGATATTCAGGGTACATTGTGTATTGTTATACATATTAACCTCATTTCAGCCAATAAAAAAGAAACATGAGAAACTATGTCAAACACAATGTCATTAATAGACAGAGAGTTACATGTCAGTTACTATGTCACATGGCATTTGGTGTTGATGAACCTGGATCCCTCAGGAATGTTTATTTAGTGATGTTTAAGTCAACATACAAATATATAATTAAAACTTTCCATATTCATTTAACTGTTTTGACATGTTTAAATTATATTTCCATTCCAATTAAAATGACAATCCCACCATAAAAATAAAAATCATTTTGCATTTATTATTGGAAGATTTCTATCAACCAAATGTCTGAACTGATTGCACCAGTTAGCAAAAGTGATTAAATTCAATAATTGGATTGTCTCCCTTTAGTCTCCAAAATATTTTTTTTTTTTTTTTTTGTATTGACAATATAATATTATGATCCAACGAATTTAAAATAATTTTGTACTTAAATGGACATAAAAAAACACAAGAAATTTCATTGAAATTCGAACTAGAGAAATACATTTTAATGTTGTCGTTGTAATAATAACTAGTCCAAAGGGATTTAAGGTTAAAATCAATATGGCATGCACAACATCTGTCAATCTGTGTCAAGTTAATTTGGATCTAGAAATATCAACTCTTAAAGATTTATTACATAAGATTTAGATAAAGTGCTGGTCATTCTTGTTATACTAATTCAAAAATAGATAATATATTGAATATTTCAATCCAATTACTAACTTTATTATGGTCAAAGTTATGGACTGTTTGAAGATGTTGCAGTAGAGATCATTTATTATTGTACATGTACATGTCATGTAGCAACAGTACTCGACAACAGAGACTAGGTTTCGACTCAATCATCCACTTTTTCGTTAAATCTTTAAATTTGTTTGTATTCAAATCCATTTAAATCTCTGCCATCTGATGAACTCAAGAGTTGATTACAGGCTTGTCATGTCAAGAAATGTCTACTTATTAATCTACATACAACATTTTAAGCCAAAATAAAGACCTGCGACAAACAGATTTACCACTTACATAATGCATCTTAAAAATTCTGTTTTGTTTACATTAAAATTAAATGTCAAATCAATCATGGCACTGATAATTAATTAGTAAAAAATTGAATATGTTTAGTTTGAATTTGAGTAAAGATAATCCTTTGGGCTAATTACAAATACAAAATTACAACTTCAAGAGCATTCTTTACAATTGACAGCCTACCTATAGGCTATACTCTGATTATGCATTGTAGACAATATATAAGATACTGGTAATCTGTCAAATACCCATATTTTCTTTACTCTTTTGGCTTTTTTTTTTTTTTTTTATCTCCAGCATAAATAAAATTAAAATGATATAATTGCATTAGGCCTACTGGTTCGTTTAATTAATAAATAATAATCAGATAGATCTAATAATAAGAAATAATCAACTTTGTTACGTTTGTAATGTATTTAAAGTTTACTATTGAAAATACATTATTACTTTTCCTTTTTATGGAGAATTTTAATGCATATCCAAACATTTTTTAAAAGAAAAAACAGCACTCTTATAAAATAAATTCAATGGAAAATTTTACGATAAATCTGAAGAATGATTGGCTAACAGTTTCATGCAAGGCTGAATGCCGGGTCAGCATTTTTCCAATCTGCAGTCACAACTTTTTGTCCCATTTGATCACATGTGTTGTGCATGACTTACCGCTATTTCGTTTATTAATTGTTCTTTAGATAATTTTGTATTTTTCGTCACTTCGATCCCTTTTTTCTGCAATATTTGCACACACTTTTCATCAATTTCGTCACTTATTAAAACTTTTTTCAGTGTTATAACCATTTTGACGTCTTGGGTAAATTTGTATGTCCCACTACTTCCACACGTGGTTAAATTGAAAGACGTCAATTTGACGAGTTTCGTCATTATATACACGATGCGGATGTGCATATAGGCAGAACTTTGGTTTACTTTTAATACAAAATAATTCAACAATTTCAAAATAAATGTAACAGAGGATATTTTGGTTATATTAAAGCAGATATTATATTACAACTTTTGTTTGTAATGAGAATTATTTGCCTATATTAGGGAAGAATTCTTTCTGTCACCAGCGGAGTGATTAGCGAAGTATCACGTGATATCTCATTGATCGTAAACATTCCCTATCATTGTCTTGTTTATTAGATGTGTCGCGGTTTGGCTTGGTGTCTGGTTTGCCTCGATTCGTTGATATCTTTTACATACACTAACTCGAATTTAATCTTGACATTTTTGTTAGTATAATGGTAGGCATGCATAATATACAATATAGTACACAACAGACTTCAGAAAACTTTGTAAAACAAGTAAAATAGAAAGAAATATATATTAAATAATATATTATACATTATAGTAGGTCGATCTAATATACTTAAATTCAAAAATTTTATATTAATTTTAATGGGTTGTTGAAAAGCTGTCTACCAGCGTGTTACATAAGACAGTGAATTAAAAGTCAACCAAAACCAGTATTCACATGCAACCCTCAGCTGTTAAAAAAACAGGTTCTAGATAGAAACTATGTAGGGTACCATGGATACGTAACGCGCGGTTAAATCGTGACCCACATCGAACAAGGAACCGAATCGAACTGGGTACCGAATCAGACCGTGACACCGGTTTTGAATACAAATGGGATATCAATACGGGATTTCATGATTTCATCATCGTTGTTTACGATCAAATATACCGATTTCATCATCCATCTGTCTGGATACATGCAATAACTGAATAGCCCGATTTCACATTAGTCTGGGAACAAAAACAGCTCTGTAATGTAGGCCTATTTTATGCTAAGAATTTATGTAATCGACGGCCGAAAAATGATGCAATAAACTCCTGTTATGCAAACTTTCAAAATTCGAGAAATTATACTATAGACTCAACAGGTCATTGACAACTAAAAATCTACAGTTCTTATATAACTTTCAAAAAATATTCCAATATAGGTCAGAGAAAGCAAACAATTTTTTCTTTATATAACTCTATGGTTATTTTCACAATAAGCGTCGTATAGACAAACCTATTATATGTATACAGATTCATAGCTTATACCACCATGAAATGCGGGACGTAGCCGGTTGGAGTGGTCATTCACCCAATAGCTGTACGTCTAATGAGAAATTGGGTTTGATTTTTAAAAGAATCGATTCATCGAATTTCTGACTGAATCATGCTGTGAATGGCACGCGTTTTTATATTTTAAAATAAAAGTACGAAAAATATCCACTAACACAAATCAAGAGCACGGAATTAATGTCCGCACAGGCGTAAACGGGCTCCATGACTGTTGGGAAAGGGGGGGGGCAGAACCCGAAATGCCCGAAAAGATTTCGGTTTTACAGAGAGCGGCGCCGGTCTTCCTCGAGTGGTCTAATATAGGCTAATTAAGATGACTGACTCGAATTCAAATCAATTGTTTACAGTCCAAGAAGTCGGGATTGTTTGGGAGAAAATTTTGAAAATTTAACTGCCGCAAACGCATTTTCCTGCTATCCCAGCCTGTGAATACAGCAACTTCAATTTGGTTCAATTTTGCCTACCTGGTGGTTGACGCAAATTCCAAACATCCAATCATCGTCGTTGGGCTTGGGGGGTCTTACCCCCCCCCCCCTCCCCGACAAAATTTAACCCCACCGCAAATGCGTTTTCTGTTATTCTAGCCCGTGTAAGCAACTACAAAAGTATCCAATGGTATTGTAATCGAAATCCCACTCTGAATTCCAATCAGACTGTTGCAGCCGCATTCACATATAATAATCGATGGCCGAAAAATGTCGCACAAAGTAGAGTGGCTCCAGACAAAGTTTTTTTAATCCATAGACACATCAGTAAACTTAGTGTTATACTACTAGATTACTATACAAACAAAGGCGTTTTATAGCTGAGGCGCTGGAGGCGAAAAACCCCAAAGAAATTGGAAAAAAAAAACGGAAAAAAATGCTAAAATGGATGAGAAAAATGAAAATGTACCCTAGTTAGGGGGGGCCCTAAAGGCAGACAAAAGCAAAAGGGCCTCACGTCTGACAAAAGGGCCTCTCTGGTCAAGGGAAAGGGCCCCCGAGTCCGAGTCAATCGTCTTCTATTCACTGTTACTGTCGAATCCATTACTGAATGAGAATGTAGTCATTGAATTTGCATAAAAATAATCAATTAAGACGCCCCCCCCCCCGCGAAAGCGGACCCTTTAAATAGTTTAGCCTCCGCCATGATACATTTTAAAATGCCTCTGACTAAGGCTTGGTGACAGTAAGGGAAGCAAAACTAGAAATGTCCGAAAAAATTTCGGGTTTACAGACAGCAGCTGGTTTTCTTCGAGAGGCGAAGAATAAGATCACAATATTAGACTGATTTTAGTTCTTAGCCAATGAAAATTGAAGTGTCTGCTAAAATTTGGATTTTATCTTTAGTTAAAATTTCGTGAAACAGGGCCCAGGATCTTACGCCTATGAATATACGCTTCAACCGATGATGATATCGCAGACAAACTAATACGCTATAATACAAAAAAAAATATGCGCAAACACAAATGAAGAACAGGTACATTCAGGTGCGGATCCAGGAATTTTTGCAGGAGGGGGTTTGCTAGGTTTCTGTTACGGAAATCTGCCATCATCGTCTCTAAATTACATAGGCATATATATATACATACAAATTGAGCTTTTTAAACAGAGAAATCATTTTTATACTGATGTAGGATCACTTTGTGATGTCATTTCATTGATGCAAGGCATTATTTTTTTATATGTAGCTGAGCAGGGGGGGGGGGGGTGGACCCCCCAAACACCCCCTCTGGATCCGCGCCTGACATTATAGACATCGACATGAAGCATCTAGCGGAAGGAAATTGGAATAAATGTACGCTTCCACAGAGGATAATATCGCCGAGAAACTTAATCCATTTATACATGTACGCGTTATAACCGTACAAAACTAATGTAATCTGTACACGTTATTAACACTTTCATGGTTGTCGTATACAGAAACCGTTCATAATATATAAATTATACACTGTCACACGACACGAGACACTCACTGGATGAAACAGTATTGTAATTGTTTATTCCAAATTATTTCCGCATTCTGTAGCTTTTCCCTTAATTCCGTGGGCCTGAACGCTCTCTACCACAGATGGAGCAACATTTATTTAAGTCAGCTTATAAGATCCCGCCTTTACATAAATAGAACTTATCCGAATAATTTTCGTCCAATATCTGTTTTACCTGTATTATCAAAATCACTTTTAAAACAATCATAGGTTGCTGTGCGCTAATCGGTGTACGCCGTCCGCTCAGAGACAGTTCCTATTAAGGGAATAGGCTACAGGTAGTTTCAGAAATGAAATGAAATGGGGTTTAACGTCCTACTGTTCTACTCCTAATGTGGGCTAATGAAGACGGGCATGCTGCGGCGCTACAGTGTACTCGAATTCCAACTGCCAAGAGATCTTTTTACGTGCACGCCAATGTATACACGTGACCTCGGTTTTTCGAACGACTAGACAGCTGTCCTTGCCAGTCCCCCTCCCCCCTGCATCACTGATAAAAGGAAACCGCGCTGAAAAATCTGAATGAACTTTTTGATTACTTCAAACACCTTTATTTATTCTAGAATGTAAATTGCAGAAGGAAACGGGTTAATATTGTGAGCTAATTAAGCCACCCACAGACATCCAAACATCCATCAATACAAAATAACTAAACAAACTACTTGCCAGGCCCGTATCTAGACACCATTAAGCGGGGGGGGGGGGGGGCATAACCTTTCGGTGGCGGCGGCGAACATTTTGAAGAAATTTTCGGAAAGGTCATTCTAACAGACTGTTGTAATCATCATGCTATGTAGTTACCTAGGCTTCTAATAAGCATTTTAAAATAAGTATTCAAACAAAATTTTTTTAGGTCAATATAAGGAACCATACTCCTCACAGTGTTCCGTTTGATAAGAGCTAATCCCACAACTCACTGCTGGAAAGAGTGAAAATTAATTAAACATTAATTAACTGATCCAAGCCATAATCAACTCTCGATGGCATAGGATTTCTCCGATTTTAATTAAAGGGACAATCCCGATAAGAACAGGGTCTTAAAAATTAAAGTCCGAGAGTTTATGAAATTTATGGACCAAAATATAGAGGCATGGTGTATTTATCTTGTCTCAAAATTTCAGCTCAAACTATTGAGTCGTTTGGACGTGAACGTCAACACTGCTTATCCGGACACGTAACCCTTTTAATATTTCGGGTCAATTTTTTCATTGGGTGACCTGATAATCGATTCTCATTTCTTGAGAGGTCTATACAGTGAATGACCTATGTACGGTACTTGATAACAAAAGGTAAATTTCACCTACATATCATTTTTATAGAAAAAAGTCTGGTTTTATCCAGATACTTTATAATACAACGGTCTCCATTTCCAGATGAAAACTGTCAAATTTAAGTTATTTACAAGCGTATCACAAATATCCTGTTAGTTGGTCGGCCTTAGGTAACGGGTTTTAAGGGATTTTAACACAAAATTAAGCAGTTTTTTTCCTCAGAATTTATCGGGATTGGCCCTTTAAACAGATTAGAACGGGTTCAACCAGATCTTGATTAATTTAAAAATGGACGAGCGAGATTTAGCTTCGAATAACCAGTACGGTAGTTGCAATTCTCGCACACGTCTTGTCAAACCTTCTAAGGCTAATATCCTTGCTCAAAATATGGTAATTATTCATTTTACGTATTATCTACTTTCGAACTATTAACAAGAATGGCCAACTCTTTATTAAACTCATAACTAATGTATCTTTAAAGTTCCAATTTCACATTTTCTAAGAAAGTCAAAACATAATTATTTCTATGTCTTTTGCTCAAAAGGTTGTCAACTCACTATTATACGGTCCTGGGCAAAATTTTTTGGGCATTATAAAGAGTGACACAGGGTGATTGAGGAAATAGTTACTCAATTACCTCCCTTGTTTTCCCATTCCTCTCCATGGACGGCCATCTTCAAACGTTTGAATTTGAAGTTGAAAATGATATTTTTGCCAATTTCTCAACTGGCAGTACTGAATTATAGGATTAATAGGATTATTCTTTAACAAGGTAGGACTGTTTATAGGTTCAATCTATGTTTGGGCTTTATTTTAATACATTTTAAAAATATAACTTAAAAAAATGCTATTTGAGCTTTAAGATAAACAAATGAAGATCAAGTAATCTGATTAAAATACAGATCTACATTTCGTCTCTTTTTTATACTTTAGATGGCCTACACTACGCTAAGATCTGACCGGTTGTAGCGATGGGTCGCGTCAGAAGTCATACGGCTGTTGATCCGAAGCTCAAGGTAACAGACCATTCCATTGGCTAATCCCTCACATTATCCGGAACACGTCAATGATAACAACTCTTCCAGATCCCAGTATAGTAAAGGCATGCATTATAAAAAGGGAAACGAAAAAGGGTCTGTGTTTTAATCAGGTTGAAGATCAAGGAATATCATGAAATTAAACTTATGGGTCCACTCCGAACGGATACAGACCACCATTAAATTTCGCCATCTCGGTACCCCCAAATTGTAGCTCGTCGATCTATTTATAGCAATTCCCTCCCTGTCTCTTTTCTCCCCTTTTGCATGTCCATTTTTGTTGATTTTTTGGTCTAGAGTGGACGGAGAGGGTTTGAATTAATATTTTCTGCCAGGTTTGGTAAATATTCATGATTTTGAGGCGGAAGGATAACAGTGTTGGCTACGATACGATGATATGTACGTGATGTGTAGTTTAAAGGAGCTCAATCGCTAACATTTGGGACCTAGAAGTTGACACGAGTGGGTCGCAACGCATATAATACTCCAATATGAATAATGCATATAAACTGATTTACATTCAATGGTTTCCGTTTTTACTCTAATTTCAAATCAGTTATGTTCGGCAAAATAAGCCAGCAGTGTCAATCAAATGAAAATTTCTAGTGTCTAGTTATTTCAGTCTACATGCGCCGTTTGATTTGGTGCAATGTTTCTAGCCTCGTTAGTCGTTCCTCAAGTCTCTTGCTAGAACTGGGGCTGAAACGCATTATGATACACGATTCGTGTACCAATGGTAAAATATTTATTTTGTCTTAAATATTGAATATCAGAAGTCCATCTTTTCCCGGTAAGATCACGTCATCAATTTAAATTTAAATTGACAAATAATTCGTGTTAACAATGTTGAAGATTTTGGATGATATTGAGTTGGAGACTTAGCTACTTTAAAGGGACAATAACACTCTTGCTGACTTGGTAGCTCCGGGAAATAAATAATAGCCTTATTCTAAGTACTAGATGTTTTAGTGTCTTACCTGTTGTGTAAATTATTCATTACATCCTATTTTACTTTTCCAGAGGGTTTGAAAATATTTTAAAATCCAAGTCACATTTGAAAAGGTTTACGTTAGACTTTTCAAATCAATAAGTTGAATTTTTCCATTTTTTTAAATTAGGTGTGTTAAAGTGAAATTTATATCATCAATTAATTGGAATATTGTAAAATAATACAATTTGTTGACCAGAATGAACATTGGGACATAATATTATTCAGTTACAACAAGAGTGGTATTGGGGCTTTAAGTTACATATTTGTAGTATGCTTCTTCAAGTTTGTGTATCTCAAAAGACATGGCCATTTGTTCCTCTATCTGTAGTGAAAAGCGTTCAGCCCAGTGGAAATTTGGGGAAAAGTTGGAGGTGGGCAAAGCATCAAGAATTAACATTGAAGTCAATGGGGAAGTTAATGGTGGTCTGCCCCCAAACAATAATTGGAGTTACCTCCCATGAACTTTGAAATTCAGAATATTTGAAGTAACCTCCCCTTGAAAAATCCGTACAATAAAAACCATAAACAGTGTGTTGTTATGGCAACGTATACTGTCATGGTGGATAAAAAATAATTTATGTTTGAGTGAAGAGGTTTTACGCTATTAAACTCACTAAATTGTAAGTAATTTAAGAGATTTAATTAACAGTGCTAATAAAAGCCGTTTTTGTCTCACAAATCACAAATTAAACCGACCGTTCAAGTTCAAGACTTGTCTTGCCAATGACATTTTAATTTTAGATTTAGTAGATCTCTAGTGACTCTAGACTCTAGGCTAGGTCTAGATCTTATCTAGACTGCCTATCTGATCTCCTGCGTATCCTGAACTGAACAGTCCTAAATTTTAAACTTAGTTCTTAATTGTGGCTATTATAAAATTCGTGCACTCGGCATTGGTTGACTTGTCCACACGGAAAACATGTTTAATTTTGGCATGTAGAAAATGCATAAAATTGGCTAAATCATCCACAGGATGCATACTGCAGTAATTACTCTTGTAATTGCTATATTTATTAATTATTAGACTAAGATTTTCTGTCAAATACTGCCAAAAAGAATGTCAGTAAATAATTCACGTTTTTTAATTGATAGTATTGTAATACTAGGCCTAAATACTAATTATATTTTGTCAACTCTGTGTAGGTTGTCTTTGAGGGCTTAGGCTTGATTAATAATCTATTAATTAAACTAAAGTGGAGCTACATGTACATGTAGTAGATCTCAGTGATTCAACTGCTCTCATTGGTCTATACTCATTGTTCAGTAGGCCTTCATCTTTATAACTCTGTCTGTTTTAGATTAATTGCTATTTTGGCCTGGAACAATTCTGAACAAATAAGAATGTTATTTATCATTAATTCCAACCCATTAGGACTTTTAGTTCTCTAAAATTATTCAAATGATATATTTTTTAAATGTTTTATTCCAGACTGACTGTATGAAGTCAAAAGGCAAAGTGATAAAATATAGTCATGTCTCAATCTGCATCTGGTGCCAGCGGAGGATGGGGAAAGAAAGCAGCAACAAGAATAGATCGAACGCAGTTTGATAACGATGAACTTCTGAAATCTCTTGGTTCACAGTTTAATGTAGATTTTTCTAACTATGATCAATGGCAGAGAACATCTCGAAGCAACAAATCTGCAGCAGCTAAAACTGCCTCTAATGCAGATGTGTCAACAACTTTTACTGTAAGTCGATTAAAATCCATTGATTCTTCATGTGCTAAACACAGCTCGTTCAGAGAAAAACGACAGGCAGCAAAACAAGAGGAACTTGATAGAGAGAAAGCTGAGAGGATAAAAATTCTTGAGTTGAGAATCCGAACAAGGAGAAAAACTCATGGAGAATATTTGAAGAGGTGCAAAGAATTGATAATTGAAAATAACAAATTGAAAGATTTAATAGACGCAGATGAAGATAATACTCATGGTGGTGTTAAAAATTTGTTACGGAAATACGAGCGTTATCGAGGTGGAATCGCAACGCTGAATAATAATTTTACCAAAGAACTTGAAGAGGCCTTGGAAGAACTTAGTGTTACCAAAGAAAAAATAAAAGGACATATAGATATTTTAGAACAAGAATTAGCTGTGATGAATGAAAAATTAACAGCAAAGCAAGATGAATTAAAAGTGTTGCTAAGTTACAAGGATAAAGAATATCCTGTAAAAGCCATGAAAATAGCGGGACTACATACCGAGATTGACAATCTTAAACTCAGTAATAAAGAGGATCAGGATGAATTACAGCATATCATTAACACCGAAGAAGGAAAATACGAGAAAAGTCGTGAACAGGAATCAAATGAAATCACCAGAAATGTCACTGACAGTGCCGTAAAGATGATGCATCAAAGTTTAAAAGACATGGCTTTTCAAAATATGGTCATGGAAAAGGAAATTTTAATTCATTCAAGTCAGGAAGAAGGCTTACAACAGAGGAAAGCTAAATTACAAGCTGAAATTGATGCTTTACGAGGCAACAAAACAAACATTCGTTTACAGATGTTTCCCGAATTCTATGTGGATAGACCAAAATGTACTCCAGATATGGATGTGATATTAAATATACCAACCCAAGAATGGTTACCTATATAAAGTTTGTCTTGTCTTTCAATAGGTCAATAGGTCAATGATAACTGCTGAGTATGTGCTAGATGCTGTGATAGTGTATGGATGATGATTTTAACTTTAATTTAAGCAATATATCTAATAATAAAAACCCATCTACATATGTACTGTATTTATGTCATTTGAAACGAAAAAAATCAGGAATGTTTTTATTATACCAGTACCCAACTCATTGTAAAATCATATTATACCGTAAAATACAATATGTCTACTGGTTCCATTAAGCGCTAAACTGCTAGTTACAAGCACCCATCCACCTCGTTTGCTTACCTAACTTTAATGTAAGATAAATATAATGTGGGCTGTGCATGTATGTGCATAAAAGAAAACCAACAATGTACTTTTAGATGCAATCTGATTAAAACACAGATCTTATTTCGTTTCGTTTTCTATATTGAATCGGTCTATTATGACCACTGACGTGACCTTGCACTACAGCCAGTCAGATCTTCATGTAGTGTAGGCTATTAAAAGTATAAAAAAATAAAACAAAATTTGTTTTATATGATTTCATTTTTTATTTCATTGTTAAAAGGACACACATTTTGGATCAATCTTTTTAAATTTTATCTATTTTCTTTAAATGAATAGAAAGTGGTATGAGGGGTTTTAAAAAGATTGTGTATAGATTGATTAAGGCTGCCTATCTCAATGTTGTATCTTTTTTTGGACAAATTAGAATCAGAATGGCACAAATAAATGTCATTTGATAAAGTGACTTGGTATTGGTAATGGTAGCACCTATAATTATATCAAGTTCAACTGTTTCCACATCTAACAATTGATAAAACATCTTAAGATTAGTTGGGAAAACAACTAAAAGGGCCTACTTTTGAGCCTATCTATTATATAGTCAGTTGAATAGATTCAAGAGGTTGAAATTTTTGTTCATGTTGTGGGTGGAGGTGCTTGTTATATTATCTACCCTTATTTTGTTAAATAGTACATAGCTTCTTAAAGATTGATATCATGACAAACAATGTTCTGTGTTTTTATACACTTGCATATATTATGGACATGTATATTGTTGAAACCTTCGTCTGTTGGTTTGTCAAAACTTTTGTTTTGAACACAATGCACCCACAGCTCTGGTGGTGACTTTGTTCATTTTGGTCTTAAGGGGAGAGAAAAGGAATTTAATGTCCACTCGACATATAATGTGATACAATTTTATTTCAATAATTTGCTTGCATGCAGGGTTCTTTAGCAGTGGAGAAAACCTACAAGGTTGGGCAGGTGAGCTACTCCTTGTCACATACTAACTGGGGTGATAACTTGACTCAGTTATGGAACTTATGATCTAAAGTGTGCACTCTAAATGAATAGAAAGTGCACACTTCAGATCACTTCCCCCCACCCCCACAAAACTCTATTAAAACTCAAATTGTTTCCACCTATAGTTTGACTTATAAAGCTTCGGAACATGATACAAAGTTATTGATGGAATTTTTCAAAACCTGATGGGATTGTTCATGTGTGAACCCTAGCAGTTACCATATTCAGGAGCTCGACAAGCCCCTGTCTATTTTTTTGTAATGCAGTTCTTTTGGATTATTTCTAATCTTCTCTAGTGCAGCAGTGTTAGGGTTACATAAATTTTGCTGTGCCACTCCAGCTGTGGTGGGCCTTTGGTACGACTAGGAACTTAATGTGACTGTCTATTACTGTTTATATACCCTCTTACCTGGATTTACACGTATATTTATTGTTTAGAATTTACATGCATATTTATTATATAAAAATATTCTCTATTTTTGGCAAAGGGTTTTGTAAAATATTTTTACATTTTGATATTATTATGGTATTGTTAATAAAACAATATAAATAATAGTATGTGCTAGGTCTTTATTTTATTTACACTTTAATATATTGTTAATCTGCTGTCCACTCCAAACAAGATCTAACAGTTACTGGAGATTGCAGGTGGATCTGAGTCACGTATGGTATAACATGTGTTTCATAAGGTGCTGCAGAAGGGTACTTCTAAACCATGCACTTTTATTATTTTTACGCCTAATACACCGAAAAATATGGTACTTTTATTTTATTATTACTGTACTGTTATCTTTCTTTGAGGGGGGTTGAATGGCCGAATGATTAGCACATGCATGTTTTATCATAAGGTCTAGCTGTCTTTGAGTCAGCTTGCATGGTTTCCTTTCCCTGTTATACATGACAAGGACTAGGGTCCCCTGTCCAACCTCAGGGGTTTTCTCCAGGTCCTCCCATTTCCCCCCACTGCTTAAGACCCATACATGCAGGCAAGTTATTGAAAGAAAATTAAACCATATGTTAGTCCCGAAATAATCTAGTTTGTGTCAAGTGGACGATAAACCTCATTTCTCCATCTCTCTTTGAAGTGGGATTTAACCCACCATGATAGGCTAATACCATTTTTGCTGACAGAAAATAAAAACCAACATAATATTTTGATTGGTTAAATGAAAGTCTTGTCAATTGAACACAACTGTCCATGGAGATGCTGTTAGATCATACTTGTAGGGAGGGCATTGTCAATTTCAAAAGATGTACAGCACCCAAATATTAGTGTGTCGTCGTCGTAAAATAGGCCTACAGGCCTAGTATACACATTTCAAATAAATATTTTGGAAAAATTAACCGCCCCGTGTTAACTGTCGAAGAATTTTATTTTACAGTGGTCTTACCCCTAAAAGCGCGGGTTTATCTAGAGTTATCTCCTTTTAACCAAAAACACTACCGGATGTTACTGTAGAAAATGTAAACAAGAGGGAAAAACATATGTAAAATAACTATGGAAGAAGAAGACTTTGATAATGGTATTCCTGGTTTTGAGTTCGATGAAAATGACTGGCCAACAACCAACGCAAGACCACCTCCATTTGTTGATAGATATTTCTCACGATTTTATAAAACAGGTACAAAATGAAAGTAGAATTTGTAATTGTTAGACCTGAAGTTGATATTGAAAAACTACAGAAGTTCACATCAACAAATCATATGTTTATGTAAGCACACAATTACTGAATTATAGTAACCAGAGCAATGATTACAATACATTGCTAATTTGGATACCCTCCAAAATAGACAAAGACCAAATATTTAGTAGAGCAAAATGCACACAAAACTTAAACTACCCGGTAGCCTACAATTACAAAATTTTCTCTCCAGTAGTACTGCAAAGGGAGGCTTCTGCTGATATCACATATCGCTAGTCGTTAGAGATACAATTCTTAACAATTTGTGAATTTAATATAAAAACAAGTTCACAAATGCAAAGATTTGATGCTACAGCTACAGAGTTTATAGATAACAAACCTCATCTCTCAACCCTCGTGTTTCGAGATAAGAGATGGTCCTATTAAGTTTGGTGTTTTCACAAACACCTGCACATTCCAGCACTAGGGATTCAGCAGTATGCCGTAGCAAAGCCGAACGTGAATCACACACGCAAAAAGTCAACAAAATTGACGATATATTTCATTAAAAGCTAACGATTGATTATTGTTATTTATAAAATTTCTGCCACATCCAACTACAATTTAGCAGATAATCCTACCAGACACGGGTACAAATCCCCTCTTTTTAAATCATAGCGATAGTAGATTGCTTGTTCCGATATTTTAACTTTACGTTATTAACACAAAAAAACAACGCTAGATTTATTTATTGTCAATATTTGCTGATAAAAGAATGTTGTTTCTGTAGATTGGGCTGCGTATGTGTAATAAGTACTAATAGTATAAAATTAACTTATTTTAAAGATGGTACATGCATCTTAGGACTAAAGGCATCCAATTGTAGCTAAAAACAAGCACATCATTATATCTCAACGTTTTTAGTTACGTTCTCCATGCAAACATACCTGAATATTCACTCCAATACAATGTCTTATATTCAACCATGCGGTTACACGATTTAGGCCTACCCAAATACACCATTATTTCAACTCATATGTTAATTATTTATATCTACATGTATATTTTATAATATACTGTTCTTTATGCTAAATTGACACTTTTCAATTTAAAATCATGTTTGAAATAGTCCCTGAAAATTCAATATCCAAGCAGTTTCGTGCAATACACCAATTATGTCCCTTTCAAACTAGCTTGAATACCGCATTTTGAGGGGAAATTTTGAGACAAAAACGTTACAAAGTGTTTACAAACTAAAAATTACAATTTTCAATAAAGAACGGTATACTATCAAATATTGATATTAACATGGACGTTATGATATTATAAGGTTTCATGATATTGATTATTGTGATATGAGTTAAAATAATGTTGGATATGGTTACAACTTCCAAACTTGCTTGGAAATTGTATTTTATGGGGTATTTTGGCACTGAAACGTTGTGGTTGTAAAAATGACCATTTGGCATAAAGAACAGTGTATTATCTAATTTGATATAAATTATTGTCTTATAAGTTGTATTTTATGGGGTATTTTGACACTGAAACACTGTGGGGGGTTGGGATGGCCTAGTGGTCTAGAGTGCCGTGCTTCGAACTCAAGTGGGCCGGTCACCTCTGGCTTGCAGCTGTCGTTTTGAGCCCTGGTGTGAGCGTATGTGGCATGGAGATAGGGGCGCCTTCTCAACCTCGTGGGTTTCCTCCGGGCACTCCGTGTTCCTCCCACTGCTAAAGACCCCTACGCGCAAGCGAATTATTTAAATAAAATTAAACCATATGTTAGTCCCGAAATGACCTAGTTTGTGTTGAGTGGACGTTAAACCCCATTTCTCTCTCTCTCCCTCTGAAACGTTGTGGTTGTAAAAATGACCATTTGGCATAATAAACAGTGTATTATCAAATATTGATATAAATTATTGTCCTATAAGTTGAAATGATGGTGGATTTGTGTAAATCGTGCTAGCCGCCATGAACAGCTACATGTACTACCCCCCACTAAGGTGCGCCACTACATAGTATTTATCCTCTTTCCCTTACTGTGACTGTCCCATCTTGCCACTGTCATCACTGTATGTTCACTGTACGTTTCTCAAAAAATAAACCAATTATACATTTGTGTGTGTTAAAATAAATAAATAAAAAAAAAATTTCAGAGCTGTTTGATTGTAAAGGTAAATGATTCAGCTTTCAGTTATTGTATAAAAGGTGTATAAAAGATGATATTAATATATTATTTTATTACCAGATATGAATGGTAAAATTGGTGAAGATCATTGTGTTTTATGTCATTCAAACAAGTAAGTAATTATACTGGCTTGCCTAATGATATTACGATTTTAGTTGACCATTTACAATTGATATTTGTCTCACGTTATTGTGTTTTATGTCATTTAAACAAGTAAGTTATTTCTTTATTTCAAATAATACTGGCAGGTCTATGGATATTACGATTTTAGTTGACCTTTACAATTGATATTTGTCCCCTGTCTATCTGTCTTGTCTTGTCTTGTCCATCCATCTGTCCGTCCGTCACACTTTTTGGGACACAATAACTCTCTTTCTAATTAAAATGGAATGAAATGAAATGGGGTTTAACGTCCTACTCTTTTGCACCTGCCCTAGACTAATGGAAGACAAGCATACGCCATACAGTGTGCTATGAGGGAAATTTTGCTTGTGCATAGTGACGCTACAGCCTACCTTTATGTCAAATTTCAACTACCAAGGGATCTTTAATGTGCACTCGGTTTTTCGTCCCATCCGAATGACTAGGCAGCTGTCCTTGACAGGCCCTCCTTCTGCATCACTGACAAGGGGTAATCACGCCGGAAAATCGAGATGAACTTTCTCGGCCAATGCAGGGATCGAACACCCGACCTCCAGGCTAGCGAACCATCGCCTTATCCACTTAGCCACCGTGACCCCCCTTTCTAATTGAGCTACAATGTTCATACTTGGTGTAGGTGTTTATTCAGCCAATATCTTGATGGAGTTCGAAGATGAGCATTTTCTGCTTAGGGTAAGCAGAGATAAGCAATTTGATTGGTTGATGCTTTGGGTCACGATAACTTTAGTTCTAATTAAGTGATAGTGATGAAACTTGGTGTATAGTTTCATTACATCAATACCTTGACTAAGGGTAAGCAGAGCGATAAGCAATTTGATTGGTGGAGACTTATGAACACAATAACTCACCATCTTCTTATTGAGCTAGAATGGTGTAGGTCTTTATTAGGTCAGTGCATTGATTGAGTTCAAAGATGAGCATTTTCTGCTAAGGGTAAGCAGAGATAAGCTATTTGATGATTGGTTGATGAACTTTAGTCAGAGTGATGGAACTTGGTGTATAGTTTTATTACATCAATACCTTGACTAAGTTCTATAATGAACATTTTGTGCTCAGGATAAGCAGAGCGATAAGCAATTTGATTTGTTGAGACTTTGAAACACAATAAATCTCCTTCTATTTGAGGTAGAATTTCAAGCTTGGTGTAGGCGTTCATTAGGTCAATGCCTTGATGGAGTTTGAAGATGAGTATTGTCTGCTTACGGTAAGCAGACAATGCATCAATCACTCAGATAAACAATCTGAGTGGTTGATGCTTTGGGGCACAATAACTTTGGTTATAATAAAGTGCGAGACGAAACTCCAAATATAGATTCATTATGTCATTACCTTGACTAAGTGTGATGGTGAGAATTTTCTGTTTGGGCTTAGGAGCGATAAGCAATTTGACTGATCACTTTGGAACATAACAACTCTGCTTTTAACTGAGGTAAACTTCATGTAGATGTTCATCAGGTGAATGTCTTGACTGAGCCAGTGATTAACATTTTGAACTAAAGCTAAGCAATTTCATTGGCTGATGCTTTGGGACAAGATAACCATGATCGATCTGATAGAGAGTGATGAAACTTAAAGTATAGTTTTATTGCTTGATACTTTTGATTAATTGATATGTGTCATCTATTTATTTTGGGATTTCAGCGGTGGACATCGGCCTTACTGTTGGCTTGATTAACTTTATGCCAGAAATATATTAAAAATAACTATGAGAGCTATTTTAAAAGAAAAGCTGTTCATTGACTTCTCAGATAATTTTTGTATGACATCTAAATGTAACTACCTTCGAACAACCAAATGTTGGTATACTAGAAGATTTAACATCAATTTGTTAACTGGCTATTTCTACATCATTTCACTGAAGAGTGAAGAAATGTGAAACGGTCAGTTAATGGTACTTTATTTATGGTTTGGTAAACACAAAGCCTGAACAATAACATAGCAATGGTTATCATACACAAACAACACAGATAATTATGAACAGTCATGAACAGCTATTAAATAATACATGCATATGTCTCATATCTGTTGAGTCATCTTGCGTGGTTTCGAATCCCTGGTTGTACGTGGCAAGGAGTAGGGTCGCCTGTCCAGCCTCGTGGGTTTTCTCCGGGTACTCCATTTCCTCCCACTGCTAAAGATCCCTACATGCAAGCTAATTATTGAAATAAATTAAACCATATGTTAGTCCCGAAATGACCTAGTTTGTGCTGAGTGGACGTTAAACCCCATTTGAACATTTCTCTCTCTCTCATGTCTGTTGACTGTTACGTTTATTTTATAGAATTTGTATTGTAACCTTGGCCAAATCTCATCCCGTGATCACAGAGAGAAAAGTTATATCTAGTATCAACTTCCAGGTAGCAGACGGGATAAATCGATTGGATAATAAAGTCTCAGGAAAAGGAAAAAGAGTGAGTAGTAGATAGAATTGCAGTGATTCGCATCACAAGTTGTTAGATTAAAGAAACAGTAAGCCAGATCAATCAAATATATTGCAATTGTCAAAATGTAATTAGAAACACATCCAGATGTAAAAAACTTATATGAAGATAGCATAATTAGTACTTCTATTTTGCCTAAGATGAATAAAGATGCATAGAAACCACTCTAAACTTTAAATGACCAATGCATAAAGATCTAATATTTTGAAATTTGAATGAAGATAAGCTATCATGCCACAAACCAAATCAAAATGTTAATAATAAATATACTTAAACTGTTAAAATTTATTGTAAAATCTGTTAAAAATAAATCATCAATCTCTTCGAGCTGTCTAGATTATTTTTTTTATCCCAGGCTTGTATGTAACAGGGAGTAGAGTTGACTACCTTACCTTAGGCTTTTCTTCAGGTCCTCCAGTTTTCACCGACTGTTAAAGAGGCCATGTTTAAGTCGATTTATTGATGTAAAATAATATGCAATATGTTAGTGCAAAAATAATCTAGTTTGTTGTGAACCCTCTCTTTACCGCTCCATAAGAAATCAAGCTATATTGGATGCGTTTATTTTTTAGGGTGCTCATTGGGTTAAACCATAGAACATCAAGCTAATTTGGATGTGTTTATTTTTTAGGGTGCTCAGTGGGTTAAACCTAACAGTGCTCTATGTAGAATAATTTGTGAGGATGGTAGTCAATATACAGTCTGTGCCTGCGTTCGGGGAATGCTGGTAGAAATAAATGAAACTATTTTAACTTCTCCAAACTTCATAGCTGAAAAGGTATGTTTATAGAATCTTCATCAATAAAAGTTCTAGCCATGTTAATTATTAGTAGTTTTTGACTTCTAAAAGGCCTGGTACTCATTCTAGAAATCTGATACCACTTCTAATTTTTCGATAAATTCAGAAAGCTTATATTTTTTTTTGTATTTTTATGTGAATCCTTCCATTAAAGATGCATTATGTAAGAGCATATTTCTTTTGGCCTCATGTTATATATTAATTAGATAATTATTAACATGACCAGACCATAATCAACTCTCCAGATCATCAGATATTTGCAATTTTTAGTGAACATTTAATAATTTAATTTAAAAATGGATAATCAAGACTTTATCTGTTACCGTAACAAGGTTAGCAATGACAATTGAAACTACACTAGATGTATTCTTATTAAAACTTCCAACTCTGATAACTTCGCTCAGAATAAGCAAGTGACTGAAATTGTCAAAATATTCCATTTTCTTTATCTGTTTTCAAACTATTATAGCGAGAACTGTCTAAATCTTACATATATTGCATCTTAGAAGGGGGAAAGAGATGAAATAAATATATTGTTATAAATAAAGTATAAACTCATTGCTTTAAGTATAATATTGATAATAAACTTTGCAGCTTAAGGAATGACAAATAATTACAAATTAGTGACTATGGTATTTGTATTTGGATTCCAAAAAACCAAAACAGAAGAAATAACTGAAGGGAAATAACTCCTTGAATCTTGTTCATGTATTTTCTCATTCCCTTCTCAAAGTAATACATGTTCATCTGGATTTTCCGGCTTGGATCCCCTTTGTCAGGAGAGAAGGCCTGGCTAAGTGACAACATATAGTCGTTCAGATGGGATGAAAAATAAGCTGTAGGTCCCGACCGGCATATACAGCCGAAATGGAACCCATGCTGTGTACACATTGGCATGCACGTGAAAGAACCTTTGGCAGTTAGAATACGATATAAGATTCGGCCATAGTGCCACCATCAGACAAAATTTCCCTCATAACACACACAAAAGAACCATTAGCAGTTTGAATTCAATATAAGTGTAGTTGTCTTCAATAGCCCAGTTGGAGCAGAACAGTAGGACATTAAACCTCATTTCATTTCAATTCATTCAAAGTAATAATACTGTGACAGATTAAAACTCGGAAACTCACAGATCTGATATCAAATTATCACTTTCAATAAGAATATAAATGTACATGTAATAACTTTTTAGAAATATGATATTTGAAATTACTTTAGACTTGCCTAATTATCACGACATCCAACTCTCTCCTACATTGTGTGTACTATTTAAATCACCGGTAAAGTGTTAACTCTTCTTGCTGGCAGACTTGGGTGAAGGCAGGCTGTGTTTATATAATACATGAGGGCAGAATACAAAAATATAATGTAAAATGCATTTATTGAAATTCAACGCAATGTGATTTACTTCAGCTCTTATTACACAACTAAGACTACTCCATCATATATTAATATGGTTAGACAAAGATAAGAAAGATCGTCTGTTATTTGATTAATTCTGTTTACATAAGTTATTTTCATAATAAAATGCAACTAATTAAAACGAAAACGACAATTTTTTATAAAAATGATTTATAGATTTCAATTTTTTTCTGAAATCAAATGGCGATTAATGTTCTACTGTTTGTCAATTTTTTCTAGGATTAATTTGACATATTTTTGGCCATTCCCTTTCTCTTTAACAAATTAATGCATTTATAATGAATTCCGAAGTCTGATTACTGTAGGAATGCTGTTTTTATTGTAAATCTAGAAAATTTGAAAAAATACATGTGAATGCCCTGAATGCCGTTACAAGTGGTGATGTTCTTATCCTTTTCAGCCCAAAAAACTATTGATTCACATTTTCATCAACAATACTGTTGGCCTTCCGTTGTTTACCTTGGTGGGGTTGGATGGCCGAATGGTTAGCACGTGCATGTTGTATCGTACGGTCTGTCATTGAGTCAACTGGCGTGGTTTCGATTCCCCCCATGGGTTTTCTCCGGGACCTCCAGTTTCCTTCCACTTGAAAAGACCTCTATGTGCAAGTGGATTATAGAAATAAAATTGAACCATATGTTAGTTTGTGTAGGGAACCCTCTCTCTCACTCTCTCTCTCTCTCTCTGGAGTTCGGGAGTTCGATCCCTGCATTGGCCGAGAAAGTTCATCTTGTTTTTCCGGCATGGTTTCCTCTTGTCAGTGATGCAGAACGGAGGGCCTGACAAGGACAGCTGTCTAGTCGTTTGGATGGGACAAAAAAAACAGATGTCCCGTGTACACATTGGTGTGCACGTAAAAGATCCCTTTGCAGTTGGAATTCGATATAAGAGTAGGCCATAGCGCTGCTGCCCAGGCAAAGTTTCAATCATAGCACACTGTATGGTGTCAATCTGAACGACAGAATCACCCTACCTGCAGAGAAGTGACTCTGACACAGTAGCCTTCTTGAAGCCTTTAGGACTATATAATCCGTACAGCCATAACGTCTTCCAATAATTTTTCACAAAAAAACATTACAAATTTAGATTTGACGTCGGCATATTGGCACTATTTTGTGCTTCTTTCGTGTCTTTTTCAGATATACACAATCAATTCTATTGATGTTTTTAGCATGGGGATTGACTAATAGTTAATTTATTTTAGTTCTAAACAAAAATTTAAAACTTTAACGCAATTTAAGAAAAAAAAAAAATTCTGGCTGGGATTACTGCACAAAATGGCCATTCATTGTATACGTGCGAAAAAAAACCCAGCTTCCATTTAATTTTCGTACGTTAGTTATGTACGTTTATGGTGTATGCCCATCTTCATTAGCCCAGTTTAGGTGCAGAAGAGTAGGACGTTAAAGTTTAACGGTTAAACCCCATTTTATTTCATTTCAATTTTTCTGCTAAATGTTAGTTTCAAAGTGATATAGGTATTGTGTTAACAAGACTTAATACTCCATTTCTGTCTAATCCTGAATACTTAAAAGTCCAAATGGCTGTTAATTATAGTTTCAGTAAATATAAGGAAAGGTTGCCAATATTTCTTAGCATAAAACATTCATAGAATATGAATATTTTGTTGTCCTTTATAATTAAGTTTCATTTTGATGCATTCTATTGAGCTAAAAGTCACCGAGTTCTGTGTATTTTATGTGATCAAGGGCAACGATAGCATTATCAACTCTAATAACTTACAATGTTTTGTGTCGGCCAATGAATTATCAATTTTAATAGCTTATGTATGTTAATTATGAAAGTAGTTCCCTCCTGTGGATACATAACAAATTTCATTTTAAATTTTACTGACTTTACGTCAAAATACTCACTGACACTAATGAACTGACAGAAAATTGATGGACTTGAGATTTCCGCCATAATTTACTTATGTCCAGGTATATCAGACTTATTTATAACCCGCAACATTTGTGAAGTATGTATGGAAGGCTGTGATAAAATACCTTTTAAATTGAATTAGATACAATTTCTCCCAAATATATTTTGAAATTAAACGACATGGGATTTAATGTCCTAGTGTTCTGCACCGACTGGGCTATTCAGATAGTGTGCTAAGAAGGAATCTTACACATCATTCTGTCCATACACAATATAATTATTCATGGGAAAAAATTTGTGTACTTTATTTTGTAAAGTGCATATGAGTTCTTAGAGCCATGGAAGTTGTGCATTATATCAATAATAAAAGTAATAATAATAATTCTTATCACCCAATAATACATTTGACAGTTGATATCGCTTGTATGATAAATTACATAATCTACTGCGATATCTCCTTAGGAGATATCGCTTTACATGAATTTGATTGGTCAATCAAAAAGGAACTACTTTCTTTTATTTTAAAGAAACCACTTATTTTAAATAAAAAGTTACTTTTTTTTAGTTAAAAAGAAACTGTTTTTATTTAATTGACCTTGAAGGAAATACTGGGTCAATATATAGGACTTTGCAATAGCTAAACTGCTGTCAAAAAACTGATGTATCACTACACTGTAATGTAATTAGATTCTTAAAAGTGAAATCTATACTAAATAATTATATTTATTTATTTGTGCATGTAAGAAAGGATTGGGTGATAAATAAAATCTCCAACTGGTGTTTTTTGATATCAAAAAATATCAACACTCGTTGATAAAGTAAAAAAAAACTCGGCAGAGCCTCGTTTTTTTCACTTTATCAACTTGTGTTGATATTTTTTGATATTAAAAAACACTTGTAGGAGATTCTCTATATCTTCTAAACTTTTCTATTAATCTCTAACTTTTCGTTAAATTTAAATAATATAACATAAAATGGTTTCATATTTTTCTTGAACTAAAGTGAACTGTCCAAAGTTGCCAAATCAATCATACTAACATTCAATCCGGCCCCGTAAACTGTCATGTGATTTTATAGAAGCTTACCCTTACTTCAAATCTGATATTTCGATTGGTGCAGAAATGTTAGATCTATGTTTTTTTATACTTTGTATGGCCTACACAACATGAAGATCGGACAAGTCAGGGGTCGTACAAGAGGTTTTTGAACCTATGATGTCAGACATTGATAAATCAATCAGGTTGTCATTTCAAGTGGTTTACCCCAAGTTCCGTGCATGGGAAGCCAAAAGGACTGTTTCATTGCCTAATCCCTCACATCAACTAAAGGACTGTTAGTAACAACTCTTCTACATCCTAGTGTAATAAAGACAAGTTAAAGGGACAATAACACTCTTGCTGGCTTGGTAGCTCCAGAAAATAAATAATAGCCTTACACTAAGTACTAGATGTTTTAGTGTCTTACCTGTTGTGTAAATTATCCATTACATCCTATTTTTCTTGTCCAGAGGGTTCGAAAATATTCTAAAATCCAAGTCACATTTGAACAGGTTTACGTTTTTTCAAATCGTTTAGATGAATTTTTCCAATTTTTTAAATTAGGTGTGTTAAAATGAAATTTATATCATCAATTAATTGGAATATTGTAAAATAATACAATTTGTTGACCAGAATGAAGATTGGGACATATTATTCAGTTACAACTAGAGTGTTATTGGGGCTTTAAACGAAACATGATCTGTGTTTTGATCAGATTGTTTCATTTCACAATTTATGAAAAACATTAAAACATTATCAAATTAAAAAATGATTTCTGTTATCGTCCATAAATTGGTTGATTTCAAATATTTTAGATAATTATAATTGCTGGAATGAAGTATTTTTGATTATTTTACTCCCATACTTGTTTGATCATTATTTTGAAATCTTGGAAGATCTTTTTAAATTTCAACAAAGGGTTAAAAATTTGTAAGGTAATATAAGATACATACAACCATAGGCATACAGTTAGGGGGCAGATCCTGAAATGCCTGAAAAAATTTTGAGTTTACAGACAGTGGTGTCCATCTTCTGCGAGAGGTGAATTAGCGGAGCTTGTGTACAGAACCCCCCAGAAAATTGGGAATATTTGACAGTCAAACATAGTTTCCTGCTGTTCCAGCTTATGAACAATGCAACTTCAAAGTGGTCGCACAAAGTAGAGTGGCTTCAGTGAAGCAATTTAAAGTTTCACAAATACACTTTTAACATATGGCCTGTATGTGGTAGATGTATTCCATCCAGACACAAATATAACATGCCGCTAGAAACATGGATTTTATTCAACAAATTAGCTGAATTTAATTTAGGTGAAAATAAAGTATTGGATTTGATTCATCCGATGGGGGAAATTGTGGGAAGAAAGTACTTTGTTTAAATATTTTTGAATTCCATGTCAACAGTTGAACACAAAATCAGTTAAATCCCCACAAAGAAAAAATTTTCAGTGAAGAAAAATTTTCATTCTTCAAAGCAAAGTTGACAATGTATAGATGTAAGTGACAGATAGCAGTCTGCTGGTCTCGTCAGTGCTGGATTAACTATAAGGCAAATAAGGCACGTGTCTTAGGGCCAGCCAAAAATCCAGGTCACAAAATAATAAAGTAAAAAAAAAAAATGGCCTGTAGTGTCATATTGGGTTGCATTCCACTCACATATCTGTATTTTCAGGCCACCTATCAAAATGTGCCTTAGGGCCAGCAGAGCCTTAATCCGGCACTGGGTCTCGTTCAGGTTTAAGTGTTGTTGTGCGACTGTTCTAATTATATTGTCGTAGGGGTCCGGGGTACAATGGAAATCTCAGGTAGACCAAAGCAATCTGTTTCACTGGAGTCGCTACTTCCATAATTATGTGTGAACAGAAAATCAGCTAAGGAATTGCCATTATAAAAATGCCTAGTTGCATGCATAGACTCTCAAACCTATTGACGGTATAAATAATAAATAAACATATGGGAACTATTCGGATAAACAGGCTAGGTTATTTTAGTGTATTTGCAAGACAAATCAAAGGAAATGAAATGATGTTTAGTTAATTTTAAATTATTTCTGGGAGTGCTCCTTAAGCCAAGTTAGTCTTTTGCGTTTTATATTTATGAAAAATTAGTACACATGTGCAATTTCAATTTAATACTGTTAAAATACCCAGTGATGTCCAGGGCAAAAAAAAAATCTTGATTAAATTTCAGACAAGCGTATAAGTCAAGAAATTTCATTTATTACTTCACTTGATGTTTTTTCCACCAGGCTTTCTATAGGTTGATGAAGATTTCATAGATTTGACATTTTTTTTCTCCAGTATCTGATTTCATATTAGGCCCATTACAAATATTCATACAGCTGGGGATATGACTTGACTCAAATTAACCGCTTTAGAAATAAA
The DNA here is from genome assembly GCA_948474765.1 of Patella depressa. Taxonomy (NCBI): domain Eukaryota; kingdom Metazoa; phylum Mollusca; class Gastropoda; family Patellidae; genus Patella; species Patella depressa. Next base: position 10,560,784 of record OX419723.1, read on the forward strand.
TTTAACTGATATGAAATCTTAAGTTGACATTTTTATGAGTTTTCTGGTCAATAACCGCTACAATCTGAGAAATCTTTTATGACATTATAAATGATTAATACAGAAATTTATGAATGGATTCAATTTCATTCTATGATAATGTTAGTAGAGTGATCTTTATCAGGATAGGAATTTGATTTATTTTCTTGTTTCGTGTGTCAAATTAGTTTGAAAGTTGAGGATGATTTTTTTGTAAAAATCTATGTAGTAATCTGTTACCGTATGTAACCAGTTGCTGTATACATTAGGACTCAATGAGTTTTGACTAAGATTAATTTAAATTGTGACACAGAACCCAATACAGGACAAGATCTCAATATTTTTATATGCCTACATTTAGATCAGGATTAAGCTTGCATGGGGTCCCTGGCTGAAAATCTCAATGGGGTCCTTCATCAATTGTCAGAAGGTGACAAATATTCTTGTTATTGTCTGGCACACATGCAATTTGTATGGTCATTATGGTAAAAAGATAGATTTATATGGCACAAACATAATATACAACATAAAGAATTAAATAATAAAATTGTAAATAAAACATTTGGGTTTTTTTTTAAACTAACATGGGGGCCCTAGTTGTCACATTGTTATTCAATATGGGGGCCATTTGTATGTACCGGGTAGGTAGAAAGATACATTTATATAGCAATAACATAATATAAACAAAATATAAAATAAAATAATAAAATTGTAAATAAAACATTTTGTAAACTAATATGGAGGCCCTTGTTGCAGTCCAGTCAGCCCCCCCCCCTCCCCAAATAATCCCTTACCCAGCCCACATTGCTAAATGCAGAACCTGTCGGCCAGTCGATCAATGTACCTGCATGGCTACATTAGTCACTGTCTCTCCATGAAGTTCTAATAGATCTTAAAATAGATCTTAATTTATTAATTTTCACTAATTTCTGACAATAAATCATAGAGTTATGGCCCTTGATTATAGAATCCTGGTAACACTCCAGGGGCTACTTTTTTGAAATATTAAATAATTGTTTATTTAATAGTAAGTGCAGGGAGACTGCACCACACATAATTTACACAAAACTCCAGACAAGACACATTACGCAAAAATCACAAAGAAAGGTACATATCTTATGGGAAGAAAGATATCTGATGAATGTCAACCCCAAATCGTTGACCTATATAAGCCCATTTACCATATAAAATGAAAAATATGAAAATCATTCCATCCCGTTAGATGAAGTGCCTGAAACCTGTTACTTTTACTCACCATTGGATGGGGTGATGCATTTCTATCTCTCTACTAAACCTGCCTTTAAAGAAATGTTTTTGACCAAGGTAAAGTAAACAACGAAACAAACAAAAAATCCTGAAGGATATGTTTTGGTGGATTGACCTCAAGGATGTATGACTCACAAGCCTAATTTGATAATTGTACTGAAGATATGAATGTTTTTTTATGATATTTTTTTCAAGGGATGAGCTATTGTTGATTCTGGAGCTTATTCAACAATGTAATTAATTTAATCTGATCAACATTCGTTATAAACCATGCAAGTGATTCCGCCCCCATAAACAAGACACCAACAACCACTTGTTTGGTTTCTCATTGACAAGAATTCCAAAAATGTTGGAATTTTTCCCTTTCAATTATGTGATATTTGAGAAATTTTGTATTTTAGGTAAAAAATAATGATTGATAAGACCTAGAAGAGGTATAAGTCAAACTCCTGGGGTTTCTTAAGATAATGAGATGTTGTCAATGTTAATTAGGGTTTAATATAACTGATAAAACACAGCAATTCACTTTATTCCTACCGATTTACAATAATATGAACTTTTCAAATTATTGAGAAGTGGTATCAAATTTTCTGAGAATTTAACAGAACACACAATTTTTTACGGGAAACATTTACTCGTTTTAATAAGAAGGATACTTATATATATATTAAAACAAATGATTGTGTTCTGTTAATGTGTTTCTCATTTAACAAACATCACTTGGTGCTTATGTTCCCTATGTTCTCGGAATTGTGTCTAATCATACTCTCTGTATTTTATTAATGTACTGTTTGTTCTATCTATGTTCAATTCTACAGTTATCTTACATAATCTAGTAACTGAATGAGAAGTGGTATTAAATGTTATAAAATTTTCCACATTAAAGGTGAATAAAAGTAAAATACAATGATGAATTTAAAATCTTGTGAAAACAGCCCAGGATTGACTATTAAGCAAAATAAGCACATGTTTAAGACACCAAAGGAAGAGGTCAACACAGAGGTTTATTCCAGTGTCAGATTTACTATTGTGCAAGTGGTTTCGAATCCCCGGTTGTACATGACCAGGAGTGGGTTTTCTCTCCAGGTCCTCCCACTGCTAAAGACCCTTACACGCAAGCGAATTATTGAAATAAAATTAAACATGATGTAAGTCCCAACATGACGTAGTTTGTGTCAAGTGGACGTTAAGCCCCATTTCTCAACCATCACAACCTGGTGGTGTATAATCACAATCTGAAGGTATGTAATCACAATCAGGTGGCTAATGACAATGTGGATGTGTCTAATCACAACTTGGTGGTGTGTAATCACAATCTGAAGGTGTGTAATCACAATCCGGAGGTGTCGAATCACAATCCTGAGGTATCAGATCACAATCTAGAGACGTCTAATCGCAACCTGGAGTTGTGTAATCACAATATAATCACAATCAGAAGTTGTCTAATCGCAATCTAGAGACGTCTAATCACAATCTGGAGTTGTGTAATCACAATATAATCACAATCAGAAGTTGTCTAATCGCAATCTAGAGACGTCTAATCGCAATCTAGAGACGTCTAATCGCAATCTAGAGACGTCTAATCACAATCTGAATGTGTCTAATCACAATCTGGAGTTGTCTAATTACAATCTGGAGGTGACTTATTACAACCTGGAAGTCTCTAATCTAAATTGCGCATTTTTGAATAGGCCATGTAAAGAAATTTTCTTGTATCCAAGATGAAGCCGAGTAAAAAACAGAACTTACCCAAGTGAAATGGCATATTTCATAAAAAGAGATTTAAATATTTGACCTGACGAATATATCACATTTAACGAAAATAAACTTTAAACTTGCCCATTGCATATTACGAATTTCAAAAATCTAAAACTTTCTACTAGAACCGTAACACTTTTCCAAGCGAAACTATCACTTTCTCACGACGACAATTTTAGCTTGCGCATTTCACTCCGAGGCATTTACTCACAAGAAAGGCTGGGTATAACGAAATTTATACATTTCGTATTAGGATAGCGAACATTTCGTAAAACTTAAAATGACCTTTGAAACGAAACTTGTACAAATTTTTATAAAACATAATTTGTTTCTTTTGTTTTTTCAGCCCGAAGACGCTGGTTTTGTCGCCATTATTTTAATCAAGAGAAATGAATATGAACGTGAGAAGAAAGGTCTGTTGTCGGAAGAAAAATACAAAGAAATCGTTAATAACAGATCTAGTACTGTTGATAAATCAAATAATGCTGAAGAATCTAATAAAACAGAACAGGCATTGCAATTATAGAAACCGGTAATAATAATGTTGACGAACCTAATAAAACAGAACATGCAACAGGTGTATAACAGTTCTAACATCATGTGGCGAATTTACTAAGACATTATAGTTAATACTGCGGATACTTTTCCAGATAGAATACAACGGTTCCATCCTACTCTCCATTATTTCAATTTGCCAAAGACCGTGCTTTCCGTAAGATGGAAGTCTAGTGGTCCAAATGTGCTTTCCTGACCAATTCTACTGACCCAATAAAAATATTTTAAGTCAATTGTGAGTTAAATTATTTAGGCCCATAGGATAAATAACTGATGTACCAGGGGAGGGCGATTACATAAAAGCCAATAGCTCTGTTTCTGGTCCAAGACTTGTTCTACTGCACTCTACTTTCCCTTTAAGAAACATGAGAATCACACCAGCTGATGAGATAAATATCTGTGTTTATCTTATTATAGAAACAGTTGTAACTAGTTTTAACTGTTTGTTATTGGATGTCAAATTGTTGTAGGTTTATTTTAATCACAAGAACTCATTAATCATAGCCAAATGACTTGTACAACATGAATTATGGGATATGATTGAGTGGCATTGAATGTTGAATGTTCCGCTACTACACCGTTCTATGTCATGGTATTTAAGAGCACCAAGCTTTCCTCGTGTATTCCTTTTATTTTATTGTTAATTAAAGTGTATGAACAAATTCTAAAGTATGAAATGTCGAGTAGTGTTTCCTTTTTAAAAAAAAGGGGCTGTGGTGTGGGTAGCAAATAAAAGATACATTCCAATAGAATTATTTTGGCGTTCCCTTGCCGTGCTTCACACATCCTGTAGCATACGTGCTAGCTATACAGCCCGGATGAATTCTTTTCCAAACCTATTGAAAATCCGCACATTTTCTTGTTTATCAACAGAGTTCTTATGGGTTCTATCTTAAAGGCTTTACAAGCTCGTCTGGGGAAAATGTGATTGATGAATATTCCAAAGTTGGCAATGTTTTATTATATCAGTATATGGGAAATTGAGCGTTGCCTCTGTTATTGTCCTTGCTATAAAGCCGTACTTACGATGAAAATACTGTTACTGGTGAATTTTTATTTTAGAACTGGCCTCTTTTCATTATGCTATCATTACGATTTCTTTTATTTATTTTGAACGATGATGACTATATAGTGGAGTACTCACGGTTATCGATTCCAATGTTTTAAATTGATTTGTATATTGCAAATATTTTCAACTTTTTATGATAATTACATGAATCCTCCGATCACTTTTTTTCAATTTTTATTAAAACCCAGAAAAGTAATACTTGTATTCTATAGCAAAGGGTATTTTTGTACACAAGCTCCATAACAGTGAAATAGTCTTTATTGTCCCCCGTCTTTCGAAGAAAGTTGGGGGACTATTAAAATGGGTTCGTCCGTCCGTCTGTCTGTCTGTCTGTCTGTCTGTCCGTCTGTCCGTCACACTTTTTGGGACACAATAGCTCTCTTCCTAATTGAGCTAGAATGTTCAAACTTGGTGTATGTGTTTATTAGGTCAATGCCTTGATGGAGTTCGAAGATGAGCATTTTCCGCTTAGGGTAAGCAGAGATAAGCAATTTGATTGGTTGATGCTTTGGGACACGATAACTTTAGTTCTAATTAAGTGAAAGTGATGAAACTTGGTGTATAGTTTCATTACAGTAATACCTTGACTAAGTTCGATAATGAGCATTTTCTGCTCAGGGTAACCAGAGCAATTTGATTGGTCGAGACTTTGGAACACAATAACTCTCCTTCTAATTGAGCTAAAATGTTCAAACTTTGTGTATATGCTTATTAGGTCAATGCCTTGATGGAGTTCGAAGTTGAGCATTTTCCGCTTAGGGTAAGCAGAGATAAGCAATTTGATTGGTTGATGCTTTGGGACACGATAACTTTAGTTCTAATTAAGTGAGAGTGATGAAACTTGGTGTATAGTTTCATTACAGTAATACCTTGACTAAGTTCGATAATGAGCATTTTCTGCTTAGGGTAAGCAGAGCGATACGCAATTTGATTGGTCGAGACTTTGGAACACAATAACCCTCCTTCTAATTGAGCTAAAATGTTCAAACTTGGTGTATATGCTTATTAGGTCAATGCCTTGATGGAGTTCGAAGATGAGCATTTTCCGCTTAGGGTAAGCAGAGATAAGCAATTTGATTGGTTGATGCTTTGGGACACGATAACTTTAGTTCTAATTAAGTGAAAGTGATGAGACGTGGTGTATAGTTTCATTACAGTAATACCTTGACTAAGTTCGATAATGAGCATTTTCTGCTCAGGGTAAGCAGAGCGATACGCAATTTGATTGGTCGAGACTTTGGAACACAATAACTCTCCTTCTAATTGAGCTAAAATGTTCAAACTTTGTGTATATGCTTATTAGGTCAATGCCTTGATGGAGTTCGAAGTTGAGCATTTTCCGCTTAGGGTAAGCAGAGATAAGCAATTTGATTGGTTGATGCTTTGGGACACGATAACTTTAGTTCTAATTAAGTGAGAGTGATGAAACTTGGTGTATAGTTTCATTACAGTAATACCTTGACTAAGTTCGATAATGAGCATTTTCTGCTTAGGGTAAGCAGAGCGATACGCAATTTGATTGGTCGAGACTTTGGAACACAATAACCCTCCTTCTAATTGAGCTAACATGTTCAAACTTGGTGTATATGCTTATTAGGTCAATGCCTTGATGGAGTTCGAAGATGAGCATTTTCCGCTTAGGGTAAGCAGAGATAAGCAATTTGATTGGTTGATGCTTTGGGACACGATAACTTATTAGGTCAATGCCTTGATGGAGTTCGAAAATGAGCATTTTCCGCTTAGGGTAAGCAGAGATAAGCAATTTGATTGGTTGATACTTTGGGACAAGATTAATTAATATGTGTCTTCTATTTATTTTGGGATTTCGGCGGGGGACATCAGCCTCACTGTTGGCTTGTTTTTATTTTATAGTAGCCATTGTATTAAGATTGAACTCCCAGTTATTACTACAATATTTAAATCGATATCTATTTACGTCTACTATTTTTTATACGCCCACATTGAAATGTGGTCGTATATTGTCGTCGCCCCCGTCCGTCCGTTCGTCTAGAGGCTAAAGTTAAAATCCGATTGACTTTAAATTTATACACAGTGTTTAAGGTCATAAGACGAAGAAGCCTATTGTTTATGGCCCTTGATCACTTCAAAAAATCTTGTGCACGCTCTAGAGGCCAAAGTTAATATCCGATTGACCTTAAATTTACACACAGTGTTTAAGGTCATGAGACGAAGAAGTCTATTGATTCTGATAATTACTGTCAGAGTTATCTCCCTTGATCACTTTGAAAAATCTTTTGTAACGCTGTAGAGGCCACACTTGACTTCAGATTGATACACAGAGTTTAAGGTATTGAGATGAACAAGTATATTGATTTTCATTGAATTTTGATAGCTAAACCCATGATATTAAATGTTTCGTATACCAAGCGTTAGCATGGGCCAGAACTTTATAAATAGTAACGGTCTGTAACGACGAGTTCTTGGTGTGCTATGCACGGAACTGTGGATAAACCACTATAAACATCAACGTTGGCTGATTAATCAATGTCTGACGTCATAGGGTCAAAAGCCGCAACTATGACATTTAACGCGACCTCCCACTACAGCCAGTCACATCTTCATGTAGTGTAGGCCATTGAAAGTATAAAAAACGAAAGGAAATATAGATCTGTATTTTAATGAGATTGTTTTTTTAATAATTATAATAATAGCTTACCAATTAATAGAATTCTAGGAATTTCTCAGAACTAGAGTTTTAAATACCTTGGAGGCTATGGTTCGTAATATCATTGTCCAACCCTTTGTTTATAGATCTCCACAAAAAAACATCGCCTATAGATTTTAAAGACGTTTCAGAACTTCAAATGCTAAATGTATGGCCCATTTGGGATATTCTATTACCACAATATTCCCGCCGATATAATTCCAGAGGTTTCGAAATACTTAAATGCATCCATTTCAAAGTGCTTATAAACAATTTCACAGCACCGAAACAGCCTTAACCCGGGTTTCAAATGATATTTTGATGGAAATTGATAATAGAAAATGTACATTTTTAATTTTATTGGATCTATCTGCTGCTTTCGACACAGTGGACCATTCCATTCTTCTACGTAGACTACAGTTTAAATTCGGTATTTGTGGCTCTGCATTAAATCTTTTAGAAAGCTATCTTGTGGGTAGAAAACAGTGTATTTTAGTTAATTGTAAATCGTCTTCTGAATCTGTTTTGTCATCTGGGGTTCCCCAGGGTTCAGTTCTTGGACCGATTTTATTTACCCTCTATACGTCGCCATTAGGTGATATTGTTAGAAAATATGGTCTCAGCTTTCACTTGTATGCCGATGATACTCAATTATATATTTCATTTAAACCTAATTGTCCATCCTCTTTCAATTTATCAAAACTGCAACTTGAGAACTGTATTAGTGAAATTAGAAAATGGATGTCAAAGAACTTTCTAAAATTAAATGATGATAAAACTGAATATTTGTTATTAGGCTCAAGACATCACTTAAGGAAATTTGCAGATGGTAATCCCCCTGTTGTAATAGGTAATTGTGATATATTTTCATCTGATTCTGCTCGTAATATTGGCGCAATCTTTGATAGTTCTATGCTTATGGGAGCTCAAGTAAATAATATTTGTAAATTGTGCTATTTTAATATTAGAAATATAGGTAAAATACGTAAATTTGTAACTGAAGAGGCCACTAAGTCACTTGTTAATTCTCTTGTCACTTCTCGATTAGATAACTTTAATTCACTTTTAGTTGGTTTACCGTTAAAGCTTATAGATAAATTACAAAAAGTACAGAATACTGCTGCTAGACTTGTTACTTTAACTTAAAAATGTGACCACATAACTCCTGTTTTATACAATTTACACTGGTTACCTGTTAAATATCGAATTGATTTTAAGATTTTGTTGCTTACTTTTAAATGCTTAAATAATCTAGCTCCTGTTTACCTCTCAGATCTTTTAGAACTTTATACACCCGGCCGAACATTACGTACGTCAGATAAACTACTTTTAAAGCCCAAAACTATTCAACTAGTCTCTTATGGTCAGCGCTCTTTTAGTTATCAAGCACCTGTTTTATGGAATAATCTACCATTTAGTTTAAGATGTTGTACATCTCTATATTCTTTTAAAAAACAACTTAAAACACATTTATTTAATCAGGCTTTTAACTGACTCTGTATGCAATCGTTAACATCTTGTTGTTTATTTATGATTACATTGTCACTTTGTAAAGTGCCCCTGAACATGTTATATGAAAGGGTGCACTATAAATATGCTGTAATAATAATAATAATAATTATTGAAAAGAAGGGCCATGATAAAGACCTGGCAGTTCTTGCTATGTTAGTTTCAAAATAGATAATTAAAAATATATATATATTAATAATTTCAATCAATTTTTTTTTATTCTGGGTGAAATTATAAAAGTATGAAGTTGGGACAAGAAAGATGATATATTGCCTCGATTGTCAAGTATCATTGCCACGATAATGGCGTCCATATTAACGTTTAACGAAGATATGACGGGCATTGTCTAATCCAACAAATATGTTAGCCATCCGATGCTCTAGAGAGTTGATTATGACTAATTTATCCTTTTAGCCCGAAAAAAAACCCAGAACTATTCAGATTTAGCTCTTGCATAATACCTCTAACAACAACGGTTGACGATGAATATTTATTATTAGTATGTCATGCATGCAAAATTAAACAACAGTACTTTTCATTAACAACTGCGGAAATGTGGACATTGTTACGTAGATTTATAACTAAGCCAGCATCCTAACAATTGTGTATTATCCCAGGATGTTATCTCAATTATTTACAGATAACTTTACACAGATGACTTAAATAACTGACAAGCATCCTATATTAGAAATAGATGAAAGATTTGTATGTGGAGAATGCTTGAGAAATGCCAACATCTAATATAGGGTTGACCTCGACCTTAACACATGTTCATATATAAATACCTATCTCTTATATATGTGATTATCTAATATTACCTATACGACATTACTTACACCGGTATAAACATACCAAACATAAAAGGGCAACCTTTAACTTGAACAATATCCCTCTAAATTACAGTGCATCTGAATTAAAGGACTGTGTTCATTGATATATATTCATATTAGCACCATTCAAAAAGTCCACATAACAACAAACCAAATCTCTTCAAATTTGCACAGGTGCCATCTTGAATTATTGTTTTGTCTAAAAACCTTTTAAATTTTGTATCTATTACTGGACAGCTCACAGAAATCTTCTAGGCGTTCTGAGGAATGAAATTCCGATACCCATTCGTATAATGGTTGACGTGCTCGTAAAATCAGCATGACAGGTCAGTAGACAGTACGGTAGACAGTAGGCTATGGAAGAAAGTTTCACTTATAACACACATAGCGCATGTCCGTTTTCCTTAGCCCGGGTGATGCCGAAAGTGTCACCAATCTTATTTATAGTTGGGTGATCTCCGGGGAAAATGTGACATGACAAAAACTGGTATTATTGTAATTTTCCACTTGCCACCTTTCCCTTCTTTTAGTTTAGAATCGAAGAAGTTCTTATCAGATACTTTATGACGGTCATCCCAAATTGTAATAAATTGTAAAGTGTCATGCAATTAATTCTGACCTAGTAAAATAAACCAGTTGCATTTTGATAAATGGCGCGTGGTCGTACCTTAGACAGAAAGAGTCTGAGAGAAATTAAATGAAATGGGGTTTAACGTCCGATGTTATTGCTCCGACTAGGCTTATGAAGGCGGGTCTTGAGAGAAGCGATTATTGTTACCTTTCGGCACTCTAAGCGATTGGTACCAATAATTAAGTGTGGCAGATTGTACAGTTTGTTAAGGTGGATTACGTTGTTCAGTAACTGATCAAGGTATTAAAATAATTTGCCCTACGCCTTACATCACACACCTTGAAATCAGTGGCGGATTTTCCGGTTTGGTTCTGCCATAAGCTTTTCATTAACACCTGTCACCATTCCTGCCTTTGTGTTTACATATGTAAAGCACAATTCGATCTCATTCGGGGCGTGAGGTCGAGGAATTGGCATGGATCTCATAAGAATAGCCTAGTACATGCCTCTCTTCATCTAAATCTGGTCCTGCTTGAAACGCATTAACATCATTTCTAGAAATATATCTTCAATACCGCAGTCACTCCCATAGAATAAGTGCCAACGTCAACGTCATTAACATTTGTGCATATTTGACTGACCTACTGCAGTCTGATTAGTTGATTGTTTCAAACATAATAGCCCTATTTCTCGTAGAAGGATTTTGATAAAAAAAACAAAACTTAATGTTGGCCTCACAAATTAATTCGAACATCAATGCCATCTGCGCACATATATCTACAGTACTTCATTCTGATCAGCAAACGGGTGTTTCACTGTCATCTCTGAAAGCCCAGTTCGCTGATAAAATACTGGACGTGGTAAGCAAAGAACACAATCCTTTTAGATTGAAAATGTAATCCGAAATTCTGTCACATTTTCTCTGTGACAAATTACATCCGCACATCTCATTATTTATTTATTTTTTTTATTTTTTTTTTGGGGGGGGGGGGAGGGGGGGTAGTGCAATTTAAGCATGAGTGAGTTACTGATTTTAAGCTGAAACTCACTGTCTCAATGACATTGCTGCTTTAACTATAAATGGCGTTAGATTAGCATAACCTGTGATAATTTTAGCATCCGGTTTGCAGCGATATATTTCTCCGAACAATCTGGTTTAAATTAACGCATAACAGATCAGAGATATGTTATCGCTACAATTTATCGAGAAATTTCTATGAACGTGGAATTCCGATCAAAAACAGTAAAACAACAAAGATCGTCGAACTTTCCGTATTATTTATTGGCCCGTTCTTTGTTCTTTCAAATGTCAACTTACCAGAATTATACACCATCTTGTTCTAATAAATTCTTGTTATCTTCGGGGTATGTATGCATTTATATAGTTATACTCGGACATCATGAAAGCGGGCGAATTAACCCATGGAGATGGAGTGGCTCTCCAGAGAGGCTGTGCTCCATTAGGGCCGATCTTCTTATTGGGTATATTAACCCCCGGTTGACGCGTTGAGGCCATCTCCGTTTTGGAGGTGTGTAAAGATATTTCTGAAATATATTTTAAACAATCTGATTAAAATAGAGAACTCTATGTCGTTTCGTTTTTTTTTAATTTCGATGTTCTACACTACATGAAGATCTGACCGGTTCTAGTGATAGGTCGCGTCACAGGTCATACGAACGACTTTTGACCCTATGACGTCAGACAATTGATTAACCAATCAGCATTGATGTTGCTAGTGAATTGCCCACGGTTCCGTGCGAAACATGCCTAACGCTCGTCGTAACTTACCGTTTCATTGGACAGGTTGATTAAATTAGATTATTTATACGCTTAAAAGGTCGAGAATTAGTAAATTAAAGAAAGAAGTCCTTGTTGCATATCAAAATGTTGCCTCAAAGACACTTCTAAAATCGTTGCCGTGAGAAGAGAGGGTTGGCGCCATCAGTGCGGATAGAATAGGACCCGTGGGGAAACAGAATCCACTTGCCTTATGTGGAAAAGCGAAGTGCTCGCGATAAAAAAAACACATAGCCGGACCCATAGATTATTTATACATTTTGAAAATTGCCATACAACAATAGTCATTTGTAACTAGAATCGTAGTTCTCTATCTAAATGTTAATTTATTCTGATAATATTAGAGCATCTGGGGATGGGAGTCACCCATAAGCCCGCCCCCGATTCCACCTGCGCTTTACTTGAACACTTTCAGACAGATCTGAATCTTTTACCTCACATAATTACAGCATAGTCGAACTTTGGGTGAATAGAATAAAGATATATAACACCTTAGAGTGAACAGAATAAAGATATATTTTATAAAGCGGCAATACTAATCACCTTTGGTGTTATTGAACTGGGAAAAACAAAAAGTATTTAACCAACTTGTGCACAGCTGATTTCACAAAAACTACGACGCCATGCCTCCTCTTACACGAGAAAAAAATACCCAGTAATTTATTATACGTGTTTATTTTTTACGTTAAGAATTGTTAGGTAACAATTTACCCGTGTATTGACTTTAATTTGACACTTGGCATGAGACAGGTAAAACATGTGGTGTATCTATAAACCATATGTTTGTATTACACAGTTAACGACTTGTAGTCAATCTTAACTACTTATTTTATACTCAACATCTTATGTCTTTTTACAAGCCATCATGTTTCTCGCTTTAACTAATGTTTGTAAAAATCTTATCCTGTTTTAATATTGTTACACACCTTTACTAATGAGATAGTCTTATAAAAATATACCCTCGAGGTTAAAGAGGGTCACCTCTGTAACTTTAAACCAGACAAAATAACAATACGGTCGCATTAGACGTACATCTACTAAGACCGTTTGGTAGAAAATTAAATTAGTTTTTTTCATTAAAACCAAGTCTTCAGATAGTGCAACAGGCCCGGTCTCTTGTATACTTTTAGCCACACGTTAAAGATCCTGGCTGTTGAAATAAAGGGTAATTCGTAGCGCCGCTATGAGGGCGAATGTCCCATATAGCCATTATGGCCAGAAGGTTCCCAGTCGCAGTGATTTTCTGCCTGATTTCCCCTTGTCAATGTGGCAGGACTGATGGTCTGGCAAGTTAAAAGCGTCTAGCCGTTCAGGCGTGTACCGGTTGACGTGCACGCAAAAGAACCCTACGGAATTATATTAAATGCATGCAGAAACGCTACTGGCAGGACAAGCGGGTTCTACTAATCGTTAAGAAGAGCGTTTTTTTCGGTCAATACTGCCCAAAGTAGGCATATTGCATGAGGGGACGACAAGGAAAGCTATGTTATAGTATTGCACATTCTACACATTATCCAAAATTTATATAATTTCGTAAAAAAAAATGGTAAAAATTATATACACTTTATGTAAAATCGACAAGAAATATGCTCTTGTCTGTAAATGGTAAACATGGCTCACACTGGCTTCAATTTTTTTCCGCCAAAATTAATGATAATCTTTATAAGGAAATGTTCATATTTTTCCGCCAATTCCCAAAAAGAATCGTCAGTATCACAAATCTTTATCTCCAAAATTATCGCCAAAATCAAATTTTAATCGCCACTTTCATATTTTTATCGCAAATTGCGACTTTGACGACGGACAGTGTGAGCCCTGATGGTAAGTCTGGTAATGTTGCAAACGGGTTTAAATACAGCTCTATATTTCGTTTCGTTTTTATACTTTCGATGGCTACACTATGAAGATCTGGCAAGTTATGGTAGAAATTCACGTCAGGGGTCGAGCGAGCGGTTTTGATCTTATGATGCCAGCCATTGATTAATCAATCAGCGTTGACGTGTCTAGGGATTTACCTACGGTTCCGCGCAGAGAACGCCAATAAGTCAACGTAACAGACCGTTTTATTGGCTAATTCCTCACATAAATAAGAAGGCCTCTTATATATAACAACTCTTCCAGACCATAGTGTAGTAAAGACATGTAAAACGAAATTTTGACCTAAAAAAAAACGAAACGAAACAGGATCTGTGTTATAATCAGATTAGGCAATATTGTAGCAGAGCAGGGCCAAGTCCAACATGTACAACAATCCATAATTTAAAAAGAAATCATTTTTATACACCCACATTGAACTGTGATCGTATATTGACGTCGCCCCCGTCCGTTCGTCCGTCGTCCACAATATCTTGTGAACACTCTGACTACATTTATTATCTGATCAGTTTGAAATTTCGGTTCGCCGTCACAAATGGCGTGTGAACGCGATAGAGGCTGCACTGCAGTATTTCACGGATTTTATTTTCAAATTTAATGAAACGCATCGCGATCATGAGAGAACGAACTGTGGCAAGACGATCAGCATTCTGTCTCCTTTTTTAAAAAATTGGTGGAAAGAAATGGGGCCACGAGAGGTCGTTTCGGGACTTTCCCTTCCAGATTTTTACTCATTTCCTGAAAACCTTGTGAATGCGATAAAGACTACAGCTTTAACGGATTATTTTCAAGCATTTGGTTCATGCGAGGACAAACCCGGTCCATATGCAGTATCATTTCCGAGGATATTCTCCCTTTGCCAAAAACCATATGTAGATAGAGACTACATTATCAGACGGCTTTGTTTTCAAATATGGTGTGAAGCATTTGAGTCATGAGAGGACGACACCAAGTGATGTTCAGCGTACTGCAACCTTCCGATCTAGAGTTACCCCCCCTTTTCCAAAAACTGCAGTCTTTACGGATTCCTCAAGTCTGTTTTCCGAAAACCTTTGAACGCGATAGGGGCTACGGTTCCCAACGACCCTCTTCAAACTTGTGAATACGATAGCGGACAGAATTCTTGAAGGCATTTAAAGGAAACCGACCAGGTTTGGTCAACATCCAAGTTTTTTCATTCGGATACATACATCAAATGAAATGATCTCCGTCCGTCAAAGAAGTTATGCCCACAAACTAGATTATCAACACAGAGATTGTTTCTCTCTGTACCTTCCAAAACATCCCAAGTGCACGGGATGTTCTTTTTAACAAACAGACACTTAATTTAATATTCCCTGGAGAATAGTTGTGAAGCTCGCACACTATTTTCCATAAGGGTTCTCCCATGGAATGCTGTACGTATTTGTGACGTGTCATATGTTTGTAATACACGTATTTAGCTATTTATAGACCACGAGTTATACATGATTATATGACAGCATGTATGTATTATAGGTTGTTCCCTCATTATGTATTAATTATATATTTAGCTGTATCTTGTCAACACCTGGTATATTAATGGTATACCGGTGTTGATAGATCAGGTAGCAATAGCTATTAATAGTAACATGGTAAATCCCCTATAAGTAATCGTGACACGTTCTAAAGTTGCTGGTGAAATACCACAGTAGATCAGCAAATTTTTGTCCTAGTTCTGATCAGCATTGAGCTTTGTAAACACGTGCATGATACAAAGTAATTATCGGATATATCAGTTGGTGGTTTAACCTCTGCTGCCACAAGTGCTATCGCGGACAATGTCCGACTTATTCTTTTTCTATGAGTTTTTTGTTGGTGAGGGTGATGGATGTGGATCGGTCTATTTCGCAGTTATTGTCATATATTTCCCAATTCCATTCATATCCCCATAAATTACCACTAACGTGCCGATTTTTCATAATTTACCCAGATTAGGACCGCCGAGCACCCCATGCGCAAGTTCCCCCATAACCAAATAATCGGCGTCCGCCACTTTCGACCGACGCTTAGTAATCAAGGGGCGCGTTAAAACGATGTCCAATCATCCAACTTTATTACAGCGTTTATGGGGATGACACATGTTGGTAGTTCCTAGAAATAATATTAGCACAACCATAAAGTTGGTTTACTTTAAAGAACACCGGACCAATGGAACCATCCGATGATGACCAAAAAGCCCAGAGGTTGGTGCACAATCAAAACCACAAGCGTTGTGGATTATAATAACGAAATGAGCCATTGTGTAAATTTAATCTTTGCTCTGAGTGTTAAACAAACGAAATATTAACACATAGCAATTTACCAAACACTTGAAAATGTTAACGCTTAGCACCTGTCAAACTTAACACTACAGATGAATTGTCTCGCGCACTGATATGATGCTATCAGGGACAAGATGGGTGTACCTGATAACTGAAGTGAATAACCTACTTGGACTTTTAACATGTGACTCATTTAATTTCCACAATCATAAAATCAAATGTCTAAGTGGAAAATTTAACGTCTTAGCTAAAATCGGAAAATGTCCAAAAAGGTGAAATCGACTATTTTCAGTAGTGGCCAAAAACTGCTCCGTGCTTCTGGTAGTCCAAAATGTCAACTGGTCCTTTTCGATGTTTATTTGATTTTCGATGGACCAGGTTTCTGAGAAATAATAAAGCAAATCGAGTAAAAGCAATAAACTTACAAAATAGAGATGCAGTAAATCACCACAAACCTCTTTCCCGTGGAGAACAAAAAACAGCATTTACTTAGTGGAACCACGAAGTAGAATACCTATGTAAAAACTGACTCAATGATCAACTGCGCGTAGGGATGTTTACATGCTTATATGGACATCGTACTCTTTATAAGTTCAGATGCAATATATTTCGCGGGGTTGGATGGCCGATTAGTTATAAAGTCTGTCATTGAGTCAACTGGTGTGGTTTCAATTTCTCGGTTGTACGTGACAAGGAGTAGGATCGCCTGTCTCTATCTCGCATTATATTTAAACTAGTTTAAAATCGTTGGCGTTTTAAAGAAAGGATAATGTTGTGGTAACACGTATGTTTTCAAATCAATACGCTTAACTATTTTGACCTCATCAGGGGCGGATCCAGGAATTTTTGCAGGAGGGGGTTTGCCAGGTTTCTATTACGGAAATCTGCCATCATCGTCTCTAAATTACAGAGGCATACATACAAATTGAGCTTTTTAAACAGAGAAATCATTTTTATACTGATGTAGGATCACTTTGTGATGTAATTTCATTGATGCAAGGACTCCCCAAACACCCCCTCTGGATCCGCGTCTGCTCATCCGTCAAAGGTAAGAGTTATTGAAGCCGGGGCACTCTCTTAATAATTTTTAAGCCAGAAAGATAACTTTATAGCACATGACCAAGACCAGCTTGGCCCAACTGTTCAGAGAACCAAGTTAAGACAGCTTTTCAGAAAAGACTTCCCGGAGATTGGAAGATACCCGAGGTATTTAAACGGCTTTAATTGTCTCACATTTGCGTTCAGACAAAAAAGTTACACTCGGCCTAAAATTCAATCACTAATATCTTGGTTCAGATATCTCGGTGAAGCAATTTGGCTAAAATTTTCAGCATATTCTCTTTACATTATCTATGTTTAAACTATTTTAGCAAGAACTGCCAGCTCTTTGTCTAATCTCCTATAATGCCCCTTTAATTAACTTAAGTTATTACTATTATTATAGTGGGGCCCATGGTAGCTGACTGAGTATGGAGGGTTGGATGGCCGAACGGTTAGCACGTGCGTGCTGCATCATAAAGCCTGTCATTGAGTCAACTGGCGTGGTCTCGAATCCTCGGTTGTACGTGACAAGGAGTAGGGTCGCCTGTCCGACCCCGTCGGTTTTCTCCTGGTCCTCCGGTTTCCCCCACTGTTAAAGACCCCTACACGCAAGCGAATTATTGAAATAAAATTAAACCATATGTTAGTTCGTAATGACCTAGTTTGATTGAGTGGACGTTAACACACACCTCTCTCTCTCTCTCTCTCTTTCTCTCTCTCTCTTACTGAGTATGGCATTGGCTCACTAACCCGAGGGGAATCGGTGGTGCAGGCGCGGATCCAGTGGGGGGCGCACCCGGCGCACGCCCCCTCTATTTTTTGAGGTGGCGAACAATTTTTAGCCCCATATATTCTCGCGAGAAAGGAGGACGAAAATAGTTTAGGTTGGAAATCGTAATTTACAGTACTAGTACGAATAAAATAAAACCAAGTACGAACAATCCAAACCATTAGTCAAAATTCGAAGTCCAATCAAAACGGTCGAGGCAAAATAGTGTAATCAGCAGATGAACTGGTCACCGTGTACAAATTAGTCCTTGTGGGCATTTTTTACACCCAAAAATCACGGTTCCGGGCTTCGCACTCCCAAGTTGGTGCAGCACGCCCCCTCTTTCTGAAAATCCTGCATCCGCCCCTGTGGTGGGCCTGGACGGTGAGTCTGTGGTGCACGGCGGTAGACCTGACAAGACAAAAGAGCCTCTGTTGTTATGATGGTGTTTTAAAAGAGCCTCTGACAGCTGGAATTCGAGTGGGATGAAAATCCGCTATTCCGGAAAAATAGGCTAAGCACACCATATGGTGTATGCTCGTCTTCAGTCTCCCGGTTGATACCAAAAACTAGGACGTTAATAAATCCCATTTAGTTTGGTCACTTTAACGATATGATAAGGTCATGAAGTAGAACAGTCTTCTTCATCAGAAAGCAAGTATGTACGTGCACCCACGTCACGTGTGAACTCGTTGACCATTTTGTGTTTATCATTTCTAAGGGTCAAGTAGATGTACATGAACTGAAAGTCTACGTTCTGAAATTAATTTATGACGGCTACATTTATGTCAAAAGCTTTTAACTTGCCCACCCATGCGTACACGGTTGGAACTCGTTTGGTACACTTCGAACGACCAAGCACGCTTAAAGTTACATTATGGGAGATAAGATAAAGAGATGGCAGTTCTCACTATAATAGTTAAAAACTAGATAGTGTTAAGGTAATTCGCTGAAAATTTCAGTCAAATTGGTCCACTATTAGCCGAGAAAAAAGCGTTTGAAATATTCACATACCCTCGGTCATCTTTACTCAAATCATTAATATAAACAGCATAGTCTCGATTATCCACTTGATTGATTTAATCATCAACGGCCATTAAGCGGCATATAGGAATTCAATCCACCAACATCGAAGGCTAGCCTTGACTTTAAGAGTTTATTATTGTCTGGATATGTTAATTAATGTCTAATTGATTATTTAGATAACATCACAGGCCTAAAGAAAGACCTATAATGAGCAGATTTTGCTCATGCATAATGCTATTTTAGGTGACATTTACATTGCTAAATACATGTGTCATATTGACTTGCTTTGGATTTAATATTTTTCCTGCCCTGACTGTCCACATTTATGCAGAATCACATTACATATAACGAATATTTATCCTTATTGGTTGGAAGTCCGTACAAAAGCCTTCAAGACTGTCAGCATTTCAGATGTGTCTACAATATACATACTGGACTGTTTACCATTTGCCCTTGAGTTTTTTCCAGATGTTCTTTGACGACGTATTGTTAGTCTGAAAACGAAGGCTTTTGACCCAACCTTTTTCAATAATTTTTTATCTTTTAGTTTTTTTTAAATTGGTCGCCAAAGCCTACGTGACAGTACTACCTTTTCCGGCCAAAGTCTGTGTGACAGAAGTCTACCTTTTCCGGCCAAATCCTACGTGACAGAAAACTCCCGTTTCCGGTCTGCGTGGTATTTAATATCTACAGGTCATTGTGTATGCGATTATCAAGCTTTTTATTAAATTTCTGTGCAATATCATTGGCTATTTAAAAGAGCATTCGTGACACCAAATTTCAATAGGTCAGTGTGTTAAGTGTATTTAAATAAATCTCGTGTTTGTTAATCCCGTGATTATCCCACTAACCTACATTTTATTCAAAGAAACATGTAAAGTGATCGTAATCTGGAACATCGTGCGAAATCACAAACCGTGAGGTGAATAATAATTTAAAATTGACACTTGGGGGCAATGTATTACTTATGTCAAGTTATATACTATGGTCATGACTAATATTTAAAAAATCATAATTTATTTATATCTGTACGGACCAAGATTAAAACATATATTTTTAATGTACTATGGTGTGTATATGATTAACTATGGTATATATTTGATGAACTATGGTATTATTATATATGATGGACTATGGTATATATTTGATGATCTATGGTCTATATTTGATGATCTATGGTCTATATTTGATGAACTATCAGGCCCGTAGCTAGCCCAAAATTGTTAGGGGGCAAATGCTTCTGGGGCGCCGATGGGGCTTCTGGGGGCGCCGATGTAGACTTGACGGTCAACGGCGAATGGTACCGTGGATACACCTCCCTTCGGAGAAGCAACTTAAATGTGGTCCAATATAGGCTACCTTAGGTGGCTTACCTGAATCCCAAAGAACCAATCGACCGTCGCAGGGGTATGGGGGCTTCGACACCCCCGAGAAAATTTTTAAAAATTTAACCGCCGCATTTGTGTTTTTATGCTATTCTAACCTGAGTTAAGCAACTACAAAGTTTCCAATCGTTTTGTAACCGTAATCCCAGTCTATGTCCAACTGAAAATTCCACCATCCAATCGGGCTGTTGCAGTTGCTTTCATAAATAATAATCGATGCCCGAAAAATGTGTCACAAAGAACAGTTGCTCCAGACAAAATGTTTTAATCCATAGTCAATTCAGTACAAATTCGCGGTATTCAATTAAAAGAACAGTAAAATTAGTGTTTTCTGGACTTTATTTTGCCAACTAGATGAAAAGTCGGATTGTCTATTGCCCCGAAAATTTTGGAAAATAGGGTTTGCACCTATAGTCAATTCGTGACAAATTCACGGTTTTCAGTTAAAAGAACAGTGTTTTCGGGGACTTTATTTCGCCAACTAGATGAAATGATATTTTTTGTTTTCACTTTACCTGTCTGCCCGAAAAGTCAGATTGCCTATGGTGCCCCCCCCCCCTCCAGAAAATTTGGAAAAATAGGGTTTGAGCTTAAAGATGACGGAAGATTTGAATTTTGAGCCTGAATTTGTGATATATGAACATTATAAAGATTTGAAGGAAGGAATAGTTCGGAATCGGGTTAGAGTGCGACTTGTTTGAATTTTGAAGATTATCATGCCGTTTTGGACGCCCAATTCATTCGTGGGCACCTATAACCAATCTCACTAGCATTGTGAGCACCGCGCCAATTATATTATGGGCGCCCATGATCTCGTCGTAGGATACCCACGAATCTCGGTATTATTCCAGGATGAGGAACCCCACAATTTATGCCACTTTGGGCTATCTTACTCGGCATTATGTGTGTCCCGACAATCATATATTGTCATTATAAGGCGCCCCACCAATCATGTCATTATGGTTAAACCCCATTTCATCTCCGGGATAAGACATCCCAAAGTTCAAGCCGTTTTGGGTGCCCCATCAGCTGTGGTGTTAATTATGTGATTTATTATGAGGCGACTCACCATTGGGCAAAACGACCTTTACAGTGGGGCAGCAAGCCCATAGATGGGCGTTTTACCCCTTTTCATCGAACTTTTACAATCTTAATTAAGTAAATCAATAAAAAGAAAAGAAAAAAACAGTGTTTGAATGTTTTATTTATCATAACGGTTTATAAGCAATTAGTCTGATTCATCAGAGTCGCAGTTGGGGCATATAAAGTAAGGTGATCCGCTAGTGCAATCTTGATGTAGCTGCGTCTCCACATTCTCGGGCAAGATAGGGGTGTGCTTTCCCAAATGCAAAGTTCCGGGCATCTTTACTTTTTTGTCTCGATGCCGTCTTAGGGTTCTACGGGGAATTTCAAATTGTCGACTGGCTTTAATCAATGGCATTCCGTTTCTGACACAATCCAGTGCTGACTGTAATCGTTCGTTACCATATTGAGCCCTAGTTGGGTTTTTTTTTGTAATGTCTAACCATCCTGCAATGAAAAAATATAAATAAAATAGTTTACTTCTTAAATTGTTAAAATGCATAACGTGCTCGGTCTACTTTCATTGTTATTTATATCAATATTTATATTATACTACAGGTATTGGGGTAAAACGCCCAGGGTGGGCTTTTTGCCCTCACACACTATGGGCGTTTTGCCCGCCATACAAACTTTTGTGGTGCGACCTTTCATATATTTGACAAGGTTACTAAATCACTTTTAGCTCCCTTTACAGATCACACGACCCGGTCTGTTGGCGCTAATATTAATAGAATGTTTCTACGCCGACTTTTGGTTTCCTCCCACTGCTAAAAACCCCTACGCGCAAGCGAATTATTGAAATGAAAATTAAACCATATGCCAGTTCCCGAAATGACCTAGTTTGTGTCGGGTGGACGTTAAACCCCATTTCTCTCTTTCTCTCTTTATGGGGCGCCCATACTGATATTGGAACGTTGGTCGTTGGCCTCGAATTGTGTCCAATAGATGGGGGCGATTTTGCCCCCGATATTTACCGGGGGGGGGGAAGCTGCGGATCTGACTATGGTATATATTTTTGTGAAGACAGATATTGAAGTACAGTATGTAATAAATAGTTTGTAAAATATACATTCTGCAACAATAATTAAGAACTTATTTTTTAGTGGGAATCACAATATTAATTATAATGAAAACTTGCACCTGCTTTCAATATCTTGAGAACTATCTTCATAACGGTACTGAGAGTATCCTCATTGAAACGTTACAGTTAATAAACCCAGTAACTGTTATCCATAAAGCTGTTTTTATCTTGTGAAAGATATTAATTTTTTTAAATATTTTCCCAGCATAAAATAGCCAGTTTTAATGAATACAGAACTGACAATCAGCCTTGGAATAGATGTGAACCTGCCAAAGGAAAACTTAATTAAAAATAACTTACTAATGATGGTGGTGGCGATTGTGGCGTAAACAGAGCAAATTTGAAGAAAGTGAATGAATCATAACAAAATAACAAAAAAAAGACCCCCAAAACAAACAAACAAAAAACATAACAAATATTTGAACAAAAAAGAAACATTTAATATACGAGGAACACGATGACCTGGTGAAAAAGAATTTTCTGGTAATTCAACAACGTTTCCATTTTTTTTTTTTTTTATAAAAAAATGAGAATAAAATTTTCTTGTTGATTTATACGGCATGTCATTTAAATACGTCATATACCCGTTATCCCAGGTTCATGTATAGAACTTAAAGGAAAGGTTGAGATAAATTTATAATAATAGGGGCGTATCTACTAAGGTTTAACCATAGTAAAACATTCTATGACTAAATCATCTTACTATAGTTTACACATATTTATGCAGATGAAGTCTAATATAATACAGCAATTTTATATAATAGAATAGCACACATCGTCATAATAGAAAACACACAGATTTTTAACAGAACGATGGAAACAGAATAGCACACAACGTCAAAATAGGATAGCACACAACGTCAAAATAGGATAGCACACAACGCCACAATAGAATAACAGACAATTATCACACAACGTTATAATGAAATAACACACAATGTTAGAATATTGGTTTTGACAGAGAAAGTTCGTCCGGGGTTCGTGGCGGGGCTTCGCATGTCTGTGGTGCAGGACAGAGGTCCTTTTCAACGGTCAACGAATAGTTGTTCGAATGCGACGAAAAACCGCGGTCCGGTGTACACATCGACGTGCGCGTAAAAGAACACTTGGTAGTTGGAATTCTATATGACCCATGCCTTCTTTATTATTAATCTTTTCGTGGCATTTAGCGATCGGGAAAACACATTAACAGAACACAGTTTTTATGCGACAATCACTAGTTTTATTCTAAAAGCACGAAGTTTCGACAAGTATCCTCTGTTCTTTATTATTCTTGTCGGAGCAGAAAAGTAGGATGTTAAAGGGAATATCCCAATTTGAGCAGAGTGTCAAAAATAAAAGTCAGAGTATGTACGAAATTTAAGCGCCAAAGTATAGATGAATGGTGAACTTCAAAACTGCCTGTCTGGACAGGTAACCCTTTTAAGATTCTGGGTCAATTTGTTTCTTTGTGTGACCTGTTAATCGATTCCCGTCCCTTATGAGGTATATATAATGAATGACCCATGTGCAGTACTTGATGACAAAAGGTAAATCTCACCTATACATGGCTTTACTCATACACCGCAAAATACAGCTTGGGACAGCGGTCTCCAATTCCAGATGACGACTGATGGGTTTAAGTTGTTTGAAAACGTATCGCATATTGAGTTAGGTGCTCCGTCCTAAGATTGACAATTTTAAGGGATTTTAACACAAAATTAAGCAATTGTATTCTCCAAAATATTATCGGAATTGGCCCTTTAAAGCCCATTTCATTTCATATCATTTCTTTATGCTGTTTTATCTACGAAAAAATGTAATACAATGCATAGCGCCGTGATATGATAGAAAAATAATAATGCAATGGGATTTAACGACTTGTTTTTCTGCAACAACCGAGAAAATGAAGAAGGACATGCGCCATGTATTGTGCTACTTGCACGTCAAAGGGACCTCGGATTTTCGCCCGAAAAAAACGAGGAAACCTTATCGAACAATACTGGGAGCTAACCCAAGACCTACTGGTTAGCCAAAAACGAATACTTATTTTAAACGTTAGTAGTACACTTTGACTAGAGAATACATATATACAGTGACCAATATGCTGAAGAATAGCAAGCGGTTCTTCATCTTAATTTCCAATTATTTGATGAATGTTTTGCCAGGAAGAGGAGCGTGGAATGTGTATCAGCTGTGTGAACATGTAATTCATCATTTCTACTTATCTTATTAAAGCTAAACAACAAGCATCCGGGATTCTAACAAGTTGATTTATATTCCCGAGGCTCGAATACAACAAACAGGTTGCATGTTTGTCAACAACACACGCTTGTTTTAACATGGGTACGCCATGTTTGGAATGTATGGTATGGCGGAAGCGAGTCACCTCCACAGAGGGTAATGATCATCTTGACATGAGATATAATAACATTACAATAAACCCTTTATTTCAGATACTCATAATATATGAGTAGGGAACATCCACGTAAACATGGGTTTCAACGTTTTTATTTATTTGTTTACATTTAAAGTTGATTGCTTTGGTTGCCAATTAGTATTTTTATTTATATATCATTAAGCTTGAAATATTCACAATGACCGACAGCCATTTTTTTTTTATCATTCTCAATAACCCGGAGGCATTATCACAAACAAGCAACCATTCTCAATAACCAGCAACGATTCTAAAAAAACAGCAGCCATTCTGAATAGTCATGAGATACTCTCTATAACTAAGAGGCATTCTTAATTCTTAGCAATCAGTCTCAATAACTTTGAGGTACTCTCAATAACCCATAGGCATTTTAAATAACCAGCAGCCATTATCAATAACTATGAGGTTCTCTCAATAACCAGTTGCCATTAAATAACTAGCAATCATTCTCAATAACCAGCAGCCGTTCTCAATAACCATGAGGCATCCTCAATAAACAGGAGGCATACTCAATAACCAGCCGCTATTCCAAGAGGAATTGTCAATAACCAGTAGCAGGCAGCCATTCCCAAGATCCAACAGCCAACAGCCGTTATCTGTAACCAAGAAGCATTCCTAAAAACCCTTAAATATATTGTCAAAAACTATTAATCATTTTCCAAGGATATCAACTATTCTACAAAATAAACACCAGCTATACTTCAATAACATTCACCATTTCAAATAAATGTTGATCACTGACTCTCGGCATTTCAAATAGAACCTAAAGCACATTCGAATGAAAGCACGACGAATAGTATAGTAGTTGCTGCAAATATTTATTGACAGACCAACATGCCTCAAATACAAAGTTACTTTACTAAAGTTGGCCGATTTATGTTCACATTTCAGGCCAATGTCAAAATGTTTAATAAATTCCTTTTAGTTATTTGAACTTATATAAATGTTATCATTTAATTTAATTCGGCAAGGCGAATGACGTCCCCGGGCTGTGCATGGTTGCATGTCAAACAATTAGTCAATTGTTTATGGAAATCATTTAGTTACGTAAATCCGGGGCTTGAATATTAAAGGTACAGTAACCGGAAAAACATTTGTCTGCGATGCCACTTCGATGGAAGCGGACTTAAAATAAGCTATTTTATTTTACGCACATGGACTAGCACCAATTGCCACTGATACCCCATTACAATATTGATTCAAACTAATTTTACGAATTTATTTTTTCACTATAAATGAATGAAATATTAGTAACGTGACCTGGCCATAAGAAGCAAAAATTCATTGATGAATGTAATGCAAAGAATAAATTGACATGGTCTCTTTAAGTTAATTTTGTAAATATGTAAATAATCCCACTTTCTCCAGATACCAATCATACCCCCTACTCTACTTGGATTTCTACCAATTTTAACAAATAAACATGTCAATTTCAATCTTAATTTACTTACATATCTTACAATAATTCTAAATATTTACGATTGTACAGGTGCAGCACGAGTTCATTCTTCTAGTTCGTTCTGGAATTCAAATATTAAATGTACTTGGAGGAACGTAATTTCGTGTGAGTAGGAGGTATAATTGTGAGATTTTCCATCTCAATTTCAGCCGATAAATAGCCAAAGGAAGTCTTTACATTTATTGTTTATGTTTTACAAGTTTTAGATAAACTCTTATCAACCTGATATCAATAGCTTAATTTTGCCAACTTTTCGAAATTTGCTGAATAGCACTTTCAGTGACTTTACGTTATACCAATTGATTGAGGGCGCACAGTATATTTTTAAATTAGTTTTCTCTGATTTTAATTTCCCCATTGTAATATTCCCCCTTTTCGATTGCCATTAACCACTTTATAATACCATTGACGAGTGATGATCAGTTCCGAAAAGTGTCTCTCTAAAACAAGTGCATAAACAATAACCAACACATAACATCTAAATCCAGATTAAAATGTTTTTAAAAAAATGCAGCAACTGGTCGTTCTCGCTAGAATATGTCAAAAATAGATACTGCAAAATGTTTTATTGAACATTTCATTCAAATTACTTTAGTTTTAGCGACTTTATCAATGGTTGCAGTATTGCCAAGATGTGTGCAACGATGTAGCCACCGTACTAGTCATTCGAGTCTGCATTTTCGAATTATTAAAAGACCGAACCGTTCTATTCTACTTACAATCTGAGCAATCCGATGGCATCAAAACTTGATTACGGTCTTGCCATGTTAATAAATGTCTAATTACTAATTTATAATTTTCGTATTGTAATTTCTAATCAAAATCGTTGAATACGTCAACAGTCCAAATTAAGCGGCAACCGTTCACGCCTGTTTAGTCCCTTCTACGCGTTATTTTCATGATTTTAAAATCTTCACTATGTCTTAAATATTGGATATTAGGACCCTATTTTTCACGGCAACATAATAACATCAATAATTATAGAAATGGACCGATTTGGAATATAATTCGTGTTTTTAATTTGATAAAAAAAAAAAAATATTAAATTGAAGGTTTAACACCTTTAATTGGCGTTATGTGCATTCTGTCTCGCGGCTCTGTTTAATGTATCGCCTACGATTGGACCAGAACAGTAGGCCGTTAAACCCCATTTCATTTAATTTAATTTATATCACGTTTTAGAGTTATTTTGAATATGCTATTATTCACAATTCATTAAATTTCTTTTACAGAGTAATAATGCGTCGAGTAAAAGTACCTTTACACACTGCGATAATCTCAATAAAACCGAGAGTTGAAAAGATTTTGTTATTTTGTTTCCATGTTTGTAATGTCTACATTCTCCTGGCTGTCATGTGTTACAATTGATATGATTTAAAATGTCAGAATATCGGTTTACACCTCACGTCGATTAAATAATAAAATAACCTCTTAAATCTCAAGACAAGATGGTGTTAAAACACTTAAACTCGGTGATATATGACCAAACTATCTAACCTAATCTACACTATCGTCAGTTTTTACACCGAGCTTCTGTCCAACAGTTTGACGTCAGAGTCATGGCATGAACGTAATCGCGTGTGCTGCTGGAAAATGCGCATTTAATGTGTTAGGTTGATGTGATTAATGGACGTATGATGAGCTGATGTATATAATATATAGCTTTATTATAATCTACTCTCTTCCCATGTTCATATGAAAGGGGGAGGGGCTTGTTGACAAATGGCAATCAGCTGATTTCAGTAGCTTCTATTCACCAGGTCTGTCAATCTCCGTGTTACTGGCGCGTGCGTCTTTTGTAATTGATATGCTGGCTTTACTCGACTTGGTATAAAGACCCTCGGATTTACAGCTGATTTCATTTTATTCACGTTATTATAGAGGCTATCGGGAGAATTCGGGCAACCATGGTTGTGGTGAATATTCCTGGATTCTCACTGAAAGTGGTCATCTTTCTGCTGTCCGTCTCGAACCTATTGTGTAGCCATATTTCACCAAAGCATAACCGGACTTATTACAAAGATTTGACAGATTTATCAAATTTAGTGACTGTTACGGATGACAAGGAAAAGAATTTAGAGGATTACGTTGATAATAAAGTGATTGACGATACTGAAACCATTATGGACGATGCTTTACAATATAACGAAACGCTTTCCGCAAATCAAACTTTCAGTAACACAACGCAAAGAAACTGTTCACAATGTGTCACAAGACAAAGGGACAAACGGATGAGAATGGAATTAATAAAGCAGCAGATTTTAACCAAACTCCATTTTAAAACTTTACCTAATATGACCGCTAAAGTTCTCCCTAAAATTCCATCCATTTCGAGTTTATTAGCGAGGTTTACTGAGGATATGCAGGGCGATTCTCCGTATAGAACTCATGATTATGAAGAATACGACGACGATCATGATTTTTACGGGCGGGTTGATCGAGTCTATACCGTGGGAAAACCTGGTAAGTGAATTTGTTTTATTTAATTTTATGAAAAAATCATTCTGCCGATTTATTACGGTAACTACCGTGCATAGAAGCGGAAGTTTAATTTGTTTTTAGATAAACACAAGATATTTTAATCAGATACAATATCCCATAGGCTCTGTTACAGTTGCTTTGGACATATTTTCATCCCCATTATTATTTTCCGGGGTGCTTGCACCAAATGTGATTTTATCGCCGCTCCAATTGTCTTTTCTTCTCGTTCGCGGATGATTTGTTTTGTGTTAGAGTCAGCCGTTCATGACGTCAACGATTCTCTCTATGAACCATGGAATTGCTCTCGGGGTACCTTGTTCGATCTCAGTGTTAGCCGAGAATCTCACTGATGCAGGCCGGAATGCCGGGCAAGGGACAAACTATAGTCCATCAGATAGGACGAAATGTTATAAGCTTCGAAAGATGACTAAACAAATTATCATTTTTAGTTTACCGTTTGTATGACTGACCTTCAAATGTTAGTTATGGCCTTAAATACCTTGTCGTAATAGTTCTTTAAATAAAAATAAAACCCCTGTTAGTACAAACTAAAATGTTATTACCTTCTAAATTAACAAACAACTCTGAAGGTATCGAGCATGACCCGCATTTAAGATGTAATTGATTTGATCAAGCGATGGTAATACTACCGGTATATCTATAGAACATGTATCACTTTTCACACAAACAGTATTTTACTATTTTTACGACGAAACAAGCGCGGGAATTAAATATACATTTAATTCTTTTACTGTAAAGTACAGGTGTGTTATTATTTCGTTCTCTACCGATCGGTTTTCGATGGAGAGTCACAGGGTTTCGTTCGTTTTAGGACAACTTTCTAATTAAGTCTGAATGGAAAGTTATGTGCGATATTTTTAAATTTTTACACAGGCTTGACTACTTTTCATTATTCTTCAATACTGAAACTTTAGGGAATTTATTTGAATAAATAGCTCGGTAAGGAAATCGAGCGGTGAGGGACCTGTGTCCTTCTTATCACCATATCATTTATCTTCCCTTCGTATTATTAATGATATCATAGTTGTTTCCTTCTTATCATTAATGATAAGAGTCACCTTTCCTTCTTATCATTATTAACATCATTGCTGTTTCCTTCTTATCATAAATACCACCACAGCTCCCTCATTATCAACAATAACATCATTACTGTTTCCTTCTTATTATTAATAACATCATTGTTGTTTCCTTCTTATTATTAATAACATCATTGTTGTTTCCTTCTTATTATTAATAACATAATTACTGTTTCCTTCTTATCACTATCAACATTACTGTTCTTTACTTAAACTGCTGTTGTCATTCTTACAATTTTTTTACTAACAACGTTTTAACCGGCAGTTTTGTTTGGGTTTTTTTTATGGGGTTTTTTTTGGGGGGGGGGGGAATATTATAGTGTTTTATTCCGAATTCTGAAGATAGAATTGTTCTTTATTTCTACTGGGACAAAACTGTCATTAGCATTTAGACACACTCAGTTTTATTTCTGATAAAAGTAATCGATTTTTAATACTTTTGGGTGGTTTGGTCAGTAACACTGATCCCAATAGTTGCATTGACAGTACCTAATAGTAACATTCACCTTATTTAATAGTAGCATTGATACTACTTAATAGTAGCATTTGTACTACCTAATACTGTAGTAGCATTTGTACTACCTAATACTGTAGTAGCATTGATCCTACTTAAAATAGTAGCATTAATACTACTTAACTATAGTATTGATCCCATCTAATAGTATCATTGATACTGCCTGATAATAGCATTGATACTAATCGTAACATCGATCCTAATAGCATTCCTACATACAATAAGTGAAATCTGCACGGAACCCGCAAATGGAATAGAAAGGGGATTGTGTCCCATCGGAATGACTATGCACATTGTACTTCTCAGTCCCACTGGCACTACCCTTGGCAAGTGAGAACCGGGTCTTGAAAAATCCAATAGGTTCTTCAAGGTCTACACCAGGATTAAACCCAGTCCCCCGACAGCTTGCCCCCCCCCCCCATTCTAGTTAAATGTAAACAGGTATTAGGTGTTCTTTAAAAAATAAACATGCAGAGCAAAATTGTGACTTTGTTATAAAAAATGTACAGTACTTGCTAAGGGTTAGTCAATAACAAAATGGGTTATTTAAACAAAATTTAGGAATAAGAATCGTACTTTCTAAATACGGCCAAAAACCATCAGAAAGACAAAAATCCGTTTCACTATATCAGCAGTTTTTTGCTGTGTAATGTTATTACTGTGAACTAGAACACCGTTAATAATTGTCAACTTGATGGTTTTATTATAAAAACTGGAAGCATTAAGAGGTCAGTATTGATTATATCGAGCTGTTTGTAGTAAGATGTATTTTTAGAATTCTGGAGTTCGTTACTCTCTATTCCGTGTGTCAGATTGAACACTAAGCATCTCCGTTCTTTTTTTTATCAAAAAGAGATCAGATTTTGATCAAAGGCGTTTTTTCCCAGTGATTTACTGTTTTCAATGTTTTCTTTTCGATCAAAAGCTAAATATATTTGGAGAAACGAATTTTAGTTTTAATTAACGTTATTTGGGGTTTTTATATGAGCTCCTCTAATGTGAAGGGACATCAGTTGTTCTAAAAAGAGTAAACTCACCAGCTGGCTATTCCGTTACAGATATTAAAATCACTTTTTTCAACTATCTACCCTTGTACTTTAACTAGAATCATTTCGTGTCTATGGGATGTTGCCGTAGAGTTTGTATTTCAGTTAATCGAGGGAGGCGCTGGAGTTCAGTGAGTCAGACGCTAGCTCACTAACCAGGGGGTCCGTAGTTCGATCCCGGTCCGTACGCCCGTCTTCAATGACCCAGTCGGTGCAGAAAAGTAGGACGCTAAACCCTATTTCATTTCAATTCATTTCAGTTAATCGAATGTCGTCATTCATTCGTAGTAATTACTGTTCACAGCAGCCTGGAGTGGAGTTCAGCATCCTACTTTCTGCACCAACCATATTTTCTGCATATTTTAGCCATTATAAATATCGTGGTAGTCTTCAAAACAACACACTAATTAGACTCACATTTTAAGTGGATTAAGATTAGCCACTTTAAAGGGAGTATGGTCCCATTCTTCGGAACCTTAAAATAGATGAACATCGGTCTAAAACACATATTAATAAATATCTTAAAAGCGATTTATATTCAATTTTAAAAAATAAATATTATAATTTCTAATCGGTGAAATACGTGAACAGTCCAAGTTGGAGGACAGTTGTTTATTCCTGCCTAGTCCATTCTACACAATTTTCTATCAACATTTTTTCGTTTGTGAATCAGCCATTAGTATTTACTTCCGCATTTCTTGTAGCATGTTTTTCTTTGTTCATTACAAATGGCGTCCAAAAACATAGAGTACACGATTCGTTTACTGATATTAGGATCCCACATTTCCACGGCAAGAAACAACATCAATGTTGATTGAAACGTGCCAATATTGAATTCTAATTCGTATTTTTAATTTCAAATATTATGGGAATCATTGATTTAGAGGTTCGACTCCATTTCGTAACGGACATTTTATTCGAGGTTCTATATTTATTTTTCATATTGCATATAATATAAATATATCATTATCAAATAAGCAACATTCAAATGCTGTTTTGTACAATAAGTCCGGACCCCAAGCATGTTGCACATCAATCGCCGAACGTAGATCTTTGAATCGTTAACAAGTCTCAAAACTTGAAAACATTTATCATTTTCAAATTGTTGTATTTCAAAGCCATTTATTCACTGCCTTCGCGTTAGAATTATACATTTCAATTGCGCAAAGAATCTCCTCAAAATCGATTCACCAATCAATCAATTGAATATTTTCCTTTCTTCTTTTAAAATGTTGATCTTTTTAAAAGCGAAGATTTTGATTTACTGTCTTTCTTAATGAAAAATAAACAGATCATAACAATTTTGTTACCTGGAACTGGGTCCCTGAAACTTGGCATGCTTGTTCCTTGGATAATTGCGCATCCATTGATTAATGACGTCAAAATTCAAGGTGGTTACGATGACGTCATACTCGGTTCCTGGTCCTCAGTACTTTTGTACTAGTTTTAAGCAAAAACACAGATCTCCACCGCCTTTAAATCCGAAATAAATCGTTCGTCTGTATTTTTTTTTCCAATTTTCATCTCGAAATAATTTTTTCTATCCGAATGGTCTTAAATATAATAATATATGAAACATAAAATAATATAAAAGAGATCAATATATGAATAAAACAGGCTTAAAATATTTCAAATAAGTTAATAAAATTAGGTAGTAGGAGAGTTTTTTTCATACAAAAGATGCTCTAAAAGAAACGTTCAATCACCAAAATAGGCGAGCAGATCCAC
Source organism: Patella depressa (assembly GCA_948474765.1). Lineage (NCBI taxonomy): Eukaryota > Metazoa > Mollusca > Gastropoda > Patellidae > Patella > Patella depressa. Next base: position 10,594,106 of record OX419723.1, read on the forward strand.
AGTTAAAACAATACCGTTTAACACAACTAAAAAGATAGAATTGTTATAAACTGTTATAATAGTACTCACTGAATACAGATTGCTTTATTAATTAGAGAGTTGATTTTAAACTGTTATAATAGTACTCGCGGAATATAGATTGGTCTATTAACTAAACTGAGTTGATTTTAAACTGTTATACTAGTTCTCACTGAATACAGATTAGTCTAATAACTAGACTGAGTTGATTTTAAACTGTTATAATCGTACTCACTGAATACAGATTGGTGAGTTGATTTTAAACTGGTACTCACTGAATACAGATTGGTGAGTTGATTTTAAACTGGTACTCACTGAATAGATTGGTCTATTAATTAAACTGAGTTGATTTTAAACTGTTATAAAAGTACTCACTGAATACAGATTGGTCTATTAATTAAACTGAGTTGATTTTAAACTGTTATAATAGTACTCACAGATTGGTCTATTAACAAGTGAGTAGATTTTAAACTAGTACTCACTGAATAGATTGGTCTATTAACTAGACAGAGTTGATTTTTAACTGTTATATTTGTACTCACTGAATACAAATTAATCCATTGACAAGACTGGATTGATTTTAAACTGTTATAATAGTACTCACTGAATAAGGATTAATCTATTAACTAGTGAGTTGATTTTAAACTGCTACTCCACTGAATACAGATTAATCTATTAACTTATAGACTGAGTTGATTTTAAACTGTTATAATAGTACTCACTGAATCTAGATTGGTCTATTACTACTACTACCTGGTGTTTTAACGTCCGCTTCTATTAAATAGTGAGTTGATTTTAAACTTTTAACCAGTACTCACTGAATACTGATTGGTCTATTAACTAGTGAGTTGATTTTAAACTGTTGTAATAGTTTAAAATCAACTCAGTCTAGTTATTAGACAAATATGGATGTAGAATGATATTTCTCAGTTTGTTCCACACGTTTCATGAAAACAAGCGGTTGTATATATTTATTTCTATGAATATGCACTACATCATTCGTTTAATTCTGATAGTAATAATATTTAAACACATCTCTACCAAACCAATTACGTTAAGCACAATAAGTAATGACAAATGTATTACGTCATCATTATTGTTCTGGGTAGTTTATGGTGATGAATTACTAACGACTTTACATCGCCTATATAATGAATATCACACATTCCTATCCCGGTTAAATAGCAAGAAGAATGCAGAAAGTAAATTACGAGTACAATTTACGTGCAGGAAAATTGATTTTATTGTAAGCGAAGTAAAAAGCCCCAGATTAATCAGGATCTAGCGTTTTTGGTAGTCATTACAATTCGATAAATAGTCATAAATACTATATTTTTTAGGGGGGAATTGAATGAGTTTGAATAAACTATTCTTTTAAAAAAATAATTAAGCCGATAATAGAAGCGATTTATACACCAAATTACGCGTGTGTGGGAGGATATTATTTTCGCCTTTAAACTGTTGAATTGAACTTAACCATTAAGTCCATTCAAAAACAGATTACTGACCTTTGCAGGAATATTTTAGAAATCAGAAAGCAATCAGCTGTGGGTTTTTTCTACGACCATTAACGTCATCGCGAAATAACTTTATAAATGTTTAATTTGTTTATGCAAATGATAGAATTATCGAATAGCACGTTCTTTCAATGGGAAATAACGCATGGTGGTTATTGCATAAACCTTATTTTGTTTAACACTGCTTGCGCCTTTTTTTGTTAAAAACAATATTTTATCCAGATATTTTTTTTTTCTTAAAATTTAAAAAAATATATTTTTGAATTTATTTTGCAGAAGAAAAGTGGTTAATTTCGAGGGCTAATTAATTAAATGAAATGGGGTTTCACGTCCTACATTTGTGCACAAACGGGCCAATGAGGACGAGCATATTCAATGCAACGTATTAGGGTCATCTTTCCTACTGTTATTTCGATTTAAAACTACCAGAGGATCTTTAACAAGATCTCAATGTTACACACATATCATTGGCTTATCCGAACGACTAGACGTTTTAAGGTGGTTTTCTTTTTTGTCCTCCGTACTGCATCAGTAACAATGTGGAAAACAGGCTGGGAAAACCTCGAATAACTGTACCGGCCAATACTTGTATCGAACCCATGATGTCCTGGTTACTCAGTCAGCGCCATCTTTATTAAGTCAACTTGGCTCCGATAATCAGTTGGGCGCGCTGGACAATAACACACTTTCCATGGCTAGAAACATTGTGTATATTAATATTTTACAGCTGGTGAAATAGAAAAACGAGTAAGAAACATGATGTATGTTATCTGTGTACTAACAATAATAAACAACGTATATCTATCAATCAACAGTACAGTCTGGTTTCAAGACAAGTTGTAACACACTAACATATGACCCGCACCTCGCCTAATTAGCACATCAGGCCAACGACCCAAAAGGACCTTGTTGACAATCGCGAAATGAAACCTCCTACTTTTCTGAACCAACCAGAGAATATCTACTCTTCTTTAATGGTTCTCAGAATCTCTGATTTCCGTACAATCCAAAAGACAAAAAGACAGGAGACGTGTCACTGACAAGGGGCTAACCATGATCTAAAATCCCGAGGACTTTTCTTCCATCGTATTAATGAGTTAGCGCCATTCCCCCTTAGTCACCCGAGGCTCCCCTGTCAATTCTGTTAATGAAGCGAAAAGGTGTTTAACGTCCTACTGTTTTGCATCGACTGGGTGTGTCATTGAGTCAACTGGCGTGGTTTTGATTCCCCGGTCATACGTGGCAAGGAGTGTGATCGCCTGTTCAACCTTGTGGTCATCCAAATTCCTCCAACTGCTAAAGACCCCTACGCGCAAGCGAATTATTGAAATAAAATTGAATTTCCTCAAAGTTAGTTCGATTGTTCATGTCGGGCTTATCTCCCTATTTACTATTATTTCTCGTTTAAATCTGTTGAATGTAAGACAGTTCTTGAAGAATTTGTTAAAAACTATCGAGGCGAAAGGAAAATCAATATAATAAATATATCTACAAGCGCTTTTCTCGATGTGCAGGGTGGGTATGTTAGAATGGGGGATTGAAATTAGAAAATTTCGATACAAATTTTATTTTGAGTCAAATCAAATGCTTTGCTTCCATATATTTCTTTGAATCTAACAAGTTGTCAACTGGTCCTGTAGGCATAAAATGTACATATCCTATTGTTATCTTTTCAGTGCCAGATGAACTTGGTATACCAAATAAACATGGATGTTATTTCAAAATGCCGGATGAAGTCCAAAATGTGAGAATTCGGATGGCGATTCTTTGGTTTTATGTGAAGCAGACCGTTCCGCAGAGCACAGCCATAGAGATGCGAGTACACAAGATCTGTCCACCTAGCATGAAATGCGGCCACAACAATACCGTACGGATACATTACAAAAAGCACATACCAAGTTATAAAAAGGGAAATAACTGGCACAGAGTTGATATCCGACATCTTGTTCATAAATGGATTCATTATCCAGAGATGAATTATGGCTTGGTGTTGACGGCCTTCGATCATGATGGACGAAATCTGGTCGTTACGCCGTCCACAGAAGACTCCGAGAACCAAGGTTATGTAAGTATTTTCTTGTCTCTTAAAGGAATTCGCGTAAATATCGGTTTTGTCCTAAGTTTAAGGTGCTATCGGCAGACTAGGCAAAAGATGTTTCACGTGATTTGGATGACTTAACATCATATGTGAATATACAGGTCACAATTCTATGGAATACAATTACTGCTTATTAGTGAGCGACGTTTCGACTGGGCTTGATAAAGATTAGAGAAGCCTAGTCGAAACGTCGCTCAGTAATGCGCAGTAATTGTATTCCATAGAATTGTGACTTGTATACTTCAGTTCAATTACTAAATGCCATTGAAACAATCCTATGTGAAACTGGAAAAAACTCTGCATTATTTCAACATTTTTTGTGAAATACATTATCATGTAGATCAATCGGATTAAATCACAGATCATATTTCGTTTCGTTTTTTACAGTTCAAAATTTCGGTTAACTTGTCTTTACTGCACTAGGATCTGGAAGAGTTATTATATTATCGAAGTTTTGGATGAAGTGAGGGATTAGCTACTGAAACGGTCTGTTAGGGCGAGCTCTTGACGTGCTATGTGCGGAACTATGGGTAAACCGCTAGAGACGTCAACGCTGATTGACTAATCAATATCTGACGTCATAGGGTCAAAAACACTCGATCGATCTCTGACGCGACCTTCCAGTACAACCAGTTAGATCTTCATGTAGTGTAGGCCATCGAAGTATAAAAAAACGAAACGAAATATAGATCGGTATTTAATCCGAATGCATGTAGATCGCTTGTAATCGGCATATATTTGTTATTTCAGGAACCGATTCTAGAATTCGAGACAGTGGAACTAAAGAAGCGGAGACCAAAGAGGAGTATTGCTTTAGTATGCACAGATAACACGAATGAGAAACGATGTTGTCGATATCCTCTGGAAGTTGACTTCGTGGATTTTGGTTGGGATTGGGTAATAGCACCTATGAGATATAAAGCAGATTACTGTTCTGGAGAGTGTCAATCAACCTATCAAGATGAACATGCTCATGCATATTTACGACAATATGCATCTCCAACATCTGACGGCCCATGCTGTACACCAACAAAGCTTCAACCCATTTCACTTTTATATTTTGACCACAACCATAACATTCTATATACAGATTTAAAAAACATGAAAGTTATGAAATGTGGATGTGCATAAGGTGATCAAGCAACATCAATCAGAAATCAATCCACTGAAGCTACGATAAGGGGTGAGCTTGGAAACTAAACTACATCTCGAACATACCATACATCTTCTGGTGTTGGTGATCATCTCGTGTTCATCTGATATTGATGTTCATTTGATGCTGATTTCATCTCATATTGAACTGATATTAGTCTTTATATACTGGTCTGATTTTGATGTTGATCGGATGTTGACGTTCATTAATGTAGATCAGATGCTGTTATATACTGATGATGGGATATTCCAGCTGCTGATCTGGTATTAACGGTTACCGATCTGATTTTCATGTTGATCTGAAATATGTGTGCACGGAAGTTGTTGTGACCCAATTTTGATCTGATATCTATGTGCACTGATTCATATTTGGTGTTTGTGTGCACATACACAAACTCTGCTCGGGGGTTATTGTGTACTGGCATGTGGGGTGTGTGTGCATGAATGCTGATCTAATGTTGGCGCACATGAAATTCTATTAACGTCGGTGTACACACATTATTAAATGATATTGATGCCGATGCCGATTTGGTGTTTGCGTACACTGATGATGAACTAGCATTGGCGTACGTTGTAGCTGATCTGGTATTGGTGTACACGGATGCTGATTGGGTGTTGGTGTACATTGTTGCGGATCTGGTATTGGTGTACACTGATGCTGATCTCGATGTTAGTGAACATTTTTGCTGAGTTGATGCTGGTGTACATTGATGCTCATCTGATACTGAAGTGTACCATTGCTGACCTGATGCTGGTGTGTACTGATGCTGATCTGACATTGGTGTAAGCTAGTCCTGTTCTGGTGTTGGTATCACTGATACTGACCTGATTGTGTTGAGTGCACTGGTATGCATCAGATAAATTTTAGACTGGAAAGAGACGATACTCAAGTAGTGCTCGTGTTCAGATCTTAAGAACGCAGCGTAGCTATGAAACCACAATACGTGTTCTCCAGCACAATATTACGTCATATAAGTGGAGTTGTAATATGTTAAAGTGTGTTGTGATTAAACTGTGATACTAGAGATATATGTATTATTATTAACTATTAAAATATGCGCATCATACTGGGTGTCACGTGGTGGTGGCGTTGGAGGGATATTGGGCAAAATTAATAATCCTGCATTAAAGTGTTTACTTTAAGCAGACTGGTCATAATTTAACTTGATTTACAGTCATTGTAAGCTGTTTGTAAACTGTTTGCACATCATAGTATTAGATTAATCTCAAGACAAAGAGAAAATAAATATAAAATAGTAAGATACATGTAATACGTTATGTCCCGCTTATCAAGTACTGTAGGTAATTAATACAAGCAAAATATTATAGAGGGGTGTCTGGCTCAAAACGCGATCTGTAGTAAAAAAGTAGAAAATCCAAAATTAAAAAGGAATTCTTATCTATTACTTTATGCATTTGATCGGAAAACACACGTCTGAATTCCACTTTCATCGGCACAATTTCTGCTTTCTACTGTCAACTTTTGACTTTTGGCTTTCTTTTTCCCATTTTCTGCTTACGGATTTGTTCAGCAGACTTCTCCAGTGGAATTTCTTCTACCGGCTGCCATATTACGGTAATGAATTATATTGGAGAAAATCGTCTCGAGAAAATCGTGAGTAGAAAGTCTGAATTAAAATGTCGAATGTCAAAAGTTGGTAAGAGAAAGTAGAAATTCTGTGGATGGGGGTAATGTTATGAAGTTTTGAATTATGTGTTTCCGCGCCGAAAATATCACTCTGGGGCCTATTTCACGAAATTTTAACTAAGATAAGATCCCAATTTTAGTAATTTGATTGGATAATATTAGATTGATTTTAGTGCTTAGCCAATCAAAATTGAAGTATCTACTAAAATTGGATTTTATCTTAAGTTAAAATTTCGTGAAACAGGGCCCTGATGTTCCGATTTCTCTTTTACATTTAATTTTCTGCTTTTTACTGTGATAAACCTCTATAATAGTAAGTACGGGAAGGCTGCACCACACACAATTACACAAAACAAAAAATCGCGTACATATCAGATAACAAGTGTGTTAAATCCATGATAGTTACATATTTGCAAATATATATCTGATACGGCAAGTCGCAATATTTTGATTAACTATTGAGCTCAATCCTGTTTACTCGGCGTTAATTTTATGAGGTAAAGCGAAATAAAACAGTTAAATTATCGCGTATAGGTGAATTAAAATAATATAGTTAAATAATCGCGTATAGGTGAAGTAAAAAATAGATAAAAATAATCATCAAACTAGCATTAGGACTGAAGTCTCATTCAAGGTGACACTGTGATTCCACGAAGAAAATATTATTAAACTTTGTATTAATGACGACGATCAAACGTAAAATAATCGGAAAAATTGAATTTTTTTCTTTAGCTTGTTTTTTGGAGATTTAAATAATAACTTTTCGCTTGTGAAAATAATAACAGTTAGCAGGGGTGTCACAAATTCGACGATACGCCACAAAATGGTGTTACTTGAATTATTTAAGATTTTGCCCTATTTTTATCACGTTAATATAATGGGATAAAATGAAAAGGAGATATTATTGAGAGGGGCACGTCCTTTACGTTCAGGTACATAAAGTTGGACTTGGAATGTAAATAAACGAAGATATAGGGCTAAGTGTATAAATCTTGTAAATGTTTGTAAAAACTTATCTTTTAATCACATATTTAATACTGCGTTCTACTATGCGAACAATGGGGGTGTATAGGATTAAATTACGTATTAAATATCTTTTCGACAAGTATCTTGTACCAGGTTTGCATAAGTCGGCTTTAACATAGGCCTACACTTAAAGTTCCAATTTCACTTTTTCTAAGAAAGTCAAAATATAATTATTTCTATGTTTTTTGCTCAAAAGGTTGTCAACTCACTATTATTCGATCATGGACAAAATTTTGGGGGGGTTAGAAAGGGCGACACTGGTTGATTGAGGAAATAGTTACTCAATTACCTCCCTTGTTTTCCCATTCTTCTCCATGGACGGCCATCTTCAAACGTTTGAACTTGAAGTTGAAAATGATATTTTTGCCAATTTCTCAACTGGCAATAGTGAATTATAGGATTAATAGGATTATTCTTTAACAATCTATTTTGGGGCTTTATTTTAATAAATTTTAAAAATATAACTTAAAAAAATGCTATTGGAACTTTAAACGCACAGTAATGGGGCATTACAACTTTCAACGAAAAACAACAAACGTAATTCATTTCGAATTATAGCATATTCGAAATAACCCCAGATACGTTCGTGATATAAAACGTATTTCGTAAAAAGTTGACTTAGTGAAGACGATCTTTATCTGTTTTAAAACAATTAAACACCAAAAACAAAACATGTCGGATGTAAAATTTCATTTCTGACTTTAACATGCGAATCCTATACCCATGACAATTACTTGTCAATGGATCATTGTCCAAGGGCCATGTGTTTCTTAAAGCCGCTGATGGTTATTTTAAGAATTTTGGTCCTCTAGCAAACAACATTAAAGATGTATTATGCAAGAGCTAAATTTGCCCATGCCTCGTCTTTCTTTAGGCCTCAAATGCTATCTAAATTATTAATGAACTTAATCAACTCTCGAAGCCATCGGATGATCTAGATTTTCGACAGATTTAAACGGGATTGGTATTTAATGATGTAATTAAAAATGAATATTCGAGACTTTGTTTACCATCGTAACAATGGTAGCAATTACAATCAAGACGCCGCTTTTCTCTAAGCGACCCTAACGTCACCAAGAATAAAGTAGTTTGACTGAAATTTTCAATATATTTCATTTATACTATCTAGTTTTGAACTGTTATAGCGAGGAGAACTGTCAACCTTTTATCTCAATCTTACATAATGCATCTTTAAGTTGGACTGAAATCAAAATCAGTCCAAAAATGTTCCAGTCTATCGAAGATATAATGGAGTGAAAAAATTTCAACATACGATATTCTCTGCAGACGATATACACATACGGACGTCCTTTTTGTTAATAAAATTGATTGCAAGTCAGGAGAACATCTAACGTCCATATTTTGGGGGTTATTTTCTTCAATAATAAATAACAAATTTAAATACATTTGAGCATGGATTAAGCTATTAATAAACTAAATCATCTCCTAAACATTTAATGACGTTCAGCTGCTTTAGATAAAATTAAATAAATGTGTTATTTGGTTATATTTATTTAAAATATTGTTCAAAATTAGTATTGCCTAAGAATGTCAATTACAAATCATTTAGATGGGATTCAAGTCAATTATGTGAATTTATTAAATTTATGTTTTAGTGTAAATAACTGTATAATAATTAAAGGTATTGTACATTTGTTGTTCGTATTCTGGAATAAATATTTTTATTAACAAGTTTTGTTTTAAATTATTTATAATCGACTAAACGCCATCTGACCATTGGATTCATCCATATTCGATACAATAGAATTGTAATTTTCATTTCTATGGATACGCTGAAATTACCGGCAGTGGCGTTTTCGTCCGTCTATTCTTCTTCCATTTAGTGGGGTACGATGGCCGAATGGTTGGCGCGTGCGCGTTGTATCATAAGGTATGTCATTGATTCAACTGACGTGGTTACAAATCCCCGGTGACAAGGAGAAGGTCGCCTGTCCAACCTTGTGGATTTTCCGCTGCTAAAGATCCCTACTTTAAACAAAACCCCGCTCTCTTCTTCCATGTCAAGGGTGTAAACGCATGAGCTTCAAGTCGTCCCGTACGAATGATTAGGCGCACTTTCATAGTCAACTCCTCGGATGCCACCACTAAATTGTAAAGCTCGGATTCCAGAGTCTGGTGTTCGGTGGCTTAGATGTCGCGCGCCTATTCCACGACCCGCATATAAGTGTAACCATTGAACTCTGTAATGCTAGGCCCTATTGCATCTGTTGTCCCACGGAACACAGAATGAAACGGTGCTAGTTACTTAGCTATTTGAATTCCTGTTTTTCACGAGAACCCGTTTTCTAACTGCCTTGAAATGAACTGACCTGGGCTAATGGAAGAAGGGCATACGCCATACAGTGTGCTACGAGGGAAATTTTGCCCGGGCAGCAGCGCTGCGACCTACTCTTATATCGAATTCCACCTGCTAAGGGATCTTTTACGCCCACGCCAATGTGTACACAGGACATCGGTTTCTCGTCCCATCCGAACGACTAGACAGCTGTCCTTGTCAAGCCCTCCATTCTGCATCACTGACAAGGGGAAACCACGCCGGAAATTCGAGATGAACTTTCACGGCCAATGCAGGGATCGAACACCCGACCTCCAGGCTAGCGAGCCAGCGCCCTACCCACTTAGCCACCGTGATTCCCTTCTAACTGCCTTGCATAGACGTATCATTTTGTTTTAGGTTTTTAGCAACAGAGCCGTTTATCGTTACATTACGAACAATCTTGATTTGGAGGTGTATTTATCTACTTACATCATATACTAATCATTAGTATTTGGTCTACTGGGTACTGTATATAGTCCATGCTACATCTACAAAAAAAAATTTAATGGCAAGGCTAAATTTGCCTGTATTGAAATTAAGTAAAATTAAACTACCAAGAGAATGGTGAGTCAACCCGTAACATCGGCATAAATATGCTGTTCGATAAGAAATGACGCAATTGATACTACGAATTCCGGCATTCAGAACAAAGATGTTTTCATCTCTGTGCCAAGTAGCCTACAGCACATGGATTTTAAAGTATGTCTTTAACTAAGTATCATCCAAAGTCTTCGACATTTAAAACACGAATTATTTGTCAATTCAAATCAACATTGATGTTGTGATCTTACCAGGAAAAGATGGGCTTCTGGTATCCAATATTTAAGACAAATAAAACATTTACCATTGGTACACGAATTGTGTACCATAGTGCGTATCAGTGCTATTTGTAACAGGGGAGTCGAAGAACGAGGCTAGACATTTCCACAAGCCATGTTAAACGGTGACGCCATAGTAATATCTGGAGAGCATGAGCAATAAATACTATCTGGAATAACCAGATACTAGAGATTGCCATTCGATTGAGACTTCTGGTGTATTTCACCGAACATAATTAATTTGAAATTACAGTCCCAGCAGAAACGATTGAATGTAAATCAGTTTATAGGCTATACATTCATATTCCATTATAATATGCGTTGCGACCTATTTGTATCAATTTCTAGGTCCCAATTATAAGCGATTTAGCTCCTTTAACAGTGCAAAGCCAGTAGATTGTAACCCATATTCAAGCCTGTAACAGAAGAAACGGGTTATCTTTTAAAATAAATCATATTTTAAATAAGTTTATAACAGAAACCTGAGTTGTGTAATTATAGGTCACGAGACCTGTTAACGTACATTAATCATAACATGTATTTTATAGAGTGGTAAATTAAACGAGTAGATAAACGATATGATGCTAAGCTGCTGTTTCATTTACAGATAATTAAAGGATAATTATATCAACAAAGAAAGCTCATTTTTTCTCCGTATGTTAATTGACACACAACATGCATCCTACAAAATATGAATGTTTTATAAAATCATTCAACACACCTAACCTATCATGGAGGCCATGGTCGTTCGTTGAATATGGCGTTGGCTCACGAAGTTGAGATTGGCCGAGAAATCTCCTTGGGATTCAGCCCGGTTTCCCTTTTTCAGTGGTGCAGGATGATGGGACTATAAACCGATGATCATTCGTTTATTCGAAAGTTGGAATCCGGCGAAAGTTATTTTTAGTCTTTCTCTCCCTTTCCCATTTTCCCCCTTTTGCATGACAATATTTGTTGAGCTTTTGGAGTAAAATTGAAGAAACGGGTTGGAAAATACATTTTCTGTCAGGTTTTGGTGAATATTCATGATTTTGAGGCGGAAGAATACAGGAGTTGTGAGGTTGGTTGCGTTGAACGGGATAGAGTGCCGAAAATTGCATGTTTAGCTGCCTATACTTCCATCTTGTGTATCTCAAGTTTTTCATGAAGAACCCCATACAACCGATCTAAGAGACGGGAATTAAAGTCAATGGGGAAGTAGTTAGTAATCTGTGGCCAAACCAGCGGATAAAGATGGACAGTGTGATATAAAGGAGAGTTAGTCCGGACAGCCGCGTTTACGTCTACTGTCCATTGAATTCCAGCTGTAAAGTGTGGACGGAACCTGAAAAGACCGTTTAGAACCATACTGGAGACATCATTTTCATGCCACATTATGTTATATAAATTGACATACTTTAGCATTAATTTGCCATTATAAATATCGCTCCAGTGGTATACTATAATTGTTAAATACATTAAGAATCGATAGTACATTATTATTCTCAATCAAAAAGGAATTTTAGTAATGTCATACAATAGCCCCAATAAAAAGACCGGAATATAAAACGTGCATCATATAACCTTTGCATCGCGATGGAGAGCTCTGGTTGGCAGCTCCAGAAAATAAATAATAGCCTTATTCTAAGTACTAGATGTTTGATTATCCTACCTGTTGTGTAAATTATCCATTACACCCTATTTTACTTGTCCAGAGGGTTCGAAAATATTTTAAGATCCAAGTCACATCTGAAAAGGTTTACGTTAGGCTTTTCAAAACATTTAGTTGATTTTTTCCATTTTTTTAAATTAGGCGTGTTAAGATGGAATTTGTATATCATCAATTAATTGGAATATTGTAAAATAATATAATTTGTTGACCAGAATAAAGATTTGGACATATTATTCAGTTACAACAAGAGTGGTATTGAGGCTTTAATGAAACATAAACACCAAAAGACATAATGTATATATTATTTAATATATTGATTCAACACAAACAAACATAGCATAGCATGCTGCGAATCCGCATAACAAAAAAGCAGATTTGTACTCTTTCTTTAAAGCAGATATTCCGTATTTGAGGTATTTCGATTCCCCTAGCAAGCTACAGCATCGTGAAAATTGGTGCAGTGTATGCAAAGTATATGTGTATTAAAAATCTGGAAACAATCACCACCCACACGTTTTGGGTAGAATCTTTTGATCAACGGCTTTCTAATCCGAATAGAGGTGATTTTATGGAGGTTTTACATGTAGGGGATCTTTTACTTTTAGGGATTGTAAAAATATCATCACCTATATATATATCAAGCGTTAAAATGATGTATTTTTAAATGGTATATTCCAATTTATATAATACAGCTACCTTAGCACATAAATCAATATTATAACGTACGTATCATTTTTAAACAATTTAAATATATTGTACTTTTTCACCGACCACGATCATGCATTTTTCTGACAATATCTAACCATTTCACAGAGAGCTGTTTGGTCCACGATAAAGGAAACCAAACTTATTATCAAAAATTTAATTAAGAAAACAAACAAAACCCACAATATTAATGGTAAATAATCAGCTGGCTTGGATTTAAAAGTTGTTTCCGATTTGTTCCATGTCTGTTCGTTGTTATGGCTTTATACATTATAAAAAATAAATAGCCCTTTAATAAAAATAGCTTTAATTTTAAAAAAAATACAATTACAGTGACTTTGGGTATAAGTTTATTATTTTCTTCATTTCTTGTTTCTTCCTTTTAAACTAATATTTTGTTGCCAGACTAGAACGGTTCATGTCCGTTTAAATTTAAATTTTCTGCCTTGTTTTAGCACAAAATATTGATTTTAATGCGGCAGGGGATGGATATTAGTAAGGTGGCACATTTATTCTAAAATCCTTATATGGTGACATAATATTTGAAACTTTGCGTTTAAAAAGCTTAGAATTAACGGAGAACAAATATTGGCCAAGATATACATGTATTTGAAGTCAATGGAGAAATGAACTACGGCCCGATTCCAAATCGAATTTGTTTTTCAAATAAAGACACTATGAAAGTCTATGTCACATCGTGTGAAAAAATATGTTTCTGTCTATCAGCATTTTCTCTACGATGCCGGTAATTTTTGTTTATTAACTATAGATTGTGATATTCGTGGAATTAGTTTAAATAGACTGCTAACATCGAGTACTCGTAGAGCAAAGAGTCATTAGGCTAATAGATATATTACTACTAACGAGGTATAATCACGGGGAAGCCGGCTAATTCTAGAACCTAAGTGGTTAATACACATTCTAATATAATTAACCCATTAGACGTCAAATCCGATAGACAATGACGACTGTCTTCTATATCATCATAAATCATGAAGATCTATTAGCACATCTTTACACGAAACACAAGAATCTTTCAAACGCCCGTAAATAAACGCTCGTAAATATTATCATGTAATTTATTGCTTGTCTTAGCTGCTTCATTTGGGCCACTGAAGACAAAAAAACCGTATACATGAACAAACTGGAGTTATTTTAAGAAATTCCTTTCCTTTGTGTAATTCCTGCAGCTATCATTATTTCTCTTTTTTACTTGGCTGGTATATTTACTCTTGTAAAATACATTAATTTATGTATACAAACATTTAAATACGAAGTTTTTCATTTTGTCATTATGTTGTGTTCTCACTATGAAAACGATCCTGCCCTGAGTTCACAAAGCATTCTCAGACTTAAGTTCAGAATTTACTCAAAATTGTTCGCTTTATTTTAACTAAGATAAAGTCCCTTAAAATCTTTTATTGTTTTAATGTACCAAATACACCAATAAGAAACTATGTGCAAAGTTTTTTTGTTTCTGGATCAAAGATATTTCTCATAAACAGTGATTGAAAGTTGAGTAAATTCTAAACTTAAGTCTGAGAATGCCTTATGAACTCGGGGCCACAAAGTCACCGTTAAACTCCAACGGATCGTTATCTTTGTAACGTGTCGTTTGTTAACGGTCCGTTAAATTTCTGTTGCTGGAAAGTCAATTTCATTATCCGTTAGCTAACGGATTCATTAAAGTTAATCCAAGAGAAGACTGTTTGTTCATTGCCTGAATTTGAAATTTTTAATTTCAATATCAATGCATAACAATTTCATAGAAGTTACTATTAACAAGAAACTGAAGACAGCGAGACAACTGTGCAGTCTGTTCACAAAACTAGATTAAAGACAAAAAGATGACTGTAGAATTTACAATAGAAAACACTAAAGAATACTTTATTGTTTCCTTTAGAAATTTAAGCGTCAATCTGTAAGAAAAATTATGGAATTTGCATTACAGAATTATGGGGCCATTATTTCCTATAGTCCACCAAAATTCTGTAGAATAGTATAGAATTTCATCCTATAGAAAATGGAATAGGCCCGCATCGCCCAACCCTCTAGAACGGTCTATAGAAAACTACATTGGTAATCTATGACTTTTTGCTACAGCCTACTAATGCCATCATAAACAGATAACGGAGCCCCAAACCTCCGTTAAATATAACGCCAAGTTAACGACATATTAAAGTTACCGGGACTTCCAGCAACAGTCTTTCTCTCTGTTAAAGTTAACGATCCGTTAACATGGAGTTAATGGATCGTTAAAAGATAACGGAGCTTTGAGCAACCGGCCCCTGATCTATGTATTAGCTAATTGAAGTTAATTGTATAACAGAGCCGATATCCGCTGCCCAAACAGCTGACGTTTTGAATATATAGAGAATCTCCTACGAGTGTTTTTTGATATCAAAAAATATCAACGAGTGTTGATATTTTTTGATATCAAAAAACACGAGTTGGAGATTTTATTTATCACCCAATCGTTTCTTACATGCACAAATAAATAAATATAATTATTTGGTATAGATTTCACTTTTAAGAATCTAATTACATTACAGCGTAGTGATACATCAGTTTTTTGACAGCGGTTTAGCTATTGCAAAGTCCTATATATTGACCCAGTATTTCCATCAAGGTCAATTAAATAAAAACAGTTTCTTTTTAACTTAAAAAAAGTCACTTTTTATTTAAAATAAGTGGTTTCTTTAAAATAAAAGAAAGTAGTTCCTTTTTGATTGACCAATCAAATTCATGTAAAGCGATATCTCCTAAGGAGATATCGCAGTAGATTATGTAATTTATCATACAAGCGATATCTACTGCCAAATGTGTTATTGGGTGATAAAAGGCCTTAGACCACCATAGAAACCCCAATATAATTTTCCCCGATTTTCTACCACAGAAACGACTTGCTCGAGTGCCTGTTTAAAAGACTGAAAAATTTTACCCGAACATATGAAAGCATGTCCTACTATATACATCTTTAAAGCACAGATAATGATGATATTTTTTTTTACACAGGAAAGCATTCATCTCAAATAATCCATATTAAACTGTGTCACAATAAAAGCAACTTAAAGTAGCTAAGTCTCTAACTCAGCATCATCCAAAATCTTCAACATTGAAACCACGAATTATTTATCAATTTATATCAACATTGATGCTGTGATCTTACCGGTAAAAGATGGGCTTCTGATATCCAAACATTTTACCATTGGTACACGAATCCTGCACCATATTGCGTTTCAGCCCTAGTTTTTAACAAGAAACTCGAGGGACAAGGCTAAACACATTGCACCAAATCAAACGGCGTATGTAGACTGGAATAACCAGACGCTAGAAATTTGCGCTCGATTTAGACTGCTGGCCTATTTCGCCAAACATAACTGATTTGAAATTAGAGTAAAAACGGAAATCATTGAATGTAAATCAGTTTATATACATTCATATTACAGTACTATATGCGTGCGACCCACTTGTGTCAATTTCTAAGTCCCAAATGTAAGCGATTAAAGTTCCAATAGCATTTTTTTAAGTTATATTTTTAAAATTTATTAAAATAAAGCCCCAAAATAGATTGAACCTATAAACAGTCCTACCTTGTTAAAGAATAATCCTATTAATCCTATAATTCACTATTGCCAGTTGAGAAATTGGCAAAAATATCATTTTCAACTTCAAATTCAAACGTTTGAAGATGGCCGTCCATGGAGAAGAATGGGAAAACAAGGGAGGTAATTGAGTAACTATTTCCTCAATCAACCAGTGTCGCCCTTTCTAACCCCCAAAATTTTTTGTCCATGATCGTATAATAGTGAGTTGACAACCTTTTGAGCAAAAACATAGAAATAATTATATTTTGACTTTCTTAGAAAAAGTGAAATTGGAACTTTAAGCTCCTGTAATCTATCACAAATTCGCCATGCACTTAACGTACAACCCAAATTATTCTTGTGGTAACTACACTATTTGTTACACTGTCCAAATGTTACCAATGTTAGATTTAATACAGACAACGAATTTGTACATTAATCTAAAAGACTACAATAACCATTATGAGACACGTAGTTGAATTACATACTTTCTCGTTTCATATGCACTCGACGTCTTCAAAATATCATACGAACCAACCGTATTATGAAATGGTAACATAAACTATTAAATTACTTGCATGCATGATTAATAACCAATATAATATATCGAAATGCTAAAATTATTTGTATATGAAGTGTACATATTGCTACTACAGTTTTGTAGTATATTTATTAAATGGGGACGAATTAATATAAGCCTTTGGTGTACAAAAACTATAAACAAGAAATATAGAGAAAACATAAAATACACACAATATACATAAAATAAAATAGAGAGAAAATACACAGAGAGAATATACAAAATACACCCAAAGAAAATATACAATACGATAGAGAATGCATAAAATATATACAAGGAATACATAAAATACAAACAATATACAGTACACCCAGAGAAAATATATAATACAATAGATAATACAGAAAATATTTACAAGGAATACATAAAATACAAACAATATACAAAAAAGTAAAATAGAAAACACAGAAAATACACACACAAACAGATGATGTATAAAATACATACAGTCAAAAAACATAAAATACATATAGTCGAAAAACATAAAATACTCAAGAGAATGAATTGATAAATACACACAGATAATAAATTTATAAATACACACAGACAATATACAAAATATACACACAATATACACACAAAGAATTCATAAAATACACACATAAAACACACACACAGAATACATACAATACACACATAAAACAGTCAACGACAATGTATAAAATACACACATAATACACACACCGACAATACATAAAATACACACAGTAAAAACATAAAATACAGGCATAAAATAACACAGACAATACCTAAAATATTTAAAAGACAATGTTTGGTATATTTTAGCAACCTATTTCATTATTAATTGTCAATATCTTGTAAAGCACTAAATCTTCAAAACGTGCTAGCTTCTTGGTTTTATATGTCTTTATCATATTATGATGTCCGGAAAAATATTGCAGCATACGGAACATAAAATGAAAGAATACGAATGGAAAAATAACCGATATGATTTGAAATACAATCTGCGATTTTTTTTAATATCAATTTGAAACTGTGGAGAACTGTAAAATCACATATAAAAAATAATAATTCGTTAATTGCGGTGTTAAAAATAGCGCTAAACTGTGTGTTACAATTCGTTTTCATATTAAACAGACCCGTTTCATCAATCAGCTGGAAACTGACACTAACTTCGTTAAAGTAAAATTTGTCAGCACCCCATCACTTTTTTACTTTGTATAGATTAAAACGTTATATTTCTAAAAGTTATATTAAGACACGACATTCTTTAATGAAACAGAAATAAACTTATCTTCACTTTTTTACTTTCTACAAATTGAAACGTAATATTTCTAAAGGCTAAATTAAGATAAAGCGAATGAGTGACGTTACACATGTTCCATTTATTTTATATGAAAACCGTTTTCTAATAGTAAGTGCAGGAAGACTAAATTACACTAAACAAACCTGCGGAGAAATTGCAAACAAACGTACATATAAACTGAAAGGGTCTGGGGGCTAACCGTAAACGCCCACTTCCCGGGACTATAGCGATACTAACTTCCCCAAAAAATAAAAAATAAAAATAAGGAAGAATATACCCAAAAAATACCCTCTATTTTTTGAGGTGGCGAACAATTTTTAGCCCCATATATTCTCGCGAGAAAGGAGAACGAAAATAGTTTAGGTTGGAAATCGTAATTTACAGTACTAGTATCAAATTAGTCCTTGTGGGCATTTTTTACACTCAAAAATCACGGTTCCGGGCTTCGCACTCCCAAGTTGGTGCAGCACGCCCGCGCCTCTTTCTGAAAATCCTGGATCCGCCCCTGCAGATCTATTTTTCGTTTCGTTTTTCGATGGCCTACACTCATGTAGATCTAACAAGTTATAGTGTGAGCTTACGTTCTATGACGTCAGGTATCAAGCATGGAACATTTGACCCGATAACGTCAGTCATTCGATTAACCAATTAGCGACAGCCATGCTTTTCAAAATCTACTTTTGTTTTGTTTTGATTTCTATCCGCTGGTGTTAGTATAGACGTCGTTGGCTGGTAATATCTACCCACAGTTCCACGCATGAAAAGGTCAAACGGTCGATTCGACAGACCATTTGATTGGCTGACCCCTCATTTCAGGCTGAACACCAGTTAAATAACAAGTCCTCCAGATCCAACGAAATTTTGAACTATAAAAAACGAAACGAAATTGGATCTGTGTTTTAATCAGATTGGTCTTTATCAAGCAAATAATACAAAAATGTGAATAGTAGGTAGTCTGGTAGCCACATGTTCATATTGGTGACGTATATCTTCTTTGATTGGCATTTAGTAATTGAACATATTAACACGTAGTTGATACTTTCTCGTTTATGGATAAAACGTCTTAAAAAAATTATATGAGCCATAGGAATTATGAAATGATAACAAACTATTAAATTACTTACATGGTTAATAACAAATATATAATATGGAAATACTAAAATTACTATATTGTTGTAGTATATTTATTAAGAGGAGACCTGTTTTTGAATCCCTACCTTTAACAATCTATATGTATCTTTAAATGTCAAACTTATATGAATAAATATTGTTTAAATCATTGTCCCAATTATTAGGTCACTTGGAATGAGTTAACTCTGATTTCAGATACGAAGATTAATATGCTAAATTTCAACGTTTGCTTTAAATTATTTTACTGATGACGTCCCTGGAATGTGGATCTCTTCTTTTAAAACTTGACTTCCCTGTTAAAAACAATTACCCATTGATGAACAAAAAATAGCATTTTCCCATAATTTCAAATGTCATGCAGAAAAGCAATGAGTTTGAATGAGTTTTTTGATGTTACTAATAAAATTGAATGACAACAACCTATTATTCTTCCACTGATGGGTCATAAATGTTCCTCTATCACCCGTCTTTATAGGACCAAATGTGTTTTTTTTCTCAGACATCAGCCCAATTAAATTGGCACAGTGATACTTAAAGACCTTGAATTAAATATCAACTGTTCAGTTTATGATTACTTGAAGGAACTAAGGGGCCTAACCAGGATAGCTGTCTAGTCGTTCGGATGGGACGCAAAATCTTGGTCCCATATACACATTGGCGAACACGTAAAAGTTCTCCTGACAGTTGGAATTCGATATAAGAGTAGACCGCAGTGCCGCTGTCCGGGAAATATTTCCCTCATAGCATACTGTATGGCGTATTAAAAGAGCTATGGTTCTTCAGAAATGCCCACTAATTATCCTTGACAGTTCGAAATAAGAAAAGACCGTAGCGTCTTAACTATCCGGGACAAGGCGTGGTGAAAGCCCGTCTTCGTTAGCCGGTTGGGTTCAGAACGGTAGGATATTCATTCATATTTATTTCATTATGTGTGGTTTAAATGCGCTAAAGCAGCTTTAGGTCAAAATAAATTATTGAATTGCTCTATAAAATCAAAGTTTTGTTTCGAAAGATTTAATTGAAGTCGGCATATTTATTAAATGTATCTATCTAATAATATAATTGGGCCAATCCTTTTAATTGTGGTTGTAAGTATGGCATTAAGACGCCATCTGACAATGTCAATGTGATCGATTTTGTCGCCAATGTCCTGGCAAAATGTCTGTCGTAGCACATTGAACGCCATATGCCCGTCTTCATTAGCCCAGTCGGAGCAAGGCAGTAGACCGTATAACTCCATTTCATTTCACCTCACCCCCCCCCCCACCCTGGATACCACCCCATAATGAAATAAATCCAACGGTTATAGGAACGGTTGGGGATTATGGACTTCTCATACCAGTCCTGGCTACAAAATCTATGTGAAAGGGCATTTGATCTAGGTTACTTTTATTGTTTACCCCCCCCCCCCAAGCCTTCCCCACTACGCATTGGCTCAGCTCACTATTTATTTTTTTTTTAAAATACAAAAAATAAAATAGTTAAAACTTGTGGCCCAAATACTTTTGGCTTACTTTAAAAGTGTTCAGAAATTACGGATAGTACCGTTCCAAGGGGGATAACTTCATCAATACCGTTTTGTTTCAGTTTATCTCAGAAATCAAATTTCACATTGAAGTAGCAATTTACGAAAGCGTTTGAGATTTGTAGAACACTGACAAAAAATTTCGATTATTGTTTAAAGAATGTCTTTGTGTAACGAATTACATTTCTCACCCTGGAAGCGATTTAACATAATCAGCAATGCTTGTTATTGTATCCATTTGTGCAAATATATACCTGTGACTTATTAAGAAATAAAATATTGTTTAAACTAAAGCATCTTTGTGTAACGAATTGAATATTGTACAATTGATCTAACTAGATAAAAAAAGTCCTTTCAACTGAAGATTTTCTTCTTGTCAGAACTTACTATGGTGTAAATGTGAACATCATAAAATTGAAAATGAAAGAAAGGCCTTGTCTTATATTAGATCCCCTATGGACTAACTTAGTTGTTCGAAATCTAAACATAATACTTCAAACTCGAGTCAGACGTGAGTAGACTAAGATAATGCGCTCAAAGTACTGGGAGGTGAAGAGTCTGTAAGTTCTAAAACACTTCACCTCTGGGTTTGTCCCCACTAACATTACCACGCATGCTCTACCTAGTTTCCATGGGGTCAGACGTGTGCATGAAACAGAATGTAGCCCACGTGCTTGTGATTTACAAACCTCTATTCTCTTGTAAGGCCTATCCCTAAACATGGTTTCGATTCCCAGCTTGAACGTGGCAAGGACAGGGGGCGCCTGTCCACCCGCGTGGGTTTTTTCCGGGTCTCCCAGTTTCATCTTAATGCTAGAGATCGAAATAGAATTGAACCACACGTTTGTGTCGAGTGGGCGTTAAACCCAGTCTTTCTCTCTCAATCCCCTTAATTCGGCTGACGGGTATATTTCGATAGCGTGTACGTGTGTATCAAGATCAAATCCTGAAAGTATCAAAACTATTGTCATGCTCTGCCTAGTTTCCATGGGGTCAGACGTGTGCACGAAACAGAATGTAGCCCACGTGCTTGTGATTTACAAACCTCTATTCTCTTGTAAGGCCTATCCCTAAACATGGTTTCGATTCCCAGCTTGAACGTGGCAAGGACAGGGGGCGCCTGTCCACCCGCGTGGGTTTTTTCCGGGTCTCCCAGTTTCATCTTAATGCTAGAGATCGAAATAGAATTGAACCATACGTTTGTGTCGAGTGGGCGTTAAACCCGGTCTTTCTCTCTCAATCCCCTTAATTCGGCTGACGGGTATATTTCGATAGCGTGTACGTGTGTATCAAGATCAAATCCTGAAAGTATCAAAACTATTGTCAGTCAATAATGTGAAGTGCAAATTGGTACCAGGTGTTCTAGGCGCGGATGATGCTATGCATCTACTGCTTGACTAGCGTCACATACCTACTTGAAAACAAGGCATCCCTTTGTCAAGTAGTTTGAACCTAATACATTAATTTACAACAAAAAAACAGACAAGATAAAATGTTTAATAATATTTAATAGACAGAAAATACATCTACCATAGCACTATAAGAGTTGGTCCTTATATCCAAACTGTTTTAATTTAAAGCAAAATTCTACTTTTTGGGTCTATATACCAGCAAACTAGCTAACTAATGTTAAAAATGGGTGAAAATTTGCTTATTATTCATGATTTTCAGGGAAATGAGTAAGCGTAAACATGTACGACATTGTGGGAAATTGTCGAAACAAAGCATCTACCCATGATCAAAATGAAGTATTGCAAAGTGAACTTTCGAACGAAATATTTGGAAATAAGATACTTGAGGAAAAGTAGACACGGAACCTTAATGGGACCCCCAATCAAAGAATAAATAGGATCGGATTGAATTGTTTTTGAGCTACATATGTTTTATATTCATAGTAAACTACGCTATCACCATCAGTATAAAGAACTCACATTTACCAGGAATAGTTAAGTTCTGGGGCTTATTTTAAATTATCTTTGTTTGGTTTATTTCTTATTTTCTGTACCCCCTTTTAGCCATTGGACCTCAGGGGCCTCTAGTTGATCCACCCCTTGATATTATATTAAAAACTGGCAGGGTGGGTGGGGGTGAATAAATTAATAGTGGTCTACATCCATGTAGTTTCTAAGTTTCAGAACCAGTTATTCCCCCTTACCCGCCGATCCTTGAACAGAAATTGAAATGACCAATCAGCGGACAAGACGAAAGTGTATCACCGAAGATTAAATGGAGTGATTTAGAATTTTATGGCTTATTAAATATGTGCCTCAAACTGAATCATGCATAGGACTACGTCCTAATCGGGTTGGCTTTATCTTCTTTTTCATGAAGCATTGAATTTATACATATATAGTTTGATTTCAAGGGGGTCAACCACGCGTTTCTTTTTAGTTATGATATAACACAAGCCTGTGATTTCTGTGCACCTCTAGCCTTGGCCACGAATCGTGCAACCTGTAGCGCCGTTCCCATCGCAATTTTGCTATTTATTACTTCACCATTAGCGTTAAACTTTAAAGAAGTGTTACTCTTCGCGTGAACTTGTCGACTGGGCAGTGATTGTATTAGTTCGCCACTTCCTTCGTCATCGGGATCAGCAAGGGCCAGGTATGTGACACTGCCGTCAACCGTTCCTATGGCAATTTTAGTACCGTCATCATTACCCACCATCACTTTGACTTCCGCTTGAGGTTTGAATGTAGCAATCTTTTTACCGTCTGAAATTCTAAACACACGAATTGTCTTATGACCGGAATGATAATATAAGATATGTTTGTCATTTTTTGTAAACATTACGTCGATAGAGAACACTCCCTCTGCAACTCTGGGTATGAGAGTTCTTACATTTTTTCCCGACTTGGTGTCAATGAGTTGCAACCCTCCTCGACTTGGAGCATCAAAGCCTGTTTTCCCGTTAGATGTGGTCACACCGTTCCATTTATACACTGATCGCACGAGTGTCTTTTTCTTTAAGTCTAATATATTGGCCTTTTCCGAGTCGATGACGGCTATAAATTGTGAGTCGTGGGGTAGTGACACAAGATGGGTGTAATCTTTATAATTGTTATATTTTAGTTGTAAATTGTACATCAATGTTCCCACCTTCGCGTGATATACACCAATTACGTCACCACTTTTATCCATGGCGGGAACTGCTAGGTACAACTCATCTTTAGTTAATATTGGCGCGCGAAAATGTTTCACGTTGTATTCGAATTTGAAAATAAATTCTGTATCCGGAATACTAAAACAAACACACAATCCTTTCCCTGTTGGCGATTTTGATAGCGCTAACACGCGACTGTCACACTCATAAAGTAATATGTGTTGCACGTCGCCGATAGGAAGTGACGTCAGTGCTGTATCTTGAGATAATTCCCACAATACAGCATTGCCAGATTCTATCGATATGACGTATTTTCCATCTTTTGTAATCACCGCATTTGTTATAACCGATCCTCTAGCATTACTGGTAAATGTCTTTTCTAGACGACCGGTTAACAGATTCCATACAGCCACCATATTTCTAGTAGTGCTTACACACAGGTCCGTGTTAGACGCCATGTCGAGGGTTTCGATTGGCTTTTCAAGCCTATCTATCGGATGGACGTCCTCCAAGATTTTATCAAAGTTCCAAACTTTGATGGTTTTGTCAATAGATGCTGAGATAATAATGTTACAATTGGCGGAAACGGCGGAAATTGCAATGATTCGTCCAAAATGAGCATCTAGAATTTTCACCAAATTACCCTGTTTTACATCCCACACATAAATGTTTTTTCGGACAGTAGAAACAACGAACTCGTTCGCTTTCGTAAAAACGACAGGACTCGTCAATTGATTCCTTGTGGGAATATTTCGGGCGCCGGGCGGAAGTTTTAGGTCCCTTCGCGTTGAGGACCTTAGATCCCACAGCTTAAATCCCATAGCGACGGTGGCGATTAGATATCTTTCATCCAAGGATAGAGCCATAGCAAATATGTTATCAGTATTTTCGGATATAGTTTTGGAGTATTTCCAAGCCTTCTCTTCCCTCCGATATAAAACGACTGCGTTGTCACTTATTTCAATACAAGCATAAAGAAAGGTACGATCTTTAGACACGGCAATTGCACTATGGAACTCGAATGCCGCAAAAGATCCATCGTCGCTCTCAAGCGCCATGTCATTATTGTCTTCTTTACCACTATTAACTACCACAAAATTAGAGTCGTCTGTGCTTAAATTTACGAAGATGACTGGCATATTTAACTCTGATTCTTGTCTAGAAATAAAAGTTCCGTCAATTGTGTACAAGTACCACGCCCTATCAGTGCACATGGCGATATGTGTATTGGACAGATAACTCCCTAGTATAGTCTCCTGTTTCTCTAGATAATTGGCTGTAATGACTTTAAAATCACCCGTTTTTATGGCACAGATCACAACTTGGTTATTATTCGTATTGCTAACAGAGTATTTATCGTTAGGGGATATGTGTAGATTCTGCATGATGCCTCCAATTCCTGGGGTGATGTTCCGGATAATTTCGCCTGTGTGGAAATCCCAGATAATGATCTTGTTTGACACGGACACGAGATATTTCCCGTCCGATGTAGTTCCTATTCCAAATGGAGCGAACGGGTGACCTTCAAGGGAATATTGTAAAGGACCGCTTGGAGTGTGAAGACAGTGATAAGCTGGAACCAGTGCACAGTCTGCCAAACCATGTGTATCACATTGTTCTATCAAAGCCTGTATTTTAGGGTTATGGCCGTAAAAAGGTAGTAGGCGACCAATGATCTGTGGTCCAAGCATGTCAGGATGGTGACTCAAAATGGAACTAGAAAGACGGATCGTGTCAGCGATTAATTTCACATCATTATCATATTTGCTTTGCAGAAGGTCTTCAAAATCTGCCAGTACGCTTTGGAGAGGCATGGAGCTTAACTTGGCATGAAGCCATTTGTAGTTGAAAAGAACTTGGTCATACAGTTCATCGTGGCGATGAGATCGAAGGAGATGATACGGAAGTTCGCTAAGTTTTCTAAGATTGTGTCGAAATACCCGACCTTCTTTGTCCACAAATTTCAATGGTTGTGCTGGCACTTTCCTGTCTCCTTCCCCTTTTTTCTCCGACAGGCAAAACCTTTGTCTATGTAACTCTGTATATTCAAACGGCTTCGGCACACCACCTCCCCAAGTTCCAAGGAAATAATCAGCAAGATTAGAATGCATGTCTCTTACAAAATTCAAGTTTTTAAAGTAGCGTTCTCTTGCTGCGTCAATGAACTGTCTGTGGTACCATCCTATAACATTGACACCATCTGCTTCCTTCTCACTCAAATATCCCGGCAAATCGTTCCTGATCCTAGTCCACAAAAGCGGGGGAATACGTCGGACAGGAGGGAGGTGATACTGATAAACGTCATTTAGCACTTTGTCATCTAACGAAAGAAGATCTTCGAGCTCAGCCTCAGAAACGCCACTCTTTGTTGCCGTTATGAAGCCAAGAGCATGAGATACCAGTGTCTTACCATGCCTGGATTCTATTCTTTTAAAAAGTTCCATGATGCTGTCATTGATCGTGAAAGAAAGTTTGGTCATGTTTGGCATTGTATACGATTTCCATTTACAAATCTCGTCAAACACCAATTTAACAAACAATGGTAAATTACACCGTGAGATAGCGTCATTTACAACCTTCCATTGCTCTTCGGACACATTTCGTTTTGCGTCATTGAGCCAAAGTTTTAAGATGGTACTACTTAAATTTTCACCCAAGGGTAACACCTCAACATAATTAGCGGTGTCTTCAATCAGGACTTTAAGAGTTTGCAGCAGGTCGAAGTAGTTAGGTAGAGTGGACAGGATCAAGCGGGCATGTTCTGGAAGAGTAGTTGGTATCCAAGTCAACTGGTGTGCACCCTCCGATCCAGATAACTGATCAAGTGAATCTAAAAATATAACAAGAGGTTTTTCCTCCGTCACAAAAGATAGCAATTTTTTAAAATGTTGTGTTAATGGAGCGAGATCGCTTGGTATTTCATCCAGGTCTTGCAGGTAAACAGTCGAAAGTTGTTTGCACAGACTAGTCAGCAAAGGAATTATGCTTGAACTTCTCGGAGTGGTTCCTAAAAACCTCAAAATTACCACAGGTTCTATGTTCCGTGTCGTCTTGAACCATGTGCGAACCTGGAAACAGAAAAAAAAAACATGTGGCACAGTTTTATAGCCCAAGCCTTTTGCGTACTCCTTATTGCTCAATTTTGCCCAATACTGTCTGTATACGGGGAAGTCAAACATGACAAAGACGAGTTGCCCTTCTATATAACTGACTGAACTAACGAGTAATATAATTTTAACACAGAGATCATTGCTACGGGAGATGTGTAATAAACTCTTAAATATACGGGAAGTGACGTCAAACACGAGATGTCCTTCTATATAACTGACTGAACTACCGTGTAATAACAGACACGCAGGCGAATTTCATTTCACTGACAATTCCGTTGACGATGAAAAGTTATCATATGAGAAGGTATCTGACATTTCATAAAAAGAATTGGCTGTCTGCAGATAAAAGATAACAAACAAATACCATGTTATTACCAGGTTGATGCACGGGATTTTCCTACTTTTCTCGTTTTGTCATTATCTAATGACGGCCAATTCTATTTTTGAATTGTGAGATATCATCTCATCGTCTGATAAAACAACTTTTCATCGTCAACGGAATTGTCAGTGAGATAAAATTCGCCTGTGTGTCTGTTATTACTCGGTAGTTCAGTCAGTTATATAGAAGAACATCTCGTGTTTGCCATGTTTGACGTCACTTCCCGTAGCAATGATCTCTGTGTTAAAATTATATTTGGAATGTATTTTACCAGTTCTATCAAATATGTAATAATGACTGGCACCAATATTGCCCTTTAAAGACGACATAACGAGCTTTGTTTATAGCCGTATTACAAGCTTTTTACAAGGGTTGTTTCAATATTGCTAGTAGTGGCAACATAATCTTCCTTAATAATGCTTTTGGACCCGTATTAGCTTTTTCAGTAGTAGTACCAGTACCAGTAGCTCAATTGGTAGACGTAGAGCACCGAAAACTTTGTTGTATTTAATCAGGAGACAGACAGATACACTGTGTCTTCTCAGCAAATCATTTAGGGTTACTCTTGTAAATGACCGGGGAAAGTTGTTGGGTGGGCACAGCATCAATACATCAGATAATAGTATTATCGAAAATGTAAAGGCGTTTACTTATACCTGACTAGCACCTTTGGCCATCAACGACGTTTTCCCACAACCACTTTCACCATACAATACGAAAGGCTGGTGAGAGGCATTCTTCCCCAAAATATAATCCTTGATTTTCGCTACAACCTCCTCTCGGCCCTGGAAAACCTTACAGAACTGCTGGCATGAATGCAGGTGCTGTAGCGGTTCTGAATATACTGGGTCGCTGGCTAACTTCTCATGCTTCGCCATGGCATTGTCGATAAGTCTTACAACATTATGATAGAAATGTTCACAGAACTGGTTAAAATATTCTCCATGGGATTCTGGATCGATTCCATCTTTCCCGCTCCATTCAACAGTAAATCTGAAATAAGGCAACATACTCATAAATAAACAATTTTCCAATTAACTAGAAAAAAATATTCAAATTTAAAAAAAATAAATTCCATTTTTACGTTCCACTGAACTGTCTCTGTGTCTCCAGTGCAGTAAATTTGAATATCATCATAAAATGCACCCAGTCGTGTAAATCTTGCAGTATCTAGTTATTGAAGAAACAATTCTGTTCAACCCAGATGAAATCGGAGAGATATTCTGATAAAATTGTTAATAATTTCGCGTTATTAAATACATGTATTCTGAAACTTTCTTACGATGATTAAAACATCTGGAATTAATTGAATATCCACTTTTATATAAAATGCCAATCTTGAAATTACTAACAGATCACATCACATTATAATTACGAAAGGTAAGTGAAGTTAGGAATTCATATTGTAGAACTACATTACATCAAAAGACTTTCCCAACTACTTTACAACAAGACCTTCTTCTCAGATACTTTACACTAGAAGGCTTCTAGTCAACTATCTCACACCAAAAAATTTTACTTTACCCTAGTTGACTTTCTTCCGAACTACCTTACCACAAAAGACTTTATCAAATACTTGACATTAGAGGTTTTCTTCTCAAATACCTTACACTAGACGGCTTTCTTCTCAACTACCCAACGCTAGAAGGCTTTCTTCTCAACTATCGTACACCAAAAGGCTTTCTACTCCCCGGGATCGGGATTATAATTGAACCCCATTAAACACTCAACTAGCTTTGAATCTTTCATATATCAGTATAAACAAAAAATACGATCTTCAATAACTAAGTATCCAAATTATTACTGGAAGCGTAATTGACATCGAATTAACTCACCTACGTCATAAATGTAATTCATTATAAACTGATTTATTTCATATTAATGTAGTAAATGATTTTAAATGTTCTTGTAGTAATTTATAAACAAATTGAAGAACATTAATTCCACACATTGGTATGATGTAATTCTTGTAGAACTATTTAATAGTTTATCAGATTATCCGGTTATTCCTTTATCAATATTTAATTATTGTGGTATGACATAATACAGAGTGATCACATGAAATGAGAGAAAGAGAGAAATGGGGTTTAACGTCCACTCGACACAAACCAGGCCATTTCGGGACTAACATATGGTTTACATGTAATTTTATTTAAATAATTCGCTTGCGCGCAGGGTCTTTAGCAGTGGGAGGAAACCGGAGTACCCGGAAAAAACCCACGAGGTTGGACAGGCGACCATACTCATTGCCACGATAACCATTCGGCGACCCCCCCCCCCCCCCCCACACACACACACACCCACACATCACATGAAATGAATACATGAAACTTTCCAAAAGATTTAAATGATAATTTTTAATTAGTGAATACCATTTTCGTTAGTTTTTTTTATATTTTCAAGTTTGTCATCTCGTTTCTCCATACTAAACATGCGGTTTCTGTCTAAAATAAGCTCGATTGAGAGCATACATTATAATAGTTGACCGAAATTTATAAAATTTTAAATGTACATGAAAATTCAACCGATGTGTGTTTGGTTCATGTAATAGGGAGTAAAACCGCATTATATATAGTAAATAATAGCATAGTGTTCTCTGTGTAGAGAATGCATGTTTCTCGACTTGTTGACAATCCAGGACATATATTCTGCCCTATAGGTTAATTTTTTAAATAATAATTTATCTAACGTAGGCAACACTGTAATAGTCACAAGAATGTTTTTTTTCAAATATAATTGGTAAGTGTGTCAGACTTTACGAGTGTATCTAGCCTGTCTCTCTCAACAGACTCTAGATTCTCTTTATCTTATATTGGAAGATTAAACAAGGAGACTACACTTTTTGAAACTTGTACCTAATCCGTTTGATATTCGACAATAAAATATATTGAATAAATCAAAAAACAAATATCACTAAGATAAAATTACAACAAAGTTTTGCTAACCTGAAAATAACGAGTCACACCAAACTATATCCACCTCAGGATCTTGTACAATTGTTTAACGACCATTTTATGATTTTGTGAATGAAAGAATTACAAGGTGTGTGTGATCGTCCTTATCTTGAAATAATCAATTAAAACAATCATTGGCTGTTTGTTCCTGTTATAATATGTCTTAATCCTTGAATTAACAGGCTGACAGATAACCATCTGGTCTGGGTGATATTTCCCGGTAATTCTGTAAAGATGTCGAACATCAAAGCTACCATTTCAGCTTAATTCTATAGATTTAGTGATAAGGTTTCGAGTTATTGTTATTGCATTGTGTTTTATATAAGAGCATTTTCTTTTTTATTTCTATATCATGGCTTCGAAGACTGTAAATTTAGCTGTAGTGTCGACTGAGGGCAGGTCAACCTATACCAGATGATAAGAGAAGTATCCAAAGATTATTGTACTTTATCTGGGTGTTTTTAAGGGTGTCAGCTGATCGTTCAGCACCTGCCGTTTATAGGTTAATGATTATCGATATCCACATCCGCTCTATGATATAATGATAAGATACCAGATTACGCACTCAGGATATTTATCTCTGAGGGGGTCCACGTGTATCTGATTTGATATTTAAATCCTAAATACTACTTAGAAGTTCATTGCCCGGGGATTTTTATTGTTTGGCCATTCATAATTCTCCAGATATGGTTCAACGCCCACACAACATTAATCCTGATTGTGACAATATACAACTCCAGAGATACCACACAAAAGGATTCCAATTCTACTGCCATTTCCTGCGTGTAATTCCCAGGAGCCACTCAACCCCTCACAAAAACCCAATCAAAATCACGATATCACCTGTTGACGTCATGACGTCACGCCATGACCTGCTGGCGTTGCGATAACCCTTTTTCCCGATTCGTTCATGGTATCATTTTTGTATCTAATGATATACATTTATATGCTCTAAAACGAGCCATTTCCGAGATATGGAGGACAAAAAGTCCAATTGGCGGCCATCTTGGATTTATGCTTATTATGAAAAACGCTACAGGGTTTCAGCGGACAATTTTGAGTTGGGAGTCCTTAGGACATCCCTTTACTAGATTCCGGTGCAATTTGTTCTCGGTATTTTTTATTTCTCTCAATCTACTACTAATATAAGTCAAGCAGAATTGTATCAACTTACCTGGCAACGTTACTGGGTGGTAGCCTTTTGGGAATTTTATCATCCCGCAAAGATTTCAGAAACTTCTGCGCCTCGCCATCTAAATTCCTGGCTGCAAAATCAACAAATTTGCCAGCAAGTCGGAGAAGAGTGACGTTGATATTCGAAATATCTCGGATGTAAGCTAGACAATGATCTTCTGGATCAGGAGCTTTCAGACAACCTCTGACAATCTCTCGTTCTGTCACTGAAATTCATAAAAGAAAAGTCATTACATTTCAGAAGACGACCACCATCAAAACCAGTAGCATTAGGTCTTGCTTGTAAATCGTATTTTTTTTTATAAAAGGCCCGGGACTGCATCGTGCTTACGGTTGGTCTCCTGATCCATTCACTTGATCTGATTTGTGCGTTTGTGTATATTGTGTTTCATTCGTAGGTTTATCTTCTGTTATTTGTGTGTGGTGCCCAAGCCCCCCTCCCCCACCCACCACCACCTGTACTTAATATACACAACATATATCACTGACGGAAATCAAGTACGAAAAAACGACCATTGTCAATGAAAGTGCTGTATTCTTAAGGTATTATGGATCAAGACAACCGACACACCCAACTCCCTTAAATATGTCGATAATTCAAGATTACTTGGAGAATATATTTCTTGGATCAGAGCAACTTACCAGACATGAAGTAGTTATGCATTTGTTCTCTGTCGATTTTCTTTGTTATAAAGAGAACCTGGGCTGATTTGCGGATTATCCTCTGAAGTTTACTGAAAGTTTCCCACCACTGAGCTTGATCAATTTCTTGTAGTCTTTGGGATCGCTGAAATAAAAAGCCAGGTTAAATAGATTCCATTTTTCAGGTTACAAAATCAGTGGGTGTTTTTTCTAGGGCCAGGATCTCTTTCCTGATAGTGCTTGTTCCATTATTGGTAAACAGCTTCATTTTCCCGAATCAAAGTAATGACTTTTGTGGACGGATTTGGAAGAAGTCAACAGGATATGCAGTGAATCTGTCTTCGCGAAGTGCATAAAATCCGTAAAGCACGGACAGACGTTACTGACACTTAACGATGACCTCTCTACATACCTTTACGCTTATTTTATGTAAATTATAATTTGTCAATTTTCTTATATTTAGTTGTAAGGGTGTCGTATTTTAATAGCATTTATTTAATATAGGCAGATAGAAACGAGGAGAACTGAATTTCCAGTCTAACAGATTATGATGAATATCAATATATCTCGCTGAAGGAATTTACCTTGTTATTGAAGTTTGTAAGGATAGAACTGATTGGTTGAATTACGTAAACTGGCGGCACGGAATTATTGTCACGTCGGTACCATTCGTCCAATAAATTCAATTCACTCTGAACATTGCGGGCACATTCACGTAACATCTCAAACTCTGACGCCAGTATATGGGTAGGTATTGGTCGATAGCCATATTTCTGTCCAAGAAAAACCTAGATAAAGGGAAAATAGAAAAAATAAAGCTAAAAATGTTTAGTGGTCATTTTACTATTCGAATATTCCATTAATTTCTACTGTGTTCGGTATATTCTCAGTTCAAGGTCATATTTCATTAATATTCGAATATTCGTTTATTTGTATAGGTACTATTATCACATGATTCGAGTTGTTGAACATGTAACGATCAATGCATTTATACAATACGATAAAAATTCTGTTAGGTTGGTAAATAAATAAACATGGCTAGTCAACCACCAGCTTCGTCTTCCGCGCCGTAATAAGTATCGTCATTCCCTGACCTTTTTATGTCTGAAAATCCGGCAAAGCGAGTACCAGTGCAGTAATGCAAGTTTATCAGTTGGGAGTCATGGTGGCTGGATGAGTAAGGCTGACCAGGGTCTCTCATGTTTTATTCCAGTGTTGGCCAAGAAAGTTCCTGTAGAGTGAATACAAGACAAATGGACCATTCTTTACGTGAACATCAACGAGTAAAGGTATGTACCCCCATTTCACGTTTCATTCGAACAACTTGATCACTGACACAGGAAACACTGAGATGGAGAATCACTAAGAACTCACTTGGCCAACACGAGGATCGAACCCGGAACCCCCTCGTTGACCCAGTGACATACTCACTGAGCTCGGGTTTATTACAGAGATTGCGTGATATGGAATTATTTCGAATAGAAAGCTGGTGGTTACATGGCCAACTAGACCGTGGTATCATGGATACCAATCAGGCGTTATGGCAATTTTACCCATTAAATATAATCAAGGTATCAAATTTGACTTATGGGGAAGGAAATCAGAAAAATTCGACAAAACTTGTATAACTATCAATCTGGCCAATTAGACCAACTGTTATTTTACCGCCATTAGATATTACAACCACGTTAAATCAGGTAGAAATCTGACACTGGAAGCGAATTCTACAATATTATTGTTGATGGTTTAAAAAAAAAAAGAACAAATAAGTATCTCTTACAGACCAACTGTGCCATGCCCAGACAAAATTTATCCGATTGGTATTTGCAAAAAGGACGTGTTTAAATTCAGTCACGACTCCTACGTCGCTATAACAGCAATAGGCCTATTATAGGGTAGAAAGACTTAATTGTCTGCTCCTGGAGCTACAATGGGCAGGTGAGTAAGGCGCTGGCTCATTAGTCTGGAGGCCGCGGGTTCACTCCCGGTGTTGCTTAAGGATGTTCATCGGGATTTTCCGGCGTAATTTACCCTTGTCAGTGATATAACGAGTAAAACGAGGTCCCGTCTACACATTTGTGTGCACGTAAAAGATCTCATGGCAGTTGGAATTCGATGGAAGTGTAGCCTGTTGTGCCGCTGTCCGGACAAAATTTCCTTCATAGCACACTGTATGGCGTTTGCCAGTAGAAGCAGAGCGGTAAGACGTTAAACCCTTCAGTTTACCGAGCCAGCGCTTTCTTCATTCAGCCACTGCGGCCCCTGTCCGCCGCTATAAGGGACCCGTAGCAAAGTACCGTGGGAAATGTTGGGGTTCTGAATCTGAATGCGTCATATTCACGGAGTAAGTGTCCGTATAGGATTCGATCTGTGTTTTTACGAGTTGAAAATTTAAGTCTGAATTTGTATAGAACGTAACTGCTTCCAGTGCTTTTCATGGCGACAGGAGATAGCCTATCATTTTCAGATAAATTGGCTAAAATCAAGGTGTTGAAAAAATGTCCAATTTTCAATTTATTCAACGAGATCCATCGATCTTTCCTTTTATTACAATTAAATAATAGAACGACAGTTAATCAATATGACTGCCAATAAAAACCAATTCCATTTAATCGCCCTGGCCACTTGAAGCCAATTTCATATCACTACGCTGTAGGTGGAAGCGGAAGTGCTCGTTGCTAACCAAATTATTAAACAATAAAGTCACTAAACTTGTTAATCGCGTCAAAGGGCAAAATACTTGAAATGACATTACGCTAAAAGGGACTGGACGATGCAATAGCGTTATATTTCCTTATCAAAGGCGTTTGGTTCTGATACAAAAAAATAACCATTGTATGCCGATGATTAACATATTAGGGCAATTAATTCCCAATGTATCATTCATAATATCAAATTGCCTTATTTTGCACTACGGTAATCAACCATGCCATTAAATAAAGGAAATACAATTAGTTTGTCTCTTCAGGTAAAACGTACAATCTATGACCAGAAATCCATACAGATTAAATGGGAATTAATGGCAAATCAAACCCAGCTTATTGCACATTCTTTGACAACAACAAGACTCCACATAACAAAAGTTCAAAACAGAGTTTGCCAACCAATTTAATCTCTGGAAAATACATTGAGCAATTTCTATCAATGCGGTTGCACTTTCTAAAAGGTGCAGAAACAAAACCCGAAAATTATGAAGTTATTGGGGTTTACCAAACAAGGATAAACTTATCATCCGATACCGAGTCTTAACGTGGAATTCTTGCAGGTGGTTAATTTCTAAATGCGAATAACGATATACGTTGCCAATTTTTTCACACGGGTCGAAAAAAAATGTCACATTATCACTTTGTTACTATGAGCTACATTGTACTTGTTACTATGAGCTACATTGTAGACTTTGTAGTATTTATAACGTTAACACGGATTTGTTATAAGAAGGAACATAGTCATCATAGTTAGTTTTGAAAAACCATTAAAAATTAATAGGATAATCCAGGGGCGGATCCAGGATTTTCAGAAAGAGGGGGCGTGCTGCACCAACTTGGGAGTGCAAAGCCCGGAAACGTGATTTTTGAGTGTAAAAAATGCCCACAAGGACTAATTTCGTACTAGTACTGTAAATTACGATTTCCAACCTAAACCATTTTCGTCCTCCTTTCTCGCAAGAATATATGAGGCTAAAAATTGTTCGCCACCTCAAAAAATTGAGGGGGCGTGCGCCGGGTGCGCCCCCACTGGATCCGCGCCTGTAATCCTCTCTCACTATCGGGCAACATCATTCAATACTATGACTTTGTGGTATAACTGCACTACCCCCCCCCCCCTCCTCCCACAACCCCCCGTACCTCTCACCTCAGTTAAATCAATAGCTCTTATACATACCACGAAATTTGGTCCAACAGACAGTCTCTGGCAATTATCTATTTCCTGCATACATAGATGAGTTGTCATATGATCATCAGTGGCTTCATCTCTTACTCCCCATCTCATATCCACAACCTGTACAAAAATAAACAACATATTATATACAACAGGAATTAACCATTTAACACGTTTTGGATAACATAGACCAACCAGATATCAAATTGTGTGGCCATTCAATGAGGGAGCTTTTAGAAACACAGCCGATGCCCGAAATGCAACCACTTCCGAGCTTTGCGTTTGTAGATTGTTTCCCTTCTGACTGGGTTATTTTCACTTTGGTTGAAGCCAATATCACCGCAGGCCCGGGACTATAGGCCTAAGATCGGCCTTTAGTTGATGACATTATGATTGTTTATTACATACAATGTCAGTGTGTTTGTGTCTTATCGTCTGGGTTTCTGTCTGTGCCTGGTTTGGTTCTCCTACACATATACCAAGCACATGGTTTCATTGACAAATACCTGATTTGCTTCTCTGAATTTTAATGCGTTTCAAGCGCGACAACAGAATCGCAAAAACTCACGAATAGTTCTTGGACTTGCCGCAATTTCTGCCAATGACTGGTTGTACACTCTTAGCAAATTTACAACACATCTCTAGAACTCCGAATTTTATAGAACATTTACACAGATTCAATGGCGTAAATATCGAATGAGAACTCACTGCATTGCTAACAAGACAATGTGGACAGGTCGACTATATTTATGTAATGCAGACAGGTTAAGAAAACTATGATAACATTAATAAGGGAGTCTATATATAAAGGGGTAAATCCCCCCAAAATGTTTTTAAAAAAACATAAAAAAGTAATAATCTCGCACACATAGATCTATTTATTTGCAATTTTAAATTTAGAGGGATGGTATTGCGCCACGGGAATACACTGGGCAAACGAGGATCTAGAACTTTTTTTAAGGTGTTAAAATCTCATATTGCACTGGTGCTATTCCAACTGACAGATATGTGATATTAGTTGTTGGATGTTGTAGCAACCTTGTTACCAAGGTAAACAAATGGAAGTATGTTATCAACAGTGTGGTATCAGTTATGATACGGAACTCAGCCCTCAACGTCACATAGAGAATAAACATCCCCCACAAAGTTATTCAGTCACCAATCCGATAACATCCTTACCTCTTCATACGGTACTTGATGTATTCTATTTAAAGGAGAAACACATGAAATGAAATGAAAACCGGGTTTCACGTCCTACTTTTTCGAATCAGCCGACATAATGAAGACAAAGACATACCAAATGAAGTGTTTTATGAGGCAGCTATTGACCTGGCAGCACCGTTTACGCGTATTCGTCATCGAATTATGTCAAGAGTTCTTTTACGTCTTCGCCGACATATACGCGACCTAACGTCTGTAGCGCCCCTCCTGTGGTATATCGTCTCACGGAACCAATGCGACCACTTTCCTTAACTTAACAACACTATAGGGTCTGGCAAGGACTGACAGGTGTTCTTGATGTATTTGGACCATTAAAATACTAGACATAGGTCAGATACCATCTTGGTCTCGATGGTCGTGGGAGGAGGTGAATTATCGTTTCTACAGCGAAAGATCATTAATGATGTCATCAATAAATCAGTCGATAGTAATGGGAACTTTAAGTTGTCTTAACTTATGTTAAGGTTGTTTTTATTCATTTTGAGGCTAATATGCTTTTTCGATAAGACTAACTCTTATTATATATGGTTCAAAACTCGTATATTCTGATATCATGGATCTTTAATGATGAAACTGATGAAACTACGTGTGGGGAACGTATTATTACTATCATGACATGTGATTATATCAACTGATAATATCGTTAACAGAATAAACATCCCCCGCAGTTATAATGTCAACTAGATGATTCAGTGGTTGGGAATATATCGTCTGGTCCAGACGGTGACATAGTGCCATGTTCGTTTAATTTGAATGATATATATTATATTTGCATTCATTCTAAAAAAATCTTCTATTGTCTTCTGTTGCCCATAACTATGGAAGTACGTTGCCAAAAGTCTGAACAAAGACAACGTTTCAAAATACAATTTTCAATGTTTCAAAGTACAAATGCCATGGTGTAAAAATGCAAAGTATACTTTTAAAAATACATTTATTTACTTTACATTTTACACATTGCATTATACACTTTGCATTGTCGACATGCCTTATATGGAACGGTCACGTGATGATCTACGCACTGACAAAAATAACGGACAGTACACAGTACATTATTTTTGACATCGTATAATAATTTCGTTTCTTGGAATTGTATCTATGGCTGAACATGAGATTAAAGATGAAGTGAGATCTAGAATTTATGGTATTTGTTATGCGCTGGACTCGGAGAAACTCCCGTCCATTTCCAGTCACGTGACCATTCCATATAAGGTATATGTTTGACGATGCAAAGTCGCAGATACGAAGGTCGACAATGCAAAATGCATAATGCAATGTGTAAAATGTAAAGTAGCTAATTCAAAGTTGTTTCATTCTTCAGAATATAAGTGTTTAACAAACGCACTTTGTATTTTAAAAAGTATACTTTGCATTTTTACGCTACGACATTAGTATTATGAAACATTGAAAAATGTATTTTGAAACGTTGTCTATATTCAGACTTTTGGCAACGTTATACTTCCATACATAACAGCCTGATAAACTGTTTGAATGTTTCTCTTACAACAAACGCTACAAGAAATTGGGGTCGCGGTAGTCGAGTGGTGAGGGAACAGGTCTCTCAATTAGAATATTCCGGGATCTAATACGGACTGCGGCCGAGCAGAACCTTTGAAGCCTGATCCCCACATGTCTGGGGCAGCGACTAACGGGATGACAAGTAAAATGTTGTCCAGTCGTACGGACGGGACGAAAACCCGATACAAGAAGCACAATCTGACATCATATTTAACCGTAAAAAGAAAAACCAAAACATAGAAGAGATGAACTATGGGCAGTCGCGAATGGCGTTACACACGGTTCAGTACTTCATTTTTCTGTATGTTTTTTATGGCCGTTTTCCCCATCACCTACTGATTACGACCGGTCAAAATTATCCATAAAAATAACTCATTGTTATACTTTTGTACTAGAAGATGGGCACCTACCTGAAACTCTAATCCATGGCGTTCCCGACAGTATTCCTTCAGCTGTGGATAAACTTTCTCCATTAAACAATTTCTTTCTAAAGTTGTATCTGAAATATGTAAATAAAGAACATATAACTCTATTAATTGGTGTTCGACACTCATTTGTGATTTTTAAAACACAAAAGCACCCGTTTTATGTTGTTTTTTTTAAATATAATTTTACGTTGAAGCACTAATTAGTGTTATTGTGTTGATAATGAATCTATTGTACACTGATTGCGAAGTTGTGATGGCAAAGTAGAATCCAGGCGACAAACTAAAACATAAAAGAAACAACATAGAAACATGCATTAAATATTGCATATAAATAAAAACTGGTGCATGTTGTCAACTTACAGTTACATATCTCATAATGCTAGGGCCTAGGCATAACTTTAATATCCCGCGTAATAACCTCATCATATGTTAATATGTGACGTGATAACGGGATATGTCAAGCCTTACTCTAGGTAAATAATGGTGTCATAACCTCATTGCAAGTAAATATATGGCATAACAATCTTGTCCCGGATTAATATGTGGCATAATAACCTTGTCCCACATTAACATATGGCACAATAATGATATAATAATAAACTTTCCCGGATTAATACGTGTCATAATAAGCATGTCCCGGGTTACTATTTGGCATAATAACCGTGTCCCGGGTTAATATGTGGTACGATAACCCTGTCCCAGATACATATATGTCATATAATAACTTTGTCCCAGATTAATATGTGGTATAAATGAAATGAAATTGAGTTTAGCGCTCTACTGTTCTGCTCCGAACAGTGTGTTATAAGGGAAATGTTGCCCGGGCAGTTGCACCCCAATGTGTACATGGGACCTCAGTTTTTCGTCCCATTCGAACGACTAGACAGCTGCCATTGTGTGGTATAATAACCTTGTCTCAGATAAATATGTGGCACAATATCCTTGTCCGAGGTTAAACGGTGGCATAATAATTTCGTTTCAGATTAACAACCTCGTCCTTGGTTTTGATCAAAGCGGATGTACAATGACTGTGGGAATTAGATTGACATTACTGTATTGAAATTTAGTGATGGTACCTTCTGCGTGCATTATTTGTTTTAAATATATATATACTGTTGTTACATGTTTGATGGACAGGTTGGTTTTAATATAGGGATGAGTTTAATAAAACAAAATATGGAAACTATTAAAATATGGTCAAATTCATTCCCCGATTCCCTGTCGGATGTTATATGGATTTATATTTCAAAAACCAAATATGACGAAATAGAAAAATAGTACTAAGTTATCTAGAAGTAAGTTTAATATCA
Organism: Patella depressa; assembly: GCA_948474765.1. Taxonomy (NCBI): domain Eukaryota; kingdom Metazoa; phylum Mollusca; class Gastropoda; family Patellidae; genus Patella; species Patella depressa. The sequence continues at coordinate 10,634,908 of OX419723.1, forward strand.
ATATAAGGACAAGCACGTGCACGAAATGTATGATAAATTAGTTTATTATGGTTACCATGGTGATATAAATAGATAGTAAATATTGTTTATCTTTATATCGCCTCAAACTAACAACCGTTTATCAGTAAATAAACAAGGGGGCATAGTAATTTCTACACCGAATTAATTACAAATCTACTCACTAACGTACAAAGGAAATTATATTCACCGATATATTGCTTAAATTCATCTTTAATTAGGGTAATGGAAGTTATGGAACTAAAACAACCAATGCCGGGACCATTCACTTGAATTGATGTTTTTGTTGTTTATTTTTTGCGATGTCTGTATATAGTTTAATTGTTTCTTCCGGAGATTTGTCTTATTGGTTTTGTTTTTCGTGTATCGCGTTTCGGACTTCATTATGTATAGATATGTGTTTATTATAAGTAATTCTTCGCTAACCTGGATGTTCCCAGCTCGATTCCTGCGTTGGCCGAGAAAGTTAATCGGCTTTTTCCGCCTGGCAAATGACAACGTATAGTCGTTCGGATGGGACGAAAACCCGAGGTCCCGTGCACATACTGACGTGCACGTAAAAAATCCCTTGCCAGTTGGAATTTGATATAAGCGTAGGTCGCAGCGCCGCTGTCCGGGCGCATTATTCTCTCACAGCACACTGTATGGCGTATGTTCATCTTCATTTTGGTCACCACCATACATACCGACAGAACCTCCATACAGAGGTCCAATATGTCTAAATTAAATTACAATTAAATGTACTGTGAAACGCGTTTTATATTCAAAGTTGCATCTTTATGATCTCCAATAGTAAGTACACGGAGGCTGCACCACACAAAACAATTAACCAGAAACCCTCAGGACAAACAGACGGATGTTGTAAGCCGTTAGAAAACTATATAAGTAACTGATCCGGGGCGGCATTAAGCAGGGGCGTTTTAAGGTTTATCATGGCGGAGGCTATACTATTTTGAGGGCCCTCTTTCGCGGGGGAGGGGGCGGTCTAGATTGATGATTTTCACATGCCAATGCGAAGACTGCATTCTCATAGTAGATTCGACAGAGTATAGAAAACGATTGACTCAGGGGCCCTTTCCTTTGGCCCGAGGGGCCCTTTTGTTAGACGTGGGGCCCTTCTGTCTGCCTTTAGGACCCTCCCTAACGAGGCTACATTTTCATTTTTCTCATCGGTTTTAGCATTTTCTCCCGTTTTATTTTTTCAACTTCTTTGATTTTTTTCGCGAGGAGGCTGGCGCCTCCAGCGCCTTAGCTATAAAACGCCTTTGGCATTAAGAGGCCTGGTATGACACAACCTTCAGATATACGCTATTGTTTCATTCTAAGAAACTCGGTGAAAGTGCTTGAACCCGATTATTACGAGAAGGATATGAAAGAATGTCTATCTTGTACAAATGTACAAAAAATACAAACTGACGCCATTATAAAAAAAAAGGTTTGAAACGTGAAGCTAACTTACCTGTAAAGGTGGAACTTGTAAAAATCCTGACAATTCTGGAACTTAATGGCGGGAGGTTGTCTAAATGACCGAATAGAACTTTCTCCAGCCTTTCCTTCGCTTCATCCTCGGCTTCCACAGAAACATTGTCCGATACTTCAGTCTCTAAAACATCGCATACTTCTCCATGTTCTCCCATTTTGAAGAAACTTTTAATTTTAATTATGGAATAATTCCATTTGCTCTCACAAAAATAAAACTTGGTACAGAAATTCAAAATGATTTGTTGATTGTTTGAATAGTTTGCTTAGGGTAAGCTTCTCGCGTCAACAAAAGTTGTTTTTTCATAAAGACACAACATCTCAACCAATTTTTATAAATACAAACATGTCCATTGGTTGTAAATTATAACGTCCATAATTTTATGAGCTGCAGTCACAGTCCTGAATATTAAGAGATAAGCAACACAACAGCACAATAAAAATCCATTGGTGATGATTTTAAAAAGATATAATATCTCAACCCATTTTATCGCTGTTTTTTTTATATCACGTCTAAATCTGTTCCTGATCTATCTCTGCTAAAACGCTGACAAATAATTCTACGGCATTTTCACAAAAGTCCTGCAGATTCATATAGCACAAACCGAAAGACTGGTTCCAGCTTCTCAATCAAATAAATGCACATTATTTGCAAACTTCGATCATTCCTAATCTATACCTGAAAGACATAAATAATGTCCACATGAAACATGAATTCAATCTTACTCCAAATCCAATAATCCGTTAATCCATGTAATCTCACGAAATCAATAAGCTTGATTTGCAGGCCATTAACAACTTGATAACCACTCCTCAATCAGATATAATATTCTAATGTAACATGCTATTTGCTTAGTAAGAATCTGTGCAGTTAGGATTGGATTAAATCACATTTCAGATTTGCTTTCTCGTCTTGGAACCCCTCATAACACTTCCCATTTAATTGTTTCTTCACGTGTTTTTTTCATATATCTGACTTTACTCGTGAATTTTGTACAGGGCTTTGCCTTCAACTAAAAATAACTTTGACGTCCGAATAAAAATGAAATGAAATGGGGGTTTAATGTCTTACTTTTGTGCACCAGTCGTCGAAAGGATACGAAAACAAGCAGCATGTTTATGAATATCGCTTCCTTAAAACAATGACTATGCGGTTAAAATATAACTTACCTTGGTTAGCAATTTCAAAGTGGTTATGGCTTTACAGATCATTTCCTAAGAATGGGTGGATTCTGGGCTGTTGGCTTCCAAACATTCATGGTTTCTAATTAGTACCAATATTTTACAGTTCCGGTTCCACTGCGAATGCAAAGAGTCGTTCTTCAACTACTTGACCAAAGGTATTCCGTATATTCCAACTGTCAGAATCACCTGTGGTAAATTTGTCTCCTCTTCCACGAAATAGCGAACCACACTTGTCCCCATGTGTATTGTTTGTTTAATATTATTAAAGTTATCTTCGTCAACAGTCAAGTAACAATCTTGGGGTATCTCTTAAAACTCACCTCCAGGGTTTTTGATCACATTATATCTCGGTGTCGACGACCACGATGGCCGTGTTTTTACTGATATATCCATTCTGATACCAACCAGCTTTGTAACTGACTATGGATTATTTGAACGTTTTCCAATAAGTTCCAGTCTTGCCTTAAACATTATTGTTATAATTAATATCACCACGGCTGTTTCTGACTAATGGTGGTATCTTTTCACGGCCGTTTACAGATAAAGACTTCCATAATAAACCTGTTACTTGCCGTTAATAGCCAATTACTGTTTGTCTTAATCGCAAAATACAGTATGACTGTCTTTAAAGGTGCGCATTGGCTTTGATTTCGGGGTGTAAGTGACCAGAGCCTGATATCGTGGGGTACTCTGGTTTTCTGACACAGCTAAACACGTTAGTCCGATCCCATAATATTGAGTGGACATGAAATCTTTGAAAGTATTAATCTCAATATGAGGAAATATTGTGTAGTCGGGCTGTAAACGCCATTATCAAAAATATTTTTTGCCACAAGCACATACAACATACAATATCTGAATTATAAAATTTAATCGGCAAACGTCTTTTGGCATTGCGATTATCTTGTTAGAATGTGTTAAGAATATACAGTGCTTATTTGCTGGTTCATTAGACTGTGTTATAGATCAGTTATAAACTTATTACAAATCCTAACTAATTTATAGCATGTATATATCGCCTTGATAATTAGCCTATTATATAGGTAATCGGTGGGGATTTTTAATGCTTTCTTTCCTATACATGTATTAAACTTCTTTAAGGACCATCAGCAATAAAATGTACCTCCACAGCTTCCTCCTTCAAAGCCGAGAAAAAAGTACTTAAAGAAAATGTTCCATCTGTTCCGATATTCTAATAAAAGATATGATTAAAGCTACTCGGATGAATTTTTAAAAACATGACAGGTGCCCCCTGTTCAATCGCCAACTTTAATCAAATAATGCGCCAGTGACGTCATTATTAGTACTAACAATTTGAATGCGGTACCCAAAGCCTGAAAATGGCGATTTTGTTTTGCACATCGGTTAAATTATTTTATTTTGTGTGAGAAAATTCATTGTCAGAGGTTTTTCTACCCTTTCTAAATGATATAATTGCTAGTTTTGATTCTTCCCGTTGACGCAATCTTTGGTTTAGTGAGATGTGAGGTTTGTTGTAAGTCAAGAAGCTGTCATCCAACTATTGTTAGTCTATATAAATATGTGACCTTTAACTTCCGCTTGCACACAGGACTCACATTTGATCCTTTAAAACTCGTATGGTAATTGTCGGCTCTTAAAGTGTCAAGGGGATTAGGGGATTATCATTTCCACGTGTCGGATTAACTAATCGGGATCAATAGATTAATGAAAGGTATCAAAAGTATGTAGACGGTGGTTAGTGAAGTGAAATAACAGGTATAAATTTTCCATGTCGTATAAACCTCATACTATTCTGTTCTGACTGGTCATACGCCATACAAAGTGCTATAATGGAAACGCATATTGAGTCCCAACTGCTCAGAGATCTTTTACATGCACGCCAATGTGTACATGGGATCCCGGTTTTTCGTCCTATCAGAACGACTAGACAGCTGCACAACTGATAAGGGGAAATCCCGATGACCCTCCTCGGCCAAGACGGGGAATGAGCCCGCAATCTCCAGACTAGGCCATGTCGTAGAGTGAAATGTATATTTTCTTCGTCTACATCGTCTCGGAGGTTTCATCAGATTAATACGACATGCAATGGGGCTCAGCGTTCTACTTTTCTGTACCGACTGGGCCTGTGCCGGATTAACCTTGGGGGGTCCCGCAATGCCGGATTAACCATGGTGGGGGCCCCATTGTTGTTTGTTCAAATTGTTCGTACTGACCGCAGATCGTACAAGTATGTACTCCACGCCCTTGAGTGCCTGGGGTGTTTTCTTCCAGGATTCATTTTTAAAATTGGGATTTCAGTGCATCGGAGATAATTTAGGCAGCGATTTCATTGAGTTTAAAATTCGTTGACAATTTGAGGATTCTAAACTTCAAAGAAATCGCTGCCTAAATTGTCTGCGGTACACTGAAATTAATCCTAATTTTAAAAAAAATAATCCTGGAAGTACATACTTGTATTCATTTTCTCTTATGATGTTTTCATTTACTTTATTTTAGTGAAATTATTTTAGGTGACCCAGAATTGTGAGGGGGGGGGGGGACATTTGTCCCACTCTGCACCCTTAGATCTGGCACTGGACTGGGCTAATGAAGACGGGACCCTCCACCCATTGAACAATCACCGACAAGAAAAAAAACGCTCTTGTCGGTGATTAGTAGGAACGTTTTTGTCAAAATTTCAATTATCCATTTTTTGTCAAAATCTTTATGAATTAAATTAAGGATATGATATGCATATCACCAAGGGGTTCCCAGCCGCCTCCTAGTAATTGTGAAACATCAATGCTGTATTGACGAAATCTGACAGATATCTTGGGTAACAGAAATCTTGTTGGCCATCTTGAACTCTTTTTGTGGTATACCACTGCAGTGCAGCACGAGATTGACCGATTTTTTTTATCAAAAAAAGATGTGTTGAAAGACTTTGAAAGCGAAAGTATTTATGACATGATAGGACATCAGTTCAACCATCCGCTGAAAACCTGTCCACAGGTCGGGACGGGTTACCATCGGAACAAAAGGAGATCGCCGACCGCATAAGGTTGATGAAATCAGATTGAGCCCTAAGCAGAAAATGCTTATCTTCGAACTCCATCAAGACATTGACCTAGTAAACACATATACCAAGTTTGAACATCCTAGCTCAATAAGACAGAGTGTTATTGTATCCCAAAAAGTGGGACGGACAGACAGACCTATTTTAATAGTCCACTGCTTTCTTCAAAAGAGGGGGACAAAAAAGCCCCGACCACTTAAGCATGGTGAAGCATAGTGAAGCATTATTACTTTTACAAATTATAAATGAGATGAAAATACCGAGCCTACCAGGGCCTGCCCTGTTGAGCCAGAAAAAGTAACTACATAGGCCTCCAAAACACCTCTATTAAAAACCGATAATTGTTTTGGGCATGACAATTAGAGGAAACATGTTGTGGGGACAGTTTTTATATTTCGTTTTAATATTTCGCATACATAACTGACGGTATAAAATGTTGCAAGCAAAAGAGCCTTACAAAGAGAGAGAAATGGGGTTTAAAGTCCACAGCTAGGTCATTTTGGAACTAACACATGGTTCAAATTTTATTTAAATAATTCGTCTTTAGCAGTGGGAAGAAACCGGAGGACAAGGCGAAAACCCATCAGTCTAGTTAGGCGACCCTACTCCTTGTCACATACAACCTGGGAATCAAACCCACGCCAGTTGACTCAACGACAGACCTTATGATACAGCATGCATGTGCTAACCATTCAGCCATCCAATCCCCTCTTAGAGCCTTGTAAAAACTGAATGTCTGTTTAGACAAATAAATAAATATAAAATACTGCAGGTCCCCGGTTTACTGTTGTGGATGATAACAAGAAAATCTATTTGATAGTTTGGCTTGATTTAAAGCATTCCCAAGATACATTACGACGTGAGGGGAGCGGGAGGGGAGCTTGACCATCCATGAAAATTTAGATATTTTAACTTTATATTTGCTAAATTTCGAAGGGGGTGGGAGGGGTCAGGGGTCACACCTTTGGAATAACCAGGTGGGACAGTCTCAAGCCACTAGGCCCCTTGCCCTCATTCTGCCTATGCCACAGTGTACACAACTCCTAATACTGAGTCTTAGTCGATAACAACTACTGATCAATGATGTAAACATAACATGATTAGTTTCAATTTATTTAAAGAAGCACACAGTTACCTGTACCGGGTAAAACACATTCTTAATTTATAAAGCAATAAAAATACTTGATTTTACACATGTAAATCATACCCTTTAACAAAATATACATATAGGTTAGACAATATTTCTTCAATTTATTAAACCCCAGTCTCTAATGTAAAATTTTAAAGGTTTAAACCAGAGCATGTAATTCTGCCAGGATCATCAGCTATAGTTATGAAACCTTGGGAATTTAAATGCCTGACAATTTAAATGCTATAAGGTTAGGTATTTCTTCGAACTTAAGGTTAAACCACAATAAATATAATTAAACTGGTAGTTTCTATGTGTAAGAACTTTAAAATTGATTTATAAACAGTGATAAGGCAAACATTTCATATTCTTTGATAAAACTATCTGGTTAATCTAAGATATACAAAATAAAATACACAAAAAGTGAACTTGTAAAAGCACTTTGAAATGAGCAGGTCTTAAAAAGGTGTGCTTAGTTCATTTTGGTCCCAGAAACCTTAAGCATTATGGACAGCTGCTTTACTAATAAACAACAAACACATTAGGGTTAATTTTCATAGAACACAGTGATTCATAGGAAAGAAAAACACAGTATAAAATCTACTTCTCGTTGGCGTGAAAATAAATGCAATATTAACACTCTTTGTTGTAGATAAACTCCAAGTCAATGATGAAGTAACTCCTTACAGTATAAGTACATGTATATTTAGTCAAATTTGGCTGGATATAAATGGACATATTATTAATACAGTAAATGGATGGAAGAATACCCCCTACACAGCAGGCAAGATTGGATCTCAGTGAATATGATACATTTGGGCAAAACAGTAAAAACTCTCTGAAAATAATCCATATAAATTTAATAATAGTTTAATCCTGGTAATAAAGAGTGTGTTATTGATACACCATTTGTCACCTCTGTTGCCCAGGGATTACTAACTAAGGGTTATTTTGCTCGTAGAAATTTACGACTAGATAAATCAACCTTCTATTAAAATATTTTAAATACTTTCAAATTTACTTTTATTTAACAGTTTTACAAAACAACCAGTTGCCTGAAAATATAGCTTAATAGAAGGTAAAAGTATGATGTTATTCTCTGTATTTCTATTTTCATTTGTTTTTTTAATTAAATATCAAATAATCAATCTGGAATAAGTCATGAAAGATGAGATACTGTCAGAAAAAAAAGGAATTGATGATTAGTGAGTTTAAAATCCATTTAAGGATGTTATGTATATATTCAGGTAGATTATTCACATCTATCAGGATCTACCCATTGATCTAAAGCTCTCCCTACTTTCGCTTTCACTTCCTCTGTAGCATCAGATAACTCCTTCACAACAGACTGAAAAAAAACCAAATAAATAAATATGTAAAAATGATGCACACTTGAAGTAAAAATTCAACAAAATACCAATTCCTATGCACAAATTCATGTAGATTTTATTAACAAACATATTGTAGGGCATAGGCTTCCATGGTTGCACCTCAGAGGCAGATTCAGAGGGGAGATCCTATTAAATCAAAATAAAAATTGATGTCAAATGGGGGTGTTGGATTTTTCCCTTTAAAAAGCTCAGTGTAATTTGCAGACGATCATGGCATCATAAATTGTGAACGGTCATATTTCCTTAACAGAAACTAGGCAAACCCCCTACAGTAAAAATTCCTTCCTCTATGATTTCTAGTTTCACTTAGTTACTTTTCATCATAAATTTCATAAACCAACTTTAAGGCTACAAACCAATGTGCTCCTCAAGGTCCAAAGTACTCCAAAGTACAATTTAATAAGTAATTTGTGCCAATGAGCAGCCTTATGGTTGGAATTCCAGCGCTATATAAGATGATTATTATTATCATTATTATTAATTTGAATCTTGTTTAAAGTTGAAGAATAAGAAAATAATATAAAATTCATGAATACTTACATCAGAAAGTTTGATAATTTTACTATTGGCAACCACTTGTTCTGGGTTCTTGGCACCAACAATTACAACAGGTACTGCATCTTGTTGTAACAGCCAGGCTATTGATGCTTGTGCCATGTTAATATTTTCACGAGCACAGATAGATTTTATTCTATTAACAGCCTGCAGATGAGATACATTTTGTTATGGCCACACAAATTTAATATTTGTTTTTCTGGAATATCTATCAAATATTTTGCTTAATATTTATGTAGGGGAAAAATTAAGCATTTTATACCCTGTAATGGGTAGAAAAATCAGACTGAAAACAGATTCGGTGCTTAAAGATGGGTTCCCTGGAAAGTATTTTGGTATATATGGAAAGTACAGATATCCAATCTTACTAGAAAAATACTGGATCCCCTGAAAAACACTCATGGAGCGTATACAGGACAAAAATGTAAGGGTTCCCCTAATTAACAGTCCAACGATTAGAACTATCGCCACGCATGATGTCGAAGGCTGCACGAATACATTGAGCGCTTTGTGTACATGTTGATAAACGTTATGAAGAGTTAGACGTACAACACTTTCTGAGATAAAAATCACGAAAAATTAGGATTCGGTATTTGTAATACATAGCCAGCGATTACAGACAACATCGTCTTGTGTATGCAATGAATTGTCACCTGTCTCCGCCATCCGTTGCTATGGATACAGAGAGGGGAAATCCCCTGACGCAAACATGGCCTCTTTTGATCAATTGTTATAGCAGGGTATACTTGGCAATTGCAATGTTTTGAGAAGAATTTGAAGTAAAATTATGATAAATTAATTAGTTTGAATATGTTTTTAGTCCTAATCCATCATCAAATAACCCAGTTAGTACCCTGGAATGTAATTTTAAGACAATTGATGTAAACAATCATCGTGCTTAGAGATCAAGAGTCATTAACGCTTTAGGGAATGTCGCTGGTTGGTAAAAATATAATTTTCAATCTGCGGTGATAGTACAATAGACAGATCACATTCTGTCAATCCACTACTGGAACAGGTAGACAAACAGATTCCTTATAGTGGTTTTCAGAGTTCAGTGGATCCTTGTGGAATTTATAAAGGTAACAGGCATTCCAGAAGGGTAATTAAATTATTAACAATTGTTTAAAATGTCATACTCACAAAGACTTTAATAAAAATTTACCTCAAAAACTTCTTTTTCACATCCCGGTAGACCATGACGAGCTGGAGAATCCCTGAAGATAGAAATAATCAAATATCAGGAAAACTTCTTTTCAGAAGATTCAAATTATTTGGTGAAAAATACTAATAACCTCCAATACCAGCCCAGAATACAAAATTGATGAATTTTTTGTATGGAAATGATCCTACTGGCCTGATCTCATCACAACAGGCCTGGTCTTCCCAACTTGCCTGATCTCATCCCTAACAGATCTAATCTCCAAAATGGACTAATCTCCAAAGCTGGCCTGATCTCATCCCCATCTGGCTTGAACTACCTAACTGGCTTGATACCATCCCCTGGTTGGCCTGAACTCCCTAACTGACTTGATCCCATCCCCAAATGGTATGAAAGTTGACACCACCATATCTTTTTGTTGTAACCATTTCAATTTCTTGGTCCCTACAAATCCAACAACAAATAAAAAAATTAATTCCAACATACCCAACATCAGCAAATAGTTTGCCTCGTCTTCGGCCAACAGGTATATCATCTATAGAGTTAAATCGTCCACTGAGTAAACCTTGTTGTAAGGGGGAGTAAGCCAAGATACTAATGCCCCGCTCTTTACAGATTGGCTGCACGTCATATTCTACCGATCTCCATAATAAATTATAACCCATCTGAAACATTAGAAAAATTCTACATTAATATGTGTAATTGAAACAGCAAAGAAAATCACTAACTGTTTGATATTCTGTCACAAAGGATTCTACATATAGTTTGTTCAAAAATTAAATCTTTGCAAAGAAATCAAATCTTAAAAAGAAAACGGACCACCAGATATGGTGGTTGGGGTGATTTAGAAATGTTCAGAAGTCACTTAACAGCTGACTGACTGAATTCCAAGTATTATTAATGTGGAGTGTGCCTGATTAATAACAGGTTTCTATATTTACCTGGTTACCAACGAGTTTCTATATTCACCTGGTTACAAACAGGTTTCTATATTTACCTGGTTACAAACAGGTTTCTATATTTACCTGGTTACTAACAGGTTTCTATATTTACCTGGTTACTAACAGGTTTCTATATTTACCTGGTTATTAAATTTACCTGGTTACTAACAGGTATCTATATTTAACTGGTTACTAAAGGGTTTCTATATTTACCTGGTTACTAACTGGTTTGAGATCTGCATAGTTTTCTAAATTTTTGGGTCCAAAGTTGGAGACGCCATAGTAACGGATTCTGCCGAGTGCTACCTGTCTCTTTAGCTCTGTAATTGTCTCATCTTTATCTTTTATAAAACTGGGAAAATGAATCTAAAATAATAAATACTACGGATATAGAAATGAATTGTGGGAGAAAATTTACTGTGATAAAGTTTATTTGAATAGCAATGTAAATTAAAATCTGTAATAACCTAAATCAAATAGATCCTCAGTTTATTCCACTGTCAGTGTACTCTACATAAGATCTATTCTTCACCAGTTAGTTTCTCACTTTAGGGAGCCGCAGTGGCTCAATGAGTACGGCACTGGGTCGCTAACCTGGCTTCGATACCATTGTAAGGTGTTGGTGCAGAAAGTTTTTAGGAATTTTCTAGCATGGTTTCTCTGTGTCAGTAGGAGGACAAGGGTATGGCAAGGACAGTGTCTAGTCATTCGGATGAGACAGAATAAGAGTAGGACTAAGCCGTAGCATTAAGGTCCGAACAATAATTCCCGCATTGCTCACTGTACACAACGTACTTCTTTACCCCACACAGTGCAGAAATGTAGGCTTGGCTAAAACTATTATTGCAAAAGGAGAGATATCTTTTCACTCACTAAATGGTGTATTAAATTTGTTCATACAATAAAAAAACAAACATATAATGTATTCATCAATGGCAGTTGGAATCTGATATAAGGGTAGGCCATTGAGCCACTACCTGGGCAAAATTTCCCTCATAGCACACTGTATGGCGTACGGCCGTCTTCATTAACCCTGTTAGAGTAGAAAAAAAGGGCTTTAAACCCACTTTTATTTCTCATTTAAAAAACAACCAACAAATAGTTTACAATCTAAGGGAGACAACTACATCTATACCTGAAGCAGATCTATATAGTCTGTCTGCATTTTTGTTAAACTTTTTGTCACAGTTTGATCTATTTGTTCTGCTGTGTAAGGTTCCGTTCCACGTCCAAAACCGTATTTCGTAGCCACAATTGCATCCCGTCGTCTTCCTTTTAGACATTCTCCTAGGGTTTCTTCAGAACCAGCATATCCCTGCAAAAGAAAATATATGTTCAGAAAATGAATCACCTTTACTGGTAATTATACAAAATTGTAAACTATGGCATCTACTTAAATGGTGCTATTTGCTCTTGAAACATAAAGAGAGATAGAGAGAGAAATGGATTTTAACATCCATTCGAGACAAACTAGGTCATTTTGGGACTAACATATGGTTTAGTTTTATTTCAATAATTCACTTGCGCGTATGGGTCTTTAGCAGTGGGAGGAAACCAGAGGACCCGGAGAAAACCCACGAAGTTGGACAGGTGACCTTACTCCTTGTCACGTACAACAGGAGATAAGAAACCACGCCAGTTGACTCAATGACAGATTTTATGATACAACAAGCATGTGCTAAGCATTCGGCCATCTAACACCTCTCTTGGAACATAAATAACAGGTTTTAAAATATGCACTACAAAAGGTATAAATGATATCCTTTCTTAAAATATAGATTAATGGCTTTGTATTCATAACTCGGCCAAAGAAGCTTATTGATATTTTATTATTTTGACAATCAGATTAAAATGCAGATCTTATATTCATTTCGTTTATATTAGTTCAAAATTTTGTTTTAATTGTCGTCACTACATGAATTCTGGTTGATGCAAGAGATTATCTGATCAAATTGTCTGTTGATTTAACAGCGATAGAAAACAAAACATGCAAAAGTTTATTTCTGAATAACGACTTGTAAAACCGATGCAGATTGGTTATTTAAATGTCTGATATCATAGTGTCATATATATATAAGCTGCTTGTACGAAACCTGATGTAACTACAACTAATCAGATCTTCATGTACTTGAAGCCATTGAAAGCATAATAAAACAAAATTATACTGATCTGTATTTTAATTTTTTATGTGTTCAGAAATCATATTTCTTAACTGTGCATGGTTTTATTCAAAAGACAAATTTAGGCAAAATCCCATAATCTAGCCCTATCTAGTATCAAATGTTAACGTCATCGACTGTCATTACTACAAACCACTATTTAAGATATTTTATATCATTACTAGAAACCTCTAGGCCTATCCAACTAAGATATTCGATACTGTTTCTCCACTTATGTTTACAAGAATTTCAACCTTATTAAAGAAAATTTGATTTTGATGATGGCCTTTGACCCATACTAAACTTGGGCTGTCTGTTGACTGACATTTTAAGTCCTAAATCAAGTATTTCAGTCAAAAATACTAAGCATACATCGAGAATCTTGTTAAGTTGTTATTTTGCTTCCATTTAATAGATTTGACAAAGTTTATTTATATGACAGATGTGAAATGGAGTAGAATCGCATTACAAAACAATATACATGTACTAATTTTTGGATATGGCTGCCATTTAGGGCAGAGATCTATTCTTGAAGTATGAAGTAAATGGATCTATGTGTACAGAAGCCTTTGATCCTGTGTTGTATAATAATAGGTAGTGCAAGAGTGTAACTAACTGCAATTTGATTTATGTTTCTCTCACATCCAAAATCAAATAACTTTTCCTTCAAAAGTTTATTCTCTGATGTAACAGAGTGTCTAGGGAGATAACTTTGTATTGTAATTCTGAATCTACACATGTACTTACCTCAGCTGTATCAAAGAAGTTTATTCCTGTTTCAAAGCATTTATCAACAATAGCCTTAGATTCCTGAAAGTCAAAGAAAGAAAGAAACTGGTCAATTCAGAATAATTTCTAAACAAGGAAAGTCAACTGGAATTTCCATTATATGTCAGATCAATATTCAAATGTTGAAAGTAAGACGCTTGTCACTGGTGCAGGATGGAGGGCCTAATAAGATCAGCTGTTTAGTCCTGTGTATACAATGGCATAAAAGCATCCTTGACAGACGGAATTTGATATAAGAGTAGGTCGTAGTGCTGCTGTCCAGGCAAAAATGCCCTTTAAGTAGTCCGACAAAGGATAAGCAAAGGATTATGTCAGTCAATCAAGGCAGATTAAGTAGTTAATCGAGGTAGGGGTATAGACTGTATTTCATGTTAAATACATTGATCACCTAATTACCTTATCAATCAAGCCTATTATTAACAATAATAAAAATAAGTAGTATGTTAATATATTCTGAAATTTTGAATATCATTCACCATATCTGATTGGGCATGGTCGGACATTTGGAAAATTGTTTAGGACATGTCCAAAGGATGCGGGCAAAGTAGCATCCCTGGTACACTGTATGGTGTGTGCCTGTCTTCATTTGCCCAGGAGGTACAAAACAGTAGGACATTAAACATTTCATTTCAGGTTAGAGAATGGTCTAATGTTTTGACTGTTCTGACAATTTCTGTACCCTAAATGACTTTCAGCACCCCTGCCAAGTTACCCATATATTTGCAAGATCTACCATCAATGTTTTATTATTAATATTTATTTTATACTACTGGTAGTAATAAGGCTATAAATTAACAAATGAAATAAAATGACTGTTTAATGTCCTATATTTCTGCACTATTAAAGTATATACTGTTACATCCCACTTCTACTCATTGGCAATGGCAACCTTTGATGAAACTGTCCTGTCTTGTTCATTTCCAATACATGGCATAAAAGTAGCCGTGTATGAAATGAACAGTACACTTTCGTAAAAGAGTACTGTTCATTTCTGATACACAGATACGGGATACTTTCATACCGTTTAAGATAAAGATTTTTTGAAGTGATCAAGAGCCCCCGACCAAAATTGTCCTGATATTCACTGATACACCGAGGAAAGTAATTAATACAAATATAACTGACTGTTGATTCTAGTATACAAAACTATGAATATTATCTTTATTTAATCTTTTACTGTAAAACATGTTATTATTAAGCATTATTTTAATATGTTAATTATCATTACAGTTTGAAAATAACCATATATATGGCCAGGTCCACATTACTTAATATTGGGGGCAGGGGGAGAGGTTAGTTTTAGTCTGCTGCCCACATGTGATACAGGATGGTGGACCTGACATGTCTAGTTATTGGGATGGGACACAAAAATCTGAAGTTTACCCATATACACAATGGTATGCACATAAAAGAACTCTTGGCATTTGTAATTCGCTGAAGCGTGAGTGGAAATATTGCTCCGTAGAGAAAATTCCTCTCACAGCCTCTTGGTCCTCTTGGGACCAACTGCTTGAAACAATCATTCTAGGTTGTCCTTTCATAACGTCTCCACAATCATTTCCCATTTTTAAAATATTAACCATTCGTGCAAGTGAATTATTGAAATACAATTGAACAATGTGTATTGTTATTACCTAAATGACCTAGTTTGTGTCAAGTATATGTTAAGACTCATTTCTCTATCTCTCCCCTCTTTCCATTTTATAAATTTAACGCAGTTGATAAGCCATATCCAGGAAGACACTGTTAGATATAACAATATCTAGGTAGGGTTCAGTATACTATCACTGATAAAATTTCTTTCATGTTTTATCAACACTAACTGATGTCTACTATATAGGTTAAAGGTCAGTAACGTGTGACCTTTTTTTGGTCGTTTACCTCACAAGATAAATAATATTTTAGTGGAAAAATCCCACACGCAGTCAATCAAACTGTCTAATACTGATTGAATTGAAGGTTCTTATAACCCTTGGCCTTTATCAAAGATACATTATGAAAGATTTAGATAAAGAGCTGGTTGTTCTTACTATAATAGTACAAAATAGATAATGCAAAATGAATATAATGAAAATTTCATTCAAATTACTTTTATCTGGGCGAAAGTAAGTTAAATCTGACTGTTTAGAGAGTTGATTATATTCACAGCAAAGAAATAAGTTTGCAATACAGTTAGGCTAATAATTCATGATATAAGTTGTGCTATTTCAATATTACTTCAGGACTTTTCATGAAATGAAATGAAACAGAGTTAAATGTCCTTTTTTCTGCCCTGACTGGGTTATTGTGAGACAGGTATATGCCATACACTGTGCTATGGGGGAAATCATTTGTATTCAAACTTTCAATTACGAGTTCTTTAATGTGCATGCCAGTGCAGTGTACACAGCATATCGTCTTTTCCACCCCATCCCAACAACTATAAATTGGCCCTTACAAGGACCTTTACCTGTTGTGCACGGGCCTGTAGCCAGCTCATAAAATTGGGGGGGGGGGGCTACAGCTACAGGCGCCATTTTGGGTCCCACCTATGACGCCATAAAAACTATGACGTCATGGCGTCATATAGCTTTACTTAACAAAACATTATACTTTTTTTCTTGGTACCGGTATATCATTTTACGGGATACAATTTATAATTGCAAAAGAATAGTTCGGATAGAGTCTCTAAACCATTATGTATCCTGCAGTTCGGATAGAGTCCCTTTAAACAATCATGTACCCTGTAGTTCGGATATAGTCTCTAAACTATGGTGTACCCTTTAGTTAGATGTAGCCTGTACTGTAGGTCAGATAGTCTCCAATCCATAATCTACCATGTACCCTCTTAAACATGATATACCTTGTAGTTCAGATAGTCTCCAAACCATGTTTACACTGTAGTTGGGATAAACCATAGTTTTGTAAATAGGAGGTTGATCGTCAAATGAATATGCATTTTATGATATGTTAATCCTGAAATGACATAGTTTCTCTTAAATGACTACATTGTTAACACGCTTAAAATATATGGATGCGATAGATTTGGTGTAGAATATTCTAGGTACACACTATTAACCACACAGATGTTTTATGTCAATAATTCATATACTTTATTCAGCTCGAAGTAAAACGTAAAAATATATATACAGTTGGCTTAACTTGAATGTAGATATTAATCATCTACGTTGCATATACATGTATGAATATGTACCTTTCGGTTGAATCATATCATAAAAATATCTTATTTTATAAAGTCTTACGTATTTGTCTACATTAAGGTGTAATTGTTCTATTGTTCCTTTTAGCCTTTGAATTTTCTTGTTTCACATTTAGTAGGGATGCATGCTTTTATAGACAGAACAAAAAGCCGATAAATGTTGAGATGGGTGGAACACATGCTCGAGACAATTTGTAACAAATCAGATATATCTTTGATACTGGTTGAGCATCTGAACAATAAATATTATTCTTTTCATTGGAAATGGGGGGGGGGGGGGGCGGCCAAATATCCAAACGAGCCGGACAAACTCAAAACTAACTGCATCCCCTTCATTGTCTACCTGTGGAATAACATGTCTTTGTATGTTAAATTTGTGTCATTTACATATTAGAAAAATTAATTTTATTAATTATACAAAGGCAGGGAGTGATAACGTCTTACCCCAAACAAATTGCAAAAGAAACCAGAAAGTTTTGGAGAGCGATATCTCGTATCGCATGACACTGATGAGACATATGCACGAAACACATGTCGCACATAGAGCAGAGTGCCACTAATAGGCACCTTTTATTTAAATTACACTGATTTTAAGTTACACTAATTTCAAATGTTTTATCCATCAGTCAATTTAAAGAAATTTCGATTTTTGAAAAATTGATGATACAATTAATGATCGATGACCGAAGACTGGCACACAATACACAATGGCCCTATACCAAAATATCGTGTAATTTCAGGCGCTTATTTTGCCAACTAGAAGGCAAAATGGTTTATCTCCCAAATTATTATATATATTTTGAATTTTCACTTTAACTGTCTACACCAAAAAAAATGATTTTATCTAGCATATCTTTTATTCCATTTTCTTATGAATTTCTGTAGCAATAGTACCCTTTGCGTTATATTTAATTAATAATGATATGATCAGCTGTACTTTTCGCTTAAAAAATGTATGTTTTATCACCTATAGACTCTTTTTCGTGAAATTCTTTTGCATATCTATCAACATTCCATATCCCTGTCGGGGCAGGCAACTTCGGCATAAAATAGATAGCGAGTAGGCAATTACTTGGGACCCCAAAAAAGGCGTCTTTTTACACTTGACATCATATTTTCATGACGTCATAATCATATGAAATTTCTGGCTTCACAGTTGTCGCAACTTTATCTATAGGCTTGCCTTATCTATATATGGGTAAATTATAGTCTACCATACAATGAATTTTAATGCATATTCTCACACAAGTACGTACAGCCTACCTACAGACCTACAACTCATTGATAAATAGCTACAGCCTACAGAGATACAACTCATTGATAAATAAACTATCTTATAATAATTAGCCTACAATAAAACTATTCATAACAAAACACAACACAAGGTATATATGGATATAACTATTTCTAGATGTCATTTAAAGATTTGATACAATTAAACTGTCACGGCCGTATTGCGTGTATCATACCGGTAGGTCTACTTGCAGTTGCATTCTTCTATTTCTAACAAAAATTGTCAATACTGAGTTACGTGTTCACTTACTTTTAATTCCTGACTTTCCCAATTAACGGTAGGTTTACCGTTATTAAACTGCCAGCACCCTAGACAAATTCTGGAGACATTCAAGTCGGTTCCGTTCAATGTTACTTTCTCCATTTTCGACAGTCAAAAAAGAAACTACCTGATAAAGCCGTCGGGAGAACACAGATAACAGATTTTAGGTCAAGGTTCAGTAACTGCAAGGGGGCGTGGCTAAAATGAAGTTGTCTCCCTTCAACCATACTGGCAGCGAAAATTATCTTTTCCCCCTATTTTTACGAAAAAACAATAACATTTTCTTAACTTCAGTTTGTTTAGAACGAGGCAATAGGTAATATATCTATCCACGGTGTCCCGGCTGTTAAAAAACTATCAGATATTAGTTATATAGGGCCTATCAAATTTAACACTTCCAGGAATACATGGCACCAGTGGCGGGATATTCTAGTCTAAGAAAATCGATATTCGCAACAAATAGAGTTACGCGCCTTTAAACCATTGCTTGCATTACTTGAACGGTGTAATCAAACTTATAATAATTTATGCTCGAACATAGCATATGCGTCATTATAGGGCTACATGGGATTGTATTCAGAAAATTCCCTTAAAATGTCCGCCATGTTCGTCAAATAATATCCACATTATGTAAGACAAAGCTTTCAAAAATCTTTTGAAACGTTTGATAGCAAAACTGGGGTGAAGAGAGTCGACAGAGAGTTGCTGTCTCCAGATTTTCGTCCAAGTCGCAAGGTTGTGTTGAAGAAAGACAAATGTTGTTACGGGCCCAAATGGCGGGTATCGAGTTCTATGATGCCGTATTAAATAACGAACTGCAGTTATTGAAACGTTTAGTGACACAGCACAAGCTTGACCTAAATGCCAAGTTTGTGGAGGTCAGAAAGAAAAATCATTCTGACCTGTGTCCAGTTCACCTGGCGTCATATCGGGGCTACACGTATATGCTGCAATATCTCATAGAATCCAAATGTGATGTTAACAGAACGACTACCACACTGAGAAGGACAGCTCTCCATTTTTCTGTTCTCAGACACAAGATAGCATGTATGTTGTTATTAATAGCTGCTGGAGCCAAGCTAGATGCCAAGGACACCTTTGGCAACTCACCTTGTCATTATGCTGCAGATGATGGCTACTGTCAAATTTTGGATGTGCTTATTCGACGAGGAGTCAATGTCAACAGCAAGGACATCACGTCGAAGACACCATTAATGAAAGCAGTGCGTAACAACAAGACTGATGCAGTTCTGCGTTTATTAAGAGCCAACTCGGATTTGAATATAACAGATCGGAATAGCGATATGGCCTTACATTATGCTGCAAGAAATGGTTGTGTGGACATAATTGATATTTTACTCTCCGCTGGAAGTTTGATCGATGTTCAGAATTATTGGGGCCGGACCCCTTTAATGGAAGCTGTGTGTTATAATCACCGGGAAGCCATCGCCCGATTGATTGAAGTCAGTTGTGATTTAAACCGTCGAGAATTCAAAACGGGCGACACAGCACTACACATTGCGATTAAAAGGAACTATAGTGCTGTTGTTGATCTTCTGCTGGCTGCAGGAAGTCGTCATGATATATACAACCACCAAGGGGAGACTGCAGCTTACGATGCTGTAGTAACCAATAAACTAGACATCATTCGATTGATGATTATTTCTAACTGTGATATCGACATCCCAGCCAAATACTTCCCCAATGGTGTATACAAGTCAATATTTCAGCTAGCTGCCGAGAAAGGCCATTATGAGATTTGCCGTTTACTGGCATCACTAGGGTACGTGGATTATGCCGCGCGTGATAACTTTTATACAAACTATACCCCGTCGTCTCGTCCTAATGAACAGGACGATCTGATAAACTTGCTTAGGAGCAGTATGCAATCTGTGGTCAATCTGCAACAGTTGTGTAGAAGATGCATCAGAAAAAGAGCCGGGCACAATCTCTCTGACAAAATCGAAATCCTACCCATGCCCCGAGCACTCAAAGACTTTCTGTTCATCAAAGAGTTAAGCGGTAAAAAGACAAATTAAATGTTGTAAAGACATGGGAACACGACCAATGAGGACGAAGTGCTGATTATACATTTAATTTGAATTAATTAACTATGGTTTGTTTTAATAATTGTTATGGTTTTGGGTAATATTTTTACGGAATTCCATGAATTCCATTAAATATTTACATCTGAAGAGATTTTAATTACTGTTGTCTGTTAAATACTGGATATAGAGGGTTTAAAAGAATCTTGTTAAATAATGTGAGTGTTAATGGTTGACTATACCAAGTTGAAGATTTTAAGCGTCCCGTTCACAGTAGTGTTGGTTAGAATGTACCAAAGGGGGAGTCTTGGGTCAGAAATAACTTTGGGAAAATCCAATATTTTGGCATTATCTCTGTTTTTTGAAACAAATGCCCCTCTCCTAACTATGAATTAAGCCCTTGATTTAGGTCGTGGTACAACATTCCCAGTCCCATTGCTCCCCCTTATCTGAGATCTTTGGGTCTGATTTTTTCTGCTGCGGTAAAACTTTGATCTGAATATAATTTGTGGCTATTGTTTTAAATAGCGCTCGTGAGAAATGTCTGTATTACTTTTGTAATTTTTCACTCTCCATGTGAATGAATAGACAAACATTCTGGCTCGCGCCATAAATTCAAACATGCCCTAGTGGGAAGCTTAAGCCCCTCTCATCCCTCCTTCCTCCATTTCTCGTGTCTGACCACGCTACTGTTCGTTAATTAATGTAAGTAATGACTGACATTTATGATGTACATTTTTCATGCGGGTTTAAATTTCGTCTCTGGACGACAACACTGATACTATGACCTCATTCATTATGTGTTATATTAAATTTATTTATTCTCAACAAATCACAAATTTTTGTTTTATTCAAAAATGTCTGTGCATTAATGTTTTAAACCAGGATCGGGGCAGGGGTTATACATGCCTGCATTCAGCTGGAGCATGCAAGAAGAACGGGGTGGGGGGGATCATCATGGCGTAATAAGACTTTTATTGCAGTCTTTCTCACAAATTGGAATAGTCATCTGTGGGAGACACCTTTGGCCTGACTTACTGATCAGGAGGTCTGGCTGAGAAAGTTCTTCGAGATCGTCAGGCATTGTTTAACCTTGTAAGTAGTGTGGGTCTGAGCACCTGGCAAGAAACAGCCTCTAGCCTAAAGGGATTCAAATCCAAGGTCTGATAGACAAAATTTTAGAATTGAAACCTTGTCTTGTGTAAACCTTGGCCTCCCATTACACCCAGTATTTGAAATATGAGCAAATTGTAGACCCACTACCAAGGCAAAATTTCCCCACACTGGACGCTGTATCCGTCTTTATTAGCCTGTTTGGGAAGATAAGTAGGACTTTGAACCCCATTCCATTTCTGGTACTGTGAACATACCTTTGCTACAGAACTATATAAGACATTGTCACATACCATTATTTAGATTAGACAGTTTTCAAAAAGGTCACAAAAGAGGTGGATGTGGTATGGGATATCTAATTTAAATGTGGTGTCTTATCTAACAAATACAAAATAACTGAATCTGAAATAATGGAACTTTGAAAATCACGATTTTATGGTTCAGGTGGACAGTGGACACATAACATCTCATTTTTACACTCTTCCCCCCCCCCCCCACCATCCTGTACTGTAAAGTTGAAATGGCTTTCATTTTCTTATCAGCCCACAATCCTGCTGAGTTACATCTCCCCAGCACCCCCTGTTAAATCAGCAGTACAATTTCATTGTGTCTTAGTATATATGAGTCTTGCAACTATACAGATGAAGTCTGTCAAGCCATCGGCAATAAAGTTGTGTTTCAAGCACCAGAACAACTGGCTATAATTTCTACCTGAAACTTGAAAGTTATTTTGCGGATTGAATCTGAAATGAATTGAAATGAAATGAGGTTTTACGTCCTCTTTTTCTGCTCGTAAACTGGGCTAATGATGACGGGCATACTCCACATAGAGTGCTGTGAGGGAAATTTTGCCCGGGCAGCGGCGCTACGGCCTACTCTTATATCGAATTCCAACTGCAGAGGGATCTTTTACGTGTACGCCAATGTGTTTATTCATCACATCCGAACAACTAAACAGCTGTCATTTTCAGGCCCTCCGTCCTGCATCACTGACAAGGGGAAAATCAAGATGAACTTTCTCGGCCAATGCAAGGATTGAACACTCGACCTCCCTTCTAGCGAGCCAGCGTCTTACCCACTTAAACACCAAGGTATTTTCAAAAGATGAAAAAATGACTGATTTGAATTTTGAATGGAGTTTAAAATCTGTCCATTCTTCCTTGAATTCCAACCACCAAGGTATTTCTACTGTCAATTTACACCAGCAAAAATTATGTATTCTGTTTCGTCCACATCCTAACGACTACTTGTAAATACGCTTCCCTTGTCATCTGTGAAGGTGTCACCTTTAGCGGAGTTTGAAAAATCCTTGAAGGACTCCTGCTTAAACCAGTAACTACAAGTCCAAAAGCCCAAATTAAAACTTACTGAAGGCTATTTCCTAGTTAATAGAAATAGAAAACATATCATTGATGTGTTTCCAAAATACGAAATAAAATCAAATTAAATTAATGAATCAATTAGTAGTTTTAATTTATCATCAAGCTAAAGTAATATTGTCTAATTCATTTTTGAGAACATGTGTTAGAATATCTAGATTTCTAAAAATGAAATAAGGGATTTTGGAAACATTTGAGTTACAGGATTTTGGAAGCACAACAATGATACATGATCTTATAATCAAAACAAAAATTAAATTCAACAGTCAAAATTCTTTATGTTACAAATTTGACTCAATTACAAATTATGTGGCACAGTGAGTCAATGATAAGATTAGATGATAAAATGAAGGAACGATGTTTTAATTTAACCCAATTTCTTGGCTTTGTTATACAAGGCATCTACCACTTTACCCATATTCTGAATAGTGTCTAAAGTACTCTCATATGTTTTATCTATTGGAGTTTCATCAAATATTATCAATACTCCAGCTCCTTGATCCAAAATACCTGAAAAAAATAAATAACTAGTTACTAAAAATAGATCACTTGTGGTTAAAACCTTCATGTGGGACAGTCTGATTAAACTTGACATCAACTAGCATGGAAAACTGTGATTAAATGTCATGTCATCTACCATTAGTACCATGGAACATTGTGATTAACTACGACAACAACTATTACTATGGGACCATTGTGATAAAGCTTGATACAGTCGTGATAAAACTTGATGTCAACTATTCTAGGACCATCGTGATAAAACTTGATGTCAACTATTCTAGGACCGTCGTGATAAAACTTGATGTCAACTACCATGGGACCGTCTTGATAAAACTTGATGTCAACTACCATGGGGCCGTCGTGATAAAACTTTTACCAATAAGAGGGTACAAGACTAAACTTATGTGTAGCACCAGCTATATGACAGTTACAAAAGAAATGAAATGAAATGGGGTTTTAGCGTCCTACTGTATTGATCCTAACCTGGGCTAATGAAGACGGGCATACGCCATACAGTGTGCTGTGTGGGGAATTTTGTCCGGGCAGCGACGCTACGTCCTACTCTTATATCGAATACCAACACCAATGTGTACTCGGTTTTTGTCCCATCTGAATGACTAGACAGCTGTCCATGTCAGGCCCTCCGCCCTACATCACTGACAAGAGAAAGCCACAATGGAAAATCTGGAAGAATGCAGGGAACGAACACCTATATGACAGATACAGGGAAGGGAAGTAAGCACAATTTGTTCCAAGAATGATTTTTTTTGGAGAGAGTAATTTTATTTGATTGTTGTTTTAAGATGTTCATGTGTCATTTTGGTAAGCCCTATCTTATCTATCGAGAACCAGTTCCATCCTCTATTCAAAATTAATTAGCAATAAAACAAGAAAACCCAGTGCTCTTGTATACCAAAATGTATGTCAAATTGGTTTCCATGGAAACTCAATATCTATTAGCCCCAACAAATTTCTAATTAGCAAAATGCACAACTACTATAATAGTTTAATGTGTGAGTACAAAAGACACAAACAGTTTATGAAATAGTTTTTAAAAACGAAAGTGACAGCAGGATGAATGGAGCCTGTTTCACATCAAAAAACCCCTAATGTACATCATTAACCTTCTTTGTTTTCCTATCTAAAAGTGACCACTGGTAATATCATAATTATTCTATAACTTACCACTAAATTTCTTATCTAATATCATCTGTGATAATTTCTTCTCAATTGTCACCTACAAAATAAACATCAACAATTATGATCTAAGGTGTACATGTTAGATCATTCGGCCACCCTGCACTGCTTGTTTCATTAGAACTGTACTGTTAACTGTACACCCATCATCTGTTGTGCAATAAATGTTGGTACTCATATTAATATTCAAATTTAAATAGTTTTCTAAGCTAATGTTTAAGTAGGGGATAAAGTAATATAGTCGAGTTCTTTCTGTGGGGTTGTGGCAGACAACTATGTTTTCACGAAGACCATATAAATCTCTGATCTATACACATCTTGCCACACTGCCAATTGCCTTTCCTATCTCATACTTTGTTTCCTAGTCTCTCATTACAACATTTTCAACTTTAAATAATGATGACATTTCACAGTATAAGGTCACTTGTTTTTTGACAGTTTCTGACATGGAGTCGCAACGAAAAAAATGGTTTGGAACCACTGCTACATTATAGATAAAGTATATCTTTAATATAGCTATAATAGATAAAGTATAGCTATAACAGATAAAGTAGGTGTAATGTTTACATACCTCTGGTAATTTGATTAAATTAGCTACATGTTGTACCTGTAATTATACAAATCAAAAATTTAAAAAAATATCTTGTAGATTAATGGGTAAATGTACAATGCAAAAATTTTCTTTGGTTAACAAGAAAACGGCCCTCACTTCCAATTAGCAAACAGAAAAACTTCACAATAGATTGATCGATGTGTGCACACAGTTTCATAAAGATATCTTGATTAACTTATCTTATGGTTGGCAGAAGTAGCTGTTTCATTATTCCTCATTAAACATGCATTAAGATAAAGAGCTAGGCCTTTATTCAGGAAAACTTAACTCTCGAAAAAACAAGACTTAAATCAAGATAAGTCATATTCACCAAACGCAAGATTTTAAGTTACAAATGA
This sequence comes from Patella depressa, assembly GCA_948474765.1. Taxonomy (NCBI): domain Eukaryota; kingdom Metazoa; phylum Mollusca; class Gastropoda; family Patellidae; genus Patella; species Patella depressa. The sequence goes on from OX419723.1 coordinate 10,660,693, forward strand.
TTTTAAGTACAGTCAGTTAATACCCTGTCTTAACTTAAAATCACAATAAAATGGCTGCCAACTTTATTGACCGACAGTTGTTTACTGGGCCTGAAAGAATTATAAGACACCAAACAGAGATATCGTTTGTTTACATAATAGTGTAGTCGCGATTATAATTGCTATAGTTGTTACAATAATAAACAAAGTCTTGATTATACAGTTTTAAATTAAATCATTAACTACAAATTGTATTTAAATCTGTTGAAAATCTAGAACATATCATGGCATTGAGCGTTGATTAAGATCTTGACAAGTTAAAGTCTAATTATTAATTTATATAACATTTAAGGCCTAAAGAAAGACCTGCAATAGGCAGATTTAGCTCTTGAATAATGTTCCTTGAACTTGAGTCAGTGCAGGATAATACAGTGGTTGTATAATTCTATACAGCTAACATGTACTTTACCTGTACTTTAGAGAATGGTTCTATAATTCTACACAGATTCTGTTCTAATAAATTATCATATAAAGTCTTCAGATGAGCATTAACTATTGGGTCATCTTCTAATTCCTTCTTATACGATGCTAGTGACTGAAAACAACCAACAATACAACTATAATAATACAACCATGCCAAAATAGCTGATGATTCCTTATAATTTTCTAAATCTAGGAAATGGAAGAGATCTACATAAGTAAAATCACATGGGGGGGGGGGGGAGAGGTATGGGGTTTAACGTCCACTTGACACAAACTAGATCATTTTGAGACTAACATATGATTCAATTTTATTTCAATGATTTGCTTGGGAGTAAGGGTCTTTAGCAGTGGGAGGAACCCAGACGGCTCGAAGTAAACACATGAGGTTGGAGAGGTGAGCCTACTCCCTTGTCATGTTGATGTACACGCAAGGAATCAAAGCCATGCCACATGACTCAGTGACACCCCTTATGGTTTCACGCACATGCATTAAACCACTAGACCATCCAGCACCCCGCAGGGAAAGAAAAGGGTTTTGAGGACAATATAGTAGGAATAAAACCCTGAATATTCAAATCAATGGGCCAGTGCCCTGATAACTCAATTACCATGTATACCTTCCCCCACCATTCAACTCAGTCTAAAAATAAACCGGTAAAGTAATTCCTGAGGTATTAATATTTGCAATTATCATACCTTGGGCATGTTGTTTATTCATTTATATCAGGTTTCAATACAATGGAAAAAATTTATTCATGTTATTATTAACTTCTAATAGTCCTTCCTATAAGAACAATTTTTAAGTGACAAGGCAGTAATTATGTGAAATGAAATGGTGTTTTAGCAATGTCCTACTGTTCTCTGAGGGAAATTTTGCTACTGCTTACAGTTATATCAAATAATCCTACTGTTAAAGGCTTCTTTCATGTGCACACTGTCCTTGAAAGCCCCCCCCCCCCCCCCCGCCCTGTTCAACTGACAAGGGGAAACCACACCAGAAAATCCAGAGGAACTTTCTCGGCCAGAACCAAAAGCTAAATCCAGTCCTTTTGTGCAATGCAATATACTTTAATTACTGTTAATTGAAAGTGAAAATAAATTGAGTACCTTCTGAAAATCAGCTAAAGATCGTTTATGACTGGCATCTGCTATACTCTTCATAGCTTCCACGGCAGCGCCAGAATATTTTAATGCTAATTTACCACTCACTATGGTATGTACTTCATCAGCTCTTTAAAATACAAAATTCAAACCTTTAAAATCTCAGACAGAGGAACTGTTTGTTATAGAGTTAAATAAATGTTGTTCAACCATGAGTTTGTACCACTTTCAGGCTCATTATCTGAAACTAACAGGATATCCAGCTTTGCCTGGGGCACAAATTTAGATGCGGCCCAAATTCTTCTGTAGCCCAAAATATCTATGGGGCCATGCTGTTTAATTTGATACCACATATATGGGGATGGATCGCAGCTACGAAACGGGATGGGCGATCATCCACACATCTTTGATTTTATTTAGATAGATTATTGCTTTGTTTGGGATTCAAAATTTGAGACATAACTTTCAAATTTCTTTCAAATTTGTCCTTTTTGCATGACTAGACACATCTTCTATGTCACCAATGTGTAGTGTGTATAGTGTCCTAACCAAACAACCACCAAACACCTTTTTGAATTAGAAATCTCGACATTATTTTTGAAGTTAATTCTTTATTTATTGGTTATCAAATTGTGCCGTAAGAAGGGTACTCTTAGGAAGAATTTGCTAGTCTATAAACTTAAAGCTACGCTATATTACACAAACTACAAGACAATAAAACAGCTGTTATGAATATGATGACAAGTAAATTGTTTTCTGTAGTTTGTATTCATGGTCATGAGTCTAGTTTTCCCCGATAATATCATACATGAATCTAATTTAAGATTAACTTACGTATTTAACATTATTTTACTAAGCAACATGTATTTCAGTGCCACTACAGCTTTAGGACTGTCTATAGAATCATAACCTTCAAAAGCTTCGTAGAAATATGAATAGGCTGTCTTGAAATCTCTTTCATCTGCTGCATGCAAAATTCCTGTAAAAAGATAAGAGTGTTGAATATTCAGGGTTTTATTCCTACTATATTGTCCTCAAAACCCTTTTCTTTCCCTGCGGGGTGCTGGATGGTCTAGTGGTTTAATGCATGTGCGTGAAACCATAAGGTCTGTCACCGAGTCATGTGGCGTGGCTTTGATTCCTTGCTTGTACATAAATTAGTTGCCCGTTACATAAATTAGTCGCCCACATTTATACAAAAGAAAGATATGGAGTTTAACGGCAAGAAAGCACCACCATAACAATACAAATTACCGATATACATCACAGCTACACTAGTCAGTCGCCCAAATTTATACATTTATAATACCTACCAGATTGTAAATCTAGAGCAGCTTGTAATTTAGGTGGACAATAAATACCATTTGCTGTTGTTCTACCAGATGTTAATGCAGCTCTATAATACATAAACAAAATAAACAATACAGTATTTATTAAATCTGCATCTGCCGAGAAAGTTCATCCAGACTTTCAAGCGTGGTTCCTCCTTTTCAGTGATGCAGGACAGAGAGTCTGACAAGGATGGCTGCATAGTCATTTGGTTGGAACAAAAAAGCGAGGTCCCCTCCCCCCCCAAGAGCAAATTGGCATGCACGTAAAAGATCCTTTGACAGTTGGAATTCGATATAACAGTAGACTGTATGCCAATGTCCAGACACCATTTCCCTCATAGCACACTGTATGGTGCATGCCTGTATCATTAGCCCAGTTCGAAGCAGAACAGTAGGACCTTAAACCCTACTTCATTTCATTTAAACTGACAGAATAGAATGTTCATCTGTTGATAAGAAAACAATAAGTATTAAAACAACAAACCTTGCTTTAGGTAAGTTACTAAGAGCATGATATATTTTACTCTCCAATAATTGAACTTCAACCAATAAAGCTTTATCATCTAATTTCTTTAATTCTCGTAATAATGATGAGCCTATTGATGAATAGAAAATAATTTCTTTATTATTCTCCTTAGTCTCGAATACTGGTAGCCATTATGTGACTGGTGATGATATTGACTAGCAAGTCAAAAACAACTGACGCTGTTTTGGGGACATGCCAACATTCCAATTTCTTGATTTTTAGGCTCAGAGACTCTGAGACTTGTTCATAACTTCTAAAACCCCAAATCGAACGTTTAATTTATAGTAATTCTATCATAACATTCTATACATAGGCTATTTCTGTCACTGCAAGTACTATATTTTAAATTGGACATATCTTCCGAAAAATATTCTAGGCATGAAAGAGCCACCCCAATGAGTTGCAGTAACATTTTCAGAGAGTATTAAAATCAGAACAATAAAATCACATTTCTTGGTTATAAATCTCTGAACCAGAAGAAAAACAGGTTTCCAGTTCACGTAACACTGAATCTTTCAGAATCTTCATTCCTTTCTCAAACAGAGTCTTTAAATCTAAAACTTACCCAGTTTCAAGCCTTCTTGGTAGTCCTTTGTATCAAAATATAACGCTATCAACCGAGCCTGAAATATATGTTAGACAGGGTTTACTTCTCCTTTCAACAATATCATATAATCATCAATTTTAAATATCAATCATTAAAGAAATACTTATCAGAAATACTTAATTAGGATTTAATTTCCATTCAAAATAATTCGGGGTCCTACACGTGGTAAATCTTCATTTTATTACTTTGGTAAACAAAAGAACCAATAGAAAATCCACAAGAAGCAGATCACCCTTAATGCATAAAATTGAATCAAACCACCAAAATATGCTGAATCTCTGCAATAACCCTGACATTCAGCTCACTAATCATACTGAAGAATCCAAGAATATAACAACTGTTTATAGATACTATCATTATAATTAGATATAAGAACTCACCTCTAAAGCTTGTCGAAGAAATGTTCTTTTCTCGTTCTTAGCCCATTCTATACATTCTTTACATAACTCTACCTACAATAACAAAATATTCAAAATCCAATCATTTAGAATGTTTGAGACTGCTGTAAAGACTCATTTAGTATAAAGACTCTATCCTGATACAAAGGTTTTTAAAATCTTATCTAGCAAGGTAAAGTTATTTTTAAAAACTCACAGCAAAATAAAATTGACACATTTCTTCTAAAAAAAATAAACTATTTCCTATTGCAAGAGGAAAATTTAGAATTAAGCAATTTTGTATACTTGACTTGTTACAGAATTTATGGTTCAACATTACCTCTTTTCCGGTGGCTGCCTCCATATCAAGGAATCTATCAACTAATCCACGGACAAGTTTGGCTGCCTTAGCTTTACTGACCATAGCCAGGAATGGACGAGTATATACTATCAGGGCAATTATTTCTGAAAAATAATAGAAAGTTTAAGGTGATTAGTGTAGCAAACATGAACACATCCTAGTTGCCTATGTCATCTCAACACAAGTATTTGACCTTAAAATTCTGATTACAATTTTGTAATGCATCAGTTCAAGTTGAGTAACCAACTTAGTGCCTACTGCCTACCTTAATGATTTACTTGACACAACAATATTTGTTTATTTTTTTGATGAAAATCTGCAAATCATTTCTACTTTATGTTAAGAACACATATGCAAAATAAATACATGTGTATGTTGTTAAATTTTCCAGTGATTTTCAGGTAATATAACTCCCATATAATATACATGTATATTTATAGGAGGAGTTACCTATTGTTAAACATCCATTTTAGCAACATAGTGGCAATTGTAATAAATACTAGATGATGGAGACAAATGTCACAAGAGGAACGATACTTTCTAACACTGCGACCGACTATTATATCGTCCAACTCTCAAATTCAAATAGGAATCTTGTTTTTTTCATTCTATAAAAACAACTATAGACGCTGTTCCTTGCCAGACCATCCGTCCTGCCCCACTGACAGGAAACTATGCTTGAAACTCTTGGGGAATTTCTCTGTCAATGCCAAGATTTAGCTCCAAATCTCACGGTTAGTAAACGTACATGTAAGTCTGTTCCTTACTCACTCAGACCTTGCGGAAAATCCGACAAATGTCAGAATGAGATTTAAGGGCAGGTAATTTCTATAGTTTTAGATATGTTTATTATAGTTTACCTGTTGCCTGTTTGTTTTCAGCGTAAATACTACCCAGATCCAAGATGGCTTGTTCTTTACTCTTTATACCTTCTTCATCTCCAACTGGTAAATTCCGCTTCACTGAAAAAAAAAATAGAATAAAGTAATATTTAGTCAAAAACATCACAATACTGTGTGCTCACTCCGAAATACCTGGATCCATACACTTGGTAATCTTCCTATTGTGTTTCTTCTTTTGGTGATGCTTTCCGAAAATAGACGAAAGCTTCACCAATTCGCATATCATCAAAAATTGGACATCGATTGACTGATCTTAATTTTCATTTTAACACCACAATTCCATGATGGCTGCGACGACTTCATAATTAGATCCTGGTTCATGCTTGTAATGACTTGTGCTCGTTTTGACAGATGCAGAAAGCATTTCGTTTTGTGTGGGGAAAATCTGTCAACTGGTTGTTGTTGAGGCTTCCCCACCCCCACCTTTTCCTGTGTGCCTACTCGCTCCTGCTCAAACACCGTAATGAAGAACACCTTCTACTGAAGACAGCCATGCACAGATATTTAAGTTAAACAAGAGCTAAATTCGCATATTTCAATCTTTCTTTATGTCTTAAATATTATAAAAACTTTTAAATAGACATATATTAATAGGATAACAACATACATGTAAACAAATTTTGATGCCATCGGATGCGCGTCTGATTTTAAGTACAATTTAATGATTTAATTAAAAAATGATGAAGCGAGGCTATGTCTCCACCAACCAGTATGATGATGATTACAATCACTGCACACATCTTTTTAAACCATCAAAGGATAAATAACATACCCTCCCTTATCAAAATTAAGTAATTTCAATAAAATTTTCAATATTTTCATTTTGCATGATCTATTTTTCAACTATACTACAGTGGACATCTTATGGTATCGTTTCACTATGTCGGATTATGCAGAGTGTCGGAATACCCAGTTTTGTCAAAACCGGAAATAATGTAACTTATTATAATGTAGCTTCGAATCACCAGAACGTTATTCCCTTTAAAAATGATAAAATTTTCTGTACATTCAAAATTTTCTTCCATTAATTTTTATTTTATTCAACATGCGTAGGCATTTTGAATAGGTCAAGTCTGCCATCAATTTATCTTCTTCACCGTCTTCAGTTGATCGCACATGTGTCTTTGCTATCACATGTTCATTGATAATCTGTTGTTCTATGTAAAGGTCACACGCTACAGAGAGATCTGTAGGGCGAACGAACAAACTTAGCTTATTCAGGCTCAGTCAGCATGTGCAACGAATGTTTCTAACAGTACTCTGCAAACCTTGACAAATTCCAGTACCCTAATTCATCTTGTTCATCATCTTGAGTTGATCGCACACTTGTGTTTGCTATCACATGTTCATTGATAATCTGTCGTTCCATGTCAAGGTCGTCGCCACACGGTTCTGAGAGATCCGTAGGGTGAACAAACTTATGTTATTCCACTCGGCAAACCGCGGCAGATTCCAGTACAATCTAGACTGTGAAATCGTGGAAAAATTTGTGGATATTCTTATGTATTTGTTACAATTACTGTCTTACAAGAGATTATAACATATCAACGTAATCAACAAAGACCTATGGTACCGAGTTTTAATATGACCGATAATTTATTGGTGATTGCTTGTTAATCCTTTGTCTCTTCATACCCATCGAGTTTTAATCTAACCGATAATTGATTGGTAATTGCTCGCTTCACATCCACCGACTGATGTCCGGATTATACAGTGTCGATTCAATGGAAATTATGTGACGGGACGACTGAATGATGCCGTAATCTGGAACATACAGAGTCCTGAATAACCAGAGATTTTTGGGCTGAAGTAATAAGGAAATAAACCGGGACATAAAAATCGTGTTGGATTACACAGAGTGTCGGAATGATCAGAGTTTGGATGTGACAGAGTCCACTGGATGGGTTATAGACATAACGGCCCTAAACCATAACGGCCAAAAGTTTTGGTCATAACGGCCAAAAGTTTTGGTCATAACGGCCAAAATGTTTGGTCATAACGGCCCCCAAAAAACAAAACATTTTTACATGCAGGAAATGATACACACATAGATATTACACTTGCATGAAACATACAAAATATAATATTCAGTCAAGATATCGCCTTTGCACTACTGGACCATGAATTCTGGTACATATCCGTAGCAGGATCGACACACTGATACTTTCGTCTTTGTACTGTGTACCACGAATTGAAAATTCCATCTTGACTTTCTGTTGTATTTTTTTTATCAAATACCTCAAAAATTTCCCCTCAAACATCAGAACAGATATGAGTTGCAGAAGTAAATTCGCTGATCTTCTTCTAAAATGTTATTGGCTGCTTCTTCAAATATCCGAATTGATTGGCTGTTGTTGTTTATTAAAGATTTGACGTCCAATACATTGATTTCTACTTGAACATTTTAAAAAACACAAAAAAAAGGTCCCAGGAGGGTCATGTATTTTACCTTTATTTGATAAAAAAAGTAAATGAGTAATGTTTATCTCTTATTACCTAATCAAATCAGAAGGTGTGAAGTACCTAATTGGGGATTATCCAATCAGTTGATTAATTAGTACTCATCTCTTTCCTTTGATTGAATTGTTATTTTTGTCAAATGATTAAAAGTCAATTGTTATTGTTATCAAATGTAAGTAATATTTGCTCAGACCACGTATGACAGAATTTAACAACCTTGTTAGCAAATTCAAAACAGATATAATATGCATACAGGAAACAAAGTTAGGTACAAAATTAGGTCCAAAGCAGGACCCAAATTCCTGAATTTAATGTTAATATAACATCAGTCAGCTGGACCTCCTGTTTTAACATGTTTTTATTATGACAAAGGGAGAAGATGACCCACGGTCACCCACCCTCTCTTCTCACGACAGTGATTTTATAAGTCTGCTTGAAATTGATTTTTTGATATACAAGGACTTTGTATTTTGTGTATAAACAACTTTTAAAGAGACTTTTGATATTAATGGACATTTGTATTGTATATTTTTACCAATTTTTAACCTATCAAGTGTAAATAATTTAATCAAATCAACCTGTCCATAACATCATATTATATAATTATTGGATGTTAAATCTTTAATAAACAAAAAAATATTGTTTTTCATTAAATTAAAATGTTTGGCCGTTATGACCAAATTTTTATGGCCGTTATGACCAAACTTTTTGGCCATTATGACTAAAGTAGGGCCGTTTTGACCAAACCTGTTTTTGGCCGTTATGACATAGGGCCGTTATGACTACATCCCGTTCTTTATCTCAATCTCACTATACGCTTCTTTAATTATGGTGGTATTGGCATTGTATGCATGTCACCCATTCACAACTAGACATTACGAGATAAATTTATATAAGCTCTGCTTTGTTTTCAAATTCCACAATTACATATTATATTCTACTGTATAAATAAAAATGAAAACATTTACTGAATAAATAATAGTGACAATTAGTGTAACTTAAAAAGAAAACCGCAACACCGTTTATTTTGAGTTTAGTTGGTCATTTTGTTATGTTTATTTGTTTAAATGTCTGAGGTATACCGTAGATTTTGGTAGAAAAGGTAGGCCTAATGGCCAGAGTAAAAGAAAATATAATATTTGCTGAAAGAACACCGACATTGTAAGTCTACCGTGATCATGATTTTACAAAATTGAAGATTAGATACATGACATGTCAATTGACCGAGGATTGTCTTTAATTATAGCTGTTTTCACACTGATTATCAGTAAACTCTTGATAGACCTACATCCACAAACGACATATTTAATTCTTAGTTATTACCAATTGCCGAAAATACTTCCACAGCGGCATTTTTGTTCGTTAAACGAAGTGCTTGGGCTTTTTCAATTTCTTCAGTCGCCATGTTTTGTAGTCTTGATTGATCTGACTTTTTCTTATTGTACAATTTCTCAATTTCTTTCAATGGGAATATTCGAGACTACCAACTCTACTTCCGGTTAAAAACTGTTGCGTGTAGACTGAAATGAAATGAAACGAAATAGTGAAACTGAAATGAAACGAAATAGTGACACTGAAATGAAAATGGAGTCTAACGTCTTACTGTTCTACTCCGACTGGCCAATGAAGACGGACATACGCCATGCAGTGTTCTAACAGTGACATTTTGCCTGGGCAGCGGCACTATGGCCTACTTTATATGGAATTCCAACTGCCAGGGGATTGTTTTGTTTGAGCCCGCTGTTCTGCCGGGAGATTCCGAAATAATGATACTGCAAATTATAACAATGATTATACCATAAATCACGCCCATTACACCGAATAAGAATCTCGACAAGGGAGTTTGAAGTGTCTAATTATTGTAAGAATTGATATTATATTACGCGGTTGTATTAAAATAATGAGCAGGTGTCAAAAATTATGCAGCGGCAAATTAGTATTGCGATTTGCGACGGACATGATCTTGGAGAGAGAAATGAGAACGTCCACTAGACATTAACTAGGTCATACATTAACTAACACATACATTCAAAAGAATTAAACGAGAAATAGTAAATAGGGAGATAAGCCCGACATGAAAAATCGAACTAAGATTTAGGAAATTCAATTTTATTTCACTAATTCGCTTGCGCGTAGGGGTCTTTAGCAGCTGGAGGAATTTGGATAACCCGGAGAAAAACCACAAGGTTGAACAGGCGATCACACTCCTTGTCACGTATGACCGGGGAATCGAAACCACGCCATTTGACCCAATGGCAGACCGTAATATGATACAGCACGCACGTACTAACCCCGGGACATGATCCGTACACATAGGAAATCGAATATTGTTTTGGATTTTTACAATGTTCTAAATTACTTATATTGATATAAAAGATTAGATACAATAAGTAATAATTATAGACCTTATATATTTAGCATTCAGTAATATAATTTTCATAATAACACTTTATGGTTTATTAGATGCAATGTTTCAAAACACTTACATGCATCTGAATCAAGTAAACTAAGATTGATATGATAGAATATAGAATCTTGGGATTAAAATAGATGCGATATGGCATAGCAAGAAAGTGTGTTAACCATAATTACGTAATATTAACTATGAACTCAAACAGTTAAAAAAGACTTGAAACAAACCCCCGACCGCAAACCAGAGGTGACCGACGTAACCGATCAGCTAAAGGCAAGAAAACAGTACAATATACTTTTTTGGACTATGTTATTGCAAGAGTGGCTTAGAATGGCGTGCACGAGAGGACACAATATCTCCTTGTCCTTGCCCCCACTTAGGCTGTTTAGATTAAGTCAGTTTTTGGCCATGTTTAGAAACTGAAATTTTCCGGACAGATTTTGTTGATAATTGTAAAACCTCTGCCTGCATGCTTATTATGTTTCGTTTTTCACTACAGAAAACATGAATATGATTAATTAAGACGAAGTAAAAGCGTTACATACGACTGCGTGTTGTTTATGGTTGTTGGTTTTAGTTTGATGGGGTTTTTATGGGTGGAACACCCATTAACAACAGCTCTATACAAGTAATGATAACTTGTGGCCAACGAAACACCATAGCTACAAGAAAAACAAAATGAAATGGAACCAACGCCCCACTGTCCTGTCCCTATGCGGAGGTAATGAAGGCGGGTATACGCCACGAGGAAAATTTTGTCCGGGAAGCAGCACTGTGGATTACTCTTATATCGAATTGCAACTGTCAAGGGATCTTTTACGCGCACGCCAATGTACACACGTGACCTCGGATTTTTGTCCCGCCCGAACTATTAGACAGCTGTCCTCGCTAGGCTCTCCGTCCTGCACCAATGACAAGGGGAAACCACGTACGAAAATCTCAATTAACTTTCTAGGCCAATGCGTGGATCGAACACGCGCCTCCTTGACTTGAGAGCCAACATCCTTATTTCAAAATAATTTGCACGATACAATAAACATGTCCTACAATCAAGATATACACCTGGGCCCTGTTTCACGAAATTTTAACTTAAGATAAAATCCAATTTTAGTAGATACTTCAATTTTGATTGGCTAAGCACTAAAATCAATATAATATTATCCTATCAAATTACTAAAATTGGGATCTTATCTTAGTTAAAATTTCGTGAAATAGGCCCCAGGAGCTGGTTGCTCAAAACTAGCTTATTTTAACGATCCATTAAACTCTAACGGATCGTTGTCGTGCTAACGTATAGTTTGTTAACGGTCCGTTAAATTTCTGTTGCTTGAAAGTCAAAATCATTATCCGTTAGCTAACGGATTGATAAAGTTAATCCAAGAGAAGACTGTTGATTGGCTGAATTTAAAGTACAGTAATACACAGTTGAACCAAGATTGAGTTGTAGTCACTAGTCACTTAGTCTCTATCATCCACACAAATATTCTACGAATATTAGTCTGGATGGGTCCTCAAAATTTGACGGAAAATAGGTCATTGTCTGGATTATCCAGTCTTTTAAGTTACCACTGAATCTATCAAAACAGCTCGCTTGTCAACGATGACACTCTTTGAAATTTTGTTGTGTAAAGGTTTCAATTGAAATGGTAATTTTCTCTCGTCATGAATCAGACGTATGGCTTCTCACAATCTTCTTAATTCTTCATCGCGATGCATGCTTATTCCTCGTCTCTATTTTGTTTCTAATAATAGATGTGCCAAGTGAATTGTGGGATATATTTCAACCACGCTTTATAGAATCTAGCAAAATTGGCCCGGCTTCATAAGATCTAGCACTTACCGATACTTTCATTGGATACTTTAGCCAAAAGGTTCCATTGCCCATGCGTAACCAAATGTTTTGTGGTAGATTATCCAGTAATTTTCGTCAAAAATTGAGAACCGACCCAGACCCTCCGTGCGTTGAAGACTAATGGGTTCTGGGTGACAGAGACTACTAGTCACTCAAATAGGTCAGGAGATACGTTTTAGTTTCGAATAATTTGAGCATAATTAGTATGACAACCGTCATTATAATTAGAAGACTCTGTTGACTAGCTGTCCGTCAATCTCAGGTGTGAGACATCCACTTGTAAAATATTAACATGTCAAAGAGACAAGATCCTGACCCTTTGGACAGTTAGTCATTGGAGAACACATCCTAGCACATTAAAAAAATTAAATGATCTCAGTGAAGTTCGACAATTAAACAAAGGGATTAATTCAATGACGTTTTCAGTTGCGTGTGTGTTTTTTTAGGGGGATTTTGTACATGTGAAATTTTGTGTTGTTAAAATGTCCTCTGGCACTTCCTCTAATTTAAAATTTTATCATTCATATACATCACATAAATGTCACTCATGTGTCCCACTGGAAGACGGATAAAAACACACAAAGGAATGACAATCTAAGTTGCCATGATCTGTTCTCACACACACGGTATTTTTTTTTTATTTTAATCATTTTTGGGTGTTGTTTAAGTGAACGAAAACGAGCGAACTAAGAGAGATGACATCTGCGCGGGTTAATTAGCTCACGATATTCACTTTTTTCCTTCTGCAAATTAAATTTCCCCCACTGCTAAATACCCTTACGCGCAATTGAAATAAAATTAAACTTTATGTTAGTCCCGAAATGACCTAGTTTGTGTCGAGTGGACGTTAAACCCATATCCCCCCCCCCCCAGTTTACGTTACTACGTCTTATGTTTAAAACAATGCATGTGCTACTGAACCAATGATGTGACGTCGGACGAAAAGAAGGCATTTTAACTCAGGCATATAACGGTCAGATATCTTACACGGTGTTAGAAACCCACAATCAAATGATATGTTTTTAATTAAATAAAGGGAAAAAATCCCCATAAAATATATCCATGGCCAAAGGCTACAGATGGAAAGACTGCAAAATTATATTCTAAAAAACCAAGAGGAAGCGTCGGCTCATCTAGCTTCTGCGAAATTAGTAACGTGGAAGCAGAGGTTAAAGAACCAACTACATGTAGTAGTAATGCAGGGTTAGAAGAAGGATTTCGCAATACCTCTGTGAAACAGATTGCGTGTGATCAAAAATAACATAACCTTAGTTGTTAAAGTAACTATACACCATTGGCATTTGTCCGGGTCCCTAAAAGATCAAATTGTTCACCGATAATGTACCCAGATTGATTATTTAATGTAAAACAAAATCAAAATACCAATACTAGATAATGTCCTGGATAGAAATCAATTACATTTAAAACAGGCCTACCATTACGTTTTCGGGGACAGCAAAATTGCGGTGGTCTTATTACATAGCGAGTAGAACAGATTATAAATACCGAACGGAACCATTATTGGGCTGTTATTCCTTTCACAATTCTGCTGTTTGCTTGCATGCGGACTTGTAGAAATGACCGTTTGAATAAGTTCAAATAGATAATGAAAAGGGGATATCTTGAAAATTTCAGTCAGATCACTTCATTTTGAGCGATCTATGTTTGTAGAATAGTAAGGTCTCGATTGCCATTGCTACCTTTGTTACGATAGTAAACAAAGTTTCGATTATCCATCTTTTTTTTATTAAATCATTAAGCTTTAATCGTGTTTACATCTCACATGAATATCAAGAACATCCGACGGCCTCTAGGGTTGATTATGGTCTTGGCATAAAACACCCAAGGCCGAAAGAAAGAACCTCAATATGTAGATTTACACCTCACACAATCTTAACTTTTAAAATTTGCCAATGAGTGGGCAGAAACGCCGCTGTCCTGGCAATTTTTTAACTCGTAGCATATTACATGGCGCATGTCCTTCTTCATTAGCCTGTATGATGCCGGGAAAATTGGACGTTAAACCCCATTTCATTTCATTTCCAATGTTTATTTATGGACTAACACCTTGACAGCTAATGACCCTTAAGAAAAATTTTATTCATTCAATTATCTATACATTAGAAGCCGTATGCTTCCACCATTTCCTACTTGTTGGCCCCTTTTTTTAAAAATGTATATGACATCTATCAAAAAATTTTCGTGACAAACTGTCATGGAAGACATGACAGAAACGTTACAAAACGATAAAGATGTTGTTATTACACCGTCTTTAAGTGGTTTTCTGCGTACATGCTTCGGTAGAAAAAATATTATAAATAGCCGTAGCATCGACCGTCAGTCATAAAATTATAAAGACTGGTCCATAAAATCTTCTAAAACATCAAATTTGTATTTTAACTGAACGGAGCACAGGGGACTTGAGATTCTTTACGATAAGGTGGGTACATTTCGGAATTTCCTTTACTTCAGTGAATTTACATATTCATTAAAATATATACCCACAATTATCATTTGGAAGAAAGCAGTTGTGTATAATCTGTTAAAATAAATTCACATTTTTTAGTCAATGTGGAAAGAGAAATAACGTTTTCTATTATTGTAAGAGTCGAAATTTGACTAGAATACGTTTCATGGTACCAACTTCTTTAATTTGACTACGATACGTTTCATGATACCAACTGGTATAATTTGACTACAATACGTTTCATGGTACAGACGACTTAATAGTAAGTTTTATGGTGCTAAAATATGTTTTACGGAATTAATTTTCTTAATTTGATTAAAACACTTTTTATTGTACTTTATACTTCTTAAATTTGACTACGGTAAAAAAAACCCAAAAAAACTGCACATTTGTTTTAGTTTGTAGAATCAACTAAAATGTAAAAATTCAATTAGAATATTTGACGGTCAATTCTGGGGAAATAAATTGAAATATTTTTAATTTCTCTGCAACAACACAATAGTGCGCGAGCTGCGGTTGTTCAGTGAGTAAGATACGGATTCGCTAGTCAGGGGATGTCGCGCCCGGTGTTGACCAAGGAAGATCCTTCGGATTTTCCGGCGTGTTTCTTCGTTGTCAATGCTGCAGGGTGGGGGTCTGGCACAGCCAGTTTCTAATCCTTCAAATGGTGTCTCCAGTACACATTAGCGTACACGTTGTTAAACCACATTTTGTGTCATTAACAAAAACGTTGAGAATAATTATGATAAAGGCAGACAATAATTTTCCGACACGAAAACTCAATCTAATGACGCAAAACACGTTATTGCGTCACTGAAACTCTTTGTATTTCACCGAGTCTGAATCTGATACTGTCTCTAAGGGCCATGTTCCGGCTTACAGAAAAATTCAACACTGCTCATTTCATTTTAAACTTTTCATATTTTCTTTCAGATTAACAAGAAGCAAACAAAATGGAATCCGGCACATTATTAGTTGCCATATATTTTGCTGCCTGTCTGTCAGGAGCATGTAAGTCAATGTTTCTATTTATTTAAAGGCAAATTATTGTGCTTTACATGACTTTGCAGCGCTTACCACATTCTATTCTTCGATATTTGCAGTAATATGCTTGGCGATGTGTCTTGTGCTTATATGCTGCGGTTGAATTGTCTCTTATTTATGGTAACCACTTGCAATGAAACATAATTGGGGTAAACGTCCTTCTTTTCAATACAAGACGGAAATAGGCCACGTTGTGTTCTATGTAAACTTTTGCTCGGGCAGCGGTGTTTCTGTCGGCTCCTTTGAGTTTCCTTTACGTGCACACCTGGCATCCTGGCCAACTACAAATGGTTGCACGACTGATGTCTTCCGTCTTACTCCAGGCACAGTAGTGGTTTTTCCTACAGATTTCATTTGCGCAAGTTTTTTAGTCAAATGACTACAAAAAGTGTACTGGTCTATAGCTCCCTTAATTTACACATAAACTAACACAAAACTGTACTGCACATAGCTTAAACATGCATTATGCAAGAGCTAAATCTGCCAATTACAAGTCTTTCTTTAGGCCTGGAATGTTATTTAAATTATCAATTAGACATTAATTAACTTATCCAGACCATGCTTCGATGCTGGCTGGATTAGATTCCTATATGCCGCTTAACGGCCATTGATAATTGAATTTAAAACGTGGATAATCAAGACTATGCTGTTCATATCAATGATTTTAGTAATGATGACCGAGGATAGGCGAAAATTTTACCCACTTCGTTCTCGGCTCATAGTGGAGCGCCGGTACAAGAATTTGAAAATTCAGAGCTAAAAACAGCATCTGTGTACTATTCTGGCGCAGTTTACACAAGAGTTTATTTCGCTATGCGCGGCATGACGGATACAAAAAAGCTTACTGGAAAACCTGGCTACTCAGCTGATGCTGTTAGCTCTCACTCTACTCATCCGAGAAAATACTCATTACGAGTTAGGAGGCATCACTTCCTTACACTTTTTCGGAGCACTACACGTTTTTTTCTTTCGAAGCACGGATTATTGTCTTTCGTTGTGCTCCAAGGCACGTTATTTTAGACCCTGCTTAAAGCAGAACGCACACTGGCAGTACATCAGACGCATTTAAATTTATGGAAATGATTAGGTCAATCGCCTTATAAGATGCGCTACTGAGGAGAAGA
Source organism: Patella depressa (assembly GCA_948474765.1). Taxonomy (NCBI): domain Eukaryota; kingdom Metazoa; phylum Mollusca; class Gastropoda; family Patellidae; genus Patella; species Patella depressa. The sequence goes on from OX419723.1 coordinate 10,677,720, forward strand.
CTCCCTTATTATACTCCAGTGCAACCGACACTATTTATTTGACTAGATGTGCTGGTGAGGCATATTACAGTTGAAATGTAATTTTTGGTATGATTGTAAAGTGGACAAGACAAGATAATCACCAACAACCCACAGAGGGGCCATAACAACTCGATTTTACAACCAAACATAGGCTCTTGGGGTAAAACGTTCATTAATGTGTGTCCACAGCGGCATAGTAGTCACATCGTCCAAACGCTTTTACTGCATGGAGGCGACAAGCCTTTGCATGACTGCTTGTGTAATTTTTCCCGAATCGCGTGCCAATGCTGCTCCAAGTTAAGGACCCTGGGTGCAGCACCGGATCCAAGGGGGCAGAGTGGGACAAGATCAAGCTGCCTTGAGCTTCAAACATCGGAATGTACAAAGTAACCGTTTGTCTCTTAAGGTAGCTCATGGTGACCCCCGCTCTTGCCCGTGACTGTTTCCGCACTATGTAATGTTAAACACACCGGACGTAATGGGCGCACTGAGAACACCCAACATATAATGATAATCAAACTGGGAACTGAATAGTGTCACAGTGAGAGTGGAATGAGCGGGACAAGAACGTACTGCAGGCTATTCCTATTGTCAGCGATTTCACAATTCTCGGCGATGTCACTGCCTTTTGGTTAAACATTTCGAAGTCCGGCTGGGTAAAGCAGTGGAATGTGATAGGGGTATTACATAGGCAACGTGTCTTACTATCTGCAGCAGACAGCTAACTTGACCACCAACACCTGTTCGGCAGGAGCATTCTCAGTCCACCGCAGCAGTACTTTAAAACATTGAAGACGGATAGCACCCGATGTTATTAAATCACAATAAAGAGGCGTTTTCGCCTAAGACAACCATAACACATAAATTAGTCTTTTCTAAATACATAAATAACAAAATAATATACAAGTAGAGACATCGTTCTCTCGTATATGTCTAATATGTATATATCAATGTCTACAACGTCATCAAAAGTTGTTGAAAACTCACATAAACTTGTTTTTGTCATTCGTTATTAATTATTAAGGCAATTATGTTTTGCTTTTTTTATTTTATTTATTATTTTTATGAACTTCGCCTACATTATAAATATGTCAAGGTTTTCTTTTGGTTAACTAATTACTGAAGAAGTTTCTTTTGAAATAAACGAAAGTACCTTGAATCTTGACGTCAGATCAAACCTTCCACCAGTGGTGGAAAAGGCCAATTAAAACCACAAGCGATTTACATTCATATTTAATTGGCGTTCGGTTTATATTCTATGTATATACAACTGGTAGTAGTTTTTTTCTTTGATGTCCATAGCAGTTATATCTTATAACAACCTCTCGTGACGTCATCAGAGGTTGATATATTCGGTTCATATCAACCGCTGATGACGTCCTGAGAGGTTGATATTTCATATCAACCGCTGATGACGTCATTACAGGTCGATATATTCGGCTCATATCAACCGCTCTTGACGTAGATGATCGAAATAATACAAAGAACACAGAAATAAAATTTTATTCTTTTGACAATAAAAAAAAAATTGTTTTGGTACAGTTTGTAGCGTTCAGGACCTAAATAGACGGCGTACTTATCGGCTTATTTAAATCGGTTATCCACACTCCAGTCCATGTCTAAGATATCTTTCAGAATTTTCTTTCTGCCCAAATCATTTCTCCACACATCCCAAGACGTGAAAGTATTTATCACCCAAGAGTTCCTTTGTCAAGTATTTTTGGCTACGGCTACAATCCACTCAAAACAGTCGGTCAAATCTTTCTCTGAACATACCGAAAAGTACCTTCAGTCACGGTTCATGGTCAGAATTATCGGAAAAGATTGCCTTTTGATCAAAATTTTCTTCAGGCTTTGTATAGATCCTCATCATAGTTGCATTCACATCTATTCTATCGTCAATATGATGACTAAAAAGGATTGATTATTCGTCTGACTTCGTTTTACTATCCATTTTGTTTTAGCTTTCTTCAGTTCAATTACTACAAAATGGCGCCGTATAAACAAAAATGTCACGTGCTGTCGAGCAATTAACCAATCACTGTTGCCTTTTTTTAGAAGAGTCCATTAAATTTAAGGGTGAACGTTGTATATGTCAGATATAAACCTACTCTCCCTCGGATTGATATGATAGAGAACACTTGGGCTGCGCCCGCGTGTTCTCTATCATATCAACCTCGGGTAGGTTAATATCCTATACATACTCTACGTATATTCTGTATCGGACCCAAAGCACAAATAAATCCTATATTAAAGTAACCGTCTCCCGGGTCATGAAATCTGATTAAAATCAGATGGTGTATTTAGTTCTCTCGACCCCCACCCCCAGCTTTCGTTCCTCGTTATAATCCCTATGTTTCATGGGGCTCAATTTTACTGCAGAAAATCAGAATAATACAAACGAAGCGAGACAAGAATAAAAATGACAACTGGATCTACAGTCTTGTTGTAGTTACTTTAGTGTAAATTTATAAGATCGCCAAACTCATTGTCATCATATCCAAAATATAACAGCTCTGGGCTTATTCTACTTTGAAGTTTGTCAATTTGAAGTTGGGGATTTTGCCAATTAACATCGTAATAGCACATGTATACCCACAGTGAAAGGACACGCCGGTAAGTGATGAGCCTGTCACCCAGCAGTTAATGCACCTTCTGTAATTTATCAAAAATAAACACGAAATAATGGTGTGCAACATTTCTCAGATGACAAACTATAAATTCTCCGTAGCAGAACAAAAATAAAACAACACAGAATAATCCATCATCTCTATTAGACTAAAACAACAATCCAGTAGTAAGCTCATAATGCACGGTTAAACAGAAAAGATACATACTCGGTGCTCACCATGTCAACACCTTTCCGGGTCATTTAGACTAATTAAAGTGGCATTAGGTAAGATAAGGTAAAGAGCTGACCTTTCTCGCTATAACCGTTGAAAAACACATCAGTCAAATTATTTCACTCTGAGCCTAGACTTCATCGACTCAATGTTAGTCCATCTTCGATTGTCATTACTACCGTTGTTACGATAATAAACTCTTGATTATCCATTGTTACGGTAACCGCATTGATCACAAAATTTAATTTAATCTACTTCCGGCTGCATGCGTAATTCATAATTCATAAAAAAATTTCAGGCCTAAAGAAAGACCTGCGATGGTCAGATTTAACTCTTGCATAATGCCTGTTTAAGTGTATCTTGACAAAAGTTTTTGTGTCAATATCGGTGAACTATGGGTCACGGTGTAAATACATGTAAGTTTAGTCAGACCCGACCAGTGCGCAGTTTAACACAGTAGACTTATTAAATATTGATGAGTATTATTCTTTAAAATAAAATTAGCGATTTTAAAGGAGTCAAATCGCTAACATTTGGAACCCAGAAATTGATACAAGTGAGTCGCAACGCATATAATACTGTAATATGAATGTATATAAACTGATTTACATTCAATGGTTTCCGTTTTTACTATAATTTCAAATCACTTATGTTCGGCGAAATAAGCCAGTGGTCCCAATCGAATGCAAATTTCTAGCGTCTGGTTATTAAAGTCTAGATTACGCCGTTTGATTTAGTGCAATGTGTCTAGCTTCGTTCCTCGAGTCTCTTGCTAGAACTGGAGGTCAAACGCATTATGGTACACAATTCGTGTACCGATGGTAAAATGTTTGTTTTGTCTTAAATATTGGATATCAGAAGCCAATCTTTTTCCGGTAAGATCACAGCATCAATGTTGATTTGAACTGACAAATAATTCGTGTTTTCAATGTTGAAGATTTTGGATGATATTGAGTTAAAGACTTAGATACTTTAAAGGAGCTAAATCGCTAACATTTGGGACTTAGAAAGTGACACAAATGGGTCGCAACGCATATAATATTGTAATCTGAATGTATATAAACTGATTTACACTCAATGGTTTCCGTTTTTACTCTAATTTCAAATCAGTTATGTCCGGCGAAATAAACCAGCAGTGTCAATCGAATGCAAATTTCTAGCGTCTGGTTATTCCAGTCTACATACGCCGTTTGATTTAGTGCAATATGTTTAGCCTCGTCCTTCGAGTCTCTTGTTACAACTCGGGCTCAAACGCATTATGATACACGATTCGTGTACCAAAAGTAAAATGTTTATTTTGTCTTGAATATTGAATATCAAAAGCTTACCTTTTCCGGCAAGATCACACCATCAATGTTGATTTAAATTGACAAATAATTCGTGCTTTCAATGTTGAGGATTTTTGGATTATACTGAGTTAGAGACTTAGCTACTTTAAGTTTTGTGTACTTTTGCATTTGTTAAATAAAAGCATCCCTTGGTCATTATATTTGCTTTTGTATGTAGTTGGCTTTGCCTTGGGCGACAATTAATCTGGCCTTCGCGCAAAAATTGTGGCCCGTGAGATTATTAAACATTTGCATAACAGCTCTTTCACCCTGCTCTTTGATTTTGCTCTATTTGGGATAAACAGAAGACCTAGCGCAATCGCTTTAATATATTTCTAACTCACATTCTTCTCGTCCCCGCGCACCGCGTCCATCAAGTCTTCTACCACGAACTATACACTACTAACAAGTTACCATTTAACTCATGTACCGACAGTAAATAGAATTTGTAAAACTATCCATGCTTTGTAACAATTTCAAATTATTGACCTTTTTAACTTGGACTTCAACATGAACTACACGCTGTGTTCCTTTGTACCAAAATTCATTAAGAAAAGATTAAGAAATGGTTGTTATAAGTACGTGTTATTATAACAGCAATACACCACTCAAACAAACTTCACAAGAGCTATGATATTACACATAAAAGTCAAAGCATCACCAGTGACGCTTTGTGAAAAAAAAGCTCTCTTTTTTGTAACGCCATAAATCAAATGCACCCAGATTTGACATAACTGACTGATAATTTCCATTTCGTTATTTTGAAAAACACGAGTTGGGGTTGTGGGGGGGGGGGGCGGTATTCATGGCACCGGATGTTTACGTGTTGTTGACAGATACGCTCTTCGATAGACTGATCATCTACAACCCCAAACATTTCGACACTTGCTTTCTTATGAACTCATCTCAGGTTATCATCAATTTGCGGAGTTTTGTTTCAATAATATCGATAGCTAAACAATGTCTTGTTGCTAAGTTTAAGAAGGAATAATTTATTTATCGTTATTGTTTGCGCTGAACTATTCCGCCTTACACGTTTGTGGCTTCCCATCATTTTCTGTTTAGGAATCTTTTAACGCTTGCTTTAACATTGCTGCGGTTTGTTTAATGCCTTCTTCTCACTTTTGGGGCTTTGGTTGGACAACGGCTTGCTTTAGCACAGTAATTGGACATCTACTTAATGTGGCGCTTTGGTTGGACAACTGCTTGCTTTAGAGTGACCATTGGACACGGACCTGCTTTAGCGCTGTGGTTGGACAGGTGCTTGCTTTGGCGCGGTGATTGGACAGCGGCCTTCATTAATGTGGTTACTGGATATGCCCTGCTTCTTAGAGGCTGATTGCATTATTCTGCTTTGATATGTGGGTATACTTTTTTAGGTTTTATTTCAATTTTTGAAATTAAAGGAGAACCAGGCATTTCGCAGCATATTTTGTTATTTTTTTTTACATTATTTAGTTTATGTACTGACAAACATTCAACTGATCACAAACGTTTCGCATTTAATAAACAACTTTACCGGACGGTTAAAATGTCATTAAGTAAAGAAACCGTCGTGTTGATTTGTTCATTTGAAGTTGTAGCTGTAAGAATGAATAAATGCGATATAAAAGCAAGGTTCTCCTTTAATGGCTGGTGTCTTTTTAAAAAAAAAGTCGAAAAATGACCAATCAATTTTCTTAACTATTTCTAGATATTGTACCTGTTACCGCTGCCTCAATGTCGAAATATGTCTCTTTTATTGTTACTTATTCAGAAATATTGTTGATATAATTACCAGCCCGGATCCTGACGTACAAAGAATAGATAATGGCACGTACACGTAAGGCTAGGTATATCCACGACTATGGAAGACCAAATGGGACAATATTCATGATTCTTGTTTCTACATTTCAGTTGGAACATTTTAGACACGAACGCAACATTCTAAACTAATGATCCTTGTTTCTACATTCTTATATCAACATTTCAAGCACAAAATCAACATTTTAAACAAAAAATTGACATTATGTTTCATTTTCGGCGTTTTATCGGTAACTTTTATGTATCATTTAATATCAAAATTAAAAAATAATTTCTTAATTTTACACGACAAAGAAATCAATTCATTGGTTTCTGAAAGTATCTAAAAAAAAATCTGAAATTTGAACTCTTATGAAAATATTTTCTACGTTTCAAAAAGTCTTGAAGTTAAAATCTTGAAATGGAAAATGTCCAGAAAAAAATCTGGAATTTGAACTCTTATGAAAATATTTTCTACGTTTCAAAAAGTCTTGAAGTTAAAAATCTTGAAATGGAAAATGTCCAGAAAAATATCATGAATTATCAACATTATTACACCAGAGGGCGTTAGCGTTTGTGTACAACTTTGATACAGACTATAGATTAGAAAATAAAGGTAGACTTTACTACGAGTGGAAGTGGGCCCCTGTTGTGTTTAAACAGTAATTAGTTGCATGAAACAGAACTTATAGTTAATATGAAAAAGTAAACATAACAGTGAATAGATTCCATTTAAAACCCAGCATTATCATCCATTTTTGCCATATTCGAAACACGTGTATGTCTAATTATTTGTAAACATATGAAAAAGTAAACAAATATTAATAACAGCGAATATGTAAGAAAGGCCTTTTTCCTAATTTTTTCTAGCTGTTTAAATTATAGAAGTTATTTATCATATCTCGAGCTTAATTTCTAATTACTGTTTAAACACAACAGGGGCTCACTTCCACTCGTAGAAAAGTCTACCTTTATTTTCTAATCTATAGTCTGTATCAAAGTTGTACACAAACGCTAACGCCCTCTGGTGTAATAATGTTGATAATTCATGATATTTTTCTGGACATTTTCCATTTCAAGATTTTTAACTTCAAGACTTTTTGAAACGTAGAAAATATTTTCATAAGAGTTCAAATTCCAGATTTTTTTCTGGACATTTTCCATTTCAAGATTTTAACTTCAAGACTTTTTGAAACGTAGAAAATATTTTCATAAGAGTTCAAATTCCAGATTTTTTTTAAGATACTTTCAGAAACCAATGAATTGATTTCTTTGTCGTGTAAAATTAAGAAATTATTTTTTAATTTTGATATTAAATGATACATAAAAGTTACCGATAAAACGCCGAAAATGAAACATAATGTCAATTTTTGGTTTAAAATGTTGATTTTGTGCTTGAAATGTTGATATAAGAATGTAGAAACAAGAATCATTAGTTTAGAATATTGCGTTCGTGTCTAAAATGTTCCAACTTGAATGTAGAAACAAGAATCATGAATATTGTCCCATTTGGTCTTCCATACACGACACCCACTACGTGTTCACAATCTTGACAAGGGTTTATTTTATTCCAACAATGAGAAACCCTATCATTTTATGTCGTAATGTTGGGATTGTCTATGTGCGTGAATAGGGCTCCACACAGGATACCAGAATCACTCAAACATGTTTTTGTTGTTTTATTATATGTGCAACAAGCATTAAGCACAACATACACATCAATCCCATAGAAATTTTGATTTAAGTGTCGAGAGTCATTTCCTCTTATTGGATGTGGTTCGTCTAATTTCTTACTTCTATTCATGTAATTTCTAACCTTCATTCATGTAACTTCTAACTTCTATTCATGTAATTTCTAAATTAAGACAATGTATAATTCAACTTCTTTATTTGTTCAGTGTAAATATCAATTCTATTTCATCTTATTTCTAATATTGGGGCGAAAAATGTCTACTTCATTGTGGTGTTACATGTTAAGCATGAACGGCAAACAAATTTAGAATTTTGATACATCTACCTAGCAACCATCATTATGACATCGTTTGGTGTCGCCACCGTGTGCTCAGTTTGGGAATTGAGCACCTGATCGGGACCATTCTATTGATACAAACGACTCCCTCTTCGTCAGATTGAGTGGCTTGCCTGAGTGTTAAAATTGAAAACAACATCGGGAGAGAGAGATGGGGACATGGGGTTTAACATCAACTCGACACCAACCAGGTCATTTCGGTATTAACACCTAACCTTCATTCATGTAACTTCTAACTTCTATTCATGTAATTTCTAAATTAAGACAATGTATAATTCAACTTCTTTATTTGTTCAGTGTAAATATCAATTCTATTTCATCTTATTTCTAATATTGGGGCGAAAAATGTCTACTTCATTGTGGTGTTACATGTTAAGCATGAACGGCAAACAAATTTAGAATTTTGATACATCTACCTAGCAACCATCATTATGACATCGTTTGGTGTCGCCACCGTGTGCTCAGTTTGGGAATTGAGCACCTGATCGGGACCATTCTATTGATACAAACGACTCCCTCTTCGTCAGATTGAGTGGCTTGCCTGAGTGTTAAAATTGAAAACAACATCGGGAGAGAGAGATGGGGACATGGGGTTTAACATCAACTCGACACCAACCAGGTCATTTCGGTATTAACACCGTTCAATTGTATTTCAATAATTTGCTTGCGCATAGGAGTGTTTAGCAGTGGGAGGAAACCGGAGGACCCGGAGAAAACCCACGAGGTTGGAGAGGCGGCTCTGCTCCATGTCACGTAAAAACGGAAAATCGAAACCACGCCAGTTTATTCAATGACAGACCTTATGTTACAGCGTGCACGTGCTAACCATTCGGCCATCCTACCCTCTAAACAACATTGAACGTGATATAAATGTATGGTTTGCAAATATTATTTCGAATACCGTGGCTTAGTGGGTAAGACGCTGGCTCGGTCGGGAGTTCGATCCCTGCATTGGTCGAAAAAAGTTCATCCAGATTTTCTGGCGTGGTTCCCCCTTATTAGTGTCTTGTCGTTCCGATGGGATGAAAACCCGAGGTTCCATGTACATGTTGGCGTGCACGTAAAAGATCCCGTGGCCGTTAGACTTCGATATAAGTCCACGTCGTAGATCCGCTCTCCGGGCAATATTTCCCTAAAGCACACTGTATGGCGTATGTCCGTCTCCATTAGGGGGGTTGGGATGGCCTAGTGGTCTAGAGTGCCGTGCTTCGACCTCTAGCTGGCCGATCACCTCTGGCTTGCGGCTGTGGTTTCGAGCCCTGGTGTGAGCGTATGTGGCATGGAGATAGGGGCGCCTTCTCAACCTCGTGGGTTTCCTCCGGGCACTCCGGTTTCCTCCCACTGCTAAAGACCCCTACGCGCAAGCGAATTATTGAAATAAAATTAAAATGACCTGGTTTGTGTTGAGTGGACTTTAAACCCTATTTCTCTCTCTCTCTCTCGTTTCCATTAGCCCGGTTCGGAACAAAACAGTAGGGCGTTAAACCCTCTTTCATTTCATTTCATTTTCTATTTCAAATATAAGCTAAACGGGATTTGGAGAATTTTATTTTATTTTATTTTACGGTTGATCCAATAATTAATATTTATATGCAGTTGGTCTATATTAACACATGGTATAAATGTTATGGATAGGCCTACACAGATACTGAGTTTAATACTAAGTGACCCCCTCTCTCTCTCTCTCTCTCTCTCTCTCTCTCTCTCTCAGCACTCCTTCCAACCTTCAACCAAACGAAGAATGGGTCGTTTATACCAATTATGGTCCCGATCAGGTGCGCAATCATCCAATTGAGCACACAGTGGCGACACCAAACGATGTCATAATGATGGTTGCTAGGTAGAAGTATCAAAATTCTAAATTTGTTTGCCGTTCATGCTTTTAAGCATGTAATACCACAATGAAGTAGACATTTTTCGCCTCAATAATAGAAATAAGATGAAATAGAATTGATATTTACACTGAACAAATAAAGAAGTTGAATTATACATTGTCTTAAATTAGAAATTACGTGAATGGAAGTTAGAAGTTACATGAATGGAGGTTAGAAGTTACATGAATGGAGGTTAGAAATTAGACGATAGCATGTTAGAATTTTGGCACTAATATACCGCCATAGTAAACAGGTAAATGTATCACCTTCTGTTCCGTACAAATAAGTTGCCGAACTCGCTTGAGGTAGAATGAATACTGTCATACATTGAACAATTTCTTTTTTCTTCTTTTGCAGACCCACAGCGATTGTCCCCATCAGATGCTGCCAATTTACTGTTACGTATTCAGAACTCTCAAAATTCACAGGCACAACCAGCTCCTGCACCTCAAGCAGATGCTGCCAGTTTACTAGCGACTATTCAGAACCCCCAAAACTTCCAAGCGGGTCCTGTACCTCAAACGTTCAAGCAGAGCTCCAATATCCAAGCAACCGTTCCAGGATCTCAAACCCAACCGTCATCGATAGACCAGCTAATTCAAACTGCCCAACCTGCATCATTTAATCGGTTGATACAACAAATTCAGAAAAATTCACCAAAGACCCAATCATCACCACAACAGCAAGCTCCCAATTCTCCTAGTAACTTCCTGCCTTTTGCAGCTACTGGTATGATCGATGGTCCTATGGCCAACATAGCTGCTGCAAGTGCTCTTTCCAACCGCCCAGGACCTCTAGGAACCATGATGGCTTCAAATGTGTTAGACGTGGGCGATACTGGACGGGGGTTAATGTTGATGAATTCTCTGCGAAATCAGCAACCAGGTAAAGCTGGTTCACAGCCAAGTAATAATGCCATGGGTAATTATTTGACTGCTAGAGCCTTTGACATGGGTGATACTGCCTCCAATATGATGCTGTTAGGGGGGATGAACAGTAATAATCAAAACCCTCCAAACCAGCAACAACAACAGCAACGGCAACAACAACAGCAACCCTTTAACCTCTTCGGAGGTGGTCCCATGGGTAATTATATGACCGCTAGGGCCTTTGATTTTGGTGACTTCATGACTAACATGATGCTCTTTAACGGAATGGGGCAACAGCAACAACAGCAACAGCCACCGCAACAGCAGACACAACAAACACGACAGCAGCAACAACAGCGACAGGTCCAGTCAACTTTTGATCCTATGTTAGCAATGCTGTGGGCTATGTAAATTATGCATGCATTTGTTACTGAACACTTCTCTAGAAATGTAAGCAAAATGTCTAATCTAACATGTAAGGTATATATAATTTACAGATATGGGATGAGAATATCAATTAGCTAATAGATCGTATTGACTTGAGACGTGCTAGTGATAACGTTCAATATACTGTTACAATGATTTGTTTTGTTTTTAAGGACGTCGACTTTGTATGTTCTTTATATAGCAATATGATTGACGATATTACACTTTGTTGCCAATGATGCGCGCGAGGCGTGCATACGCAGTGTCTTCAATCAAACTTGTCGTGTTTACAATACATGGGCGTCCGTATTTTCCCACAATAGTTAAAACCAAATGTCTTATAAACCTTCATCGGATACAAGCGTTAAACAATAGCAGCTGTATGGCAAGAATTTGATTTATTTACCCCTCATGTTAACTCTAAGTCTTTATGGGCCCCAGTGCCGGATTTACATAATGGCTTAGCAGGCTGAAGCATAGATTCCCAAAATCTACGAGGCCTCCAGTCAAGGTGTATATAATTTTTGACACTGCCATATACCCTTCACTATTGAAACCGTACCATTCTAGGAATTAATCCATTGTAAAAAAACACCTGCCCACCACCTTCTCCTAATTGCGAATACGAGACATTGTCGGGGCTAACGTAGCATCTTATTTGAAATAGCCTAGAACCTCTGAACGTCTCTTTCATTTAATCCTAAATATTTACAATTACTGATTACATGTGACATCTTATTTGAAATAGCCTAAGACCTCTGTACCCCTCTTTCATTTAATCCGAAATATTTACAATACTGAGTACATCTAGTTTGTTATATAGACAGAAAAGTGTATTCAATTATGTTTTATTTTTAGTTCTTGTAAAATATAATTCATGTGTATTGTATATATTAGCTATATAGAGATTGGAATATTAAAGCATATATATTCAGGAATTGATTGTTGTTTGTCGTTCTACAAATGTGTAAAGAACAACGCTTTTCTTTTGTACGTTGACGTAAAGCTGTGATTTAATACACCTTCGTCAACTCACATTTTGGACAGTAACTAGATTCAATATATCAAAGAGATACTAATAAGGGCTGAAAAGGTGGTTTAAATTATCGATGCCTTAATGAACGTCTGATTTAACCCCCCAGATCTCCATAACCATCTGTTGATGGCAGTGATATAATCTCCCAACTCCTGTTACCATCTGTTGAAAGCAGTAATAGAATCTCCCAGTCCCTGTTACAGTCTCTTTATGCCCTGCGATATGATATCTCAACCTCTGTTAACATCCGTTGAAAGCAGTGAGTCGACTCCGCAAATATTTCAAATGATATGTCTGAACAATCTTCAAGTCAGTTACCATCTTTTGATACCTTGTGATATGATCTCCCAGCCCATGTTACCATCTGTTAAAAGCAGTGATAGAATCTCCCAATCCCAGTTAGAATTCATTGATACCTTGAAGTATGATCTCCCTACTCTTGTTACCATCTGTTGACGTCGTGGGTTTCCTCCGGGCACTCCGGTTTCCTCCCACTGCTAAAGACCCCTACGTGCAAGCGAATTATTGAAATAAAATTAAACCATGTTAGTCCCGAAATGACCTAGTTTGTGTTGAGTGGACGTTAAACCCCATTTCTCTCTCTCTTACCATCTGTTGAAAGTAGTGATAGAATCTCACTGTCCCAGTTACCATCTATATATTACTGTTATCTTTTTGTAGCAATCTTTGGACCTACGCTTTCGTCGCCATGTTTAGTGATATAATTCCCAATCTCCATGACCACCCATTAATAGTCGTTGTAGAATAATCCCCTTCCCCCCTCTACAAGACCATGTCTGGATATAATTCCCCAGCAAATTATCCATGATCATCTATTGGTATTTTAAACAGATCCTCTTCGCTTTTGGCATCATTGAAACGGTTTTCCCTTCCTCTGTAACCAGTCAACGGTTGATAGAAGTGGCATGGTTCCCGCAGCTTCCGAATAAGTCATTTCTATCTATAATTGGAGCCCTCTCGCCCTATCCAGCAGTTCAGAGCGGTGATTATAGTGGCTAGATCCCCACCTGTTGATAGCAATTACCAGCGCCCCCCCCCCCCCCGCCCAATCTGTTCATAACAGATATCAAATCTGCTTCCTTTAAGAGAACCTGTTGATAGCAGTTAACAGATCCCCTGTTGCTATCGGACATTCGGTGTCCTTAGGTCTATTAGACCCACCTCCTTTATAACCACCTCTTGCACGGCACACCACTATGATTCTCCCAAACGTGATCAGTCTAATTGGAGTTTGGCTTATCCCTTTGATGGCGTGTTCGTTCCGGATGGACTTCTCAAATGTGATCAGTCTAATTGTGGTATATTTTTATTTATCTCTTTGATGACATGTTCTTCCCGGATGGACCTCTCATATGTGATCTATCTAACTGTGGTATATTTTTATTTATCTCTTTGATGGCATGTTCTTCCCGGATGGACCTCTCATATGTGATCTATCTAATTGTAGTATATTTTTATTTATCCCTTACATGGTGGAATCGTCCCGGATGGACCTCTCATATGTGATCTATCTATTTGTAGTATATTTTCATTTATCCCTGCAATGAAGTGTTCGTTCCGGAACAATCTAATTGGAGCATATTTTTTTTTATCCCGTAGATGGTGTGTGTTTCCAGGGTGGACCTCGTCCTACCAGAAACATGAGTAGATTTATACTCGGTGATCACGAGATGGACTGTCCAGGCACATTATTATTTAGTCCCAATATCTGTGAGTGTACTTGTAAGTATGCATATTTATTCTCTTCACTGGGGGGGGCCGCTGTGGCGGTGTCGTTTGGGACACTGTTTGTAAATATCCTGGGTTTAAATCCCGGTGTGAACAAAGAAGAACCCTGCGGCAATGACAAGGAATGTACGTCTAAGTCTCAGACCACCCCTGTGAAAATTGTTTGTACATACAGCCAGCAATCTGATTAAAATACAGATCTATATTTCGTGTCGGTTTTTATAGACTTTCGATGACGTACATGAAGACTTGATCAGTTGTACTGGGGTGGGGGTGGGGGTGGGGGTCAAGTCATACGAATGGCTTTTGACCCGATGACGTCAGGAATTGATTATTCAATCAGCATTGATGTTTCTAAGGGTTCACCCACAGTTCCGTGCAGATCACGCCAATAAGTCACAGTAACAGAACATTTTATAGGCTAATCCCCAACTAAAACTCCTGTTATATTACAACCCTTTCAGATCCTAGTGTTATGACAACAAGTAAAACGAAATTTTGAACTGTAAAAAACGAAACATAATAGGATCTGTTTTAATCAGATTGATACAACCACAGAACATTTAGTCTAATGATATTCTTTATTCAGTGATGTGGGTTGTTTAAAGTATCTCATTAGCAATGTGAAATAAGAATTGTTGTCCAACTACCCTGGCAATATGGTGATATAATTGTAGCACAACAATACTTCAATAAAATAAAACCAAGTACGAACAATCCAAACCATTAGTCAAAATTCCTAACAAAACGGTCCAGGCAAAATAGTGTAAAACGGACTGTTCGTCGTGTACAAAATACACGACAAATAGTGCCTATGTGAAACCTCTGGTGTTCCTGACAGAGTAAGCACACCCAACCTGTGTACGACATTCGTCACTAGTCATATCTAACTGTAGCAACGGTGTGGGACTGAATTACCGAAGAGTAATGGGCAGACGGTAACTACGGGATCAGCTGTTATCTAACGCCAAACCGCAAAAGTGCAATTACGTACATATATATATTACATATTTAAATCATCACGTTGGTGACTGTTGATGAATCTTATCCAAGAGGATCTCTGCATGGGAAAGATTGTGCTAAGTCTTTCCAACTCATCTAATTCTACATTTATTAATACTATTTGTGTCGGTCAAGTAGTAGGACGTTAAACCCATTTCATATTGTATCGGGCAAACTCAACCGATGTCTTTTGTTTTCCAGACCGACGTTCGATGAGCTTTCATAAATCTGGTTTTGTCCATTGGGTTAATGGAGCTAATCACAAACCGACTACGACGGACAAACCAACGTCTACATTCCAGCCAACATCCTCTATTCCTCTTGGAGAAGCTCGGCCACATGTCCAAAACAATCCAAACTTAACCGAAATAACAGAACAAGAACTTCGCGGTCCTTACAATCACTCAGAATTTCAAATTCAAAACTTTGGAAATCCTTCACCACATGCCGACCTCCCCGTCTCGCAATTTCCCGTACATGGCTTTGGATTGTTTGGTCAGCGAACTGATAGCCATTCATCTCATTTAGAAAGTCAGTCAATACGACAACTAAAGCCTCTTCTTCTTGCAATACAGCAATCGGCTAAAGAAAACCCACAAGCCCAACAACTCTTACAACCGACATCAGAACTACAAGACTCTAGACAAGAGTCACAAACGTCTTTTAAAGATGTAATCACAACGGTCGCAATACCAATGGTAGAAATACAGCCGAAAACGACGACGCAGCCAACAACATCATCATTAATACATTCGACAACAACGAGCACACAAGCGCAAACAACGAGCACACCGCCGACAAAAGCCAGGGCGGAACAAGGAACCACGACGACGACTGAGCCGACAAGTACAACGACGCAATCTACAACAATGCAGACAGCCTCAACACAGCCAACCACTTCGACAACAATGATGACGACCACCACGACTGCAGGAACGTTACCGACAAGGACATCTTCAGATATACGAATTAAGACCACGCTTTATCAAATTACAAAGGAAATCCCGTCATCTCAACCACTGATAGATTCTGTCAAAATATTCCGAGATCCAACACAACCGTTTACCGAGTCACAGCAGACCGAGCAACCTACACAGACAAATGAAGAGCCAGGACAAACAACGCAGCTGCCAACAGAACCTGTTCAAACTTCTCAACAGCCAACACAATCAATACTCCAGGTGCCAGCACAGCAGTCTCCATCATCTGTACCCCAATTGTCAATGAAGTCTGCACAAACGCCCCAACAGACTACTCAGTATGTACCCCAACTGCAGACACGACCTGTACAGGTACCCCAACAGACTACTCAATCTGTACCCCAAGTGCCAATGCAGTCTGTACAAGCACCCCAACTGCCAGCGCAGCATGTGCAAGTACCACAACAGACAACACAATTTGTACCACAAATACCACAACAGTCTGCACAACAGACTACTCAGTCAGTACCGCAGTTGGTAGCGCAACCTGTACAGGTACCACAACAGACTATTCAATCGGTAC
Organism: Patella depressa; assembly: GCA_948474765.1. Classification (NCBI taxonomy): domain Eukaryota; kingdom Metazoa; phylum Mollusca; class Gastropoda; family Patellidae; genus Patella; species Patella depressa. The sequence continues at coordinate 10,694,182 of OX419723.1, forward strand.
ACCGTCTGTCATCGCAACCTGTAAAATTACCACAACAGTCAACTGTATCTATACAAACAAAACCACTGCTAGCCCAACCTATACGAGCTTCACAACAGCCTACACAACATGAAAAAGCATCCGAACTACCTGTTCGGGCGCATCAACCTCTAGTGCAGATCCCTAGAAACAGACAACAATCAACAAAACCCTGGCATCGTCAATCGCAGACATTTTATGATCAAGGAAATCAACCAAGGGGTAATTTTAACAGCATAACAAACATTAACAATGGTCCCAAACAGCAAAAGCTTCACCAACAGCAGCAATATTTACAGAATCAGCCGTATCAAAATAGCAATAATAACTTTGGTTTAGATCCTTTTATAGCATATTTCTTGACATCTTAATCGAAAGACTTAAGCTCTCCTCATTAGCCTCTCGGAGTAGATTTAAGATTTTGTATTGTGTCTGATATCAGACGAACGTTGTGCTTATTATCACAGCTATTGGGAATTTTTAAATGCGAAGAAATAATGCATTGGAGTAAATGATCAAACAGAATTAAGAAAAGATCCATCAATATACTACCTCAGCAAAGGATATATATATTTTTAATTTGTTTTAATAGCTTTTTTTAACAGAAATCAATGCCGATATTCTATCAAGCGAAAGTTTATTTTGTAAGAAAATTATATTTTTGTAGAAATATATTTTACCAATTAATTTAATTGTTATGTAAAGTAATAAATTAATTTCGTTTGTGCCATTTTATTGAGTATATCATCATTGTATATATAACAATTCATTTACAACGATGGGTTGCAACGATGACAGTAGACTACCTGATTAGAGTATTGAGAGGATTAATGGTGCCTACAGCTCAACCAGCTGTAGATAAGGGTTTCTGTTATTCTAGAGGGGCAGTGGTTAGCGCGTGGGCTTTGTGTCATAAAGTCTCACTCGGCAAACCTCAACAGATTCCGGAACCTACATCTAGTCTTGGCTGTATGACAGTAAGTGATATGTACCTATGCCCATACATTTGCGATGTGGCTACCGGTTTACTTTAACAGGAAAACTTGACGCTATTACAAACAAACTAGACACCCTGGGCGCAGCCATGTTTCACCCGGGACCTTTAAAGTAGTTCCAATATGGCGGAATTCGTCATACAGCCGAGATTAGGTGTAGGTTCCGGAATCTGTCGATGTTTGCCGAGTGATAAAGTCTGTCATGGAGTCAACTGGCGTGGTTTTGATTCCCCGGTTGTACTTGACAATGAGTAGGGTAATCTGTCCAACCTCGTGGGTTTTCTCCCGTTCCCCTGCTTTTCCTCCACTGCTAAAGACCGCTACGCGTAAAGGGAGTATTGAAATCAATTTGAACCATATGTTGGTCCCGAAATGACATAGCTTGTATCGTGTCGCGGTTGTTGATTCAGGATTAAGCAGCGTTATTGTTCACGTCTCTTTGGTAAAGGGAGATAACGTATATTTATAAAGTTTGGGAATTTCAGACTATTCTAGCCACAACTGTGGTAGAAGAACTCGCAGTCGTTGTTGCTTTGGGAACATGGAGAAAGCTAGGATCAAACAATGCGACACTCGTTGCTTTTGTTATAGTTCATTTGGAAAAACATTATTGTACCAGTATTATTATTGTAAGAACACTTATATAGCGCCGTTTCCACTATAGTGCTCAATAGTGCTTTACAATTAAATACAAGAACAAAAGTATAGATATCAAAACTAAAAACACATAAAATATAAACGTAAATAGTAAAAATTTAAAACAAAATACTAGAAAAACTGATAAAACAAAAATCTATATAAAAATTACACGAGAAAAGAAAAAAAAATACACTTGAAGAGACATATATCACAGATAATAAATCATGGATAATTATACATATATTAGGATATATTAATTAAAGGCTATTGTGAAAAGTTTTGAGACTAGTTTGAGAATGGTTTAGAATGCATGAGACCATGTATCTTTGTATCTTGGCAACGCCGGATTAACCATGGGGCACCATGGGGCACAGGCCCCAGGGCCCACCACATTAGGGGGCCCCCACAAAAATCTCAGTTGTGCGCCTCGAGCATGGTCGGACCGAGGATTCCAACAGCCGGTAACCTAGTGACGGGGCCCCTCCGATGCTTCGAGGGCCCTCCATCGGAAGTCCCTTGGGCCCCCTCAATCCATGTTGTGTTGCGATCGACATCCGGGAATTCGGTGTAATCCGGTGATGGGTGTAACACATGTTTTTTTATTGTCGTGAGATCTCCTATAGGACCGACCATCGTCTAACTCGAATTATCGTATAACACGAACACATTGTACACATTTTGCCTCAGATTGACGTACGATTGTATGTAAGCTGTAGTTGTTGTTGTTGTTGATATTTGTTGTGGGTATAAGCTGAATTTGATGAGATGCACACCATGATCACACGAAATATTCATATTTCTTGATTAAATCTCGTATTACCATTTTGTTTGTCAAACATCGAGTCTGGTTTGGTCGTAACGTTACGGCCTCCATTCATCAAATCATCGTGGGGGTATAATACGATTCCAAATGAAGTAACCCCGTTATTTATCACTGAGCGACTTCAAAATTAGGTTTGATGTCGCTCTGCTCACTTACAGTCTCCTCCTCTAGAAATGTCATCATTTCATAGCACTCGCATGGATTGGTCCACTGAAATAACGCCAGAATGCACTAATTTGGTGGCAGAATTTTATTTTTTTCTGGGGAGGTACTTCTAAATGGCTCCAACACAAGTGCCTGAAATGCCAGGAAATCAGGTTTCTGGCCTCCAATTACCCCAAGATATTCCGGTTAAGTAAAAGTCCCAATAAAAAGATTCATTAAATCGCGTGTAGTTTTCGGCTTCTATCACTTAGTAAACCACAACAGATATACTAATTTACCAACAAATCTTTAAATAAATATGTTTTAAAAGTACCGAGAAGTAGTCCGGCGTGCTGTGGACCAGGAACTAACCATGACGTCATCGCAGTCATCTTGGAATTATGACGCCATATCAAAAATCAAAGTCCATCCATCGATGCACAATTGTCCATGGAACATGCATGCCAAGTTTCGATCGTACATGAACTCGCGGAGCCTTGAGCTTTTTTTTTTTTCGAAAAGTGCCGCTTAGGAATCAGTTTCTGGTGCAAAGATAATGGTGCAAAGCTACTTTACTTATGCATTAATAACACAGGCCACAAAAATGGCTTACTGGGCTACATATTCAAACCACTGAATTGTAGTAAATCGAAGTATTTAAAAAATTAAAAATAAACGCAAAGCTTTAGGCCTAAATATTGGATTCAAATATCACTACTGAATACAAGGTACAATATAACAACATCATCCACATTTGGGTTAAAAATTTAGATTTTTGTATGAAGCTCCTTTGTTCTTGGCGAATTTGACTTGTACCTTACACCGATTACTATCATGTCTACTCATACAGGCTGGAGAGGGGTGACTCAACTTACCCAATGGGTTCCAATAGATGATCAGACAATAGATGATCAGACAAGAAATGTCGACCATAAGTATATTGATGAAATTTCTCAACAGAGTAGACGATACCCAGTTATTTCTCTATTTGGTCATAATGTATAGATTTTGTTTCAGTAAGAGCTCTATAAGCATGTCCCGAGGATTTTCCATCTTGAAGGAGGGTACATATACCATGATGACTTGTCTCGTACAGTCAGTTCGTCAGCAGGCTCATAGTTCGAAGGATTGGAGCTTCACAGACAGCTTTCTTGATATCACCAAATGTTTCTTGATGTACTGACGGCCAGTAGTTGGCCAATAGACTGAATTCTTTCTAATTTGCAAGATAATTAGCAAATCCTTGAAGTCTTAAAGGGCAATATTGGTGTCAGTCTTTATTACATATGTGATAGAAGTGGTTAAATACATTCCAAATACAATTTTAACACAGAGATCATTGCTACGGGAGATGTGTAACACACGCTGGAATTAACGGGAAGTGGCGTCAAACGTGACAAACACGTGTTATCCTTCTTTATAACTGACTGAAGTAACGAGCTATAACAGACATACGAACAACATTTGACAATTCAACATTTCAATACTCTTACGGTTATTTGTATATGGGTATTTAAACAATCTATATACATGACATCAACGTACGTATGTATGTGTGTATGTCGCCGCGCTCCACCCACACTTATCAAATTAACCAGCATGACCCCAATAATGTTTAAGGCCATCGAATTTAGGCCCCGCATTTTGCGCATATATTTTTCTTGGTCTTTTTGCTATTTGGCATATTTTGATGAATAAACTATGATTTGATTTAAACTACATCATTTGTTTTGTGTACTATTTAAATGGAAAAAATGACCCTAATACCAAATATAGGCCCAACAACCCCCCCCCCATTCTCACATACTTAAATACGTACAAGTCAATGGGGGTGGGGAGGGGATGCCAGACTGAGACCTGCTACAACAGGCTGAGTAATAGAGATAACCTGGCATATGATAAAGCTCGACGTTCCTTCGTTAGAAGTGGGAGGGGCGGTGGCAAGATGGCCGAATGTTTAGCTAGTGCGCGCTGTATGGTAAGATCTGTCATTGAGTCAAGTGAAGTGGTTTCGATTCCAACCTCTGGGGCTTTCTCTGGGTTCTCCGGTTTCCTCCGACTGCTAAAGGCTCCTACGCGCAAGCGAATTATTGAAAATGAAATTGAACCCTAGCTTGTCTCGAATGGACGTTACCCCCCTCCCTCTCTCTCTCTCTCCCCCCCCCCCGAACTTCTTTGAGCTCAGGCTTACCAAAGCACGTATAATTCGTAACAAGTCAAATGAGGAATATATCATATAGTCCTTTAATTAATTATAAGAATATCTATATGTGGCATAATTATCTAGAAATTTACTACTAAAGGTGGTCTCCCCTTAAAAAGCTGGGCCCTGTTTCACGAAATTTTAACTTAAGATAAAATCTAATTTTAGTAGATACTTCAATTTTGATTGGCTAAGCACTAAAATCAATCTAATATTATCCAATCAAATTACTAAAATTGGGATCTTATCTTAGTTAAAATTTCGTGAAATAGGCCCCTGGTTTGTAGATCGTTAAAGTTAGGATTAAACTAATCTATGAGAAATATATAAGCTGATAATCTACCAGTATTTATACACAATCGTACTGTCTACATGGCAATAATCGCCTTATGCTAAAATGTTTCGACTTGCTTAGGCCATTTATTATTTATTTATAGTCACGTGGTTCACAAACATGTCCGAATTGTTGAGAGGGGAATGAAACCGTAAGGCCAATTACTAAACACACAAATAAAGAAAACAGGCTGAATTATTATAAGTAAGTGGCTTTTTTTTAACGTACTCATGTTTAAAGCGAGAATTTCATATTTTCTAACAAAGTCAAAACAATTATTTCTATGTCTTTTGCTCAATAAGTTTTTGCTCAACTCACTATTATACAATCATAGACATTATTTCCCACACTTGAAAAGAATATTCACACCGAAAATAATAACACAATCACCGCCCTTGTTTTTCTATTCCCCCCTCCCCATACAATAGCTTGAATTTGAAGTTGGAAATGATATTTTTGGCAATTTATCAGCTGGTAATAGTGCATTTTAGGATTAATAGGATAGTATTCTTTGAATTGGTAGGCTACTTTTATACATTGGAAGCTAAGTTCCTTGAATGCCATTTAGTACATTCGAAGCGGTCAGAAGAAATATATTATGGACATTTTCATTAATTAATTTGTTGTTTTACACGTTCCTTAAGCATATAATTAAATGATGATTATATGATTCATGCGTGAATTTAGTTTGCGATTTTCTTAATATTCTTTTGTAAATTATATTTCTCTTCTATTTTCAAATTTTATTTTAAACTTCTGTTTTAAAGGGCAAAATGTAAGACAGCCCCCCCCCCCCCTTGGCCTAATTTTCAACCCTTTGAAAATAAAGTTATTATTATGATTATTATTATTCTTTAACAAGGTATGACTGTTTATTTTAATACATTTTTAAAATATAAAATTCTCGCTTTAATAGAAAGAAATAAGGTAAATGTTCTTTTTGTTTTTCATCACTTCCCGATTCTTCAAATCTTTGTTACGGATCAACCTTAGCAAAGATTTCTGTGTTAAAATTATATAATTTAATATTGGTGGAGACTAACATTGTCAGTTAATACTGGTTGTCATTGTAATTATATTCCATAGAACAATTTCTAAGCTAAGCGAAGACCTCAAAACAGAAGTGATACCAGGTTTTCTAAAAAAAAACAAAAGTAAACGTTGTGTACGAGTACTACATTAACACAGTCGAGTTAAAGGTGCATTACGTAAGATTTAGTTAAAGAGCTGACGGTTCTAACTATAATATTTTTAAATAGATAATGGAAAAGCAATATTTTGAACATTTCAGTCAAATTACTTCATTGTGGTCGAGCGTAGTCTCGACTTTCATTAATACCGTTGTTCAGATAATTATTAAAATCAATGGCGACCATGTTTCAGTCCGTTCAAAATCACAACCAGGCGCGGATCCAGAGGGGGGGGGGGTTTGGGCCCCCCCCCCTGCTCAGCTACATAAAAAAAAATAATGCCTTGCATCAATGAAATTACATCACAAAGTGATCCTACATCAGTATAAAAATGATTTCTCTGTTTAAAAAGCTCAATTTGTATGTATGCCTATGTAATTTAGAGACGATGATGGCAGATTTCCGTAACAGAAACCTGGCAAACCCCCTCCTGCAAAAATTCCTGGATCCGCCCCTGACAACCATCCGATGTTCTAGAGCAGCGGTTCTCAACCTTTTTTTGCCAACGGCATACTTTGGAACACGTGAAAAAATAGCGGCACAACTGGCTAATTATATGAAAAATATTTGAAGTTTGCAAAATAGAAACATGGCAAGTCATAGACGTAATACAATCGTAGAATGAATTAAACATTATAATTTATGTAACATTTGAGGCTAAACGAATGATCTTCAATAGGCAGGTGTGTAGCTCTCTATGTATCAAGTACTTATAAACTCTTTTCAGTTTCATGTAACTGTAATAATTAAAACCTGCCTTATCTGTTTTCAGAAGATGATTTTATCCACGACCGCCATTGTTTTAATAGCTCTTGGGTGTATAATGTTCAGCATATGTATTGGTGTTTTCATCTGTTACTCTCAAGAACAGAGTCGAGCAAAGGCCGGACCTACCAGATTAAACACAGCCAAAAGACGCAGTCGGTTTGTTAGGGGACTTCGACCTTCTCTAGCAGAAAAGGGCGAGTTGCCTCGACCAAAATCCGCAAATGCCCAAATGACTGGTCATCACTTAAGACATCTTAAATGTAGCGACAGACCCCGTCGAGTCAGTGAAGTTAGTATTTCCTACAAACAGCGACAAGAATTGTTATCAAAGTCAGCTTTAGATAGTATACCCGAGAACGAACCGAGAGCACCAGATGAAATGAGTTTTGTGGATGACACAATGAAGACCGATATCAACAAAGCTGCTCAGTGTGTTGCTGGTGATGACAGTTCCAAAGATAATGGTACTACTGAACCAGTTGTAATTGTTGTGTGTACTAGTACTAAAGCAGACGAAATTGCGAAAATCTCACGCGCGGATACTAAACTCCCAAGATCAGATGAAGAAACATGTTGTATCTTTAACAGAGAAGTGGGTCTCGCCAGTAAGGGACATAACTCCAAAACAACCGCATGCAGCGAGGCTCCGAATGTTGATCAGGATATCGTCCTGCAAAATAAAAACGAACTTAATACTTTTAGTAATGCAGGGGACTAAGAAGATTATATCTGATATAAATTCATTTTTATTTATGAAAGTGCTATAGAATAAATTTAAATGAACGCGTGGTTCATTTGGTAATACTTTGTAATTCGAGTTAAATTAATTTCTGTTTTTATATTTCAAATTGAAGCGTTGTGCTGCAGACATGTTTTATAATGTGAGCCCAGAAACACTACACAGTAAATAGAGTACATTGCTGATTAAAATACCTTTAAGACATAAAATTGTATAAGACATAAAATAATTATAAGATAGTCAAGTAGACAAGGGCGTGGAAGGCGCCCACACCATTCGCTACGTCTTGACAAAAAAAATGATAGCCTTGGACAGCAGCTAAACAGCTTGCCCGAAAAACTTGATGAGGATCAAGCATGAGACAAACTGTAGTCTGTATCGCATTCGCGTGTTTTCGGAAAAGGCGGTGGGTACATATTTGAAAATAAAAAAAATATAGCCTATATCGATTTTATCTCATGGACGGAAGGTCGCGGAACTCTGAATATAGCATTCTCTCATGGCCTGAAGTATTCGAATCAGATTTGAAAGAAATCCATTAACAACTGTAGCCTCTGTCGGGTTCACAAGGTTAGCGGAAAAGGTAGAACAACTCTGGAAAGGACGGTTTCGGAACGCTGAATAGGGATAGGCTTCGTCACCAAATTACGTTAACAAGGTTTTCGACAATGGGGTGGTCGCTTCTTAATGGAAAGTTATGGAGCGCTGAATACCAATTTTGTTCATCCTTTCATGTTCCCAATATTTTAAACCAAATCTGAAAAAGATCTGTTAAAATCAGTAGCCTCCATCGTGTTAACATGCCAGTTTTTGACGGATGGACATTAAGTGACGACATAATAAAAAATGCAATGCTTACACGATATCAAATTGCAATAATAATTGAGGTATTATTATGAAAGGATAGAAATATCAATGCAATACATTTGCCCCGCAGGACAGTGTTATTATGGTATTAGGTTCTATAGAATTGATAAAGTGTTCCTGTCAAAATATGCCCCCCCCCCCCTTTCTGCGTCAGGTGTTGAATGTCATTTTGGTTTAATTCACTGACAGACCCTAGCCCCTCAAATATAAAAGCCCATAAGTCTTAAACACAATTATTATATTATTTTGGCCATTGTATATAAGTGCAAACTCCACAGACAAGTTTACGGACACCTATCACTAAAAACATCATCATCGTCAGCATTATCATTGAAATGTATTTTAGCTCAAGATACTTTACTTCATTATAAAGTTGTTTACTAGTCGAGGAGCCTGACTCCATATGGCCTGCTTAGCGGGAAAAAATTCCCACTATAATGATTCCTGATTTTTCTGAAACTATAGGATGGGTAGTGTTCCAGAAAAATTCCCCCCGTTAATCGGCCTTGGGGAAAAAAAATTACAGCCATTTTTAGGTTTGGTATCCGAACTTTTGTGAAATTTCAGTGTTTCGGTCCCTGATTGGTCAGTGGTACTTTGTATGGTGTCGATATATAGGTTTTCGGGGTCGGAGAATATAAAAATGATGTTTATTTTGTCGTACGGTTTCCATGGTAACCACATTTTTGGTTTTGGTATCCTTTTTTCATTTCACTCTCCTCCGCAGACGCAGAAAATGAAAAAAAAAAGAAAATGTATCTTTTCTCTAGTTATTTTTCTTAATCTGCATTATTTCTCAGTCGGACTGTGATCCAGTCGATAAAATGGCTTCAAACAATGTCGGGGAGGGACCCAATGATAAATGCCTTATATGAGGTAAAGCTGATGAAACTAAAAAGTTGACAAAGGTATATGACAAAGGGAAATCAACGCTTTTACAGTATAGCATTTTTCGTGGAGATAAGGATTTCAATGTTCGACTTCAGAACTCTGGAACTTTCTACATTCATGAGAATTGTCATCGCTCGTATATTGACAAAAGAAATATCACTGAGGCTTCAGAACAATCGTTGAAAAAATTACGTTCTATTTTGCCCGATTTCGCCAATATGATCCTGAAAAACATTAGATCTGATCCGACCATACCCACGACGACAAATTACGTGACATTGATCGATGGTGGATGGCTACTAAATTATGTTCGGTGGACGAAAAGAGCAGCTACATATCAGTCGGTGATTGAACAGTACGTCAACTTTGTAGAGAAATTCCCAGGCTCTGTTGTTATTTTTGATGGATACGAATCTTGTACGAAAGACCACGAACACCAAAGGCGAATGATCAAATCTAAATCACTAGCAAACACCATTTCCATAAAACTAGATGCACCTGCGTACCGTGACCAATCTGCGTTTCTGGCTAATGTCGAGAACAAGAAAAGCCTCATAGATGAAATATCTCGATCATTAGAATTAAAGAATATTAAAGTGGTCAAGTGTACTGCTGATGCTGATACAAGAGTCGTCCATGAAGCATTAGACTATGCAGCAAATGATCAGTCCGTCATTGTGGTGGCCAATGACACTGATATATTGATCATGCTACTATACCATTGGAAACCTGGGATGGACATAAAAATCAGAATGTATTCAACCAAAACGGTAGAAATGTATAGTATTAAGACATTATGTGATAATCTTGCCGAGTCTACTAGAAAGAACTTACTATTCACTCACGCGTTTACAGGGTGCGACACAACCTCGGGAATTTTTGGACTTGGTAAAAACGTCATTTATAAATCTTTGGATTCAAATGATAAGCTCAAGCAACTAGGTGGAATAATATCTGAGTCTGATAGTAGCGGTGAAGAGATAGCTAAGGCTGGGTGCGAGGTTTTCTGTATTCTTTATGGTGATAAAAACAATACCAGGTTGACTAAGTTGCGTCATATGAAATTCAATCAGATGATGTGTGATAAAAATACTATCGATGCGGCCCGCTTGCCACCTACTGAACATGCAGCTAAGTATCATACACTGAGAGTTCATCAGCAAATTATTGTCTGGGAGAAACTGAACGAGACTATCTTAGATCCTTTGTTATGGGGATGGAAGGTGGTTGATGGCCAATTTACGCCAGTGCCAACTGACCTTCCCCCTGCACCAGATGATGTTTTAAATTTTATTCGCTGCAAATGTAAATCAACCCAAAACTTGTGCGGTACAAATCACTGTACTTGGAAGAAGAACGGGATGAAATGTGTTGCTGTCTGTGAGGGCTGCCACGGGGAAAGTTGTAAAAATGCAGAACAGATTGATTTGGAGGAATAAATTGGATGCAAGTATTTTTTGTATTTTTATTTTGTAATTTGGCCTATGTAATCTTCCAGTGGTAGTAGGTCCATATAAGTGTCTTAGCTATTCAATAACTAGATTCCATTCTACTAGTTTTGGGCCAAATTAAGGCAAATATGGGCTATTAAGCCATCTTATCTACAGAATACCCTTAGAATCGGACTCAGCGCCCATAAAAACCTATATTTTGACACCTCACATGTACTACAAAATAATTATGAAACAAATCACAAAATCGAATACCAAACCTGTAAATATGGTTACCATGGTAACCGTACGACAAAATAAACACCATTTTCGCATTCTCCGACCCCGAAAACCTATTTATCGACACCATACAAAGTACCATTGACCAATCAGGGGCACAAACACTGAAATTTTACAAAAGTTCGGATACCAAACCTAAAAATGGCTGTAAATTTTTTTCCCCAAGGCCGATTAACGGGGGGAATTTTATTGGAACACTACCCGTCCTATAGTTTCAGAAAAATCAGGAATCATTATAGTGGGAATTTTTTCCTACAAAATATGCCATTCTCTCCGACTATACCCAGCAATCAAATTCCAAAGTGTATTCACTTGACGAGGTTAACCCCATAACCATGCCAAGTGATGGAGACGCAATGACGCACTTGGGAAAGTTGGGATTATGTGTTCAGAGCTTCTGCGCCCCTTTCAAATGGAAAAACTAAGTTGATTTCAATGTGGGTTTTGAAGGCTATTGGCACACAATTTCCATATCTGTTCTCATAGCCATAGCCGTACGGGCTCGATTAATGTTGGGGGCAGAATCTGAAATGCCTGAAAGAATTTCGGATTACAGACGGTAGCTCCGGTCGTCTGCGAGAGGCAAAGGACCCCTCCCCCTTCTCCCAAGAGAAAAATTTGGGAAATTTTACAGTAGCAAAAGCGTTGTCTTGCTATTCCAGCCCTTGAATACAGAAACTTCCAAATGGTCTAATTTACCTAACTTGGGTGGATGACTCGAATACTAATCAGTGGTTCTTAGTCCACGGAGAAGGGACCTTCGGGAAAAAATTTAAATGCCTCAAACTTGTTTTCCTGCTATCCTAGCCATCCAATATAGCCTATCTTAGGCAGCTAACCCGAATCCCTTTCAGGGCCTATTTTAAGGATTATTTGACGAAGCACGGTCTCCGTGAGAATGCTTATTTTTTTGGGGGGGGGGCGGGTGGGTTCGCTCCCCCCGGCTCCGAGAAAATTTTCAAAATTCGACCGCCAGAGAACGCCGGAAACACTATTTCCGAGTAGAAAGTGATCAGTTCAATGTAGCTCCTTAGCTTTCAGAAATTGTGACCAAACAGATCATGAACTATGAACAAAACAATCGGATAAAACTCACCAGAAGTAAACTAATAACTTCCAGAATTATTATCACACTACTTACACTTTTAATACCAAAAAATTGACTGACAGATTTATGTATATCCGACCGCTTGTCAGGGCATGGGATGTTCAACGAAAAGTCCAAACACACTCAGATTCACAAAGATATACACACCTTTTTTCAGAGCACGGATTTTAGATTATCAAAACCATGGTCAGTAAGATCATAGACCGTATATAGATGGACAGGCAACAAGTCCCACTGGTTGAATTCTATGCCGCTCGGATGAGACACGACGAGATCGCAATATCCACGGTAAACCGAGCGAAGTGATTCTAGACATTGCAGGATTTCATACAGATAAATTTCTCGAACTCCGCCTTAGTCTACACATGCAAACCTCCGATATATACCTACGTTTGAGCAAAAGTGGTCTAATACATGCGCTTTAGATCATGAGGTATGTCATTGAGTTAAGTGGCGTGGTTTCCATTACAAGCTTGTATGTAACATGGTCTAGTGTTGTCTATCCAATTTCAGGGATTATCTCTTTTCGCACATGCGAATTATTGAAATAAAACTGTATCATATATTAGTCCCAAAATTACCTAGTTTGTGTCGAGTGGAACTTAAACCCCATTTCTCTTTCAAGTCAAAAGCATCCTTGACGACTGGATGGATTATATTATATAAACTTTGTAAAGATGTCCAAACATGTGCATCCACCATATGTTCGTTCCAAAATGACCTATTTTGTGTGCAGTGGACGTTAACCCCATTTTTCCTCTCCCTCTTAAGTCTAAATCATTCTTGCTGATGAATAAATGGAATATATTACATTTGTAAAGATGTCCATACATATTCTTCATTTGGTGTATTGAAGGAGGGCCTGACAAGGAAAGCTGCCTAGTCGTTCGGATGGGACGAAAAACCGAGGTCCCGTGTACACATTGGAGTGCACGTAAAAGATCCCTTGGCAGTTGGAATTTGATATAAGAGTAGGCCGTAGCGCCGCTACCCGGGCAAAATTTCCCTCATAGCACACTGTATGGCGTATGCCCGTCTTCCATTAGCCCAGGTTAGGTCATACTCCGCGCAGTGTTTCGTTTGATTAGAGCTAATCCCACTATTCACTGCTGTACAGAGCGTACATTCTTGTGCTAAATTATGATTGGTCAGTAGTCCGATTACCAACCAGTAGCTGACAGCGTTACAAAGGCTTTACCTTTACCTTTAAAACAAAGCGCCAAATTGGACCAAACGTGTTTACATAACGTTACGTCATGGCTCACGATTTTATTATGCCCAATTAACCAGTGCATAGCAGATTATTGCAGTAAAACTAATTGCGCGACAAACGAGGCTATCAAATCGATTAAAATGTTAACAATATTGTTTGGAAACGAACATACTTTCGTGATTTTTAATACCTTAAATCACTGTCCGAAGTTTCAGGGAAGACCCAGATTAAACGAAGGACTGTCATGTTGCTGTACTCAAGTGATAGTTTTGATTGAACGGGAAGAATAGCCACACTCCCGCAAAAGTTCAGAGAGAGAGAGAGAGAAATGGGGTTTAACGTCCACTCAACACAAACTAGGTCATTTCGGGACTAACATATGGTTTGATTTTATTTCAATAATTCGCTTGCGCGTAGGGGTCTTTAGCAGTGGGAGGAGCAAAAGTTCAGGAATCAGAAGCTAATCCAGCAATGGCCAGAGAGGGATTTCTCGGGACATTGCTTCAGGAATATGAGGTTAGGTGCAAAATAGTAGGACGTTAAACTCCATTTCATTTCATTTCATTTCTAGTGTATTGATAAACAGGACATTTTATACCAATTTTTGGTGTTTTTAATTTATTTCTACTTTTTTTTTATTATAACTGTGCCGGTCATTTTTATTTTTTAATTTGTAAGTAGGAGGATTGCTAGTTATGGGTAACATTCAACATTGGTCCTGGTCCCTGTCAAGAACGAACTTCGGTTTTCGTTAAATTCAATTTTCAGAGCGTGTTGAGTATCTGGCCAGTACCAAGATATCATTAGCAGTAGAAACTTAAAATTATGTGTGTAAGAGGAGACGGGTGGTTCTACTAAGCCCAAAATTTCGTCTGTCGAAATCAATTATTGTCCGAATAACAGATCATACAAATTTAGTTCCAAATTAGAGCATTTTTGAGTATTTTTCTATAAAAAAAATATTTTTCCAATTTGCCAGGTTGGTATCAACTGAATCAATCTAATATTTTGTGGGAATGTATCTGGGTACTAACCCATCTCACAGAAAAAAATGGTCCAAATCCCCGACCCAAGGTTTATAACTCTCTGCATGGTGCTCTCGCGGACATGCTCATAAAACATGTCGCCCAAACTCATATCTAGGTGTGTTGTGCAGCACGTGCAAAATTTATTACCTGTATAAATACCAAATAGAGCAATAGAAGATTAGTATTTGAGAGAATATTATACACAATTGAAGTGGGTAAATTTTAATTTTGTAGTACACGTGCCATATATTTAAGCGTGTCGAGACATATTGCAAGTTTTAGACTGGGAATTTATTTTAACGACAGAAGGAAATCCTCAATATTAGAGACTTTTGGCAAGCGTGAATTCCTAGTGCGTATCGCGTATCCGTATGGATTTTATGTGTGGTGTGTGACGTCATCATTGTGTGTGTAATCTCATACGTGATACGGCACACGGATACAGCAGCCCGCATCGAACACGTTTCATACGGAGAAGGTCCGTAAAACATTGTCGTCTTTTTAGACGCTGAAATGTTGTATCATACCGTTTTTTTATGAATCTATGTGCATCTTAATCATAACAAAGACTGGAATTTAATAAATATTTTTAATGGACTTTTCTCGGAATTTTCGTACTTTTTCCTGTCTGCACGCCAATTGATCTACGCGTTAGATTTAGGTAGATATGGGACCATGCAAATCTGTAAATGATGTGATTCTATGGTAAAGAGGTGTAAATTAGTGAAACTAAAATTCTTTTTTTTAATAAGATGCGACAATATTTTTTAATAGCTCCGCAACTGTCACTGACTTCACGCACTCCGAGAAATTGTAGGCACGGCAATTGACTAGTACCGATGGTGATCTTGGTAGATAACCGCCATGCTGTACAAAACTAAGCTCGGCTCAGTTACGCATGCGACGCAAGAATCTGCTAAAACTACTCTGACGCAACGTGTCACGTATGCGATACGAATAGGGGGAAAATGCCAGTTGCCAAAAGTCTCTATTTAATCCAACCACGTTTCACATGCGCTCAACAACCTGTACTTTGTACAGTGAAACTTAGGCATGTTCATCTCGCGCCGTCTTCAGCGAGTTCTGCTAGAAAGGATTATATACCGTACCCAGTCTCGCGACGTCGGTGTGGTCGCATGCAAGTCTTTAGTCGAGGTCGAAGTTGTTTTTTAGAATTGGTCGATGATGTTAACGCGATGTTGGAAACAATTTAATGTCATTTATTTTCTTGCTTTTGATATTGCATCAAGAATTGAAAGATTAGTGTATCCCTTTTTGGAGATAACGATCACCCATTTTTGAGAGGGGCGTTTTCCTAGAATCTGTGTGTACATACGCCCACACAAACTTGTATTGTCTATCCACAAATGTTTCCACGTTTTTATTTTCTAATTCCATATTTATTTGCTGAATATTCATTTTTATAGTAAGATCATGTTGATGCTTCAATTGGTGGTGATTTTACCAGCTTTGGCTGTTGCTGTAAACTGGGACCTTGATCATTATAATGGTTATGATAAGAGACAGCAAGCCGGTCAACTTGTACAACCCTTTGGTTCAAATCGTAAGTTATTTTTGTTAAATACAAGCTATGTGAACGTTGCTAAAAACGTTGAGATATACTATGTTTTTGTTTTCAGCTACATGCAATGGGGAGCCTTCAGTTTGACTTGCAAACTCAATTTCTTTATTGCATGTAACATCTTTAAAATAAGTTTATACTATTATGAAGCCTTAGTTTCCTGACTAAAAAGATGGTGGTCTTAGTAACGGCTTAACGTCTCGATTTTCAATACGATGATTTATACCCGTTCCAGGTAGGATTATAATATGCTTAATTGTAATTTGGTGTGGCAGAAATATTATAACAATATCGATCGTTGTTTTGATGAAAAATATTGTTTATTTGGCATAGTAATAGAAATTGCGAATTACAATCGCATTGCAACGTTGAATTCTATAGGAAGAAATTTCATCTGGAAGTTTATCGGGACACAAGACTTAAGTTTCGAAATTTGACTGACCCTATAACCATGGCCCATGGCGTCAAAGACATTGGCAACCGCTTTAGTGTCTAGAACAATGAGAAATGGATAAGAAAAAATGACTTTGAAAATTTAACTTTGGAAAAACTGACATGAGAAATAGTCACAGATGCCTGAATATATACAAACTCTTTTTTCTAATATCCATTTTTGTTCCAAGGGACTACTTTTTCGACTTTTTGTATCGAATATCTAGTGCCTATATCAAAATCTCCCTGGAACTCTTTCCAAATAAGACTGACGGGTATGTTGAGTAAGATGCTCAGTCCTAAGGCAGGGGATTTTAACACAAAATTAAGCAGCTTTCGTGTACCAATGGTAAAATGTTTAGTTTGTCTTAAATATTGGATATCATAAACCCATCTTTTCCCGGTACGATCACGGCATCAATGTTTTCAATTGACAAATGATTTATGTTTTCAATGTCGAAGACTTGGGGTGATATTGAGTTAGAAACTTCTACTTTAAATATAATTTTAAATTATTACTTTTACAGGAAGGGCAATACGTGTTGGTTCAAATAGAATGGTGGGAGCTTTGAATTTCATTTGTGGAGTAACTAAAAAGGTAGAAAATGCTGAAATGGGAAAGACCGTAGAAGAGGTGTTTGAATCTTTGCAAGAAGCATGTAATGCGTTCGGTCCCATTAAAACACAGCTGAGTAAGTTTGTAGGCTCTTTGTTGAACTGCATCCAGAATTTTTAGAGTTGTATATACGCGGTGAAAATACGCCACCGATTCAAGGCCTATCTAGCAGGAGGTACATTCCATCCCACAGGGACCGGTTGCTCAAAACTAAGTTATTTTAACGATTCGTTAAACTCTAATGGGTCGTTATCTTGCTAACATGTCGTTTGTTAACGGTCCATTAAATTTCTGTTGCTGGAAAGTCGATTTCATTAATATCCGTTAGGTAACAGATTCATTCAAGTTATTCCAAGAGAAGACCGTTTGTTCATTGGCTGAATTTTAAATTTACATGTATATAATGTACATATAACAACTTAATAGAAGTTAGTAGTAACAAGAAACTGAAGACAGTAGGACAACTAACTGTGCAGTCAACTAACTGTGCAACTTGATTAAAAACAAAGATAATTGACTACAGAAAAAGACTATAGAAGACTTGAGTTTTTCCTTTAGAAATTTCAGCATAAATCTGTATGAAACATTATGGGATTTTTACTACAGAATATTTGGGGCCATTATTTGCTCTACAGC